>CM056194.1:138113867-139427201 GCA_029692085.1 Gymnothorax javanicus
CAAATTTCTGTCACAAGGAGTGAAAATGAAATGTCAGCCAGAGTGACAGCCTGCCGCCAAACTGAATGATTTCATCAGCGAGTCACCGAAAACCTGTGCACGGGCCAGTACAGGGAGCAGGACTGAACGCAGCCATCTGATCGGTATAATGCCAGATACATGAGAGGTAAGCAGTGAGGAAGCTGCACCAGGCCCTTCCACATAAACCCAACTGCCATCCCAAAACCCATGCATGTGTCCCATCTTAACCCACAAGGGTCAGTGTGCATACAGTTTTGTTTTTGCCCCACAGGGTGATGCCAAATTTGTCAAAATAAAATATCTTCACCTTCAATTAAGACTTTAACAGAAGAATGAGGTATGCAAGTTTTGAGCGAACAGACCCCCACATACACCATTTTTAGAGAGCTATGATCAGTTGGCCAGGTGTTGTGAGGATGAGAAGTTTCGTTCTACATCTCTGTATTTGATAAACATCTGATTTCTGAAAGGTTGAGAAAACAAAAGTTCGTTTGAGAAAACTGATGGAGCAGGAAGTGTCAGTGCTCAGTGCTCTGCAGCCGCGAGACTGAACTTTTTTTTTTTCTTCACGCTTCAAATGAGGTTCATAACTTATTTTTCAAATGAAAAAAGGCTCTCGTCTTGTAAATCGCATTTATTCGAACTGGCTACCGCGCAAGGGCACCCCAAGAAGAAGAGCTAAGACTTTTGACAGTGACTACAGAGGTCTAACTGGTGAAAAAGATAGTCCTCCTACCATGAGGTCACAACAAGCATCAGCGTCTTTTCCCAAGATGGACTTATACTTTTACTCAGAGGAATGTGGGAAACTCATTGCTTTCAGTTTTCACATAAGATTCAGGACGTAAGAGCAGCATTCTTCATCATTTTTTTCCTGCAAGTTAAAAAAAGACCTGATTTATTGTCAGATACGAATAACACAGGAAAAAACGCCCATGACCCCAGGCTGTGTTGAGCAGCTAAGAAGGGCTCAGTTGTTACACAAATGTGTTTGCATATAAACAAGTGAGACACAGTAAGCAAGCAAAGCAACCAGCAGTACGGTTTTGACTTTCACCCGCTACTTGTAAAGCCTGACTATTTGGTATTCAAATATGAATGGCTGAAACTGTCACCAACTGGACACAGTTCTCAGGCTCTGCAGCAGAAATGCACAGAAACACACACGCACGCGCCAACAGGTGGCTTGTACACTTATACAAAAACACTTGCAAACACACCAGGGTTTCCTCCAGAATTTTTTGAAACTGTGGCGGAGGGTTTCAGCGTCGGGTCAAAACTCAGCATTATCAGTGTGGCCAGTTTTCATTAATCAGCACATAGGCGATGTAATAATTGAAGTCTATGTGCACGGAGGTTTATCAGTTTCACATGCGCCATGGTGGATTTCACATATAATATGAAAACCCGATTATGACTCCGGACTTAAAAAATCATTAAGATATAATTAGGTGGAGCAGGATGTGCTCACAGCAAACACAGAAGTTAACTTCGTAGTTTGTCGTTTTGCAAAGTGAACAAAATATTTTTTTTCCTCTAATCGTTGCACACATTGCATTAAGAAGAAAGCAGCGCGTTTTACTGCCGATGGCTAATTTTTATTCATTGGAAAACGTGTTCATCAAGCAAAATGATTGACAACAGGTCAAGAATTATTTGAGCTCATTTTAACTTAACAAGGAGAACTGGCAACACCTGATTGTCCTTAGGATTTTTGGAGTTTATGTAAAGTCATTTTACATAGGTGTGGCGGCTTTTATTTTGCCGTGGCGGTGCGCCACGATCAATTACATGTAGCGGAAACCCTGCACACACACACACGGCCAAACATATACACACACCCATAAAAACAACAAATATACATTTTTTTAAAAAAACATGCACGAACGCATGCACGCACACACACATTTAGGCGCAGAGGAGCCCCCAAACTAAGTGAACTAGAGTAGGAGGCAGCACTGATGAAAAAGAACAAGAAAGCAAGGTTTTTTTTTCAGGATGCAGTTAAAATCAGAAAGCATGACAGAGCCTGGGACACAAGAGAGAATGACTCATCCCACTACAGGGTCCTTGATATTACACAAGGGCACCAAAGGACCCGAGGGGCCATCTTTCTTCAACATCCTAATTTCTCCAGTTGAAGCAGCTAATCAAAACAAAGGCAACCTGGGTATTACAGGTGTGAGCCATCGGCTAATTGACGGGGTCCTGGGGGACAGCAGGAGGGAAAGGTGCATGGAAATTGCGGATCCAGGGACCAGGAGGTGATCAAGCCAGGGAGACGAGGAGCACACAGTGCCCTGAAGATTTTAATTGGACAACAAGGTTGAATTTTACATTGAGACTGCAGGCGGATAGGTCCACTGCACACTGACATTATAATTCTTGAATTCAAAACAACCAGACCAACCAATTAGGTCCAGAAGGCATCGGCTGGTCTCGGGTGACCAAGAGTCCTAGTCACAAGGCATCATGGGTTGTTGCCATCAGAATTCTGCTACAAAACGCATTACAACACGCCGAACCCAGGGACAAGTGAACTCCAAGAAACCATTAAACTGTCTTTAGCATAGATTTAAAGTGCATATAGCAGGTTTGTATTTTTTTTTCAAAATTCATAATTAATCTGTCCTGAAAATAACCATTTAAAGGATTCATGTTGGAGTCAATAAGTTTTACATGACGCATTTGCAGAAATCAAGAAGAATGATTGGCATTTTGAGCCAGTCTCATCAAAACTAAGTTTTTTTTTTTTTTTTTTTGGTTTGGTTTTTTTTTTTTTAAAGCCAGATGCTATGATGTAGCTGGAGGGACAAGCTGAACCTGGTTGTGATATTTACCACATAAGCACCTGTCAGAAATCAGGACCAAAAAAAAAAAAAAAAAAAAAAGACTCATTTATCCCATAAATGATTCAAAATTGGAGTGATACAACCCATGAGATACAGGTTTGGTTCGTAGGGCTGGGACGATTCTGAATCGATTTTTTTTTTGGCGTAGTACCACTACCTGCTGCCATGGGGCGAACATCCGAGCTTTCCCTTTTCCTTTATCAAACCCGACGAGGGTTGAACGAAAGCGCCAAACATCAAAGGGCATGTGAAATGCTTCCGGAAAAAAAAAACTTGATTGACATCAGTATTTTTCGGCAACATGCTGCTCGGAGCCAAATAAAGGACTACAGAATCTTCTCCTATTAACCAATTAGGCTACTCTAAGAAAAGTAACCTGTTCCAGTTTACTTTGCTTGATTAGCAATCAAATGGTGGATGCGTTTACTCTCTAAGTTGAATGAATAGAGCTGTTTATTAAGACAGCATGTTTGATTGATGCATTTTGAAATTTAAATGGCCATAGAACAGCACAGCATGAACACAATTTCCATTGCCACGCATTTCGTGCGACTGTGATAATTTTATACCTCACATTCACGTTTCATCCGTTTTTCGGAATGTTTTCCACCTTGTGCATTTTTTAGACGCTTAAAATCCAGGGCGATATTATAACAAATCTGTTTTAAATTAATCTTTAATAATGTCCGAAAATGCTACAATGAGAGATGCAATTCAGAGGAAGATTTTTTTAAATTATTCAAAGTATTGGCATTCTTTCACTCTAACACCGTAGCCGAGTTAGGTTTGTCTGCTTTTCACCATCACATCTTAATCGTTATAGGCTACTGAAATTGCTTGATTGTTATTTAGGACAAGTACACGGGAGCAGATTTAAGGAAAGGCGGAGCACCTGCAATTAGCGAAATCTGAACTAAAGCGTCTTCCCAACAGCATTTTAAATCGTTTAAGCCGCTTCAGGTGTGTATGTTTCAAGAAATTACACGCGACCCCATGACGGCAAGTGGTCTTATCACACTTTTAAAAAAAAATCCTCGTTCAACATAACCATATCCCAACTCTGCATTTCATCTCTCATTGTAGTACTTTTAGGAGATCTATAGTGATAAAATAAAAATAGAGATTTGTTTTCAGATCGCCCTGGATTTCAAGCGTCTAAAAAATACACAAGGTGGAAAACATTCTGTAAAGCGGATGAAACGTGAATGTGAGACATAAATTATCACAGTCGCACGAAATGCCGTGGCAATGGCAATCGTGTTCATGTTGTGCTGTTCTATGGCCATTTAAATTTCAAAATGCAGCAATCAAACATGCTGTCTTAATAAACAGCTCTACTCATTCAACTTAGAGTAAACGCATCCACCATTTGATTGCTAATCAAGCAAGTAAACTGGAACAGGTTACTTTTCTTAGAGTAGCCTAATTGGTTAATAGGAGACGATTCTGTAGTCCTTTACTTGGCTCCGTGCCGCATGTCGCCGAAAAATACTGATGTCAGTCAAGTTTTTTTCCGGAAGCATTTCAAATGCCCTTTGATGTTTGGCACTTTTGTTCAACCTGCGTCGGGTTTGATAAAGGAAAAGGGAAAGCTCGGATGTTCGCCCCATGGCAGCAGGCGGTGGTACTACGCCTTAAAAAAGAATAGATTCAGAATCGTCCCAGCCCTATTGGTTCCACGTGATAGACCTTCATCGCATTGCGATTGTTCAGATTCCATTCATTGGCAAAAGTCAGCTAGTATGTTGCAAAGGCAACTTTACCACTTCTGCTGGAAACCTTAGTCATTGCTGATGTGAGCTTTAGTTTGCAGTTAAGTCAAGTCAGTGGGATGAATATTTCGTTAGCTAGCATGCCAATGCTTTTGGCCAGTAATTTAAGTGACGTGCAACTGTTACCGCAGACGCTCTAATTTACTAATTTATAGACAAAAAGTGTGAGCATGCTGGCTAGCAAATTAGTCATACCATTGACTTGAATAGATTGCCAACTAGAGGCCAACACTTTTTTCCATTTTCAAAATAATATTATGCTGACATTTATGGGATAAATAGGATCTCAAATGAAAATTACTGCTCTCGTTGCATAATGTTAAATTTATTTCACTGGCTCACTCATTGGAGATGGTCTATATCTCCTCTCTCTCCTCAGCACACAGCACAGCTAAATAGGGTAGTTATGCTACACAGTACGATCTTAGGATCATGCTCCTGTTATTGGTAAGTAATACTCCTGCCAGTACACTGTCCTTAGAAGGTTAACTTTTGTTTGGGGCAATTAATATTTCAATATTGTGACCTGACAAGGACTATTCATTATAAGCTAACGTTAGCTGTAGCTAATGGTGGTCATGAGCCTATAGCAATAGCCTGACTCACCAGGACACCTGCCCAATTCTCCACTCAATCTCCTCATACCACAGCTCTGTTTCTCTCCAGTGGCCATTATTCCTCCTTCTTAGCTGCTCTTGTTCCCTCGGATGCCTGACAGGCTCAAAATTATATGGTTGTAGTCCGTCATATTCATGTAAAAAGACGTTTTCAGCCTCTTCAGTTTCAAGATCAGCAATGTAGTCCATCCTTTATAATTGATTAAATCTGCCATGTTTCCCTCTGCTGACGAAGCGGCTGGTAGGTCCGTTTTTTGATGCGGAAGTGCAGTTCTTCAAAAGAATGCATAATTGCGCCAATGCAGTGAATATTAAACAATATTTTTCACCAAAATTATGAGTCAAACTAATCTTCCTATGTTTTGACTCAGTGGGTACTCCAACCTGCAATAGAGAAAATACAGCATGCACTGTGCTAAATCATTCCTGGCAGGTTTAAGATCATTGAATTATTCCAGAGTAACTTGTGCGCTATACATCTGTTTGAAAGGGAGCACTGTCTCTAAGAAGTTTGAAAGGGGCCAACGACCAAGGCCTGAAAAAAGCGCACCACAAGTGTTAGCCCCTCTGTCCTAACCTATGCCTGAGGCCTCTCAATCAGAAGCACAATACGCAGAATATAAAGGGCACAGTACTTATTATCTTTTTGTTTTTGGACTCAAAGTCAGAGCCAAGCAGTGACGATGGCAGTTCAATCAGTCAATTCATCTCAGGGACGCAACCTGGATCTTGGCAGCAGGCCAAGCAGCCGAACGAAAAGCACTCATCTGCCAAGCAGAAATGTCAAGTGGACCGTGCGGCTTACTGATACGGTCCCAGAGTTTGTTTCAGAGCCCCAATTCGAATTGAGCATCCCAATCTTCCCTGATGAGATTCCTTCCAGACAAAGACGGGAGGGAGTTAACGGCCATACCCTGTTTCTTAGGCCACTGGGAGCAGCCTTTTAAACTTTCGGCCTTCGGCCACATACTCAGGCAGTTCTTTAATCCAATTTGAGCCACTGGAAGGACTTGGACCAGAGCACTCCACAGAAGCTGAAGCGTGCCTCGTGCCATCGTTCGGGATGTTAATTTTACTGCGGAGCACGGAGACAAATTACTGCAGCCTCGGCTCATTTGGGATCAGAAACAAGAAGTGAGTAAAATTATACAAGCCCTGGAGACCTGTTTTTCTTTCCCAGCATGCAACAGGTTTTGGTGATTAAGGATCTTCTGAGAATGCCACAGGAGCCATTAAAAAGGGGAATATGCGGTATGACTCAGCTGAAATGATCAAAATAGCCCCGATGCTTGGTTTCTGCTGCTTTTTCCCCCCTGTTGGCTTTCTAAGAAACAAGCGCACTTGGCAAGAGAGGACAAAATGCAGACATTTTCCTTCTTGGTCATATGACCAAGGCTGAGCCATTAAAACCATTTTCTCACCAGCAATGCGGGTAATAGGATGCAATGATTTCCGATCATCCTGTTCTGTCGAAACAGAAGGGAGATAATTGCGGAAACCCACCACATTAGTGTAACCAACCCTGCATCTTCACCACACCACAGAGGGACATACTACAAAACATACTACCCAAAAAAAAAAAAAAACCCTACACAATAGGATACAGTCCCATCTGTTTTCCCAGGATAAACAAACAAATTAACTCGAATTTAGCATCATTACTGGTCTGGCAGCAGTTAAGGGGGTCGGTCACAAAAGTGCGGCCGGTCACAAAGCACGACTGTCCTCGAATGTGTGACTTCATGCCCCACAGCGCAGGTTCTGTATTGGAGCAGTGACACTGCGCTGTCCCAGGGTCCCCCAGAGGGAGAGGGTCATTCCAGGTCCCACTGACAATGACAGAGGACGTGAAGTCTAGACAGATGAGGCACAGAGCAGTGTTGATTTCACGCCCAACAAGCCCTCTGTCAGCAGATCGGTTCCAAGCAGGAGGGGAGATCCCCGGGGCGCCGGAGCTGACATTGCAGATAGACTCACACACATGCCTGTCCCACACAAATAAAAGGCTGGAGGGCAGGACAGGCCCTGTAACTAACCCTGTTAGACCTAGGACTTGTTCGCTGGAATTTTCTACACTCCTCTGTGAGACCTGCTCCAGGCAGCAGCCTGATACTCTCCCTGTGCCTATGACTCAGAACCACTCAATTCCCCAAATAAATACTCAACAAAAGGGAAATTGATTTTGAAAGGTGCTGGGCACTTCAAAGGGCCCAGAATAACGGTCTGTTCTGCGGTGCCGACTTCTGCTCAGCTGGGAACACAAAACCTGGGACACGGGAGCACAGGGGGACTCACCGATCTTCTGGTTGAAGATTTTGTCAAAAGTCAGCTCATCTCTCTCCTCCAGGTACTTCTGCATCACACTCCGAATACTACAAGAAAGAGAAGGATGGAGAGTGAGACGACAGCTTTCTATACAAAACAACACTCTACTCTGGCCACTCAGATGCTTCCTAATACAATTCAAACACATGCACCATACACACAGGCACAGACACAGACACACACACACAGAGAAAGAAATTCACTGCCACAACAATATACATGGCTGCACATTCCTTCCATTGTCATATTCTGTTTCTTACACAAACCATTAAACCCCTATACATCGAACATTATCACCTTCATTGGCTATAGAGATTGAAAGCCACCGGGCCGAGTGCACAAGCAATACTTCAGAGCCGGAAACTGGCCAATTTTGCATGAAAAGAATGTGAAATTCAGCTCTACAAACATCTCTATCTTGTCCACCTCTACCTCTTCCACCCAACTCTACTCTGCCACCGCCTCCACCACCCTGCCTGACTCCTGTGCTGCCATGATGCTGCAGAAGGTCCTGATAATGAGCATCTCATCAGGGAAAGTGAATCAATTAGCACTCCCTCCACAAGCTAATTAGCAGCACAACACCGTCCCATAGGTGCTGAAGGACACGGTGGGGAATCGCCTCCATTTTGGCTAGTCTCCTGGGCTCCCACAGCACCAAACACTCTCGCCTGGGGCATAAAGCACCCTTCGCCAGCCGGCGCACGCATTGGGACCAACAGCTCCAGGGGGAAGCCTTCTCTCCGTCTCCAGCGCTAAACACCAACTCTGCTACAGTGCATCCTGCCTAAAATGAACCAGCATCAACAGCAGCAGAAAAGGTGGCTCTGACATGTAAACTACGGTCACATTTCCCAGCCCTGTCAAGTTAAGGGGCATGGGTGGGTCATCGGACTACCAAATTAGCATAGAGGTCCCCTTATAACAATAAAAAAAAAAAAAAAAATTGAGACAATTTTGCAAGGGAGGTCTTGGTCTCAGTACTGAAGATTTTTCCTGTTCTCCTTTAACAGCAATGTTAAGGTAGACCCAATAAAAAGGCAGCTCCAGCAGAAAATGCAAATCTAGCCATCAAGTGAAAAGAGGTAGTTTGAGCCATTTTGTCAAAATGGCTCAAACAGAAACACAGTGGAATTAAATACTGCCACTCAAGCTTAATTCTAACCAAAGTGAAACCTGAATAAGCAGCATGACAAACATTCATGACAGCATGACACCAAATACAAGTAAACTAACAATGTAACAACGCATCTCAAGGGGTTAAACGGTCAACGGAAACGTTACGGGTAACATGGTTGTATTTAAAATCATCACTAGCTTTTAAAAAAGTGATGCATTAAAGTGAATATTAAAGACGATCAAGAAGCATTCCCAACTTACATAAATTCCAAATGGATGTTTATCACTTTGTTAAATTAAATTTATAGAGCAAATTATTTTACAACAAAAAGCCATACAATATAAAACAAAAAATAGCCCTGCAAAGCGGGCATTACCCCTCAGCCCCTGGATTATTTCGAATGTAAATAAATAGACGAATGCCTTTGCAAGTTAACCCACGGAATACAAAATACAAGATGGCGGCTGTGGCAGCCATAGTGGGCATTCGAGTGCCGTCAAATTTGATAGGCTTCTGTAAGTATACAAGACCAAGCAACAAAGCAAAAATGACGTAGATTGACAAGAGCATTTTCAACTTATCGTGCAGAACACAAAATTCAAGATGGCGGCTGTGGGGACCATACTGAACATCAAAGCAGCGTTAAAATCGATAGGCTTCAGTAGGTACACAAGACCAAGCAACACAGCAAAAAAGGCTTTGATTGACAGAGGCATTTTTGAGTTATCATGCGGAATGGAAATTCAAGATGGTGGCAGCCAAATTTGATTTCGGATTGCGACCGAAATCGATAGCCTTGTGTAGCAGCTGTACCCCGGTGTCCTCACGAAAAATCGTAATGACTTGCATATAAACAGTTGATTGGCTGAATCATTTTAAGTAGAACAGCCATTTTGCCCGTCAAATAAACATCAATGAAAAAAAAAAAACAATTCCTCATATCAAGGATGTTAAGATTAAGGGAATGAGCCCAAAAACGTGAAAACAAGGATTTACAATATGTGTATGAATGTGAAAGAGTGCAAAATCAATACCAGCTGGAAAGTTCAAGGAGACATTCCATTTCCAACTGATGCCACTGTTTGATCTGAATAACGCACCATGTATTTCAAGAATGGTAAAAACGGAGTTAGGACCTTACAGATAATGAGTCCGATTGCTTAAAAATGGAACAACACTGGACAAGCCGAAGAGTAATAACTTTAAAAAGATCATCTTAGCGAAAGTATGCCTAAGTGGTTAAAAGGCAAAATACCTGGTAACTATAAAGGAAAACCTATTGTGGCAATAACATACATTTTCCAGCGTACAACGAGTCAACTAATCATAAGTAAGGGGAGGGGCGAATGTTTATGAAACAAATAAAAATAAGCTGTCCAAATGATCATATAAGAGTGGAGTCATTTGGTCTTGATGAGGATGTGATGTGCAGTACGTAGTGGCTATACGAATACCGGATCAATGTAGTCTCCCAGTACAACCAGCACTCAGCAAACAGTTGTGCCAACAGGCAATGCATCACGGGACCAGTATACGTTCATGACTTATTCCCGTGTTACCATCAGACTCGTCCGTGCCTGATTTGGTCAAAATTCATACACTTCGTAAATATCAGGCAAGCCAGTTGTGCGATGGGTGGATGGACAACCAAAAAACAAAAACAAAAAAAAAAAAAAAATGCCTCCTGCTCACTGTGTATGCCAGAGGCATAAGGCATTCCAACGGGAATCACCAAATCTGGCACTCCAATCCAACTCCAGCCCTGGTTTTCTTTCCTCCTATGTAAATAACTAATCAACTGAACAGTTACCGCTTCTGATTGGTCAGACTGTGGAGGGTGGATCCCTGCACCAAAGTCTAATAACATAATTATCAGCCAATACTAGCATATAAAAAGTACACTGGCAATCCCAGAGGTGTGGGGCTGGGGGGGTGGGGTGGGGTGGGGGAGAGTATCACACAACAAAAGATAACACCGAGAGCAATGCCAATAGTTCAAATCACTGAACGAGAGATAATGTGCTGATAACCCTTCCATTTCAGAGTTACATAAACATAATTAGATTGAAGCGCATTCTAAGAAGCTTAGTTACTCAGCTACCTGGTGCTTTGCTCTGGGACTACCTAAGCTTAGACCAGAATGCAAATTGCCCCCTTTCACCGAGAAAGAAAAGGAACAGCTGTTTATGGGCTTTCAGCGATTACAAGTTGTCCTCATTCACTGGTTATGGTTTGGTGCTTCCCTGCTGCTTTCACTTGGTGTAATCTCCAGGGCCACATTGCTGCAGGGGATTGGTGTTGACTTTGGAGCAAAACTGAACAGGCGTAAAGCAGTGAAGTCATCAGCAGGGAACATGCTGTAGTGGAAACAACATCATTCAGGAACAGGAGTGGAACACCGGCTGGCATGCAGAACTATAGTGTACCGAGGCAGACAACAAGCACTCAGCTAGCGCTACACCAGGGCTGTTGGTTGCAGCGTAATGCGCTTTGCCTGTTCAGAACCGATCCGCTATGTCTTTCCATGAAGTCCTTCTAGCCCAGAAGTGCAAACATGTTTGGTTCCTAAAGGTTTACAGAAGTGTGCCGTTCTGTAACCTGAGGAAGGAGGAAAAAAAAAAAAAAAAAAAAAAAGACTTTATGATGCTGGGAGTCAGCAAAGTTTGAGAAAGAGCGCCATTCTGTCACCTTTACAAAATGCTCTGAAAACATAGCAGAGGTGAAAGAGCATAAGGCAGACTTTGCTACATACATACAGTGCAATCTTGCTTGGTGTTGCTTGGCGGCATTGCTCTCAATGTCATGGGGCATAAGCTGCTGTCACCGGTTGTGTTGAACACTGGGCACAAAATATTCACTCCATGTGAAAGCACCCAGGACAAGGCTGGAGAAACATCTCAAAATTGTGTCATTTTTTAGTCAAACATGCCAAAGTAAGAAAACAGTATATTTTAGCTGAATGTCCCAATCAGCACCAATTTCAAGGGGGTTGGGAAAAAAGAGGTGTGTCCGCACAAATTGGTATCATTTTGTTTTCACGCATTTTTAAGAAGTTGTGAGCTTGATTCCGGCCTGGGGCCTTTCTGGGTGGAGTCTGCATGTTCTCTCCGTGTTTGCATGGGTACTCCAGTTTCCTCCCTCAGTACAATGACATGCATATCAGGCTAATTGGAGACGCTAAATTACCCGTAGGTATGAGTGAGAGAGTGAACGGTGTGTGAATTGTGTTTATGCCCTGTAATGGATTGACGAGCTGTCCAGTATGTGTCTTTGTCCTACACTCAGTCAGCTAGGATAGACTTCAGCTCCCCCGTGACCCTTGTGAGGAAGAAGCGGTGTTGACAATGGATGGACGAATGATTTCTTCATGATCGCAGACACTTTTTGAATTAATCATCAAATGGAGTTTGCACCCTTTAGAGGTCAGGCTATTGAAGGCCAAAACAAAAAAAAAAAAGTCTCCTACTTCTTTAAGAGCCCAAGCATTTTTGCTAGTGTTCTAGTAGTAATAGTTCCGCCGGGCTTTCTATTATATAAACATTTCCACTATCCGACCAATCATGCAGCCCTTGGCGTCGTATTAACCTCCCATTTTGGAGATGTGCGCATTTTTTTGCAGGCCTGGAATATTAACTACAGCGTTTTGGGCCGTTTTAGGCGTCTCCGTGTGGACGCAGATATTTTTTGAACCGATGCCATGCGGACAGGAGATTCTTTACAAACGACCAAAAAAAAAAAAAAAAAAAAGTTTTCGAAAATCTCCGTCTCCGTGTGGACGAAGCCTGAATCAAGGTTCCACACCAACTTTTCCCCAAAGGTAGCACTGTATAGCATCAGCAATGTATTAAGCAATGTATGAGCATTTTGCCAAATGGTTATATAAATTTGCATACCCTAGTTTAGCACTGATGTTAAGACTGAAAGTGCTTAGAGACTTGATATTTGTAAAATATTTTAATTTGAATAAAGCTTCTCCACCATGAGCAGGCTGACATAAAGCGTCCAGACACCCCGTATTATTCCTGTCTTCATTGATAATGTAGTGAAACATAGCGCTGTAAATAAAGGAATGTTAGAGTTTTTTTCATCTGCACGGTTGTTCAGGTAAGTGTGAAGCTTTTGAAATGACCGTAATTCATATCCTTGCCCATGTACCAAAAGCCAATACTAGAGCAAGCCTTGGCAAACATTGCAGTTGTTAACCTATCCACTGTAGTCAGTCTGACTAAACCATGACAAATTTAGAGCCAACTAACTAAATAATACTTTTTTTTTAAGCATGTTTAATTTATTATTAGTATGCGATCACAGACTACATAATGTAAAACTCCTCAAAATTAACCTGGCATGCTAAAGGCTTACCATTTATTATTCACCAGAAAAACTTTGAAGGAGCAAAATGTTGGTATCATCCTGACATGAGCTGCTTTTTACCGACATGGATATGACTAGCAAAAACATTGGAGTATTTTCTCACTATGATCTACCTTCCGATAATCTTAAATGACAAAGTGCGTATGTATGAATTACAATCTATATAACTTCACACAAACTTCCACACGGGAATTTTCATCTGTTGTTTAAAATTGCGCATGCATGTCTGAAGACATGCATGCTGTGACTAGAAATGCAGGGGCTCTCTAGCTCTACAGGGAGAAGTTTCTCCCAGGCTCACTCACACAAATGCGAGCACACAAAAGTTTTACTAACACATTCTCAAAACCTTTTTGGTCACAGTTTGGAGCCCTGTGAATGGGTCAACTGACATTCAATGTCAAATAACAAAATTTCATCAGAGCTGTCCAGGTCATGGTCTAAGAATAGCCTTCAATTTCAGCATTTTTGGTCCAATATGCCAAATGAAGACAATTCTTAATTTAAATTCAAACTCTCCATTGGGTAAGATTTTTATGGGGTTTGAAAAAAAAAAAAAAAAAAAAAAAAAAAAAAAAAAAAAAAAAAAGGGGCTTGGCCCTTTTAATTACATTTTGACTTCAGTCATTTTTAATATGTTGTAAAATTTATAGACTCTGTCGCATCAGGCTAATTTTTTTAGGGTTTCCTCATCATCAAGGAGGTATTCTGGGTCACGTCACCAGAAGAAACAAGGTTTTGACACTCATCACCTCAGATGTTGGTGAAGCCATCAGATGGCATCCACTGATAATGTTTAATCTTGGGGCACCCATATGTATGCTGGTTTTTGTTCTCACTACAATTGGAGTCCTGGGATTTTAACAAATTCATTTAAGTGTCTTTAAATTAGATGCATTTATGTTTACAGCAGTAATTTATCCACTTAAGCCAAATTTTGACTAATAGGTACACACCACATGAAGAATCTATAATCAATAAGCACAATATGATAGAAACAACTGCATAGAAAGAGGAAAAATTTAATCTAAATTAAACAATCAGTAGGTTCCGAATTGGTGAAACTGTGGACATAAAAACAGGTCTCAAAAACAGACAATTTAGTAGACAAGCAAATGACAGTCAAAACTGATTGTGAGAACTCAAAACACCGGTGTTCAGCACCATAATTTGGAATTACTGATTTTCTCAGTCTATAATTTGATTTGTTTAAAATGGTTAGCATACAAAGAAACAGACACCATATGTTCAAGGGTCTTTTATTATTCACTGGATATGTAGATATTTGTCGAAATCTGGCTCAAAATGGTGAATAACTCCTTTAAACAAGAAATTTACCTAATTAGGAAAATTGAAAGCTTAAAAATCCTATAATTGCCACTGTGGTAGGAACAAAAATCAGCACACACAGGGGTGCCCCAGGACCAGGTTGGTGGAATCACTATTAAGTTTCATGTCATATAATGCGGCGCTGAAAGGACAATCGAATGAGTTTAGTTTCAGAACAGTTGGACCATCCTGAGGGAAGTTACTGCAAAAACAATTAAAATTTTGGCCCATTTTCAAAAAAACAAAAAAGTGTTTTGAATTTTTTATTTTAAGTTTCTATTCTAGAACAAACCCTACTTGTGTGTGAAGTTTTGAAAGGATTGGCATTGAACTGAAATCAATAGAGCAGTTACAAGCAAGCAAGGAAGCAAATAAACTCAACTGGCCAATACGCTTGTCAAAACTGAAAATTTCAGCAAGCAAGTTTCATCGACTGCGAGCTTGCTGATATTTATTGCAAAAAAAAAAAAAAAAAAAAAAAAAAAAAAACCAATTTCCAGACTTCAACCAATATCTTTGACAAACTTTGATCCACTCGCACCAAAAAAAAAAAAAAAAAAAAAAATTCTATTCTGGACCAAGGCCCACTTGTTTGTGAAGTTTAATGAGGATTGGCATTAAATCTAAAGCAAGAGCCAACACAAGCGAGCAAAAAAAAAAAAAAAAAAAAATCAATTGTTGAAATTGAAAATTTCTACAAGCAACAAACCAAAATGAAAACATAAGCTCCTAGGCGGAGGTAAAAAATAAATAAACTAAGACAATTCAGATGCTGTGACCCAAGGGGCTCCAGTGAATTATGGGCTGGTGGAATAACGAAAAGAACTTAAAACACCGTTCAAAAGTAAACAGTAGGAAATGCAATTTACCAAGCACTCAATGTCACAAAGGAGAACTACGAAGGAGAGAACCATTTGAAAGGCACACAGATATGACAGTGAACACACAAACAGGCTATTACAGATAGGCAAGCAGAATAATTATGTCTTCTCAGTTGTGCGATTGTGTCCTAATGTGATGATTCTGGAGCACTATTTTCATCTTTTGCCATTTTAGGGGAACAGAGGAAATGGTTCCAGAAGGCTCAGCAACACAACCTCTATGCCATTAGTACCCTGCCATTTCAAAACCAACATTCTGCATTGATCACAGTATACCACAATGGTTGAACTAAATAACCTTAATAAATAACAAGAATCTGAACCTGGTATGCCTCTTTGACACCAAACCAAGGATGGGGAACTTCATCCAGAAAGGGCTAGCGTGGGTGCAGGCTTTTGTTCCAACCTAGCAGTGACACACCTGATTCCACTATAAGGACCTTAGCAAAGACTCACAATGTCAGTTGTTGAAATCAGGTGTGTCACTTGATTGCTTGGTGGGGTCAGGGTGCAAAAATTATTTTTTTGACGATAGGGCAAATGGAGAGTGAATGTTCAAATTTTACCAGCTACTCCACACCATTGTTCTTTTGGCTGGTGAGTGAAGAGAACCAACCAGCCACTTGCATATTTTGCCAGCATTTGGCTGGAGCCAATTTTGAGCTCAGGTTGAAATGACAGACTGGACCCGCACTGACCTTTTCCGGATGAAGTTTCCTCCTGCTCTAACCCAAAGCACATCAAGCAGATTTAGCTCCCAAACATATGCCGAAATCATGCTACCAGCGGCAAAGGATCTAGCTGAATTTGCCACTCAGATACTTCTCCCACTTGGTGTGTCCAAGTCAATTCCTACAATACCAAATAAAAAGGAACACTTTAAAGAGAACACATTTTGCCCTTCTTTGAAACACCAAACATAGGGACCAGTAAAATGAAATTTACTTTAGTGGCTAGCAACCTACATGACACAGGGCAGTCAATACCAGAGATATTTAATGTACCCATACAATGGAAAATTCTCTTTTCCCCCAATTAATTCCAAAACCCTGATCGGAATCCTCCCAGGATCCTTGGAGATCCATGAGGATCCTGCAGGAATCCTGCAAGGACAGGATCATTTCAGGATCCTTCAAGAAACCATGAAGGATCTGGAAAGACAAGGATCAGCAACCATACCACAACTCAATCTGCTCCAGGTATGGGCTTGGTTAGTACTTGGATGGGAGACCACCTGGGAAAACTAAGTTGCTGCTGGAAGAGGTGCTGGAGGGCCAGTAGGTGGCCATCTTCCCTCTGGTGGGAGATAATGCAGTGATGGGGACAGTCTCCTGAAGGATGAGGTATTAAACAGAGGTGCTGACTCACTGTGGTCATTAAAGAACCGATGCCATGCTTCAAAAAGAGTGGGGGGCTCCCCAGTGCCACGGCTAAATTCCCAACCTGCCACTTAATCATCCCCTGCTCTAATGAGCTATACAATTTGTCAATCATCCCCTGATCTAATGAGCTATGCAATTTGTCCTCCCCCTCTCCACCTCAAGCCCCAGGGCTCCCTTGAAAAAAAAAAAAAAAGATTTTGATCTCAACAGGAATTCCCTCATTAAATAAAGCATATATAAATAGTGTGTTTTCCCAGGATCCTTGAGAATCCCTTAAGATTTTGCCAGGATGTTTAAGGAGCACTAAGGATTTTGCCAAGATCCCCATGAATTTTCCCAAGATCCTTAAGGATCCCCAAGGATTTTCCCAGGATCCTTCATGATCCTCAAGGATCCTGTCACCAGATCCTTCGGGGTCCTGAAGGATCTTTGCAAGGATCCAGTCAGAATCCCTCACAGGATCTTGCTAGGATTCTTGTAGGATCCTTGTGAGGATTCTCACCAGGGAAGCACAGTGGTCTTATTGTCCAAATCACATCAAAACAAATTTTATTTATATAGAACATTTCATGTACTACATTTCAAAGAGCTTTCCAGGAAACAGTTACGAGAAATACATAATCATAGTAAATGCGCAAAGAAATATCTAACAATTTAAAAGCAAGAGCACAGGTATAAATGCACATACAAATGCATAAAGTTTTAAGTTAGGTTGTAAGATTTGATAACACCAACTCCAGGGGGGAATGGAATAGTAGGCCAAGACATGATTTAAAATGACTAAGAAATCCATATATAAAACACAAGCTTAACACTAAAAACTAGATAAAAATTTTAAAATACATTTTTTAATGAAAAGTAAGAGTAGGGCGTGCTTTAAACCTGGCTATTTTCGGGGAGCTTCTCAGGTCATCCGGTGGGGTATTGCAGTGACTGGGTGCACATTGACAAAAGGCTGCTTTCCCAGCACTTGTCTGAACAGCCCAGATGAGGGTGACTTAAAGACCTCCCAGTTTAGCCCCTCCTCTCCACTTGAGCATTTGAAATTCCTGCAGTTTTCTACACAACACACAGACTTGCTTTGCCGAGTTCACCAATACCAGCTTTGTCTGTGCGCATTGCTCATTCCCTTGGCCTTGTTACCCCTCTCTCACTCATTCCTCGACTTCCCCATTTCACTCCCTTCTCAGCAATACTATTCCGTAAAATACAGTAATACTTAGCAAAAATTAATCTACGTTTGCTTGTGTATCCTCGTCATTTTAAATCAGACTTTTCAGAATTAGGGCCAGTAGACCGCTGGTTTCGCTAAATGGTAATAACTGAAGGACGGCTCCATTTTCAATTGGTTGTGAATTTAAGTGCCATCCTTGAAATTATTTAGCCAGCCCAGCACATATAACATTTCAATATGAGTATTTAGGGACTCTGGCTAGTATAGCCTGTGGATTTAGATGCATTAGTCGATATGGTAGACACACAATGTAAGGGGCTGGTAGCTCTGTTCGCCAGCCAATCAGAGCAGAGGTCATGATCATACAGGGGATGCCCAATGAAAACAGCCTGCTCTTCAGAGGTTAAGTGAACATTTAGCAAAATATGGCCCACAAATGCATTTTATCGGGTTATTGCATATAGAATTTATAACCTACACTTTCGGACACCCAAGAATATAATGTTAAAAAAAACATTGCAAAGCATATGTTCAATACAGTGGCATACTGAACTGGGCTGAACTGACAATGAGCATGTTGTCAAAGTACATGAAATTATACAGTTCCCATGCTGAATTGCAACAGAACTGGACTTGCATCAAAGAAAAAATAAACAGCAATAACAAGCTATAGCAAGGGGGGGGACTTGACCTCAAAGGTTGATACAGCTACGGGAAAAATTAAATATACTTGAGTCAGTAGTTTCTGAAAATGTGTGAAAAATGAGGAAGTGAAAGGACTACAAAATGGCCCAGAACTTCTGCAGACAGCCCTCATCTTCAGATTCAGATCAAGCCATTGCAAATCAACAAGGAAACAGAACAACATTTAGCTAAAATCAGTATATGACAGTAAAATACAAATAAGACCAGACTACTGAGCCACTTGGGCTACTACACTAGCTTGGCAAGACAATACAAATTCCATATTATCCTGCAATGAAGAAAGAAAGACACACGATGATGCCCAATTAAACAATGATTTCAATTAGAAATTTCTGGAGATTTTATAGTTCTCAACTGCTGGTTGTCATCTGTCTGACTGACCAAAGCTGTCAGTAATTAAAATGTGAAATGAACTTGAGCATCTCCATTTTGATGGTCAGTTTACTGTCACCGTCAGTCCAGCAACTGCCAATTCTTCTTATTCAACTTCTCATTCCTCCGATTTCTGCAACAGAGGAAATGGGCCTAAAACTGAAAACACAGGCCTGCTCTGCACAGACAACAACAGGTGGCATATCCTTACAAGAAAGGAAAATTCACGCTCAGGCTCTCCGCAAACTTTGTTAACGGCTGGCAGTTAAAGTAAATGGACCTCTTCATCATTGATAGTCATCCTTGCATTGGTGACACTTTCAGCACAAAACAGATCCCATGACTTTGTGTAAATACATCAGACAAAAATTTCTTCAGCCCATTAGGTCTGACAAAATGTTACAAACAATGAGTCCCGTAGCCTTTTTAAATGCACTGCATCCATTACTTAGACCAATCATGGAAACCAGATTAAAGTAATGAACACATTTCTGACTCCAAGCATTATCAAGCATCATGCATTAATGTTCCACTTACCCTAATGAACAACAAAAATGAAATGCATGAAAATATAAATATTTAATGTGACACAATAAATAAATTGCAAGAGCATTCAGACCTATTGATCGATTAACAATCTGGAATACAAGCTTCAGGAACAAATCCCAGAATGGCCAGTTTCTGAGACGATACATCAAAGAAACAGAAATTATTTTTGTTTTGCATATCACTGTAATGTTCATCTACCTTACACAGCATTTCAGAAAGGCATAGATTAGTTACATAAAGAGGCTCCTTAGCTGACGTATTTCTGGGCTAATATGCTGCCCAGAAACGGCACCTTAGTAGGAGACAAAGTCGGGGGATTTGTTGGGAAACCAAGCACACTGCAGAAAACACCCCTCATTACGGCAAAGCCAAATTTCAATTTAATGAATTCAGAACTAATCGGTGATGGACATGAATGTCAAGTCCCAATGCAAAGGAATTCACTGAATTCACCAATATGCTTTTAAAGAAACTGTAGCCTTCCTGTTTCAGAGTTGCAACAGGGTTAGCCTCTACTATGCTCTTAGCACGTGTTCAGACCGCTTCATCGAGCCAAGATTGGTGTCAACGGTGATAAGTGTGCCTGATCTAAAGGGAGCAGAACAGCCAGCACCTCCTGTAGAGGTTTGGCAGCCAAATCCACATTTAATGAGAAGGAACTGCTGTGGGCTTACTAGGGCGATGAAAGCGTCACCTTGGGACATACACCATCACTGATGCTGTGATAACTGATTGCTTCTGGGCTGCACATGGGCTGTGGCTCAAAAGTAAAGCCAGCAACACTAAGCTGGCTGATTTCAATTGGCTCCAGTCTCCTGCACAGACAAGGTCTTCTCTTCTGAGATACAGGGGCAACGACTCAACCGAAACAATTATTCAAATTGCAAAACATCCTCAACTAATAGCATACAGGCAGAATTTAGAACACTGCCATCTATACTGATATGAGTTGTAGGCGCTGGGCAATATATCAATATTGTGATGGAAAGTAAAATATCTTCACGGATTTTGGATATCGTAATATTGTGATGTAAGTGTTGACTTCTCTGGTTTTAGAAGCTGCATTACAGTGAAGGGTTGCATTTTTCTGCTCTTACTAGTCTATTGTAGCTGTTGCCTGCACCTGCTTGGTCGTGATAACATTACTAATAAATGGTAATCAAAAATATCATTGTGTAAATATTTTGTGAAAGCACCAACATTTTTCCCCCCGATAATATCGGCAAAATATCGATAGAGGTATTTCTTGAAAAAAAAAAAAAAAAAATTAATAAAAAATTTGAGAAAATACATTTTGTCCATATCACCCAGCCCTAATGAGTTGCATTATCATGATGTCATCGGCTAAACCACAGAAATTATTTTACCATTTTTCAACCCTAGCTAGCGTTTCTTTCATTTCTGCTGTGCCAGAGGTCACTAAAGGCCTTAGTTATTATAAAATTCCAATAATTATTCCCAACAAGGGTGACGGAAGTTACAAGCTAAGTGAAGAAAGACAAAGGTTGTAGAAACCTGCTATAATAGGAAAAATTGTCTCTGAATTGCGCCATTAGGTGTTCAAACCATTTTGTCAATGGTAAGGAAATTATTTTTTCCTATTTAAACATGCAACAAGCCACAGTTAACTAGCTTAAATATCCAGGTAATTCTCATTTAGTAATTTAGGCCTACTTGAAGTGTTTTTGAGGCAGTACACCACCATGTAGGGTGACCAGACATCCTAATAAAATCAGGAGAACATCGATTTTAATAGCCATGTCCCACAGTGTACAAGTATGAATTCTCCCATAAATAAATCATTTGAAGATGCCTAATGACATCCTTGTAATTCCTCCTTTTCCATCATATTAGGCCTGCACACTCAGATGTAGGCTATATTATCACATAGCCTTTCAGCACAAAACATTACCTACATTGATAGCTTGCAACAAAAATGTTTATCAATGACCTACAAAAAACAGCCTAGCCTACCTTTTTCTGACGAGAGTCTGGACCCTGGGTGCAGATAGAAATGAAGCAAGAAACTGTGCGCGTATATGGGCTAGCACCATGAAAGAACAAATTAGCTAGCTATATCTGTTGCACATTGTGGGAACAATTTTTTGCGTGATGTCACAAAAAATCATCGCAAGCCAGTCCTTATTTGAAACTGCACGGTGGTAAAATGCAGTCAGAAGCTAAAGGACAAATGCCAGAAAATAATTTGTCGAGTACATTTCCTGTTGCAGCAACAATACATTGTGGCATCGCAGTGGTACGGGGGCATAGGAAAGAAACATGGCTGCACACTGTGCCCATTTTTTAAAGCACACAGAAATCCGTGACCTCCTTCAACACAACCCATTCATTTCTAAAAGTCGCCCTGCAAGACGTAGAGTCTTCTGAGCAGTTACATTTTCAACACCAGTTTCATAATTTAAAATGTTTGAGCCCGTTTCAAGCGGATAACCGCCCTCACACTGAGTTAGGTCATTCGGGGGAGGAGAGTTCACCTCTCCTCTCATCAACAAAAAGCAGCCAAAGTGTGAACACAGCCAGCCTTCTGGGCTCCTCTCAGTAAACATGAGCGTGGAGGCACAGCACGTGCAAGGATCCTCCTTCCAGACACAGCACTCCAAGACACACGGGGAGCAATGAGGATCAGCCCCTGTCAGGTTGGATTCTCACGGCACACACAGCCATTCAAGCCTGTGTGTCTCGTTTACCCTTCGTTTATCCTCCATTTCAGCCTACGCTTAGTTCCTTGTTAGTTTGTTTCAATTATGCTGGGCCCACTCAATAGGAGCGATCTGATATACCATACGGCACATCGCAAGGCGGATATGCTTGCCGATAATGACGGCTCAACGGTCAAAATGTCGACGAGTGAACTTCCGCTCATATCCGTGCGTGGTTGAACGCTAGCTAATATAATGGTGATTTATAGCATTTAGTTCCAGGACGTGAACTACGGCTTTGACTCGAATGTAGCGTTTATTTGAATTTTGCGGTATTTTCATATTCATATCTGTGTATCCATGATGGTATTCGACTGCGAAGCTGCGCAATGCTCATCGCATTTCGACATGCATGCATCGACTTGGCGAAGCTGGTCTTATTACCGGAAGTGCGGACGTCGACAAAAAAATCCCCTTCCTTCATCCCATCTCCCGATTTACGACAGTTTTGCGCTATATCAGATCGGTCCTATTGAGAACCCAGAAACACAGCAAAGACACAATGGCCAGCGCAGGCCGAGTAGGGTACCTGCCTTTCTGCCCCTGAGAAAGACTCCACAGCAAACTGACACCCAGACGGGCTGATTCAAAACAGCCAGTCTTCCCAGACTAAGTACACTGGGGGAAGCCAATGCACTACTCACCCTCCAGAAATTACCAGAGCCATGCAAGATACAGTGCTGCTGTCCAGTTACCTTTTATGGAGTAACCTACTCATCTAATTCAGCGTTTCTGCGCAAGTATATCTGTAGATCAAAAATGAGATCCAAATCCCCAGATTTTAATTATTTGCTTTTTCTAAATCAAATAACGTGTCAAAAAGTTCATCGGCTACTTCCGAAAAATAAGGCCAACAAACCATCTGATCAGGAGGATCCATCATTCCCAGATCCATTAGGTGTTCCCAGAAGGTGAGCAAAAGACAGATTATATTGGCTTCACACAGACCCAAGTGGTGGATTGGGAAATTATCTTGTTGGCATTGGATATTGCTTGGAGTGCTGGACAGCTTTGTCTACAACAGGTTCAAAAAAAAAAAAAAAAAATTCTGCCTGTGCACAGACACAGCAGCCAATCAGTGACCTTGGTGCAGAATTGTTCATTTGTCCATTATTTGAGTATTAATATAGCCAAAGCCAAGTTTGGCTGCAACATTTTTGATGCATTTGGCAAAAATAAGTGCAAACCAGAATTTGTAAAGCTGTGGGAGTACATTTTCCCCCTTCTGGGGATGACTGGTGTACCAAAGCACACAGTCTTCGGCCCCAATGCATTGTGAGTTCCTTTCACGCTGCCTCTTTCCAACTCTTCACCACCAGGTCTTTTTTTCTGTCTCCTCAAATCCTGAAAAAAATAGATAAATTCCCCTTCCAGCTTCAGAAATCTCCTTCTCCCTCCAACTATATCAGCTCATCGCCTTTTCATCACCCTGTCCAATGACGCCATTTATCCCCAAGGTCTTCAGATCTGGTTTTTTTTTTTTTTTTTTTTTTTTTTTAAATTCGCCCTCACTCCCCCTCCTACATGCACACACACCATGTCAAACAATACCAATAACCCACCCCCATCCCCACCCACTCAAAACACTTCCAGTCATGCCGTCAAAATCTCACCTATCTGCTGGCCGGCTCAAATTTGGCTCGACGAGAATTTGACAGAGCAACGCTATCCCAACACCACCGAATTTGCTTAACATCACCAACTGATAACAAAGAGCATTGTTTAGTTATGTCTGTTATTCAACCCGCCTTCACAAGACATGTTCTGAACAGCTGCATTAGAACAGTGTTTGCCCCAACAACCTCTCAAACAACCAATCATGCACATCGTTCCATGAACAACAAAAGGTCGCAAGTGACATTCCTGATGAAACCTGTTTTTCTGCACCACGAAGTACTAGAGCCACTGCAGTACTTCATGGTGCAGAAAAACAGGTTTCATCAGGAATGTCACTTGCGACCTTTTGTTATTCATGGAACAATATCACTATCAAATCAATGTCATCTTCTATACATCAAATCCTGATTTAACATAAAACTGATGTTTTCCCAAGTCACGCCAGTTTATAGCTTGAAAATATTCTGTACTACTGCTTCAAAGAGAGATACTACCCCTAAAACTGCAATGTTACCATGCGAATTTCAAACAGCGACGACAAAACTAATGATGTTGCTGCTAACGACATTAATGCTTCACTCCACCGACACCAATACCGCATGGCTTGTCAAAGTGGTAATCCCCTTAGGGCAAATGCAGCCATCCTACAGCGCCTTACCGTACAGGGTGCCAGCGGAACGTTATTCTCATTCACCCTGCGTGAGGGTAATTTGCATTACTCTTCTTTATCATCTTTTATCAAAACAAACATTGTCCAATGAGTTTAATATTTTCTCCATCAGCTATCTGACAGCCATTCATTCATCACATCCTAATATTTTAATATAAAATTGTATCGCCTTGTTTACTAAAAGCATTCCCATAATTCGCTTTGGGCATTAGACAGTATTCTGAATGCTAAGTGTACCCTAGTGCACTTAGACTAAGTAAAATACCAGACTGAAATTAACAGCCGTCAATGTCGCAATAAAGCATTTCTAATAGGAGCTACCAAAATCAAAACAATAGGTGCTGCACAGTATCGGCTGGCAAGCCACTTTGGGTTCAGAAGTTTTTTTTTCCCCCCCTTAAATTCAAATATTACTTCATCACTCTTGTTTAAGCTGAAGATGAATACATTAACCACCTCCAACATGTCTAGTATTGTTGAAAATGCAGACAAACTATGAAACACAGGTACTAAAACATCCATTTTGCTTTCAGCTTAAAGATATTAAGAGTTTAAGTTTAAAACTAAAGTTCAGCCCACATTTTTCATACGCCAATATATATTTACCCATGCACAAAACCACTTACTATTACACTGTACAAAACAAGGTTTAGAATGGCCTAAGATGCACTGCAAACTGACGGGTTTTAAAAAGACACCAAAGTAGTCCGGGAAAAATGTTTTGTTTGGTATATGGCTGTTCCCTTTATTCTCCTCAACCAAAACAGGTCAAACCGATTAGCACGCACTTCCCTGGCTTAGCACGAAGTACTTCAGGCAAATTTGGGAGACTAACTGACCGAGAGAATAATGATCTTTTCGGTGAGAATGCATGACTGACAAAACTGAAGGAAATGATGATCACCAAGATGATGCAGTGTGTGCACATGCATTTGCGACTCAGAGTGCATGTGTGTGCATACTAGAGTCAGAGTGAGTGTGTGACTGCACACTAAACTATAAATGTGTTCAACTATGGAAAATATTATAGGCAAATATGACGCATAAACAAAATATGACTTTCTCCATGCCGCTGATGCAGCACATGAAGCAAATAGTTATTCTTTTACCAAAACTACCAATACCTAAACATTGAACCATTTATGATTATTCAACAGCTTTTCAAAGAGCAGGCATCTCAAAGCGGCGTATATTTTGTGTTTGAAAGTGAACTAAGTGCCATTGCTGATGAGAACATGACCATCATCATCATTCACAGGTACACCAAGTCTGAAGTGAGAACACAGAATAAAGCACAATTACATTTGAATTTTACCATTCTCTGTTCAGATATTTACACTACTTTTCCAAATTTCCATAAACACCACCACAGCCAAAAGCAATCATCGGAGAGGACAACATAAAACATGTGAGCATAGGCCTAGCAGACAAACTTCGGTCTACCTCGGTAAAATTCTTTCCGAGGTTAACCGAGTCGGCCTCAAATCTTCAGTAAACCTTGGTGTATTCTAAGTTTTTTTATAGGAATTTTCGGAAAAAGGTGCACTTTCTCGGTTTCTGGGTGCTACTAGTGATGGATACCCAAACATGAGATGGCCAAATTGGTGTCCATCATTGATTTTCTGCCATTTTCTGCCACAGGGTATGAATAACATTCAAAACATTTTTACAGGCAAACAGTCTTAGCCTTGTAATTAATGTTCAAGGAATAGGCCATCATCACGAACTTTGCGGGCCAACTGCGTGCACGCGTCTTAAATGAGCAAAATAGATGCCACTTGCTCGTCCCAGGTTTCATTAAACACAAAAGCCGACATTCTTTCAGGCTTCCCGTCTTACGCATGTAAAATAGGCACCTTCGAAATAATAAAAATATTTTTCGTTCCCCCCCCCTTTTTTTATTTTTATTGAGCAGTTGGTCCGGTAAGTATACCAAAACATTTGGTTCCTCTAATGCCTGAGTGCCCCTATGCTAGGACGGAACACTGAACACCCGTTTTACAGAGGCAGTCCTCCCGTCACCCTTGTTTATCCCGCCCGGCTCATTTCAAATAAAATGCAAATAGCTTAAAGGCAGCCGAAAATGGACACCGCAAAATGACACTCTCATCAAGGGCACGGCCTCCGCTGCATCTAACCCAGTAACTCATTGCTAGCTTCAATATTTGGCGCAGAATACAGCGCATTTTACAGCCAACCCGCGTAAAGCTGCTTTCACACCGGACGCGGAACGAATTTTTTGCGTCAGATTACATTCAAAGTCAACGCAAAGACGCGAATCCACGCGTTGTTTCGCGCGTATTCGCGTCTTTGCATTGACTTTGAATGTAATCTGCCGTGCGAAAAATTCGTTTCGCGTCCAGTGTGAAAGCGGCTTAAGAGTGCAAACCGCAGATGCCTTGGATGCTGCAAGCCACGACTAAACTAGTCAATTGTCGTACGCAACTCACTTCACAGATAATTTATAATTAGCCGACAATTTCATTTTTCAGTTTCAACAACGCGAATGTTGATTTTTTTTTTTTTTAAGGTTTCAGCGCGAATGGGGCTCCGAAACGCGGTGGTGGTGTTTTTTTTTTTTTTTAAACGATCTCAACAAGAACAGACTGTGGGAGGACACAGCTAGCTAACGTTACCAACTTCAATGCATTAGGTTAACCAATCGTGTCATAAGCCGCTTTCACACCGGACGCGAAACGAATTTTTCGCACGACAGATTATATTCAAAGTCAATGCAAAGACGCGAATACGCGCGTTTCACGTGTGAAAGCAGCTTAATTTAGCGGACCATTACCAACGTAAATCTTGCAAAAATGATTGCCAACGTAGTAGCTAGCCTCCTCAAGTGGGGCATCAGGAGAGCCATGAAACGATGGAACAAAATTGGCTAGATATTTAGCTGATATTTTTAATTCAATTCCCGCATTTAAACAGCAGTAAAGATGATGACAACGGGCTAAGGGCTAATCACGGAAAAAAAAAAAAAAACACACACCGATTAATCCCATCATCTTGACGACCATATTTGTCTTCGTTTACAAGCTCATTCACCGGCATCGGTTTGACCATGCCATTTTTTTTTTTTTGCCACAGACCCCACGGTACTGACAATGGGCCTCGTTAATGTTAGGTCCTTGTTACAGGTTAGCAAACGATGTCCTAAAAGAATGACAGGTTGCACTACATGGTACATAATGCTACCTCTCCAATTTCACACACTCACAAACATTCAATCACGACAATATGGGCGAGTAACGTTACCTGGGTTCAGGGAGGATGATTTTCTTACTCGCTCTGGCAGCTGGAGTCGATTTACTCTTCTCCATCGCCATCAAATAACTGACATCGGCGAGAACTGCTTCGAGGTCCGCCATCTTCAACTCTTGATCGACCGAATCGATACAACACCAGCCGTGGGAATGTCCAGAGAGATACAGAAACCAGTGTCCAGCGGAACACGGCACGGCCAAAATCCAATTATCGCGGCGCGAAAGAGATCCAAGAGGGGACGATGAAATGCGGGGAGTCGGAATCTGAGGGTGTCTTTTTCTCTTTCGAGTTCCAAGACTTAAATTATCTCAAGAACAGGCATTTTAACTGACGAAAAACATACACCTTGTACATAGGAAGGGGCAATTTAGCCACCGATTCCACACGGGTTTGATCTTTTTTCCCTGCAATAAGGAGAGGATTTTGCAGAAACCGCATATGATTAACCACAGTCTGAAATTTGTACACGGTCGCTAAATTTAACCAGTTTGCACAAATCTCCAGATGCTTATCAAATTTTCAGCAAATTTACCTTCATTGACCCCCATTAACACTGTTCAACGCAGAAGACCCGTCTTTCAGTAGTAGCTTGGTTGATTAACTAGCTAGCTATCTTGATAGCGAGCTGACAGTCAGCATCAGTAGCTCAGTTTAAAAGAATGTCACGGTTAAATCCAGACGGGGAATTTATGTACAGCGCAGATGGACCGGGATCGGATAACGTTAATCAAAATCAGGCCTGTTAACACAACGTGATCAGACAATATCGCAATCTTG
This sequence comes from Gymnothorax javanicus, assembly GCA_029692085.1. NCBI lineage: Eukaryota > Metazoa > Chordata > Actinopteri > Anguilliformes > Muraenidae > Gymnothorax > Gymnothorax javanicus. Next base: position 138,142,395 of record CM056194.1, read on the forward strand.
TCAACTGGAAATGTTCACGGTCAGTGTGCCCAGACGAAAATAAACCAATAAGATGCAGTAGCTAGCCAATTGCAACTGTTCAATAGCTCCAAATCAAATACATTGCCAAATTGCACAATTCATCAGTGAGTGCAGCTTCAATACCAAGCAACAATCTGCAAATAAACAGAATGCCAATTCAACGAATTAAAATAAAAACAATATAAAATTCATCCTAGAATGTTTTCCTTCCGTCGTTTCCGTTGCTTGCTTCCTGTATCGCCAATCTCTCAAAATGCACCGAGAGCAGGCATCGACAGCTATGAGAGATAATCTGACTGATATACCTTTATTGTAAATCACATGTGGATAATCTGCCTGATATGACACATCAACAGAAACGTAGTGTAGGGATTTGGCAGAGTTAAACTACTGAAGAGAAATACGAGCGCTTCTCCATTTTCTTGTTTGATAGCTAAGGGGGTTGATTTAACGTTACTGAACGTTGCCAGACTCTCCTGCTAGCACTAGCTAGCTACCACTACCTATTACGCCTGCAAGGAAGCCAGCTACTTAAGTTCAAAATGAAAGCGATCCTTCAATGCTTTTCTTCTTTTATCGTAAACAGATTCACTCCGGCACAACGCTGACTGGATTAAGGAGAACAACCAAGCTACTGACAGAAAGCTAGCAAAGTTGCGTCTGTTTTCTCATGTCTTACGGTTTCTTTCTTTTTTCTTTTGCTAGCTATCGGTTTTTTCGCATATGGTGGTTAGAGGGGGAGGGGACAATTGAAAAGGGAAATTAGCTCGCAGGCTAGCTAACAGACTAGCTTGCTGCCTAGAGACGATAATGTTACTTGGTGGTCTCTCTCTTGAACGACTTCTCGCTCTTCTTATTTTCTTGGAAACAAGAGACGGAGGAAATTAGTCCGAGTTCAAGTTTTTACAGCAAACGTTAGCTCTTGCGATACTTCATTTTCCCTTCTCGATCCATGCAAACAGCACTCAAAACTTGTTAGAGTCCAGCCAGCCAGAAAATATAGCTAGCTTAGGCTACAATAAAATCAACGACCGGTCCCCTTAAATGTGCAGCATTCATTGTATCCGCCTTCAATACCTATCCCGAATTCAGCCCCTCTGAAATCGGTAATGTTGCTTTTCCTCCTGAGGACAATTTCCTCTTGTCCGAAGCATCCGTACTCGGGGCGCTGCTGTCTTTATATGAGTCACAACTGCTGTTCGATCGAAGTAAACATCGGTAGGTTTCTTCGTTTTTTCTCTCTCTCTCTCCACTGCCCCTTAGTTCTTGCAAGTATCGTAAAAATCGAAGATCATCTGTTCCGTCCTCTTAAACCGTGTGAAACTGCAGGCCGGTCCTCACCACGCTAGCGCGTCCGGTGTGTATCGCTGCTGTGAGGCAGTGTATTCTCGCAGGCACTGTGAGAGCCCCACTTCCTCCTATGTATGAGCGCTTTGTAAAATACGGACCTGGATTAGTAAAAACGGGAATGCGTAATCGGAAATGTTGGTAGTAACAGAGAAGCATTGACTGTTGAAAAGAAAGCGCCATGTTAACTGCTTCACGGGAACACCATATAGCAGGGCTATTCAACAAGGGCCGATGTGGGTGCAGGCTTTCAATCCTACCAAGCACTTACACACCTGATACTACTAATCAATCTCTTTAGCCTAGACTCTTGGGGATGATTTGTGGTGTCAGGTGTGTAAGTGCTGGGTTGGAATTAAAGCCTGCACCCACACTGGCCCTTGCAGGATAATATTGAATAGCCCTGCTGTATACAGTGGGGTGCAAAAATTTGGGCACCCCTGGTTTAAATGTCTGTTACAATTAATATCCAAGTGATTGAAAGCAAACCTGAACACTAAGTGCTACAAAGTTAAACATGACACCCTTCTGCAAATTTAAAAGCAAGGTTTCTTTTTATTTTAATTTTTCTGAGTTTTCAAATGATAAGAAAGGAAAAAGGGCCCTGTGCAAAAGTTTGGGAACCCTTTTGGATTACTCTTTGTTACCTTTTAAGAAGATGATTACTAAGGCCCAGACCCAGGTGATTTACTCGTTGGGGATTCAATGAGACAGGTGAATATAATTCCAGGGTTGAACTATATATTCTGAAGTAACTCCATGCCTTCTAAAGTATCTGACTGTGGTGGCTGTTGTTCAAAATCATGTGTTCCTCTAAACCAGGGGTGTCCAATTTTATCCGCAAAGGGCCAGTGTGGGTGCAGGTTTTTGTTCTATCTCCGTGCCATAACACCTGAATCATTTAATTAACTAATCATGGGGATCAATCAAGACCTTGATAAGTAAAATCAGGTGTATTAGTGTTGGGCTGTTTGGGAAACCAGCACCCACACCGGCCCTTTGCGGATAAGATTGGACACCCCTGCTCTAAACAGTCCAAGGATGTCAAAATCAAGATATTTCACTTCCACTAACAAGGAGAGGGCTACAAAAAACTCTAGCAACTTTTCAAACTACCCATTTCCACTGTCAGAAACATCGTAAGAAAATGGAAAATAAATGGAACAATTGAAGTCAATGCAAGATCTGGAAAACCAATAAAAATTTCGGATAGAATGGCCCGAGATCTGTGAGAAATGCTCAGAAGAACCCACAAATCACTGCAAAAGAGCTGCAAAAAAGAGTAGCAGACACGTCTAGTTGTTCACAGGACAACAATACAGCGTACATTAAACAACAAAGACCTACATGGCAGAGTTGCAAGAAAGAAGCCTTTCCTACGGCCTCAACACAAAATTAAACGTCTGAAGTATGCAAAACAGAACCTTGAGAAACCTCAAGCCTATTTGAACAATGTGCTTTGGACTGACGAAACCAAAATGGAACTTTTTGGCCACAACCAAAGAAGGTATGTTTGGAGAAAAAATGGTGAAGCATTTGTAGAGAAGATCACGTTGCTAACTGTTAAGCATGGAGGTGGATCCATTATGCTTTGGGGTTGTGTAGCAGCTGGGGGCACAGGTAATATTGTGCAGGTGGAAGGAAGAATGGATTGCACCAAATTTCAAGACATTCTGGAGGCTAATGTTCAAAGCTCAGTCCAGAAATTGAAGTTGAAAAGATGTTGGGTATTCCAGCAAGACAATGACCCGAAGCATACCTCAAAATCCACCATGAAGTACCTCCAGAAAAGACGTATGAAGGTTTTGGCATGGCCATCACAGTCCCTAGACTTGAATATTATTGAAAATCTGTGGAGAGACCTCAAAAATGTCGTGTATGCAAGAAGGCCGAAGAATATTTCTGAACTAGAGGTGTTCTGTCAGGAAGAATGGGGAAAAATTCCAAAGACAAGAATTGAAAGACTCATAGCTGGCTACAGGAAGCATTTGCAAGCTGTTATAACTGCCCGAGGAGGAGTTACAAAGTACTAGCTGCCAGGGTTCCCAAACTTTTGCACAAGACCTTTTTCCTTGTTTTATTATTTTGAAACTATAAAAAGTTAAAAATAAGTTATTCTTGCTTTAAAATATGATAAAATGTGTCATGTTTAACTTTGTAGCATTTAGTGTTCAGGTTTGCTTTCAATCACTTGGAGATTAATTGTAGCAGGCATTTAACCAGGGGTGCCCAGATTTTTGCATCCCACTGTAATATCGCGTTGTGATGTTATACCAGTACAAACAAGACAAATTTGCCTGTTTCCAATATCCGCGTTTACAAGCTCAGCTGCATGCTGAAGGAATCACAATGTACTGCAAATTATAAATAAATGAAATACAATGTTGTTTTTTCATTGTGGCTTTGGTTGCATGTCTGGCCAGTCATAGGGTAAGCCTAAAAATGTTGGCTTCTAATAAGGGTCCTGTCACAAACCAGGGCTGCTGTTTGAAATCTTAGAATTGTGTTTGTAAAATGCCAGTGTGTGCTTCTTGATTTTGTTATAGCTTCAGCAGACTAAGGAAAACATTATACTTTACCTCATCTTAATACCATTTCTCTGATGATACATATTGAGTTGGCCTATATGTAATGGGTAGTGACAGATTTCTTGTAAATTAAACCAACTGCTAATTTTGCAGACTTGTCATTCTAATTTACATAGATTAGACAGTGGGGTGAAATAACTTACAGTCCAAAGGCTGCGTTTGCTGTCTATCACAGACATATTTAAGATGTTGCCCAGCCTTTTAATTTCAACCAAGGCCACTTAATGTCACCTCTTTGTGGCTGAGAATCCCCATCCTTCCCAAGTAATGTGAAATCCAACCATGCACACTATAAAGGTACTACTGAACAAAGTGGTGTAATATACAATTGAAGAGAAGCCATATTGTATACTACATGCAGTTTGTTAAATGAAGCGTTGATATAGGCCTATATGCATTCACCAAACACTTCACTGGCCACTCCATACTAATACAGGGTATGGCCTCCCATTGTCCTCGAAACAGCCTCAGTTCTTCATAGTATGGGTTCAATGAAATGTTGGAGGCATTTCTTTGAGATTCTGGTCCATGTTGATACTAGTGCATTACATAGTTTCTGATGATTTATCAGCTGTGAATCTCCCTTTCTACCAGATCTCACAGGTGCCTTGTTGGATACAGATATGGTGACTTAGGAGCCATTGAAGTACACTGAACTCTGCCATTTTCATGAAACCATTTTATGATGATGCTTGCTTTGAGGCATGGTTCATTTTCATGCTGGAAGTAGCCATTAGAAGATGTGTAGACTGTTGCCATATGGGGATGCAGATGGTCAGCAACAATACTCAGAGAGGCTGTCACATTTAAACAATGATTGCTTGGTCTTAATAGGCCAAAAGTGTGCAAAGAAAACATTTCCCACACCATTCCACCACCACCATCAGCAAGAACTCTTAACACTAGTCATGGTGGGCCCATGGATTCATGCTGCTCATACCAAATTCTGACCTATTATGTGTGTGGCATGACAGAAATGGAAATTTGCCAGACTAGGCTACATTTTTCTTGTCTTCAACTGTCCATTTTTAGCCTGCTTGGCCTCTAGGCCAATTGGGCTTATGCTGTGGTTGGATGCCTTCATGGTGGCCTGTCGTGCATTCGTTAACTTTTTGCCTTGTCAATGCTCTAGCGCCTTCAGGTTTTCATGGATCATTTTCATATTTTATATGCATGTATATGGGATATGGGATGAAAATCTAGGCCAAGTTCGATTTTGGCCATGTTTTGCCAAGCGGGCACAGTGGCTTTGCCGTTATTTTTAATGATCCTCTGCCCGTTGCAGCTTGAAATTCCTGTTCTAGGATGGTTGGTCTCAAACCCGATGCAGTCCTCTGCTGCTGCAGCCCATCTCCCTCAAGGTCCATCGTGTTTGAATTCTGAGATACTTTTCTGCTCACCACAGCTGTGAGTGGTTATCTGATATTTGTCCTGTCAGTTAGAACCAGTCAGGCCATTCTCCTCTGACCTCTCATCATCAAGACATTATCGTCCAAGGAATTGCCGCTAGTAGGTTGTTTGCTTTTTGTACCATTTTATGTGAATTCTTAAAACTGTCGTGCATGAAAATCCCAAAAGATCAGCACTTTCAGAAATACCCAAACCAGCCCATCTGGCACCTACAACCATGCTATATCACATTTTTTCCCCATTCTGATGTTTGACGTGAGCATTAACTGAAGCTCTTGACCTGTATGTGCCATTATCATATGCATTTCGCTGCTACCACCTGATTGGCTTGTTGGATCATTTCAGGTGTACACATGTAACTAATAATGTGCTCAGTACATGTATATACAGGCCCATATGCAGGTACTTATCCAAAGTTTAAAGTCAATCCTTTTCATTTTTTCACAATACAATGATTGGTTAACAGTAATATGCAATCTAAAATTCAAAACCATATATTTAATCACTAATGCAAAAATCCCCAGGTGATCTTGTTAGCTGGGTGATGCTCAGGGAAACCTATTAGCAATTCAAGGTTTGAGGCAAAATCTGTTAACATTCACATATATTTTGTCTTCTTGCTGAAGAACACAAACTACCTAGAGATGTGGTGTTAATCAAGCTATGATGTAACTGCAAGCTAATTAAGAGGGTACATTTAATTTAGCAACAGTCCAAACTTCAGCACGTCATGCTATCCCCTCCCCAAGTCTATGACTAAATAAATTCTTCAATTTCCTTTTAAATTTTCCTTTTAAATTTTTTTTGTTTGTTTTGGCTGTAGATTGTGAACACAGAGTGTGAATTATGTCATTATTTCAGCAGATGCAGAGGAGCCAAATCTTTTCAAATGACAAAATGTACCTGACAAAGCAATCCTAGTACTTCTCTGTTGCTAACAGCCCATGACAATTTTCTCCTTAGAGGCAAATGGATTTTTTTTTTCTTTGTAATAACATTTGCATCATCACCAGGGTACTCTGCTTTATCTCTTTCACTGAAAGTTTATTAGTTTCCCATTCAAATAACTTTTAAAAATTTGTGTAGGCCTCCTGCCTGGTTGCATTTTTATCTGCAATTCTCAAAGTAAATTTATATCGGACTAGTTTCAGGTATGTCTTGAAGTTGTTTCAGGCTGCCTATAAAGGCGCTCAGCTCCTTCCAGTGGTCGTAAGGAGTAAGTACCAGCATTGCTTACAGGTAACATTTCAGGGGGATTGGGATCGGTTGGCACTAGGCTTACATGGCAAAGGGGTTGGCAAACCTACACTTTCCTGAGTCTTACTGACCGTCTCTAGACTCTCTCTAGTACTAGCAGGCTACCACTATCCATTATGATAGCTAGCTGGCTAATCAAGTAAAAAAAAAAAAAAAAAATTGGCACACCTTCACTCTCCTGTGACTTTGCCTGCTTAAATTATTATAGTAATCTAAGAGTCACCTGAACGCTAGATTGAACCTTGAAGACTCTAGTAAAATTTTGTGTGGGCCAAAATAAAATGTAGAAATATGAGAAAGAGTTTTACACTCACAAAGATAACCTGCCATTTTGCCAACCAGCTCCATCAGAAGATTGGCTATAGAAATGGGTTTGTTCGGCACAATTTTTTTTTTTGTCACCTTCATAAACATTCATTACCTTCAAAAGCTAGAGACTCAAGTATATTCTACATTGTAGATAAAAAAAAAAATCCATTTATTGAAAACTGTAATTTCTTTCAGACGTGGCCTTGCTGCTGTGATGTTATAATTTAACCTGCCTCAGTGCCTGAAGCATTGCATTAGCGGGAGTCTTACCTGTTCTGTCATTTTGACAAATGTATTGACTATTCTTATCCATAAAAAATAAAATAAAAAAATAAATAAATAAAATTGCTTTAGGTCATTATTACAGCCTGTTATATTACTTATACTGTACATATGATTATGGTAATTGCATATGTATTACATTGTAGGTATATTTGTGATTAAATGTAATGATACTTTTTTAAATACGTACTGTTGGTGCCAGACTGTGTTACTCTTATTTATGGTGATATGATAAAAATATATAACATTTAGTTTATGTTTTGCATTTATGTTAATTTAACAGAATCTTTGATTATTGTATTTGAATTGGCATTGCTTCCTCTGTGCAGCACGGATGGTGTGTGGACCCTCTCACTTCAGAAAGGTGACTGCAGCACCTGATCTGCCAGGCCCAATTTAGCTTGGGACTCATTTTCTCGTGAAGGTTAAGCTTGTATGCAAGGTATGCAGCCATATGGTTTTTGACCGCGATAAGCACTTTTATTGGACTTGGAAAACCAGAAATCTGTGAATTTACAACGTCTTTTACCTCCATGTTGCACAGTCAATCAAGATACAATCAATCCTCATTTTAGAGATTCAATAAATGTTCCTTCCATTAAACAAACCGCAAACTCAACTTTGTTGCTTGATTCAAGAGAAGCGCTTGAGCACGTCAATCTGCTGGACTTTAAATCGCTTGTAGACGTACGTATATGACCACATAATTAATGCATTTTTACTGCTAGTCCATGACTTTGGGGTCAGTTTTGCAGACCACAAAAATCTTGTGCCAACTAGTCCCATTCATACCTGTTATTACATGATTTAAATAGAGTAGCATATCTTATCACTGGGACTTATATAATTTTTTTTTAGCTACTGCACAGAGTAATTTTTCATAACCCAGATTTTTTCCGCTTGGAACATTATGACCTTCCAATGTCAAAACATTATCAAACTAGCCAGTCCAGTCAGCCGCGACCGCATGGGTGTAGCTCCCGAAAGCCCGCTTCTCCCCTTTTTTGTGCATTATTCGGCCAATACTGGGCCTGATTTACTAAGACCTTTAGCACATGCAAAAATTTTTTGCCCGTGCAAAACAGAAACCTTGCCACTGATTGGTGCAAGGCAAGTACCCTGGCCAATCATGGGCAATGTTATTGGTTTTGCACGGGCGAAAAGATTTTGCATGTGCTAAAGGTCTTAGTAAATCAGGTCCACTGTCGCCATGGCAACCAAAATCGATAGGTGTCATAACTTATGTATAACACATGTCCATACTAAATATGAAGGTAATCAGTCAAAAATTACAGCCTGTACAGCGTCCAACAAGGAAGTGTCTACGTTTTGGCACAAATTTGTGCATTATTCGGCCAAAACTGTCGCCATGGCAACCAAAATTGATAGCTATAAGAGAAGTGTAACACATGTCCATAGCAAATATGAAAGTAATCAGTCAAAAATTGCAGCCTGTACTGCGTCCACAAGGAGATCTCTATGTTTTACAACAAATTTGTGCATATATCGGCAAATACCATCGCCATGGCAACCAAAATCGATAGGTGTCATCAGTGAAGTATAACACGTCCATACCAAATATGAAGATAATCAGTCAAAAATTACAGCCTGCACAGCGTCCACAAGGAAGTGTCTACGGACGCGGAGATGACAAGCATGAATCCATAGTAGCTGCCCGACTGCATCCGGAGGCCACAATAATGGAGGTCTCTTATGTGACGATTTTGTGACAGCTTCCCGCAGAGGCCTGGATATTCACTGTCTGCCAACTAACCCCTTGTGCCAACCCTGATCTCCCCTACATCAGCTATAGTTGCCGAGAACTTTGAGCCACGGGATGTAGAAGCTACTTTCCTCAGAACTTAATTACATGTGCGGGGTATGATCCATTGACAACTGAGTACAAAGCCGGATTTGAAGACCAGCATTGCTTCCCTCTTTAATAAATGATAACTATCGAGCATTAAACGACAGTATATTTCATAACTTACACTCAAACTTCAATATAGGTCTACACAGGACATAGGCTACCAAAAATATAAAAAAAAAAATGAAATGAGCAAACTTGGACGTTGTATGCACCAAAAGTATGAACAGAATGTGTGCGCTGATGAGTTTTTCTATCTATTTCATATTCACTCGTTATTACTATAAATGTAGCTGCATGTTATTCATTCAGCCAACATTATGTTTTCTAAATGTGCCAGCTCCCTCGAGGGGACTGTTTGCTCCTCCTTCTGTTGGTCATCAGTTTTTAAACACAGTAAAAAAAAAAATACGCCATGCCCAAAAATGCACTGTAAACCTTTCAGAACAAAAGAAAAAATTTACATGTACAGGTCGACAGGCATGATATTAGGTAGGTATTAACACAGGCACAGATTTCCTCTGCATGCATTCTTGACGGACCATGGTTGTTTTGTCAGGTTTTCAAGTTGAAAATCATGGATATAGTAGCAATGCCTAAATACATTAACCTAAGTTCCTATGAGAATTAAATTCCACCAAGCTGCATATTCTTAAAAAATTCTTCCTTTAAATTGTTAGTATTTGAAAGTAAGTCAAATGTAGTATTATGTGACAGTTCTGGCAGTGGTTAATTGATTTCAACTGACAGTAAAATTCCACAGACACAATTTTATTGGCAGATTTGATTAAATTGTGGGAAACATACATTTTCTGGCTATCTATGACAGTATTTTCTTTGTCATTCTTGCTTGTTACGTGTTGATTTGCTGCACTTTACTGATGGTGTTCTTTTTTTGTTCATTTCTTGGCCACACATGGATGTTAATGTTGGCAGACAACCCATTTGGGTGTTCTTATATGGACAGAGCCACGGCAGGAGGTCGGTGTGGTTTAAGAAAGACACTTTATTCTGCGCTGAATGGCAGTGGGGCAAGGCAAAGACTGTTCTTCAGGAGAGGCTGGTAGTAAACGGGCAGGGTTACTGCTGAATGCGGCGGATGGACTGAATCTGGGGGGTTTGTGAATGAGAACCAAACTCTTTGAAATGTTTGTACTCTCCACAGTGGCGGTCACACTCCATGATGTACTGATAGCCACGGTAGCCCGGGTACTGGTAGCACACAAACCTACCGGTGAGAAAAAGAGGGAGAGGGGAAGCATAAGCCATGGTAAAAACCAGCCCTTGAGAGGCAAAAAATATTTTTCTGTAACACAGGGTAGAGGGAGGGAAAAGGGAAGAGGAAGTAATAGATATTAATGCCTACCGTACACTAGAACACTTGGAAAACACATTGAAAAGACATTCATAAGACTAAAGTCTGAAACCCTCTCACATCTAAAGCTCCCTTCCCACCTTCACAATTTAATACACCAATTCACGCTGATGTCAGATCTTGGCAAGGTATAGGCAAGTCTTGTGAGTGTCGCAGATTTACTCAGAGGAATTCCTGAACAGTCGCAGCCATGTCGTCATTTTATTTTTGTTGCAGTATAATTTTCAAAATGTTCAAAAAAATCATGGTGCATCGCGCGCCTGTGAGGTATCGTTACATGTCATAGCGATGTCTTGTAAGTGTCATGATGGCTCTTGAACATTTGAATCCAATTGTATAGTGGAAAATGGTTGCGATTATGGAAGACGTAGTGATGAGGTGCTACGAATGCCCACAGCATAATATGAACCAACTTGGACAGACCTTCGATGAAAAAAGATACAGTAATGTCAGACGGTGATTCTTGAACATTTCTATGTCTGTGGCCATGACAGAATTTTGAGCTCAACAGACAGATGGACCGCGACTCATTATTATTTATAGGTCCTGGACTGGTACATCCGCATGAATCAGCAGAAAATTTGTGAAAGTGGGAACTAGGCATAAAGACACTATGTCATAAAATCAGACAGTTCTTACTCATAGACAGTAAGATTTTTCAAAGACTGGATCTTGCAAAGCAGATTAATTGGTCAATTGGTTGTTGACATTGTTCAGTTCATTGAACATCACTATTACCATGAGCTAAGGCAAAAGTCTTCCAATAATACTGAACATGTTTGATTTTATCGGGACATCAAGACGAAAAAGACTATGTCAGAGTGAGTTCTATGACCACCTATCACTAAATGTTTTAGATGACGTGAGCACGCCCCGACTCCAGCAAAACCTCCATTATTTTATTCTGATTTTGGAAATTAGTCAATGAAATCGCTTCAAAAGTTCTTTCAAAAAGATGTTATTATTTTTGTTTTTACTGCATATTGTAATCCGTTTACTTATTTTCATCTATATGATCCAAATTACATGAAATATATAATTTAATAGTACTTGATTTCTGATTTATCTTTATTTTGTTAAGAGTATAATCATCACTGCACACTAATGTAGTTAAAGTACATACTGGCACATTTGACGTGAGGGTATTTTTAACACATTTTAATACATTGTGATCGTACCAAAATCTAACACTGTATTCTGTGAAGAGAGTGAGAGAAAGTGAAAAATGGAAGGCCAGTCTTTGACTGCGTATAGGGGCACTTACGATCCAGACTGGACACGCAGGGAGCCCACTTCATTGTTGCACCACCCCATAGCTTGCAGTGAAGGGTAGTCGTCACTGAGCTCCCCCTTTCGGCCCAGGAAATTCTCCCGCTCGTAGATGGTCATGCGGCACTCCCTGTGGTTCTGCAGACGCACATGCCATGGGTGGTCATTTTAACAACATAATGAAAGGTAAGCATCCATTCACTGTATGCTCTTCAAGGGCAGACATGTACTCGCACCGCAAAGTAAGCGGCGTTTCAGCCATAGTGGCCAAACTCTCAGCTCTGAGCACTATTTTCTTTTTGGTGTTCGTCATGGCAGGGATGAGCATGCTCATTGAGTCTACTTCTTTTCTATTGATTCCATTGGTTTGTCCTACAACATTCCTGAATCTTTGTGTTTCCAGTTATCTCTGGTCACTCTGATATCATTAATATCTGATAACATCAATATTTGGATCTATGGTCTGAGGCTGTTCATGTTGCACCTTGCTCAGGTCTAACACAGCACCACTCAGGATATTAGCTTCAGAGGCCATTAGCGTTCTGTAACGTCCCTGAAAGGCATCTCTAAGGAACAGTCATGAAATAAGGCTGCTTTCAGTCCCCTAAGAAAAGCGCTGCCTGATGTTATGTCACGCATAATGTCTATACATGCGATGTGCCGTTAAAACATACAATGCCTTGCACTTCAAACACGTTAGACATGTTTTCCTACTGTGCCAGGGGTGCTGAAAGGTACAGAGGACCTCAGAAACTTGAAAATGCAAATCCATGGCTTGTTAGGAACAAAACTGTCATTCTTTAAATGTTATTTTTACCTCACACTAAGAAAGATCCAGAGATTTGACAGTGCAGCAGAGAGTGAGAGAGTGTGACTGGGTGGTGGATGATGGGGGCTGTATGTGTGTGTGCTTGTGTCTGCGTGTGCTTGAGTGTGAGTGTGTGTTTGCTTTTCACTCGGAGAGCAGGCCTGAGGATGAGTGAGAACCGAACAGGTACTGTATGTGTGCATGAAGACAGTAGGGTGAGGAGAGAGGAGCGCTGTGTGAAAATGTAGTGATGGAAATGCACAGAGCTACACATCGTTAGAGAAGGCAGGTTGAACTCACAGCACAGGCGATGGGCCTGAATGAGGTCATCCTCTCGATGTGGTAGGAGTTGCTGCCCCCAAAGGCATCACACTGAGGGTACTCTCCACGCTCCAGCACGAACTGCTGGCCCTGGTATGCAGCGTGCTCATAGCCCACCCACCTGTGTGTGAGAGTCAGGTGGGGGGGGGGGGGGGGGGGGGATGGAGGAGGAAATGGAGAGTTCTTGTCAAAGTGATCGTACATGATGGCACACCAGCAATATTAAATGTGTTCATATTAATGCAATGCTGTTGTGTGCCATTTGTGGACTCATGAATAACACATCTCAGTCCTACTCACTCACTTTCTCTCCCTTAATGGAAAGGTGTAATATCAGCCATAGTAGCGCAAGTACATTTACAGCTGGCCTCGCTCATTTACATTCTAATTTGCACACCATGGCTTAACAGATTAGTCACTCCCTAATTGGCAGGCTAACATGACCAGCTGTCTGTCTATGCAAGCCTGCCGAAGAAACCAGTCACTGCCTCAGTCCTGTTTGGACTGAAATTGCTCTATTTCCGATCTCAGAGTTTCTGCTACTCAGAAGTTAGAAGCCAACCAGCATCATTCAACTTAATCTGATGTTCAGATATTCTGAGCGTGGCAGTTTGATCGTGCATTGGAAATGAGATAAGGGGCCGCGTATCCGACAGGAGTGATTTGAAGGGAAGACTCACGCTCCGCTTTCCACTTTCAGCGAGCGCACGGTCTCAAAGCCAAACTCCATGACATTGCAGCACTCGGAGGTGAACTCATGGCGGCGGCCCTGAAAGCACTCCTCGTCGTACACAATGATCTGCAGGAGGTTTAGGGGAGTCAGGGAAGCAAGGGAAAATTAAATGAGAAGAAGCTAGTAGGAGAGCAAGCGCAGCCACATTAAGAGGCAGTGCGAGTTGAGATTGAAGGGCAAAAAAGCACGAATGAGCCATGTGTTCAGCACCAGGTGATATTTCGGCAATGCCAAGAGTTCTGTTCAGTGCAATTCTAGTCCTATGAGGCTGCACAGGTTCTATTCCACATACCTTCCAGTGACCAGAGAACTTGGTGCAGTGGTGAGTCATTTTGTCTGTGAAGCAAGCATAAGACTTAATGATAAAATGACAGAGAACACAAAATTTGTATAGGCCCTTTTAATTGCAAAAATACCATTTCATTCTTGTGGCCCTATCACTAGCTACTTGCATTAGGGTAATTATATTTATGCCAATTTTTGCTGAAATGGCTCACTAATATTTGACAAAGTACAATGTAATTTGTGAAACTGCCACACATGCAAAATGGTACTCATTTAGCATTTGTATTTGATTGTACAGGGGTCACCAACCTTGTTCCTTGAGATCTATTGTGTAGGTTTTCACTCCAACTCAAAGAAAGCACACTCCATTCTACTGCAAGATCTCCACTGAGCAAACAATTGAGTCAGATGTGACAAATTAGGGCTGGAGTGAAAACCTGCAGGCGGGTGGATCTCTCGGAACATGGTTTGTGATGATTATAATAGTGCATCGCTCAACACCTGGAAATGGTGAAGGAAAGCGATAATAATGTCTGAATTTTTAATGTAAAACTGATAAAATAATCAGAGATATACTTCATTGTACACAGACATATTCTATTGGACATATTCTATTACATTTTGCACCCTTTACAAGCATCATTTTTCTCTACAGAGAGCAAAGTGAAAATATTGAGCAGTTGAGCAAAAGAAGTCTTTTGATTGAAAAAACTGCATTGAAACAATGCTAAAGGAAAGAAGTCACATAACAGGTCAGTTATGAAAAACCTCCTCACTATTCCCCAGCATGTTATCTTTCACAAGCATTCAACAGTGCACAAAAGCACTAATAGACCCACTGCATTGAGGGATCAGTGGTGATCTGACAGCAAAACAAATGCATATACACAAATATAAAAGGTTTGGCCCTACAGCAACATGCAAGGCATAGTCAGAGTGAATAGCAGTATAAAATATGCTTTTTTAAAAGTCCGGGAATAGGAAAGCATTTAGTTCAGGCCAGTTAAAAGTGCTCCAAGGCACCCAAGCCCACTTACTCATTAACCCTACCATTGTCATCATCTAAAAATTGTGTGTTTGTGTTCGCGTGTGTGGTCAGTGTTTACCTACTCATGTGGGTACAAAATTTCACTACAGGAGATACAATACCTTATTTCTTTATCATTATTGGGACATTTTCAGGTCCTCATATGGAAATTGAGCTATTTAAGGGACAATGTTAGGGTTAGGGTAAGGTTAAGATTAGGTTATGGTTGGGGTAAGGTTTGGGGTTAGGCATGTACTGCTCACTGTGAAGGTTAGGGAATGAATGTAAGTCTATGGGATGTCCCCACAAAACATGAAAACACAAAGTGTGTGAGTGTGTGTGAGAGAGAGAGAGAGAGAGAGAGAGAGATAGAGCGTGTGTGAGGAGGTGGAGATGGCTCACAGGGTGTAAGGGGATGCTCGGAAAGTTAGCCGGGGGAAACCGAACAGTACTCACCTCGCTGCGATGACCTCAGGACTTCCTAACGTGAGAGTGAAAGCGGACGTGCTCGGGCCCTTTTAAAGCCTCCCCTGGCAAAGGTCCCAGCTAAAAGGCCCAGCTCAGCAAGGGGGCAGGGCTCCCTATTGTACCATCAACAAAGAGTGTTAATCTACAGTCCCCTGCAGAAGTGCAGACACCACAGTATCTCCATGCCCGGGAGGCTGTAGGGTTCTACGGAGGGAGGCTCTAGCTTGAAATTCACTGAGGAAAGAGAGCGTTGAGAAGTGAGGAAAAGAGGACTGTAGTGTGTGTATATGAAGAGCTGGTGGGGAGTGGTGAAGGGAAACATAACTGCATTAATATTCATATTGCCATTATTGTTTTAGTTATCACATAATGAGTGGGTCCTTTACTTAGATAATCAATACCCCTTTGCATAGTACTGCTAATAAAGCTTTGTTTGAGTTTTAGAAGAGAGGGAGAGTGGGAGAAGGGGAAAAAGAGGGAATAGAGGAAAGCATTTGGAAAATAAACTGGAATGAGAAAACTCAAAAAACCACACCTTTCAGATACTCTCACCAGAATCAAAAGCATTTTATTGATTGTTTTGATTATGCTTTAGCTGCTGTATTAATTACAGCTATAATACAACTCTAAATCCATTGCAGTGGTATTTTAAATGAAAAATAATTTGAAAGCCATGATTCATAAATTATCTTTGACCTGTGTTCCTTTGAAATAGTGCAACAGCATTATTGTGTGCTTGCTTCAGCAGAAGCAGTACACTCTATTCTCTTACTTCTTCGTCTTTTTCTTCTTCCGCCTAAATTGGCCGACTAACTCCTACTACAACATTTAAGCTATTGATTCCGTTCAAACTTTAAAAAATTCAGTTTGCTCTGAATTACATTGCGTCTGTACAGATGTTTGATTTTCTTTTTAGTTTTTGAGATATTTAATTTTAAAAGTCATTTTTTGGGGGCCGATTAAATCAAGCCATTTTTGTGCTGATTCAGTGGATTCAGCTATTTTCTGCTATTTTTTTTTACTCTGTCATCACATTTTTCGTAACTTCTATAATTTTTTTAATTATAATTTTTTAAAATAATTTCTGTTACAATACATTCTGGGAACTTACAGTGTGGTGACATCTCTGTTAGAGTGGCAAACAGCTGTAAAATCGTCAAGAAGTCTTCTCTTAAACTTAATATAACTTCCACAGTTTTCACTCCACATAAATATTTTTATATCCAAGTTGTAGCAAAAGTTGTGCCGGTCACAAAATGTAACTATGCAAGATATCGGACAGACAGTTCTGGCAGTATGAGCCTAAAAGCGACGGTAGCACTAATCGAAACTCCATTAACTCCTATATTAAATGAGACAGAAATTTCCTGTTGGAAAGCTGAAAAACACAGTTTTATAACTTGCTCTTGTTCCCACATTTTCGGCACTACACACACAATTTTGACATATTCTGCTCAGCAGACTCTCCTCTTTAGTATGGTATCTCCATTTCGTAGATTGGGCTTATTATCTTTGAGTTAGAGGCAGTAGTATGTAAGAGACACCTTCGCTAAAATCTCCTTTGGACCAAATGCTTTAACCATTAACTCAAATGGCTCAGTGAAATTGTGGCATAGCGGTATTGCGGTTCAATTCTGCCCACTGCTGGACTTTTTCCTGGCCTCAGCATTATCATTGTTCGGATTAAGATTGATACGACTGTTAGAAAAATCTCATTCTACTGCGTCAAACTCAGTGAAAGAATTTTTGGTATCGTCATTTGTACAGTCGCTCAAACCAGCTACAAGAGAGTACATTTAGGGCCGCAAAGACCGGTCTTTTCGTAGGGCGGATCCATGAGAACACGTCACAGTAAAAAATTGCAAAGCAGAAAAAAATTGCTCGAGCTCGTATTCCTGTACATACAAGCAACTGTTCGCAATACCTAGATATATTTACGATCGTATCTAAAACAAGCGAAATACTGGTATCAAAATGACCGTAACTGCCATCCTTGCTAAGCCAGCAGACGTAACTTTTCCATACTCATTGAGTAATTAAATAGTTAACGTCAGCTAGCTATTGATTATGACATCTGCAGTGATGGCAATTTCAAAACTCAAGTTCGACCTGTTTCGAACACGTTCTGTGCACTGTGTGTTCGCGAGCTAACTATCTAATAATAGCACAGAAATAAAAAGGGGCTGGGAATAATATCACAACATGTGTTAACGATATCTTGCAGCTTGCTATTAGATATTTAGCTAGCGAAGACACAGTGCACAGAAATGAACAGAGAGCCGCGAATAGTAGCATTTCACTAATTGGCAAGGTCAGCGTTGTACAGTTCGGGACTGGGGGAGACACTGACAATGAGCTATAAGCAACAACAGCTGCGGCAGTATGCCAATGTGGCCCGCCATGTTTGCTCCGCCATAAAGCTAATTTCTCAGCATGCACTGCGTTGACCTAAATACACACAGAGATATAGAGAGAGATGCATCAACCTCATTGACTCCCATTCACCATTTTTTTTTTTTTACAGCTGGGTTGAAGCGGATTAGACTCGGTCATGATGCAGCTGAAAAGTCAGAATTCCTTAAACTATTACTTTCAGCTTCAAGGTAGAATACTGCTATTAAGCATGAAAATCTTTATTTCATCACTTACATCAAATTGCTTTATTGGTATGAGAAGCAAACATTCAAATTACCAGGATTGGAAATGATTTGCATAAATTATGCAAATTAGATGTCCAAGATGGCTGCCGCAAAGGGGCATATCATGACAATTTCAAAACACCATATCTCAGTGACTAATAGAAATATCAACTTCTTATTTTACACACAGGTTGCCTGATCCAGCATCTATGGGCTAAGCCTCTTAAAGTTGGATACTTTAACAAAATGCAAAGGTTTTTTGAAATTTTGCTCTTGACTTGAAAACTCTCTACCTTATTATAAATTCAGCACCCCCTGAAATTAAGAGAGTACCAAAAGGGCCATATTTTTTAGGTTCAGGACAACCATCATGCTGTAAACTATATATGTTCCAAACTTCATTGAAATCAGACTAGCGGTTTTTGAGAAATGGCGCGTGAAAAATGTGGAAATGGTATTGGTATTTTCATTGCAGTAATCTACCTTAAAGTCTTATGTTTACATTTTAGCAGTTTTTCAACATTTCTTAAGCAATATCCTTTGCCTCTCAGTTTCCAAGCACTTTCATTTTATAAGCCAGCCTCTTCAACTTTCCTTGCTGAAGCAAGCACGCAAATTTTCTTCAGAAAATTTAGCCTTTTCCAGTTTGACATTTCAAATTGTGAATGTTATAGATTTTTTATATAATAAACACTTACCTCTGTTATGATCCAGACATGGAACCAGGCACAGATTCCGGGTACGATCCACAGGGGAGTATTTATTAATAGGAATATGGTAATAGTAGAGGGAAGGGTCGTACCCTAGAACAGGGAAAGAGGCAGTCCAGCTAAGTTGGTAATGATTGGAGAGGGTAGGGTGTGTCTGTGCCCATGCCAGTGGTTGTTCCAAGGCAGAGGCCAGGTGGTGAATCCCCCTTCCCAAAGCAGGACTGCTTGACAGTACAACCAAAGGGTTTGGAAGGAATGCAGTCACAATCCTAGAGACCAATGAAGGCTTGGGAGGTGTTCCTAATAAACTGCTTTGAGGAACAGACTGGGACGAAAGATTGACAAGAACATGGTCCCAATCCTGGAGATCGATATAAAGTCTCGGTAGCTTGTTCCGATTTCTACAACTCCGAAGAGTAATTTTGTTTTTCATTATGATTAATTTACCAAAACACACAGAAGGAGAGCTTTGCTCAAATCTAGAAGACACAAATTGACTGGTAGGCCTTGTGGGGTATGAAGTGCTACAATCCAGCAGCCATACTGAATTCTGAATGAACTTATATAGACCAGACATTCACAAATGGAGCATGGTATACAAATGACAATACCTGGGAGCAAGGGGGGAAACGATTAAGTAAATCAAATAAAGGAGATAAAACCACAAAACATACATGCTGTTGGTAAAGAGGAGGGACCAATTAAGGACACACAAGGGTTGTGAATATCTCAGTTTTGATTCTTGCAATGTATTTCAAAAAAGTTTGGACAGTGAAGTATTTACCTGTTTGTCATGCTACCATTCCTTTTTGCAACACTTAAAAAATGTTGAGGAACTGAAGATACGAAGTATTAATTGTTTTAGGTTAAATTTTGTCCCATTCTTCCTGAAAACCAGTATTAAAGTTTGCAACAGTATGAGGTGTTTGTTGTTGCCTTTTGCATTTCATAATTCACCTCACATTCTTTATTGGGGACAAGTCGGGATTGCAGGGAGGCAGTCTTCTTATGCAGCCGTGCCTTTGTAGTCGGTGCAGAATGCAGTTTTGTTTTGTCTTGTTGAAATATACATGGGCATTCTGGAGAGATGATGTCTTGAAGAGAGCACATGCTGCTCTAAACTCTCTATGTAGTTTTCAGCATTAATGGTGCCTTCACAGAAGGGCAAGTTACCCTTCACAAGGGCACTGACACAACCCCATACCATGAAAGAGTATGGGTTTTGAATTTGCTGCTGGTAACAGTCTGGATGGTCCTTTTTTTCTTTGTTCTGAAGTACAGTGTCCATTTCTTCCAAAAAAGACCAGACATATGGATTTGTCTTACCACAATACTCCTTTCCATTGTGTGATGATCCATTGCAGATGCCTCTGAGCCCAGAGAAGTCAACGCAACTTCTGGATGCTGTTAACGTAAAGGTTCCTTTTTGCACAGTAAAGCTTTATATAGCATGTGTGGATGTAACTATGTATTGTTATTGTATTACAAAGGTTTACAGAAGTAATCCTAAATCCATGCGGTTATATCATTAATAGAAAAATGATGATTCTTAATGCAGTGTTGTCTGAGTGATCTGGAATCATAGGTATTCATCTGAGGTATGCATTCTTGGCCTGTACTTATAGAAATTCCTTTTCATTCCTTGAAATCTTTTAATTATGTTATGCACCATAGAGGGCGAAATATCTCCATCTCTTTCATTCTTTTGAGGTGGAGTATTGTTTTTAATCATTCCAATGATTTTCTTATGCATTTGTGGGCAAATTGTTGTTCCTGGGCCATCTTTACTCCTGAAGGACGAGGCTTTTCATGGGGGATGCTTTTGTACTGAATCACAAATACAATCACGTGCTGACAATAGCTATTTCAAATCACCTCATTCTTCAAATTTTGAACCTAATTTCTAGTCCTAAATTGGCCCCATCCCAACTGTTTTTGGAATACGTTGCTGGCCTGAATGGCAGGAATGGATTTATTTATTTATTTATTTAACCCATATTTTACCAGGTTGTCCCATTGAGATCAATGATCTCTTTTGCAAGGGAGACCTGGCCAAAATGGCAGCATGAAATGTCACATACAACATGACAATAAACAACAAACAAACATACCAGATAAACACTAGGTTGAAGACTTACATAAAATACCAATGGCCATGAAAGATATTCATTAAAATGTGGACTTACGTTAAAATAAGTATGGACATAGACAAGGATCAACCGATTTATTCACCACTGTACTTATAAGAACTTTAAAATCAGACAAAGAGACCAAGTCTGTCAGTTTCCAATCTTTTTGAAGGCTATTCCAGGTGAGTG
The DNA here is from genome assembly GCA_029692085.1 of Gymnothorax javanicus. Classification (NCBI taxonomy): domain Eukaryota; kingdom Metazoa; phylum Chordata; class Actinopteri; order Anguilliformes; family Muraenidae; genus Gymnothorax; species Gymnothorax javanicus. The sequence continues at coordinate 138,163,429 of CM056194.1, forward strand.
GAGCAGAGCACTTAAAAGCTTTCGTTCATAAATTGCTCTGTGCACTTGGGACAGACAACAAAATCACAGCTTGTGATCTCAAACTATAAATGCAGTCAGATCGCTGTGCAATCAACAGACAAATATAAGATGGACGTTTACCTGAAATGGCTGTATAAATAAACAAATACCAACGACTGACTTTACACATGGTCAGGAATGGCCACCCAGCCCTAGCGTAAACAGTACAATGGTGAGTAAGGGCTTTACAATTTGTCACAAATCTCAAGACACTCTGAAACACTGTATCTTGCTCATGCAAGCAATGTGCAGATGCATGCATGTATAACAGATCACCATAATCAAGAACCTTTTCAAAAGTCGTGGAAACCGGCCTCTTCCTTGCATCAAAAGAGAAACAGAACTTGTTTCTAAAAGAAAACCCTTATTTCAGTCTTACCTTTTTGACAAGACTTTCAACCTGGGGTTTAATAGAAAGGCAGGTATCAAGCTAGATCCCAAGATATGTTAAACTGGAGACAACTTGTAACGTCTTTACATCTGCAGTTGTAATATCCACAGTGTTCACAGGCTTCTTTCCAGTATTTAAGCAATGCATTGCTTTCGTTTTGTCGACATTTCAAGCAAGCTTTAGATGTGAAGGCTGAATTTGTATAATATTAAAACACATCTGGCAGTTTGGTAGGACCCTGTATAATAGAAGAACCAGCACTATAAATTGAGAATATTATATGGGCATTTTCATATCACACCCTCTATTAATCTGAGAGCTTTAGCTTGAGGGCTGATTCTGGTCGAGCGTTGATACACGGTGTGATATGAAAATGCCCATATCATGTTCTATTTATCATCCACTCTGATACGGGATTTTGCCTGGCGGGCAGATACGGGTGACACAAGATTTTGTCTGTGGGCTGATACAGCCTCGTGCCTCACACAGGTGCAGATTCCCTGTATTTATAAGGAAGTATATGATAAATCCCTGTATCATCTGCATGAAAATGAAAATTTGTGCCTCCAACATTTTGTCCTAAATTATTTATAAAGATAGAAAATAACAGTGGGCCCAAAACAGACTCTGGACACGCCATTACTAATATTTAACCAGTTAGAGGTGAGCCCATCAAATTGGATACATTAAGACTTCTCTAAGAAATAGTTCACAAACTTTGTGAAAGAAATAAAATGAAAACTTTAAATACCTCATGTTCATACTGTCTGCAATGAAATACAAGTCAAAGTAAATTCAGAAATCAGCGCTTTCTGTTTTATGTGCATTTTCCAAGCCGTCCTAGGTTTTTTATTGAGATGGGGTTATACAACCCCATTTTCAAGAAAGTTGGGACTCTGTGTAAAATGTAAATAAAACCAGAATGCAATGATTTGCAAATGATTTAAACTCCATATGAAATATCAAATGTCAAAACTGAAATTTTTCATTTTTGAAAAAATATATGCTCACTTTGAACTTGATGCCAACAACATGTCTCAAAAAAGTTGGATCACGGGCATGTTTGCCACCGTCTTGCCACACTTTTTCTTTCAACTGCACTCTGAGGGCATTTGAGAACTGATGAGACCAACTGCTGTAGTTTTGAAAGCAACATGTTTACCCATTCTTGCTTGATGTAGAATTTCAGCTGCTCAACACTTCGTGGCCTCCTTTGTTATATATATATAACAGGTGGATGACTCAAAGTTTCGACAGCAGGCAGACCAGTTTAGCACCCAGACTCTTTAACTACGGAGCCATGTTTTTGTAATATGTGCAGAATATGTTGTTTGCCGTTTTCTTAAGGCCTTAACTAAAAAAGATGGCTGGATCGCGGCATGTGTTCCTATAAAACATATACCTATCATTCAGAATTAATGGTTTTTTCATAGATGTGCGAGTTTCCGATACCATGTACACAAATGCATCCCCATACTATCATGGATGCTGGCTTTTGAGTAATGTACTGATAACAAGCCAGATGGTCCCTCTCCTCTTTAGCTTGGACAGGCAGCACCCTAGAAGTCTCACCACTTCAGAGACACATTAACCCACTTGTCAGGCCATAACGATTTGGCCCTTTTCAAAGTAGTGCAGTTCCGATTGATCCAAGATCTGTCTGCAGATATGTAATATGATCTGTGCTGTTGTTATGAGATAATCAAGATTATGTGCTCCATCTATGAGTGGTTTTAATGTTTTGGCTCATTGGTGTATATTGGGTTAGGGTTATATGGAACTGGTAATTTAACAGTTTGACAAAGGCAAGGTGTTAACATTAGAATTATGCTAACATTTCAAACAACCCAATCCCCACCTTTCTACAACAAAAAGGTAGCAAAATATTTATGAAGGGTGAAAGCTAAGCCTACCAGCACAAGGCATGGGGCTTTGTTAATTAATACGTGACCCTGTCCTGAATCCAACAACCCAACCCTCTATTCTCTATGATACAAAGATCAATAGTTACAAAGGAGAGAAGCAAAGCCAATCAGGAAACGGGGTGCAGCTTCATCGGTTAAAATGAGTTAAAAAAAAAACCCAACCTCAAACTCACTTTGACAAAGAGTTAAGTTGTTATGAAGGAGGAAATATTGTCCAAGGAGGAAAGGGGGTGGGACTTCTTCCATTCACTTGTAATCCATTTCTGATTCCAACAATCCAATCTCTAATGATAATTGAAAGATTAAGATGACCAGGAATGGGGGCATGGCTTTAGTAATGTGATCATTTCCTGAGTTCAATAACCCAACCCCCAACTCTTTATAAGCATATTTGCTACACCAACTGACTGTAATTGACACACACGGGTGAAGTCCAACTATCAGTCATCGTAATGGACAATTTCCTCATAGTGTGCTGCCTCAATGGTCATAAGACATTCGCCGCAGGAGGTCGTGACGCATTCACCGCCTTTGTTGCTATTCACACAGTGCAAACAGTTAAATAGAACATCCCCATGAAGCATACATTTTAAAATGAGCATACTTAGAGTATGTACATCTTAAAAACGTTGAACATCTTAGGAAGGTTGAGAGCCTATTTTTCAAAATGAGATTTTCTGGGTTCAAGCACCAAACCAATGGGGGTGAACCCACATGTTCAGCCACACTTCTGCAGTTGCCTCTGTGGAGTTGTGTCGACTGTGTATCCGACTTGATCTTGAGAGAGAACAGAACCAGATGTGATCATCACATGAACATCATGCGGCTAGACATCTGAGCCAGTCGGATAATTTGGCTTTCTGCCATTTCACATCATGCACCATAATTTACCTTCAACCCAACAAAAATACTAAGCCATCTGAAGTTGACAACATCATCCGAACACGCCTTATGACAAAGGGATCAATATTTATTAAAGATCAAATATTGACCAATGAGAAAAGGGGGCGGGGCCTCACCATTGAACTTGTGATCCTTCTTAAAATCCAACAAACAAACATCCAACTTTATATGACAAGCCCACTCTTCAGTTCAACACCCCAACCCCCAACTCTCAGTGACAAATGTCTCAGTTACTATGGACCGATCAGGAAAGGGAGTGGGGCTGCACTATTTCAGTGTTATTGCACGGATAGACCATGCAAAATCTGCAAAAAGTGATAAGCTGCAAGGTCAACAGATTTTTTTCAAATTCCTACCGCAGACTGGTCCTGGGCTAGAATGAAGGCAGGTAAAACTGTTCGGTGAATAATCACTCTGTTCAGGAGTAAGGGGCAATTAACCCTTCCAATGCATTTTCCTAAGCAAATTTTGATGAAATTGACAATTACTTGACAATAAAGATAGACTTTGCTTATAAATGAACTGCTGTAGACATCCTAGTCTACAAAACCCAAAACCAGTGAAGTTGGCACGTTATGTAAATCGTAGATAAAAACAGAATACAATGATTTGCAAATCCTTTTCAACTTATATTCAATTGAATACACTGCAAAGACAAGATGTTTAATGTTCAAACTGAGAAACTTTATTTTTTTTTTTGCAAATAATCATTAACTTAGAATTTAAAGGCAGCAACACATTGCAAAAAAAAAGTTGGCACAGGGGCCTTTTTACCACTGTGTTACATCACCTTTCCTTTTAACGACACTCAGTAAACGTTTGGGAACTGAGGAGACCAATTTTTGAAGCTTTTCAGGTGGAACTCTTTTCCATTCTTGCTTGATGTACAGCTTAAGTTGTTCAACAGTCCGGGGTCTCCGTTGTCGTATTTTACGCTTCATAATGCGCCACACATTTTCAATGGGAGACAGGTCTGGACTACAGGCAGGCCAGTCTAGTACCGCACTCTTTACTACGGAGCCATGCTGTTGTAACACGTGCAGAATGTGGCTTGGCATTGTCTTGCTGAAATAAGCAGGGCGTCCATGAAAAAAAAGCGTTGCTTGGATGGCAAACATATGTTGCTCCAAAACCTGTATGTACCTTTCAGCATTAATGGTGCCTTCACATATGTGTAAGTTGCCCATGCCTTGGGCACTAATACACCCCATACCATCACAGATGCTGGCTTTTGAACTTTGCGCCTATAACAGTCCGGATGGTTCTTTTCCTCTTTGGTCCGGAGGACACGACGTCCACAGTTTCCAAAAACAATTTGAAATGTGGACTCGTCAGACCACAGAACACTTTTCCACTTTGCATCAGTCCATCTTAGATGAGCTTGGGCCCATTCTGGGTCCTGTTGATAAATAGCTTTAAACTTTGCATTGTAGAGTTTTAACTTGCACTTGCAGATGTAGCGACGAACTGTAGTTACTGACAGTGGTTTTCTGAAGTGTTCCTGAGCCCATGTGGTGATGTCCTTTACACACTGATGTCGGTTTTGATGCAGTATCGCCTGAGGGATCGAAGGTCACGGGCATTCAATGTTGGTTTTCGGCCTTGTCGCTACGTGCAGTGATTTCTCCAGATTCTCTGAACCTTTTGACGATATTACGGACCCGTAGATGACGAAATCCCTAAATTTCTTGCAATAGCTCGTTGAGGAATGTTGTTTTTAAACTGTTCGACAATCAGCTCACGATTTGTTCACTAAGTGGTGACCCTCGCCCCATCCTTGTTTGTGAATGACTGAGCATTTCAGGAAGCTGCTTTTATACCCAATCATGGCACCCACCTGTTCCCAATTAGCCCGTTCACCTGTGGGATGTTCCAAATAAGTGTTTGATGAGCATTCCCCAACTCTCTCAGTCTTTTTGCCACTTGTGCCAGCTTTTTTTTGAAACATGTTGCAGGCATCAAATTCCAAATGAGCTAATATTTGCAAAAATTACAAAGTTTACCTGTTCAACATTAAGTAACTTGTCTTTGCAGTGTATTCAATTGAATATAGGTTGAAAAGGATTTGCAAATCATTGTTTTCTGTTTTTATTTATGATTTACACAACGTGCCAACTTCACTGGTTTTGGTTTGTATAAAAATATTAAATATTGCATACTGCATGGCATTATGAGTATATTAACCCCTTAAGAAAGGTTAACCCCTCCAAATCATAAAATAATGCCATATTTACATGCCAATATCCCAACTGCCACTGGGATTTGGGTGAGGCTTTTGCCAGAGGAGCAAGTCCAAGTGTCATTTGATCATTCAAAAAAATAAAATTTCCTGCCGTTCATTTTGGTTTTGATACAGAGCACTTTGATCAACCTCATATCCTTATACTTGTCCACAAGCCATAATACCATGTTTTGTGGCTGGATATGACCACGGTGCCTGCTAGCCTATAAAGAGGCAAGTCGAGGTCACCGCCCATCTAAACAGCCCCACCATCTCCTCACGCCCGCTTCTCAACTGGCTCCACCACAGCAGCAGTATTGGACTGCCCCTGTTATTGACACTTGACACACATTTTAAACAGCTAGTTTCAAAGTGGCAGCCAAGGCTGCCAGCAATGATGAATCCCAGACCAGTATAGCAATAAAATACGGGTTTTTCATTGTCTCTCCTGCCATTGCATGCGGTGTAATGAAGAAATTTCCGAAAGAGAAAAGTTGTATTGCTTTGAGAAAGTGTAACAAGTCCATTCAATGCCATCTTTCAGGGCTAAAAGTTCCTCTTAGGCAAGAACATGGAGAGAAAAGCCCACGACTGAGGGAGTGTGACCTCATTGCGATGTTTGCTGGGCTATTCCATGCTGTTGACAAGGACATCACTGCCTGTCCAGCACATAGATACAGGCTTGGCCTTGACTGGAAGCCATCACCCCCTCCACCATTCAAGTTGTCGGGCGCATCAAGAACACACAATTCGGGCATCGACATCAAAAGAAATTTTTGATATTCGGAATGTTTATACTGCCGATTGGATCAGGTAGGTACTTGCAAATGTACTACCAGTGCTGGGCCTAGGCCTATATTTGAATGAATGACATGACAATTCATAGTTGCATGCATTGATGCAGCCACATCGTTATCCCATGGACACAAAGTAGCCTGATCAACCACGAGGTCAATGAGAGGAGTAGAAACTGGGAGGAAGGAAAACCCTGGGTTGGTGGCTAACAAAATCAAAGCCCGTTTTGTGAAGGAGGACTGGCTAACTACCCAGCAGGCATCAAGTTACTTCTCTCGTCTCTCTCTCCAACAGAAGTGTGGCCACTTGACCAAGGATAATACTGACACTCCTTTTGATGACCAGCACCTGTTAGCCTCCTCCATGACAACAAGATCGCAACTGCGAGCAAAGGCCATCAAACATGTGGATCTGTGAACTCTTAGTAATTCTGAAAGGGTTCTCATGGATTCTACACCATGCTTATTAGCTGACAACATGGATACTTTGTCTAGCAAAGTTTTGTCCATTCTTGCTGTGATTGTCTATGGTACCATTATCATGATTATTGGCTGGATTTGGGTGTGAGGTATCGTTCAGGAACCAGTCACGAGAACCAAGCAGTGCAGTAAAACTGGATTTTATTATGGAAGGGGGAAAACCCCTGCAGGGCAGAAGGCAAAAAGGTACAAAGTCCACAATCCAAAAATCACAATCCAGGAGGGCAGAATCAGAGTCGAAAACCAGGGCAGCAATCACAGTACTCGTGGTCGGACAAAAACAGGTTCGGTACACAGGCACAGGTTTGTCAGAGAAGCAAAAGCCAAAATCCAGTGGGCGTAATCCAAACCGTTAACAGGGCAGCAAACACAAAACTCGTAGTCGGGCAAAAAGGGTTCGTAAGCAGATGCAGACAATAGTACCAAAAAGCAGAGCCAAAAATCGTAAGTCAGACGGTCCAGTCAGAAGAGTAGCACTATGAGTGCAAGGCGAAGACGAAAGCAGCACAGATAAACAAGAGAAACGTTCCGACAGGGAACTGCTGTGAAAAGACTGCTTAAATAAACACAAGCGAAGTCACATGCTATGATTAGGATCAGGTGAAGAGGATCAGACTAATTACGTGGGAGCAAACACAAGGGAGAACCTAACCACATGAAATTGGCAAAAGCCAAAACACGGACAGGGATCACGAGACAACCTATGACAAAACACAAAGCTCCGGTTAGGGAGTTCTAATGTGCACAGATAATGAGAGGCAGGACAGAGTAGAGCAGGTGCTGAGGATCCGCTGAATTTGCAGCAAAGACTAAGTGAAGGCAAGAGGCGGAGACTAGAACAGGGCGAGTGCTGAGAGCTTGTTAATCAATTAGTAAGTGCAGCTATACAATCCCTAGTGCTCGTTAGTAAGTTAGTATTATATACAATGTTAGTCTTGGTTAGTAACTTTAACAAAATAACAAACTGTTAGTATGGGTTAGTAAAATAGAAAAGCAAGGCGAAGGAAGCAAACAAGATTAGAAGGAATGTTTGAAACCCAGAAACCATGAAATCACCTAAACATGTGACACGCAGGACTTGGGGAGAAGCTGTAGCTTAAAAGACCAGACAGGGGAGACAAAGTGCAATGAAGGGCATGGACAAAGACATGGACCGGACTATAACAGAAAAGTGGATCAGGAATGGCAAAAACGAAAACATGGCAAGGAAACAAAAACTGAACAGAACATGGCAAAAACCTAACAGACATAATCATAAACATAACAGGGCATGGAGAAAACATAACAAGCATGGCAGAATCATAACGAACATGGCAGAATCATGACAGGCATGGCAGAATCATAACATTGGGCTTACTAGCATCATCTTTTTTGTGGAGTTACAGGACCTGTTGGGCCCAACACTGCTTTTTATATTTGTTACAAAATATTTTGAAATTCAAATAAATTTCAAAAGATTTTTTTTGTGTTTTTGTTCTTCACTTCTTCATGCTGGCTACTCTCATGGTCTGGGTAGTTGCTGCCATTCAAGGCCAGTCATTCTTGAACTGTTGGGTAATAAAAAGTGTCACCACTCCTGCTAACATGGTTGAGTCTGAGACTGCCTCATTACTGGACTCTCTAGACTCCATTTTGACTAACCCTAAAGTTTGAGACAAGCGGAAACAAGGTGTTCAGGTCCATACTGGGTTGTTACTAATCTGTTCAAGTAAGTAAGTAGTTAGTCAAAGACAGTCTGGGCCATATGAAAGGTTTATGGAATATTGGGTTGTACATTGAAAAATGCCTGGTACGCCCCTTTCACAGGGAAATGGCTGTATTTCTGATAGAATACTCTTAGTTTTCATGTGTTGGCATTATAATTCAATGGATAAGGCCAGGGCAGATAAAATAACATTGGTAGTGTTGCTTGTTTAGTGTACAGGTCTTTTCGAGCGGCAACTTTTTTATTTCTGATTATGAAAGACAAAGTCATTAGCCACCATTTTTTCTGTGGTTCATAGTTTCCACCCCTGTGGCAGATGACTGATAAGCTGTTGAATAGGCCTATACCAGGGGTGTCCAATCTTATCGGTAAAGGGCCGGTGTGGGTGCAGGTTTTTGTCCTAGCCAGCAGTGCTACTGCACCTGATTCCTCTAAATTAACTAATCGGGGGTTTCAATCCGGCCCTTGGCGGGTAGAATCAGGTGTGTTAGTGTTGGGCTCTAACAAAAACCAGCACCCACACTGGCCCTTTCTGGATAAGATTAGACACCCCTGGCCTATGCACAATTCCAGATTTTGGGGTAGGGGAAATATCTTGACACATAACCGGTATATTTGGAAATATTTTTTGATCATTCTCAGCAGTTTGGTAGGCAATCCTATGGGCAACATTCACTCAAAGGGGCAATGTTGAAAGCTCAGCCGTTTTCTGAAGATGATGACCCAAATTAATCCCTTGAAAATCCTTCAAAAATGGTCCAGAATCCATCAAAATCCATTTTTTGGTGATTACTCCTGCAAAACCAAATGGATGATGCTCATATTGTAGGTTCACTCATAACTTGGTAAGGTGCATGTGTGTACCACATATCGGCAAAATTGGCCGACCCCGGGTTATCACCCTTTGCATGGTCTATCCGTGCAATGACATTTAAAGGTGACATAGAATGGTTGGACGGGTATTTATCCTTGTTCTGTGATGTGACAGATAGAAAATTTTGGTTGGGTCTGTAATGCCTCAGAAGCTTCCTAAAAACCTCTCTCAAAAAGCTATGTTAGGGTGGGGTATTTTGAACGAGTTGTTTTGCACCTATTTGGCGACCTTTCGGGCTTAACTGGCAACCTCATTATGAAATGCAAGCACTTCACGCTGATTGGCTGGCTTTGCTGCCACTCAAAAGAATGTAACTACGCCCAGAGCGGTAGGGAAAATGGAAAATACTCGCCGGCTTCGGAACACGGACAGACCAACTTAATGCAGCTATGGCATATTCAGAGATTCAGCCTTATATGTTTGAGCCCGAATCGGATGAGGACGCTTAATTGGAGGAAGAACGAGTCCAGCAAAGGCTGGATTTAAACGTTTCTGAACGGGACGTATTTTTGAATGTTTTTTTTTTTCAAACGTCTCGGAGACAGCTAGATACGCTACTTCAGAGCTGCCAAGGCTTACACATTCGGAGTGAGTCTCTCGCATTGACGTTCCTGTGCCGCAGTCGGCAAGTATTCAATCAAAGCGCACTGAAGAAATTCATTTGCAGAATCCATTTCACGTGCATTACAGTGGATTTCCCCACTAGTGACACGGAAATCGATTATGACTCTGGAATTCTCACGCTTGTCTTTACTGAGGGACTGGAAGCAATGGAATTGCATGAAGACGTTATTATTCATATAAATTATTTTGAAGGGGAGGAAATGGAATGAGAGTGGGAGGGCAGTGAGATACATGTGACCTCATATGTATCCGTTGTTCAGATTAGCCCGTTTTCTGGCAGTCATTTTTGAAAGAGGAATTTCTATGAAACGGAGATGTTCAGAATGTCTAGCACTTTTTGTATGTTCTTGAATGCTGGTAGACTACCGTTATTCAACACAGACAAAGTAAAAACGGTTTTTGATTCTTTGTCACCTTTAACATGCAGTCATTTCCTCCTGAGGTCAACAAACGACTCATTTCAGCGACAGATCGAAAAACCGCAACCTCTCACGACAGTTACTATACCTTACATCAAAGGGACACAAAGAACACAAACGGGCCACTTTAATTGGAGATATTAACAACAGCATTGCTGAACACCACCGATTAACTAAACACACTATTTACTGGGACTCTGCACAATGTATTGATTTCAGCACAAATTGGCAACAACGACTCACGCTTGAAAGCTGGTACACAAATTTGAAACAGAACCCCCTCAATCAATCGCAACAACTTCCTGCTCCCTATAGACGCCTATTAGACACTACAACAAGAATTAACCGGGACACCAATTTCCAATCACTTCACACCTGATCTAATTTTTTAACAATTACCAATCACTCCAAACCAATTCACAATTACCCATCAGACATGATTGCGACCAGATAAATATGCCTAGTGATGTTCTTGCCATTTGACTCTGAAGATGACTACTGCAGAGGCAGTCGAAACCAACTGTCTTTTTGAAGACAACTTAGAAACCAACCATCTTTTTAAAGACAATTTTAACCTGGAAGATCTCTCTACCTACAAATTTTTTTTTATTTTACCAGGGAAGTCCCAATGAGATTGAAATCTCTTTTTCAAGGGAGCCCTGGGGGTTGAGGTGGAGAGGGAGAGGACAAATTGCACAGCTAATTAGAGCAGGGGATGATTAGGTGGCTGATCAAAAGAGCCAGGTTGGGAATTTAGCCATGACGCCGGGGAACCCACTACTCTTGTCAATAAGCATCATGGGAACTTTCATGACCACAGTGAATCAGTACCTCAGTTTAACGTCTCATCCAAAAGACGGTGTCTCCATCATTGTGCTGGGGCACTGCGGATTATTCCGCCAGAGGGATGATTGCAACCTACTGGCCCACCAACACCTCTTCCAGCAGCAACTTGGTTTTCCCAGGTGGTCTCCCATCCAAGTACTATCCAATCCCATGCCTGCTTAGCTTCAGCCATGCAGCTGGAGCAGATCGAATAGTGGTATGGCTGCTGGCATATATCGGTCCCTGGGTTCAAACCTTTTCTTGTTTTGAGGTCAACAACTTAATCCATCTCTATGACAAGCAGTTCAAACATGATAATGGATCAAAGACAGTCTATTCAGGTAATATGTAGGATGGAGTGACAAAAGAAAAGAATGTTCCACATGTCCCTGTGTATAGTGTGGGGGCACAGACATCAAAATCTATCCTTTGGGAAAGCCTAATGTGTGAGGCAAGTCTCTGGCTGGAATGTTGCAAGACTTGTTGAATGAGCGAAGGTTCATTTAGGATGGAATGATTTTTAGTGCCCTTGTGTCTTCTTACTTAGTTCCCTCCCTATTCCATCAGTCTGCGTGATTGTTTCTTTGACTGCCCTATTCCCATATTGTGATGAGCTGTAGCTATTCCGTTTGATCAGATTGTCCTATGTATATAAGTTTGCCGGTCTTGTGTGAGTTGGGGATGGATCATCTTACTAGAAGAGGTAACTCAAACCGCTAACCCTTAATTCAATTTTTCCTACCTGGTGTCTCATCTAGGGAACTAAATTATTAGTTTGCAAATTACTAGCTACAACGGTTTTTCCAGGCCTTCTTCCTTTTCTCCTCATCCTCGTCATTATAAATGTGCCTTAGTGGCTCATTGTTGATTCTGCAAATGGCTCCCCCTTTGCCCAGTTCTTAACAGAATGATCCAACCAACACAGGAGCTGGCTGATCACTCAATTTTTTTTCCCCCTTTTTGAAGACCCTACCAAGGACAGTGGGATTCACTTCTCTTTTGCTTTTGGTTTGTGAGTCGCTCACCCAGCATCACAGGGTGTTTGTTTGCCTAGGGTTACATGTTATTCACTGCCTCTTCCTGACCTGGGGCCTAAACGACCGCTCGCCCAGCATTGCAGAGTAGCCACATGTCCAGAGCTGCAAGGTTTCTGCTGCCTTGCCCTGACCTAGGGACCACCTAGCCACTTGCCGAGGGTTACAAGGTATTCATCTGTTTGGCGTGATGTCATATCTGGCGCTATGTGTTGATAACTCGGTGAAAACAAACAGACGTCATACCGTGACAACTAATTGCGGTGCTGTCAAGATGTGTGTGATCATTAATTACCCCGCCCCGCCCGAAGGGGGAGGGCAAGGGGTATTGTTTTTGGTTCGGTTTGTTTGTGTGTTTGTTTGTTTGTTTGTTTGTTAACACTTTAGCAGCCAAACTAATGGCCAGATTCACCCCAAATTGGGTTTAGGGATTGCCACTGACCCAGAATAGATGCCTATTGAATTTAGGAAAAGTAGGTCAAAGTATGTGTGAGGGGTGGGGTTTGTTGTGCCTGGCACCACTTTTTTTTAAGTTTTACAGTTCTTTTTGTCTGAAATGTAATCATGTGTTCATATCATAATGATCTACTAGACAATGCCAAGAGGCATTACTGGTTGAAATTTGAGAGTTGGGGCTTGACAGAGTGCCCATACACACTGCCAGCTGGTAGTTGGAAGAACCAGCCAACAGAGTGGCTACTACTACAATGGCCAGATGCGTACTCATATCTCACTGGGACACCTGGTTTGTAGTTTTTCATGATATGCTAGGCACAATGCATAGTCCAAAAATGTGTGATGGCCGCACTGCATTGAAAAGCAAAGTCGTCCTATTGTAGACTTCACAGAACGGTATCCAGTTGCGGACACTGTATCTACTTTCTGGCAATGGGTTGTTGACTCAACCTCAGGCTTTTAATTGTCCTTTAATTTCCTTATGATCGTGGGTGCAACATGAGTATTGTTAAATTACACATATTTGAAAAGATTAATACAAAATTCCATTAAAATTGGAAACTTATAACTTATAATGATTAAACTTTTCACAATTTAGTATTTAAATACATGAGTGAATCTTGTATTATTAGCTACTGTTAGCGTCATTATTACTGGGTAGATGGATGGCTAGCTTGCGAGTGACCTAGCCATGGACTGATAAGCTGTCACTAGCCAACTTCGTACGAAACCTGGACTCTAGCTACGAACCTGCGCACAGTAGCCCACTGTCTTTCTTTTGCTAAATAGTCAAGCTGGGAATAATAAAGTAGAGGAATGTGAGAAAAAGTCCGGAGCATGGGTAAGAGCAGGATAGGAGTCCGCTGCACATTGCACCAAAAGACAAAAAAAAGTATGTCATTTAGGAATTCAATTTAACACAGAACAATTACCAGCCTAAATATCGACGTTCCCTTATGAGAGAATTCTTTGGCTTTAATGCTGTTTATATAGCAAGAAATGATTGTGTGATTCATAGTGATAACCATTACCATGTGATTTTAACATTCATGGAAATTGTGATACATGCCAGACTAGGCAGAGGATTCCCTCCATCCTTGTCCAAGTGTCTTTGGTTGCTAGACTTGTTCAGCCTGAAAGTTCTAATCATTTTAATCATACCGTGAAATATATTTGGCATTTTTGGTTGTTTTGCTGAAATATTCTCACATACAATGACAGACAGCAATAAGGAAAAGTCAATCACCAATTGAGACAGCCGTTTGTTTTCACCAAGTTACATAACTTCTGGTGTTACGCCGAATAGATTAATCCGCTCACTCAGCGTTACAGGGTTTCTTCCTCCTCTTGTGGATGTTCTGCTGTCCCTTTCTCTTCATGAGGCCGTTCTGCTACCCATTCCTTCTCCTCCTGTGGGTGTTCTGCTGCCCGGTCCTCCTCCTCATCTCCTTTTCACTCCAGGGCCAACCTCAGGCAGTTGGGTTCCCCTTTTTAGGAGCCAGGTACTGTCCTAGGTTTCAGGAGGTTTTGTGATTACTTGCTTGCGTGTGTGTATGTGTGTGTGTGTGTGAGAGAGCAGGATTGCTCAAAAACTATTCAATGGATTCCCACAAAATTTTATGGGATCTTGGATAGTATGAATGGGAAGTGGTGGGTAAATTTCCAGACTAATCCAAATACAGATCCAGATTCTGCAGCTGATAAAATGCTAGTGGATCCGAACTTGCTGATGGAGGTATGCGCTTTCTGAGTGCCCTCTAGTTTTGAATAAAATTGAATTCCTCATGTGTTCTGTCCTTCTTTGATTTCCCTCTGTGGGTTGCCAGGTGTCGACCCTTGCGCAGGGGGGTACTGTTGGAAGTCTAGAGCCAGCCTAATTAGTTCTTCCCCTCTTCCAGCAGTACGCTTAATTGCCTTATTAACTCCCCTATTCCATTATTGTGATCACCTGTAGCAACTCCCATCTGTCTTATTCTCCAGTGTATGTAAGTTGCTGGTCTTGTGTTAGTCAGTGCTGGATTGTCTTACTAGTAGAGGTAACTGTAACCTCTAACCCTAAATTCCAGTATTCCTCCCTGATGTCTCTTCCAGCGGAATGAAATTATTAGTCCGCAAAACATTTGGCACAATTGGTTCTCCTTGCTTCTTCCATTTTCCCTTCGCCTCTTCATTATAAATGCACCCCAGTGGCTCATCGTCAATCTTGCAATTGGCTCCTCCTCAGCCCAGTTCAGGACAGTGGTGAAGAAAGGAAAGAAAGGGGGAGCAGGGCTACAGAAACCTCATAATTCATCCCTCTAGGCTGTTTGAAGCGCAAAGTTTGGATGCTCTAGCCTTCAAATTGTCAAGGTATGAGGGTTGTTGAAAATGAATGGAGGTCTATGGAGCTGAAAAAGAAGCAATGAAAAAGAAGGGATGGAAGTGGAGGATTATCAAAAAACTGAAAGATCTGACCCAACATGAAGCTACACAGAAGCTTTTGTCACATCCGAATTCTACCCTTTCTTGTTCTCCCCTTTTGACCAGTTCTGTGTCACTTTGCAATACTGTCTCCTTTAATTGATAGATTATTCTGTTAAATTCCCTGCCCTTCTTGTTTCCCTCTGTGTTGCCTATTCTCACGTTGATTGGTTTTCTGTGGATATTAGATGCCAAGTCCATTCAGCAATACCATGTTCTGCCTATCTGAAGTACAAACCTCAATTCCAGTGAAGTTGGGATGTTGTGTAAATGGTGAATAAAAACAGAATACAATGATTTGCAAATCCTTTTCGACTTATATTGGAATTGGGGTTTGTTTCCTAGCAAGCATTCTGAGCCTAAAGCACTCTCATCCATCTTTGGTTAACATTGGGAAAACTATATTTAAGCAACTTGTGCTCTTTGTAAGAGAAACCTTCTATCTGTTCTCCCACAGTCATCAGAGCAGAGACAGACCCTTCCCCTGAACAGTCTTGGTGCCTCAGTGGATGGGCTGTGCTGGAGATGGTGCAAATCAGCTTGACAACCCGGCAACTGACCCTTGGACTGTTTAAGACCATGGCTTGGAATCGCCCCATCTGACTGTGTTTTGAAATCGCCCGACTCGAACTTGCTGACCATTATTCCAGTCTCTACTCCAGTTGCAAATTCTCATCCTTGCATTATCTACTCATTAAAGTGCCCAAGAGGCATCTTTTGTTTATCTGCACTTGGTTCCTTGGTGTGCCATCAATAACAAAGTTTGAGGTTTCCAACCACGAATTGCTTGAGTTTGAGCAGTTTTAATAAATGACGCATTATAACTTCATGGGGAAAAAAGGATGAAGAAAAATGAGTTAAAGAGAATAGATGTGAGCTATCCATTAAAAAAAACACAAGTTGCCTGACTCGGCATATCCTGAAGCTGCCCTCTAATTTTTGAGCTTGCATCTTCAAAACTGTAGGAGGAGTTACTTCCGCAAATTTGATGCAAACTAATAATCGTAAAAAGAAGATTATGAAGATCAGTGTGTTGGCTTTGTCAAGCCAAATTACTAACATACAATCTGGTCAATGTCTGCACTCACATGTTTTGATACTGTGAGGCTGTTAAAGTGATTTGATGTTTCTGACCTCACAACGACGTACGGTGAGTTCCACAGACAAATTTTGCCTAGATGCCTTGATACCCCAATGGCCTTTTCTCATCACTGTGGCATGTTAAAAGGCCATACAGCCCATCAGTGCTTTCCATTTTCCTATCACCAAACAGTCCCCAAAACTTGATGATATATTGCACTATGTCAATTCTGGTGTGTAAAGTCTGAAAAATCATGCAGTAAGGATAAGAGCAGATTCTCCACTTTTATTAAGGAATATTTTATCTATTGTTTCACCATGTGGAAATGACAGTAATTTTGCATTAATGACAGTTTGCAGAAGCCATTTTTTTTTAACCTTTCTTTAGCCAGGGACGTTCCACTGAGAATCTCTTTCTCTTTTATTCAGGGAGATTCACAATTAAATGCAAGATTGAACAGTTGCAAGTGAGGACGGATTGAGAGAAATAAGGGTAAAACCCTGTGTAGCAGTCTTGGGGTCAAGGGTCTTGCTCAGTGGCAGAGTTCCTCCCAACTTAATCCCTTCAGATCCAAGTCAGAATCCCCTCAAATCAGCAACTCTACCATCACCAGTTAAGCAACCTGCCACTAGGCTACACTGCCACCCTTTTATATCAAAGCGGAGGCAAGGCCCAAGTGTGGTCGGGCGTCTGCGCGTATCTCAAGTACTGGCGCATTAGTCTTCATTGGCCGTGTAACAGCTGATAGCTGCGGCAAAATTAATTCCAAAGTGTACTGAAGCATCTGCTCCTGTTTTACTTCAATTCCATCTGACTTATTAGATGATCACATGGTGCTTCATTCTTCCACACGACAATAATCCTTAACATATTGCTGTAGTGAAAGAGTTTTTTGCGAACAGAAACAACAAAATGGACTGGCCAAGTCTTTTACTAAATCTGAATCCAACTGAACACACACTCCATATGCTGAATAGAAAACAAGCAGGAGCAGAAGTTGACTGCAGTAGAGACAAGCCAGTTCTTCATCAAAGAATGTAATCAGCAGCTGATGATGTCTATGGATAACAGACATCAAGGATTCATTGAATACAAGAAGTAATGAGCAACCATGACGGCTTTCATTTGAATAACATTAATTTGTCCTACACTTATGGTGCCCAGAAATGGGCATCTACAGAGAAGAATAATTTCTACCTATAAGATAAAAATATCATTTTAAAAAGCTGAGAATCTACACTTAGCCCACCTTGTAAACAGTTTGTTTGCAAATGTTTAACTGTGAGTACAGACCAAATGAAAAAAAGTATTTGCCACAGGTAGTATCCGCCTGAGACATGACAGAAAGAATTTTAATTTTGGTACATGGCACAATTGTTTTGAATACCCTGACAGGAGTATATTCCAGTATAGCAGAATATGCAGTGCCAGTCATCAAAAGTGTGAACATACTTTACTCCAGAAGTACTCTGTCTGCAGTAACAAAAGATGTCGGTAACCTCACCTTTCAATGCTTAATCATCTCATCCTCTTGCAGTTTACTTTACCTGATTAGCAATAGTTAATTGGTGACAAATTAACTAGACTAATTGGTGGAATGACTGTCAAATGTATTTTTAATGGCATTGTTGTATATTGCATCGCAAAATTGTTCTTCTGCACGTAAATGACGACATAAAATATCAATAGCCTATGTTACAAATTCTGAACTCATATAGCTCATGAAATGGCACATAATTGCATAAATTAGTTTGCAAAGCTTGTTAAGCAGTATGGCACAACAATCCATTTTATAATCAGAAAATACAGCTGAAGGGCATTGTTAGGCACGACACACAGATGAGTGATGTTAGAAGGAAGGCAATATTAAATGCAAAATCCAAATGAATGCAAGAAATCCAAGAGATGCGGAAGTTAGCAAAAGTTTAGGATTTTTTGCATTTATGTTGCCATCCTTGTCAATGTCACATCAATTATATAAATGCAGCCAATAGGCAATCACTTTGTCATTATCATTTCTTAATCACTGCAGGTCATGTATTGGTCTTGGTTGTTCAGTCAATGAATTGTTCGATAGTCAAGTGAACTGAAAGAGGAACAGCTTGAGAGCAATAATGCGGTAAAGGGTGAGACTATTGAAGGCCCTCTGCACATCTGACAGCATGCCACTGGTTTACTGATTTTACACTACCCTGTTTTTGAGTGAAATTTTGTCTGCAAATAGCCACAAATGGCACAAGTAATTGTAAACCATCAGAAATGTAAACTTCACAAGATTAAGTCCAAGTTTATTTATTTATTTATTTATTTTAGAAAAAAAAGCCATATTTAGCAAAATAAACAGACAAACCCATTCTCCACTTTCCAGCAGGTGAATTAAAATCAGGCTCATCCATGACTTGGGCAGAAGAGTCATGGAGAAGCAAACCATGAGTGTAGCACATCTTTATGAGGGAGGGGGTATTATGCTAGGTCTCATGAGGTGATAAAGCTCACTGTATATTGGCACACAAAAGTATATCTTTGTATTATGGCAGTAAGTGTGTGTGTGTGAATAATCACTATGATTCATATTCATATTGAAAAAGTGGTGAGAAATGTGTAACCTTTGCGGGTGTATGCTTTGAATTTCTGACTTATTTTTTTACACAGAGGGCCTGATTTTTCCTATCAAATGTGATACATGCGAGGACCGTTATAACCTCATCTGAATCGGTCAGTGGGAGTGGCTCTTCTGAGTATGTTTAAACATGTGGGCGTGCTTTGCGAAGGTCACCAGTAGGGGCCATAAGTAAAGCAGCGATAAGTCAAAAGAGGCCTCTTATGATCTGGACAGGGGACCAGATGCAGATTCAGAGTACAATCCAATGAGGGTATTTATTGATAGGAATACGGAAATAACTGGAAACGGCAAAGGCCCAGAGCAGGTTAAACACAGATACACTTAGGTGCTATAGAGCAGTGAGTGTAATGGGTGTATCCGCGCCCGGCAAGTGGCATTTTGGGGCAGATGCCTGGTGGTGTCAACCTTTGCTGGGGAAAAACTGTGGGATAATAGGTCCAAAGGGTTTTGCCGGAACACAATATCAATCCTGGAGACTGATGAAGGCTTGGGAAGTGTTCCCAATTGACTGGTCAGAGGAACAGACCGGAAAGACAAGTCAACAGGAAAGTGGTCCGAATCCTGAAGACCAATAGTAAGGCTTGGGAGTTTGTTCCTATTGATAAAGATCTGGGCCCGTATTCACAAAGCATCTTATCTTACCGCTAGGAGTACTCCTAAGTCGCGCTAAAACATTTTATGTAGGAGTAAAATCTTAAAAGTTATCCACAAAGCCGCTGAGAGCAACTTTTAGTTAAGAAAACTGGTATCTCCTAGACTAGGAGCAGCTCTGAAATCGGTGGGAGTAAATCTCCGTTGCTATGGATGACGTCAATTCTCATGCGCGAGTCTTGGGACAATGAGCACGGTTATTGGTTGTTTGGTGACAGGGCAGCCCGGCCCATTGAAAAAAATATCCCATATACAACCCATGGGGGAAAAAATGAGGAAATAGTCCAAGCGGCTGGTTTGTCCCATAAAATAATAACATGTTGTGCACTCCTGAAAATACACTATGCGCAGTCCCCACATATCACGCTCTAGGCAAATAAACATACATAGGAAAGAGATAGTTGTAAAAATGCCAATAGCATAAAACGAGTCAATAATAAAACGCGTCATTTGCTCCAATAATTAGCAACTTATTACCCAATGAGAATATGTTGCGATCATTTAAAAGTCGGGCTTTTCAAGTTTGTTTGCCCTAAACTGTCATGGATGAAAGTTCAAAAAGGACGCGAAAGCCCAACAGGAGCCACGACCAGTTACTGCTGCTGGCCCAGTTGGTGCTGGAGTGAAAGCATGTAATCAAAGGGAAATTTGGCTCGGGGTTGAACAGCAAATCTAAGCGGGATGCGTGGGATAATATCAGCCTACAGATCAATGCATTCCCCTCAGAGTCTCGGACAGCAGACGATTGCGAGATCCCTTAGGAAAAAGAAGTTTATTCAAGTGTGCTATTAGTATACTTCTTCTAAACTAAAAATAAGAGAGTATACTTTCAGTTTACTTTTGATGTACTTATCAGAGATATACTTAGCAAAGTAATACTTAAGTATACTTAGCTTATACTGAAAAGTACACAGAAAAGTCTAAGTATATTTGGCTAATACTTGTACCTAAACTTTTGATTATTATACTTTTCTTGAGTATATCTCAAAGTATTAAAATATTCATGCCTAATGTTCAAGTATACTGGCTTGCAGTTAGGCTACTATCAAAAGAATAAGCACATTAAAATATTTATACCATACATATTGGCTTCTTTGAAGTATACTGCACTATATTTTTACTCAGTTTTTACTATCTCATGGACTTACATATTCCACATGTACGTTTGCAGTAACAAGTCAGCTTTGGGGCAGCATAGCAGAGTAAATAGCACATGGGTGGAGCTGAACTTGATTTTTACACAGTGTTATTAACCCACACAAAAACAGATAAACATTTGCCTGATTTTATTTGAGAACAAATTTGACAATTATTATTGACAGACTTGATACATACTCTTACAAAAAAAAAGTATACTTCAAGTTTAAGCAACATAAACTTAAAGTACCCATCGAGTTTACATCTAAGTTTTATTTTGTACTGCAAGTACACTACAAGTGAACTTTTAAGTATACTGTGACTTAACTAGTTGTATACCTCTAGCATACTTTTCAATTTATGAAAGTATACATTTAAGTATACTGCAAGTAAACTTAAAGATGAACTATTAGTTCACTAGTTATATACTTCTAGCACAATTGCTAGTTTATAAAAGTATAATTTGCAGTATACTGCAAGTAAACTTACAGATATACTGCTAGTTTATTAGTTATATACTTCTAGCAAACTTTTCAGTTCATGAAAGTATACTGTAAAGTATACTGCTAGTAAACTTAAAGATGAACTATTAGTTCACTAGTTGTATACTTCTAGCACAATGTCTAATTTATAAAAGTATACTTTGAAGTATACTGAAAGTAAATTCAGATGTACAACAACTTTACTTGTTATATACTTCAAGCCAACTTTTCAGTTCATACCCACATAGCAGACGAGCCTGGCCCGGATCCGGCGTCAAGCCGGCACTGCTGGGCGACTGCTGGCACGGTAAGTGATATGTTGACTGGATGTGTGCCAGGTCTGGCAATGATGGCACCGTTTCTGTGATGGCGTGCCACATGTGGGCCGATTGTATGCGAGCTGGCCCCGTGCTGGCCCATATGTTGGCCAGCTCTGGCAAACCAGATCTGGGCCACAACAGGGCCATCATTCTTTATGTATGTGGGCCAGAATTGGGTCGTAAAAGTGCATTATTTGGGCGAGAACTGGCCCAGACCAATTTTGCTATGTGGGTGAAAGTACACTTTGAAGTATACTGCAAGTAAACTTATAGGTAGACTTCAAGTCCACTAGTTCTATACTTCAAGCCCTCTATAGTTTAAATTTAGTTTTAAACTTTCAGGTAGCTAAAAGTTTTTTTTTTTTTTTTTAAACTGCAAGTATACTTCAAAGTTTTCTTTAAGCTAACTTAACATCATACTCACAGCTTATGATTATTGCAATCTAAAATATATTACTGTTGCTATTCAGATATTGTTTAACGTAAGTAGACGAGAGGTTACCTCATGTACTCTACTGGTAGACAATGCTTAAGTGCATTCTGCTTTAATTTACAGATGGAGGTACTTATAAGAATTTACAATGAAACACATACTCAGGATTGAGAACAAAATTGATTCCTTTATAAATTAAATTTTCAAACACAATATTGTATTGGATGCCAAAGTATAAGAACACAGCAATGGCAACTCTTATTGAAATCCCAATTCAAAACAAAAAAAAAAAAACCTCTTTCTCTCATATGGAACCAGAAATATGCATGAAATATTAATTAGCAATGCCTTCAGCCTGACCAGTAAGCTGAAGGACTCTAGCAAAGGCTGATGAAATATTCCAAATGAGTACACCGGTGAGCTGTTTTTTGGTTAATGGGGTTCTGTATCACAGTCAAAAATATGACCAACTAAAGAAAAGATGCAGCAGTGCTGTAATACTTGAAAGATGGTACATTCTGTTTAATAAACAATTTAATCATTTTTAAATAAGAGTGTGGACATCAAAGCCCTGCATATTGTACCTGTACCAAACATTGCTGTGTTTAAGTTGAGATATCAGTTCAATCTAGCTGGCCATTGTGTGCAGATTCATAGATGAATGTACACAGTATTTTCAAACATGAGATTAAGAAGACTGGAAATTCAGTGCTATCTGACATAGTGACAATGAAATGTCTGTACTAGTTTAAAAACTAGCAACCATACCACAACTTGATCTGCACCAGCTGTGTGGTTAAAGCTAAATGGGTGTAGGCTTGGTTTATGCTTGGATGGGAGACCACCTGGGGAAAATAAATTGCTGCTGGAGCAGGTGTTGGTGGGCCAGTAGGTTGGGATCTTCCCTCTAGTGAGAATAATACACACTACTCCAGTGCAGTGACGAGGATGTTGTCTGTCCGATGAGATGTGAACCTGACTCGCAGTGGTCATTAAACATCCAATGACACTCTTTAAGTTTCCTAGCAGTATACCTCACAGGATACTTTCATGAACTGAAAAGTTTACTAGAAGTATACAACTAATAAACTAGCAGTATATCTATAAGTTTACTTGCAGTATACTTAAATGTATACTTTCATAAATTGAAAAGTATGCTAGAAGTATGCAACTAGTTCACTCACAGTATACTAAAAAGTTCACTTGTAGTGTACTTGCAGTATAGAATAAAACTTAGATGTAAACTAGATGGGTACTTTCAGTTTACTTTGCTTAAACTTGAAGTATACTTAAATGTATACTTTTATAAACTTAAAAATGTTCCAATTTAGTCCGAAGAAGTATTAAATTAGTATACTTTCTAATACACTACAAGTACATGGTCCGTAGTATACCTGCTATACTTATACTTACACTCAAGTATACTTAATAAAATGAACTTCAAGTATACTACTTTTTGCTAAGGGATGGGCTGCAATCGCAGGGGAGGTCCGAGATTGCAGCCTATAAACGGGCTATCGTTCAATCAGGAAGGCATACTAAGCTTGTTTGTAATTTATAGCCTACAATTTAAATATGCATACAAAATATGACATGGGCTGGTATTATTATGATGATTTATTAAATGTAACCCTCGCTCAGTAGCCTAATAAAATAATTCATGCATAGCAGGAGGAGGTACAGCACCAAAGCCACTGTTCCCTAGCAAGTGGCACCCCGCAGGCACACAATGCCTGTCAAATTATTGGCATAAGCTGCTTTCCATTAAAATGCGAGTCATGTGTGCATGGATCCTGGCCATTTCGCAAAAATGTCCAAAATATTGTATTCGGCGTCAAATAGCTACTATCTGGGTGTTGATGGAATGAATTTTTTTCTGTTTACAAATATCTCTTCATCAGGGTCGGAGAAATAATTTGAATATGGGTACCGTCAATAGCACTGATGATATCGGGTGGGCATACCTGAGATGGGCATGAATTCAAGTTTGATTCTGTGTTGTTGGCGAATGTAAGTTTGAAACCGGATAAACAGTTGGATGATATGAGGTTCACCGAGCGCATTGATTGTTTGTTGAATTGAGTGACTGACAGATGATTGTGAAATCCCTAAATTGTCCGCGCTGCAAAGTTGCATTTTTCCGGTGGCCAAGTAACGAAATGTTGTCAAACATTTTATTTCGGGGCTTATTGGGTTGTTTCTCATGGTTGGAGACGTAGGCTAATTCTCTCCCTCACCTAGTCAACAACAGATAAAATCCCTTCACGGTCGATCTTTTTATCTTTTCAACAACTGCGCATCAATTTCCAAGTCATTCCGTCTTTCAACAGCAGCAGCCATTTTCCGATTCTTTGTGAATAGGTTTTTAGCGAGTTAGGAGTCCTCTTGACTACTTTTAAGCTCTCCCAGACTTAGGAGCTACTTTTAGGCCTAAAATGCTTTGTGAATAACACTTAGTAAAAATAATTAGGAGTCCTAAATTTATGACTGACACGCCCATTTTTTTAAGGAGTTTCTCCTAAATCTAAGACCTACTTTTAGCGCTAAGATGCTTTGTGAATACGGGCCCTGAAGAGTAATCACACATTTCAAAATGATAAAGGTTATGATATTTTCCAAAGACTAGAAGACAAACTGACGGGTTGCTTAAGGGCTTATAGCATGGCAATCCAGACACTGTGTTAGACAGAAATATGGCTTAAATACACAACAGGAACACAAGGGAACGGAACATACAAATGGATTACACCTGGATAAGGGGAGGCACGCAAGAAGCCAAACCAATTGAGGAGACAATCTAAAAAAGACATCAGACTCAGGTTGCTGGAAAGAGGGGTGAGACAATTAAGGAGCCTCGAGAGTTGTGACAAGGTCAGCTCAAATCAACACCAGTGGTGGCAACCTGTGTCAGGCCCTGATATATTCACCAGAGGACGGTGCATACATAGCCAAACTGACTTTGACAATAACTATGTCCTGTACGACAGCCAAGTGACCACAAGTAAGGGGGACATTACCATTGATATGACAGTGTAAAGTAAAACATTTCATTAGCCATATACATAAATTATTAGTGTCGATTTCACAACACTCATGCGAATGCCTTCTGGGTCTCCTCCTATTCAGCAACTTGTGTGTCAATTAGATGTATTGTCTTCTTGGATTGGTTTGTGTATTGTGTGTTGTGTTACCTGATCCCCGCCTGTGCCTCATCTAATAGTTAACCCACCTCACATGTGAATCACATATTTATAGCCCCTCCTTTCAGCTTGCAAGTTGCTGGATTGTCACTTGCCATGTGCATTTAAGAAACAGTCAATATTTTCGAGCAATACTCTTCATCTTTCAAAAGTTAAAAATAATCTTTCATGATAGTAATATTTGGGATGTGTTAAAATACTTAATAATCTGACATATGATCATGAGTACAAATGAAACAATAAACACAAATTGTCATTCAAAAAAAAATGTGTGCGTGAATTTACTTACCGTGATCTAAAACAGCTTTTCGTGTATGACTGCACAGAAGTATGATGTCCCCATGTGATTTTTAACAGTTCTTGTAAATGTTGCTGTATGTGCTGAAGCAGGTGGACTCCTCAGACTTGTATGGGCCCAAAGAAAATCGCCATGTTGCTTTCCTTCTATATTACATTCGTATTAATCCTCCCCTTATGTTTTTTTTTTTTTTTTTTTTTTTGCTATGTCTGTGCATGACTGTATAGATATATGCAAAATAATCTAATGTTTTAGCTGAAATAAGTATGATTTTTGGGGAATGAATATGTGTACAGTAGTGGTCTCTAACCCCGTTCCTGGAGAGCTACCATTCTGTAGGCTTTTACTCCAAAGTAAGAGGTATTGGTGGGCCAGTAGGTTGCAATCTTCCCTCTGGTGGAATTATCCCCAATGCCCCAGTGCAGTGATGGGGACACTGTACTGAAGGAGATGGCGTCTTTCAGATGAGACGTTAAACCGAGGTCCTGACTCTCTGGGGTCATTAAAGATCCAATGACAATCTTCGAGAAGAGTAGGGGGTTCCGGTGTCATGGCTAAATTCCCAACCTGGCTCCTTCAACCTGCCACCTAATCATCCCCCACTCTAATTGGCTATGCAATTTGTCTTTTCCCTTCCCTCCTGAACCCCCAGGGCTCCCTTGAAAAAGAGATTTCAATCTCAACTGGACTTCCCTGGTTTAATAAAGGTTTAATAAAAAATGAAAAAAAAACCTAATTTAGCTCACCTGATTTGGCTACTTAGCAGCTCATCAAGATCTCCAACTGGGAAATTAGGTGCTCTTTGCTTGAGATGGAGTGAAAACCTTTAGGATGTTAGCTCTCCAGTACAGGGTTGGAGACTACTGGTGCAAAGTATTCAGTGGACACTTGGTTCCAAGGGCGTCTTGTGAAGCATCGGTATGGGTTTGTGAAGGAAAATTCAAGTAACATGGAAACAGAGAGAGAAGACAAAAAAATAGTAATCTGTGTAAATATTTTCAAAATTCAGTTTTACTAAGGGTTATGTTATCCAATATTTCCACCGCCTATAGACGTCACAATATGCAACTTAGATGAGTAAATTTACTCCCATCAGATTCCTATTCCTTTATTTTGAGGATGAGATGACAAAAACAAAACAAAACAAAAAAATCTATTGTGTAAATATTTTCAAAATTCAGTTTTACTGAGAGTTATGTTATCCAATATTTCCGCCGCCTATAGACGTCACAATATGCAACTTAGATGAGTAAATTTACTCCCATCAGATTCCTATGATCCAGGATGAGAATGTATTGGAATTTACAAAACAATCACTTTGTAAAAATAGAGTGAATTAAAAATTGGCATATATGAGGCCATGGCAGTTGTTCTTTTGACTGGAAATGGGAGGGCATCTGGATCGCTTAGTTAACAGTGTGCACAACCTTGGGAAAAACGTGTCTTCCATACTCCTCCTCAGGTAAGTTTACGACACTGATCCAAAATGTGTCCGTGGCTCCGGGCAATTATTTAGCCTATCCTACACTCTGTCAATCCACACAAATGTAGGCTGCAGAACACATTCCTCACACCAAAAATTACGGTTCCAAACTGGGTGGGTAGAACATATAAAATCAAGGAAATATAATTCATAACTGACATGTTCTGAATGTTATTCAACCATCCACTTACATAAACATGAAGTGGGGGGGAAGTTGGCAGTGACAGACAGCAAACTGACTCCACAGTAAAATTACATTATTATCAATGCCAAATGTAGCCTGTCTGCAAGTAAAACAAATTGATGGCACAATTAAACAGGATGCAATCATGATATATTATTTTTGTGATTTCCCTTAAATACGGACAGGTTATTCTGTTTTGTCAGCACCTTCTGGTGAAATTATGGCAGGGTTGTGCCTCTGGTTAGACTCGCATATGTAGCCTGCCTTTAGTATCATACGCATTCCAGGAATCGCCGAGCAGACCCTCATTTAAATAACACTCCCATTGGTGTCATCTAATTTACATGGCAAACACCCCTTGCAATGTAACTGCGTCCTCGTTATTTGAGACCTCTCTGGAATTATTTTCAAAATGATCATTTGGTATCACAAATGAGCATTATTAATGGCTAAACAAATGCAGAAAGCAAAAAAAAATAAATAAAAATCTAAGACCAAATTAAATACTAAAAAAATCTTCCATGCCTTAGACTTTTGCACAGCGTGGTAGGTCAATGTCAGCATATTGCAAATGAGTCTATAAACTAATGCATTGCTCAGCCTTCATCAACATTTGATCCAAAACTCAGTTCAAAAACAAACTTTTTTGGTGGATGTGCTGGCAGATGGTGGGGGTAGGGGTGGGAATACTAGATCTGACCACTGATGTATTGTGCTATATTTTTTGTACTGGTCATTATGCAGGACATGTGAAGTTCCTGTGACTGAAGGAAAGTAGGGCATGGCTCAGTCTGTAAGTTTGAAACCATCTGCACTTGCTATGCACAGTACTACCCATTTCAAATGGGAGGAAAGGCACATACCCATATAAAGGACATAGAGTCATTCAACAGGGTCTTTGTCTTTAAGAGTCTTTGTCAACAGGCTTATAATTTTAAAATAAACAACAATAACAATAATAATTATTATTATTACTAAAAGTTGTGGCTCAAAGGATCACAACTGTCCAAACAAAATTAAAGTTAAAATGTAACCTATCAACCTAAAAAAAGATACTACACCCTTTTTTCCCCATTTCCTGAAAGCTAAGTCTCCATTTAACCTTTAAAATTATTCATGGAACATTGAATGATGCTCACTATGGTGTTGTAGTCAGTCACTTTTTGTTTAGGGGATGTATTTAATAATAGTGAATTATAGACAGACTACCAGGCTTCATCAACAGTTTGTTTTCATATCACACATGCCAATGAACTAATGTCTTGAATGAGCAAAAATAAGTTCATACTTCATTCAAAGATTTTTTTTTTTTTTTTTTTTTTTTAAAGAGACGTCGACCTGGGCTAAATTTATTCTGTTAAATGAAAGCTACCCTGTTAGCACACTGTTGCAAGGAAATTTCAAAAATATACTGTTGAATAAAATGTGGCATTATACTGTACAGTATTTAATGAAAATGGCGATTTTATCAATATGACTTAAGTTTAAAGCTTGATCCTTGATTCTTTAATCAAGTTTTTATATAATGATTATTAGGAGGCAAGGTGCTTGCTGAAAATTTACAGTGCATGTGATCACAAAGCCATTTGAAGGCTTGATAGATGGAAACAATGTGAAATATTCAATATTGTTCCCACTCATTCCATTGAATCTTATCTTATGTAGCTAGGCCATTGTGATAATATTTCAACCAACTTGACTTCGTAATTTAAGAAATGACCCCTGAGAACACTTAGATCTCACACCTGAGCTTATTAAACCTCAGCACACATACCTCTGTGATTGTTCATTCACTGTCCTCATTTTTTATTTTTTTTTCAAAATGGGACAAAAACTCTATCAAACAAAATGTTAAAAATTTATACAATATAATGTGCTTGTTGACTGGATGCATTCTCTGTTTGAATATTTTTACTCACAATTTGTGTGGTTTGAAAATACAAAATATGTTCTTTCTGCACCTTTAACATATCTTTCTTTGAATTGTATTTGCATATTTCTAAATCATAGGTAAAACAATAATACACTGAATACGTGAAAACGGACACTCTGTGAGAGGTCCAAGAACACATGCATTCTCGTGAAATAATTAATTTCTAAGATAATATGTAATGTGTTTCAGTGGCTACAATAGCTTAACATCCTCTAATTTCAGTTATGGTTGCAATGTGTAAAAGCAACAAATAAAATTCTATTTAAAATATCATATTCTATTTTTAAAATGTTTAATTTTTATAAATATTATGTTTTATTTTAAAGTATAAACATCCATTGAATCATCCAAAAGAAATCATTTGCACTGACTCATTGGGAAAATAAAAATAACATCTAAAGATACAAGTGTTAAATAGTGTTTTATTGTCCTCCTAGGTTATGCATCAAAATTAAATTACCATCTTTCATCGATCAAGAAATATATAGCTTTTTTTCTCCTCCAGAGATATTCACACGACAGCATCATCTCACACTGAATTCTCACATTCTTGTTTTAATATTATGCCACTCCAGTCCAGCTGTAATGTGCACTGAATGCGCAGAATATTTTCACATTCTGAGTACACAGCTCAGTTAAAGTAAAAGAAATAAAGGCAAAAAAAACTACAAAAATTCCACTGAACTCAAGGTGATAGCTGTGGACGAAGTAGTAAATGTAGCGAGAGGGAAACAGCGTGAGTGAGAGAGCGAGAGATAGAGAGAGAGATGGGATTAGTGGAAGATATAACCTCTGGCCTTTACATTCCAGTGGTCCATATGCTGCCTATAGCTTAGGCCTGGGCCTCACAGGTCAGAAACTGCCAGGCTCAGGGATTTCCATTGAAAGCAAATTGCTTACGAACATTGGACGAGCTTTCTGGGCAATGGCGGGCTTAGGCGGGAGCAGAGTCTGATGACACGGGTGATTCTTTTATGCACAGAGCCCCTCCACACTCCCCTTGCCAGGGTATAAAAGCTTAAACACTGGGCAGAGGGGGCCAGCACGAGCCAGCCAACACGCACGGCACTGCGAGCTGTACTCACCTCACCCAGGTAAGAACCCCCCATCCAGTCCCCAACTCCCTCAACCTTAAAAGAACGAGCGCTTGGCTTGAAGGCTTGTGTGCCTTGCTGAACAGCCTGACTTATCTCAGGCCAAAACTGATTACTGAGTGAATCCTCACTGCAGTTTTGAGTGCCGATTGCAGCAGAAGAGGGGCTCGCCGGGCCCTTGGGGAGCTATGCTGCAGGCTAGAAGAGAGTTGAGCTCGGGATACTGGTTGTTCAGCTCTTGGACAGGCTATGGAGATTGGGGATACTATGGAGAGATGTGCTTCCTGTGGAGACGGAGGATAGAGGCTTAAGGCCAGGATTTACCCACATCTCCCTGTCAGACTGAATGAGAGGCCTTAGGGTCCATGAGATGTTCACCCCCATGCCCAAAACTGCCAGCCCACCCAATTTGGCTTCTCTCTGTGGATACCTCCTCATAACCTCACTGTGATGCTCACCTCCAACACTCCCAACCTTTCACACACCCCACATACCCAACAAGCTGCTCTGAATGATCTCTCTCCTTCTTTCACACTCTAACTTTCTCTCTCCTTCCTGAACAGACTCTTCTGAACCTTCGCCATGTCTCAGACAGCCAAGTCCGCTGCCAGCCAGGGAACTGATGCCAAAGACAAGGGTAACCCCGCCCCTGCTGCCACCAGCAAGGCCTCAAAGACCGGCGACCCCAGCATGGGTAACTTCAGAGTAAGTGTGGTGATCTCGTCAGTACCCAGCAATATCTGACTCTGTGAACACATTCACTGCTACTGGCCGAGAATATTTGTAGGAAGTAAAGCGGGAGCAGTTCTGGGCAACAGCAGGTTACAACAGCACTGAGCTGTGAACTGCACTCAAGACATCTCATCCTGTGCCACTGTGACATCTTAGGCCCCGAAGACACCTCAGTCCATGCTTAAATAAGCACCTTATCTCAAAGGGACAGGGAATGCTGATCACTCCCCAATTTTGATGCGGTTTCCCCAAATGTTCAAATGATTAGGCTCAGGTCCTTAAAGCTTGTAGTCTGTTGAGGTTTTTTTTTTTATTTTGAATGAAGGAACAATTTACCACTACCTGGTTTGATACACTTACAGAACAGAATTTTATCAAAAGAAAAGAACATTGCTTCAAAGCATGGCAAAGTGTAGTTTGATATTAATGAGCCGCCAAATGGTGTATGTGTCACTGAGTCAGACTGGTGCTAAATCTCATTTTGAATTGTGACGAGGGACAGATGGCTGAATTCATGGATCCAAAGCCACGCCAGTGACATTATGAAAGCTGTTTAGATCTTGAGCCGTGGCTTAAATACAGAAGCAATGTAGCAGGAGCACAAAGAACGGAAGCAGAGCACGAAAATCCGGTGCACATGCATGATGGTTCCTCGTGACACGTCTGGACACCTGCTTGACAGAAATTAACCGCTTTCGACCAGTGGAGGCGATAGTAGGTTTGGTTACTCTCTTATTAACCACCAACTCCATCTCTCCTTTCCTCCCTCCAACCAGATCATGCTGTTTGATCAGGAGAACTTCCAGGGCAGGATGGTGGAGATTCAGAACGAGTGTGTGAACATGTGCGACCGCGGCCTGGACAGGGTGCGCAGCCTGCGTGTGGAATGTGGCCCGTAAGTCCCCCAACATTATCCACCTACGCTTTGCAAATGCTACCCATCAACCCGTCAGTAATATGGGGCTGCTGCAAACCAAGATACATCCGCTAAACCTAGAATTATACACACGCAGCGATACTGCCTTCGGACTCTAACGGATCACTATGGAAACAGCACTGAACTCTGCAACCAGGCGGCACATAAATCATACGAGGTGTAATAAAACGCTTCTCTCACATCTATTGGTTTGCAATTCACATATATTTTGGAAGCTGATATATGGATTTTGAAATGTGGTTCTTATCAACTGAAATGGAAGAGTATAGCCTAAATCAATTTATATATGCATGCAGTTTTACCTAAGGAAGGTGTCTGGCTTGACAAATTAAAGTTTTTAGAATATATGCTGTGCTAGGAGTGTTTAAAACTAGTGCTCAGAAAGCCTCATGATTCCCTCATGATGCTTCTGCAAGTCTTGCTCTCCTTGCAGAGCTCATAATGCATGTGAAGCAGGGAAAAGTTAAGGGTACGAGCCAAACTTGTCACTGCAGAGCTGTCAATGTTCCTCCCCAGCTGAGCCTAACCGTGTCCGCTCTACTGTCTCCCCCACACCCAATTTCTACATCCCTTTCTCCTCCCCTCATACACCTTTCCATGGGGAATTCTCTCTGGTGCCACCTACCCCCCCCCCACCCCACCCTCTCTCTCTCCAGCTGGGTTGGCTTCGAGCAGACAAATTTCCGTGGCGAGATGTTCATCCTGGAGAAGGGAGAGTATCCTCGCTGGGACTCCTGGTCCAACAGCTATCGCAGTGACTGCATCATGTCCTTCAGGCCTATCCGCATGGTGAGAAACAGCATCCAGTGTGTGCAGGGACCAGGCTACATGCTAATATACTGACACCAAACTGAGCCCCACAGTAAGACTGAGGCACATGCACTGAGACAGCTCAAAACTGACAATTGCAACAGAGTGATTCTCCACACTGTGACCGAGCTGTATATTGTGTTGCTACACAGCAACACTGGCAGCAGACTGGACACCCACTGACATTAAAATTGAGCAACACACGCTGCCAATGTGAGAACCATTAGCATGATATGCCAAGGATGGTCCATCTGATTCCTCCTCTCTGGATTACCAGGACAGTCAGGAGCACAAGATCTGTCTCTTCGAGCTGTCTGACTTCAAGGGCAACAAGATGGAGATCCAGGAGGATGACGTGCCCACCCTCTGGGCACACGGCTTCTGCGACAGGGTGGGCAGCGTGAGAGTCCCTGGAGGAGCGTGAGTATGCTAGTGGGCTGAGCAAGGCAGGGGGCAGGAACATCACATCACAGTACACATCTGATGTTTTTCTGTCAGAGCCAAAAAGTCTTCAGGCTGAAAATCACAAAACCTAGCACTGGCCACCCCAAGGAAATGCATAACATTACATAAATTACATTCAGTCAGCAGACACTCTTATTCAGCCAGACCAAA
The DNA here is from genome assembly GCA_029692085.1 of Gymnothorax javanicus. Taxonomy (NCBI): domain Eukaryota; kingdom Metazoa; phylum Chordata; class Actinopteri; order Anguilliformes; family Muraenidae; genus Gymnothorax; species Gymnothorax javanicus. Next base: position 138,196,613 of record CM056194.1, read on the forward strand.
GAAAATGACTTCAAATTCAAAATAGGCAAAACAGAAGAGTTGAGATACCACAACCAAAAATGTACAAGTTAACACTCTTTGGATTCAGAAATGTGTGAGGAGTACAGTTCCAGAACAGACTGGAAAGCTATCTTCAAACTGCAGACAAATATGTCACCAGTTACGTTTTGACTTTGCACCTGAAATCAGGGAAAAACTGTGGAAAAAAAAAAACCTTGAAGGATACAAATGGCATTCACTCAGAAAGGTTCTGTATGGGTGCTTCAACGCATACTTATTCATTCTTGATTAAAATGCTGTTATATTTCCAGGGTACCTTTCAGATAATGCAGTCTTTAAAGCACAAAAAAAAGAACAGTAATGTACGTTCATTTTAAGGAGAGTGTTGCTGCGACGGAATACACTGGTTTTCTGTATCTGTGCATATATACGGAATATGGAAAGTCTGTTCCCCAGGATGCAATGAGACAACAAAAAAAAAAAGGGGGGACACTGCAGGTATAAGTGCAGTCACTCATTAGGATATTATTGGAAATCAAGTTTAACATACAGTACTGTGCAAAAGTCTTAGGCGCCCCACATTTTAATAAATTCAAAGCTGGCTTTAGATGTTTACTTTTTGTTTCCCTTACTGGTGTTGCTGAAGATAAATGTATAGTTGTGATCCAAATGCTAATTTAACAATAGTTTTATATATAAATGTTGTTGACAGAGCCCTGATGTCAGCGTCATCATGGCTGTCTGTAATTACTTGGAGGGATAGATACAAGTGAGACAGTCTGAAGAAGGATGATGGCATGTTTTCCACTCTGCTTGGAACAAGCAAAAAAGCCGATCATCTTATGAAACTAAAGCACTACAGAACGGTGTCCCATGTTTTTAGGCAAAACATGGTCACAACAAATATTGGTTTGATTTAGTTTTTAACAGTTTACAGCACTGTGTGGTTCATTGCTCGGTTATTAGAACCTTAATTTCATTATTTTTGCAAGCATATTTGCCCAACAAAATTGCTTTAAATGAGCCTAAGACTTTTGCACAGTACTGTACACCTCAGACAAATATACGCCTGGTTACTCGGCGGGATACATTTGAAGGATTTCGCAGACGGCAAAACAACTGAACTTTGCTTCTGCTGCCCTCTTGAGGCAGCTCCATCAACACAAGCTGAAAAGCAACATGCTTGAATAGCCAGTGGGCAGTTACCCTGGCTCTAGTTTACCAATCTTTCTGACTCTGTCACTTGTCCGTCTGGATTCTCCTGCAGGTGGGTTGGCTACCAGTACCCTGGATACAGAGGCTACCAGTACCTGTTTGAGTGTGGCGACTACAGACACTACAACGAATTTTGTGCCATCCAGCCTCAGATTCAGTCCATGCGACGTGTGAGGGACATGCAGTTTCACCAGCGTGGGTGCTTTAACTTCACCACGACCAGCAAATGAGCTCCCCCTGCTGGCAAACTCCAACACTGTACCGAGCTCAGGGGCTGTTTTTCCCCCCTGTTCACCTCCCTCCTCCCTCCCTCCCTACCTACCATACCCCCCCAACTTCAATCTGAAAAAAGAGATATAGATATGACAGCATCGAAGCCGACATCGAGCTGACTTTTTATGGTGCCAATAATAAACATGTTTTTGAGAACGGAGCCTGTTGGTTTGTCTGTCTTCATTAGGTTTCATATTCCTCTCTCAAATCATATATACAACCCCAATTTGGAAATAGTTGGGACAAAGTGTAAATTGCGAATAAATCAAAACGCAATGACTTTCAAATCACACCAGCCAGTATTTTATTCACAATAGAACAGAGATAACATAGCAGATGTTAAAACTGAGAAATTTTACAATTTTATCCACAAGATGAGCTCATTTCAAATTTGATGGCTGCTACAGGTCTCAAAAAAGTTAGAACCGGGGCCTGTTTACCATGGTGTAGCATCCCCTCTTCTTTTTAACACAGTGTGGAGGCGTCTGGGCATTGAGGAGACAAGTTTCTTGAGTTTAGCCATTGGGATTTGATCCCACTCTTGTTTAACACAGGCTTCCAGCTGCTGGAGAGTTTTGGGTCTCCTTTGACGGACCTTTCATTTAATTATGCACCAAATGTTCTCAATTGGTGAAAGATCTGGACTGCAGGCAGGCCAGTTCAGCACACGGACTCTTCTACTACGAAGCCATGCTGTTGTAATAGCTGCAGCATGTGGTTCTGCATTGTCCTGCTGAAATACACAAGGCCTTCCCTGGAATAGATGTCATCTGGAGGGGAGCATATGTTGCTCTAAAACCTTTATATACCTTTCAGCATTCATGATGCTTTTTAAAACATGCAAGTGTCCCACACCATATGCACTAATGCATCCCCATACCATCAGAGATGCTGGCTTTTGAACTGAATGCTGATAACAGGAGGGGTGGTTTTCTCCTCTTTAGCCGGAGGACACAACGCCCATGATTTCCAACAAGAATGTCAAATTTGGACTCGTCTGACCACAGGACACTTTGCCACTTTGCTACAGTTCATTTTAAATGAGCCTTGGCCCACAGAACATGGCGGTGCCTCTGGATCATGCTCAACAATGGCTTCCTTTTTGCATGATAGAGTTTTAGGTGGCATCTGTGGATGGCACGGTGGACTGTGTTTACAGACAGTGGTTTCCTGAAGTATTCCTGGGCCCATTTAGTAATGTCAATGACAGAATCATGCTGGTGAGTGATGCAGTGGTGTCTGAGGGCCCGAAGATCACGGGCATCCAGTAAAGGTCTTTGGCCTTGTCCCTTACGCACAGAGATTTTTCCAGTTTCTCTGAATCTTTTGATGATATTATGCACTGTCGATGATGAGACCTTCAAAGCCTTTGCAATTTGACATTGAGGAACATTGTTTTTAAAGTAAGCTATTCCACAATTTCTTTAGGCAAGCCTTCACAGGTTGAAGAGTCTCTGGCCGTCTTTACTTCTGAGAGACTCGGCCTCTCTTAGACATTCCTTTTATAGCCCATCATGTCACACACCTGATGCCAGTTAACTTAATTACTTGCTAAATGTTCTTTCAGCTGATTCTCTTATATATTAATTGCTTTTTCAGCCCTTTTTTGCCTGTGTCCCAACTTTTTTGAGACCTGTTGCAGCCAGAAAATTTGAAATAAGCTCATTTTGTGAATAAAAATGTAAAATTTCTCAGTTTCAACATTTGAAATGTTATCTATGTTCTATTGTAAATAACATATTGGCTCATGTGATCTGAAAGTCATTGCATTTTGACTTTATTCACAATTTACACTTCGTCCCAACTATTTCGGATTTGGGGTTGTAATTTCAGAGAATGTCCAGGTAGGGACACCTCCCACTCTCAGAATTGTTCTATGGGCGGTGCTCACTAGACAGTCCAGAATGAATGGGAGCCTGTGGAGCTAAAGCCCCCAAAATGGAATATTTTTCATGGTTAAAAAAATTCTCTCAATGTGCTTTATTTTTTGATATACGGGGTTGAGCAAATAAATATTGTTCCATTTTTACATTTTTTCCAGGTTTCCAACTGCAGTAAAATACCTTTAATAAGTATTAGTGACATCATGCACTACAAGCCACTTTATGGCATTCGTCCGGCCACTTGATAGCAGTCAACCACGAAGCATAAATGAGTTGTTAATTAATCAATTAATTAAATAACTAATTTTTCATATTTTCCTAATGTCTGTTGCAGTTATCATTTTGAGAATACAAAAGGAAAACAATTTACTCAAAAGCCAATACCATAATTATTGTGAATGTGTTCATATAAGTATCATAGGGCACAAGGGTGTAGGTTTAATTTGAGGGCTGGCAGGGACAAATGATATGCCGAATTCACGTAGTGCTCAAGCAGAACATTTTTCTGCAATAATTTGAGTGCAAATACTGCCTTTCAATTGATAGACATTATGCTGAGGAGTATTTCTTTGATTATTTATGATGCTAAGAGAGGTACCTCGGTAATTTTCAAAGATAGATACCATATTCATGAACTTATTTTTTTAATTTCGTATCTAAGTTAAATACTTTTCATTTGATTTTAGAATGCAATTTAACAGCTATTATTAATGATATTTGCTAACATTTATAATGAACCACAACAATGTCGAATTGACAGAACTTCTCACAATTTATCACTTAATTATTAACAATGCTGTCATCAATGGTAATATATTAGCAAGCCAGCAAGTGATCTGGCTATGGTCTGCCAGCCAACATGCCAGCCACAGAATAATAGCTGTACAAATCACAGACCTAAAAATTCTTATGGCTATAGCTAGCTCAGTTTGTGCGTAGCCAACAGACCCTCATAGTTCCCAATAGACAACTGTATTAACACTCAGAATTTTTCAAAGAAGAACCCAGATTTGACATTTTCACACCCATCCTGGTTTAATCAGTAGAACAAATTTTTTTTTCATCATCAAATGCATTCTTGGAAACCTAAAATCTCCAGTCTGGTTCGAATTGAACTTTGTAGGAAAACTGGATGCTAGCTAGGTACTTACAGCCAGTTGCTGACTGTATTGAGTAGGCAAAATGGTCAAGCTGGGAACAACAAACCAGTGCCACATAAAAAAAGTCCAGTGCCAGGGTGAGAGCAGGATAGGAGTTGGTCTTGATAGCCAGTTAATTGGCAGGCCAGCTTGACATTGGCTAGCTAAGGCAACTCCGTCTGTGTTCGACTGCTCTGCACATCGCACAAGAAGACTGAAATAGGACTATTATTTAGGCAGTTTTACCCTTGCCTCCTCTTCCACTCTACTTGCCTACTTGCCTAAGGCAAGGCCTGCATGTGTAAACGGGGGAGATGTGGATTTTCTAAATCAATAATGTTTACACTTCTCAATCGATTACAACAAACCGTTTATATAGGGTTTATGATCTACATGTAGTATGAAGAAAACGTTTCTATCTTCAGTAACTTTGAATCTCGGTAAGTTAGTCAAGCAATGATTGCTGTTAGATGCTCAAGAGAAGATTATGGTATCAAAGTTAAACTTGTTAAATGAACTGATTTAGTTATGTGGTAGAAAAGAAATCACTGTCGCAAGGAATTGTAAAAACTCGTTCAAGCATGGATCTAGCTTCTGCCTTCTGAAGGCGCCAATATATTTTGGGGGGTTTTATTAGTGAGAAGGGGGTTTATAATTGAATATTAATACCTAATATCATGAATGCATATGTTGCGCATGCCCTAGCAACCCAGCGTATCACCAGTACCATGGCTGCCGCCATTATACCTGTATGCCATTACTACGTCCAGCAGCACAAGAAACTTAGCTATTAACTGAGAGAAGAATTCCTCATCCAACCTCCACTTTTTTCAGCTTGTTATTTGGCAGAACTATTTGAAAAGGGGGCGCCAATATATTTTGAGGGCTTTTATTAGTGAGAAGGGGGTTTATAATTGAATATTAATATCTAATATCACAAATGCATATGCTGCGCATGCCCTAGCAACCCAGTGTGTCATAAATAGCATGGCTGCCGCCATTATATGCCATTACCACGACCAGCAGCACAAGAAATTAAACTCTAAATTCTCTTGACTGGATGTACGCATGACGTTTTTACACACCCGAATGCTTCTCTGAGTACCCAAGCATCAAGGTAAGCCGAAAAAGAAATGATTTCATTCGATATTGGTGAAGGTTGAATACAGAATTCTTTCCATTAACTGTTTGACTCTGATAGCCAGTTAACTCTCAACATAAAGTTACAATGGCCAGATACAACCGAAAATAAATATCCAGGCTTAACTTACTAATGAAAAGTAATTCCCTGAGATCAGGTTTCATGTGTTCGTCGATTGAGTAAGGCATCTTTTCTACTCCGTCTCCACACTGGTCATGGTGAGCTGAAGGCAAGGTGCTCTCTGTAATATGGCTGTGATGTTGACGTACGCTCCAGCGACTAATGCGGCATCTATGTATATACATCTATGAATAAATTGAGCAATAAATTAATTACGCTGAACCTGTCGCAGTTCAACTTCGCTTAGTGAGCTATCAAACATTGATTGGCTCAGCTGCTGCAACAAATGGACCCATTGATCGATGAGGTGTGCAACAGTCTGCGAATGGAATTGTGGGACTGAAAAGGGGTCTCATAAAGACAAAAATGGCAGTGGGTATTGGCATTGTATTATACAGAAGTGAGGATGTCAGAGGTGCTGAACTGCCGGAGAAGTGTGTGGAAAATAACTCAGAAGGCGTTCTACGACGTTGGATGGAGTGTCGAAGCCAAACAACAATAAAATATGAATCGCATTCTACACTTGTGCTAAGATACCGTACTAGTTGTTATGTAGTTTAATGCACAAACTGATACTAATTACTGCCTTAGACACCATTCCGTCTCGTTTGTATTAGCAACAACATACAATCCCACTGGATTGTACAGGACCCTGCAATGCGACTTAGCTAGCAAGTAGACAGTGCCTAAATTACTCCTACCCATCCAGCATAATTTTATGTCTACCATAGTTAGCTAGCTATGGAGCTACATGAAAGACAGGCTGCTTAGCACCACCATTTGCATGTCATTGGTAGCTAGCTAGCTTGCTGGCTACTGCAGATGTGAAATGAAGGGATGCACAAGTAACTTACGGTAGACTTCAACTGAGCCAGAAACACAAAACCAACATTGTCTGTGTAACTATTGCTGGCATCAAGCCTTCTTTGACTGAATCGCTAATAATTATGAAGCGCTAGCTAGGTTGGTTAGCCAGCTAAATGAAAAAAACAATGTGCAGTCCTACTGGATTGTTCAGGACCATGCAGTGCGGTGCGTATCTGCATACTAATTTAATATGATGCAACATCACATATTCATCCAAATTTTAATCAGCTCATCAGTAACACTATGGGCCTGATCTACTAAGATCCCAGATAAAGAGCGCTAAATTATGTGCTCGTGGTAACATTTAGCATGTTTGGTTTGCTTACATTTTGCAGGTGATCTACTTAGAGTAATTGCCTAAATGACTGCTGGTGTAAACAGCATTATTTAAATGAGGACTTTGCGCACTGCAGCCATTTCCACCATGGACAGTTTGGAGGAAAAGGACAAACGCAAACGTAAAATGAAATTCAACTCGATGGAGTTGGAGGTGCTTGTGGAGGAAGCAAATGTACTGTTATGCATGGACTGAAGTTTACAGTTAAATTAACGCATTGTCTCCTTGTTATTTTTACTGTAAGTAGAGTCATGCACGCATTTAACTGTGGTTTACAGTTAACATACACGGAACCTGCTTTATAAACTGATTGTAAAATTACAGTTAGAATAACTCGCAAAAAAGGTGCAAGTTTATAACAGTGCATGCTCAGTGTTTGAGGGGGGAACAATTTGCACGAGTACAGTCACTCACTCCAATTACTCTTGGGAAGTGAGCAACCGCATTTAAACTCAAGTTTGGTTTTATTCAGTGCTTCCCGTGTGGATGGAAACTTTATGTACCGGCCCATCCTGCGCAACATGGCATCCAGTATTTGAGACAGTACACACGAGAAACTGTTTTGGGAGATCCCAGCAGTGAGAGCTACTGTACGCTGGATGAACCAGTTGCGAGAAAATGGAGAGTAGCAAGAAGTTTTGTTATTGCAGGTGTGGCATGACTCCTCTTTGTGACTGGCTCCAAATCAGACCTTATTTCTTCTAACAAGTCCAAAATGACATTGCTGGATAGGCGATATGTTTGGACTATTCTCTCCTCTGACATCCCAAACATTGTCACACAGATGAAGAACACCCCTTCTCGGCGTACTCACCGCCTGTGTCTTCTCCTTGCAGCAATAATGGGAGCCATGTTTGTGCACATTTATGTGGAGCCAATTAGTACCTATCCTTCAAAGGTATTAAATAGCAAACGGCAATCACCATCACTGAAATTGCTTTCAGACTTGATAAGTCACTACACATGCTAAAATTTTGTATCTGCATTTTATCCTCCCACATTTTGCACGCTAGGATAGGCACGCCCCTTATTACATATTCATTAGGGCCAAAAGTACTAACTGCATAGAATGTGCAAATTTGCACACTTCAAAGATTCAATGCTCAGCACACACCCTTAGTAGATGAGATTGCAGGTTCATTTGCGGGTGATATGGCATTTGCATGCGTTTCTACACAAGCAAAGATTTAGTAGATCAGACCATATATCTGTTAATGTGCAAAGCAAGATTGTGAGACCCCACTTCAATCCCATAATGCCTAGCGCAAATGTCATCATGCTAGTGGCTCATTGGTGGAATGACCAGCCAGTTCATTTTTTATTGCATTATTGTACATTGCATCACAAAGTCATTAAATGTTTTCCTACGCACAGAAATAAGGACATAAAATGTTATGTCTTTCAAAGATTCAGAACTCATGTAGGTCATGATTCGGAACAGATTTGCATACATGTATAAGCATAAATTTGTTTGAATGACTTATTGAAATGAAAGTATTTTGCCCGAAAGTATTGTTCGATACACATAAGATTTCTTCCTCTTAAAAGATGTATTTGTTTGAATGCTTATAGCATAATGATGAAATCAAAAACTATCATATAATTAATAGCGCTGCTGAAAAATGAGAGATGGACATCTGGGAAAGTTTTGGATTTTTGATCATTGCCAGCCTCGCACGATCACGTTCATTATATAAATGTAGCAAATAGGTCATCAATTTGTCCTTATGTCTTAATCATTATAGGCTTTGTATGGGTTTAGATTATTCAGCAAATAAATTGTTTGATTGTAAATCTGGCAAATAAAAATTGTAGTAATAAAGCATGCTAGGTACCGACATATTGCAATTATCCACAGACTATGCCTTAGCCTCACAGTAATGATTCCACTGACATTTGTAAAAAGCAGAACAGCGCTGCAGCTGGCGGTCGATCGAATGTTCCAGAGGGGCGTGTCTCTTGTAGGCGGGTTCCATAATACCGCGTCATCAGTCGCAGCTATGAGCAGGGTTGCCAGATCCGCGGTTTTCCTGCGGAATTGGGCAACTTTTGAGATGGTGTAGTGGGTAGAATTTTGTGTCGGCGGGTTCAGTGGACCTATTCTTGATGTTAAGAAATCGAATAACAAAATTAATATCACAATTAAACTACTTTGTTAATGCTTAAATCCAACCAAATTGATAAGCAGATGCACATGGAATATGTCACGACGAACTGCACATGCACCCATAGATGCACATGGACCCTCTGTGCCAGCACCAAAGATTTTCCTGACTAACAACATTGTGCAACAATGAAAAATGAGTGGGATTTTTTTGGTTGTTGTGCCAGTCTCCTAAAGTGGGCGTTGCCCTTAGCACATGCTCTCTGTGCTCAGTTTTAACAGCAGCCATATTAGCAGGTGGTTACTCGTTAGATGGTGAGACCGATAGATGGAAACTGTTATTCTATCTTTGCTGTCAAGTCTGAAGAAGTAATGAGCAAGCGATTAAACTGCTCAATGAGCATGGAAAAGTTACATCTGCTGGCTAAGCAAGGACAGCGGTTAAATTCTTAAAGAGAGGCAGCAGGCATTCACATGTTTGGAATTCAGTACCTAACATTAAAATTGATCAGTGGATAGCGTCTTCGTGGTAGCAACCATTACCTAGCTAACATTCAATTTATTGGAATGGCAGCACTATTCTACTGAACTGAATTATTCCAATCAATTTGTTCTTGTCAACATGTCTCCTTCATTACCTCTGGCTAAACAAGATTAGCCAGCTTGGTCAAAACCAAGCTGGTACAGGCTGACTGTTTATATTTTCGCTATTGTGATGCTAAGTTCCATTGGCACCTCAACGCCATTCCCCCTATGCGTTTGCATTGCTAATTTCCATGAGTGCCTCAATGGCAATTCTTATTATGTGCTAGCATTAAGATAACTCAATCGCTCTGCTGCTCAATCATTAAGGCACAGTAATTCCGTTTATAAGAGCGACAATTTCTTAATTCACAGTCAATCGAGTCACTAGTTCGCTATAAACACTCAATTGCTGCACTTTTTTTTACAAAATTAGCAATGTGGCTAGCTTAGCCTGCTAGCTAAATAGCTGCAAATTGGTTACCAGGACAGAAAGGAACGCAAACCATTCTGCGAACAAAATCTGAACACAAACATCTAGAACTGTTAAATTAGTAAACACTTGTTTTTTTCTATTTACACTATCCTCAGTTTTTTCGATGAGCTAGCCAGCTTGCTAATGATGGCTCACTTGGGACAGGAAGAGAGAAGTCATGGTGGGAAGGGTCTGGCTGCATCAACATGAGCGACCTCTTCTGTGGGGGGATTGTGGTTGTCTGCCCGTTGTTTCCTAGCAACGCCAGAAGGAAAACCTGCAGAGGCCTTAATAAAGGTTATTTCTTAAAAAAAGTTAATCACCGTCACTTCAAGTGTGGCATAAAAATAATCGGAAGACCTTTGGCTAACTGAAAATGGTATCGATTGGGTGCCATATGATGCAGGGGAAAAATCTAAATGAGATATTTTGCTGTCTCCTCAGTCTACCATTCAAGACCTTAGAATTACAGGGTTCTAACTAATATTTACAAAGTTTTGAGGAATTTGCTTGCAAAGTTTGACCGCTCAGTGTACACTTTGGGAAATAGAACTTTGTAATTCTGATCTGAACCCAATTTAACAAATGAATTGAATACCCATACTTAATCATTAGATAGAACTATTTATCATCAATTATGTGAAATAATTAACTCAATTTTGACCAAAATGTCAGCATTGACCCTAACACATTGAAACAACTGCCAGTACTCCGAAATGTTTTTTATCGCCACTAGAGGTCGTTAATTCTCCGACCAGGACGTAGGCTCTTTTCCCTCTCTTGTTAGTAAGGAAAATATCTTTTCCGGGACAAAGGCAGCGACACAGCCCCGCCCCGCTTTGGTTTTATTGGCTGTTGGGCTCGTTTTGGGCTGGTGGTCAGCTGGTTTTGTCCCACAGACCTGGCAACCCTGGCTCCGACTTTCAACTTCCGAGCCAGAGAACTGGCGCAGCATTGTAACTGACTTGAGCCTGCAATCAGATGCCCCTCCTGCGTGTCTTCAGGGAGCTGTGTGGGTCTGACACAGAAACGGTGTGACGGAGCACCGAGATGGCGGCTCTTTTCAGTCTACGAAAAGGTTTGTAAGTAAGTTAGCTAGCTTGCTAATGTTGAATGATGCGTTGTCATTACCGGAGCTCATAATGTTTTATTATATTTGATTGTATAGCGGTACAAATATTTATTTAAACGAAAATAATATGATTAAAGTGCACAGACTTGCGCGTAGCTATCTCGAAAATTGTTGTTTAGCATGATGGCAGGAGCTAGCCAACTAACAGTCTTGGTCATCAGTGTTAGATCTTGTTATGTTTGCACTTCATGTGTAAAACGGAGTACGTAAGCTTGCTCAATAATGTTATAATGAATTAACGAAACGTTAGTTACCACTTGCCATTTCATAACCACCGTCTAAAATGCTGTCTTTGACCACGAAAACAAACGGCTAACTAGCATTTCAATGGACAGCTGCCTGCGGTAGATTTAAGATCACAAGGAGCTTACCAAGGTTAGAAGTTTTGATATTGCTGTGTGTGGGCCAGCTTACTGACTAGTAGCCAGCTAACTTGTATAGCCTTTTTTCATTCTTCTTAAACATCTTTTCAGCAAAATAATGTGACAAGTGCAATTTCGAGGTCCGAAGAAGCCATTGAGTTGCGTTGCTTGTGGATTGTGACGCAAGGCAGGAGTTAACTGCAAACGCATCTAAGTAATAAATTATAATATTTGTTACACAAACGCATTAGCTACAACTACCTTAGATAACTTTAGTTCTGCCTATCTGTATTCACCACATGAGGGCGCGCGAACTGGGATAAAGATCAGCATGCGGACATAAATTCACCTTTCACCCAGTTTGGGTCAAATAGTTTATTGGGGATGTAATTAGGCTTACACATTACATCTGAGTTTTTGATTTGTCAGCCTGCCTGTTTTAAGTAAATGCATCAAACGACTGCAGTGTCTGTTGGACTGTTGAGGATCATATTTGAGTGGTACTCTTCATATTCATCAGTAAATCAATAACCATAATCAGTAACCATATGAAAGCAGCAGCAACACACGCACATAAGCAGTTCATACATAGTTGATTTCTGTAGCTTTGATTAATATCTGTTCAATTGATTTCTATGGCTTTAATCAATATCTGTTCTATAGAATCATTAATATAAATAAACTGGAAACATAATCAGTTGAGCCATTTATGTATCCATTTGTATTCTGTTTTTGAAATTTATCTTTCTATATCTTAAATGTGTTTTTGTTCTCTTTTTTTTTTTTTTGGGGTCAATACCTCCATGTACCACCAATATTTTCCAGAAAATACCGTGGAGAACATGCCAACCAATAGGGGAAGAGGAATGGAAAGAGACAAGATATAACCAGTGTAATGTGATTGGTAGAAGGTTTTTTTTTATTAATTAGGCCATTTGGAATTGGTGTAGTAGTGTTCTTAGCATGCAAGGACTACCTTGGGCTTTTGGTCATGAGCTGGAATGAAGTCTGATAATTTTCTGAAGATTCTGCCCCTCAATGATTTGAAGATAAGGGCACCTTGAAAATGTGAAAGCATGTATAAATGAGGAACCACAACAAATTTGGCGAGCCAGCCAGGAGTCGAACCTCACCTATGTGCCACGTGTTGCCTACACAGGATCAAGATACTTTGTTGCATTTGCGATCACCCCCATACAGAGGATCCTTACTGACTGTGGAGACGATCGGAAATTTTTTCACTGAGCTTTGGCACCGAACTGAGCACATCCACATGGCTTATATTCTGTTTAGCTTGTTCTCACTCTAATTGGTACAGTTTTTGCTGTACCCTCATTTTTGTTTTGTGGGTCAATGGTGATATGAAAAGGATCCCTATTAATTTTCGTGAGGTATGTTATGTCAGCATTTACTGATTCAGTCTCTCTCTCTCTCTCTCTCAGTGCTGGGTATGGTGGCAGGGCGAGGGAGACGGAGCATCTCTCAGTTAGCGGAGCTGCCAGAGATGCACCAGATGCTGAGGCAGACATGCAGAGACTATGCTGACCGAGAGCTGGCCCCCATCGCTGGTCAGCTGGACCGAGAGCACACCTTCCCTGCCAAGCAGGTAGTTCTCCCTGGCCAAACATCACATGCTGGCCTGTGAAAGCTTTGCTTTGTGGAGGGGTGCTGTGCTTGACAATCATTCAATTACTGGGGGGAAGGACGATGGCTTTATCTGTGGGCTTGGGCAGGATCCCCCTCCTGCTAGAGGTAACCTCTTCAAATCTGCCATTCTCATATATATATATATATATATATATATATATATGGTCATCAAATGCCCCTGCTTTATTCAAACCAGTGGAACTTCAGGCCTGTTTAAAACTGGAGATCCTCAGGTGTCCAAAGATCCCAAATATGTCTCGCTGTTCCCGACTGAGTTAATTAAATGTACTTATAGAGGTACATTAAATTACTTGTACTCGTATTTGAACTTGATATTTGGTGTGTTAGTATGTAGCCGGTACATCACTGATTTTCTTATTTTTTTTTCTTTCCTGAGAAATTTTATGCCCTCAGAGTCATTCCAGCTCAAATCAACCAATTTCCGAGAAATTTCCCAGGTCTCCCTCTCAGATTCTTCTGAAAAAAAAATTCACAAGTGCTCCTCTACCATATTTATGCAGGAATCCAAAATATTAGCTCTGATTCTCAAATAGTTTTGAGGTTACAGCCCCTGGAAATTTTGATTAATTTTTTCCATTTTACCAAACTTGCATCTCGGTGCAACTTCAAGCAAGAATATCTCCAAGTGTTTCCAATGTACAGCTTTGAAATCAAGTGTCTTGGGCTTACTACTTTTGTGCAGATTATTAAAATGCTGTCAGATTTGCTGCAGCTTGTACCATTTTCTTCTCACAAGGCTCTAAAAATGGCAGAAAATCAAACTTGTTAAAAATCACTGCCTCCTTTGAGCTCTAATAACTCAAAGAGTATGCTAGATAAAGCAATGAAATTTTTTATGCTGTAATTTTTGACATATTGGGCCACATCTAGAAGACAACCACATTTATCAATACATTGGTAGAACCAGAACAATTTTTATAATTTTGGTTGAGTTCGACATTTTCTAAAAATTGCTTATTTCACATCCTTATTTGGGCATGTGGCCAGTTATGTAACAATACCATATTTTCATCATATCATCTTGAGTTATATAGGAATTCATGGTAAAAATATGGTATTGTTACATAACTGTAAAATGGAAAAAATTAATTAATCAAAATTCCAGGGGTGTAACTTCAAAACTATTTGAGATTCAGCGATAATATTTTTGGGTTCCTTTTTTGATTTTCTGCCATTTTGGGAATATGCTAGAGGAGCACCTGTGAATTTTTTCAGAAGAATCTGAAGGAGTGACCTGGGAGCCACTGGTTGATTTGGGCTGGAATGACCCCTCAGTACGATTTGGCCGTGCTCAAGCACAGGACTGAACTGGCGTAGGTTATAGTGCTATCAAGATACTAAAACCAAGAAAAGGGGGAGGTAACCAAAGCCAAGGAGCTAGCATTCTGAGACAGTGTTGCGCCCTATGGTCATAAACATGGAGCATTTTCCACAGACTTGGTCAAGAGAGTGATTGTGGTAAAACCCATTGTACAGACCTGGACCCTTGGGCTCTGTTGGGATGAGTTCTGTTGTAGAAGACTGTGCTCCCATACAATAGGGTCTCTCTCTCTCTCGCTCTCCCCTCAGGTGCGAGAGCTGGGCTCTCTGGGCATCATGGCAGTGGAAGTGCCGGAGCACTTGGGTGGGGCCGGCTTGGACTACCTGGCCTATAGCCTGGCTGTGGAGGAGCTGAGCAGAGGCTGTGCTTCCACAGGGGTCATCGTCAGCGTCAACAATGTCAGTGTGTGTGTGTGTGTGTGTGTGTGTGTGTGTGTGTGTCTGCCTCCACTTCCCTTTAGTGTTATATTTGCATTGTTGTGCATTAGTGCACACATTACTCAGAGTATATTTGCTTTAGTTGCAGTGGCATTGAATCCGCACTTGTGTGTCAACATCAAACTTGCTTAATCTCTGAATGCCTGTGCCATGCCATGTTTCCTGCTCTGCGCAGCGCTTGTTGATCTTGTAATGCTGACACTAATCTCAAGTTCATGCACATAAACTGCTCTGGAGGTACCCACACCTGCCTTACCTGTACCCATCTGCTGCAGTCTCTGTACCTGGGCCCTGTGCTGAAGTTTGGCAGTGAGGAACAGAAGGAGAAGTGGATTCCCCCTTTCACAACAGGGGAGAAAGTGGGCTGCTTTGCGCTGAGTGAGCCTGGTAAGGACTATACTTAGGCCTGGAACTTCTCTATCATCTTTATGTTGGTGGACCTGGAGGGGGCGCACCTCCATTGTGATGAAAGTAAATCATTGCACGGTTCAGGAATGGGGATATTGAATTGAAGGAGATGCCATTTTTGGGATCTAACCAGCTGCAGCCTTAAAGGTCCCATGTACAAACGTAATTTGCATCACCTCTGATGTAAATTCCAAGTCACCTCGTCATCTAACCAAGGTCCTCCTTTTACCCTCGGCACAAGTGTCACAAACGTTCAAAATGACTGCCATATATCGTCAAAATAGGTTCTGCACCGTCTAATATTTTCTCGAAATGATTTAAGCCCCTCCCTTTCTGAGCTAAAGATTACGTTTCATTGGCTAAGATTGGTGCCAAGGGTCCTTTATGCCACTTCCTTGTTTTCATTTCCCAGGCAATGGCAGCGATGCAGGTGCAGCCTCTACCACAGCGAGACAGGAAGGAGAGGAGTGGGTTCTGAATGGCACCAAGGCCTGGATCACCAACTGCTGGGACGCCTCGGCCGCCGTCGTCTTTGCCACCACAGACAAGAGCCTGAAACACAAGGTAGGCCTCGCCCATCACTATCAGGGCATAGGGAAGGTTGAGGAGGACTTTCGGGCTGTTTTTTAAGTTATACTCGGTGGCATTGAAGCGATATGTGAACATTTGGTAAGAGAAACGGGACTGAAACTAATGTTTGGATAAGGGACAGGAACTAAATGTTGATTTGAGGCTAGATGACTACAGGCCAGTTACATGTTTTTATTACCTCCGCCCATCAAAGTTGGAGGAGGTTATGTGATCATTACTGTTTGTCTGTTGGTTGGTTTGTTGGTTTATTTGTAAGCAGGATTACACAAAAAGTTATGGATGGATTTTCCTCAGATTTGGTGGAATGATTAAGTATTGTTCAAGGAAGAGGTGATTTGTTTTTAGGAGGTCAAGGTCAAGGGCATGCAAAAGGTCAAAAACACAATAAAAACATATTTGCATGAAGACTACAGGACTGCATAAACACAGGGGTTGCTAGCTAATACTGGCAAAAATAACATTGAGCACATTGGCGGAGGTACTTGCACTCTCTGAGCGCAGCTCTAGTTGATTGAATTGATTGAAACCTTAATTTGTCCCCATAGGGACATACAGGTGTCCAAGCAGCAGCAGTTTAAGGGAGCGCAGAAAACGTAGTCAATAATTAAAAAGACAAAGCAATAGTTTTATTGTTTATTGTTTAATAGTTAAAACAATAAGTTAGTAAGTAAAATCCATGTAAAATAAAGTGCCAAGTCCATTTTAGTTTATTCATTATCCCTCCACCCACTTGGTAGAGCCAGGTAACCCTCCTGATAAACCAACAGAAGTTCTGCAGTGACGCAAGCAAGCCGGATTGAATAGTCCATTCAGTTAAGATGACATTTGTCGTATAAAAGTCTGAGCCTGTGTTAAAGGCTGTAAAGTAAGAGCTGTATAAGATAAGGCTCTCCTGGTGGGGCACTGATTGGGCTGGAAAGTGAGTCCTCTGGACTGGAGCCATGTCTAAATGGCTGGGCGGAGAGAAAATGCTTTACTGCTTGTTTGGCCATTTGAACCTTGTCCAGTTTGGATCTTAATGTGATGGATCCAATTGGTCTAAAAGCTATCGCCATTTTTTTATTGCAAGATGCACTGTCGTTCTTCTGCTTTGTAGTTGCTGTCCCATCATGACTGGTTTCAAAGGTCGAGAACAAAGCAACAAAACAATTAAGATTTGTCGCTCGATTTGTGTCATTTCTTATCAAGAACTTGAATATTGCTGAACTTTCAGTATTCGTATTGCATTGGAGTTGAAGGTGGATGTTGTAGGAATTTTGATTTTATATGCCTGGTGTTGCCTTCAAAAAGAACTCGGAGACAAAGGAGTTAATATCAAAGCCAAAGTCAGTTTACTTCTCTGCAGAAAAAGGATCCCCGCCATCATGCGAGAACTCTCGTTACAGGCAAGAGCAAGGATAAGGACAGTCTCTTTTGCTGTGGTTTAAGTAAGAGTCCATCTTGACATCCTCCTCCCCCCCCCGAGCTGATTTACGCATAATGGTATCAACAGGAATGTTGCAGACGCACACAGCCCACATAAAGCTGGCCCCGAAGTATGCATACATCTTATCGTTCAGCATCCCAGGCTCTTCTTGTTCTCTTTTTCCTGAGAACACAAACTTGGGAGAGAAAGAGAACATCTTGGCCCTGTCAGGACCGCATGGCTCCAGATAAACTATAAGCAATTACGCATTGTTCAAGTTTGTGGAAGCTACAGCTACTCAAGGCCTAGGTTAATCAGAAGCAGGCAAGAGTACACTACCATAGCCTAAGAAAAATTGAGCCAGAGCAAGCAAGGATAAACAATTAATAATAAAGCAAATGAATCAAATATTAAAATGATTCCACAGTGGATAAATCGGTACTGGTATGACTGTAAACCCCTGGCATGGCGGGTTATGTATTCGTCTGTTTCTCCATCTCTGCTCCCTCCTGCGGGGTGAAGGGTATCAGTGCTTTCCTGGTGCCCATGCCCCACCCTGGCGTATCGCTGGGCAAGAAGGAAGACAAGCTTGGCATCCGCGCCTCCTCCACCGCCAACCTGATCCTGGAGGACTGCCACCTCCCTCTGGGCAACCTGCTGGGCCAGCGAGGCATGGGCTTCAAGATCGCCATGGTAACTCCGCCATGCTTGGACATTACGCCTGCACATTTCTTCTGGGCGACACGTACCTGAACATATTCAGTGCTTAAGAAATTTATTAGACCACCTGTCATTAAATAAACGAGAAAACACAAATATTTAAGAAATTTGTCAAAAACTTGTTTATTTAAAATTAAAAATTATTTTGTTATTTCTTTGGCAAATAACAAATTGAAACCACTAAATAGTCCTTATTCACACATAAAAACAAAAAAAAACTATATTTTGTATGGCCTCCTTTGGCCTTGATATTAGCTTGCATTCTTGCATTCAACCACTAAAACAAATTTTTATGTTCAGGAATGCAAAAAATAACTGTAATTTCGCATCTTAATAAAAAAACGATAATGTGCTCAACAATTTTTTTTTCTGCTTTTTTGTAAAACGGTAAATTCGAAAATTCCTGGATAACAACAATAATTATATTTTGGCATTAAAAATATCAGTTAGAGCTTGCGTATACTGGTGGATTAACCATTACAGAAACATAAAAATTATTTTGGTAATTACCAACACTGTTAATTTAGGGCAGCTGTGGCATAAACCTTACATTGGGTGGTGGTCTAATAAATTTGTTAAGCGCTGTACATACCTCCTAGCTCACACCTGATCTCATACTTGAGCACGCACCTGAAAAACACACACATTCACATAGGCTTGCGCTGTTAATACACCCTGAAGGTTCGGTTTGTCGGTTTCCCCCACAGCAAACCCTGGACAGTGGGCGGATCGGGATTGCGGCACAGGCTCTGGGAATAGCACAGGCTGCGCTGGACTGTGCTGCTGACTACGCCCACAAGAGGACGGCATTTGGAGCTCCCATCGCAAAGATGCAGGCCATTCAGGTACACTGCCGCTGTGATGTCATCTGTTTCCTCTAACTGAGCATGGCTGGCATCAAAGAATGGCAGGGCGGAGTACTGTGTGACGCCTCTGGTATCAGTCGACCTGTGGACTGACGTTACATTTGAAAGCCACACATGAACGGCGTTCCTCTGACGCGGCTGATTGTGAGCTTAGCAGTAATTCGTCCTGTAAAGAGAAGCTGGCCTGAGACACCATGTTTTACAAAAGTAGATGAGAATCCGGCATGTCCACTTATCTAAATCAGCTCTGAAGTTTGACTGTGACCTTTGCTGTGGTTGGAAATGTGGACATTCCAAATGAAGGTGAGAAGTGGATATGTTTATCCCCATGTTTGGCACCAGTATGATTTAAAAATAATTGTTTTTCTCTGCAAAGGTGAGTGTGGCAGTGTGTGAAATCACCAGTGTTGCATGCGAGCTTCTGACTGTGAGGCTATACAGTGTGTGATGATGCTTCTCTCCCTCTCAGTTTAAACTGGCAGACATGGCTGTGGCACTGGAGAGCGCTCGTCTTCTCACGTGGAAATCTGCCATGCTGCGGGACGCTAAGAAACCCTTCTCTAAGGCCAGTCCAGTGCTGCTTTTCACTGCATACATACACACTTATACACGCAACCTCACACCCACAGGCAGCACAGACACCGACAATCACATGGACAGGGACTGGTATGCGCACACAGACACAACTCACAGACAGAGATACAGACACATTCACACACACAGACGTACAGCTCACGCAAAACAGGGATGCAGATGCGCACGTAGGCGCGCGCTCACAAATACGCAGATGCAGCTCACACAGTCAGAGATACAAATGTGCGCGCACACACAGACACAGTGAGACACGCAGACGGACTATGTCATTAATGCTGGAGAACACTCACGGTACCCCTCTCTGCCACCTACTCTCTGTTCAACAGGAAGCTGCTATGGCTAAACTGGCTGCATCCGAGGCTGCTACATTCATCTCTCACCAGGTGAGGGCGCTGCCCTGCACACAGGCTGGTGCCCACGGCCAGTACTGCATTTATTAGATCCTTGTATGTGGACACAGCATGGCTAGGAGTACGTGGATATTTCTTAGCCTGCTGCTCTGATTCAAGTTTTTGGGCCGTTTCTTTCAAGAGAAATTCCGAATAGCATTCAGTGGCATCCCAGATCATTATAGCACTATTATAACCAAGAAACCATTTCAGAATGAGTAATTGAAGAGTTGCAGGGTCTCCTGAGGCCTTACCTGGGAAGCGTTGCATGACTCCTGCATAAAATGTGCGCTTGGGCATGAAAAGCAGGGAATGCTGTATGCAAAACAAAATTCTAATTTCTAAAACCGGCTTGCGCACAGTTCGCCTTCATGACTCGCTGCCTTTTTATACATCCACTGCACCCAATGGACAGTGGCCTGTGTCCATCCATCCAGTCATTCTGTTGGTCTGTCCAAAATTTATTGTTCTCACTCTACAGACAACAATTTCTGTTGGATTCTTTTCATTTTTGTATTGTTGGTCAATGGTGTTATGATGAGGATCCCTATTGATTTTGTTGATTATTGGAAAATTATCGGTCAAGTAACATGTCATCTTCAAGGCTGCCATGTGGGTGTATTCCCGCGCTTTATGGCTATCTTTAAAGTGTGTGCACGTGAGCACGCCCCAGCTCTGCTCTGTTACCTCCCACAGTTACCCGTAAACATGAGCTGAGCACGCCCCAGCGCTGCTCTGTTACCTCCCACAGTTACCCGTAAACATGAGCTGTCGAGCCTTCACAACCCGGCAGATCAGCTTCAACACACCTAGCCACAGAGTCTATGAGTGTAAAACCTTACTGCTGGGATGGAGTATTTTTCTTCCAAGAGATATTCCCTAATCTGGTGTTAAGATGATGGTGACCGTTTAACACATTGTCCCAAAATCTCAGTTGATTTGAGATCTGGTGACTTTGAAGGTCATGGCATATGCTTAGGTTCATTTTAATTTGAAGAGTTTGTTTCCAAAATGCAAATCCATTTTGCTCATTTTGAGTAAATCATCTTTTTCCATGTTGGCGCCTTTTGCATTTGATAGAAGAACGCAAACTTTGACCATGAAAAAATGTCTTGCAGTATGAATTTCTCAAAACAAATTTTTGCACCATGCGTAAGAAGCACAGGGCTATCGCTCTATGGTATTATCACAATTTTGGTAATTTTGGCACTCATTGCGATTTGGAAACAAACTCTTCATTTACTACAAAAATCATTCGGTGACCCCTTGTGGCCTGTGGGGCTCGGGTCATTGTCATTTTGTGAGTGACCACGCCCGTCATGGTGGGAAGACTTCTAGGAGGATATAAAGGAGATCTTACAGAGTAACTCTGCGTTGATTTGCTTCCACTCTTCCACCTTAAGGGGACAACAGGACCTAAAGCATGCCGTGGAACGATCAGAAGCATCTGCATTCATTGCGTTTGTCCACACATTTATTCAGTTTTTTCCATTAATTTGTCACCTTTCTATATTTATTCGCAAAAGAGTGTAGTATAGATTCATGTCATTAGAGTGGACCTGATAATAAGCCAGCTGTCGCATACTGATCCTGCCTCAAGTCCATGTCCTACGGTGCTGTGTCTTGGAATGGAGTAATCATTGGTTTCAATGTGCATTAAAGCAGGTTATGTTTAATTTTTCACAGTTTTGTAAATTTTTCCCAGTTTTGCCTAGATAAAGCAAATTAATGAGGGCATTCATATAAAAAGTTCATAGTGGGGAAAAAAAATTGATATTTTTCAAATTTGACTTGTGAATCTCTTCTGTTAGCATGTCAGTGAAAGCTTTCTAGAGATGGCATTATTGTGGCCTGAGGCTTATGACAGATAGGAAATTGATGAAAATTCTGTTTTGTTGCAGTGGCTATTGCGAGCCTACACTCTTGCTAAAAAGAGCATTTTAATGTAATCAGAGGTTGAATGTAAAAATCCTTTTGGCCATGAATATAGACATTTCAAATGGCAACACCAGTCTTGCTGGATTTTGGCCAGTTTCAGGTTTCTGTCTCCTCTAAAGGCTGCTTCCTACTTGGTCAAGTCCACAGCAGCTACATGAAAGTTTCCATCCCTTGCAAATATGGTTTTGCACGCATTATTGTTCAATACTGTCCCACTGAGTGTAGATATCCCACAGTGATGTCTCTCCATGGGAGTAAGAGGGAGAGATATTGTATTAAGTTGGTATTCCGGCCGCGTTCCCATCGTTTGCGGAGAATAGCATGAAAATGGTTCAGTTATTTTTCTGAAATTTAGTACGTGTATAGATTCTGTGGTGGACTGGTGCCTTTTGCTAGTTTGGAATTTCTATGATACTGATTTGTTAAATATGGGGTCTGCTGGGTGATGCGTTAGGGGTTGGGGGGATACATGTATTTACATGTAAACACACTAGTTCTTTTCAGTCACCATAGTTGTCCCCCGGCTATATCTTCCTGCTACAGGCGATCCAGGTGCTGGGGGGGATGGGCTATGTGACGGACATGCCTGCCGAAAGGCACTACCGCGATGCTCGCATCACCGAGATCTACGAGGGGACAAGTGAGATTCAGAGGCTGGTCATCGCCAACCAGCTGCTCAAGGAGTACCAGCCCTGAAAGCAGAAGGACTGTTTCACCTCTGACTCTGCCTTACTACGTCCCAGCCGCACGAGGATCAGGAGCTGATGCACAAAAACAGCAATAATAATTTTCTTTAAACACCTGAACACCTGGTGAAATTTTAATTTGAAAGTCCTTTCTTTGTCATTGTTGCTGTAAGGCCTGTCTGGGAAAAGTATCTCCTGAAGCAGCTGTGGTCGACAGCCACTTGAACTTGCAATTATTGCGTTTGCCTGCAGAGGGAGACAAATGACCAGAGTGCCTTGACCATTGGCCTGTGTCTGCACTTGTGGAATAGAATGTTGCAAGTGAGCTGCCGCCTCACGGACAATGGCAGTTGGAGCACTGTACATCACACCACTGCACTGGCAGTAGAATTCGAATTGTTTTACTTGAAAATTATGCATACACATTGTGGAGCTTTTCTACAAAAATAAATTAATAATCATAGACTATTTTCATGGTGCTGGAATCATCTGTTAAACCTGGCTTGGTAGAGGTGGGGATGCTAAAATTTGATTGGGGGTTATCAAGGCATTTTTTTTTTTTTTTTGGCAAATTCTGTTCCTCTTTGAGGGACATATTTTTTGCTTTGCAGCTTTCCCAAGGATACCAGTTCTGCCCTGTTTCTTTGTGTGGTATGATGAATGCTGACCTAGTTGAAGTAAGCAAAGCCTCCTTGGATGTTTGTTTTGATTCTTTATTTACATCATGGATAAGATATACAGTATGTACAAGTGCAATTAATTTTGATCAGTGGTTTTTGCAGAGAAGTGGATGACATCATCCCCCAGTTGTATGTACAGATGGACACAGCGGATAATCCTATATGCCCCCAGCCATATATATGGTGGGGGCATAAAAAAAAAACATAATGTTAGTCAAAGCATAATAATGATGCAACTCATCTTGGCCAGATACCTCATCTATCACATTCAGTCTTGAGTGCTAGTGTAATAACAAGCAACATAATGCTGACTGCAGTTCACTTAATGTCCAGCAGTGTCAGTAATGACAAGGAATTTCTGAAATATATGCGTGGCGCCTTTTAAGTGCCATTTGCATTCAATAGAGCTACTGGAGTGTGCCTGGTCTAATTTTACCCAGTTATCACTTTAATTTGATTAATTTGGTAATGAAGTGGCTGTGAGAGCAATTCAGGGCCAACTGATGTTGGATGACTTTTTCAATGACTGAAAGAATACCTTAGAGACTGTAGTTTGCTTAATTTGGTTATCTTTGTCTGATATTTTTTTATTATCTGAAATAAGCTAGCTAAATACGCAAAAATATAAGAAACCGGGAAGGGCGCAAATGCTTCTTCATGGCTCTGTGTGTCATAAGCTTCAGGCAGTCAATAAATGCTAATACTGTGCTACCACAAAAGGCATGACTTAAATGAATGTTCACATGTCCAATTGATGTTCCCTCACTAAAATGGGGGGTTAATTATTAAATGCTGTGATTCCTCCTTAGATCACCTTATATGGATGTTATAAATTTAGTTAATGCACCAACCTGATATTTATGGTTTCATTTTATTGCTAAAGGTGCTGGAGCAAAACTAGGAAAAATTGGCTCATTGTCCCCAAAAATTTGATGAGCAGTGCATAGGCTGAGAAATTCAGGTTTTTTTTTTTTAATATATAGATATACAACCCTAATTCTGAAATATTTGGGACAAAGTGTAAATTGTGAATAAAATCAAAATGCAATGACTTTCAAATCACACCAGCCAGTATTTTATTCACAGTAGAACAGAGATAACATAGCAAATGTTGAAACTGAGAATTTTACAATTTTATCCACAAAATGAGCTCATTTCAAATTTGATGGCTGCTACAGGTCTCAAAAAAGTTGGGACAGGGGCCTGTTTACCATGGTGTAGCATCCCCTCTTCTTTTTAAGACAGAATGGAGGCGTCTGGGCATTGAGGAGACAAGTTTCTTGAGTTTAGCTGTTGGAATTTGATCCCACTCTTGTTTAGTACAGGCTTCCAGCTGCTGGAGATTTTTGGGTTTCCTTTGACGGACTTTTCGTTTAATTATGTGCCAAATGTTCTCAATCGGTGAAAGATCAATACTGCTGGCAGGCCAGTTCAGCACATGAACTCTTCTACTACAAAGCCATGCTGTTGTAATAGCTGCAGTATGTGGTTTTGCATTGTCCTGCTGAAATACACAAGGCCTTCCTTGGAATAGATGTTGTCTGGAGGGGAGCATATGTTGCTCTAAAACCTTTTATATACCTTTCTGCATTTATGGTGCTTTTTAAAACATGCAAGTGTCCCACACCATATGCACTAATGCATCCCCATACCATCAGAGATGCTGGCTTTTGAACCGAACGCTGATAATAGGAGGGGTGGTCTTTCTCCTCTTTAGCCCGGAGGACACGACGCCCATGATTTCCAACAAGAATGTCAAATTTGGACTCGTCTGACTTCAGGACACTTTTCCACTTTGCTACAGTCCATTTTAAATGAGCCTTGGCCCACAGAACACGGCAGCGCTTTTGGATCATGCTCAACAATGGCTTCCTTTTTGCATGATAGAGTTTTAGGTGGCATCTGTGGATGGCACAGCGGACTGTGTTTACAGACAGTGGTTTCTTGAAGTATTCCTGGGCCCATTTAGTAATGTCAATGACCGAATCATGCCAGTGAGTGATGCAGTGGCATCTGCGGGCCCGAAGATCACGGGCATCCAGTAAAGGTCTTCGGCCTTGTCCCTTACGCACAGAGATTTTTCCAGTTTCTCTGAATCTTTTGATGATGTTATGCACCGTCGATGATGAGACCTTCAAAGCCTTTGCAATTTGACATTGAGGAACATTGTTTTTAAAGTATTCCACAATTTTTTTTACGCAAGCCCTCACAGGTTGGAGAGCCACTGGTCATCTTTACTTCTGAGAGACTCAGCCTCTCTAAGACATCCCTTTTATAGCCGATCATGTTACACACCTGATGCCAGTTAACTTAATTACTTGCTAAATGTTCTTTCAGCTGATTCTCTTATATATTAATTGCTTTTTCAGCCCTTTTTTGCCTGTGTCCCAACTTTTTTGAGACATGTTGCAGCCAGAAAATTTGAAATAAGCTCATTTTGTGGATAAAAATGTGAAATGTCTCAGTTTAAACATTTGGAATGTTATCTATGTTCTATTGTAAATAACATACTGGCTCATGTGATCTAAAAGTCATTGCATTTTGATTTTATTCACAATTTACACTTCGTCCCAACTATTTCAGAATTGGGGTTGTGATTTGTGTTCATTTTTGGCCATGTTTCCATAAAAAAGTATTCCTTAAGATATAAATCTCACTGTCCACCTGTTACCAAAGTCAACTGTTGCACACTACCACTGGAAAACCACTGCACTTGTGCCAGGACGTTGTCCTACTTCATGCAGTGTTATTCTGGGAATGTAAGAACAGGTTGAGGAATGAAACAATTGTAGCATGCAGTTATTGCTAACTTTGTTGTCATGCCTTCTGTGGGTATTCCCTCGAATTTTACTTCTGATTGGCTCAGCACTTCATGCAAACCGATTGATGGAGAAGCTGTTTGAATGCTGAAACACTAGATGGAATGTGTTTTCCTTGATTTTCATTGCCATCTACATCAGATTATGGTGTAGGCGGAGTGTGTAATATTTGATTTTTGGTGGTAAATGAACAAACATGCATCACCACAGCTACAGCACCAATCAAAATACTTAAGCACCAAGTGCAGTAAACCCAGGTCTCGGCACTGATATCAGGCACAGACTTCATGTAC
This sequence comes from Gymnothorax javanicus, assembly GCA_029692085.1. Taxonomy (NCBI): domain Eukaryota; kingdom Metazoa; phylum Chordata; class Actinopteri; order Anguilliformes; family Muraenidae; genus Gymnothorax; species Gymnothorax javanicus. The sequence continues at coordinate 138,222,998 of CM056194.1, forward strand.
AAAACTCACACTTGCGCTATGATATTAACAATCTTTTCCTGTGTTATTTTCACGCCCATCCTGATCGTTGCTGCCCTGTTGACCAACGTGAGTCTCTGTCCCTTTCGCATGACCCGTTTGCACTCTTTGCACACGCCTTTTCTGTTTGCATGGTTACACATTTGCAGATTCTGGTAACCCACAAATTACTTGTCAACTCCTGTGTTTCTTTCTTTTCCTCATTTCCGACCGGAGATTTCTGTTGGTACCGGGAGCCTCGAGTGCAGTATGTGCTTTGTTCCTGTAGTAAACTTGTTCATGCCCTTAAATATTTTTTCTGCTGACATGTAGTCTACATTTTAATATTTTCCCCCAATCCTTTTTTAAATTTTGAAATTAAGGTTTAGCCATCATGAATTCATCTTACTTGTGACCTGTATGTTATTTTGAAATTCATTTGAAATTTTGTGTTTAACTCAACCCATTTTAAGGACGCATCAGCATTCTACGCGCTTTACAGAAAAATGAGCATTTCTCAAGCAGTTCAAATGATTGCGCCTGCGATTCACATGATCATTGCATCATTGAACGAATTATATGCTGGATGCTGACAAAATGGGCAGAAACAGTTGGTTGTGCCACATATTTTGAAGGTGAGCCGTGGGTCTGTACTGACATCTGAGGCAGTGTCCCGTTTAATGGAGGTTGCTCTATGTGAGCTAAAAGAGAGATGATATGGCATTCCAAAGGCATCACTCGAAGCCTTGTGTTGGCCACAAACTTATCTGAAGACTCAAATAAATAAAATATACCCCAACCATATTTCAGCCGATGTCTTCAAACCTCCGAGGTTATGAGTCTGGCGCAAACCAGCTGCAGTCATGATACCCTGCCATTAGGTAACAAAACCAGGATTGCTTTAATTCTGTGTCATCAGCATTCAGTTGCTATATCATGTTTACTTGTTTATTTGGTAAGCCAATCCAAGAATAAGAGGGGGGTGTTGTTTCCATAATGGCTGGGTGTCCCCAAATTGGTTTTGCGTCAGATGGTAGTAATCCCTCCCTGACCCCTGAACCCCAATTTGGGCATGACTGGAGATTAGCTCATAGACTCAACAAATCATGACTAATCCTGACTCTACATTTTTTGTTCACTGCTGGATATTGTATTTTTAGCTTATTTACTGAATCTATGGTAATGAGTCAATGATCTTGAAGTTTGTTTTGCTCTTGTAAGCAAATGCAGCTGTTACCCGCAGATACTGCATGTGACTCAAATGACAGGAAATAAGCTCTCTGGCTGATAAGGACTTCCTGTCACTCAATGTTTATCTCCACATGAAGTAAATGGCTGTATAAGAGGAAGCTTGATTAGTTGATCGTCCCAGCAAAAATGGAACAGGACTGGGGGGAACTTTAATTACGTTCTCACAAACATTAAGACCGTAAACAGTAGGTTGGATTTACTGTTCCATGCTTAGTGCTGGAGACTGGACCTACCAGAGAGGAATTAATGTCTCTGGGATTTGAGTAATACTTCTTGGGTCCACCTGGGCCTGGCAGTCAGGCAAGTCCCTCTCTCCCTTTGCTTCTGAGGAAACTTTAAATCAATGAAGTCTTATCAAGGAAATCTGAAGGTAAGGACCTGCTGAATTGGCTCGTAACTAAATTGTGGGGAAAGACTCCCTCCCAGAGATGACTGCCTGAAAGAAGCCAATCATGAAGTCATACCCCACATCTGGCTGCGACAAGTGTTTATCTAAAGGTACAACCACTCCACCCTCCCACCAGTTCCTTCCGTCTTCCTGTCCCTTGGCCTTCCAAATTTGCTAATCACTCCTTTGTTTTGTGATTGAGCTCAGTAGCAATCCTGCACCTGCCCTGCTGCAAGATCCCATCAGAACAAGATGCCAGCTTTATTGTTTTTTCCTTCGCATTAACTTTTTACTGTTATGTTTAAAATGCACAATATATTTGTTTGTAAATGATGGTGATTTTTGGCTACATAGGCTATATGGAGCCTGGCTTGGGGTCTTTCTTAGTGGAGTTTGCATGTTCTCCTTGCGTTTGCATGGGTTTCTTTACGGCACTCTGGTCTCCTCCCATAGTCCAAAGAAGTGCATGTCAGGTTAACTGGTGACTCTAATTTGTCCATAGGTATTTGCGTATGAGTTAACGGAGTGTGAGCCTTGTGATGGATTGGCAATTTGTCCAGGTTGTGTTCCTATTTTTAGACCATTGTTGGCCGAGATAAGCTTCAGCTCCCCAAGGACCTTGATGAGGAAGAAGCAGTTTAGCAATAAAACTATATTATTATAAAAATTTTCCAAAAGAGATTCTAAACCTGTGCTTACAAAATGAAATGTATTTGAATAGCAGGGAGAGTGACCTCTGCAGTGATATAAAAGAATGATTGCGAAAAAAAGCACTGTTTACATGACCGAGGCTCCAGAAAAAGCCATATGGTCCATGTGAACGCTGCTGTTTTGGCTCACGTTTCAACTGTGGCATGGAGCCTGTATGGCTGTCCTGTTGGATATTTTCTATGAGATTCTGAGCACAGCTTCGCTAATACATGACTGTCTCAATAAAAAGTCTAAAAGCAAAAGTATTTCGTCGCCATAAAGTTATTAAAAGTGTGAATTTTCGTTTAATCAGTCCACTATTAAAATTTAAGATGAACTTTCCTCAATATAGCCAGGTTCTTCCTGAGATTTATTTACAGTGGGGAGATTTTTTTTTTTTTCAGTTTACTCTGCGTCGATGTAAGCGTCTTTGTACAGCCCTGTGATAAAAAGAGAAATAAAAAAGCACACTCCAAATAAAATGGAATGGAATTACTCAACCTCACAGTTACCACACGACTTGTTTTAGACTGAATGTTAATCCATTATATTTAACACCCGTGATTCACGACGAATATGGGCCTGATTAGCGAGGAAAAGGTCGATCTTTCTTTGACCAAAACATTGACGAAAAATGTTATCGTACCAAAATAAATAAATAAATTAATTAATAAGAGAAAAATTAAAATAACACGTTTATTCACATATTGTAATGTATCATTATAAAAGGTGTCAGGTTGGAAATACAAAATTCTACATTTCACTGTACACATTTACATATTTTTTCCCGTTCGATAAATTCATACAAACGTTTGACATGTTGCAAACCAAGTTTATAAGGATACATTTACGGTAAATTGTCTATATGGTACTTTCATTAACATGTTCAGCACAGCGCGCATGGTAGAATAAACTGATGTTATTTGCCACACCAAAATGCAACTAGTCGGGGAAATAAACATGGGTGCACTCGTGACTATATAGCATAGTCTACTATAACGTGTACATTCTATGTTTTAATCTTTGTGGACGAAGCCTAGGCCTATATTAAAACGGAATAAAACTGGTGAACTGAAAACTTTAAACGACGGTACTTGTTTACTTTACCAATGCAATATGAATGAGATCAATCCATTTATTGCGGGTATGTTACCGCTGTTTGTAGCCAAATGAACGGATATTCATCTTGACGCTTTGGATTACAAGCGGCTGAAAATCCAGACATGGGTTTCAGTGAGGGGAAGCATTGAATGAGCCTTGATGAGTCTTTCATCAACCTGGCGTCTGATGGGTTGCCTTCAGTATTTTTTTTTCATTCTTCCAGTCCAGTAGGCCAACTCGTTCATGAGAGGAAAAAAAAAAACCTCACGATGCCCTAAAACAGCCCAACAACAGATCTTGCCGCAATGGAAAATGCCTCACTAGACATAGTTCTTTTTATCAAAGTCCCCGTTGGACACTTTCGTTGGAGCGTACTTGACAGGGTACGAAATGTTGGCAGTCGACAGGCAAGGGAGAAAAAACGCCGCGCCGCCAAGCATCAGAAGTGCAGAAGCCGCCCACCCGATGTAAATCGCGGCTCCAATCTCACGCTTATTCGTCGCTGAAACTTTGTCGCTGTAGAAATCCTCGATTATATTTCGAGCCACCCAGCACAGAGGTACCAGGGCGAACAAGCCGCTGATGATGAAGATGATCCCGCCGGCTTTTACTAGATTGGCTTTCACTTTTTGTGTGCTGAAGCAGTTGGTGCATTGCGCGCCAGCAGTAGCCACAATTATTCCGATGATGCCCATCACTGAGGAGATGACAGTTAAGGCTCGTGCGATCTGCTGGTCTTTGGTGAGTGACAACATAGAGTCATGGACCTTGCACTGTATCTGACCAGTGCTCTGTATCACGCACGACATCCACAGCCCTTCGCTCATAGACTGAGAGACTACAATGTTGCCCTCGATAAATGCGGACACTTTCCACGAGGGCAGTCCACAAGCCACCATCACCAGGAGCGTGCCGCAGACGCATAATCCCAAAACGAGTAGTTCCAAACAAGCTGAGAGCATTATAGCTTTTTTTCTTCGACTTTCGCCAATTAAACTTTCTGTTATATCTTCTGTTACTCTTTCGACAGAGACAATGGACTTTATCCTGCCTTATAAGGCCAATTTTTCGCTTTATTATCCGACCAGTATTATCCTGTTAAATGTGACTACTTTCCACCAGGCACAATACGAGCCGGACTGCAGTATAAATGATGCTCTGCTCCGTAATTGTTCAAGCATGGGGAAATCTTTGGTCCAATAAGACCCTGCTTCATCCCTCTCGGCCAATGAAAAGTCGAGGAAGTTGGATGATAACAAAGGAAGCATTCTCAAGAGAAGAGTTATTTACCAGTGAACACGCTGGCTTACTGGAGGAAAGATAACAAATGGACTTTAGATGCTGGCTTCCGATTCCAAATCAACAGGCTTATATCCCTGGTAGTTTTAAATTTCTCAAATGTGAACACAACTTTGATTCTACGCATTTCAGATAAACTTGCCAATTCCATTTTTATTTGAAATAAACTAATAGCTTTTGCCGAGGTAGACAGCTGGCACTATGTGTAGTTACACCGATGAATTGTCATTGCAAATAAAGACTGAGTAAAAAATTCTCTGAATTTATCGTTTTTCAATAGCCTGTCGGTGTGCGTGCTGACAGTACAACTGTCCTGCCGCATTACGTTAATTAACTTATGTTGCCCGCATTTCGCATCTTTTTAAAGTTTCTTACTTTAACGTGACCCCCTGCTGAAAGGTCGTTTATTTATAATAATTTGAGAACAGCGAGTTTCTGAATATCGCGTATGGTCATATAGATATCCCTTACAAAAAAGAGGCATACTTGAAGTTCATTTTTTCAAGTAAACTTAATGTCAAGTATATTTTCCAAGTATACTTTATGTATTAAATGTACTAGTGTCACTATACTAGTAGTATACTTGTAAGTGCTCTAATTAAATACTTCTTGGGACTAAATTGGCCCACTTTAAGGTTATAAAAGTATACTTTTAAGTATACTTCAAGTTAAGCAAAGTAAACTTAAAGTACACATCTAGTTTACGTCTAAGTTTTATTTTGTAGTGCAAGTACACGACAAGTGAACTTTTAAGTATACTGTGAGTGAACTGCAGTTGCAATCAAAATTATTCAACCTTCGTTGCAAATTAGGTTTACTGGCAAAATTTACAAACTTTCAGCTGTTTGCAATGAACAAATCAAACAAGAACAATTTAAATGGCTCAACACAACAAATATTACAAGTGGCTTCTCCAAGTTCAACACAAAATTCCACTTTTAATTATTACTGCAGGCTCAAAATTATTCAACCCCTTCATGACAAGCATCTTTAATACTGAGTAGAAAACCCTTTTGCCGCCATGACCTGCTGGAAATGTGATGTATAGGCAGTTGTCAGCTTTTGGCAGTATTCCCAAGGAATCTTAGCCCAGTCCTCATGGACAATGGCCTCCAGTTCACTAATATTCTAGGGTTTGCATCCTGCAACTGTGTTCTTCAAATCCTACTAGAGATTTTTTTATGGGCTTCAAGAGAGGCAACCGTGATGGGCACTCTAGAATCTTCCCAGACTTCTTCTGAAACCAAGCCTTGGTGGATGTTGAGGTATGCTTAGGATCATTGTCCATTTGGAAGGTCCAATGATGCCCAAGCGTCAGCTTCCCTTCAGAAGACATGACATTTTCTCCTTGGGTATCCTGGTACTTGACTGAATCCATCTTGCCCTCCACACTCTGCAGATTTCCAGTGCCAGAGGAAGCAAGGCAGCCGCAGAGCATCAAAAAGCCCCCACAACTCTTCATTGTAGATAGGGTGTACTTTTCAGTATATGCTTCTTTATTCCTCCTGCAGACATGCCACTGATTCATAAGCCCGAAATATTCCAGTTTTGTTTCATCACTCCACAGAACAATATCCCCAAACTTCTGTGGCTTATTTATATGGTTTTGAGCATATTGGAGCTTGTGCTTTTGGATCAGTTGTGGTGCAGGTCTTGGAGACCTACAACGTTTAGTATGCGCCCTACTGTGCAAACTGAAACCTCAGTGCCTCCTGCCTCCAAGTCTTGCTGCGGGTCTCCTGCAGTCACTCGAGGGTTTTTGACCATCTGTCTCCTCAGAAATCTGGTGACAGCCATTGATAGCTTCCTCTTTCTGCCACATCCTGGTACTGTAGCCACTCTTCCTTTAACTCTGAACTTGCAAACTATGCTTCCAGCTGTATCTCTACGAAAATTCAGTGCCTGTGCTACCTTTTTGCATCCTTTTCCTTGTTTGTGCCAGGCAATGATCCCCTCTATTAGCCTTTTGGACAATTCTTTTGACAGCCATATTTCTAAAATGCAATCAAATGTCACTGCCAACAAACCCCTAGCGGGTGCAAGTATTTGACGTATTCTATCTCAAGCAAACCTGATGCAACTAATTAAGCTCTTGATTAGCTGCATTAAGTATGCTTGAGACAACACCTGATTTGCAGATATGCTCTTATGAGAGATTCTATTCGGGGGGTTGAATAATTTTGAGACTGCAGCAGTCATTAAAAATGGCATTTTGTGTTAAATTTGGAGAAACCACTTGTAATATTAGTTGTGTTGAGCTATTTAAAATGTTCTTGTTTAATCTGTTCATCACAAACAGCTGAAAGTTTGTAAATTTTGCTATTAAACCCAATTTGCAATGGGGGTTGAATAATTTTTATTGCAAGTGTAGTTGTATGCTTCTAGCATACTTTTCAGTTTATGAAAGTATACTTTTAAGTATACGGCAAGTAAACTGACAGGTATACCCTAGTTTATTAGTTGTATACTTCTAGTAAACTTTTCAGTTCATGAAAGTACATTGCTAGTAAACTTAGAGTGTCATAGGATCTTTAATGACCACAGTGAGTCAGGACTTCAGTTTAACACCTATCTTAAAAGCAGCATTCCCATCACTGCACTGGGTTATTGAGCATTTTTCTGCCACAGGGAAGATTACAATCTACTGAACCACCAACACCTCTTCCAGCAGCAACTTATTTTCCCATGTGGTCTCCCATCCAAACACTAACCAAGCCCACACCTGCTTAGCTTCAGCCACACAACTGGTGCATATTAAGTGGTGGTATGGCTGCCAGTCGTAAAACTTGTATACACATTTCATTGTCATTATATCAGGCCAGATGGCACTGAAGTTTCCAGTCTTCTTAACCTCATGAATGAAAGTACTGTGTACATTTATCTGTGAATCAGCACATAATGGCCAGCTAGATTTAACTAGTATCTCAACTAAAACACAGCAGTGTTTGGCATAGGTACAATATGCAGGGCTTTGATGTCCACACTCTTGTTTAAAAATGATTAAATCATTTATTAAACAGAATGTACCATCTTTCAAGTATACAGCACAGTTGCATCTTGTCTTTAGTCGGTCATATTTTTGACTGTGATACAGAACTCCGTTAACCAAAAAATGGCTCATCGGTGTACTCATTTGGAATATTTCATCAGGTTTTGCTCAAGTTCTCCAGCGTACTGAAGGCATTGCTAATTCACATTATGCATATTTCTGGTTCCATATGAGAGAAAGAGGCAGTTTTTTTGTTTTGAAATGGGATTTCGATAAGAGTTGTCATTGCTATGTTCTTATACTTTGGCATCCAATACAATATTGTGTTTGAAAATTTAATTTATGAAGGAATCGATTTTGTTCTCAATCCTGAATATGTGTTTCATTGTGAATTCTTATAAGTACCTTTATCTGTAAATTAAAGCAGAATGCTCTTAAATATTGTCTACTAGTAGATTACATGAGTTAACCTCTCATCTACTTATATTAAATAATATCTGAATAGCAACAGTAATATATTTTAGAGTGCAATAATCATAAGCTGTGAGTATGATGTTCAGTTAACTTAAAGAAGACTTTGAAGTATACTTGCAGTTTAAAAACTAAAAACTTTTAGCTCCCTGAAAGTTTAAAACTAAATTTAAACTATGAAGGGCTTGTATAGAACTAGTTGACTAGTATACCTGTAAGTTTACTTGCAGTATACTTCAAAGTATACTTTCATAAACTAAGAAGTTGGCTTGAAGTATATAACAAGTAAAGTTGTAGTTTATCTGAATTTACTTGCAGTATACTTCAAAGTATACTTTTATAAACTAGAAATTGTGCTAAAAGTATATAACTAGTGAACTAACAGTTCATCTTTAAGTTTACTAGCAGTATACTTCACAGTATACTTTCATGAACTGAAAAATTTACTAGAAGTACAGTGCTTAACAAATTTATTAGACTACCGCTCAATGTAAGGTTTATGCCACAGCTGCCCTAAATAAACAGTGTTGGTAATTACCAAAATAATTTTTATCTTTCTGCAATGGTTAATCCACCAGTATGTGCAAGCTCTTTAACTGAAATGATATGTTTAATGCTGAAATATAATTATTTTTGTTATTCATGAATTTTCAAATTTACTGTTTTGCAAAAAAGCAGAAAAAAATTGTCAAGCACGTCATTATTTTTTTGATTAAATTGCCAAATATCAGTTATTTTCTTGCATTCCTGAACATAAAAAGTAGTTTTAGTGGTTTAATGAAAGAATGCAAACTCTTATCAAGGTAAAGGAGGCCACCCAAAATATAGGTTTTTTTTTTTTGGGGGGCTGTTAATGTGGGAATAAGGACTATTTACTGGTTTCAGTTCGTTACTTGCCAAAGAAATAACAAAATAATATTTAGTTTTAAACAAGTGTTTACAAATTTCTTAAATATTTGTGTTTTCTCAAAATTTGTTAAACACTGTATATAACTAATAAATTAGCAGTATATATCTAGTATGCTAGAAGAATACAACTATAGTTTAATCACAGTATACTTACAATTTCACTTGTAGCGTACTTGCAGTACAAAATAAAACTTTGATGTAAACTAGATGTGTACTTTAAGTTTACTTTGCTTAAACTAGAAGTATACTTATTGTTTGTATGGGTAGCTATATACTTTTTAGTTTATGCCAAGTATAATTTTGTTTAGTATATCTTTGAGTAGTTCATAAAAAGTGAACTCAAAGAATACTTTCCTGTCTTTAGTTTAAAAGAAGTATACTAGTAGTATACTCAAATTTACTTCTTTTTTTTGTAAGGGATGTCATGCGTATGAGACTCGGGTAGTGAAAACACCTTCCAAGGAATGCTACTACAACGTTGTACAAAAACTTGTTTCTCACATCAGTAGACACTGATTATGTTGTAGCCTATAACCTCCGACATTGTTGATGATTTCACTTAATTAATTTCCTGTCACGTATCAAGCAATCCAAGGGACAAAGAGGGGCGGTGGAGACGGGGAAGTCATTATGGAAGCGGGTAATATTCAAAACGTGATCCTGTGCGAGTGCAAACCATAACAGGATGCAAATAATGTCAAACACAGTCCAGTAAAACAGCAGAGATTCTAGGAGAATTTATTGAGCTCAATTTGAACATGTTTTCGGCAATATAGTAAAAACAACTTTGTCTGGCAAACCTTCGACTATGGTCTGCGACTTTCTGAATGTTTTGCATGCCAATCATTAGTTGATGGCCAACTTGCAGAGGCAGATTTGAAACTGAAACTCTTATTTGTGTTTTCAGAATAATTATTAATTAATTGTATTTTTTTGGTACAACAACCTGTCTCAGTGGTATTCGATTGCCGTAGTTCTGCAATTGGTGGTAGAGTGGAAGCCAGCTCATCTGTGTGTGTGTGTGTGTGTGTGTGTGTGAGTGAGAGAGAGAGGGAGAGGGAGAGACCTTTGATACCCCTTCAATTTAAACAGTAACAAAGCAGCACATCAAAAACCTGACAGAAAACAGCAAGACAACATTGCAAGAAAAAAAAAAAACTATACGATCAAACTTCAAGAAAAGAAAGACTTCTCATACGGCTGCTCAAAAAAGGACATACATAAATAAATAAGTAGATTTATGGTTGAAACAGAAAGAAAGAACATTTTTTTTTTCACTTCATAGCCTGTAAGCCCCTCCCATCCATCTCATGCCAGATGTACAGTCAGGCCACCCAAACCCTGTGCACAAATAGCTCCCCCCACACACCAAACTGCCTCAAACCCGGTCATATCATTTTTGAGCGCGGCTTGAGCATATTCTACGCTGAGACGAGTTTCGACAAACCCCCTGAAAACCGACAGAGGGTCCGTTGGCCCACTCCCCCGAATCCTGTTTCGTCTGGTCACCCAAACCGCCAGCTTGGCCTCGCCAAACAAGAAATTCACCAAGCAGTACTTGTGTCTGTTTGCGAGAGAGAGAGAGAGAGAGAGAGAGAGAGTGAAAACATGCAGGACGTTCATAAACACTCAGAAAACATCAGGAAAATTGCTGACTTGGTAGCAATGGACAGTTCCATTTTTATCCTCATTCATTTATATCTTATTGACATATGTAGTTTTTCCCTCATAAAGCCCTGAAAAACTCCAAAATGAACTTGTGGGAAAGTTAATTATTTATTGATTAATTTATGAATAAGTTACATGAAAATTAAACAAATACATTTGCTGGTTGTAAAAACAGAGCGGAAATTTCTTCTTCCTGATATACAGTAGTGTGCAGTAATGATTACACACCACCATTTTTGTCTAAAGGGGTCCTAAAAAATTAGCTCTCTACAATTTTTTTAGTGAAAATGTATAGGAAAATGCTATTGTCTGCAATGAGAACAAAAAAAAAATCATTCCCATTAGTATATTGAGGTAAAAATATGGGTAATAAACAAAAACACTAAAAACATCCATTTTTTCATAACAATTGAAAGGTGTTGCAAGTTCTATTTTTTTGACTCTTGCATAGCCTGAATGCATGTTTGAAGGCTGATTATTGATGCTATAAAATTTGTTTAAACTGGTTTGTTCGAGTATATTAGGTGACATGAACTTTGAGCAGTGTCACAGCGTTAAACATGATGGCTCTAAGATTGTTCTGAGCCGCAATGTGGCCTTAAATGATGGCACAGTAAGAAACACCATCAAGTGTTTCAAAGAGACTGGTTCAATGAAAACCAGTGGCAATAGGTGTACAATGGAAGTGCCCCTGATATTCGTTATCTGTGTATGACGAAGTAAAAAAAAAGAAATCGGTGGTTGACAGCATGACAACTCTGTGATGATATTAATCCCGCCAGATTTGAAGAGAGGAAAGTATCAAGTTCTACCATTTCCAGACGCTTGCATGAAAATGGTCTGATTGGTCGTGTTGCTGCCAAGAGCTGGCAACATAAAAAAAAGACTTTGCCAAGAAATTCAAGGATTGAACATCAATGGACTGGGAACAAGTCCTTTAGACCGGATTAATCAAAATTTAAAATTTTCTTGTCTAAACGCAGAACTTATCTGCACCATAGAGATGGAGAACGTTTCAAAAATGACTGTTTAACCCTTTGAGTAAAACATGGAGGTGGTAATACTATGGTTTTGGGTTCAGTCTGCTTGAAAGGAGCCTGTGATCTCATTAAAATGGACTGAATCATGGATCAAAAGAAGTATCACAGCATCATTGTGAGGCACGCATTGCCCTCTGGAAAGAGACCGATTGGTCAGGGATTTTATTTTTAACAAGATAATGACCCTTAACGCACTTTTAAGTTGTGCAATAATTATCTCAGTCGGAAAGAAACATCTGGTGACATAAAAGTTATGACTTGGCCTGCTCAAAGTTCAGACCTTAATCCGATTGAGCAAAACTGTTCAAACGTCAAAAGAACCTCTTTGGAATTAACTTCAAACTATATGGAATGATTTAACAAGAGAGGAAATAAAAAATATGTGAAAACTATGCCTGACAGATTAAAACAGTAATCAAAGCAAAGAGTGGACACACTACGGATTGACCTTTTCTCTCAAAAAGACATTATCTTTGTTTTTACTATATTATGTTATCCAATTACTTATTTTCTTCCATTCCATTCCCCTCTACTATATTGTGAACACTATGATGACATTTGATGCTTTAACTTGTGAATTCAATTATTTATTGAAAACGTGCCTATTTCAAATCTGATGACTGCTACAGACACCAAAAAAGTTGGTGCAGTTTAGGACTAATAATGATGTGACAAGTTGCATAAATAAGTTTATGTGAAACAAATTCTGTCATAAAGGTGAGCTAATTAAATTACAGAATAAAAGGCGCTACCAAAAAAGGCCTAGTTCCTGAGCGCAAAAATGGGTGGAGGCTCACAAATTTGCCAACCGATACGAAAGCTTGTAATCCAACTTAGGAAGAGTAATTTCCCAAAGACAAATTGGTAGTATTTTGAGCACCCTCTAGGCCTGCAGTTTATCATATACAGTGGCAAAGAGGTGGATGGAATCTGGTCACATCTCAAAGTATAAAGGGCAGAGATCGAACACCGCTAGTGAATGTGTTTGATCCATTACAACTCAAAGGTCACTGTCTCAAGAACCATCATGCTGCTGATATAGATACCAGGACAAGGACTCAGAAATACTTAGGTAAACCTTTGTCAGTTGATACCATTCACCGCTACAACTACAGGCATGAGTTAAAGTTTTACGATGCAAACCCGAAGCCATACATCAAAATTTTTCAGAAGTGCCGTGACATTTGTGGATGTATATATGCACTCGCATTGCAGTCTGCCCTTGCGGAGCTGAGTTCACAACCCTCACTTTTCAGAGATCCGCCTGGACAGTTGCGAGCTTGGAATTCACATGATTGTTGATAGCATTATTTGAGGGTTTGAAACCTGAAAATCTGTCACTCTGAAACAGACGGTCTGGGAAAAAAAGCCTGTGTCAGCCTTGATGATGGTTGGGAGTGTGAGTGGGAAGTAGAGGCCAACATGCAGATATAGATCATTGAGATCAAAAAAAAAATTACTGGCCACAAAAAAGAAAAACATGAGAAGTTTCATCAGGTTCATCACTTAGGATCCTCAGCAGATAATTACAGAGGAAAACTTTCACATTTCACAAAGACACTGGTCCTCCTGCCGTCTCCTGAGGGGTGTACTACAAAGTACGATTAGTGGGTTAAGCCTCAGTGACATATCCACCAGGCTCCATACAAATTTTTCTACCTACAACAGATTCCTACAATTTTACGAAATCGGGGGTATTGTAGGGGGCTGCGGCATTCAAGTGTAGTCGTCACATTTTTGGCAGGGCCTGTGCGGAGCTCTCTGAAATTTTCTCGACTGCAATCACGAGGCTCCAGGCTCTAAGCTTCAAGGGTAACGCAGCACAATCTTGCTGATGCAGCACTTCTTCCTTGTGGCTCCCATACGATTAAAGATCAATCGCAAGGCCAATTCTAGCATTATTTTGCAAGGCCACAGATAATAAATAAATCTTAGTCCAACCCCAGTTGTGCCATCGCCTCCTGTCACAAAATTAGTGGAATGGAGTAACACACATCCCCGTTTTGATCTGGAATACCATTAGAACCGCATTTGCTGACTGTATTAAGGTTATCAAATTAGGGCCAAAAGTATATTTCAGTTCAGTTTTTAAACATCCATTTTGCTTGCACTAACTTTGAGACATTTGTTTGTGTGCTGCTATGTCTGGCCATGGTGACAAACATCCAAGAAGCAGTCAAAGGCGAGGATAAACCTTCATAAAAGCAATGCAGCAGCATTTGCAAAGTGGACAATGATGAATATCACCCGACAATAATATGTAGTCTTTGTGAGTTGCGGATTAGATTAAGAGTGGCAGCACAAGTAACTCGGATTTGCAAGCATTTTCACGCAAAGAAGCTCTCTGTACCTATGAACATGCACTACGCGAGCTCAGCCATGACGGCATCCGTTCAAACTCAGTTGGTTTCCAAAGGCCTCTTCTGAACATCTGTACCCTGGTCTTTAGTCCTGGTACAGCACTTTAATATGTAATATTAATGTATATTAATGGGCTTTGTTGAGTTTTTTTTTTACTTTTTGGAACTACTTGGAGTGGTTTCATTGCGACATTCAAATTTTAGTGCCATTAAGCTTCAGGGTGCTACATTTTTTTCTGTATGACTAACAATTGTAAATTGTAAAGTTTTATGGCAACATTATGCATTTGGTTTATAGCTAAATCAGCTCAGCTGGCTGCCGGATAGCTCACTCGGTAAAAGCATCGCGTTGCGAAGCAGAAGTGACTATCCCGTCGCGGGTTCGATCCCCGCTTCGTACCAGCCGGCAGTAGTCGGCAGCTTTTTCAGAGTAGCGCACAATTGGCTATTGCGCTACAGGGTTGCAAATTGGGAAGGGAAAATAATAGTTGCCTTGTTCGTTGCTCAAGCACCTCCTGTTGGCCAGACGGGCGCTCGTCAGGAAGATTCTAAGTCTGTTCATGTCCAGGTATCCTCCGCCCTCGTTCTGAACTTGCGAAGATTCATCCAATGAGTGTATAAGGAGTGGTGGCTGACAGGCGCGTGCTTCGAAGGAGAGCCGCGAACTGTCTACACTCTCCTGAATTGGCAGCAAGGGGTCGCATACGAGCAAGCCTTGTACATAGTTCACCAATTGGGCATTCCAGATTCGGGTGGGATTGGAGATGCCAAATTTAAAAAAAAAAAATCAGCTCAGCTTGTTTTGTAAGCAAAATGACACAGATGTGCTTTCGTTTGTTTTTCTTAGTTGAGTGGCTATTGCTAACGGTTTGCTCTTTCATTCTTCCTTTTTTCTTTCATAAAAGGGTATATCCTGCTCATTACAGCACTGGAACTCTGTCGGGCATTGATGTCACTTGTTATGGAGCATATTTTTTTCCTTGTTTTGTCAACAATCATTGCCGCAACTACTGTTTTAACAGCTCTACTTACACTGAATCTGAATCTTAGAATTTAAAAAACCTCTGAAATCAAACCATTCTCCTACTCCCACTAGGCTAGAGTGTAATCTTAATTTGACAAAACGCCCATAGGAAACAGACAGTTCACCCACTGTTGAATCAGTGAAACAAACTTGTAAAATGAAGGAACTTCATTTATTCCTTTGTGTCTTAATTCTGAATAACATTGTAATGGTGTTGTGGTGATTGAAGATAAAAAGGATGAAAAAATCGGTCCTCTGGAAATCAGACTCCATCTGTTTGATTAGTAATGAGTGTTTTCAGGACTTTCTCTAAAAGCAGTAATCTCAAAAAGCAGAGGGGAAACACATG
This sequence comes from Gymnothorax javanicus, assembly GCA_029692085.1. Taxonomy (NCBI): domain Eukaryota; kingdom Metazoa; phylum Chordata; class Actinopteri; order Anguilliformes; family Muraenidae; genus Gymnothorax; species Gymnothorax javanicus. Next base: position 138,238,534 of record CM056194.1, read on the forward strand.
GTTTTCAAAAACAGGAAATTCAATTTTCACTCCACAGGAAATATTTACATGGCACCCATGATCTTTGCTGATCGAATTCCCTAAATGTTAAGGAAAGGTGCTTCAGTGCTCCATTATTTATCTTCTTTAGCATGGGGTACACTGGACCTTGCTTTAATAAAGAAAGAAGAATTTGCCGTCCTTCAACTCCTTGAGGCAGCAAAATTTAATGCAATCCACCATCCATTTGGCCCTTCACGAAAACACACAAACGGGACAGGTATGGGACGCGTGATTTCGTTGCCTTGTGTGAGTGCAGTCAAATACCCTTTACACCACTGCTGTCTTTCCCTAAGTCCTTATGAATTGTCTTTTACATCTTTCATTAAGCTCATGATGGTTTTCATCGAAGTTAAGGAAAAGAGGCAAGGAATTAGATGACAGGTAATATTTTTTTTTGACTATTTGAGTTCAGCCCACACTTCCTTTTTCTGCATTGTCCATAATTTTTGTAACTTCCTCTTTGGAACTTGGGGAGCCTGTGAGCTGTTACAGCACACTGCCCACAAATATATTGTGCAAGTGAAATTAAACACAAAATGTATGAGTGTGTATATATATATATATATATAAAACTAAGTATTCCTTTAAAGAGGTAATCAATCAAAGCATATGACTCTGAAAGTGCTCCTTTATTTTTACTTATCCCAGTATTAGTGTGCTTCGGAAGAGTAGGTTGTTTCTGGGTTTTTTTTTTTTTTTTTTCAGGGAGTGGAAATGATTTGCTTTACTAATTGTTCTACTAAATTGTCCAATTACCCAGTGGAAAGTCGGAAACATTTTGAGAGATGAAGCGATTGCGGTGCAACAGAGGTTTCCTGTAAATACTTTTCTGACCTACTTTTTAAAAAATAAAACCATTAGTGATAGAAGTTATTCTGCACTAGTCTTTAAACACAGTGTGCTTTAACAAAATGCAGGGTTAAAAAAATTGAGCAGACATTTCCGTGGTACCAAATTTTTACAAGGCCTCCACCATCACAATAAGCTGAAAATTAAAATATTCTGTTGAGAAAATATTGTGTTATGTACAGTTTTTTTGTTATCAGTGAGGCTTCTGCATACATGTTTTTATCTCATGTGAAAAATGGAGAGTCTCATGGATATCCTTTAAAATGTAGTGTGGGGAATAGATTATCAAGACAAACAAAATAATGTAGTTCTTAATAATAGCCTTTATCTCTCCACAAAATCATTACAGACCTCAAGTGCATATTCTGTAAATGTTCACTACATGTAGTACACTGCCCTATAACCAAGTGTCCCGTTATATAATACTTATGGCTTCATATCTTCAGATATGGTAAGAATTGAAATGCATCACAGTTCTGTACAATTTATCTAAATAACTTGCGTGGGATATGTCTTTGATCCGGTAGCTATTGAATAACTTGTCAAATTTGGAGTGACAAGTTTCAACCACCTGCTCAGAGAATCGACCCAAAGGCCTGATGTGGTGCTCAATGAACTCTGGAACATGGCGAATCATGATGTGGACCTTGCTGGTAACTGAAATGTTCAAATCCTTGTATGTCCAGTCAAATCTGGCCACCTTTTCCTTGTACAATGGGTCCAAGGTGAAACCTAGACATGTATTCATAGCATGTACACGTGCAGGAATCTAATGGGCCACAGCCAGGCATCGGTATCTTGTGCAGAATTATGTGTATTAACTGCATAGACGAGGAAGGCGCATCCCTTCTTAAATTTCCCGCATGAACATGATCATCAACAAGAAATAAAGGATGGGTATTTCGATGAACGGCATTGACAAATACCTAACATCATTGGTTTTATTGATGGTAGCCTTATTGCTAGAGAGAGACCGTCCCAAAATTAAGACTTTTTAATTAGTTGCAAGATATACCATGCGATTAATGGACAAGGGATCAGCGATCATGAGCTCGAATCCATCAATTTTGTCACCAAATGTTTCGCCATCATGCAAGCGACCATGACCTTATCTATGCTTGGGCTGAACTGAGTTGTGTAGGCCTGTTGCAGGTACACTATCTGCATCACTTAAATGAACCCATGAAATGGGTGTGACATGAACACATTCTCATCCGGACTCGTCATACAGTGACGCTACCTGACCAAGCGTCGATGTACAATGCAAAAGCTTTTGGTGTCTTAATTTGACGTTTAGGGTTAGGGTTCAGGTTAAGGGTTAGAGGTTAGGGGTAGGGTTTGTTTAAAACTGGCGTCAAATAATGACGCCGAAAGCATCATTTTGCCTCGTATATTGAAGCTTGGACAGGTAGCGTCAATATATTACGCCTCAGGATGAGACAGGGCTTGAAATTGTAGCACGACGAGGCCACGCACGAATGGTGGTTTCACTAAAAGCGATGCTCTTCTAGTTAGTTACCAAAGGCTTTCATGAATCCCCCGCTTCGCTAAAGTTAATTGGTCGCAATTGCTTCGCTAAGCCCCCGCATTGCTAATTTATTGTGAGGTCTTTGTGAAACTGGTCTCTGGTTATTCATGCTGCTGAGGCTAATATTTTTTAAAAATTGCTAAATTTGCTGTTGAAGCTACAAGGCAGCAGTCAGTAAATAACTGAACACAGCAATGCCTTTGTTTGAAGAGAGCACTACTTGAGATGAGCTCCACCTGTATAGCAGCCTGCATTATGTTGAATTGCACAGCTGCTTAGTTTGACAGGCTGGAACATATTTCTTTATTCAGGGACCTTTGAAAGTTTTGCTCTTTTGTTATTCGACAGAGTGGACATTTTCAGGGATTTGATTGACCTACAGCCTTTTGAATTACATGCATACAGAAACTGCCAGACAATCAAAAGACATGAGCACAGGAAGCAGATAAGTATTGTTTTGAGTGAACTTGGCAACAAATACCTCTGGAAAGAAGACAGGAACCCTTTGGCCATATGGAAGTGTAATTAGTGGGGGAGTTTATGTTTATAGCGACAGACAATGGCGGTATCATTTGAAGTGGAATGCTTGCGAGGTGGCAGGTGTGCAAAGTAGAATGCCCACGCAGGAAAGTGTGTGAATGGTTTTGCAATGAGCCAGACAGTCTGAGACAATGGGGGCAGGACGGGCAGCATTTTAATGCTTGCATGGTGCGTTCAACGCGTATCCTGCCCGGTGTTTCCTCGGCCTGCGCCATGTATACACACAGACACAATCTGTGTGGCTTAGTTAGATGCCTGCTGCAGGCTGCCAGGGCCTCCTGATTTGCTATCGGGGGGAAGAGAGGTTGGGGGGTGTGTGTTTGGATGTAGCAGGGCCCCGACCAGAATTGAAGAGGGCAGTATGAGAAAATGGACCTCCCCTCTATTCTCTGTGGACTGGTTCCAGTTGGACTGGGTCTGTTTTGTTTCATTGGTACTCCTTTCTCCACTAAGACTGTGGGCCTGCTTTTGCTCAGATGAGAAGACATGCTCATTTTTAGCATATGGTAGTGTAATATAATGGTTAGAGAACTGGGCTTGTTATCCAAAGTTTGCAGTTGTATACAACTGTTACACCCTTAAGCAGGTTTGCAGACATGCCCTGAAACACCTTCTAAAAAAGATTTTCACGAAATGAGTAGTTGATGAATAAAATGCTTTCAAATTTATTTCATTGATTATTATGTGTTGTTATTTCTCCAAACATTAATAACAACGGTTATTTTCAAAACATTTTTGCATGGTAGAAGCTTTTCCTGCACAGTGGAAGATAATGTTAATTTTCATACATTATTGAAACTTTCTTGGCAGTGAGGAGCTCATTTCTTGGCTTGGAATAGTTATCTCTCAGAACAGTATATTCTTCTATTGACGGAAATCTCAAATGGCTGATAATGAATTGGTGGATTTTATGTTAAAAGAAGTCCCCCCGGTCTTTGGAGTTATTATTTTGATAACCTTTTGGGCATTTCAAGGGGTTTTTTTATGCAGACCCATCCAATTACTTTGTGAAGCAGAATGGATCATTCTGAGAGAGCAATTCCCTGCAAATGGTAAGTTGTATCATAACCAATGAGCATGATGGAAAATTGTTCTGAGAAATGTGCTCCTGGCAAAAAAAGAAACCAGTGTCATCATTTGAACGGAATAGTTTCAGTATACAGTATATCCAATAGTCTAAATGGATAACATGCAGGATGTTGTATAAGTGTAAACACCTAATGTAGCAACAGAGGCTGTGATCTTTCATATTAGTTCGATTAGGTGTGGTGAGATATTGGGCTCTTGATGGGTTCCACTCCACACTAAAGGTGATTGAGCAGAATGCAGTAACACACTGTCATTTTTAGGATGGGATCTGTTCCTCTCATGCACAGAGTCTTGTGAGGGATGGTTTACTAACCAAGTGCTCCACACATATTGAATATTTCAGTAATGCTCGGCAGCCCTCTGGCATTGCAGATCCTCTTGTTTCTCTGACTGAAATCCTAGTTTCACGTGCAAAGTCCCCCATGTCAAATTTGTTAGTAGGGTCTAGAGTTGAGGTTGTCAGTTTTACTTTGCTTTAGAGGATGTGCACTTAATGCATTGGCTCCAGAATTTATGGTGAGTTTTGCAGTGATGTGAGCAGTCTGTCATTCGAAGAAATCTTCTCCTGCCCGCACAAAACAAATTACCGTAGAAAGCCAGGGAGAGCATGATAGTCTCAAGTCACTTTCAACTCATCACTTTTCCTGCATAGATCAAATCCATGGGGGCCCCAACAAACTGCTGAGTCACATGAATCACGCCCATCGACTCGCAGCCCAAGTCAGTGTTTCAAATGACTTAAATTTTAAAAAAGGTCTGTAATTAAGGCTGGGAGGGTCTAATTGCCCAGTTATCAAATGATTGGATGAAGCATACAGCATTTATGGTAGAGATCATCTGATAAAGAGGAAATAGTCCCATTAACCTCAATTTAAGTTCATTTCCAGTGAATGGGTGCATTTCCTGACTTATGTTCTACCATGTGATTATGTATTGAGAAGCAAAAAACCAAATTTCAAAAATAAAGAAAAAAAAGGGACAGCATTTGTTGGTTGATTCTGAGGAACGACTGAGGAATGTGATCTTTTCATGTTTTCTTTTTCTGCAGAATGTATGCCGTAAAGTCACATTTGGCCACCTGTTTGAAAATCGTACTTCACAAAAATATAGCTGTTTTGGACACCTCTTCGGACTGAATTCAGTCCAAAATACCAGGGGTTATCCCTTTTCTAGATAAGTTTTAAACCTGTTGATTACTGAAACATCAAGGATACAACAGAACTGTCATCAGTGTTAGTAATGAATAAACTCTTAAGGTGTTTGCAGGTGTATAGAGACATACTGTATGCCCTCCAAACCACAATCCTTAAATGGAGGATGATATGCCACACAACTACCGACACATTCTCATCCCTACTCGTCATGTCGTGACCCTACCTGACCAAGCTTCGATATATGATGCAAAAGGAAGCTTTTAGCCCCTTTGTTTGACGCTTAGGGTTAGGGTTCGGGTTTTGGGTTAGGGGTTAAAGGTTAGGCTTCATTTGAAACTGGCGTGAAATAAGGATGCCAAAAGCGTCCTTTTGCGTCATATATCGATGCTTGGTCAGGTAGCGTCAATATATGACGCGGTGGGATGAGACTGGGCACCAACTGCACACAACTGTGAATATTTCCTGTAGCTCACTGGGCAGGCCAAGACAGATCACCACTGTGACAGTCTTACTAGGTGGACGATCAGAGTTATAATTGTTTCCCTAAAATGACTGGTTTCCCATCTGAAGTAATTATTCTCAAGACATGATTCCTGATGCGATCAAATCACATTTCATCGTGCTATTTTATACTCTCAAGAAATTGTAGTTAAAAGGCCTGCTGGAGAGGCACAGTCTTCCTGCAACACGCCTATGTTCACTAGCGCGGGAAGTGGGGGGCTGCTGGGGCTGCAGCCCCCCCTCCCTTTTGCAGCCCCTCCTGATGTCGGCTGCAGGCTCATCTTGGATGTCACAGTAATTTTAACAGTAAAAATTAAAACAGAAAAATAAACACATCAATTGGCTTAAAACCCTTTTGTACAGTCTGTGTCAAATACCTGTGTTTAAAAAATTTGGGTCGAAATATTTTCAAATTATTCATTTATGTATTGAGGAAACACTTTCTCAAAGAAGCAGAAGGCGCGGACACAAACGCATTGGCAGGCAAAAACGGCGAACAGCAAGCAGAGAGGGATATCTGATTTTTTTTCCTCCAAACAATATTTCAGAGAAAACTAAAGTAAGTGATACAAACACTTACATTACTCGTGGAGAGTGATGAAAAAACAGTACAAATGATGGAAGCAACACTACTATCATCGCAATAGCTATCACCCAGGACTAGCTAGCTTGTCGCTCCGGTACAGAGCATCAGCAGCGGCTCACTCACTTAAGCGCTGCCGTGCACTCGAGATCCTTTCTAGAGAACATCCTATTTGCTGGAAGCAAATTCGGCACGGTGTGATTTGACAGATCGTTTCAATGAGGTTTGTTTGAAAATGGCGATGATTGCATTGTGTTAAAGAAATCGACCTCATTCTTTGTTTTATCTGCACAACCTCAGTGACAATTCGTTTGCTAAAGGGGGATTTAGCAACTGGGAAAAGGCAAAAGTAAGAACTTGGTCAGCATGAGTTGTCAGACCTGCACTCTGATTCATTACGTGTGTTAGCGATGCTTTAAGAGTGCTTTGTTTTGGGAGTTTGCAGCTTGGAATCAACATTCTGCAAGGACAGTGTTGTAACATTTATTCAGATCGACTAAATTCCTGGGCCATGAAGGAATACCACTCATAGGGCACCATCATCGCGACACGTACCGCAGCAGCTTGTGTGACAGGATGCACTTTTTACCGAAAACTCGAGAATGGCTTTAACTTACCTGCTGTAAAAATATGTAAAAAAAAAAATAAAAATTGCCAGTTTGGGAGAATTTTAAGAATGCTGATTATGATCCCAAAGGGCACGATTATTTTCGCCTTTTATGGGATTAGTCTGCTGCCTGAATGTCGGCGAAACTGACAAGCTACATTCATTAAGGATAGTCAATTGAATTAAAAATTACTAATGCGATTAATCACTTTATTCAAATGGAGGATTTTGTCCGAGGATTATTTGTTTATTTTTGGGGCTGACGACCTCCTGTAGCTCATAAAACGGCGCATAATAGCTAGGCTTACAAAGTGAAGTCCTTCTGCGCCAATGTTTTATAGAGCGCAACAGGAAGATGTTTCTGTTCTAAATGTAAAAAATGCTGAAAAGGGAGATGGAATTCAGAGAAAGGGAAATAATTCCGTATCCAACCTAAAAAGCTTAAAAAAGTTTATTTCCCAGAACATTTTTAAAAGGGGGCTCGCCTTTATATTTTGGAGGGTTTTATTTGTGAGAAGGGGGGGTAGGCTACTTGTCATCCCTACAATTACGTGCGCGTTTTCAATGTAGCCTGTCGGTGGTTTCTTGGTCATTTCCTCATTAAAAATTTCTTAATCATTATATGATTATGTATTGATCTTGTTAATTCAAATAATAAATTGTTTGATTGTGAATCATGCGATATCAAACTGGGAGGGGTTGTGAGCCATCATGTGTGAGACAGGCAAATCCCGGCAGTATTACTAGGAGTTGGGGTTGAAGAGGATGAAACAAATAAGGCAACAAAAGCATGATAGCTCTTTAAATGACACATGCGTACAGAACAAAGGAACTTATTGGGATAAAAAGTAGAAAAAATTCAGGCCCCAGGACAACAAAACGATTATAAATAATTTTTTGTAATCGGTCATGATTTATATGACGAGTATTCTTTTATTCCAGTACTCGTTTGCACCCTTAGTTGCTATGACCGCTGTTGCAAAGACGAACATTGTCATAACGCCCTCATGCAGCGCTATTTAAAAAAGAAAGAAATAAATAAATATATATTTTTTAAATGACGTCACTCTCCTACTTTCGGTTGGCAGCCCCCCTTAATTCAAACATCTTTCCGCGCGCCTGCCTATGTTTGTACTGGTTGTGGCTGCTACTTTGCCATGGACCATGGAGTCACCCGCACTGGCTAAAAGGTATTTGCCCATCTCATCTTACCATTCAAATGAGTAAAAAAAAAAAAAAAACACTTCCAAGACAAACCTGGGTTTTCCAACAGAGAGGAAAATGAAAAAAAAAATGTTTTGGATCAAAACTGATCAAAGAGAGGAGAAAGAACTGCCAGAATGCTTGCTAGAGACACATTTCGGTATTACAATAAGGTTTCCGAGAGGAAATGGGCAATTTAGGACTATAACTCTTTTCTCTTAACTGAATGGCGGGGTCATGTTGATACAGCGCACGGGGCCTTCACCCTTGCCGAGAGGGCCTACCCTAAGCACAAATGTGAGTTGCAAAAGGAAGCACGAACAATGGCAGGAGTGCTAAAGCCCCCTCTCTCCCACGCCGTCTGAGGGAAGTTGCAGCCCCGAAAAGGCCACAGCGATGGGCCAGGGGAGGGCAGATAGTGGTGGGAGGCTAGTGCTCCTCCTGCAGGCTGAAACAATCATTTCCCTCAGGAAGGCCCAACTGGTAAGGCTGCCTCTTCTCTGCGGTTTTCCCGCAATTGTCTCTGCCGTGCCAGCCTCACTCCGGTGGGACATGCCAGTTCAGCGGGAGCCTCCTGGACCAACTGACTTCTATATTTCATCCTAAATATGATTTCAGGCCAAAATAGATTAGGTGGACAACAATATGGTCTCCTGAGATCGAGGGTGATAGGGGATGGGATTAAACCGAATAGGACTAAATTCAGACAAGCCAGGAGAATTATTCAGCATTAATTCACTTTCATTGAATACATCCAGAGATGAGCGCTGGAAATGACTGTAGTCTAAGTTCTGAGCATTATCGGTAAAATGCAAAAAATGACAAAACAAATGCTAGATAGCATAGTGGAGTAGTGGATAGCAATGCTATCTCTCAGCACAAGGGTGTCTGCCTGGGTCTTACTATGTGGGGTTTGCATTTTCTCCATGAGAGTGCATGGGTTTCGTCTCTGAGTACTTTGGTTTCCTCCATCCGACTCGATGCCGGTTCAGCTCACTGGAGACTCTAAATTGCCGAAAAGTATGGGTCTGTGTGATTGCTGAGTGTGCCATGGAATGGATGGGCAACCTTTCCATGGTGTATTCCTCCTTCACCAACAACATGCAGAGATTTTAGCCTCATCTGTAGCTCTGGCCAGAAATGAGGTTTGATGCTTGATGAATGGATGCATGGATTTTGGGGTGAAAAAAGAAAAAAAGAATAAAATATATGGTAGCTACATAGTCAGTGCAGTGTTACTGAACTTTTGTTGCAACACTGAGGATTGTGGTGATTATAATCACTTAGCCATCTCATCTTGGTGTCTTTTTTTTTTAAGTTAAACAGTAATTAACAAACAAGTGCTTTCAAATAGTGCATACCTCCGCCAATGCCCCACATAGCATTAACTCATTCCCTACGGAATAATTTTATATAAAATTGTTGCATTTGTATGGAATACTTTTCCTAAAAATTACACAATATAAAGTATTGAAGTACAGGTGGCCCATGACAGCGATCGTGTAAAACCCACAAAACAATACCAAAGACGGAAATTGTAGCGGCGAAGGCTCCACGTGTTCTTTTGGACTGGTGTTAACAAGCGCGACCTCCTGGCTGGTGCGAATCACAATAAAATGGATCAATTTTCTCCGTTCGAAGAACGGGGCACAAAAGCACAACGGTTACAATTAATCTGACTCCATAATACATTTAGAATACCAAATTTAGTTATACCCTCGTTAAATATCTGACTCCAAATTAGAATTAGAATTCATAGTTTAGGGACACTTGCGTGAATCTCGGGTCGATTATACCTCGAACTCTTAAAAGACAACCGCCGTCACTCCATTAATGTTCCCGGGTTTAACACCATTTCCGGATCCCAGGTTCGTTGGTTAGATTAGAGGTTGGAGGTCAGCCATCACTGCAACAGCATCTTTTGGCGTGAATACAGCGAACCCAGATTTATGCATGCCCATGGGTTCCTTCAGGGAATTTTAACAGATAACCGACTTTTTGTCCATGGGTTTCCTTAAGGCTAAAATCCCAGAACCAGTAATACATAAACCCATACCAGTAATACAGTAATACAAATTCCCATACCAGGCTGCTGGCCAGTCATTCCTCGGTTGGGATTAACCCCCTAGTTATCCGCCGCAACTGGGCTAGAAAGAATGTACATGTGTTAAGAGTCACTGAGACCACGCAAGCTTAAAGGAATAACAATAATTTATTCACCAGGTAGGCAAGAGCTTAAATCAAACAAATCAACATTAAACCAATTACAAGTTACACACAATTTAGAAAAGGAGAATAAAGTCATACCTGGAGGAAAAGGATACACACGCACTGACGTGCGCGGGAAGTTCGAATTACGATATTCCATAATCGAAAAGGCTACTCACGCACTAACATGCGCGGGGAGAGATCGGATACGATCTCCCTGACTATATAGATTGGCTACATACGGCATAGGGATGTGTATGGGAAGTCGACTACGATCTTCCATAATTAAAAGGACTACTCACGCACTTACGTACGCGGGGACAGATCGGATACGATCTTCCCCAAACAGCTCATTTCTCTTTCCTATAAACCAAACCAGCTACCCCCCTCCTCCAACCAGAGAGCCCCATAAGTTAACCAGGTGAGATATCGGGTTACAGGTCTCAGGACTGAGACAGAGTCAGGCCATTTGGCTGTAAAGGAGGGGTCATTCAGACAAAAGGAACTACACTTTATAACCCGAGAGGAGATTTTACCTTACCCAAATTTAGGGAGTTTCTAAAAGTGAATGAACTATAATTTCATTTGATATGAAACATATGCCATTCAACTCCTCGAATTGTAACAAAAACATACATATCAAACAAGCCAGGAAAATGTATGAATATGATGCAGTTGTCATGAAAAAGTCTTAAGCTGAATTATTATACAGGAAAATTGTGTTATAAGTACAGAAGTGATTTCTTAGCAGTATATTGAACATATGAGCATATTGTGACATTCCCAGAGGTTTGGATTATTTAAAACAGATAAGTTAGGGTCCAGTCTTACAACAGATGACTGAGGGCAATATAGAGCATTGGGTAAGCCAAAGGCCTCCCATGCAGGGTGACATCAAAGGCGCAGAAACCATGCAAATCCCCACTCCCAGCTCAGGTTTATTGCCTCCTCCTGTCCAGCCATTCACAAATACAGTTTGCTCACACTTTGCATCCCCCAGTTCTGGTCTCCAGTCTCTTACTGGCATAAACCACCCCCACTTCCCTTCACACAAAACCCGACAAACAACAACCTGTCCTCAGGAACTCAGCAATTTGTTACATTGCATGGCGTTGAAGTCTTTTGATGCTCAGAAGGCCCGCCAGTCTTGCTGCAGTGTCACAGATGCACTCATTGGCGCCAGCAGTGCTCCAACCCCCCTTTTCCCATCTTACAATCGTCAACTGATTTTGTGTTTTCATCGCACTGCGAATGGTCACTCACGCCGCTGACACTGGCTTACCCTAGGGAATGGTAGAATTCGCCGCGCCGTTGGCAGCGGCTTGCTGTAGGGAATGAGTTAATTTGTACCACCACACAAACAAAGAAAAAAATTCCTGGATCCAGAATATGATCTGGATCCCTCCCAAAATTAAATTATCTCTGAGTTAGGCCAAGACACACCTTTAATAAAAATTTCATTAGAATCGGCCCATAACATTTTCTGTAACGATGCAAACAAACAAATATACTTAAACACAAACCAAAGGTAAAACACAACCTCTTTGGCAAAGGTAATAACATCACAGTGATGGCTTGTCCTCGTACAAATTTCTGCGCCGCAGCAAAAGTGGTGACTCATTGAATAAATATCGGCTCTTCTTGATGACGCAGTTGAAGCACAGGGTCAATAAGTTATCTAACGAGCTACAACTGCATGGTCTTGATGACGATATCTGTTTGATGACTACCTCTAAATATCCCTTCCAAGTAACTTTAACATCACTTATAGCCAGCCTAGATCAATGTAAACATGTTTCAGTACATTAGCTAACTTAGCTAGCTAGCTTGTAATGGATGTATGGATATAAAGCTGGCCAACTTATAATGAGAACATCATGAGCAAGCTTTGCTGCCTCCGTTCCACTGACATAGAGAATGGGCTTTAAGAGGAAAAAAATGAAGCAAGTTTTAAAATTCAGTGTAACTTTGCAGCTGAGTGTTCCCAAATTTCATATTTCATTCATTGCTGACAACTGTGGTTTAGCACAGACAAAAAATACAGATGCAATTCTGTCAGGATCGGGAGAGAGAAAATAAACGGGGCAGAGGAAGGTGATTTTAATAGATGAGTGACGATAGCTGGTGCTTTTCATTGGCTAATTATGCCGTTGATTTGCACTGTGCCTGGAAATATGCCATTCCAAAAGACCTAGATGCACTCCCTGCTGTCCATTCTGGAAATGATGCTGTACAATCTTGCAGTAGCATGTGCACTCTCTGTGCTTTGTAGTTAGTGAACACACCCTTACAAAAAACCACTATTGCAATACCATAAAATTTACCACCAAAAATCTATAGTATTACTGTAGTAATTGTACAGTTTTTTGGAACGCACTATAGAGATTTTAGCGTTACTATTGAAATATTGTAGGGCTACCATAGCTAATAAAATAACACTACAGGAAAAACTATTGTAATACTATAGCTGGTGAAACGTATTGTAGAACACTATACAATTCCTATAGTATACTACTGTATAGTAACTCTTTAGTTCATTTTCGTAAGGGCAGCATTTCAGGCAAACTGCGCTAATTTTTGTTACCTGTGTGGCATGCCTAACTCATGACAAAGATTTTAGGAGAGAATCATAGCAGACTCTACAGCATTGTGAGATGGTCAAAGCGTGATGTTCTAGACGTCATGTGATGTTATTTAAAAATGTGTGTCTCTTCCTTTAGTTGTAATGGCATCCTTTCACTGAGGAAGATGTCCATCTCATGATTCATATTTTACCAAGTAAATAGGTGATATCCCTGACAACAAAGTAACAAAAACAAAGTATTCAGGAGCATTCAGAGAGCGCATAACTCTGCCGAGGAATTTGGAACTTTACAACCATCTTACGGATTTTACGGTATATGGCATGTATTATTCCAATCTTAAATTTCTGCAGTGGTAAAGAATCCTTCAAAAAATTCCTGGATTCGGAATTTGATCTGGATCACTCGCAAAATGAAATCAGCTCTTGGATTGGCTAAGACACACCTCTGGTAAAAAATTCATCAAAATCTGTTCGTAACTTTTTCCGTCATGTTGCTAACAAACAAACAAACAAACAAAAACACGTGCAAAAACAAACAAAAAGCAAACACACACAAACAAACCAAAGGTAAAGCATAACCTCCTTGGCAGAGGTAATAAGAAAATATACCTGCCTGACAAACCATAAATTCCACACATACATTTTATAGTGCTTGTACAGTGTTGTATGCAGTATTAAAGAAGAAATTGAAAGGGTGTGACATAATAGGTGTACGCTCCCATACAGAAATGGAATATACGTAGAAAAAATACATTTCATCAAATTCAATTAATGTATTACCAAAGTACTAAAACATTCAACAACATAATGAATAGATATGTGTGTTGTGAGATAAGGCAATGATTTTATTCAGTCAAAATGGTGTATTTAGGAGCATCATAGACTGGTCACTCTGGGCAGCTTCACACCTGGTGGAAATGGGCCACAGTCTGTTTTTTCTTTGGCACCTATTTTTTGTGAATGGTGTGATTGACCTTTGAGGAATGTCGTAAAATAGCTACGTCATCGGTATTGTGCCCCCACTCCCCCCACCCTGCCTCAAGCGCTGCTGGCATTGTCACTGTGGGGGCTCATGCCATGTCAGGGACCTCTGCTGGCATCCGGTTTATTTATCCTTTCCTGGCCCATTGTTTCCAGGCTGAAGCTGTCCTGTTTTTAGACTGAGACTTCCCTTTAGGCCACTTACTCAGAGAGCTCATTTATCATCTGTTGTAGATACAAGCGTCGAGAGAGTATGTTAGAATCCATGTAATGAGCAAGTTCTGCCCTGCAGAATACAGAAGTTTGTTATGAAAGATAATGGGGAAGTGAAATGAGCCGATCTGAAACTGAAAATCAGGGCTCGTATTCACAAAGCATCTTATCTTACCGCTAGGAGTACTCCTAAGTCGCGCTAAAACATTTTATGTAGGAGTAAAATCTTAAAAGTCATTCACAAAGCCGCTGAGAGCAACTTTTAGTTAAGAAAACTGGCAACTCCTAGACTAGGATTAGCTCTGAGATAGGTGGGGGTAAATCTCCGTTGCTATGGATGACGTCAATTCTCATGCACGAGTCTTGGGACAATGAGCAAGGTGATTGGTTGTTTGGTGACAGGGCGGTCCATTGAAAAAAATATCCCACATACAACCCATGGAGGAAAAAAAATGAGGAAATAGTCCAAGCGGCTGGTTTGTCCCATAAAATAATAACATGTTGAGCACTCCTGAAAATGCACTATGCGCAGGCCCCACATATCATGCTCTAGGCAAATAAACACACATAGAAAAGAGATAGTTGTAAAAACGCCAATAGCATAAAACGAGTCAATAATAAAACGCGTCATTTGCCCCAATGATTAGCATCTTATTACCCAATGAGAATATGTTGCGATCATTTAAAGTCGGGCCATTCAAGTTTATTTGCTCCAAAACTGTCATGGATGAAAGTTCAAAAAGGACGCGAAAGCCCAACTGGAGCCACGACCAGTTACTGCTGCTGGCCCAGTTGGTGCTGGAGTGAAAGCATGTAATCAAAGGGAAATGTGGCTCGGGGTTGAACAGCAAATCCAAGCGGGATGTGTGGGATAATATCAGCCTACAGATCAATGCTGCATTTTCCACGGAGTCTCAGACAGCAGATGACTGCAAGAAGCGGTGGTAAGGGCTGCAATCACAGGGGAGGTCCGAGATTGCAGCCTATAAATGGGCTATCGTTCAAAAAGGAAGGCATACTAAGCTTGTTTGTAATTTATAGCCTGCAATTTAAATGAGCATACAAAATATCCCTGCTGAAAATTCCATCTTTAACCAGCCTAAGCTGGTCAAGCTGGTTTAAGCTGTTTTGGACAGTTTTAGTTGGTCGACCAGCCCTTCACCAGCTGACTCCAGCTGACAATACCAGCTTAACTAGCTTTGACCACCTTCATCCAGCTATAGAGACCAGCTTTAAACATCTAGACCGGCTATGACCAGCTAATGGTGTTGAAAACACAGCTCAGACCATCTTAAACCAGCTTAGAATTCTAGCTGGTCTTAGCTGGAATTTTCAGCAGGGATGACATAGGCTGGTATTATTATGATGATCTATTAAATGTAACCGTCACTCAATAGCCTAATAAAATAATTCATGCACAGCAGGAGGAGGTACAACACCAAAGCCACTGTCCCCGAGCAAGTGGCATCCCGCAGGCACATAATGCCTGTCAAATAATTGGCATAAGCTGCTTTCCATTAAAATGCAAGAGTCGTGCGTGCATGGATCCTGGCCATTTCGCGACAATGTCCAAAATATTGTATTCGGCATCAAATACTATCTGGGTGTTGATGGGTTGACATTTTTTTATACCTCTTCATCTTGGGACGGAGAACTAATTAGAATATGGGTCCCGTCAATAGCACCGATGATACCAGGCATACCTGAGATGGACATGAATTTAAGTTTGATTCTGTGTTGTTGGCGAATGTCCATTGGAAACCGGATAAACTGATATGAGGGATGATATAAGGTTCACAGAGCGCATTGATTGTTGAATTGAGAGACTGACAGATGATTGTGAAATCCCTAAATTGTCTGGGTTGGAAAGTTGCATTTTTCCGGTGGCCAAGTGACAAAGTGTTGTCAAACATTTTATTTCGGGGCTTATTGGGTTGTTTCTCGTGGTTGGAGATGTAATTCTCTCCCTCACCAAGTCAACAACAAATAAAATCCATTCACGGTCGATCCGATATCTTTTCAAGAACTGCGCATCATTCAGAATTTCCAAGTCATTCCGTCTTTCAACAGCAGCAGCCATTTTCCGATTCTGTGTGAATAGGTTTTAGCGAGTTAGGATTCCTCTTGAGTACTTTTAAGCTCTCCCAGACTTAGGAGCTACTTTTAGGCCTAAAATGCTTTGTGAATAACACATAGTAAAAATAATTAGGAGCCCTAAATTTACGACTGACACGCCCATTTTTTTAGGAGTTTCTCCTAAATCCGGCAGTTAGGACTTACTTTTAGCGCTAAGATGCTTTGTGAATACGGGCCCAGATATTTTAACCGAATCAAAATGATTTTTGTGGCATTATGTACAACTTGGTTTTACACTCACTTTATTCACTCATATTTTCGTTAAAGCTTTGAATTTTTCACTCTGAACTAGATGCAGTGAAGTCCTCCTGGAAATACTTCGGGTCACTTTTTCATATCTATGCTGCATTGTTTTTGTTTCAGTATTACTAACACAGAATATGTTCCCACGTTTAACAGCTGAGTAAAAGACGATCACAAAAATAAGATTTATTTCGTATTTGTTTCAGAGAAGTTCACTGTTTTTGTCACTATCAATAGGGTCATTGTATTTTTCCTGGCTTATACTGAACTGTGCCAACGGCACTTTGATTACTGTGGTGCGATTCCTTTGCTCTGGCTGAAGCCCCCCCTCCAAATTTTAAACAAGATGAACATGATTAACTGCAACAATTCTACCCCTATTACTCTTCCAAGCAATTAATGGCCAGTTAAAGAGGTGGCGAGCGAGTGGGAAGACTGGGAGCCAGAAAGGTAATGAACCCCCACTGAGACTGGAGCACTGTGGAGTCTGAATTGTCTCTTTTTTTTTAAGAAATACAAAATGAAACTATTTTGAATGAATTGTCACAACCCGTGTGTCTCAGTAATTGTCTCCTCCCCCTTTTCTGCAACCTGCATATTTTTCAGAGGTATTGTCTCCTAAATGGGTGTGGCATCTTGCCTGCCTGCCCTTTTCGAGTGTAATCCATTTGTATGGTCCTTGCCCTTGTGTTCCTGAGGCGTTTATAAGCCTTAGATTTGTCTTGAAGGGTCGCTGGATTGTGATGCTTTATGCCCTTAAGCAATCAGTCAGTTTATGTCTTCTAGTTTAGCATTAAGCCGTATTTGGAAATTATCGTAACCTTTATACACTATTATAAACTGGCACCTTTTTTGCCAGTTATTTCAACTGTAATTTTACGATCAGTTTATAACAGGCTCCGTGTATGCTAACTGTAAACCACAGTTAAATGCACGCAGGACTGTACTTACAGTAAAAATAACAAGGAGACAATGCATTAATTTACCTATTAAATTCAGTCGATTCATAAGTGTAATAACGAAATACGCAACTAGTCTAGTTCAGAACCTTATCAATAAAAACAAACTTCCTAGCCTAATTGTTGGTCTCCATGATTGGGATCACGGTCCTGTTAACCTGCCTTTCCAATGTCTTTCTCTGCCCAGTTTATTAGGAATACCTCCCAAATCTTCATCAGTCTCCAGGATTTGGACAGTATTCCAGTTAAAACTTTTGGACCTGCCATCTGGCAGTTCTCCATCAGGGAGGTTTAATACCACCAAGGTTCGGCCCTGGGAGGCCACTGGCTGGGTACGGACATGCCCATTATCCTCACCAAGCTACATCACCAAAGCTGGACTATGCATTTCCTGTTCTGGGGTTTGACCCATCCTCTGTTGTTACTGTATTCCTATCAATAAAACACCTCATTGGATTGTACCCTGAATCTGCATCCGGTTCTTTGTCTGGATAATGACATGAATGGTTTCAGTCTGAAATGTCTACTACCATTTTAATGTAGATAACAGAAAATCAACATCTAAGATCAACTTATTGCTTAAAAATATGGGGTGCCTTAGATTTTTGCGCAGTACTGCACTACTTCTAGCTGACTATCAGGTTATAACATCTAGCATGCTGGACTTTCAGAGTCCAATGATTTTATTTGAATCTTGATTCTTGCAAAATTAACTGACAAGTAGGCCAAATTTGATTGAAGTGGTCATTCTTATGTTTTGAAATATGTGGAAAAGGGAACATGGTTACTGTCATGACAGACTCTTTGCTATCATTTAAAGTAATGTGTATTATAACTTTTAGTTTATTGATAGAGGCTATGATTAAGTGGCATCCCAGGTCCCATGGTTCAGCCTGTCCTAAAGGGCCTAATTCTGTGGTGGCTGTTTACAGTTGGCTGGGTCATCGGTACAAACACTTTAATCACTTCCTGCTGCTGCTTCCCGATGGAATTCAGCTCCAGTATAGCCAACCAAACATTCTTAAAAAAAAGATAAACATAATTTGTTTACTGTTTTGCAGGAAAATGTATCTTCTTTTAGAGTGGGTGTTGAATGGGTTGATAAGTGTTGGGGGCTGGGGGTTTGCCTTGGTGTTTTCAGAATGTCAACCCAGCGCTTGAGAATCTATGGGATGTTGACTAATATTACCTGACACTGTATGAAATATTAATGGTGCATTTACAGTCAGATCTGAAGATCACTGAGTGCTACTCTACCTGTTGAAAAATTGTTTGAATTTTAAAAATAAAAAGTCACAAAATACAAAAATCATTTGCCTTTCCAGCATCGCCTCCCTCAGGTCATTTCATTTGGGCACCAAGCAGGAACAGATTTTCGAGGGCTTCAGGTTTGGTTCTGCATAAAAGCTGAATATTCCTGTGATTTCTTGATACAAACCTTTGATAAGAGCTCTTGAAAAACAACAATACCTGATGTGAAGCCCTAAAACTTTGAAGAGCACTCAGTTCTTCAGGTGTGCCTAACATCATAGCAGAGCCTTTTGAACTGTTCCTCCATCGGTGCTTGTTGCTGCTGCCTCATTTGAGTGGTTTCCAGCTGGCAGGAGAAGAAGAGTTTCACTGTGCATCAATGAAGGCAATAAACAGATCCTCGGGGTGAAAAAGTTAGCTTGCGTTGCTGTGAAAAGCCACCCGTTTAACCTTGCTGTTGTATTTTAAATCGATCTATCAAATTAATTGTGAAATTTCAGACAGGCTCTACCCCAGGTAGCTGAAAGCAGCGTGAATGCAGTGAAGGTGCTGCTTAGTGGAATTCTGAGAACTCACAAGCAAAAACTCAGGAAGACACTTCAGCCCATTGCACTATATAAATGACTAGCTTGTTTTAAACAGTAAAAAAAAAAAAAAAAAAAAAAAAACAAACACAAAAACTTGCTACTGATTGAGGGGTTTCCACTAAAAAGGCCAAACAGACTAATACAAACAAAACAGTTGGTCTTGATTCACGCTGCTCTTTGTATTAACGTTGCTAGTTGCTAGCTTTCCTAAACTACAATTTAGTGGGAGCCAACAAGCTTACATTTCATCTCTGCTGAGCTTTTATGTTTTGTTGCTCTGATTGGTTGTAGGTCTATCTAGTTGCGTCCCGAGTCATTTTGGCCCCTCAGAAATCGAGAATGACTTGAGAGGTTCGAAACTAATTTGCATTTGCGAATTGGTCTGGCGATGCCAGGCCACTGTAGCTCTGATGTTCACGGCCAAATTTCACTGTGACAGGACCAGAAACCAGTTCTTTTGAGTGAGGGAAAGCAGCACAGGGTGTCGAGTTCTCTGATTCAAATAGCTGTCTTGTTGGTTGTACAACAAATGTCCCTCATTTTTTGTTAAATGGGAAAAGTTACATTATCTTTCAGGAATTTCAGAGGAGTAGAGCGTGGATGCTATCTGGGAATTCTGGCTCTGATCAGACGCATTTTAAAGAATATCATATGTAATAAATGATTCATAAATGGTTGCTCTGATTTTTTCAGTTAGAATTTGCAGACTGGTTGTCATAGTTTTGATTCTGTTTAATTTCAGGTAATAATGATGGATTTTTAAAACCTCAAAGATTCAGGTCACAGATATGAGAATAGAATGTTCTTTACTGTACATGTGACTATCACTTATGGTCATTGAAAAGCAATGGAGTTCTACAACACTGATGTGGAATGTTGACAAAACAGTGCAAAACACCAATGCTTTGAAAGGTTAATGAGGTTTTTAAAGCACCAGTTAGAGCTTACCCAGGAGAAATGTACTGCCAACACATCCTGTGCATTCATGCTTGACTTTTAAGTTCTGTTTGTCCATTTTTTCCCCATAGCTTTTTCAAAATACCATTTTCCAAGTTAAGGTCTATACTGTTTATGTAAGTGTTATGACCCAGACAAGGAACCAGGTGCTGAGGCAGAGCACCACTCAATAGCTTGCTGTATTGATGGGAATACAGTAATGACAGATACGGACTGAGCTCAGAGTAGAATGGGGACAGTTCAGTTCAGATGGCAATGAGCTTGGGTAAGGGGCATGTCTGTGCCCGGCCAGTGGTGTCCCGGGCCAGAAGCTAGATAGAGATCACCCTCCCCAGAACAGAACTGTTAGATGACAGGTTTGGAGAGTTTATCAGGAATGCAGTCCCAATCCTGGAAACTCACTGAAAACTTTGGAGGTGTTCCTAATAAACTGGGCAGAGGAACAAACTGGAGAGGCAGGTTATCAGGACTGCGGCCCCAATTCTGAAGACCGAGAAAAAGGCAGGGAGCTTGGTCCTATAAATAAGACCAAGAAGAGTACTTCTGCATTTAACTTTCTTTAATGGTTACAAGATTTTCTGAAAACAAGAAACTCTAGCTTAGAAAGACACTGATTAGTTGCTTAAGAGCATATAGCAAGGAACAATCCAGCAATTCTGCGGACTCGAGTAAGGCTTATAAACGTAACAGAGACACACGGGAGTGGGGGACACAAAAGCATCATGTTTGGAGGGGGAGGCAGCAGTGGCGTAGCCAGAGGGTGGGCAAAGACACGTCCCTTTATGACAGCAATTAGTCCTGGCTAGTTCTCAATCATTTTCCTTTATTGACACGTTTTCCAATTATCGTAATTGGCAACTGAAGACACGGTTTCTCTCCACATGCGATCTAACAACGATGAAATCATGGGCTAAATTCAGTACAGTAAAATAATTTACTTATTAATAGGCCAATGCTTCGCGTTGATTGAACTGGTCCGTGTTCCAGTGAAACGCGGACTTTCACTCTCGGTATTGTGTGGGTTGATTAAAAAAAAAGTGGCACTCGGCAGTTCAATAGGCTATAAAAAGCGTGCGGCTCCAACCATTTGCGTGAGAGTCGACAGGCATGCAATTTTGAATAATGTTGATTTAAATACAGCAAATACGTGTCCAGATGAATGATTGTCGTCTTACCTAATCGGGGAAAACAAGGAGCACCCGTTAAGTGTGGAGTGCTCTCGAGTGAACCTTCTGTTATGAAAATGACTGAGAACAGGTCAGGACTAATAATTGTTTTAAATGGATGTTTTGTGCAACCCAATTCTCTGTTCTTGTTCCGCAACTGTACTGAATTTTGCCTGTGATTTAATCGCTGTTAGATCGCATATGGAGAGAAACCGTGTCTTCAGTTGCAAATTACGATAATTGGAAAATGCGTCAATAAAGGAAACTGATTGAGAACTAGCCAGGACTAATTATTGTCCTAAAGTGACGTGTCTTTGCCCACCCTCTGGCTACGCCACTGGGAGGCATGCAAGACGCTAAACCAATTAAAGGAGACAATGCATCTAAAAGACGCAGGTTGCTGAATAAGGGGAAGAACTACGGGGTGTCACACAAGGGTTTGACAGTTACAGTCTTTGGGAATGTTTTTTCTGTACGCTGTAAATCAATCAGTTCAGTACACCAGACCTCACCTGATGACAGGTGGGCACACCCAACTTTCAAGCCGTTCATCACATGAATCTATGTATACAGTACATTGTGGGCAGTGACCTCTTACTACAAGGAGGTCTTCGGGACAGCAAATTAGTTGTTATCATTTGAAATATTCCCAAAGGCAACATTCCTTTGGTGAAATGGTCCACATTTAGTTTGGGGAAAAGCTATAATCGTTACTGTCCAGTAAAATAGTTCATCCAGGGTACAGAAAAACAATATTTATTTTCCCAGAAAGCTGGACTGTTACATTTAGAAATGGATGGTCTGCTAACAGGATGGTCCTCTGGAAAACAGAGCACTTGTCACCTCTCTTTTGCCTGAGATGATCACATTTGTAGCAAATGAGAATCAGGAATTCTGAAATGGGAACTAGCTGTGGAACCAGTTGGCGACCCTGCCCTGCCCCGAATCTCCTCATCCAAATTTCCGCCTCCCCTGCTCTCTATTGTCTGGCCTCTACTCCCTTCATTCCCAGTCCTCCACTTCCTCCCTATATTCATGCTACCATCTCCGTTTTATGAAGTAGGGTTGCTAGATTTGATAGCATTCCCCAATCTGTTTTCCAACAACAAACATATGCAACTTAGCTTTCATTTGAGTTCCCTTTTATATTTGATTTGCCACACATTTATTTTTTGATTTGACAAAATATCTTCCATTTGCTAAAAAACTTCTCATAATCTGGTCGCTACCCCACTGGCTGATCAGTTGTGTAGCTCTGACCATTCAGTTGGTGAGCAGATAATATTACGTGATTTTCTAAACTGAATTCATTATTTTTCACTTATACTTTGTATTTATATGCATAAATATACAACACAGTATACTGAATCCACTCAGATGTATGTGTGCGTGTGCGCGCGTGTGCGTGTGTGTGTGTGTGGATAGATGTACTGTCTAAAAATAATGCTGCTACAGAGACTAACCAATAGCTGCCACATAGGTAGGTAAATATTTTTGAATTTTGCTAAATCAAGCCAGGAAATTCATCACCTTTAATTAAGAGAGGAATCTCATTTATTTCTGCTGATCCTTTTCAAATAGGGGCACCGAGGCTTGCAAACAAGTGCGTTTTCTGTCCATGTAGGCTGAATTATTTGTTGTCAAACAAATACCTATGTTTGAGGCACTGAACTTGATTTGAAAGACAGGGGTTGGACAGGACGCCACTAAAGCCAGAGAGATTCTGAGGCTTTTTTCTGTCTTTTTGCTCAATCTTCTCTGGTATACATGCGAACATATTTAATTTTAATTTTACAGTTTTCTTGATCATGTTTAATCTTATATGTATAGCAGTGAAAAGACAACAGTTAGTCTTTTACCAACTGAGCCACCAGAGCCAACAGAGCACCATGGTCACAACCCTCCTGTCTCACTGATTGTCTCCTCCTCCTTTCCAGCAACCTGCGTATCTTTTGAAGGTACTGTTTTCCTTAATTGGTTTGGTGTCTTGCATGCCTCCCCTTTCCAGATGTAATCCATTCGTATGGTCCGTTCCCTTGTGTTCCTGTGGTGTATATAAGCCCTAGATCAGTGTTTCCCGAACCTCTCCTGGCGTACCCCTTGTCCTGCATGCTTTAGATCTCCCCCTGCTCCAGCACAGGTGATTCAAATGATCAGGTCATAATTAACCCCTGAAGCTGCTTGATAATAAGCAAATCATTTGAATCACCTGGGGTGGAACAGGGAGAGGTCTAAAGCATGCAGGACAAGGGGTACACCAGGAGAGGTTTGGGAAACACCACTCTAAATTAATGTTGCAGAGTTGCTGCATTGTTGTGCTTTATGCCCTTAAGCTACCATTCAGTTTATTCCTTCCAAGTTCAGGATTGTATTATGGTCATCACAAATTATTTTTACCTTTATGGTTGTGAAATACGTAATTACTCTTTGGAACTGTATTAACCCCTTTTTGCAGATATAGACACCAGCGTCCTTAAAATCCAAAATTTAATTTGTAAATAATTCTGTAATTGAATTTCCAAATGTCTTGCTTCACTGGAATAATTTTCCACAGTCTCTGTGACACAAATGTTGAGTTATACGGCCTAAACAGGCTGATGCATAACAGGAAAAATTAGCATTATTTGTATTCTGCACAAAAGGGTTAATAATAAGAACCAACTCCCAAGCCTCGTTATCGATCTCCAGGATTGGGACTGCATTCCTGTAAACCTGCTTCTCCAGTATGTTCTTCTGCCCAGTTTATTGAGAACACCTCCCAAACCTTCATTGGTCTCCAAGATTGGAACTGTGTTCCTGTTAAACCCTTTGTATTTGGCATCTGACAGCCCTGCTTCAGGCCGAAGGTGAACCTAACCTGGCCTCTGCCCCCGGGACGCCAAATTTGTCCAGGTGCGGACACACTCATTGCTCTCACCAAGCTTACCATCAAAGCTGGACTATGCCTCCTTGTTCTGGGCTTTGGCCCTTGTTCTTTCATTACCTCATTCCTACTGCTAAACCCCCTTGTTGGATTGTACTTTGAATCTGCATCTAGTTGCTTGTATTAATCATAACAGTGTTCACATCCAAATAAAAAAGTACAAGTATTTTAACCCGTGGAATGATATAACTGGGGATTGAGCTTTACACCTGCTGGGGCCAGGGTGTGCCACAAGGCCACTGTTTGGTGTTTCTTGATGTCAAAGAATAGTGAAACAAAGAGAAGAGTTGATTCTTGAGGATTGGGTTTCTGCTTGGAAACTGCACTTATGCTTTAGGTTGATTATTTTCTCGCCCTCAATCCAGGCTGATGCCACACTGCCACCTGCTGTCCATGACACCAATCAGACAGATCACAGTAGATGTTAACCCTCAATGATAGTGTTGCTATATGTCAACCTTTACTTTGCAATCACTTTTTTGTTATTCAGAATAAACAAAATTATACTTCATTGTGGGAATAAAAAAAACAGGCATTGAGGTACCCAATGATGTACTATTTTATAGTCACATAACACTTTTATGTCCCTGATAAGTTCTCATTCCCACTGTCACCCTTGCATGGAAGACGTGTTGAAGTGCTCCAGAAGTGCTCCATTAACCTTATTTCCAAAGGATTTCTTCTTAATGAGAATCTTCTTGCAGCATCTTTGGTCCATAAATTAGATATTTATGTACAAAAATATTCTTTCTCTCATATAGTTTGATATAATATTACAGCAATTTGAGAAAATATACAGTAAATGTTTCCATACGGCAGCGCTGTACCACTATGGAAAAATAGGTATGAGGCCATATGGAAATGCTGTATCACAGTGGAATTTCAGTTGTGTATTTCCCCACTGGGATTTTTTTTTTTTTTTTTGCAGGTAGTAGCATCAATTTTATGATTGCAGCTATTTCTTTTTTTAGAAGTGTTTATTGTCGTGCAGTTGTATTTATGTATAAATAAAAAACTTATTTTTCCAGTTCAGGGAATGAATACAGCAATATCGCACAGAAAGGCAAATAAGAAGAGCACAGATGACAGGAACTGCTTTATGCAGTTTCATGAGATTCCATAAAACATGCCGTGAGTTGGACTGACACAGGTTCACAGAGATGGGCTGGGAAACACACACACACACACACACACACACACATACACACACACACACACACACACGTTCAGGGAGTAGCCTATTTTAATGTAAATGTGCTGTATTTGTGAAGTTTATTTGGTCTTGTTTGTTCATTCTACTTTTGTTCTGCACTTTAAAAGTGCATGCTCCATTTTACCATTTAATTATTTACCTCTGAAAAGACATTTATGTTTTCTGAACATTCCTTATTGCTAAAAAAAAATAGTAATCTGAACATTTTGAACCCAATTAAAGCATATATGGCAGAAAAACAGCTATATATTGTCTGTCTACAAGCTATATTACGTAGTGTATTTTTAAGAACCATTTTGAAGGATAAATGATGAGGACATAATTATTTTTTGGTGTACAAACAGACATACATAGATCATAGATTACACACACACACACACACACACACACACATATATATATATATATATATACAGTGCCGCAAAAAAGTATTTGCCCCCTTCCTGATTTCTTTTTTTTTTTTTTTTGCATAATTGTCACACTTAAATGTTTCAGATCATCAAAAAATTTTTAATATTAGACCAAGATAACCTGAGTAAATACAAAATGCAGTTTTTATATGATGATTTCATTTTTTGAGGAGAAAAAAAGCTATCCAAACCTACCTGGCCCTATATGAAAAAGAAATTGCCCCCTAAACCTAATTACTGGTTGTGCCACCCTCGGCGACAACAACTGCAATCAAAAATTTGCAATAACTGGTAATGAGCCTTTCACATCACTGTGGAAGAATTTTGGTCCAATGTTCTTTGCAAAATTGTTTTAATTCAGCCACATTGGAGGGTTTTCGAGCATGAACAGCCTGTTTAAGGTCATGCCACCGCATCTCAATAGGATTTAGGTCTGGACTTTGACTAGGCCACTCCAAAATCTTCATTTTGTTTTTTTTAAGCCATTCAGAGGTGGACTTGCTGGTGTGTGTCCTGCTAAATAATCCAAGTGCGCTTGAGCTTGAGGTCATGAACTGATGGTTGGACATTCTCCCACAGGATTTTCCGGTAGAGCAGAATTCGTGGTTCCATCAATTATGGCAAGTTGGGTTAAGACAACTAAAGGATATTTTTGATGGTAGTTTTTTATCACTTGAAGATCTAAGGTTCAAATATGACACCCCCCTCTAAACATTTTTATAAATATTTACAATTCAGAAGCTTTGTGGGAACTAAAATTGGTCAACCCTTGCAGATCCCTCCTCTTTGTATATGGGAGAAGTGCTTGCTTAAAGACCCTGTGGGTAAGGGTATTATATCTGATTTTTATGACTTGCTGGTAGCGCACTCCCCGGAATCCTGTAACTTGAGATTTAATGCATGGAATAATGATCTGCAGGGGGAATTGACATTGGAGGAGTGGAGTTCGGCCTGTGAGAAAGCCCAAAAACAAACTGGGTACATTCAATTAAAACTTATTCAATATAATTGGCTAATGAGAGTGTATATTACTCCAGAGAAACTTCATAAATTTAAGGCTAGTATTCCAGATACGTGTACCAGATGCTGTGAAGGAAAGGGTACTTTATTTCATTGTTTGTGAAGTTGCCCGTGGGTGAATGAGTTTTGGAGGGAAGTTAATTTGTCTATACAGGAAATCTTGGGAATCAGATTGGACCTGAAGCCAAAGCTCTTTTTATTGGGCTTATATCCAATGGGGAATAGATTAAAATATAATGAAATTAAGTTTATCGATATTTGTGCTTTACAAGCTAAGAGGGTTATTGCATTGTCTTGGAGGGGTGTGGGTAAACCAAGTATCAAGCAATGGTTTAAAGAATTATCTCTGTGCTTGCCAACAGAAAAAATCATTGATATTTTAAAGGGTAAAAAAGAACTATTTCAAAAAATATGAGGATGTTTTATGGATTATCTTGAGAATAATGATTTAACTCAGCTGACGAGAGATGGGGCAGAATAAAGACTTCCCCTGCGGTTCCAGGGATTGATGTGAAGCTATATTATGAGTTGGTAACCCCAAGCACATACTGTACTATTTATTCAAACTACTTTTCCCTTCCTATGTCACCGGTCTTATCTGTGTTATTTTTCTTATCTGTTTTCTTTTATTTTTCTTTTGACTTTTTTTTTCTTTAAACTCAGCCGTGTGTGTGTGTGTGGGGGGTTATAATGCAATGTATACTTGGTTGATAACTTGAAAACCCAATGAATGTATTATTTAAAAAAAAAAAAAATTACGGCAAATTGTCTAGATCCTGAAGCAGCAAAGCAGCCCCAGATCGTCACACTACCACCACCATGTTTGACTTTTGGTATAATGTTCTTTTTATGAAATGCTGTGTTAGTTTTAAGTCAGATGTAACGGGATGCACTGTTGCACACCTTCCAAAAAGTTCAACTTTTGTCTGGTCAGTCCACAGAATATTTTCCCAAAAGTCTTGGGGATCATCAAGATGTATTTTGGCAAATGTGAGACGAGCCTTTGTGTTCTTCCTGGTCAGCAGTGGTTTTTGCCTTGGAACTCTCCCATGGATGCCATTTTTGCCCAGTCTCTTTCTTATTGTTAAATCATGAACACTGACTTTCACTGAGGCAAGTGAGGCCTGCTGTTCTTTAAATGTTGTTCTGGGTTCTTTTGTGACCTCCTGGATGAGTTGTCAATGCGCTCTTGGAGTCATTTTGGTAGGCCGGCCACTCCTGGGAAGGTTCACCACTGTTCCAAGTTTTCTCCATTTGTGGATAATGGCTCTCACCGTGATTAGCTGGAGTCCTAAAGCCATAGAAATGGCTTTGTAACCTTTCCCAGACTGATTGATGTCAATAACTTTGTTTCTCATCTGTTCTTGAATCAGTGGCATGATGTGTTGCTTTTGGAGATCTTTTAGCCTTCTTCACTTTGTCGGACAGGTTCTATTTAAGTGATTTCTTGATTGAACAGGTCTGCCAGTAATCAGGCCTGGGTGTGGCTAGTGAAATTGAACCAAAAAAATGTGGTTAATCACACTTAATTCATGATTTAACAAGGGGGGGGGATTACTTTTTCACACAGGGCCAGGTAGGTTTGGATAGCTTTTTCCCCTTAATAAATGAAATCATCATTTAAAAACTGCATTTTGTATTTACTCTTGTTATCTTTGTCTAATATTAAAATTTTTCTGATGATTTGAAACATTTAAGAGCCATTCCACAAGAGATTGACATTCGGTGCGCAGTTGACCCCCCTGGAATTGAATGAAACTTGGCACAGGGGTAGATATGGTAGTCTCACAAAAAAAGCCGAATTTTTAGGTCCGTGTTTTACTTTGCCTGCTGATAGCGCCACCTGGAAGCCACTTAAGTGGCTCAGTTTTGCTGTTGAAACCACATTTTACATCAACCGTCATGACTTCAGGGTACACAGGACCAAATATGTTATACTTTTATCATGACCTGTGACACTTCAAGTCCAGTTAGACTTCAGCACCACATTAGCGCCAAGCTGGGTAACTGCATTATCTAGCCAGAATTATTTGAGAAATAACAATAAAAATTGAAAATGGGAATGGGAATAAAATAATATCCCAGACATATACCAAACTAGAATGCTTTTTTATGTGTTTACTCACAACAAGACTATCATTTTCAGTGAATAGTACCTTGGTATCTTGCTGTGTTTGTGCAATGGATGGCCAGAAAGATAGTCAAAATTCATTTTTGGTGCATGTTTGCGGTATATTTTCTCTGTAACCCAGATTTATACTGTGAGGGTAAATGCTGTTTGTTGTGCTTTTGGAACTCTATTTTCGGGAATACCAAGCATTTCTTTGGTAGTATCTACACTTTCAATCTAGACGGAGCCAAAGTTGGAGGAAAACTCAAAATGGACCATTTCATAGCAGATTGTGCCTATGTTTAGGTGGCATTATTTTGTTTACCCAGCAAGATAGAGATCTGAAATTCTCTGAGTACAAAGTCCCTTTGGCGTATATTACAGCATTAGTAAAATCTCAATGGTAGTATTTTCAGAGTAGATGATATTCATCATCAAACGTCGGAAAATTTTGCTCCCAGGGGTGCTGTAGGCTGGATGCAAATACTGGCTATCCCCAGTAATGTACCAAATAAATTGTTTTTCAATTGTGATGCACACAGTTAGTTTTCTCTGAAAATGAAGAGTTTGGTTTGGTACTATGCTGGGTAGATAGCTTTCTGACTAAATATCACGCTCTAAAGAGCTAATGTTCTACCAACTTAATATTCCATATTCCCAGACATATACCAAAGTTCTGTCTTTTGAAATATATAAAGTACATGCACAGTTATACATAAAATGTGTAATCTCTTTGGTATTAATCTGGGTTGGTTGTAAACTGGTGGTGACTGTGAGCGTTACAAACGCACAATACATGTGCTATTACCAAGTGCGGGTACACCGCAGTCAAAAATGTACAGCACATGATAAAACATGACCAGTCCAAAATTTTTAAATGGCAAAAAAGAACTAATGTAAAAGACGTACCACCATAAGTGTGCATGCAAACATGCATCAACAGTATACATACACTTACATAAAATAACAGTCCGTATTTTTAACTCTAAAAAATAATCTTCGACACACAACCGTGTACACGAAGACAGAATGTATAGTACAAAAGTTAAAACTGTTTTATACTTTTCATGTTATCCAAAGCGAAATGATGTCAATACAGCATGTGAGTAGCTCTATCCGTCAGTCTGTTTTTGGAATTTGATTATGGGTTGACAGCACCTGGTGGTGCGCACCAGAGGTGCTCCTTGGCCTTGGCTCTGAGCAGCCATCCATGTACTCCTTCGTTCGATCCGGGTCGATGTTACCCGCGGAGCTAGTCGAGCCCGAGGCAAGCCCTACTACACTGCATCCTGGGTCTCTACAGGGCTGCTTAAAGCCGTTGATAGTGAGCTTGTCTGTCTCTGAATTAAATAGCGGGCTGCGGCCTATATGGCGCAATAGTTGCGTCAACACCCATGGCTTCATACCCACAGAAATGGGAAGTCTATAAAAGAAACCCCGCCATCCCAACCAGCGGGCATCCCGTAGGCTAGACATCATGGGCAGGTGTTAGGAATGAAGGCATGCAATTTACCACTACAAGTGAACTGCCCTTTTCTTGGCAGGGTGCTGCTTGCTTGCTAGGACCTCTGATACCCAAGCACCATACCCTGGGGAAATCATAGAATTAACACTGAAGCCCGCTCTCCAATTCTAATAGTAAACTAAAAATGCAGAGAATTTGTCATTTTCTGAAAATACACAAACACTACAAAACTGTACACTGTACTGACTACTGGTAAAAGTCTTGCATGTTGACACAATGCTACAATCACCACCAACATTCTTTTCCAATTTACAACCAACCAAGCTTAATACCAAAGAGATTACAAATTTTATGTATAACTGTGCATGCACTTTATGTATTTCAAAAGACAGAACTTTGGTATATGTCTGGAAATATGGAATATTAGGTCAGTAGAACATTAGCTCTTTAGAGCGCCACCTTTAGTCAGATAGCTATCTACCCAGCATAGTACCAAGCTAAACTCCTCATTTTCAGAGAAAACTAACTGTGTGCATCACAATTCAAAAACAATTTATTTGGTACAGCATTTTACTAATGCTGTAATATACCCCAAAGGGACTATGTATCCAGAGAATTTCAAATCTCTCTCTTGCTGGGTAAACAAAATAATGCCACCTAAACATAGGCACAATATGCTATGAAATGGTCCATTTTGAGTTTTCCTCCAACTTTGGCTCCGTCTAGATTGAAAGTGTAAATACTACCAAAGAAATGCTTGGTATTCCCAAAAATAGAGTTCCAAAAGCACAACAAACAGCATTTACCCTTGCAGTACAAATCTGGGTTACAGAGAAAATATACTGCAAAAATGCACCAAAAATGAATTTGACTATCTTTCTGGCCATCCATTGCACAAACACAGCAAGATACCAAGGTACTATTCACTGAAAATGATAGTCTTGTTGTGAGTAAACACATAATAAAGCATTCTAGTTTGGTATATGTCTGGGATATTATTTTATTCCCATTCCCATTTTCAATTTTTATTGTTATTTCTCAAATAATTCTGGCTCGATAATGTAGTTACCCAGCTTGGTGCTGATGTGGTGCTGAAGTCTAACTGGACTTGAAGTGTCACAGGTCATGATAAAAGTATAACATATTTGGTACTGTGTACCCTTAAGTCATAATAATTGATGTAAAATGTGGTGTCAAAAGCAAAACTGAGCCTCTTTAGTGGCTTCCAGGTGGCGCCACCGGCAGACCAAGAGAGATACGGTCCTAAAATTTGGCTTTTTCCGTGAGACTACCATATCTACCCCTGTGTTTCATTCAATTCCAGGGGGGTCAACTCCTCAACTTCTTCAAAAAGTGCCATTTTGTCATGGAATGGCTCTTAAGAGTGACAAATATGCAAAAAAAATAAGAAATCAGGAAGGGGGCATATACTTTTTCATGGCACTGTATAATATATATATATATATATATATATATATATATATATATATATATATATATATATTAGTGGTGTAATGATATGCTGATACAGTATCATATCGCGATACAAAACCTCCGATACGATACATCGATTCAGAGGACGTGTATCGGGATACACAAGGCTTTTTAAAATAGTCCACATATTTTTGTAAACCCAGAATTTGCAACATTTTCTATCGCTTTAAGTGAAAACGTAGTGACCTGCCTCATATTCCACGTGGTTGCATTGCTCCAAGTGCATTTGTTGAAGAGTTGTTTCAACTTGTTTGAGGTCAAGTTTCCAGACTTCAAGTTAACTACTAATGATAAGCAGTTTGCAATAAGACTGTTTCTTCTAGTGAACAGCAGTGGAGACCTATTCAGCCTTTATCAATTTTTTTAAGTTGAAGACATTGACCTGAACAGTAAACACACAGTGGTACCTAAAGGTAAACTAACTGTATTCCTTTGTTTTAATAAACTTCAAAAGCCTTGTCTTGGGAAATCTTTCAGTGTTGCTGCTTGTAAGTAGAAAGGAAATCAGCAGTAAAATCATTTGTAGTGTATCGGGACCCCTGAATCGGGATACGTTTCGTATCATGACCCCACCGTATTGTTACACCTTGTTACATGGGAAAAGCATTTGTATATATCTTTCTAAACAAGTTAAACGCTATGCCATGATGCAATTAAATCTACGAACACTGAATTTTGTGAAAAAGTGAACTTTTTGTGATTGGTTGGTAAAACGCAGTATACTGTATGTGTAATTGAATTGGTGAATTCAATAAGGGCCCCACTCCGCACATTTTCAACATGGAGTTGGATTCACCGATTTTTTTTTCTTCTTCCTTTTGTCTTCATATCCTAGCCTTCTTTCCACGTCATCCTCCAATGGGTAGAGGGAAGAACAAGGGATGGACATGAAGAAATTAAGAAAGGTGGAAAAAATTAACAACAGCCCTTTGTTTAGAAGGGTATTTTGAAGTGATCTATATCCTTTATAAATATCTAGTGCAAGCCAGTTTAAACCTTTTTGATATTTTATTATGAAGTCTTTGTCCCTGAGGACCTTTCTTCCCTGGACTCTTCATCCTCCAGGACTTTCCATCCCTGGAATTTTTGTCCCCAAATGATAACAAACCATGCCGCCATTGTTGACAGAGGGACGGACGACAGGCAGATCACCATGATATAATGATTTGCAGGAAGAGGGCAAAACATTATTGGGGACGACTAATCCAGGGATGAAGAGTCCGAGGACAAAAAGTTAATGGGGACGAAAAGTCTGGGGACGAAAATTCGAAGGGGATGAAAATTCCAGGGACAAAAAGTCTGGGGAGAAAAAATTTGGGGATGAAAACTCCGGGGGCAAAAAGTCTTGGGACGAGGAGTCCTAGAGCCCATTAAAGGTTACGAATAATATCCAAAGACAATGTGCTTTACAAGCAAATACTGACTGGTTGCTAAGGGGTATATAGCAAGTGACCGTCCAGCAGCTTGTATACTCAAAGTAAGGGGTGTAAATATACCAACACACACGTGAGGGAATGAACAGAACACAACTGGTGAGGAAAACATGCAGGATGTAAACCAATCAAAAGAGACAATACATCTGATGGGCACGTAAGCTGCTGGATGGAAGGAGACACAATAGCAAGTCACATGATGGTTGTGACAGACAACATACCATTCTGGATCCATTGCTTTAAGCTAGCGATTCTCAAACTCGGTCCTGGGGGACCACTGTGTATGCTGGTTTTCACTGCAACCTCAACTGCAATCTCAGAGTTTCATCAAGCTGATTATATGTCTTGATTAGTTGGATTTCATTTCTTTTACCCTCTAACAACACATTACGTGAGAAATGCAATGTGATTTTTTGGTGAAACGCAATATATGCACAGAAGTGCGATTTGAAGTCAAATGCTTGCCAGTCAATTTCATTGACCTAAACATTTCCATGTTTCTTGGATAATTAGTGATACTCCTCCGCGTGCAGTACATGGTCCTTTTTGTGAATCTGCAGCTCAATGCAGCCAAAAACTCGGTCAGTGGGGAGAAAACTATGTCCACTGATGGAAACACATTCTCAATGTCATGGTTATGGTTTTTGTTCATGTTTATGTTCAAGTTCAGTGTTCATGATTTTGTCTGTTATTTATTCTTTTTGGTTATTGTAATTCTCAGGTTTTAGTTCAGTCCATTCTCCAGCTCCATTGCACTCGTCTCCCCTGTCTTGTGATCTAGTTGGTTCAGTCCGTCTTCCCAGTCTGTGTGCTCACTTACTTCGGGTGATTTAAATGAATTCTGGTGTTTAATATATTCCTTCGATTCTCGTTTACTTCCTTCGTCTTACTGTTCTGATTACTAACAAAACTAACATTTGTATTTTGTATCAGTCTACTAACACAACTAATCCATGTATATAGATTACAAACTTACTAACGAGCACTCTAGTTAAATCTGTAAAGTTGCACCGCTACTAATTAATACTAATTCCCTCTCAGCAATCGCCCTGTTCTAGTCTCCGCCTCTTGCTCAGCTTTACCTGTCTCCCCCTCATGCGTTTCTCACGAGATCTCTCGCACGTGTTTAATTACTTTCCTGCACTCGTTATCTGTGCACTTAGAACTCCTTGACCGGAGCTGTTTAAATGTCATAGGCTGTTTGTGTGATTCCCATCCGTGTCTTGGCTTTCGCCAATTTTCGTGGTTAGGGTTTCCCTCATGTGATTCTCCCATTGTAATTAGTCTGATCCAGCTCACCTGTTCCCTGCATAGCATGTGACTTCCCTCCCGTCTATTTAAGAGTCCTCACTGCAGTTCTGACTTTGTCAGAACGTTGATCAATATTTCTTTGTGCAGAGCGCCTTGTATTAGTGCTGGTGAGATGAAGCGTTGAAGTTTTCCAGCTAGATGTGTTGAAGTGTGGTTCATTTCTTGATGTTTCGAATGCCCTCTAGAGACCCCTATTGGTCAATAAAAACACATACGAATTGTGCTTCGTAGGAAATGGTTGGCAAGCATAAGCCTTCATCGCAAAAGTGGCAGAATCAATAAATGCAAAATAAAATGAAGTATTTTGACCACATGTTATGTCATAACGAAACTAAAAGATACTTTCGGGGACAGGACAGAGGGCAGAGAATGCGCATGTGAAACAAAGAGCTTTGTATTTTTGTTCAAAAATAATAAGCGTTTCCCCTAATAATAAAATGAAAAACTATCAAATTAAGGGAATTTATTATGTATTGGAAATTATTTGAAAAGGTTTGAAAATATGACATCACATAATAGTCGAACAATTTGGCCTAATAGCCTCACTAAGCGACCTTATTCGGTGAAATCAAATCAAAGTATTCCCGAACGGGAAACAACTTTCTCTTTCTTGCTGGCTCCATCGCACGCAATGACAAACTCGCACGCCGCACAAAATCGCAAACCGCACTGACAAACTTCAACTACTAACAACCCACGAGCTGCAGAAGAGAACTGGGACATTTTATTGTTGACTGACTGACTGACGTCATGTCGCCGAGACGATACAAGCCTCGACACGGAGCTCCGTTAAGAAGCGCTTCGCATTTTTGATACAGGCTCCGAAGCCTTGGTATTGACGGTAACAGCACTACCTTGTATGCCATTGAGTATTGCTTTCCTTCGACTGGTTTGTCCGACTTCGATTCTTGCCATTGCCCTTCTTGTATTGTTTTGTCTTTTTGGATTCCGACCTATTTTTGTATGACCACGATTTCTGTTTTTGGATGCCCTGTGAATGACCCTTGGCTTTGCTCATCGACTACGACTTTTTGCCTACCGTCTATGTACCTTTGCTCATCTGTTTTTCTGGTTCTGACCCCTGCCTGTCTAGTCGACTCTGTTTTTGGATTTTGTATTGTGGCTTGGCAATTGTTTTTTGGCTTTGACCCAGACTTCATTAAAGGCATACGTTTTTTGGATTTCCATCTCTTGCGTGTGGTTCCTGAACGCTACGTCACACTCGGGATAAATTTGGGAATCTCTTTTCCGCAGAGCTTACAGCATAGAAACGACACTCATATTTTTGTGTTACCCAAAACAAGAGTCACTAAACAACAGCCTGTTGTTGGCAGTGCGGGATTCTCCATTGCTGATTGGCTGTGTGGATATATCACAGTTAGTGGAAAAACTGGCTTGGTGTTTATTGCGCTTTGGAATGAAAGCTGATGTTCAAGCATGCTGAACCCTGGGAAATATAGCATGTTGCTAAGGGCTGAACGTGACATGACTACCAGCCCGCAAATGATCTTAACCCTATAATGCCCCCTGTATCATATATGATACACCAAATTTGAAGGCCATGCCCACCTGATAAGATGCAACACAACCACGACTGCTCACGGTATCATATCTGATACACAGTGCTGCCACCTGGAAGGAAGAAGTGAGATTACAGGAGTAGTCTCTCCCCTAGTCACTCCAAGGTAGTAGCTCCCATGTGAATGGGAATTCATGAATTTCCTTGGACTTTGGCAGTGAAGTTTGGCATTCCAAGGTAAATATTACACAAACTTATACATGTCAAGGGATAGCTATAGATAGTAGAGAGCGTATAAATAATTTGAAATTTTGAGTGTTCTGGAGGGGTGCTGATTTTTGGCTGTATCAGATATGACACTCCTGGAATTAGAAGTTCTGTTCAATGTATATTTAGCTGTCACAAAACCTAATGATCAGTGGATCTGAATACTACCCTCCAATACTTCAAAAATATTACTGGGTCATATTTTTCCTATAATGATGTCTGTGTCTGGGCATTATAGGGTTAAATTCTTTCAATGTAACTTTTTTTTTTTTATCAATTGGATTAAGGTCCAGACTTTCAGCAGCCAAGTCATAACCTTTATGTCACCAGATGATTCTGTCTGAGTGAGATAATTCCAAACACAGGGTTATTATCTTGTTAAAAATAAAATCCCCAACCAATCAGTTTCTTTCCAGATGGCAACGCATGCCTCACAAGGATGCTGTGATACCTTTTTTGATCCATTGATTTTTATGAGATCACCAGCTCCTTTCGAGCAAACTGAACCTCCAGCCATAATATTACCACTTCCATGTTTTA
Source organism: Gymnothorax javanicus (assembly GCA_029692085.1). Classification (NCBI taxonomy): domain Eukaryota; kingdom Metazoa; phylum Chordata; class Actinopteri; order Anguilliformes; family Muraenidae; genus Gymnothorax; species Gymnothorax javanicus. The sequence continues at coordinate 138,275,620 of CM056194.1, forward strand.
TTGAAGGGATTAAACTTTTTTTTTTTTTTAAACGTCTCCAAATTTACGGCACACAAGTTCTGTGTTTGGATGTAAAAATTTATTTTGACTTGTTCCAAGTCCGTTGGTGTCCAATCCTTTAATTCCTGAGCAAACTCAAATCTTTTTTTGATGTTGCCAGCTCTAAGAAGTGTTTTTGGCAGCAGCACGACCAATCAGACCATTTTCACACAGGTGTCTGGAAATAGTAGATCTGGATACTTTAACTTCTGGCACTATTAATATCAGAGTTATCATGCCACAACCGCTTTTTTTTTTTTTTTTTTTTTACTTTTCATACACAGATAACGAATATCAGAGGCACTTAAAATCTGTTTTGCACCTCTACTGCCGCTAGTTTTCAGAGAACTGATCTCTTTGAAACACTTTAGTGTTTCTCACAGTGCCATGGCAGCATTTAACACCTTCAGAAATTTTCCTAAGTGACCAACCAGCATCATCTAAGGCCACAATGCAGCTATGAACAAACTCAGAGAGCTTCTTTTGTTGTGCCATCATGTTTAACATTGTGGCACTGCTCAAAGTTCATGTCACCTTATATAGTGGAACAACTGACCATCAGACATAATTTTGCAGAATAATGTTGCCTCAAACCAGTTTGAATAAAATTTTTATCATCAATGATCATGGACTGAGCCTTAAAACATGCTATCATGCTATACAAGAGTAAGAGAAAAAAATTGTGACACCTTCCAATTGTTATTAAAAAAAAATGGATGTTTTCAGTGTTTTTGTTTATTACCCCCCTTTTTTTTTTACCTCAATACACTTATGGGAATGTTTTTTTTCCTCTTTGCCTACAATAGTATTTTTCAATACATTTTCACCAAAAAATTAAAGAGAAGTAATATATTAGGATCCTATTTAGACAAAAGTGGTGGTGTATAATCATCACTGCACACTACTGAATATGAAAATGCAGGTCATTCTGATCTGTTTCCTCTGTGACCTAATGTTGTGCTGGTCCACTTGTCCAACTAAAGCCAATTATGCTGCAGGAATAAAAACTTCAGTCCCACATTCAAAATGATTAGTGAGGTTGAAGTGGATGAGTTGACGTCACACGTGATCGAACCTGCTTAGCACAATAGGCCATCTTTCTTCTTCATTGAGGTCAATGAGGTGCAAAAACCAGCCTCCTCCGACCCCCACAGATTAGAGGAGTAAAAATCATCTTCTGCACATTCATGTGTGATTGGGGGAGGGGGTGACATTCAAAAAATTTGAAAGTAATTCAGCACTTAAAAAAAACTAATGAAACAAAAATTGTTACGCAGCTCGGACAAACCACATCAGAGCAAGCAAAAAGAAGCAGCTGATTATCTTCTGCAAAGGAGGTAGTGGTTTGTTTGTGTGTTTGTGCATGTGTGTGTGTTTGTGTGTACGTGTGAGTGTGTGTGTTGAGCCTAATCTACCCCCTGAAACAAGCAGACAATGTATTGACTTGCTCTTGAAGCTAAGGCGACAGGAAGAAGTCCATCTCATTCTAACATCAATCAAATAAAAAATGAAACACTCATAGTTTCCCCAAGTGAATGTTAGAGAGCATTGGACAAGCAAACTGGATAACAACTCCACCAACTCATTATCCTGTTCTCATTTCCTTTCCTCTTCTCGACTGTTTTTGTCTTTCACTTATTGTATTGCAATGAACCCTCCAGAGTATTTGTAAAGAGACATCCAATTTTTCTCATCAGCAATTGGAAAACACCCATCATCTCAGCAACTCCTCCAGTACTGTTGATTGGGCTATGCACATATCATCTTGTGCGAACATGGTTTTCCTTCTGGAAAATGGGTTATAAATACAGTGCCGTGAAAAAGTATTTGCCTCCTTCCTGATTTCTTATTTTTTTGCATATTTGTCCCACTTAAATATTTCAGATCCTCAAACTAATTTTCATATCAGACAAAGATAACTCGAGTAAATACAAAATGCAGTTTTTCAATGATGATTTAATTTATTGACGGAAAAAAACTATCCAAATCTACCTGGCGCTATGTGTAAAAGTAATTGCCCCATAAACCTAATAACTGGTTGTGCCTCCCTTGGCGACAACAACTGCAATTAAGTGTTTGCGATAACTGGCAATGAGTCTTTCACATCATTGTGGCGGAATTCTGGCCCACTCTTCTTTGCAGAATTGTTCAGCCACATTGGAGGGTTTTCATGCATGAACGGCCTGTTTAAGGCCATGCCACAGCATCTCAATCGGATTTAAGTCCGGACGATGACTAGGCCACTCCACACAAAACCTTCATTTTGTTTTTTTTTTAAGCCACTCAGAGGTGGACTTCCTGGTGTGTTTAGGATCATTGTCCTGCTGCATAACCCAAGTGCGCTTGAGCCTGAGGTCATGAACTGATGGTTGGACATTCTCCTTCAGGATTTTCTGGTAGAGAGCAGAATTCATTGTTCCATCAATTACGGCAAGTCGTCCAGGTCCTGAAGCAGCAAAGCAACCCCAGACCATCACACTGCCACCACCACGTTTGACTGTTGGAATGATGGACTTTTTATGAAATGCTGTGTCAGTTTTACGCCAGATGTAACGGGGCACACACCTTCCAAAAAGTTCAACTTTGGCGAATGTGAGACGAGCCTTTGTGTTCTTTTTGGTCAGCAGCGGTTTTCACCTTGGAACTCTCCCATGGATGCCATTTTTGCCCAGTCTCTTTCTTATTGTTAAATTATGACCACTCACTTTTACTGAGGCAAGTGAGGCCTGCAGTTCTTTAGATGTTGTTCTTGGTTCTTTCGTGACCTCCTGGATGAGTCGTCGATGCGCTCTTAGAGTAGTTTTGGTAGGCCGGCCACTCCTGGGAGGGTTCACCACTATTCCAAGTTTTCTCCATTTGTGGATAACGGGTCTCACCGTCATTCGCTGGTGTCCCAAAGCCATAGAAATGGCTTTGCCACCCTTTCCAGACTGATAGATGACAATGACTTTGCTTCTCATCTGTTCTTGAATTTATTTGAAGTACGGCATGATGAGTTGCTTTCTGAGATCTTTTATCCTTCTTCACTTTGTCAGGTTCTATTTAAGTGATTTCTCGATTCAACAGGTCTGGCAGTAATCAGGTCTGGGTGTGGCTAGTGAAATTGAACTCAAAAAATGTGGTTAATCACAGTTAATTCATGATTTAACGGGGGGGATTACTTTTTCACATAGGACCAGATGGGTTTGGATAGCTTTTTTCCCTTAATAAATGAAATCATCATTTAAACACTGCAGTTTGTATTTACTCGGGTTATCTTTGTCTAATATTAAAAATTTGTTTGATGATCTGAAATATTTAAGTGTGAGAAATATGAAAAAAAAAACAGGAAGAGGGCGAACACTTTTTCACGGCACTGTAGTATGTGTGTGTGTGTGTGTGTGTGTGTGTGTGTGTGAGCTGATGTACTCACTACTTGAGTTCACACTGAATTCACCTAACAATTTCATTTAACCTAACTCAATAACAGCAAAAACAGCTGCATAGACGAGGATGCCCATGCATATAAAGCTTAGATTCAATGACTCTCAGGGATTTTGCAGCTCTCAGCCTTTGAATCTCTGTGCGGTCCCTGCAACGTTTATTAAGTAACGCAACTTAGTTTGCATGCAACGGACTTCCATAACGAACCCAACTCACCCAATCCCGTGGATCACTCATAAGATTTAAACTTAACTTGCGAAACTCAAATGCAAAACCACCGGGCACCGAGAGGGTAACAGTTTTGTTAGCAAGAGGAGGTTAGCCGTGAATGTTCTCTTTCAGGTCCGCGACATTATTGTTCACTTGGTGAGGTAGGAGTGTCGCGGAGTATGGAAGGCGTTCCACCGGACTGAAAGGCGGTAGTCGGTGCTGTCCCGTCGGAGACAAATGTTTAAGAATTTTCAGGAAAAAGCCAAACCATTTCTTAGCCCAAAGCTGGGCTCTGACCGCCGTGGCGCGGACGGGAAAAAGGAGACGGGAATGTGGATGTTTAAAAGAAAAAAGAAGGAGGTTATAGACAGGGTCTTATCTTCATCGCAGCCTAATCTTTGCTGCTCTGCGCCCCTACCTCCACCTCTCGATGGCGATAAGACCCTCTGCAGCAAACCGACCCCCGACTGCAGCAAAGGGCAGAGACTGCAACTGTTCGGGACCACACGTTTGGAAACAACTATTAAAGCTGAGATGGTTGGACGAGGAAACTCGAAGCCCACGCTTTCTCAGCTGGTGCTGTCCCACCACAAAAGCTCGTCTCTCGGGTCGGCATGTTTCGAGAGACTGGTGATGGACCCCAAAGGCGGTAACGGAGGAGAGGAACAGTTACGCAAGAATGCCAGCGATACGGTGAGTTCGTAATGTACCGGAACTACCTTCGCGGGGTAAATACACTCACTTTTAGCTCGGCTTGTATGCCATGCTTAGTAATTTATTCATCTGAAAATAGTTGACTAGATTGCATTGAGAAGCCGGAGCCAAAATCGCAAAAATTAAAGTGCAACTTAGCAATTCACCAGTAAACAAGCATTGCTCATTCTGTAACCTGTAGTTTGATGCCAGGGAATCGCTTGTTTCATTCTGAATATCTTTGTAGCACTTCAATTTTTGCGATTTTTAAATATGAATGTATATCAATATGAAGCATCGTCATTCTCTTGAGACACTTCTGTAACGTCAAGGTGTGCCCCTGATTCTGTGGACCAATAGGCTACACGTTGTTGACTGCAGACTTCGCTGGAAAATCATTTGCTTGTGGGCTACTCATACACCGAACAGCCACAACATTTAAACCACCTGCCGGATATTGTTGATGTCCGCCTTTGTGCCATCAAAAGAGCTCCGTCAAACGCTCGTCACTTCAATTGGCAAACTCCGGGTTTCCTCCAGAACATTTCCCGGAGCATCACTTCCCCATCCCCCCAGCTTGTCTTCTTTAGTACATCCTGGTGCCATCTCTTCCTCAGGTACATGTTGCACACGTACCTGGTCAATGTACACAATGTAAAACAAAAAGGGACTCACTGGGCCAGGCGAGTGTCTTCCTCTGCTTCAAGGTCCAGGTCTGAGGCTCAGGTGCCCATTGGGGTGTTTGTAGTGGTGGACTGAAGGCTGTTTGACTAGTGTACAAGCGAAAAACTGCAATACACTGCAGGATGTGATGCACTGTGTTGTGACACATTCCTTACGTAAATATTGCTGAGATCCTCAGCAACTTGTGTCACAGTTGCCCCGCTGTCAGTTCGAACCAGATGGGATAGCCTTCATAATTCTCGTGCATCGATGATCCTTGGACGCCCAAAACTTTTTTTCCGGTTCATGATGTGTCCCTCTTAGGACCACTGTCAGTAGGTACTCACCATTGCTGACAGAAAGCACCCACACAGTCTAGCCTCTTCAGAGATGCTATGGCCCACACATCTTGCCCAAACAATTTGGCCCTTGTCAAAGTAGTCAGTTCCAATTTCTCCCACATCCAGCATATTGAATACAAGAACCGACTGTTCACTTACCATGCATGATCTGTCTGCAGACCTTGACAGGGGCCATTGTTATGAGATACTCAACATCGTTTGCTGCATCTGTGAGTGGTTTTAATGTTTTGGCTCATCAGTGTATTCAAAGAAAAGGGCTGGGATGTACTGATAGCACACTTTGGCAAAGCTATGCAAAATGGGCAATTAGAACTGTTACAATGCAATAAGCACAGGAAAATATAATCTCATAATCCTAATAAGGTTCAGTGTAGAACAGAAATGTGGAAGCAGCATATTCTGGTTGATAAGCAGTTATTGGAAGGCTACTGCGGCTCTTTGATAATCCAATAGTAACTGGATTATACTGTGAAGCAGAGTGCTGTACTGAGACAAAATACAGAACTGTGCAATATCAGACAGCTATGGTGCGCTCGTTATTTTCAGTCACTTAGTCATTTATCGTCTGAGAGCACAGAAACATAATGATGATGTGTTGTGGATGTACAAATGTAGTGAAAACAATGAGCGCATGATAAAAATAAGTAATTGATCTTGACAGAAATAGCTTGTCATGAATAACAGTCCTGGGATGTGAATAATGGCCATTACTCGGAGGCCCATATTGCTGTTACTGTCATAATGTGGCCATGAGATGGCGAAAAAAGCAATTAACTGCTCATTAAAATACAGTGGCAGCAGTTGTGGTTGGAAGAAAAATGAGCTAACAGAGAAAGCATGGTGGTATTAACCTTGGTATGCAGATGAAATTCTGACAAAACAGGCTATATGGCTAATCTCACACCTATATTTTTTTCATTGGATTTACATTCCTCCCCTTTCATCATTTCCATGTGGGTCCCAGGTTCGAGAACAGTGGGCACACTGGGCACCACTGGGCTGGGTTGTAAGTGGGCTTGTCACTGGGCTCGATGTAAGTTCCATGTGGGCTGCTCAGATCTCATTAGATCTTGCGAGTTACACACACGCAGGAAGCACATTATGTGCACTACATACAGCTGGCTAACCGAAGTCAAAGAAGCACAGAATATTTTGTATTTTAGCAACACTAAACTATGTGCGAGTTAAACTATTTGGCATTAATTTTTTAAAAAAATCCTTAGAATTGAGAGAATAAAGAATCTAGCATGGATAGACTAGTAAATATACAGATTGAATCAGATTATGTTCTGTGTGATTGGCACGCTTTAATCCACCTGCCGACTTTGTTGATATCTCCTTTCATAAAATTCTGAAATCTTGTAAATCCTCATGTTATAACAATACTATTCCAAATATTTGGCATCAATATCAGTGTTTCCCAGAGAATCATATTCTTCTTGTGGCGGTAGTTGATTTTCAGTGTGACGCATGGGGCCTGATAATTAATGACGCTTTTGGTGTTATTCTGAGTGTGTGAATGAATGCGTAGCTCCAGAAAAAAAGAAAAAATCTATATGTGGCGGGTGAAATCCTGAATATTTAGAGAAAGGCAATGGGGGACAATCATTTTAATTGTATCAGTGTCACAGTTCATAAATGTGCAGGTTGTTTGGTCAAAAGTTGCTGTGTATTCTGTGTCGTGGCCACATGAGGAAGTTATATATTATCACCAGTGTGATGTCTCTCCCCTCTCAGCTGTGAGTTATTGTGCACTGTGAGACCTCACTGCTACAGTTCCTCTGATCTCCACCTGTGTGGGCTGTGACAAGTACTTATAAGGCAGACAGATGGGGCCTCTTGATGGACCACCGTCTCCTGCCATTCCCTGCCGCCGTCACAAGCACAACTGCTGGGGCGTAACGGTTAGTTTATGATTTGGGGGACTGAACAACTGAAACAGTTCTGTCTGCGAGAATGCATTTTACTTTTTTTCATATGTTTATTAATACACGTTATTGGGGAGAACGCGTCCCCCCCCTTCGACTACGCCCTTGCACTACAGTGCTGTTGCTGTTCGGTGCCATGTCTGAAATTATAGTGGGCTAGTGACATGTTGAATAGATGGAAAAGCAATTGAGACACCAAGGGTCTCCACTCAGAGTGCTGTGTGTGTGCTAGGAATGCAGTATTCGTTCTCACTAGTGTGCTGCGTGGGTGATATCGCTCTTTACTTGAATTATGCACTGATGCAGGAGCACTGTTTTCATTCTGTTGTATTCTAGGACTGGAACCCAGTCTTTTTTTGTTTTTTGCTTTGCTGTCCGTATGTTTGGGGTTCTGTGTGCTCTTCAGTTGTGTGCCGGCTATAAGTGCGCAATGACTAAGTGGCCAAAACTGGGCTTTGTTTTCAGTTCCTGGTGTATTCGGGAGGTCAGTATTCTAGGTGCACTTTCAATATAATGCCACCCTGACAATTTTACAATTTTTGTTCCCGCAATGCCACGCAATGCGTCGTGGCAATGATTAAAGTCTTCGGGAACGAGCGTGAGGAGTGTGTGAAGGGTGTGGGGGTGCGTGCCATGTCATAGAGAGAATTTTGAAATATTCAAAGATTTGGCACGCATTCGGCATGCAGTGTTCGTGCCATTTACGTGCCACTTGCGTGAACCATGCGTGAACACTACGCAAATTCGGCAAACACTGCCGACGGTGCGTGTCAATGCGTGCCGTGTTAGGGTGTTGTCACAAGTTGTTCTCGTGATCATGGCATGCCCAGCTCATGCATAGTTGGCGCACGTCACAAACCATTCGCGCATGGCAGGAACTTCTCATGAAGTGTTCACGCATTTTTGGCCGTGCATTGCATAGACAGTGCGTAACTTATGTGCGTGTAGTGCGCGAACAGGGTGCAAACAAGGCTCCACTGCGTACCACTGAAATGGCATGCCTTGCCACGACACATTGCGGGGACAAAAATCGTGCAAGTGTCAGGGTGGCATAAGTTAGTCGTTAAAATATGGTAAGACCGTGTGAATCGTTTTTCCCCACTGGAAAATGTGCTTGTAATCAATTTTTTTCTTCAACTAATGTCTAATGTCAATGCTGGTCTGGATTTTGAATGGTAGAGTAATGTCCCTCTGGCTTTAATTTTGTACAACACGGCAATGCCTGAAAACTACTCTTTCTTGTGTTGAAACACTTCTCATAAAGCCTGAGATAAGTCCATGGTTGACATAACAGTGACTCCATACGTTTCTTACTGCCCAAGTTAAGTGTGGAAAATGGTCAGGATAATTTTAGGTCTTCTAATGTTGTGAGGTATGGGTCTTCACAAACAAAGCCAGTGTGGTGCTGATGGGCTCTCAGCTGTTTGACAGAGCTGGTTCCTCTTTACAACTGCTGTGGCATCAAGAGCCTGCCAGGCATTCACTTTACTTTTTATTATTAGGAAATCCATTAGCTGTAGCAAATTACTACTATTCTTTCAGGGGTCCACCACAACAGTCACAACAAGGGTTCATTTGTTTTTTATGATGTATGGTAAGAACTAAGGACTCAAAGTGGTCAAGATATCCTGTTTTTTTTTCCTCTGTCGTGCAAAAAATTCGTTTCACGTCCAGTGTGAAAACGGCTTTACTTCTGACAGTGTGCCTGTTACTTGGGTTTCTAATGAAAAGCCTGATAAAGGTATTGTCAACCAGACTACAACCACATGTGTGCATTACCACAATAATTCACCTTCATGTTGACTGTATTAACACAGTAATGGTACTTTTGCATTAATTGGACCTTCACAGTGAATTTAAAAACACAATGCCCAGTCCATCACAATGATCGTATTTTCATACTATCTGTTATTCTGTTATAATTAATGACGATTTCAAAGCTGCTCTTTTTCCCCCTGATAGTTGCCAGTTTCAAATGATGATTTGAGGTTGACTGTCTAGACAAAAAGAATATCTGTTTTTGCACATTCTATGTAATATTTGTCAGAAAAAAAACTGAGGAGCAGAGTCCGGGAGTGCTGGGATAAGAAAGTAATATCATTGTAATTATAGTCCCCTGGCCTCCATGCAGGGCCCTGAACATACTGTTTCATTTTTGTGGTGGAATTTTTTTCTGGATTGGGATGTTGTGCAACTTTGAAAGGAAGGCAATACTTTCTCTCTTTACCCTGGGCCTTGTTGCCCCTCACATTCTCAGAGAGGGTATGGAATGCTTTGCCTGTTCCTGTGCGCAGATGGGCAAGCTTTTGGACCCTGCAGAACAGGGGATTTCTTGGACGGTGCCGGGAACGTCCGTGGCTTGTCAGAGTTGGTGAGCCAACCTGCGAATCGAGTTTCAAAACATATCCTGAACTCCCTGTTCCCAGACAAATGTCTGGCAGACAAGAGGCCCTCATGGCCGGCCTATCAGAGCTGGCTCCGCCTCTGGAGGAGGCCGCGGGGATGTACGTAGCTGGGGACCAGTCTGTGGCTGCTGTTACAACACAGCTGCTGGAGCCCTGAATGTAATCTGAGACACAGCAACTACAAAACCTATAGTAAATAAACATCAGTGGGGGAAAATCAATGTTTGGGTCCTGAATTCATGGCACTCCCACAGTACATGAGATTTTTGAAATTACATAGTATTAAATAAACATTCATTTAATCTCAGAAGATATTACCCTGAGTGTTCATGGCACGAGTGTTGAAATTCTGGCCATTGTGCGTAAGGCCGTTGTCAGTTTGTTTGATGCAAATTCAAACTGTTAGATTTGTGTTCTATAAGTGATGCAGAGAGAAGAGCAGGGATTTACAGCTCACTGCTGTTTATTGCTAGATACCACATTTCCTTTGAGCTATCATTAAAATGCATTGGTGCACCCGAAAAGGATGATGATTTAAACCTGAACGGGACTGAGTCTTACAAAAGTGTTGTGTATAATCTGAGTCACAGTAAACTGTTCTCAAGCCATCCCCAGATAGTATTATTCATTTTGCATTAATACATCTGTCAGTTTCAGAGACTAACTCAGTTTCACTGCAATGGTTGCGAGTAAAATAGAACTTAGATTTATTTTTCGGACATGGGGCAAACACAACCTGTGGAGTTCAAATTTAACTCACTGTTGAAGGCTTAATAGTTCATCTGAAGTCTTTGTCTTCTGTGCCTTTCTCTTGACACAGAGAGAGAAACAGTTGTCCCTCATGAATGGGACACATTTCTCACAGATCATTGGCTCAGATTTTTATAGGAACTGAAGGAGAATAGCTGCCCTTTAGCTCAATTATTAAAATTCTGCCTGTTGTTTTTGTTACTATGGAGCCCTGAAGGGGATTTTTTTCTTGTGCATGTTGCAATGTTTAAATGAAGACAGAGCCCGTTCTTAAATCAGAAAAAAGGCTCACACTGTATATGGGGGTATCCTTTGCTTGAGACAAATCTCATACTTCGAGATACTTTATGACTGTGATTCCTCCATCTATCCATCCATGCATCCGTCAATCCATCCATTATGAAACTTGCTAATTCTTGGTCAGGGTCCTAGTTGAGGGTTGTAGGTAATCCCAGCATGCATTACTTTTGAAACAGGAATGGATCATGGCCTCACAAATAATGTACCATAAATATTAGGTAGGTTTTTAAACTGTAGATATTATACAGCTGTTCTGCAGATCACTTTAATTTGTATTTGGCTGCTTTTTGAATAAAGCAGCATCAGCTAGATGATTATTTATGTTTTAGGCAAATGTTAAACTGCCTCCCCTTCCGGGAATGTCTGTCGTCACGCAGATCATGGATTCAAACTGCTCACTCAGTCTTTTAAAATGGAATACGTTTTCTAGCTCCGCCTCAGAGTTCGCTTGGAATAGAACTGATTCCATTCCCAGTGAAAAACAGGAAATGCAAGTCTTTTGTCTGGGGTTTATTTCACTCGGGAGCATCTGGCACCATTTTATGCCGTCATCATGGCCCCTAAAAGGATTCAGTGGTACTTGCAGAACTCTTGTTTAGTAAAAGTGAGTTTGTGGTGTTATATTTGCGCCTCACTCTGGTGTGGCCAACAGATTGATACATTTTTGTGTGAAACAATCTTCAGGTATTAAGTATTGTCATTCAAAAAATGCCCACAGTATTTGTCAAGTTTTTTTTTTTTTGCTTTTGGGTTTTCCCTAAAACTGATTTAAAGTTCTTATGGCTGCTTTAACAATGAAGTAAGTTCCATCAGTCACCATATGACTACGTAATGATAGTATGTTGTTTAGTGTAAAAATATACGGATGGTTTATCAATGGCCATCAACCACTGTTTTATTTATTTTATTTAATATGCTGCTATGTTATACAGTAAACTGCTTTGATTCATAATAGCAACCGAAGAACCTGCAAACATCTATCGATGGGGACTGATTGTAAAATCTTTAAAAACATTGCTGCTTTGGCATCATGTCATATTGGTGGTTACTGGAACACATGATAAAACTGAAAGGATTACAACTAATGCAATTGCCTCAATCATGCACGTATCTCTGCCACTGTTGACTTGCTGCAATAAAACACGCTGCAGACCCTGCTCAGCTGAGCCGCTTTGTTTAATGGGAACAAATATCATTGCCAAGAGACTGCCTTCGCTTCACTTTCCCCTTAGTGATTGAACAATAGATACTAAGTATTTCTTCTCAGTAGCTTTGTTAACAGGAGGCCAGTGCAACTGCATTCTACAGATTAAGGTTGGCTATCTTGACTGAATGAAGCTCTGATCTCAAGTAGGCTAATTATTTTGCTAACGCATTAAAGCTGGTTACTATTTGAAGCCATTTAGCGGCTGAAAGATGAATTAGCCTGTGTTCTTCAGAAATAGTAAACCTAACCTTTAAAAATATAAATTCAGTTAAGATGTCAAAATTAAGCTTTGTCAGACCTGGCAATGTTTCTCTAATCCTCTACTATCCAGTCTTGGTGAGCCATTGCCCACTGTATCCTCAGTTTCCTCTTCTTGGCTAACATAGGTGGAACTCCGAGGGGTCTTCATCAACTGCTGTAGCACATACGCTCCAAGGTTTGACGTGATGTGCATTCAGAGATGCTCCTCTTCATAGCACATGGTTATTTCAGATACTGTCACCCTCTGGTCAGCTTGAAACAATCTGGAAATTTTCCTCTGGCCTTTTAGGCATTTAGTACTGCTGCCTCCTGGATTTTTTTTTGTTTCTCACACCATTCTTTGGACATTCATGAGGCTGGTGTATAAAATCCTTGGAGATGAGCAGGCGCTAAGATGCTCAAAGTACCAATGGTGCCAACAATTTTTCAACTGTCCCGTTCTCTGAGATCACATTTCCTCCCCATTCTAACATTTTCACTGAACAACAGCTGAACCATTTGCCCATAGCTGCTTTTATGCAGTTTGGTGCCATCATATGATCAGTTGATTAGATATTTGCATAACAATCAGGCATATCTAATAAATTGGCTCTTGAATGTATATTTGTGCAGTCTGGTAGAAAATTCAAGGAAGCAGTCCTTGAACTATAGCAGTAATATTTAAAATGAAAAATAAATACTTATGTGAGACTTATACTTATGTGAGATGTCGTAATATGAGTAATGTACATTCACATTTTACATTTAGTAATTTAGCAAAGTCCTGTACAAGCCCAATATAAATACTTAGGCACTTTAGGCAAAGGATATGAAAAATTTAAACTGGTTTGCCAACCACCAATAATTGGGTCAATGACGTGACATTGTCCGAGTGCACTACTTCGGTTTAAAATAATTTTAAATGATTCATAATAATCATTTTATTCTATAAAACCTGTTTAATTTGAACATATTTCAAGTTTATCATAAAAATGATATATTTTATGTTTTGCCATCTCAAACCCTCAAAATGTTAGGTGGCGCAACCGTCCGAGCAAGTTAACAAAATGTGAAATTTATTAAATATGTAATTTAAAATATGAATATAATATTAATATGGGGGCATAATTTTATATTGAAAACCCTTCAAATAAACAAAGTTTAATTGTTCTTAAATTGTTTGGAAAACCAAAATACCCGCCCCCTACAATAAAGAATCCATAACTTACTTTTAATGCCAAGCTCAATTACAAAATAGTAATGTTTTAGGCAGAGTAGACACTCTCAGGTATACTTACTAAAAAAATCACTTAGAAAAAAAAAGGACAGAAGTGTGTTTTTTTTCCCAGAAACTTTTGGTTGCGCCACCTGACATTTTTTGGCTGGTGAAATTGCAAATACAGTCTAAAACTGTAAATGTTGTGCAACCATTAAGACTTGTGTAAACACACTCTTCCAACTTCAAATAAATGTATTCTTTTCATTTTTAAAGATTTAAAAAACATTTTTAAAATGCTTATTTGTCATTGACCCAATTATAGAAGAAGGTATTTTTCTTCTATGATTCTTGGCAATGGTAGACCAGTTTTCATTCTTAGTATCCTTCAGCTAAGGTGCTAAAATAACGCTTTGATTCCTTGAATTTCCACAGAAGACTCCTTAATATAAAAAGCATAATGTCTGAATAACTAAAATATATAAATACAATGCAAAAGAAAGAGGGCTTGGCACATATGGAATCAGATTATGACTTGCAGTCAAGCAGATTCACTTTATAAAGATGTAAGTTCTGAGCATGTGCAGTAATGGTGACACTGCTACTTTAGTTGTCTTGACTTATCGATGTGTTCTGAATTGATAAACATGGTTACTGGTGACAATGCTGCAGCATGATTCAGTAAATTCAGCAAGTTATTTACATTTTGACTGCAGCTCAAAAAAAAAAAAAAAAAAAAAAAACACACACACATCAAGAGGATTTGTGGAGCTTATGTAACATATGCGTTATCCTGGTTTAAAGTACAGTATAGATACTGAAGGACAGCAACAGTTATAATTAGGGCTAGGCTCAGAAGACTAAGTTCGACTCTAGGAGTGGAGAATGAAAAACTGAACATGCGTAGGTTTAAGCGGTACCATATATTATAGATGTGAAGACAAATAACATTACACATTGACAACAATAAATAGAATGAAAATAAGAATGGCCATTCCTAGGAAAACACAGCATGCACAATTCAATTCATCATTGGACATTAAACTTGCAGCATGTATCTGATTGTCCATAGACAAAAAAAAAAAAAAAAAAAAAAAAAAAGTTTGAGGGTTTGCCTGTGATGGAAAAGGCGCAAACACAGTTCAACAGCTGCATACAGAAGCCTCCTACCAGCCCGACCAGGGCAGTGGAGGTTCAGTTTGGTACTGCTTTCAGCAGTATAAATTTTGCCAATTTATTTTCCATATTTTTGCCTATACGCTCCATATGCTCCTCTGACTTTCCTTGTTAGACAGGATTTGTCACTACTCAGTGTAAATGCTGTTTAAATGTGTTCAAGCATGCTCATTGAAAGAAAACTCAAGATCGCTTGGGGTTGGTTTGTCTCCCAGTTGCTGATTGGAATAGGGAGTTGTGCTCCTGGGAAGCCATAGCCATGCATGTTTTAGACATCTCTTTTCTCTAAGGCTGTGATTACACTAGTCTTTTTTATGCGACTTTTGTCATCCGATCGTGCCAGGGCGCATTCGCTGTCAAGTCTGTAAATTTCGAGATCGGATCTTGTTCGCATTGAGATCCGATGAACCAATGCCTGGGTCAGTGGGGGAAGTGGCCTGGGTCGCACTGAGCTTGGATCTCAGTGAGGTGTAGACAGCATGTGGGCACAATCCTGTGAGGATACGCTCAGGAACCAGACGCAAGAACCAAGCAGTGCAGTAGATGAGTTTAAGCGAGGGGGGAAACCCCACAGGGCAGAAGGCAAAGGTACAAAGTCCACAATCCAAAAATCACAATCCAGTAGGGCAGAATCAGAGTCAAAAACTAGGGCAGCAATCACAGTACTCGTGGTCGGGCAAAAACAGGTTCGGTACATAGGCACAGGATTGTCAGAGAAGCAAAAGCCAAAATCCAGTGGGCGTAATCCAAACCGTTAACAGGGCAGCAAACACAAAAGTCGTAGTCGGGCAAAAAGGGTTTGTAAACAGATGCAGACAATAGTACCAAAAAGCAGAGCCAAAATCGTAAGTCGGACGGTCCAGTCAGAAGAGTAACACTATGAGTACAAGGCAAAAATGATAGCAGCACAGGTAAACAAGAGGAACATTCTGACGGGGAACTGCAGTGAGAAGACAGCTTAAATACACTCAAGGGAAGTCACATGCTATGATTAGGATCAGGTGATGAGGATCAGACTAATTACGTGGGAGGAAACACAAGGGAGAACCTAACCACATGAAATTGGCAAAAGCCAAAACGCGGACAGGGAGCACGAGACAGCCTATGACAAGACATACAGCTCCGGTTAGGGAGTTCTAATGTGCACAGATAATGAGAGGTAGGACAGAGTGGAGCAGGTGCGGAGGATCCGCTGAATTGCAGCAAAGACTAAGTGAAGGCAAGAGGCGGAGACTAGAACAGGGCGAGTGCTGAGAGCTTGTTAATCAATTAGTAAGTGCAGCTATACAATCCCTAGTGCTCGTTAGTAAGTTAGTATTATATACAATGTTAGTCTTGGTTAGTAACTTTAACAAAAACAACAAACTGTTAGTATTGGTTAGTAAAACAGAAAAGAGAGGCGAAGGAAGCAAACGAGATTGGAAGATTGGATTGTTTGAAACCCAGAAACCATGAAATCACCTAAGCATGTGACACGCAGGACTGGGGAGAAGCTGTAGCTTAACAAAAGACCAGACGGGAGACAAAGTGCAATGAAGGGCATGAACAAAGACATGGACCGGAATCTAACAGAATAGTGGATTGGGAATGGCAAAAACAAAAACATGGCAAAGTACAAAAACTAAACAGAACATGGCAAAACCTAACAGAACAGATCATAAACATAACAGGGAAGACAGAAACATAATAAACATGGCAGAATCAAGACAGACAGAGCAGAATCATAACAAATCCGGAAATTTACTGAACGTGAATCTTGTGTAGCTTTCCGCAACGCAGCAATTTCTCTCCGAAGCGCACAAAGCAAAGGGGAGATGTTCAAAGTTTGAGGACAACTGGACTGGAACACTGCTGAGACCTGCTATCTTCCAGCACTGTGGGCTGACATGACTGTGCGATCTACACTTGACAGCAGTAACAGAAATAAAGCAAAATAAAAAATTAAAAAAAAAATCACTGATGTTCCAGCACTGAGGAGAAAAATGGCTGTGCTAATCACTCGTCTCTGCTGCTCTCCCCTCAGTTAGGTGGGTCGTGTACTGGCCCTGCCACCGTTACAAATGTTAGGAAAAGAAGTGGGCTCTGTTTGCACCAGGAGCCATTTAGGGTGCACCTATTGCATGGGAATATATCCCCGCGGGAATATATCTGATCACTGTTGCGATCAGGTTGGTCACATCAAAGTGTCAAGTGTGGCCGTACGTATACCAACATGGCCGAGTTCTTATTCGGCGCAGCCTATGACCAAAGTCTCATTGAAAGGTCAAGTGTAACAACAGCCAATCACACTTGATTCAAATTATTGCTTCATTGTCAAGCATCTATATCATTATCAAGTTCTTGAGATGCTATGCATTTGTGTTAAAAAAATAACAGTATATTAAAAAATGTGAATAAAGTGCAAATTTTTTAAACTAGACTTCAGTTCCATATTTCAAATGTTGTGGAAACATTACACATTCAATTTCAAATCAAAGCATTGACAAATTTGATCAAGTATTTTTTTACAGGAAGCAAAGAAAAGGAATATTAATCTGTTAAAAAATAGCAGTGTTGACAATTTTCTCTTCAAACTCAAATACTAAATTTAACTCAAGATTTAACTTCACTTTAAATTACTGAACTAATATTTAGTTGCTTAACCATTGCTTTTGATAACTGTCAACCAACTTCTGGCACCCAGGATGAACAAACTACATTCCACGTTTCCTGTGAATTTTTGGGTTTTACTTCAGTATCTTCATTTTTAATGTCACCCCACTAGTTTTCAATTGCGTTGAGGTCAGGGAATTGAGCCGGCTACTCAATCTTGTTTGTCTGGAGCCAAGATGTTGCTTACTCGTATGTTTGAGGTTGTTGTCTTGTTGAAACACCCATTTCAGGGACATTTCCTCTTCGGCATATGGCAACATAATCTCTTCAAGTATTTTTATGTATTCAAACTGATCCATTATCCCTGGTATATGATAAATAGGCCCAACACCATAGCATGAAAAACATCCCCATGCCATGATTTTTGCTCCACCATGCTTCACTGTCTTCACAGAGTACTATGGCTTCAATTCATTACCCAGGGGTCATCTGAAATACTGTCGATGACCACTAGACCCAAAAAGTATAATTTTAGTCTTACCAGTCCGCAGAATATTACACCATTTCTCTTTGGGCCAATTAATGTATTTTAACCGATTCTGCACATGCTGTTTTTTCAACAATAGCGTTTTACGGGGCTTCTTGCAGATAGCTCAGCTTTAATCGAACATTTTCTGACTGTTACAGCACTTACAGGTAATTTTATATCATCTTTGATTTTTCTGGTGGTAATGATGGGCTGAATCTTTGTCATTCTGACTATTCTTCGATCCGTTTTAATCCGTGGCGGCTGGTGAACTGGCGATAGGGGAGGCTCAAAACAATCCCTTAAAGTTAATGACTGGTCACGACCTGTTTTCAATCATTCATTTAAATTACCATTACAGAAACTCTGAAAACTCTCAACATTATCAGGTGTGGCCAGTTTTCATTTATAACGCATACCTGTCAACTCTCACGCATTCGGTGTGAGTTTAAGTGGCATATTTACGTTCCTCTACTGTAGTCAGCAATTATTCAATCAACGCGTACATAAGAGATTCTCACTTATTTCATTTAAACGTTCATGAAACACATGCATTGCTTCCAATCCCTGAATAAAGAAAAGCGTGAGAAGTCCGGAGTCGTAATCGGTATGCGTTATAAATGAAAACCGGCCACATCTGATTATGTTGAGAGTTTTCGGAGTTTCTGTAATGGTAATTTAAATGAATGATTGAAAACAGGTCATGACCAATCATTAATTTTAAGGGACTGTTTTGAGCCTCCCCTATCGCCAGTTCACCAGCCGCCACTGGTTTTAATAATAGTTGCTCGTTTCAGGTTTTTGTTGCCATTTTAAAGCATTTGCGATCATTTTAGCTGAGCATCCAATAATTTGCTGCACTTCTTAAAACATTTTCCACTCTCCAATCAATTTTTTAATCAAATTACGTTGTTCCTCCGAATAATGTTTGGAATGGCCTATTTTACTTCACAATTCTGAAGGAAATATATTTTATAACAATATGTCAAACATTTACGTCCCTTCTACTTTAATAAAGGACAATTAATGACTCCTGTTTCTTCGCAGAATGAATGAATTCTCTATTTAAGCTCCACACTGCTATTATTTTGAACTTGCCCCTTTCAATGAATCAGTCAATTTCTCAAAACAAGGTGCATGCATGTCATGACAGTTGGGTCCGTTGTTTTTCTATTACACTTCTGCATCTACAAGTAAATTATTTGCCATGCAGAAATATCACTACTACCACTAACAGTGGTTATTGATGTCGCACGGCAATTTTTTTGAACACAACTGTAGTCATTTGAGTCAGAGCTGAGAGACCTCTAAAACATGCAGGGCTATGGCACTCCAAGAACAGGGATTCCTACCCCTGCACTAAGAGGATGCTGCTTTGAAGATGTAGTGCTCTGGCAATGTCTGATGAAAAAGAAGCTTACAATACAGTGGCTCATTAGCTACATTTTTTTTATGCCCTCTCAAGATGGAGTCCTCCCTTTCATGAGGGGAAAAAAATCGTGTTGCTAAAGCTATGTTTTAGATCTGTCTGCTTGGAGACCTGCGGTCATTTGCATAGGCAAATGTGCTTCTACGATATTGTGGATTCTACGAGTTGTGGATGAATCCTGCTCAGAAATAATCTGCAGGATCTGTGCATGCTGCTATATTTTTTTTTTCATGTTTATCGAGTGGCCAGGCAGACACATTGTAGGATTTGTCTCATGGTTTGTGGCTGTTGCACCTCTGACTACAACAGCTTCTCAAGAAAACCATTTAAAAAGTTCAGATAATAACTTATTTATTATTATTTAATAATAACTATAATTTTATCATCCTCGCTAGGAGGTATTGTGATCACATGCATGTGTGTGTGTGTGTGTATTTGTCAGCAGGAAGACTGACAAAACAATATCTATGATGGATTACCTCAAAACTTTATGGAAAGTTGGACTGACTAAATTTCCAGACCAATCCGGGTACAGATCTGGATTCGGCAGCTGATTATATGTGCTAGTGGATCAAAACTTGCCGGCGGAGGTATGCGCTCTATAAGTGCCCTCTAGTTTATGTTTGGTCTACTTAAAACAAATTTTGCTGCCCTTTTCATGTAGTGGGGAAAGAGGCTGAGATTTTTTTACGTAGATAAACGCAGATTATGAAACATTCAGACGCAACCACAGGCAAAAACCACAAGCTAACTGTTGCTTTATCTGATCAAAATCATACTCCTTGTTTGCAGGATGTGAGAATATCCCAAACACAAGCTTATACTGTCTCAAATTCAACTGAAGAATCAAGGAGTTGCAGTTGATATGACTGAAGGAGTATTAGTGAGCCATATCCCATTGGATTTGTACATTTTTAGCACATGCATTCCTTTTAGAAGCTGTATTTTCCTCATGTGATTCAGGTTAAATGGCTTGCCTGAAACATCTATGACTGCAGTCCCTCTGGAATTTTAGCCGACTTTAAAAAGCGTGGTTCCTTCATCGTCAAGACATTGCTGCAGTTTGTAAACTAATTTTTTTGTGAATGTGTTGTATAATGCCTCTGTTCCAGTGTATCTCCAAGCTGGCTATCCTTGCTACATATACTTTGTTGACATGAGGTACTCCAGTGGTGCAGAATGTCTGAGTCGCTGCCCCGGCTGTCTTATCCCAGTTGAAGGACATACTCCATCACCACTGGCTAATTGGCAGGTGGAGGAAAATCACTGCCGCGGCTGCATTTCTCTGAAAGCTGGTTTCAGCTTCTAAAGCCTTGTCTTTTCTGGTTAACAAAACATGAAGCATGATTATCCCTTTTTGATGGACATTAAGGCCTGGCTTGAAGTTTCAGGAAGTGAAAAGTGTTTGAATCTTAGCTGCTCACCATCTGCATGGAAGCATCTGTATGTGGGTGCTCTGCCTGAGCCATGTTAAATACAATTAAACCCCTTTGTTAATATTGAGTTCATCTAATTGCAGCGTTTGGACAACTTTGATTATGCCTTTGGTTGGGGTTAAGTGTGTATTATTGCTAGTCCAACAGTTCAAACATCTGGGCTAGTGGACGACCTGCTCACATCGTTCAAGCTTGTAGTGCTACAATAACCTCCTTATCCTCCAGGCCTTCATAAATAAACAAGGAAATATGCAAGAGTTACAGTGTACTATTGTGTGATTGCATTTTATCCAAAAAGGAGTGGAAACGGCACATTGACAGTGAAACTGGAAATATGGTCCAGGAGTAAATGTAGATGCTCATGCTGATCCAAGCCTAAATTTAATTCTGGTGGCAGGTGAGCACCCTGTCCACAGGTTTGTGTTGCAGGAGATTTTTTGCTCATATGCTAGTCTTCACAATAGCCTTGCCCTATACTCAGGCATTCTGCACGGTCCAGACAGGTGAACTGGCTTCTGGTCCAGAAGAGTGCTTAATGGAGATTGCATTAAATTTGACCTCGACCTTCTTCTCCTTTCACTATGCCTGAATATGGAACCATTTGCATGGCTTTGTAGCCAGTTCTCTGAGGAAGGATGCTTTGTAATTGAGATCAAGTGTGGCCATTGTTTGAACCAATTATCAGAAAGCCTCCTCCTTCAGAGACGATCACATCTAGACCTTCAGATCTTGGCAACTTGCTGACCAGCTCCCTCTCAAAAATCTCTTTGTTGTGAAAGTGTAGGGCTGCCAGCGATGAGCATTGGAAAATAGGAGTTCATACACTCAGCTATTTATCTGTGTGTCTTCTGTGTAAACTCTGGAAGATTTCTGATTTTTTTTTCAGACACGGCCAGTCCTGGGAAACAACAACTATTTCTATTCAAAGCATGATTGGAAGGAGATGTATGTAATCAGGATGCTTGCTGGGTGACTCCTCTCATTTATTTTTGAGAAGTATGTGTCTCCTTGGCAGTCGCTCTTGTTAGTGACACATCAGTGAGCTGTAACTTTGCAGGCGAAAAGCCATATTTGTGCTTCAGATGCACAATATATCTCACCGATTTATGGCAAGGAAACACTGACACCCTTGGCCCTGGCGTGTGAAGATCATTTTGGTGCACATTGGCCTTTATGGTGATGCTAATTTGCAAATGTTTTAGTGTTCATCTCTGGGCCATTTGAGCTTGCTACAGCGTGTCGCGTGGTTTGACATTAATGAGGTGTGATTTCTTAAGTTATTTGAGCTATGACCTCAGAGTTTTAGAATAGTTAGCTCCTGGCCAAAATACTCTTGATGTGCAGCGGGGAAGCCCTTCCTTGGAATCGATTAATGCATCAGAGATGTGCTAGGCAATGTGTGCGGAGTAATTTGATTAGACTGTTCTCATCCAGTGCTGAGAAGCTTCTCATTGGCAGCACCTACTTGAATGGAGGGCTGCATATTTACAATTACGTTGACCTCTCTGGCGCCCTCTCTGGCTCTTAGAGCACAGCGCTTGGCAGAGTGGTTCTTGCACTCATAACGGACACTTTGCCTCAGGTTGATTGATGGATGGCACTCTGTGGCCAAGTCAGAATCTGGGCGACCTAGGATATATGTGAGGCAAAGTTCTGTTTTAGAACTGTTTTTGACAAGAGCCCTGATTTCTCAGCGCCATAAACTCTTACCTCTGGTCCCCATGGAATTGCTTTGCTGTAACTTTGCATTTACGGATGTGCTATTGCTTATGGAAACAAGGAAAGTGGGTCAGACAGAGGGGTCCCCACCCTGCTCGCCCTCTTCCTCGCTTCTGTCTTTACCGCTGATATGGTGCTCATGAAAGAATGGAATGGCCAACGTATAGCACACATCAGCTCTCTTCCTGCCGTGATCTTATCAGTGTGTCCTGTTTATTTCACTTATGTACATTGTACTGCAAATTTACCACACCACCAGAGATTCAGAGTACAGAGGGCGTAGAAATTTTTACTTAAAGTGCTGTGAAAAAATATTTGCCTCATCCCGATTTTTTTTTATTTTACCATATTTGTCACATTTGAATGTTTCTGATCATCAAACTAAGTGTAAAATGAGAGAAAGATACCTGGAGTGAATATAAAATGCAGTTTTTCAATTTTTTCATTTATTGAAGGAAAAAAGCTATCCAACCCTACTTTGCCCTTCGTGAAAAAGTAACTGCCCCCTCAGTTACTAAATCTACCAATTAATCAAATTTAATTGATAACTGGATTAAATTTCACCAGATACACTCAACACATGATTACTATGAGCCCTGTTGAATCTAAACATCACTTAAATAGAAGCTGTCAGGCAGTGTGATTTAGGAAAAAGGCAGTGCTTGATGCCTTGATCTGATGAAATTTAAGAATAGGTGAGAAACAAAGTTGTTCACATCTATCTGCCTGGGAAGTGTTACAAAGCCATTAATAAGTCTGTGAGACTCCAGCAATCCATGGTGAGAGCCATTGTCCACAAGTGGAGAAATGGTCTAACTAATTTTCTCAGGGAGTGCATCAATAACTCATCCAGGAGGTCACAAAGAATGTAGACTAAGTTCTATAGGACTGCGGGCCTCACTTGCTTCAGTAAGGGCTAGTAGTCATGATTTTACAAAAAGAAAGAATGACTTCCATGAGAGAGATGCCAGGCAAAAACTCCTGCTGACCAAAAAGAACATGAAGGCTCATCTCACATTTGCCAAAAAAAAAAACATCTTGATGATCTCTAAGACTTTTGGGATAATATTCTGTGGACTCGTGAGTCAAAATTGGAACATTTTGGAAGAAATGGGTCTCCTTACATCTGGTGTAAGCTAACAAAACACTCCACAATGAGAACATACCAACAGTCAAACACAGTGGTGGTAGTGGTGGCAATAGTCTAGGGCTGCTTTGCTGCTTCAGGATCTGGACGACTTGCCGTAATTGATAAAACCACAATTTCTGCTCTTCCCTAGAAAATCTAGAGGTAGAATGTTCAGCCATCAGTTCCTGATGTAAAGCTCAAGTGGGGTTGGGTTATGCTGCAGGACAATGATCTGAAGCATACAAGCAAGTCCACTTTTAAATGGTGGAAAAGAAACAAAAGGTTTTTGGAGTGGCTTCGTCAAAGTTTTGACTTGAATCCAAATGAGATACTGTGGCACGACCTTTACCCCATTCTGGAACTTAAGCCTGAGTATATTGAAGTGCAAACTCAGCTATAGATGGGAGGGAAAGACCTCAAAGAAGAAAGTTGTAAGACAATTATGAATGCGAGTGCAACTGTGACTAGGAATGCAGGGAAATTTGGTGTCTCCAAAATTGTTGCTGAAACGCACACAAACATTACCAGGAAAACAATCCGTAAAATATTCTTTTTTGGTTACAGTATTGGAGTATTTGATCCTGCAGTTGTTTTGGGACCAGACTGTGGCAGTATTTTTTTCCTAGGCTGATTAGGCTTTGTCACAGCGTCACAAAACCAGAGGAAAACTCAGAATCTTTTTCTGTCTGACAAAAACTTACATTTCCAGTGTTGTTACTCAATTTGGGTTATATTTTCAGTATTTTTGACAATTTGACAGCAATCTACTGACTGTCACCTTTCAAAAGAGGCCATGATTATGCCGGTAGTCAAAGTGGACCAAGAACACTAAGCACTGAAGTTTCGGTGGAAATATGCGCAAAAAAATAACGGAACATTAAACAGGACGCTCATACTCAAAAACTCACCAGTGTGGCTGAATTAAATCAATTCTGCAAAGGAAACTGGGCCAAAATTCCTCCACTGTGATATCTTACTGCCGGTTATAAGGTTTGATTGCAGTTGTTGGTCCCAAGAGTGGCACAACTAGGTTTTTTGTCGAGGGGAGCAATTAATTTTTCTCCTGGGTGATGCAGGTTTGGAATACCTCATTACTGTCAGTAAGTGATCATTTAAAAGCTGCATTTCGTGTTTACTCACATTGTCTTTGTCTCACTCTAAAATTTGTCAGAAGATCTGAAACATTTAAATGTAACAAATAAGCAAAAATAGGTGAAATTGAGATGGGGAAAATAATTTTTAAGAGCACTGCAGACTTGTAAGGATTTTATTTTTCTACACGGGAATTCTCTTCGTATGTTGTCAATATGGGAAGAAGAATTAATTGAAGGGCTGTGGACTGGTAATTTCAGAAGTAATGCCAATGGGCTTCCTTTGAAGCGCGCTATATCACCAGTCATCATCCTTCCACATCTTCTCCCTCTTAGAGACCCTGTGCTGAGTGTTATGTCACGGTTACCTAACGGAGAGCTGGCTGTGATCCTAAGGTGGGAGATTAGGCTGTCACGACTCCTCCCTGGCTCATGATCAGCTCTTGCACAGCACCAAACCCTCCTACTCATAACAAGGTGTGGGGGAGAGCTTTTTCTTCCAAGTTCTTCTCAGGTCATCCTTGGGCTCCTCTTTTTCCTTATTGCACTGCTTGAAGTCAGCTAATAGTCTACTGAAGGCCTGGCCCACCTCACAAGATCAAGCAAATGGACATTGCCCTGAGGCAGCTGTACTGGGGAAGCTGTCGTTTTAACTGCTGAAGGAGCTGAGAGATTCCAGATTTGAAAGCAAAAAGGGGCTGAAATTTTTCCCTCCTCAGGGAATTATTTGTTTGCTCCTAACATGAATGGCAGCATGGCCGATGAAACTCTCCTGACCTTCCGGAGATTACTAGCAGCGGCCTCCAGGCTGGAGGAGAGCTCATGTTTTGCCTCCGCGTGTGGATCCATCCTCTCGGTGAGCTTGGTGGAATTTTCCATCAATTCAACAGAGTGCATCCTGAAATTTCAGGCGAATAAGTTGGTCTGTTCTATTCAAAGCTCAAAGGAAAGTTATTTTGTTTTCAGAAATGTTGCTGTGGCAGAGGTCCGCTTATTTATTGCTGCTGTCTGATGCGGGTGTGAATTAGGCAGGATCAGCATTCTGGAACAGCAATCTACAGGCATGCCTGTTGTCTGCAGGGAATTTAGATGCACTCAAATAAGTCTTCAAAGGAAATTACCTGTCTAGTCAGCCATTTCCAATATTTATGGCATGTGCTGTTGAGAAACAAGATTGTTAAGCCTTGAATTCAGACAGTTCATATGGCGTAAGTTTTTTATATAATGATCAACAACACAGCAGAGGTGAAAGTATGTTAAGCCAGAAGTGTATGCATGCATTCCGCAGTCCAGAAGAGTAAACAACTGAATTCGTATATTACAAACCAGGTTATACATTATTTTTTACTGTCAAGTCAATAACTATTATCAATGTCTTACTGCAGAAGCAAAAGATCTCTGCATGTGTCACCCTACTAAAATCAATTAGGCACTTTCAGAGCTTGTTATTTATCTTTTACTTGGATTTTCTCTATTGAGAATGAAGGGCAGCCCTAGCTTGCAGGCAAAATCCTTGCAGGCATCTTACGACTTAATTTTAAAGATGAGTTTGAGTGGTATCTCGTATTTATCTTATTGTTTTTGCAGGATGCCGTAGTCTAGGAGTCAGGACCAAATTTTTGATTTTGGAATGCCTCTGCCATAAAAAGTTTTTGAATATAAGAATGAAAATATCATTGGGTCTTTGCACAGTCAGGTTATGTCTCTTGCATGCTTCACTGCAAGAGTTTATTTATTTGATTGGTTATGTTTTGAGAGGACAAGAGGCCTTGTACAGGGATAGTCATATTTTACTTCTCTTTTACTTTACCTCTTTGTGTGCCTGTGAATGAAACCCTTGTAGTTCACCTGTGAGTGAAGCACTGAGCATTAATATCTGGAAATCAATATAATGCCACTCGCTACAAAACTATCCCCGAAATGGAGGGTTAGGGGATTTTCAGAGTGTTCCCAAGAAATGGAAGTAGCAGGTTAAATGAAAAAAGTAGCCAGTCAAGAGTCGCATGTGCAGCACACCGTCAGTCTGCTTCTCGGGGGTCTGGGGGATTGCCCGCCCCGCCCCCCTCGTGAGAATTTTTTTTCAATGGTGCTCTTGAGTGCATTCTAGTGGACCTTAGACAGCTTAATTTGTCTATTTTTCAGTGGGTAGTTTTCAAATTTTTTAGTCAAATTTCACTATTGTTTTGCTATTTAAAGTTGAACACCCTTACATACATGCCACCATTTCATGCACAATATAACTAGCACCACAAACACAAGTACATTAAAAACTATAAGCAAGCATAAATCAACTCCAACAGTACAACAATTATTTCTTTGAAGCATTTTTTCTATATTTTTCCAATTGATTCCTTAACACACATCGTTTGCCTGTCTTCTCCAGTCGTAAGTATTAGAAACTGTGCAAAATAATTAACATCTCTTTACAATTATACATTTATTTCAATATTTCAGTCATTTAAATGTCTGAGAGTTTTCTTTTGGCACCGAATAATTAGCCATTTTCAACCATAACAAATATTGAGTCACTATGGTGAGGGAAAAATTATGGAATCATCATTTAATTGGCATTTATAAAATAAATATCAGCAAAAATCTATGGAAATTGATATGCAATTAAGAGAGTGCCTGCCGACTTTCATGAGGTGGTAGACTTTATTAGAATTGAGAGGAAGCATGGTACCAACAACAGAGGAAGCATGGCACCCACATAACCCTATAATGATGAAGAAACTTTAATGGTAAAAAAAGATCTCCGATAGGTAACACCGACATCATATGCAATAGGCTACACGTGATATTCATTAAAAAAAAAAATTACAGCTCTCATTTCAGCATTTTCGCAGCAATGTATTTTATTTTAAGACGGCACTTTACTTATTTAAAATATTTTCAGTCGTAGAAAAAAAAACATTTGAATGAGAAACTTATCGAATTATGAACATCCGTGCAAACAACGTCAGTTAAAGCCTAAGCCAAGCTAAATATCGAGGGCTGACTGCAATAAACAGATTTGTCCAGGTGTTATGGATTGGACATAACTGTTTATTGCAGTCAGCCCTCGATATGTGCTGTCTCACCATTACACGATTCAGCATATTCGAAAGACAATTCACGCGTCATGTCCTCGTTCAAGGAAAATGCGCGATAACTTTTTCATGAACTGAACAGAATGTTTGCGAAAAACAGTTTTACCAGCCGTCAGACTGCGTAGTCCTGGCAAATGAGCGAATTAATGCATAGTTACGGATTAGATGTGATGAACGCATTAGCACACGCGATGCCATAATGCGACAATAGACAGTTTGCCGACGTTTCGACGCAGGTTTTCTTCGGGTGACTGTGTGTCGATTCAATGCCTTAAAAACTTATGTTGAAAACGCTGGTAATTTAATACATTTGATCATCGCATGGTGGCAACGACTGCCCCCGAGTTGGTTGGAACACTGGGGAATGTGGTAGTAGGCTTCTACTGCTCTGTGTGGGTATATGAGCGTTTACTTTATCATCGCACATTGGCTGACCTCTGAGCGGAATTGTCCCATCAGTTCAGTTTATTGTGCTGAAATAACCTTTCTTTACGAAGTACATCGTTAATGTCTGCCCGCTATTCGCCTTCATCTTCTCTTTGGGCGGCATCTCTACTAGCTGCCGCTCAAATTTCTTAGATTTTCAGACAATACAACGATGTGCAGACAACGGAAGTAGTATTATTAGAGTTTGTATGACGCGCAATATCATTGGATATAGAAGTTGTTTTCGAGTCAGCTTAATCACAGCGCGGCTTAATGTTTCAACATAGCGGCGAAGAGACGGTAAATCAGGCAACTGAAAAGCGTCTATCAAAATGAAACGCATCAAAACGCCTTAAATTTTTTTAAATTGTCAGGAAAGTGGTCGGCGAAATCGCCGGCTGCTGGGGCTTGTGGAACACCCTGGATTTTATGGATTTGCCTTGGTAGCCTGCTGTCACAAACCAATGTGAATCCCTTTTGTATCTCCTCCCATCCAGCTACTTGCGTGTCTTTTAGATGTGTAGTCTCCTTTGATTGGTTCAGCATCTTGAGTGCCTCCCCCACCAGGTGTTATGCATTTGTGTTAATCCACTTCCGTATGTCTCTGCAGTGTATATATACCCTTACTTTGAGTCTGTCAAGTTTCTGGATTGTTGCTCGCTGAATGCCCTTAAGCATTCAGTTTATCGTCTTTGGATATTAGTGTGATCTTAAATGATAGTCAAATTAGAAAGTACTCTTGTTAGTCATATTCATGGGAACAAGCTCCCACGCCTGTTTCCTGGTTTCCAGGATTGAGACAGTGTTCATTTTAACCGGCCTCCTTAGACTGTACCTCTACCCAGTTTATTAGGAACACCTCCCAAGCCTTCTGCAGTCGTCAGGTTTGGAAGTGTGTTCCTGCTAAACCTTCTGAACCAACCATCTGACAGTTCTGCTTTGGCGAGGGTGATCTCCATCTGGCTTCTACCCCGGGATGCCATTGGCTGGACGCGGACATGCCCCTTACCCATCCTCATTACTATCTGAACTGAACTGTCCTATTCTACGCAGGGCTCTGTCCCTATCTGTCATTGTAGTATTTACTGTTGATAAACCCGACTATTGGACTGCACACCGCTTCTGTTTCCTTGTCTGGATGATGACAACCACTAAGATTGCGGATCATTTCTGTTAGCGCAGTTACTAGAACAGTTTTTATGGGAATCACATGAAAGTTCTTGTGTTCCTTGCTGCTGCTAAGAGGAAGAATCCTTTTGTTTTTTGTGACCCTGCAACCTTTTCTGTCGCGCCACCACTTGGTCACACTTTACATTTACAATAGGGGTGCAACGATTCATCGACATTGTCGACAAAATTCGATAACATAGTTTGTTGTTGACTAATTTTTTTTCATCAATAATTTGTCGTTACGTCATTGCAAACGTATTTCACGCATTGGAACTGGACTAAACGTCGTTTCACAGGAGCTGGAGATGAAGGCAGCTGCAGAGTAAGCCATCTGACTTCCTTCGCAACTCTCAGTCACGCCTGCGCAAATGCGACCGGTGGGAGGAGAGAGGAAAGCGACAGGATGTGGACTTGGAGCTGCAAATTTATGCACACAGTTACAATATTCTATCGCTAGATTGCACTCCAGGATCATTTATTGCACAAGCAAGCCGAATACTGAATACCGTATTTTTCATTCACCTGAAAATTGATTAAAGAGCACAAGGAGAAAACAAAGAGTGGTTACTTTTCTTCTTTCTATGCATACTATGAAAAAACTTTGTACTTGTACTTGCATTTTTGATACTTAAGTATATTTTTCACAAAATGCTTTTGGTACTTAAGTGAATTTAATGTGAGCCACTTTAAGACTTTTACTCAAGTAATTTTCTTATGGATGACTTCAACTTTTACCAAAGTAACTTTCAGTCATAGTACTTCTACTTTTACTTAGTTGTTTTTTTTCTTTTCCAGTGCTTTATACATCTCTGGATATACCTGGTTTAATATCAAAGACTCTAGACCAAAGAATGTTGTGCACAAAATGCAGATTTTTTTAATTAATGTTTTTATTTTATTTATTTATTTATTTTTTGCTGCTGCTACCTGTCCTTGGTGAACAGAAAAAGAATGTATTTAATTATTTATATTCGTACTTTACCTGACAACAATTCAAAAACTTGAATTCTGACTTGAATTTTTGTTTATCTTTTGTCCAGAAGTAGCCTAATGAGCAGCAAAGTTTAATAAAACATTTTTGGAAGAAGTATTAATCTTTATTGTTTGTTTTTATTGTTAATTAGCACATGGCTAAAATTGCCTCAAACTAAATTGAAAAGCTAATTGCTAAATAACCGTTGCACTGTGCGAGTCACAGACTTGTGGATTAATCGTTTCAATAATCGTTGATGAATCGACAATCAAAATAATCGTTAGTTGCAGCGCCAATTTACAAATGCAGTTACTCAATCAGTTTTGATGAGAATCATGTCAGACTCATGATTGTTTCTGTTGCATAAAAGTAGCGTTACTTTATACTACCTCACAAGTAAATAAAAAATTCCTGGATCCAGAATTTGATCCGGACCAAAATTAAATCACTTTTAAGTTGGGCCAAGACATACCTCTGGTAAAAACCTGTCCATAAGTTTTTTCACAATGTTGTTGACAAACAAACAAACTAACATACCCACAAACCAAAGGAAAAACAAAAGCACCTTGGTGGGGCAATTGTTGATTATTAAATAATACTGCACGCAAAGTGCCGCGCAGGAAATATTTTAATTGCCAAATTAATACTTTGTAACAAATGAATAACTGCACAATATATACTGGTCCATCTTTCATGTTGCGTCAAAGAAATAAAGTAGCCCCCCAAGGACTTGTATTTTGTCCGTCAAATCGGCGCTCCTCTGTTCTTTTAGCTGTGTTGTTGTACTGTACATTGAGCAATGGAGCATAGCAGGCTATATGCTTTACAAGCCGAATCTTAAAATGACCTCAAACCTCAAAACTGACTGCATGGAAGCAGATAAGGGTGATAGGAACGGAGGGCAGTGTCACACTGGACAGAAGCAGGGCAGTGCAACTGCAGCCGATTCACGGGTCCCCCGTTCTCTGCTCTCGTCATGACTGTCAAACTACTATTTAACTGTAGTACAGCTTTCTCCACTGCTGTCCACTGTGGTTGACCATCAGGCTGACAGCACTGTCAGGGGTCCGTTTGGAGAGATACTCCATGTTGAGCTGGTTTATAACTTAAATAAGAGCAGGAAGCACAATTTTCCCTGCGTGAAAATCTGAAAGTTTTTCATCACAAATATCAAAGAAAGACATTTAAACATGGGTCTTACAGGCAAATGGTGATGCTCATGCCAGCTCTTGTTGGAAATTGGTGTGCCGCTGAAAATAAAAGGCACGAATAGCGGCATCTTCGTATTAATCGTCCAAATCCGATTTGACTGACAAACATCTGAGTTGGGTACAGCTCTGTTAACATGTATGAGTCACCAATTACAAATTTATCAATAATCTTCAGTGCTAAGTGTGCCTCTAAATATGGCGGAATTGACAGGAGACGTATTTCCGTGCATGTAAATTGTGGGTTCACCCCCTGGAAAAGATTTCTTTTTTTCTGCTTTTTCTTTTATTTTTATTTTTGTGTTTTGTGTGAATATCTTTAATTATCATTTTATTTTGTTTGCTTTAAAAATACATGAAAATATCAAACAAATATAATGTTAAAGGAGCTGTGCCACGATTACTGCGCATGCTCACAACTTTTAATGAAGTAAATCCGCTCGACTGCAAGTCAACATATAGAAAGTATTTCTCTTCTTCTATGATTATTGGCTATGGCAACCAGCTTACGTTCTTTGTATCTCTTGACTAAATCTTAAAATAGCACTTTGAATCCTCAAATTTCCATATAAAACTCCTTAATATTAAAAGCATAGTGCCGGAATAACTAAAATATGTAAATACAATGCAAAATGAAGACAGATTGGCAAGGATGGAATCAGATAATGACTTGTAGTCAAGCAGATTCACTTTCTTGGGATGTAAATTTTGAGCATGCGCAGTAATCGTGACACGGCTCCTTTAATCAGCCTCGGAACATTTACTTTTCAAACGTCATTGTTATAACTGCAGGATTGCCTGTCAGCCTTATTTGAAAATACTGCTATTTGTCATCACATCACAAATATCCTCTGCACTATGTTTACAGGACAAACCATTATCCTGTACATATTGTAAATAATGTTTCAAAATACCTGGTAGTGCATTTTAAACTGTTATAAACATTATGTACCTTTGCACAAAAATATGAATCGTCTTCAGTCCATATTTTATTACACATCTAACTTTGAAGTGGAGTCCAGTTGTATAAATAACAGTTTATCTCATGTTAGTTCATTAACTGAGGAATTCAAGTTCAAAATCCACTAAAAGTAATTAAATACAGCACAAGTAATAAGCTTGGAATGGCTTGAAAGACTGACTGTTGTCGGCAGGTAGTGTACATTTTATTGTGCCGATGAGTAGCACGTGTGCATTTCACTCATCAGATTCAACTACTGGTGAACTGTGGGTGATCTGGGCATCAGAATGTAACTCGTCCTCTGCCAAGTGCTAAGGAAAGGGGGAAAACTTGGAACTTTGTACAAATTAAAAAAAAACACCTACAAGAAATAATTGCTAGTTTGCTTGTAGGTTCCAACTTCCTAGGCAAACACGCCAGTCGGCAACTGGTAGAATTCATACTTAAGGGGGAGGGATGTAAAAATTCCCAGGAAATGGTAAACTCTGAAATACAATCAAAAATATCTATGAAACGTGTTTTTTGTCATTGTTGGGCCAGATACTGGCATAGAGGTGATGTACAGCACAAGATATTATGAAAATTTGTTGTGACATCATGGGGACTTCAAGTATGATGCAATGTCACCTTGGGGTGAAAAGGTTCAAGCCCAATTTAAATCCAGCCTCTTGGGAAGAAAAATCATTAGATTTGCAAAAGTAGTCATTTTCTCATACTTTGTGGATATATACTGTATACCCTCAAAGTATAAATCAGATAGATTAAAAAAAAGAGTTCCTGGGGACTGATTGTCATGGTTTGGAGGCTTTGAGAGCTTTCTTTGTTGCTCTCGTCCGGGACGATATTGTTTTGCTCTCTATCGGATTCCTGGGCCAGCTGGCATTAATTGGGGGCGTCGCCCAGATTCTATTTAAGCTCTAGTTCCGCCTCACTTCCCTTGCTAGAGTGTCAGTGTTATGTTTGCACTTTAGCCTGTAAAGGTCTCTAGTAAGAGAGTTGTTAAGGGTTTAGCTGCATATTTGAGGACAAGTTCTAGATAGCAAGGGAATCTTTCTGTTTTTTTCCCTTTCTTTTCGTCCTGTCGAGCTCGCCTTGCTTCCTTGCCTCGGACGTCATCTAGTTCCGTTGGAAGCACGAGTCTCGCCCTCTTATTTTATTTGTGTCTCTCTCTCATCTGCTGCTTCTCCTTTCATTCTGGCCACTGCGTTTGGCGTCTCAAACTCACCAGCCATCACAGTGATGTGTAAGTTGAAATTGCCAGTCACTTGAACATTTTTTTTTTTTAGGTTTGTACATTGCTTTGTACTTCTTTGGTGGCTTTTGAACTTAAGTATGCTTTTAATGATAGAGACAGAGATAGTTTAATGGGATTCTGACCACAGTTCCCTCGGGGAATTATAATTTTTTAGTTGAGATTCATGACATGACTGGACACTCTTCAATGAAAATGGTGTTATTTCCTCCTGTCTTTTTTCAAGGCTGTTGTTGTGACTGAGATTTTTTATTTTGATAGAAAGGGTACTGGAGGTGAGTTTGTTTTATTATTTTGCTCTCCAGTTGGCATTTTGGAGAATAGCCTGGTACATGGTCCGTACAAGAGCAGAATGATCATTGACCTGAAGATCTAACTGCTGAGAATGGGGTGACAAATTTGCCTTTTGAGACTCTGTTCTTCTATGGACAAAATTTAAACAAGATGTATAAATGAAATGATCCTGTGTGGCTGCAGAATTTCTGCAGGTACACCTTGTCCTGGGAGGTCTCATAAGGACCTTGTCTCTTAAAGCGGCAGATGACCCTGGTAAAATTGCTGAGTCTTTGAGTTGTGCTAGAACCAATATTTTCATTCTCAATTGCACTGTCTCTGACTGCACTGTGGCTGTAAAATGAGAATGTGATCCTAATGCACACAAAAGTGGCTGTAAAATGAGAATGTGATCCTAATGCACACAAAAGGTACTGCACATTGTTCCTGATCTGAAAATCCAGATTAAGAGAATATTAATAGGATTGTGGGTGTTCCACAGCAACGATGGTCATTGAGACGCCTGTAGTTGGGTGGTTGAATCCCAGCAGCACCTTTTGGCACATTGGCTGGGCAATATTAGGCCCAGCCTTGTCAGGGGATAATAGGGAATAAGCCGGTTAAATTTGTTCGTCTCAGTGGCGATTCCTGGGCAGGTGGACGCTCAAAGTAGCATAAGCGAGACGTTTGCTGACTGTCTTATCCTGTGTAAAAGTCACCGCATCCTCATCCTGCATCAGTACCTGCAGGTCGCTGCAGTGGAATGACTGATTTGGCGGAGTTCAGGGTGGGGAAAAAAAAGGGCGGGGGGAGAGAGAGCCCCAAAAAGAAGATAAATTAATTTAATTTGAACTTGAGTGAAGAATTTGTTGTCTGGATTAGGATTGCCCAAAAAATCTTATTTAACCCTGGCATTTCAAAAGGACACATAAGCAGTGAATGAAATTGCTTTAGTTTATTATGCACACTTGTTAGAAGAACCATGATATGATTTCACTGATGCTTGATTTTGAGCTTTGCTGTACAGATACCAGAGCTGGACAATCCAGGGGTCAGACTGTAAACGTCCTGCCAGGTTTCTCTTCAACCCATGAATTGATTTCACCAATTGTTTCTACTGTCTGGCCGAAGAACGGAGCTCTTTATCAAATCAATGTGATTAGAAAGGAACACTTGAAATCTTTATTTTGTAAATCTGGATGACGGGCACTATATCATGTGATCCTCAAGAAACTTGAAAGCTCTTAGTTGGGCTTTGACTTCAGATCTGCTAACTTCGCATGTAGGAAAAACAAGCAGTTATGAAGATAAAGCTGTGTTCTCATTCTGGACAAGTAAGCTAGATACAAAATAACAGCGCAGTTGTTCAGTAATCATGTTTTCTGACAAACTACAGCTTGTTTTGTACATAGCTGAATATTTTATCTCCAAAACGCTCAAGTCATGAGATAACCAAAGCTGGCATTATAATATGACTCTGGCCACCATCCATCTCTATTTTTTTCTCTATTCACTTTTTTCTCATCTGGTTGTGAGTGCTTGAGGTCATTCATCTGTGATTGTGGGCATTGCACTGTAGAGAGCTATTCAGTGAAAGCTTTTTTGATGGTAGCCAAGCAGAACTTTCTGTTCTGTGCAGTTTTTGAGTCTCACTGCCATCTTCATCTGTGTAGAGACTCCTCCTACTCTCAACTCTCTGACTGACTATGTGGTCTTCCTTTCACCTTATACTGCTTTGATTGACAGCAGCCCCTAGGGCTTATATTTGCAGTGGCACCAGGTTTTCCTTGACCCCACTGTCTGGAATAGGATTTTTTTACTCTAATACTCAAAAGCAGAATTGCCGACTCATTGCCGATGCCATTAAACCATTGATTCTCTGACTCCTCCGTTGCACTGATGATTTGGTGGAACAGTCCCTAATTGTGTGGATATGTGAGATAGCAAGACCTCCATCAGCTGGAGATTTTCAGTTTAGATTTTCAGTAAAATATAAAATAAAGATAAGAATTTTATTTTAAATTCCTGGCTTTCCCCCCCTGTGCTTTGTGTGTGTGTGTGTGTGTGTTTGTGAGAGTGTGAGTGTGTGTGTACGTGTGTGTTTGTGAGAGTATGCGTGTGATGCGTACATGTGCTGCAGGAGTTGATTCCCGGACTCTGCGTTGTGGCTGCTTGCTGCTCCTGAGAAGTTAGAGTGGGAAAAATGCAGAGGATGAATTAGCTTGTGAGGTTCGATAGAGCAGATGATCTTCTCCTATCCCCTCCCTGTGCTGCATGAGCACCATGCTTTCCTCGTTGTTTCCAGTGTCTACGGCCTTCCAATGTATTTTGGCTTGAACATTCCTTGGCCCTAGCGAATGAGCGGTTGGTGCTTGGCAAAACTGAAGCACCACCACATTCAAAGTGACATTTACTGTAAATTGGCAAGTCCTGTACTCTGTACATTTGCCCGAAGCATGCATTCCTGGTGCATTTCACATTCAAAAGGCTTTGCCACAAATGTCGCATAATTGCACCTGCTGAATGTTAGCAGTTCGGTGGGAAAACTTAGGTTTCATCAAAGCTATTGATTCTGTTTCTTTCAATTAAAGTTCAGACTTTAGGGGGTAGTTTTTCTTTTTTTTACGAACACAGATCTCCTTGCCATCTTTGGAGAACAGTAGGCTTAAAGGCACTTTTAACAGCATTTAAATATGTTGAAAACACGGTGAAGAAAAGACAACATTTTTTAAAACTGAATTGTTTGCCAGGAAAGGTATGTCCAAGCCATATATCCATGAATTGGGCGATGTTTATTGATTTTTAAAAATGTATTTCTTTGGTCAAATGGAGCTTTTTTTTTTAGAATTGGTGGTGCTTAACTTTAGCTCAGATGGATATCTGAATTGTCTCTGAACAGAGTTTGGGGTGTGTTGTTTTAGGGCTGGTTTTTAGGGGAAGAGCACTGCAGGGCTGCTTCTTGACTGGACCCTGTATCACTTGCTCTTTCTTCACAGAGAGCAGAGGAGATGCCTTTTAAACTGGCAATGTCAAAAGATTTTGGAATCCTCTTGACAGTGGTCCTTGTGATACTTGTGCATGACTAACAGTGCTGATTCACCTATTTTTTATTAACTTGTGATTTAATAAGTGCATTGAAAGACAAAAGTTCTAGCTCCAGTCATGTGTACCAAAATTTACAGAAACTACTGAGGCTGAATAAGAGAAGATCTTTTCAGAGACTGCAGACTATAATGGAGCTTTTGTCAATGCGAGCACAGGAGACACAGAAAAGGCGCTCTGCGGTTTTCTGTTGAAAGGTTTAATCTGGACGGCGGACCTGACTCTCGGCTGCTAAAAACACTCTCTCTGTTGGGCTGGCTCTGATATGATTCGCCCTGCCTATCAGATCGATGCTGGTTGGAAAGTTAGGATGGGTTTCTACAAGAAGTGAATGCACTAAATGCACTAGATGGATGCTTCTTGGTTTTTGGTGTATTTCACAGTGGATGAGGAGTGCCATTCACCGTCGCGAGGGAGACTTCACACGGAGTGACACTAGTAGTGAAGTGCTAATGGTGAGGGAACAGTTTGGGAAAGGGCCAGAGAGTTTAATGGAGTACTGGCTAAACTAGATCATTTTGAGTGTTTTCAGAGTTAATGCATCATTACTAAAAGAAAATGATTAAAACCAGGTAAAGATTATTATGGGATTTTTTTGTGTGCTTCACACTATTTTAAGCTCAGCTGCTCCCACTGCTGCACAGTTCCTTTCTTGGGGAAAGACATGACTCACAGAGCTCTCGACAGTCTTGCTCCAGCGTCAGCAGTCTCTCGGCTCGATTAGCTGCGTTTAGGGACAAATCCCCGTGGAGGGGCGGGCTATACCATCTTTAAGGGGTGAGAGGGGCTTCTGAGAGCCCTCACTGTTTTTTTTTGGATACAAAGTTCAATCTCTCAACTGATTTATTCAGCCAATTTCCATTCAGTCGTGACTCTGATTACTTCGGAATAAAACATTGTCAAACAATAAGCGTATAATTCGTGGCCTGTTAAGGGCCCATCCCTACACTGGGTAGTCAGTCCCACTTTGAAGCCTCTGACCCCATCAAACAGCATTGAAATCAGCTGGAAAGCCAACCTCTCCCTGGGTTTAATCATCAATCACTGCCTTATCTGACTGATGCTTTCTGACTGGAATGGAAGCTCATCCTTTCAGCAATGTTCCAGTGTGGAAAGCCTCCTGTAGAAGATCGGAGGCTGATATGGCTGCTGATATGCACCATTCTATATTAATACCCTCGATTTTTCCCTTGATCATGATATTACAGTATAATTTATACTGAGAGGCATTGAAAACGCAAAGTGGTTTTTATCATCTAATTTGAAAACTGATGGTTTTTCCTTTTGCTGATTGACATGATGACCATCAGGTATGGTAAGCATTGCAAAATGTCAAGTGTCTGGGTTCGAATCCTTTCTTGGTTTAACACCTCATTATGATTATCTAAATGCAGCACAGTTCCCTGGATCATGGTCGTGAATCACATTGGGAGAAATTATTTTGCACATGAAAAGTTGAAGATCAGGGCCAATAAAAAAACACATAAAGTCACATCATTCCCACTTCAAATGTCACAAACAAATGAATCTCGGAAGAATCAAACATTTTGAATGTTGAATGATGGCCAGTCTCAAAGAAAAGACTCTGGGCGCATTAATGTCCATTAAATGACTGTATCCAGACTGCAGAGATGACACAGAATGACCAGATGTGTCAGCTGTCGTCCCCGACAAAGTGTGTCATCTCTGACGCCACAAAAACACATTCCATAAAACGTCCTCTGCCATGTCAGATAATGCATAAGAACTGCTGAATTGACTGCCAGTGTAATGAAAACAGTGAGGGCAAGTCTCACTACCAAAAGCACAGTTTCCCGAGACCGTGTTTTGCAACTATGAAAGAAACCACTTAAGGGAGTTCCCGATAACGTAGGTTAATGAACAGGGCCACTCCCAATGCGCCTTCCTATTCATCCTTACGCCTATATATACCTCCTACATTCCCACAATCCCCACTCGTCTCGTTTCTACATCCCTCCCACCCTTCCTTTCTCTAAGAAGGAAGCAAGGAACAGTCATCACCAGGGACCCCCGGGGGGCTTGGGAGCCACATCGATTCTGGCAAGAGACACGGGCCCCACCCAGAGTCTCGCCACCTGGGGGACGCCCAACGTCTTCACAATCACAGACCAAGTCCAACATCACACTCACCCCAATCTCCCATCCGCAGTTCCACCCAATACTCTCCTCCACTTTGGGAGTGGTCCAGATTTCATTAACCACTACTTAAAACAGTATATTTTATTATGCGTTTTTAATGCCTCTCAGTATATACTGCAGTAGTTTCCAGTATATTTTAAATATATTGATTTAGGTGGAACTATGTACTGATGACTGTATTCAAAGCATAGTGGAATCCATTTTTGTAATGGTTTTGATTGGTTTTGCTCAGTTCTGAGCACCATAGCTGTGCTGCTGCCTTGAGATGAAATACTCTTCAGAAGGGATTTGTTTGTTGTTATTCCTGCTGTAGAGCACATCCTGCTCATTGTGCGCAATACTACAGATGCTTGATTGTTATAATGCTGGTTTTCGCCACAGGAAGCCGTGTGGATTGAGCAGCTGTGTATTATGATGGGGAGACAGTTGGATAATTTGATTTTATGTACGTTGTAGTTTGTACATATTTATATGTATTTGTGTGTTTCTTGATTAGGTTTCAAATGTGCAGTGGAGACATGCCAGGCATTACAAGTTAATGTAATTTTTGGTACAAATTCACTTTGTGTACCATGACATGAATACAAGGACACTGTAATAAATACTTTATATTTCCAACACAACACATATTGTGAGAAATCTTAACACGTAGCGCCTGTGGCTATGTGATGCTATATTTTAGGTTTTGGTATGCAGTTGTCATACATTAGTACAGATGTGAAAGCGGTTTTTCTTGTGGCTGCAGGCAGTTTAGATTCTAATACTAGGCCTCTGTGATTAATGGAGCCAATCAGAGCACAACATGAGGGATGAGAGTCCTCAAGCTCTTTTCTTTCCCTTATTGCTCTTATGTGGTCAGTGTTTATGAGTAAAACATTACAGGAGATTTATAATAGAATTGTCTCCTCCACCTCCACTTTGCGGAAGTGTCACCGGATTCACTAGCTGAATAGGAGTAATTTAATTGAATGGACTGAACCTATTAGGACCATTTTGAAAGGTACTCTCAGGCCTAGTCCACACGTACACGTCTTTTTAATAACGGGGTTTCTCTTCCTTCATATTCCAAAAAAATCTCAGTCCACAGGAAGATGCAAAAACAATTAAAGCGCTGTCAAGAGCGTACCAAACCAACAGGAGGCAATGATGTAATTTAATATAAGACCATGTAGGCCAATCACAAGCCTTAAGAACTCTATACGGCGCACACTCTCTGATGTCGCAGCTCAAGAACTCAGTTTTACCTGTTTACACGTAAACAGTGAAAACAAACATTTCCAGGAATCTTCAGTGTGGAAGACATTTTCCAAAAGCTGTTCTCAGTAATTGAAAACTCAGTTTGTGTGTTTACGATTGGCCGAAAGGAATAGGAAGTGCTGCATTTTCAAATAGGCATGGGCAATACAAATGAATAAAATGACAACATTTCTTGAGTTGCTGAGAAAAAAGTTTTTATTATTTTCTAATGATTTTTTGCAGGTAAGTACAGAAGACACAGACGAAGAGTTTGCCACAAGTCCAACGCCTTTACAGGAAAGGGTCTCAGAGCCACAGGGTCCCAAAAATGGCTGATTTTGGCATTTATCAACAAAACCCATTGTGAAAATTGGGGGGTGAAGCCTGAGGGCATTTTCGAAAATGCAGTCTACTCAGAAATAAACCTGGCCAAATTATCCATTAGGGTACCCTAACAGAAATAATTGATGCTAAAGTCATCAACCCTTTTCTGAAGTACAGCAGCGCCCCTAGGCCCTTTTTAATGGAAAATGCTTTGAATTTCACCCAATTATGTTCAACAAACATTAGGTTTTGCATTGATATTAAAAATGGTATGAATGGGTTGCCTGTGAAGTTTTTTTTGGATCAATGGCCTGCAAAATGTCAAAATTATCGGTGGGAGGGCAAACATTAACGCTACTCGCCCATTACTGTATAAAATGCAGTGAAGTCGCTGATGCCGGCAGTTGTTTGCCCTCCCACTGCTACTAAAACGTTCCCCTTCAATAACCCGTGGTGATTTAAAAAAAAAAAACTTTACACTGTTTTTATAATGTCCATATACCCTCCTCCCATGATAGTTTCAATGAGCTACTGTGAATAATTCATAGTAAAACACAGTGACGTGCAGTCGGAGGTTAGTTTAGTGAGGCAGAAACCTCCCTTTGCTTGATTAACAATCAGACGATTAACTAGTTTAGTAAGACTATTCGCAGAATGACGGGCCAGTTTAGGTTTCGCGCCGTTATTACTCAGTATATCGAACCTGAAATGCTCACAGGACAGCAGATTTGTGCATACTTGCTTCCAGGAAGCCGAAAGCAATGTCATCAACAAATATTAAAACAGTTCGACTTACGCAGAGTTCAATGCTTAATCAATATACAATGTTATTCTCCTTTAAATCTGCCGCTTTTACCCAAACAAAAAAGCGGGCGCTTATTTTCAGTCTTCTTTCATAATCCGATTAACAAAATGTTTAAACGATATACAGAATTACCGAGAGCCGAGAATTTTTCCTAATTGATTATTCAGATTTCCATCCTCGCAGTCTCGAATTGAAGCGTATAAGTGAATGAATCTTGTGACCGGTGTTCGGGAGGTGGTATAGGTTGCAAAATTTGTCAGAACACTGGTAGGTTTTGAACGCCTGGCGCTGGTTTATTCCTTGGTATATTTTACTGAAACTTCACAAATAGGGTCACAGGATATTCTGTCAACTAACTATGTAGGTTCACAGTAAAAATACACTCACCTTTCTTGCTATTGTTGAGAAGAAGTCACGGCGAACTCATTTAACTTCAACAACTTCTGTCGAACTAATTTCACA
This sequence comes from Gymnothorax javanicus, assembly GCA_029692085.1. Classification (NCBI taxonomy): domain Eukaryota; kingdom Metazoa; phylum Chordata; class Actinopteri; order Anguilliformes; family Muraenidae; genus Gymnothorax; species Gymnothorax javanicus. The sequence goes on from CM056194.1 coordinate 138,317,595, forward strand.
TCCCCTGGAGGTCTAGACTGGATGAACAGACTAGTAATTTCTCAAATTAGATGGCTGTAATTCAATCTGGGCCGTAGCTGTGATATCATGTCATCGCGGGCTATTTGAAATCTACCTCCAAAATGGATATTTTTGCCACGCCGTGCACTTGACAGTTTGTAAACACGGCGCAAATTGAGGTCACGCATTCATTCAACGGGCGAATGATAGCTCTGTTCAAATCGCGTTATTGGCCGTAATACGCAGAGTTCATGTATGAAATGCGGGTATCCTATTGAAAAGTTTGCTTTTAATCAAACCATGGTGTTCTTTTTGTATGAAAATGGTATTTACATAATTTTTTTAATAAGTTTTCTGAGGCTTGTTTACCGCCCCAGTTCAGCTGTTACGCATTCCATTAAAGTTTATGCAGAGCGTTGCCCATGCCTATTTCAAAAAATACCCATGTATGTGTGGGTCTCAAAGAGCACTTTATTAGCAATACCACACTAGCACTGGGTGGGGCTTCCTTGCTCTTTGAACCGCCTCAATTTTTAGCGACATGGTTTCCTCGGGATAATGGAAATGTGCTTTTAAGATCTACTTTGACATGGCTGAATCACATAATTTATGCTGTTTTGTTCTGCTGCGCATTCATGCTGCAAATTTGTTTTACCACATGTCCAAGGTGCTAAATTGGACTCAGATCTGGTGACTGGGAAGGCCATTGAAGTAAACTAGTTGGAAATTTATTGTCATGCTCATGAAACCATTTGGAGACAACATTTGCTGTATGACACGGTGTGTTGTCATTCTGTGAGTAGCCTTTGAACAATTTTTTAAATGTAGCCGTAAAAGGATGCACATATTCGACAACAATTCTCAGCTATAGCATTCAAACAATGATCGATTACTGGTCTTAATCAGCCAAAAGTGTGCCCAAAAACATTCCCAAAAACTTCTCCACCACCACCAGCCTGAACTGTTGACAAAAAGTAGGTTGGATTCATAGGTTCGTGCTTGTAGTACTAAATTTTGACCATACAATCTGCATGTCACAACACAAATCAAGTTTTATCAGACCAGGCTACATCTTTCCACTCTTCAACTATCCAATCTTGGCTGCCAATGCTCACTGCAGCGTTAGATTTCTGTTCCTGCCTGACAGAAGAGGAACCTTTATGGTTTTCTGCAGTTGTTGCACATCCACCTCAAGGTTTGATGTGTTTTCCATCATCAGACGCTTTTCTGCTCACGATAGTTGTGATGAGTGCTTATCTGAATTATTGTAGCCTTTCTGTCAGCTCGAAGCAGTTGACCATTGTCCTCTGACCTCACTGTCAGGCATTTCTGTTGACAGAACTGCCACGTATGTTTGTTTGTTTTTTTGCACCAGTCCCTGCAACAGTCAATGGACTGTTGAAAATCCCAGGAGCTCATCACTTTCAGAAATACAAAAACCAGCCCTTCTAGGACCACCAGCAGTTCCTCACTCAAAGCCTTTTACGCAACATTACACCCACCCACTTTGATATTAAATTTCTCTATATGAATATTAATGGTAGCCTCTAACCTGATCTTATTCATTACACTGTTGCTACATGATTGGCTGATTAGATCATGCATTAATAAAGCCCTCAAGAAGTGTATATGGATGATGATTTAAACACATCTCTGCAGCTTGTCTGTTTTGCTTTTTCATGGTAGACAGTCATTTGTTTAATTGTCATTTCAAAATGGAGAGTGTGATCAGTAATATTTTGGCAGCTGTGGCAATAAATTGAGATCTGTGATGATAAAAGGCTCAGTTAGGCTTTCAGCCTGCTGTGAGTGGAGTGATCGCTCTGAATTGCCTGGGTGTCTGTACTTGGTTCTCCATCAGGGGGAAGAGAATGTGTGGTAAAATACTGAGGGGGGAGAAAGACATGAGCACTCCAGTATTGCACTTCACCTGACTGACAGCTGGGTGGATTGATTGGCTGGTGTGTGGAGAGTCTGTTATGTAACAATTCCCTCTTATTTCAGCCGTCATATTCAGTAGTGGCTGATATTTGAACTATCTTCCCCTAAGAATACCAATAATTTACCTTCTTAGCTCTAAGACTGGTGGTGTGAGAATCAGTGGTCAAGTGTGAGTGATGTTGAGGGGCTAGAGACTCACCGAAAGACACTGGGTGGATCTCAGGTGAGTGCAGCCAAACTGGAGTTAACTTGTCATGCTTGGCCTAGCCTATGATTTCACGACTGGTTTATGAGTGACGCGTGTTGTTGAAGGAGCTGCTCTGCATCGTGCTGGCAAGTGGGTGGTGTGAAGTTGTATCAGAGAGCAGATGTGGGCGAGAATTTGACTGAATCTGTTCGAATCTCTCATCTCACTTTCAGTTTATTTGTCTCTCTTAGTTGGACTTCGTTTCTGAGTCTCTATCAGTCAGACTCTCTCCCCCTTCCTCTGAACGCCCATGGACTGCAAGAGCATAAACGAGAGAGATCACCTGCTCCAATCAGTTCTGCTGTGAAGGTGGGAGTTTTTGCGCATGTATGCATCTCAGTACTCCTAGGGTTACCACCCAATTGTACAGCCAGCAGCACCATCGACGCCAGCATTAGTGTTACTCAGCTCGGTCTGTGGATATCAGCCATTTTGCTGCCCTCAGCAGGACCTGGCCTCTCTGTATGCCCAGTGACAGCATCACCTTTACAGCTGCTGCTTTCAGGGACCATCCAGCACACAGAGCTGTCTTCTCTGTGCACTAATTACACTGAATCGTTATTTAGCGTCTAATTTCAGTAGCTATCGCTGGGAAACTGCTGACACGACTTGGCTCTTCCGTGGAGACTGTTTCTCCAGGTGAGTTGTGTGTTTCAGATGTTGTAAGATCAATGTTTGCTTGCTGTTTGACTAGATCTTTAGGATAGCAGTTGGTTTCTGGGAGTCCATTTTTAGCTTTCATTTTATTTCGTAATAATATTCAGTAATTCTTACCAAGGAGTCTTTGGTTCATGGTGAAATCCTTTGCATTATAAAAGGAAATAAAACGCATTTGGACTTCAACTTGTGAATATTAATATGTGGCTTGGAAAAAGCTTTTATGAGCTTTTACACAGCTTTAGTTGTAAAAAGTTCAGAGACAGAATTATTCTTTTGGAAATATAGTGGGGCAGCCGACAGCCGAAGTGTCCAGAAAATTTTGGGTGCGTGTGCTACTGTGTGTTTGTATTAGCTGTGTGCATTTGCAGTAAGTGCAGTTGCGGGTTACAGATGGATAGCTGGCTGAAGAGGTAATGAATGTTTCCATTTCAAGTGGAACAGGATGAATAATTTCCATCTTATGATTACTTAGCCTGACAGATATCCTCTTTACAGCAGATAAAGACATAAATAAAAATTGCGGTAGTTTAATGCAGACATTAAGAGAGAGAGAGAGAGAGAGAGAGAGACTTGTGCTACAGTTTCCACATTTTATGCTTCTCGACTTCCAAAAAGCATATTGGTCATCTGCTGTACCCCAGGATGTGATTATTATAATATACTTGCCATGATGGTTTGTATGTCCATTAAGGAAATGTGTAATTGGCAAATGTAGGCAATTTTGCGAGTCAGGAACCAGTAAGCAGGAAATACAGTGAACTTCTTAAGTGTAATGTACTATATAATGGTCTATTCTTCCTTTAAAGTGTTTCTTCCAACCACATCTGCTGAATCCATACATACTTCCCTGAAGAGACTGTTGTTAAAGCCGCAGTTATCAACCATTTTGAGTGCATTATTTGGTAAAAATGCCATCGTGTTGTGCTTTCTTAAAGTTATTGTTGTTAGAGCTGCAGTTGGCGCTTTTATGTGTGATTTATGTGGTAAAAATGTCATTTCATCCTTTCAGCTGTTAGTCTCTGAAGTGGTCTGAGAGTGAATCGGGATCCCTGTATTTCCCCCTGCCGCTTCATTCAGGAGACTGAAAATGCTACTGTCCCCATTAGCTTTAACCAATCAAAGCCTCTCTCTGGCCTATCTGACTTGATTGGTTGAGGGGCTGTCCAATCACATTGCTGCCCCTTTCATGAGCATTCACCAGAAACTAAACGATGACGGACAGTAAAAATCCACAAGCGTTGAAATCTCCATCAACACCTCCAATTCTTCTTTTGCCAATAACTACATACTCTTATAAACACAAAAACAGCCCAAAGATAAGAGCAGAAAAGCTGTCAACCAAGGAAGAGATGGACTGAGCAAGACATAAAACCAGCGCTGACGTGGCTTTCCACAGACAGTCACAACTTTTGAATTTCAAAGGTTTTAAATTGGACGTCGAGGTTGTTACCTTTCTTCTGGATGGGAAAGTAGCTGTGTTATTTTACTGCGTTTTCTTGTGGCGTGAAATATGTAACGTTAGTTTGGTTGGAATAATTGCTACTTGCATAAGTCTGTTTGCAGGCATTGTGTTAGCATGCAGCTTGTTAGCATGCTTCTACATAAGCATTGTAGCACTGGTCTGCACATTGTTTCCCAGAGACTGGGCAACAGTTGTAACAATATGAAAGCAACAACAGTATCAACGCTGTAGCAGAATAGTCAACAGCATGTAGTACTTAACAACTGTAGTTCTAATAACCAAGGCATACATGTGATTGATAGTCTAGCATAGCATTGTAGCTTTGCCTGGCACAGCCTGGTGAAGCTGAGAAAATATAGTTCATCTAAAGACAGATCAAGATTTTACTCTGTAGTGTACAGAGATACAAACTAGTGTCTTTGCAGTGGATCTCCTTTACTCTGCCTCCTGCATCCACTGGCTGGAACCTGGAGAGCAGTAATCACCAGAGCCAAGGCTCTCATCCTGCTCACTCTAACATAGCTCCCAAGTGTCCCGCATCTGTTGGGTCCGACCCGCATTTGAATGGCAAAACCCGCAGACCCGCAAGCAAATGAAAAAATCCGCTATTTGTGCATTGCGGGATTTACGCGTTATTTCTCCACCGTAATAATGTGTTATGAATCAATGAAATTAAATGCAAATTCCACCACCCGGTCAATAAAATGATAAGGAAATTAATCGTTTCTGCCCCCCCGCCCCCGCTCAATGAAATGTAACGCTGTCGTTATAAACCAGCATTTCGGTCCTTCAAACTTGGGATGTATGTTCTAATAATGCAAAGAAGTTTGTATGTTATTTGTTGTTCTCTGCCTTTTGTAGTTTTTATGGCTAATTAAAGTACAAGATACGGTATCTAATCCTAACACCATCCAGGTAATGTTAATTTGCTCACTTACTTGGCTGACTTTCAGCCAGAGAGTGGTTTGTGTCTATGAATAACATGTAAATGCTCAGCGTTTGCTTTTTTGTTATTATCCATGTTTATTACTTTGGAATCAGACATACTGAGCTTCCTCAGGCATGTGTCTTTACCAGCGGTGAACTGAACTCATGAACAAGCCTGAGATTTGCTTGGAGGGAGGGTCTATAGGAGGGTCCCACAGGAGGGAGGGACCAGAGAGGGAGGGGCAGTGGTGCTTATGATCAAAATGTCCCTCTCCTGCTCTTTTCTCCCAAGTTACCAACTGCAGCTATTCAGCTCATTGTTTTGGTTTCAGGAAATAGGCAGTTTTTTTTAAGGACTCCGGTCAGTTGCCTCCTCAAAAGGCCCTTGTGAGGCAGTGGTGAACTCTGGCAGCATTGATTGTTTGCTGAGTGTTTGTTTAATCTCAAGTGTTAATTTCGCTGGCTCTCGTGTCAGGTGATGAATGATCCAACTTATTAATTTCTTCAATTGCTGCTTGCCTCGGTGAGGCAGCGCTGTGCAGTCTTCAACTTTTCCTGCACCTCATTATTTTAAAAACACAGTTAGCAAAGTGGTCTTTTAATAGATTTTGATTCTGGTCCGGCACCTTTATGACTGCTCGCCAAATAGCCACTTGGAGCCACAGGAATTTGCAGGAGAGACACAAGATTTGCCAAAGAGGCTTATGATTGTGCTAAAGAATTGTTGTTGAAACATATTTGGGTTAAGATTTTATGAAAAGGATGACGGACACACATGAAAGGGAGTCCCGTGTTGGGGGATTGGAGTGGAGGAAACAGGATGAGAAGAAAAAACAGAGGGATGTTAACATGAGGAAGAGATGCATTGTGGGATTGTAATCATCATAAAACAACTTTATGAGTCATTTGCTGCCTTGGTATTTTGGCATTGAAGGAACAGAGCATTCAGTTGTACTGCCTGGGATTTTTATAGATGGGTAAAAATGATAACGTGTGTAAGTATGTGCGCTTTTTGTTGTGTTTTAGCTGGTAGGACTTTCTCAGCCCTAGAATTTTCTGTGTAGCATTTTAAAACAGCGCAGATTTATGTAAAAAAAAAAAGTATACATTACATGCAGAGGGATAACGCTACCCAGCTGAATTATGGTCTGTCTCTGCATCATTAGCTCTTATTTGTGGAGATTCGGAGAATGTCCCAGGGTATATGATGATGTGAGTGAAGATTCTTCTCTCTTTTTCTCCCCCCCGGTCAGTGAATGCTGAGCAGGCAGGGGTCCTGACCTTAGTGACTGACAGTCCTTAGCGGCTCCTCATCTGTGACTTATGCTCATATGAATTCATACTTTCCTTTTTGAGTGCTGCCTAGCAAAGAGTTTCATGCATTTGCTCTCTGTTTCGTAATCGGCTGTTGTGCCCGTCTTATGATCTCTGTGCTACCTGTATGTCAGTCAGTATCTAACACCTCACAACAAAGCCAAAGAAGCGTCTGAGCGTCTCGCTCTGCGATTAAATGGTAAGAATTTAGGACCTTCTGCCATATTAATTGAATCCCAAACTATCACCAACTCACATCTGCTGGAGGCCATGACAATCGCAGTGTTTCCCGCAGAATTTTTGAAGAATATGGGGGCACAGTGTTTCCCACAGACCAGGAAGCAATGTATGGTTGCAGACCGATGTCTGGGGGGGGTCATTCTCATTTTGTTGAGCGGGGGGCGGATAATTCTCATTTTGTTGAGCGCGGGGTATGGCTCTCATTCTGTTGGGGGGATGCAAATTCCGCATCTTCCAGTACCTTTCCTATTTTTCCGTTTTTTTTTTTCTTTTTCTTTTAAACGTGCGCATGTATGATCATCACTCAAGAAATTGCGCATATTGAGACTATGGCAGGGCTAAATTAGATTATGGCGGGCCGCCATAACCTCATCAATGTATGGGAAACACTGAATCGGGTGCCTTGTGCCTCACCAGTCCTCCCTCTGTCAGCGAGTATGTAGTCTGCTGTCCCGTCTTTATGCTTGCGTCCTACTCGCACCTTTCTTTCCCCGTCTGCTCCGCAGTGCCTGCCCATCCCGATTGTGGCATGCACCCAAGCTCTTTAAAGAATTTATGACTTAGTTCCTGGAAATCTAATTGTAAACTGTGAAGTCCAGCAAGCCAGCCCTTGAGATAAAGGATCTTGCTCTCATCGAGCTGGAAATGGCGGCCGATAAACTTACCCTTGGAAATTGCTTTACAGAAGTGCATTCATCCTTCAACCTTCCCATAGCTTTGGTGCCATTTTGACCCGTAAATCTCTCCATATCTAGGCTAGATATTGGAATTGCTCGTAGTGAGACACCAAGACAAGAACTTCAAAATCTACAAGATGGTTCCTGTAGCAGCTATTAGTAATACTAACTGTTCCAGGTTATATTTTATTTGTATCTCCTGACAAAGAACAATCAAATCTTATCTGGAATCGGACTATTATGCGCTATCTTTAACATATGCAACCGAGACAAATTATCTTGCAAACCTCCTGTCAGCAAGCAATTGGCTGAATTAGCAAACCAGGTATTTTGTTAGCCGTGCGTGAAGGTGGAAAAAATGGATAATTCCTCATCTGTCTCCTAACTGCAAAAGATTTTCAAACTCTAACTAATATCAATTACACCCTTAAATGCACTATACATCTTTCTCAAAACCTTTAAACTTTTCCAGGCTCTGGCAATCTCTTTCCATCTTTCTCTGTCACAAAACAAGAAGTGTATATCACGCACAAGTAATCAAGAAAGAGCAAAGAAGAGAGAAGTTGCGGACTGTAATGCTAGGTGGATTTTACTCCCATCACCTGGACTGGCTTATATTATATTATAATAAAAATGTTGAGCTTTCTGCTCATGCTCATTGAGATGTAAAATTTTGAGTCTTGATGAGTGATTCTGTTCCAAACTTGTTCCGCTGTTGTTCGAACCCATATGTTTTTCCCCTTTTATCATAATCTGAGCATTTCCAGGCTGCACCAAAGGACATTGAAGCCTGGTTACTATCCATTTTGTTAATAAATGTTACAAACATGACTATCTTTTCGACTCAGATGGAGCAAGATCTGTTGGAAGTGTAGGATGTGGGGATAAAGGCCTTGCATAAGGTCCCAATAGCTGCACTAATCATTTGGCGACAGTGGAGCTTGAACCACCATCAGTGTAAACTCCAGTCAGACAATTTAGCCCAGTGTTCTTGAGCCCTGTTCATTGAGAGCTACCATCCTGAATGTTTTCACTCCAACCAAAGCAAAGCGCACCTCATTTCCCTGTTAGAGACCTTGATGAGCTGTTGATTGGCCAAATCAGGTGTGCTTAATTAGGGTTGGAGTAAAAAGCTACAGGATGGTATTGCACCAGGAACAGTGAGAGACCATTGCCGTTAAGGCTGCAGCATAAAAAGTGAATAAGAAGCGGAACTTTTGGGCAGAAAGATGTCTTGCACAATGCAAGACACAGTGTTTCTTGCTATTTCAGTGTTCTTTGTACACGACACAAAAGCAAAACTTTGTCTTTTGTCTTTTCTACCGCTGTTAGGGAGCTTGTCAATATTCTGAACAGTGAACGCATTCATTTTTGAACGAACGCCTGTTCATTTTTGGATTCACTCGAGGCTGCAAACCTGGTCACTGCGTTCGATGATGAACACCCTTCCGTTCATTTTCTGATACGTTCATTTCCCGATGCGTTCATTCTCCGATGCCTGCCCAAGGCCTGATGTGTTCATCTATGTGTGTAGTGAACTTTTAGATTATGGGCGCGGATATTCTTTTGTGAACGACGACTGAATATGGATGACGGATGATATAAACGCTTGCACAGGCCTGTTTTAAATTCTCAGTTCCTTAAAGTGAAATAGTAATCATTGTCATTGTTAGGTTTTTTTTCATATTAAGTGAAATTGTTCTCATTGTCATTGTTAGTTTTTTTTTTTCATGTACTGGGTATAATCCGCCTGCTAAAGATCATTTGCCAATTTAGGTGACGCTTCAGGAATGGGATTATATGCGACCTACTCCTGTTCTCTGAATAAAAACATATTCCGGTTATCTAAACAAAAACATATGAAACTTAGTCGACTGAACAAATTAAGTATTAATCGTGCAGATCATCCAAAAGTCTTGTCACTGGTATTCTAGCGTGTCGCATGAATTCAGGTCTCACTCCATGATCTCGTATCCCTGAACCAGCTAATCCCCATGGCATCACAAGACTACTTAGTCATTTATCTTGCTATCAAGCTTGTTCATTAATTGAACTGACAACACCCTTATAATAAGGGTTATATTCATAAAGGGGGAAGGGGGAGAGATAAATATTTATTAACATTCAGACATGCTGATTTTATAATAGCCTACTGTGCACATGCAGAGGTTTTACTTTGCTCATCTGCTTATCTAGATCTGGACTTGTCGTCGGCAGCTCCCACAGAGCGGTGGTTTCATGCGTTGTGACTTCAATCTGAAAAAAATACTGTACAATAAATTAGAACAATGTATAATATGACAAATGGAACAAAATCTGCGACAATCAATGGAATAAATTCTGAATAGCATTGCAGAACTCATCGTGTAGGGGAGACCGGGTCTAGTTGTTACACTTTTTCTTTTAACGGCTGTAGAATTGACATTATCAGGTTTTTGATATCAATATGCTTTGTAAAGATAGAAAGTTTATTAGACTACATGACTGATCTGCAGCTACCCCTATATTCTGCGCATGTGTAATGCTGGTGAGGAAAAAATAGACCCCTGTCACCTGTAACAAACAACCCCATATATGGGGTTGTTTGTTACAGGAGGGGTAGTTTGTTACAGATTGTGGGGCATTTTGTTACACTAAGATTTTGCTTAAGTGAGACGTGTTTCCCACTTAAGTAGGCAAGTTAAGGGGGGTGCCTTACTACTATTATCCCACGAAGCCACAGTAAGAACCTCTTGAGTCATTCTCTAATGGCATTGCCACGTTTCGTTATTCGTTTGTAATTTCAAGGCATCTTTCTGAAATACAAAACGGTAGAAAGTCATTCAGTGTGGTAATTTGATCTTGCCCAAGTTGTTACGGGTTTTGGGGCAAGTTCTTACTGTAACAACTTGGGTGTATCAACTAGTCCATCAGTACCTTCGCCATGATCCTGACATTTTGAAATGTTCCAGTGCAATCTTAACATGGGTGTGTCATGACACAGTGGCTAATGTCTTCCTCTCTCATAATCCAGAAAATCTCGGGTATGTATCAATTACACTTGATGCGAATCGAAATCTCCCAAACACCAAGAAAGTTACTTTTTCGAGCATTTTTCTGAAACACTAACCTGCAAATTTCGACGTACGTCCTTCTGTCACGTAAAGACGCGGGTCACCTTCGCAGAGCAGCAGGAAAAATTAGAGCGCCGTCTGTGTTTTATTATCGGAACTATTTAGAATGTAACAACATGGACGTGTAACAACTAGACCCGGTCTCCCCTACGTAGTGGGCTGTAAAGTGTGGCTTTTTTTTTTTTTTTGTTTGCGCGTTCACAGGATTAAAAAGAAAGGATTAATATCGCGGATAATTTTGCAATTTGATATGAGCGGGATTAAGTTATCCTAGTTCTTATACTCACAAAATAGTAGAATTAAACTTGGGCTATCGCGCAGATGATGTGATACAGTGTGTAAACTATAATTTTAATGTATTTAATTTAATTTATTTACAATCTTTTGCATACAAATTGCCAAGCGGTCACATCATGATTTGGAATTCTAAAATTTTTTTTATATAAGAAGAAAAAAGTTACATACTGACACCACACAGAAGCGTTGTTCATGTGAGTAACGCAGTGTCTACGTGTCTGAAAGTCGGACAAGGTTTTAATACAACTCCGTGCCTGACAGTCGGATGGTTTCAATATAACTCCGTGTCCGACAGTCGGTTACTGTTTTTAATTTCTTCAAATCTACTGAGTCTTTTAGATATTAAACGTGAATGTTTTGATAAGAGGGCTCAGTTCTTCAAGATGAGTACTGAGAATTTCAATCAATGTTTCTGTTTAAGCTCTGCTCAATAAAGTGAGTCGACATTGGCGCGGGACTTAGTGCATTTATGACGAATTTAGCGACTGTCAGACAGAGATCCTAAAATACTCCGTGTCCGAAAGTCATAAAAGTTCTAATTTTTCGAGTATTCCAGCAATTATTAGACGTACAAACTTGGCCATGTTTGTGTTTGACCTTCACAAAATGCAAGGTGATAGCTATCGACTTTTCTTGGTCTTTTTATTCGTCTGTTTTCTTCCGTTGAAGATAGACAACAGTCTTTATTTGGTCTCTCTTTTGAAATTTATTCAGATGGATCGAAAAGGATTCCGACAGGCATTGTACGGACTTCGTTGTATTCATAAAAATGGCCCAAATAAATTGATTGCAGTGCCCATTGGATGTTCTAACTGTTGGTGATATATTTTTATTCTTTATTTCGACTCACTTTATTGAGCAGAGCTTATACAGAAACATTGATTGAAATTCTCGGCACTCATCTTGAAGAACTGAGCCCTCTTATCAAAACATTCACGTTTAATATCTAAAAGATTCAGTAGATTTGAAGAAATTAAAAACAGTAATCGACTGTCGGACACGGAGTTACTTTGAAACCATCCATCCGACTGTCGGACACGGAGTTATATTAAAACCCTGTCCGACTTTCGGACACATAGACACTGCGTTCCAGTAAAGTATTCACACAGCAACATTTGAATGTTTTGGCTGACTGAACGTACCCCGGTACCACTGAATCACAATTTATCTCTGGTCTTGAGTGTGGAATGTGTTAAAGCATCTTATCGAACTCGATGAAAAGTGTAAGCGTATAGCAGAAGATTGACGGTCGGTAAAGATATAATCTCGAAACTGGAGATTTGGTAGGATTTTTTAGTCGACGTGAAAACTGTCGTTTAATAGGCATGTACCTTACAATATACTTTTAAATTCTGCAGGATGGGAGATGGGGAATTTTTTTCTCGTAAGATGGAAATATTTACGCATGTTGGTGCAAATTTTGCGAAGTGGAGAGCAGATTCATTTTGTAACGCGAGAGAGGGTAGCTGCGTTCGTTTTTGGATTCCGTCCGGTCAAAAATGAACGCACGCTTGTTCATTTTTTAACGCAAAATGAACGCATGCTCGTTCATTTTTGAACACTCTCGTTCGTTTTTTAGCTGAACACGAACGGGGACTTGTTCATTTTTGAACGCCTGTTCAAATTTGAATGCATTCAGTATATTGACAAGCTCCCTTACCTCACCCTCTGATGTCATACAGCTGGTGTGTGACCTCTGAGGCCCGAAGGCAGAGTTTGATTTCAGTCAGCACGCTCTCCTCGCATTGAGTGGCATAAAAACGCTCCAGTTCTTTTGGAGTATACTGCACGCTGTGCTTCAGGACGTGATCGTGGGGGTGTGTTTATGTTGTTTCGCCTTACATCTGTTGATGTATACATCACACATAGGCCTCCAGCTTATAGGCCATTTCTTCAAAGATTATTGAAGATGTTCCTTCAAAGATTTGTGTTTTGACCATGGACTGGAGAGTGTGGCATGCTTTGTCCTATCAATGCTGATAACGCTCTCTCTCCCTAACTTTGATAATCCTAATCCTGTGCTTCATATGCTCTCTTTTTATATAAATCTGTAATCTGTGTTTGACCCTCTTGAACTTGACCTCAGTGCTGATTGCTTCTGTTTGTCGAAGCATAATCTTGTTCACATATTCCCATAGATGCAGCTGACAGAGCTGGGGGCTTAAATGTCATTTTCATGAAATATCTTATGATCCATAGCAAACCAGGTCAGCTACAGTATTGAAGGGGCTCAACATGTCCTTCGACTAAACACGTGCCACAATTTCATTGTACGCCCATGTATTAAATCAAGATTTATTTTTACATTTAATCTGGAAATAAATATCTTAAGCAATTTTGCTTCCCATTCTGTGCAGTTCAAGGTCTATTGTGCTCTTGAGCATCTTATGAAGAAGTTTGGTAAACCTTGCTGGCATATGCATGTATATTAATTCGATTTTACTGACCTGCTTCACTTCTGTATCTGTGGCTGAAAGCAGGGTCTGTTGCTCCCTAAAATTTTGTGCTTTTCCTACCTTTTTTCTGTACCCATGTATATAATGTCTGGAACCTGTATAACCAGTGCATGCCCTTTTCATGTGTTGCGTTCGGGCCTAAACACAGTTGAATCGGTGAAGGATTAAATACAATGCAATGTATTTGTTAGTGATGGTCATATTTATGATCGGATGGCATTAGCTGGCATTCAGGCAAGTATACCTAAATGTGCATAATTGCAATCGGGCGGCTGCATCAAAATTCGGCCTACTCTGCTATTTTAGATGCAGATTGTTACGATCCAGGGAAGGAACGAAACGCAGATCCAAGACGCAATCCGGAGATGGGTATTTCTAGAGAGGAATACGGTAAAGAGAGTGGTGAGGCTGAAGCCCAGAATTAGAGAGGCAGTCCGGTTCGGTAGTTGTTAACTGGAGGGAGTAGGAGGTAGGTGGTGAAATGCCCTCAACACAGCAGGACAGCAAGACCAATGAGCTTAGAGGGAACACTATCAAAATCCTGGAACTCAATGAATTCTTGGGAGGTGTTCCTAATAAACTGGCAGAGAAGAACATACTGGAACAGATGATTAACAGGAATGCAGTCCCAATCCTGGAGACCGATATTAAGGCTTCAGAGCTCATTCCATTTAATGAGACTCTGAAGAGCAATTTCTCTTTTTTGATTAGTAAAGAGCTGATGAATATGTGAAAGTAGGGCTTTGCTCTGTACTAGAAGATAAACTGACTGGTAGGCTTTAGAGGGCAAACCATTACAATGCAGCAACTCTGCAAGACAAAACATGCTCATATACATGGACTACACACAAAGAGTGGGGAACATAATGGGTTACACCTGGACGTGGGGAAAAAGACGACATTAAATCAATTAAAGGAGGCAATACTGCAAAATTCAGGTTGCTGGATAAAGGGAGGAGACAATTAAGAAGAAAAGAGGGTTGTGACAGAGATGGGTTTATTTTGCTGGGTGTCTTCTGATTACAGAAATACTGACCTGTTAATACGACTATTGGTCTAATCATTTGTCAATTTCTTTAAGTGCAGTTGTCTTGGTAGGCCAACAATCAGTGCAGAAAATAAGCTGAAGTATTTTTCCAACTTTATGCGGTGATTTGATGACGGCAAATATGGGGTTGAATTGATCCGTAGTCTGAGTGCTTTAAAGCAAGACTCACTATATCGACTGGTGACTTTTTTTTTGTACCTTTAAAATGCTTTTTTAAGTATGGACACACCTGATAGCCACTAAACTAAGCTAAACTATTAAAGTTTGGCTGCTCTTAAACAAATCCTTGCTGTAATTTATATAGTAAATTTCTCAAAGTTGCTGACATGACTCGATCTGGAGCTCCCTGACAGTGCCTGACCCTCACCTTATTTTTATGTGCTTATTAATTAATTAATTTATTTATTTATTTACCTTTTTCTTTGTTAAGGCTCACTTTCCCTATAGCTCATCCCAACCACCATTTTTTTTCTTTCTTTCTTTTCCTCTCTTCTCCCCCATAGAGGAATGCAAACACACACACACACACACATGGCACACCACTCAGGCTACACACATTTTTCATATAACATCAGCTCTCATCTGTGTTCTAGCAAGATTTTGGTCACTGGCCTGCACTCTTTGTTCTTGTCTTAATTGTCAATGTTTGGTTTTGTCTTGGAAAAAAAAAAAAAAAAAAGTCTAAGCTTTCAAGCTACTCGCCTATATTCAGATGTACTTTAGACATGAATAAAAAATGTTTCTTATTCATTTTCCTGTGCCCGAAGAAGTTCAGGCTGTGTCATTCACCATTTGTGTGTAAAACTACTAAATGCAATGTAAAATAATTTGTATGTAACTTATGTCTTCGTAAGCCAGGAAGATGACAACCTTATCTCGCGACTAAGTCTGCATAGAGGTTGGCCAGGGTAGATGGGAGGGACCATAAATAGGCAAACTTTTTACACAGGAGGCTGGTGTTTGATTACCATTTCCATCGATAATTTTTACAATTGCAACTGAGAGTCACGGCTGTCTTTTAAAAACACAATCACATTTAACTAACCCTAAACCCTAACCTTATCCTAACCCAAAGATTAACCTTTAGGAAGTTGTAACTTTAACTGAAGCCACAATGTTTCCCAAGCCGTTTATTGTGGAAGGCGCAGTGGCACTGTTACTCACTGTAGCTGAAGAAACACTTGCAAAAACCATGTGACTTCCGCGCATTGCAGAAAAGGTGCAGGATACATACAAAAACATTGTGCATAAGTTTTTGTAAGATTTCATATGAGCCATTGTAGAGAGGTTAAGTGGGTCAGAGGGAAGTTGGAGAAGATTAAGGACACAGGGCTGTAGACTAGCCAATCTGATGACAGTGAGTCAGAAATATATTGAGGTTGGTTGTGATTGCCCATGTGCTTTTATTCATTGAATGATAAATAGTGTGGGGGGGATTAAAAAAAAAAAAGAGTTGTGTTTCTGTTGCTTACTTGCTGTTGTTGGGTACCGTCTTTTCAGTTAAAGGATTTGAGAATCAAATTAAATTACTGAAATTCAATAATATTTGCTATGAACTTTTATGTATTTTTTCAGTTATTCTGCACTGACTGCTTTTCTTCCTGGAACAGTCTGCCACAAAAGCACAAGCATTTTAATTCAATGCTGTGTACATTTAAGACTATTTTTGTAATTTTATGAGGATAGCATGGCTGCTTTCAGCAACTGTTACGAAGGATGCAAAATACTCATGTACTCCAAAAATATAAGAATCTCTTCGGCGAATGCAATATGCAAATATGTACCTTGCTATATCCATCCATATTTGTACTGCCTCTTTCTCACTGGGGTTGCGGAGGAGCCGCACACCTAAAACAAAATCCTGCCGAGGATTTTAATCTTGGATGTAAACAAAAATATGCTTATTTTTATTACGTTTTTTCGCAGAAAAATAATTCTGCCGCTGAATCATTTCTAGATTTGTCCATGGGGTAAGATAATTTCTCTTACTCTTTGGACCAATCTAAAAATTAGTCGAAGTTACCTCTCAATTAGTGGCAGAATTTTTTATGAGAAAACAGTTAATCAAAACTTACTGTATGTTTTAAGTTTGATAATGAGATTAAAATGCATGGGAGCATTTTGGTTTTTTTACAGTGTAGAGCCTATTCCAGCTGACTACGAGCGACAGGCAGGGATCCACCATGGACTGTTTGCCAATCCATTGCAGGGTGCACACACAATTCACACACATTCATACTTATGAGCAATTTAGAGTCTTCAGTTAGCCTGACATGCATGTCTTGGACTGTTGGAGGACGCGTGGATACCAGAAGGAGACCCATGCGAACATGAAAAGATCTTGGAAACTCCACACAGCCGCGACTGGATTCAAACCCACAACCTTCTTACTGTGAGGCAGCAGTGCTATAAATGTCCAAAATGTGATTTAGGTAGATGCCATTCATTAATATGTAGGAAACTTTCAAATAAAATCAAGCTTATGTATTTATTTAGCAGATAGGTGACAGGGAGAGAATGGCTTTTTTTTTAGGTCTAGGTGAGTTATTGCTAGCATTAGCTCACCTGGATATGAGCTATTGCCATCACTTGGCGTCCGTCGTCGTCTGCCGTCATCTGTCGTCATCTGTCATAAACATTTTTCAAAAATCTTGTCCTCTCAAACTACGGAACAGATTCGGACTAAAATTAGCCACAAGCATCCTTAGGATGGCTACTTTAAAAATCATGTTGATTATACCAGCTGTCTGAATAACATAGCGGGTGTTACTAAAAATAGTACATACAGGTAAAACCACCTATTTTCAGCTATATCTCAGGAACTAAAGCAGCTAGAGAAAAAACCGTTACCTCAAAATGATCAGCAGATGAAACTCTACAAAAGTTTACGAGGATCGAAATCATACCATGCCTCCTTGTAGGAGTTATTGGCCTTGAAATGTCAAATTTGATGATTTTGTGTCTTTTTTGGCCTATATAATGAAAACTATAAGAGATAGAGAAAAAACTTTCAGTACTGAAATGATCAGTAAATAAAGCTCTACAAAAGTCTCCATTTGACTGAAATTGTACAAAGGCTCTTTGTAGGAGTTATTGCCCTTAAAACATCAAATATGATGATTTTTGTTGTATTTGACTGTAGCAAGGTAGTACAGAAGGGATGTTGGGAAAATGCCTTTGAGACACCAACCCTAAAGCCATCTGACATCCAAAACAACAAGAGGGCACCATCCAGCGTTCAAAACAGAGCAAAACCCGCACTGAACGGCAAGCTCTTATTAGCCTCATTAAGGCATACATTAATTATGAAGGGCTCAAGGTCATGGAAACCTATCTTAATATTGACTACCTTGTAGACACAGTGGAACTTGTATTTTTCAATGGTTCTTCATCAAACATGGTTTATTTGTTTGACGCAGACAGGGAGCGGCTATGCCCCTTGTAACTAAGTTGAAATAGGGGAAATTTAACAGATTCTGTAACATTCTTGTTAGCACAATGTACCTTAGTTTGTTTTACCAAATTAAGCAAACACATCTGCGTAGATCATAGTCATACTCAGTACGTTCACACGGTCATCTTAGCCAAGGATTGTGGAGAGGAGGGATCAGATTGTAACCCTTGGCTATTGATGACTAGCCTGGAATCCATCCATATCAAGTGCTGGTCGCTCCCAGCGGTCACTCACTGATATAGTCTGGCCTCAGTCGGTAGGCCAGCGTTTAGCCCTTACGTCACTAATGAACTGGATATATAAATATTCATGTTTTCTGCTCGTGGCTGATTGGGTGACCTTTTGGCGAGAACCACCAATTGCGCGGCGCCATTTGCAGAATGAATGCTGACCGGGTTATCCGTCGCATCTTGTTGTCAGAAGTGGTAGCTAAGTAGGTGAGCAATTAAACGTTGGGTATCTATCTTATATCTGCATGTTGCGGGTATATTTCCTTTTACTTTGCTACATCAGGCATTTTACAACACAACTAACGGCCGTACTCAGCATTACGAATATGAGTTAGCTGGCCAGCTATGGCATTCGTGAATGTTATTTGACATGAGCTTAAAACTTTGATTGTGGCTTGCTTGCGTTTACTCTTGGAGTGGTTGTTAGTGTTTGAACAGGATAATGTTTTGCCATATCTGCATTTTGTTTATTTCAGTGGGATTCCCCGGTATAATAAAGGCTAAATTAAATAATACTGAAATTACGTAACGTATTTCACTGTAATTGGCATTAGCTAGAGCGTGAAGGGCACGATTGCATCAGCTAGGTTAAGCCTATGAAGCTGGTATGTAGTACAACAGTTGCTGATTTATTCCTTGCCTGTCTACTTTCTTTGGAAAAGAGAAGATGGATAGCTTGTTCCTATTATTGCAACCTATTGCTGCACAACGTTTCGGCATTTTTACCGTGGATGGCCAACGCTTATTTTGCCGCTTTTCCCCGCTTTTTAATATCTGATATCAATCCAGTACAAGATCATAGCGATCAAATATATTCGTTTTCCCTTTAAAAACGATTAGACATGGATGGCAATAACAGTATCACTGAACATATAAACACAAGCATTATTTCAGTTTGAAAGTTTAATTCGTAGTTTACCGCAGTTCATACTGTATTTCTGTATTGCCAGATGTTACATCACCGTTGCTGAGAGAGACACAGGTCTCGAACAAAGTTCATTTTCTCCTGATCTGTTGGTCTTAAAAATGCCATTGCAGCACCAGAATGTTTGGAAGATATGTGGCCTGTGAAAAATAAGTCCAATATTTAATTCTGTGACAATGGGGCAAAATAATCGGTGATAATCTGTGCTCACGTTCACTTCTCCCCATTGGAATCAATTCATTCAGGACCCGCCGCAAATCTATTTAAAGGGGCGGGGCACCCTTGCGACTGTGAGCCAATCACAGATCTCGCATGGATTTTGTGCGAATATTTGAAAGTCAAACGCTAGCCTACCGACTGAGGCCAGACATATCAGTGAGTGACCGTTGGGAGCGACCAGCACTTGATATGGATGGATTCCAGGCTAATCGATGACAGTAGAGTCTTGAAAGTGAGCAGGTGAATAGATCCAAGTGAGTGATTCAGGCTCTGTAGAGCCTCTAGTTCCATTTTGTAATTCTTAATCAGTGCTTGTGGGTTGAAGCTGTCATCCGCACTTCAAACAGCTACATTTAGCTCCTGTGTACTTTCTGTCTGTTAGAGCTCTAATGGAGGCTCACTGATGGATGACTTTTTGTTTTCTTGTTTCAATTGGTTTCATGGACAAATTGTGGGTTTTTGTTGAAGAAAGGTGCTGTTTTCACCTTGATTTTTTTTTGTTCCACTGAGGTTTGAATAGAAAGTCTGATAATGAAGAAAAGTTTCTGTTGAACCTGAGTTATTGACTAATTTTTCAAGTTTCTTTAAATGCTATGATGAAGGATTCGGTGTCCAAGGCTTGTGAGAATTTGATTATTCAGTGCACATTTAAATGCAGTGAATCACTTTCAAAAATATTTTCCTCTGTGAGATTTAACTGTTTCACAGGTCTCACACTTTCTTCTGTGGACCAGTAAGAAGACTTTTCTGAGGCGATGATTGTATCAAGCATTTATGGACCTATATGGCTATATAGGTCCAGGGTTGTATGGACTGCATGTTTATGAATGCTTTACCATGTTTCAGCCTGT
This sequence comes from Gymnothorax javanicus, assembly GCA_029692085.1. Taxonomy (NCBI): domain Eukaryota; kingdom Metazoa; phylum Chordata; class Actinopteri; order Anguilliformes; family Muraenidae; genus Gymnothorax; species Gymnothorax javanicus. The sequence goes on from CM056194.1 coordinate 138,337,656, forward strand.
AGAGACAGGTGAATAGGTTAATGCACTCGCTATCTAAATACAACCTTTGAGTTTGATGTATGTCCTTAACAGCCATTTTGGCCATTCTCTGGCCACTTCTGTTTGATTGGACTAGAAGGGCTCACAGGTGTCCTCTGTAAATAAATGGTTTTTATCTGACTGACCAAGCTGCCTCAGAGGATCCTGTGTTTCATTAAGCACTTCCTGGTTGAAAATAGCAACACACTAATTAGCTTCCACGCAATGAGTGACAACAGACTTACTATATTTACTGTTGTATAGTTTGTGTTGTTGTAATCAGCTTGTGTGGGACTTTACAGAGGCTTAGTTTTGGCTTCCTGCTTCCATGAGGTTTTATTTGAAGTCAGTTGCGTGATAAGCAGATGAAGATGCACACTTTAATTTTATGATCCTGTTTTGTCTTTTTCATTGCTTTGATGTGTGGCCACTTCACTCACCATTCCACTACACAATCTTTTTCTTCCTTTAAAATACGAAGGGCTGTCTTTTGTGGTGCTGCTGTCTTTTTGGTGTCATTTTTTGGCTTCTATCTGGTTATTGTTTTTTGTTAGCACAGTTGTGGCCTTTTAGTGAGATTCAGAATTTTTTTTCATTGGACACACATGAGGAATTGATCCCAGTGAACTGTCAGTGAACTATTTCAATGAAAATTAGTGTTGTATTAGCGTTTATTAGTGTTGATAATGCTTGTAACCTCAGATATATGGTAATTCAGTGTTTCCCATACATTGACGAGACTATGGCGGCCCGCCATAGTCTAATTTACCCTGCCATAGTCTCAATATGCGGAATTGCCGCGTGTTGAGATTACATGTGCACATTAAAAAAAAAAAAAAAAAAAATAGGAAAGGTACTGGAAGACGCGGAATTTGCGCAATCCTCCCCCCCCCCGCTCAACAGAATGAGAATGACCCCCTCCAGACATCAGTCTGCCACCACATATGTGCCCCCATAGTCTCCAAAAATTCTGTGGGAAACACTGTAATTAGATCAGATTCCATGGACCAAATGAATGAACACTCTTCAAAGTCCATGTCCTCACTGTTCTGAGCCATGGATTATTGTGAAGTGGTGCTTTGTTGTTTTCTTTTTAGTTCTCTTCTTAAACAGATTGAGCCAGTTTGCTGTGGTGGGTCATGAGTCAACCACGAGGGATGCCACCTTTTTTTTTAAAGATTCTTTTTTTGGGAATTTTTCCTTTATTTGACAGTTATACAGTGTAGAGAGACAGGAAGGTTGGGGAGAAGAATGGGGGAAGACATGCAGCAAATGACCTGAGCCGGAGTCGAACCCAGGTCGCTGTGGGAAGGACACAGCCTTTATGGTACGCGCGCTTAGACCGATGAGCCATTGGGGCGCCCCTGGATGCCACCTTTGAGAATTGAAAGAAAGGGCATAGGCTCTACCTTCTTACATGATAATATTTATTATCTACCATGCGTCTCATCATTTTATCATATTATCGTTTATGCTTTTACAGTTTGTATTATAAGATAGCCATGCAAAGCATTGTAATTTGCCCACATGGCAGCATTGTCAATGACATGTTATTTGACTAAAAATTTTCCAATCATAACCAAAATCTATAGGCATCCTCTTTATATCATCAATGACCCACAAAACACAAATGAAAAGAATCCAACAAATATTGTAGTCTGTAGAGTGAGAACAGTAAATTGTGGACGGACCAATGGATGTACAGGGGCGGTCGCAATACACGCCCATTCAGTGGAGTGGGTGTATAATAAAAGCGAATTAAATTTTGGTGAAATGTTGCAAAATTATTACATATTAGCCCTGTAGTCTACCATATGTCCAGCAGCAGGCTGACTAATCAGATTTATCCTGACTATCCTCAACAAAATCATGATGAATGCGTATTTTCCTATTGTCATGATTTTAGGCTTGTTTAACTTATGCATACTTTATGTCATTTGCAAGCATTTCTCAATCTTTCCAATTAAAATGGCATCTGGTAAATACTTATGTCTCTCTTTCATGGCATGCTGCTTGATGTCACACACACACACACCTCCTTGCACAATAGAAAATGCTCCACAGCGCACATTACACTGTGCATAGTAGGCATTTCCTGTAAGAGACTCCAGCCGGGAACATTTTTCCACCCGTTCATGGCATACGATGTTTTAGGTGGACCTAAAGTGGACAAAAAAATCTGTTTTTGTCTGCCACCCAGTATAGCCATCTCAGACTACTTCACTGGCGCAGTTGGTGTCTGCGTTACTAAGCAATGAACATGACACTCACACTGAGGCGGTTTTAAAGGCTGTGGGGGCCCCAGGCAAATGCTTAGGGCTCTTTTGACATCCCCCCCCCCCTTAAGTTCCCACAATACTACTAGTAAAACTCAAAACTCAAACATTTGGTCATGCAGTATGTTGAAAGAATTCTGTTCTTTTTTCCTTTGAAAAAATTGAAATAATTGGCCATCAGAAACATACATACTGGTTGTGAATATGTGCGATGGATGTTTATCATTACCTGTTCTGATGTATGAGTAACATAGTGTATAATGGCATGGAATATTCTTGAAAATGACTTACGCCTGCTCCTACTACATTAATATCATGCACGGGGCATTTCCACTATTCCCCAGGCCAGAGGAGCTCCATGATTTCTGTGCCTGTGTCAGGTACAGGGAGGGCTGGCTATAGGCATAGTATTATACACTGTTCGCAATGGGAGAGCGAGCCAAAAAAGTCTAGCAAGGAGGTGGAATCAGATTTGGGGAGAGGCATACACTGGCCCCTCTAGCCCACTCATCCCAAACCAAGGATGGAGAGAGCCTTGAGACAGCAAAAAGAGAATCTTACTTTGGTGCTTTGGAGAGCAACTGACAATGATGATGAATGAACAATTCACAAGTACTCATTGCCCCTTAAATAATAGAGTGAGATGGGGAGATGGAGTTCTGAATCTGAATTTTAGAGCTTCTCCTGGGCCTCTATGTAATGCATTGGTGCACAGTCTCAGAGGTTAATGCAGTTGGATGGAGGCTCTGGTTAGCATTGCTGTGCTACCTGCCTTTCCTTAAGAGCAATAAATATATAACGGAATTCACCAAATACCCCTGTATAATGTTAAGCCGATTAATGGACTCTAATGGATAGCATTCCTGTTGTTTTAGAATAATGCCGCTGATACATTATAGTCTTATGGACTTGTGTTATGAATTGCAGTAATGAATTCATCCGTCATCATTAACAGTAGTCAGAAAAACGCCATGCCTCAAATTTTAGAGAAACTATGTTTTGCTTATAACAGTGCGGATAACTCTGGCTTTTTCCTCTGACACTGTTTAAAAATAAGCAATAATCGAAGAAACCCAAATATTAATGATAAAAATGACAAATGCTCCTCATGAGGATGAGGTTTTTGCTCAAATGAGCTCAGTGAAATCAACACACCCAGAGGCGGATGTCTGTGATTTAGAGGGAAGATGCTCTGTGTCCGTTTGGGCTCTGGCAGTCTCACATTAATGTGTGCTGCTTCAGCACTCTCCTCTGAGTGCACACACAGTTCTTTTATAGAAGGCATCATGCCTGCCGTTCACTGTGGCACCAGATGTGCGGAAAATGTGTCTGATGCCTGCCAGGAATTAGATTATCATTCAACTCCGATCAGCGCCGGTAATCAAAGTTCTGGAAAGTAGCAGGGTTTACAAATCTGCCACAGCTTGTCAGTTGCCACTACAGCGTGTGATGCCTTCGCTTGAGACCGAATAAAATAATTACTTCCCTAAGCTGGGGACCTTGTTTGTGCTTCATCATATTTCGAACCATCAATTTTCAGAGCACAATTTCAATCTTGTTACGCTTGGATGCCTCTTAGATCCCTTCTGAATTCTGCAGTTGGCTTTGAGTTAATATGCAGCCACAGTGGTAATACTTTACCCTCTAAACATTTAATAAAACAAGGAAAATAAAGGATACATCAAGGAGGATGCTTAAGTCAGGACCTGACTTGGCAAGGGGCCAAAAGACTGGGGTTGGTCCAAGGCAGAGGTAGGCCATGAGTACCGTGTCTGTTCCTGACTTGCATGCCAGTTTCTGCCATTTGTATGAAATCTAACATATTACCTGCATTTTTTTAAAAGCTTGTGAATGATCAGCAAAGACTGTTCTTGTGTCCCTAAAATAAACATTTTCCTATTTTCTAATTTATGAGCAAATTCAAGCTTGCTGGCAGAGCCTGTGGCAAATCTTGTCAGGATAATTGGTGGGAACAAGTAGTTACTTACAGGCTGGCCCTCCAGGACTGGAATTGCCAATTCTGGATCTGAGGAAACCCAGTTGAGTGGATGTGTTATGCCAGTGTTGCAATATACTGTATATACGGCTTATACGGAAAAAGACGTTTTTTTTGGCTAGTGCACTGTTGCTTGTCTTTTCAAATGTAGTCTTAGCTGGCTGTAGTTAGGTGTGAAACAGTAAAGTGGGGTTTGATATTTGCAGTTTCCTTCTTTAGCTGTTTTGTGTGAGTCAGTGCCTCCAGTTTTCTGATGTGATGACAGTTAGCTGTCATTAGATGTGAAACGTAATGTTGCATTTGATGTGGGAACAGGGTATAGTTATAGGTACCTTGGAACCTGTCAACTGGGGGATGGTTTTATAGGCAATGTGCTGACACAGACACAGGAACAAGGATCTAGGCATTCAACTCAAATTTCTCCAGCCTCATCTGGCTCACAGAGCGACGATAGCAAGTGCTCCTGCCTTGGCAAAGTTGTTTGATATGAGATGAGCATGTGCAAACTAACACCTCCCGGTAGAATGTGGACATTTTTTCTCTGTTTTTATCTGCTACTGTGCTAATATGCGAGGTCAGTGTACTTTTCACTGGTATTCCTGTCCACCCCTGGCAGCATGTGGACACTCAGAATTAATGCCCCCGGCTTTCAGTAGCAAATTAAACTTAATTAGCTACTTCCAGTCTCATAACCATATTGGCTCGGATGTAAGGTGGTCTGCTCCAGGTTTTAAAATGAATTTGAATAAAATTAATCAAGTGAAAAGGCCATATAATATCCCATAGGATTTTAAAATTAATTAATTCAGTCTCAGTCAATTTTCCAAACTCAGCTGATTGAAATAGATTTGCTTACATTACTGCTACTTGCTTTTGAGTTCTTGCAGCCATTGAAGTGTAAACATGGCTGAGCAGAGTTATGTACTTATATTCATGGTTTGCTGGGAATAGCGGATCTCTGAATTGGCAGATTGCATTATATGGGAGGGTAATCAGATCCAGCATTTTTAAACCATTGAATGACCTGAAATACCTTGCACTGGCTCATGAATTTGCCATGTCGAGCGTCTTTTTTGCTTTTCTGGAAATCCTCTAAAATGCAAAACTTGCATTTTGTGCATGAGTAGAGCCATTCAGAAATGGGCTTGTTTCTACAGAATGTCCTTCATACTTTTTTGTTGATCTCTGGTTTAAACCTTGAGCAGTGTTCATATTTTAGATTGACACTGTTTTCCAGGTCAAACTGACCTGCAAAGTTATGATTTTAAACCACAGAGATAAAACCTGAATATTTATTGTTTTTTGCTGAATTCCAAACCAGTATAAAATACAGGGTTGGAGTTTGACATTTCTCCCTGCTCATATACATTAGTGAAAGTGACATTGGGTATTTATAGTAAAATTGTGATTTATTATTCTTAACTGAATCTTAGTCATTGCACAATTGTTTTTTCAACCATGTTGAACATAATGTACGCATAAAACTGCCCCGGTGCCATTGAAATATGTCACCAACTGTGCCGGTTGGCTCACTCATTGGGGATGAGGACCATTCAATTTGGCCATTCTTGGACATACATGTTCCTCCTGGTGCTGGTTGTGCGGCTGCCTCTGGTGCTCGGTGATTCTCTTGGTATGACACTGATGTACATCTCCCACTTGCCCAATGAGATATTGGGTATAGTACAAGAAATTGTTCGAATTCTGGCATGTTTTAGTGTAACATTCTACCAATTCCCACGGTTAGGGCCCTATGAAATCCATTTTATTTTTTTCCAAATTCCGATTTTTCCGTTTTAATTTTTTGGAATTCTGTTTTTTACCAATTACACCAATTTTACCATCAGAGAGAGTGTGCTATTTATGTTAATGAATAAAATGCCCACTAATTAAATAGAAATAATCTTAAATTAGTTGATGCAGCGCTCAATTTTCCTCAGTACTCAAAGTCAGAACAAGTACTGCATAATAATGCAATATAACATTGCACTGTGATGAAAGAAAAAATATTTTTTTTAACCTAAAATAATACTCAGGGGTGTGAGTGGGGTTTAGTTAAAAAAGAGGAAGAAAATTATGGCCCCAAAGAGGCCATCCCGGCAACGTAAAGTTGTTGGTGGGAGGGTATGGGAGGGTTGCCCTCCCATGGGTGGGGGTTTGGGTGATCTCCCCCAAGAAACTTTTAGAAAAATTGACCTAAAATAAAGCAAATTAAAGCCCGTTTTCAGTCATTTGAGTTAGAAGCAATTATCACAAAAATGTCCTTTTTTCAAAAGAAAAATCTAATGGTCTCTGATTCAAGGGGGGGTCAAGGGGACAATAACTGTCCATCATCAATAACCTCCCTTCCTCGGAGGCTCTGGGACAACTTTCACACAGGTGCAATGCCTCCCCCATCCCAAAATAGTAATGGCAATTCAAAAATGTTATAAACAAAAGTTAATTTTGACTTACCTTCAATAAGGATATATGTTACTTAGAGTTATAACTAGTTGCAATGGAATTCAGGGGCGGCGTTAGACTTGAAAATTCCGGGGCTAATATCCCTCCCTTTAGTGACAACAATTAGTCCTGGCTAATTCTAGATGGTTTTCCTTTATTAACATGTTTTCCAATTCAAGTATAATCAAGTTGCAATTGAAGAAACGGCTTCTCTCCCCCATGCAATCTAAAAGCGACAAAATAATAGGCTACATTCAGTACAGAAAAATAATTTAATTATAATTAGGTCTATGCACCGGCACTCGGCGACGACATTTCAGAACTCTTCAGCGAGTTAAGGTAATTTTGGTGACTAGTACGTGGTTTTGTCCGTTTACATTTTCCAATCAGACAGCTGTCTATTTTTTACAGCGAGTTGCCTGACCATGCCGCAAAAACAGGTGTACGTTCTTGTTGCCGAAATTGCCTTCATTCGCTGAAGAGTTCTGAAATGCCGTTGTCGAGTGCCGGTGCATAGACCTATTAATAATTAAATTATTTTTCTGTACTGAATGTAGCCCATTATTTTGTCGCTTTTAGATCGCTTGGGGGAGAGAAGCCGTGTCTTCAATTGCCACTTGATTATTCTTGAATTGGAAAACGTGTTAATGAAGGAAAACCATCTAGAATTAGCCAGGACTAATTGTTATCAAAGGGAGTGATATTAGCCCCGGAATTTTCAAGTCTAACGCCGCCTCTGATGGAATAAATGCTATCATGAAATGATGAATGTGATCGAAAACTGAACGACTTAAAAATTTGATCGATGGATCTTCTTGAAAATTGCGTTAAGTACAATTAAGTACCATTACAATAAAAAGATATTTACATATCTGGTAATGCATAATTAGTCTTTTGAATTTTCACACGCTCCCCGTGTTTCGATGATTTGACATGATCCTCCAAAGCTACACGGCCTCGATTGGAATAGCTGATTTCCTTGCTACAAATCTTGCAAAGTGCAGAACCAGCTTTCGTGATTTTCTGGATGCAGACGCCTTATTAATGTCCTTCTGTTTCTTTCTCGAGCCAAGACCAATTCCATGCATTTTTAATCCCCACATCAATTTTAGTTACATCAGATTTGCAGTCAACAACGTCCATCCTCTTATTGGCCATTGTTTGTGACTAACCACGTGGAACATAGCCAGCGGAAATGCTGATTAAGCTGGTTTTCTCGCGTTGTTTAGCGCAGCTGGTAAAGATAGGCCACAAGTCCGGAAAAATTCGCGATCACTATTTTATTTCATTTTCATTTTTTTCAAAGTCACGCGGAATTTCACTCATTTACGAGGAATCAGTTTTTTTAAAATGCGAATTTCTGCGTTTCCGTGGAAATTTCACACCCCTGAATACTACAAAATAAAATTTTCTCTTAAAACGAAGTGTAAGCTACAGTCAAAAAGGCAGACAACGGCTGTACTGACATGCATTATTCTGACTGCTCCTTTTTAATCATTTATACTCTTATTGTTTGTATGTATGTATGTGTGTATGTGTGTATATATATATGTATATATATTGAATGTATGAGAGCAGCAGTAATGACACTCAGTTTCCCCCATGGATCAACAGTTGTCTAATTCCGATGCATCAGCTATCAACTTTAATTTATTTTTTATTTGTAAGACACTTTTGTTCAGTAATCCCAATACTGTGTATTACATACTACGACAAAATGTTCTACAGTAGTGATTAAACATGAACAAACTGACACAAAGATGCATCAGCTATTATTTCACCACTGGGGGAAGACGTTACGTCATAATTTGCATGGACACGATTAACAAAGTAGACTGTGAAAGGAAATAATGTAGGCTATTTAACAGTTATATAAGTTGTTAAAGGGCATCTAAAGTCGATTCCCATTGTTTTTGTTTATCGGCCTATCAGCGAGCCGCACCTGCGCAAACGAACTGAAATAGAAGGATTATCTACGCGTGTACACAAAACATTGGTTGATGAATGAAATTGGTCATGTGACAATGCAAGATGTCAACAAAAGCAAGTGATTTGTTTGTAAACATTGGACGTTCAACGTCCCGTCTGAGCATCGACTATAGATGCCCTTTAAGTTAACATAAGATGACCAATGACGATGTTTAGGACCCTGCAGTCCCTGACATCAGTGGTCTCGTCTACAACAACGAAAAACTTATTCCCACAGATCTTCTGTAGCACCGAAGAGATGTTTTGTTCAAACACTCCGGACAGGTGAATTTGACGAAGCCTTCTCACATTTTCTGCCAGAAATAGGTTTTTTTTTTTGTTTGTTTGTTTGTTTTTTTTTAAACTTTATTACATACTTCTTTGCAGGAAATAAGCTAAGGTCATGACTTTTCAGCTTTTCTGGTTGAAAAAGGATTTATTTGAAAATTGAAAATGGGTCATTTTGACCCTGACACTACGTAAGGGCTCAAAAAAGAAGAAAAATAAACTGAACATTGTTTAAAACTCTTGGAATTTGGCTTATGACATGGACATCTTGAATTGCTGTATGGTGTCTCATTGTCAGGGTTGTTTTGCTGGAGTCTCTTTGTGTCTGCATCTCCTTCAATCTCTTCTTTTAGCTCCGAACTTTGAGAAATAGTGTAACAGTTCCCATTAGCACAATAATATGGTCTTGACCTAGCTAACATTCCCTTCTGCATGTTTTGTTCAAGAAATTCAGTCAAATCTCAAGTGTGCATTTACCTCCAGTTAAGAGCTGATATTTCGATTTATGCTCGATGTTATGGTCCAGACCAGGAATCCAGTGCGGAGTCAGACTTGCAATACATCTGGTAATTTATTGGCAACAGTACAGTAATGACGGGGATGGAACCCCGGAGAGAATACTGTATGTTTGCATAGTTATGAATGTGCGCATATTGCATGTGTGTGTTCCAACAGTAGCAATTGGCTAGCAGTGCTAGCTCTGCCCTCTGGCAGCAGGGACACCGTCACCATCTGCATGTTCCCTCCCCCTTTCATTAGTACCTCACAGTCACATATGAAACACCGCTCCTTTACAGCAGATTACACCGGATGGGGCTTCAGCCCTGAGTCACGTCACACTGCTGAGCTCAACTGTTCCATCCTGCTGCTACTTGCAGGTATCAGATGGTCACTTCTACCTTGCCAAAAGGCCTTTATGTCAGCATTATAGGTGACCAGATGAGCTCTGCTGCATTTTAGGGCGTAATGGTGATTTTAATTCCTTTACAGACTCATTGATACATCCCCATCAGTTTTTAAAAGGAAGACCTCCCAGATCGATCTCTTAGTGTGAAGTAGGGAGTTTGCAATTTCCTGAGTTTAAAGCAGCCTGAGTCTCATTAGCCTGCTCCATCTTCATTGGCTCTGAGACCTTGCATTATGGAGCCCTGCCTCCTACCTTTCCTGTGTCTGCTGAGATGCTTCCTCCTCTGGTTCCATCTCAAAAGAGGTAAATATATAAAACTGCCAATATATAGAACATTGATCTTGCAATGAAAAATGTTGCCTGTAGCTGCTCAACAATCTTCACAGCACTGCTGTTAAATTGTTTTTTCTTTGCACCAATAATATACAGTGGGCTTCAGGATCATTTTCACGTCATTTTCATTTTACTTTTTCACATAGGGCCAGGTAAGTTTGGATAGCTTTTTTCCCTCAGTAAATGAAATCATCATTTAAAAATTGTATTTTGTGTTTACTTGGGTTATCTTTGTATGATAGTAAAATTTGTTTGATGATTTAAGTATGACAAATATGCAAAAAAAAAAAAAAAAAAAAAAGAAATCAGGAAGGGGGCAAATACTTTTTCATAGCACTGAACGATTAAAATCTAACTTGAAGTATATTATCAGTCACAGTTCACATTTTTAAGTTTATCTGTTTGATTAAGAACCCTTAAGTGGTCACAGTGACTTTTCATTTTATTGAGGAGTAATTATGAAGTGACACACGCCAAATTCCCTCAGTCATTCATCACTATGGGAAATACCCAAGAACACAGTGATGATGTGTGACATTAAGTTGTTGAGCTGCGCCAATCAGGAAATGGATATGAGAAAATCTCTTAACAGTCAAAAATACACATCTCTTCTATCAGGGCAATAATGAGGAAGTTTAAATAACAGATGCTAAAAGTCAGTGTGGAAGAGGACACGTGCACATTGAGCCCAAGCACCATGAGAGAGATGGTTCGACTGGAACAAGAATCTCCAAGAATCACAGCCGGATAACTGCCAAGGTTATTTCCATCCTAGGGTCATTAAGTCCCCTAAACTACCATCAAACACCACTTACATCACAACACGTTGTTTGAAACAGTTGCCAGAAAGAAGCCCCTGCTGTCAATCAACAACAAACTGAAGCGCCTACAGTTTGCCAACTTTACTGGGGCTTTCAATGGTTAGATGAGACCAAGATAGAACTTTTTAGTGGCAAAAATCAAAGGTGGGGTTGGCAGAGACAGAAAGATAGTATTCAGAATTGCACCTCATACCTACTGAGATGTATGGTAGCGAGTCTTTGATGTTTTGAAGCTGTTTGTCTTCCAAAGGCCATAGACATCTTGTTAGTGCACATGGTATCGAGGACTCCATCTACCACCTGAAATTAAATGAACACCTGAGAGCCTCTGCCAGGAAGCATGAAATGGATAGTGGCTGGACCTTCATGCAGGACAATAATATGCAGCACACCTTAAAATCTACACAAGTTGATTTGTCAACTACAGAATAAAGGTTTTGCTGAAGCCATCACAGTCCCCTGACCTATACCTCAGAAAATTTATTGAATCAGCTGAAGAGGAGAGTCCACATGTTGACCTTGGAATCTGTAGGACATGGAGAGATTCTGTATGGATGAATGGTCTCAGATCCCATGCCATGTGTTCACCAACCTCCATGCATAATAGCAGAAGAACCATTTTATCTTGGCTAAGGAAAGCTGCACAAAATATTAAATGAAGGGGTGTCAATACTTGGGGCACACAACAAAAATATTGTTTCATTATTAGAATTTAGTGTTTCTTTCGGATGTGTTACTTCAATTAAAGGTTAGATTTTTGTGTGTTGTTTTGAATGAAAGATCATAAAGATAAAAACTTACTTTTTTTTTTTGCATTTCATTTTGCTCATTCCTACTAAAGGGTGCCAATAAACCTTGAGGGTATTGCCAGTTCATCTATGTTTTAAGAAACTACATTAGGTCTCACTATATCACTTCCAGCTTCTCTAAGGTATGAACATGAGATAACACACACATGAAAAATCCCTTTGTCATCCAGCACCATGAAGAGAAAAAAACTGACCTTCATGAATTCATATCATAAAATACACCACTCAGCACTGTCATGGCAAATATTCAAAAATGTAAAGAGTATGGAATAGTTCAGAGCCTAATAGGCAGATGATGTAAATGCAATTTGCCTCCCAGCATTTGGAAGTAGGATATTGGGTGAAGCACAATCATCTCCAAGAATCACTGTGAGGGAGTTGCTGGCCTCGGTGGTATCTTCGGGTGACCCCGGCTTAGAAGGTACCATCAGACGCCACCTCTGTGACCACAGTCTATTTTGAAGGGTTGCAAGATGAAAGCCTTTTCTGATGGACAAAGGTGCTGTGGTCAGATGAGACCAAAAATGGAAGGTTTTGGTCAGTACTGGAAAGACTTCATGCTGTTTTTCTTACTAGAGGGGGGTTGCACAATGTACTAAAGCAGTGGTGCCAGTACGAAGCCTTAGTTTTACTCTACATTTTATTCATAAAATAAATGTTTGACTTTGGTTGGTTCCATTACTAAATGTTACTAAAACTGTTGTTTAACATTACTAAACTACAATATTTTTTGCATCTTGGCATTTTAAGTTTATTTTTTAGAATGTTATTCTGTATTCTTTATTCTTTATTTCAAGGATAGCCCCTTGAGATGCACCATCTCATTTTCGAGGGGTTCCTTACAAATAATGACAAACAGTACCAGGATAGTAGAAGGTAAATTCTAAACAAAATGTCAAACATATAAACGCAGAGACACACACACTCACTTACCCACACACAGTCCAACAATGCTCCCCAAGACTACCCCACCCACCCACCCCCATCCCCCAACAGCCAGTGTTACACAGACAGAGTATGATCAAAAATCAAAAAATCCCTCTGCAAAATAGAGGTAAGCCGGTGTCTACATAAACATACATTTACACACCTATTTAAATACTGCTTACATGACCCAGTAAAATATACAGTACATATTTATACACAAGTTCACATTTATATATAATATAGTGGACAAAAGAGAATGAGTATGAATAGAGTAAGTCCTGGAAAGAGGAAAAAAAAAAAGTAAGATACATCAGAAACAAGAGCAAGATATTTGAAGATGCGTAATTAAAGTTAATTTAAAGATATGAGTGGATGTGATAGATCTAAGTGAGGAAGGAAGGTTGTTCCAATCTGATGGAGCTTTAAATTTGAATGCACGACGACCGATTTCTTTGCTGATTCTGGGTGTGAGTAGAAACAAATGATCCATATGCCGTAGGCTGTATTGTGAATTGAGAGGAATTAAAAGTTGTTTCAAATATGTGGGGAAATTTGAAATGAATACATTTGAAAATAAATATTAACCAATGGAATTGCCTTCTGGACTTGGGGGTGAGCCAGTTCAAGGACTCATACATTATACAATGATGGGTTCTATCCGGACACCTGAGCACAAATCTACAAAGACTGTTATATAGTACATTAAGAGGACGGAGATTTGTGTCAGAGGTGTTACCATAGATAGTATCAGCATAGTCCAATATTGGGAATATTAATTGCATTATAATTCTTTTCCGGACTTCTTGTGAAAAACAATCGACCGAACGATAAAGTGATTTTAGACAACCAGATATTTTCTTGGAAATTGAGTTGATATGAGGTTTAAAGGATAGCTGGGAATCAAGCCAGAGACCTAGATATTTAAATTCTTCAACTTTTGCTATTGTTGTTCCATCAAGACAGTTGATGGACCAGTTAGTTGACAGCAAGGAATCAGGTCGAGTGCAAAACAACATAGTATATGATTTCCTCTTGTTCAAAAGAAGCTGATTTGAGGAAAACCATTTTTGAACCAGGTTGAAATCAGATTGTAGAGAGTGTTGAATTTGTTAAATATCAGAGCTGGAGGAGTATATTACAGTGTCATCTGCATATAAATGAATTTGACAGTCAGAACAGATTTGAGGAAGATCATTAATAAAGATCGAGAACAAAAGAGGACCTAAGGATGAGCCTTGTGGAACACCTTTATCAATAATCTTGAAGTCTGATTGACTACCCTGAAAGGAGACGCACTGACTTCTATAATGAAGAAATGAGTTAAAGAATAGTAAAGCGTTGGTAGAGAGACCAATTGCATACAATTTGTCTAAAAGAAGATAATGATCGACCATATCAAATGCTTTAGTAAGGTCAATAAATATAGCACCTGTAGGCATATTATTATCAAATGCTGACAGTATATCATTTGTTAATTTTAAGAGCGCAGTGGTGGTTGAGTGGTTGGGTCGAAAGCCTGATTGTTGTGGAGATAATATATTATAGTTAGTAAGATATGTGGATAATTGATTGAAGATTAGTTTTTCAAATATTTTTGCTATGCTATTAATAATCGAGATTGGTCTATAATTGTTAATATCAGTGATGTCACCTCCTTTATGAATAGGGGTTACTCTAGCACTTTTCCATGATGAAGGTGTTTCACAGGTAGCAAAAGACAAATTAAATAAGTCAGCCAGTGGAAATGACAAAACATGCGAAGCAAGTTTGAAGAACTTGATGTCCAGACCATCTGGACCAGCACTGCAACCAGAGCTTAGATTATCGATAACCCTCTGAACATCAGTTGGAGAGATACTTTTGAAGCAAAAAAAAAAAGAGCTGCCACACCTATTCTGAGTCGAGGTAGGAGCAGAATTAGAGTAACCAGAAGGAGTGCTGCCAATTGTAGAGAAGTGTTGGTTGAATGCCTCCACAATTGATAAAGGCTCGCTGACAATTTGATTATTTAATTTAATATGCGTTGTGGGGCTTTTTATGGATTTATTAGTTATACTATTGGTTCTCTTCCAAAACTTCTTTGGGTTCTTAAAATCAGTTGCTAAGCAGTCCTTATAGTAATTTGCTTTAGCATTTCTGGTATTAGTTTTGCATCTATTCCTTAACTCTTTATAAGCATTCCAGTCAGCAGGATCCTTTGTTTTACGGTATTTTTCCCAGGCCTTATCTCTTTGTTTGAATAAGTGTGTGAGATCTCCTTTGATTTATGATTATTATGAGTTATGATTTTTTAGCACATTTTTAGTCAAGGATGACAATAATTTTGAAGTCCACTGTATATAGAAGTACTTTATTCACAATATATTAGAGTGTATGAGTCATGCTGTCATGATAAGAGAGCTAACTTGAGTGACAGCTCAGAATAGTCTTCTTTAATGTTCAGTGTTTCCTATGTCAGCTAGTGAGAGCTGACTGTAACAGAGCGATGCTAACATTGATGCTGTGAGCATGTGGAATGGGGGTGTGCCAGGGCTGAGTCACTGCGTTTTCGTCCTTCAGTTTCAATCTTGCCTCTGTGCATCACAACAACTTATCATGGATATTCACTTACTTGCGCAGGTGGAAAGTTTATTGGGAAAGTCCTTCCAGCTATCCATGCAGCCAGCTGAATTCACGTATCAATGCTTCCTTTTGGCCGAAGAACTGTGTTAGTTGGCCATACCAGACAATTTTAACAAAATACTGTGGTAGACTCATGTTCCATCAACCTGGATCATCCTCCTCAGGTAATATTCCGATTAGGCTGGGTCTCGGTTCACCTTCCTCTGCCTGAAGTTGACCCCCGACTGTAAGGAGCCTATAAGCTCTCTCCTCAGATTTGCCTCTTTGTTCGTCTGTGCAGATGCCAATCGACTGTCGTTTCTCTACCCTCTGCTTCCTCTGTGGTCTACAGAGTCCTGAAAAATGCCCATGACTCAAATGACAAAAGCTGTTTCTCTCCATCTCACTCTTTCCATCTGTCTATATGAATCAAACAACCTTCCCTGTCTTGCCAGTGTCAGAGCCCACGTCCTCAAAATCGGAGTCAGAAAGGGCTGTCTGTGTCAGCAATGAGTGTGTGAGCAAACAGGTACATTATAATAATCATGTACTAATAAACGCACTCCGTAATGTTTCTGCTGTGGACGATCTAAGACCTGGATTCACGCTTGTCCACAACTTTGACAGGTGATTAATGCTGGTGCTCATGAGTCACTAATGTGAACATGGAGAAGGATGACAGATCATTGGAAAATCCACATTAACAGCCTTAGTAAGGCATCGGGCCTCTACAAGTTGCCAGATCAGCTTCAACACACCTTAGCATAGAGTCTACTAGTGTAAAACTGCTGGAGGGATGGAGTTCCTTTCCTCCAAAAGGTGTTCCCTTATAAGGTGTTTTGATGATGGTAAAGGAGAGTGCTACTGTCTAACACACTGCTCCAGAATCTCCCATTTTGTTCCATATCTCCACTGATTTGCAATCCAATCACTGTGAAGGGGGTGGCATATGCACAGGATTATTTTCATACTCAACTATTCAGTTACCCCTCGTGCCCTGCGGGGGTTGGGCCATTGTCATCCTGGAGGAGACCACTCCCACGGACAACTCTGCATTTGTTGTGTTTGTCCACGCATTTATTTACAGTTTTTCCTTTAATTTGAGACCTGTCTGTGTCTTGACTGAATCTAGGCTTGGGCTTTTACTGATGTACTGAAAACTGAGAGGATGCATGTGATTGTAAGGTCTGGTATTTTGTATTGGGAAGGTGCATGAGAAGTGTGTTTGTAAAACGGTGTGTGTTTTGTTTGCGTTTGTGTGTACATGTGTCTGCGCGCGTGCGTGTGTGATTAGCCACTATATGCCGAACAGTAGGTCTAGGACTCAGTCTAATCTCCGCTACCCCCACAGGGAATCAACATAGCGGGTCCAGGGAATGCCAAGCCCGCCCTGCCCAGCTCAGGGATGTACCAGCTGGACATCGTGCTGAAGAAGGGGCACAACCTGGCCATAAGGGACAGGGGAGGTAAGATCTGGAAAGTTCTCCCTATTTTCACTCAAATGTATCCCTTACTTTCTCTATCCTTCCATCTATTCCTCTGTTGGTCTGTCTTCCTTTCTTTCCCTGTATCATTCCTTCACCCGCTTCTTTTTGCCTGTGTGCACATCTTTCCTCTCTCATTCTCTTCTTTTCTCCAGCCTCTTGCTTCTTGTCTGTCCGTTTCTGTGCCTTTATCTGTACCTGTCTTTCTGATATTCTCCCTTCCTGTTTCTCCCTGTGTATATGAGACAGGGTATGGTTCCTGTCTCTGACTTCACCTCATTAGCTCTGACCTGTACAGACGAGGCTGGCCTTGTTTAAGATGAACGAACACAATCTGACACACTGCATCGCCTTTTCAGAGGGCTGCAACTGTCAGCACAGAGGGCTTTCGACTGTTAATGCTGTTTCTCATCTCTTCTCTGCTGTCTATGGACTTTCTACTGCAATACCTGGTTGTTGTAGATGAATGATTCAGTTTGCAGTTGTTATAAGTACGGCAACACATCTTTCATTACCATGCAGCGGTCACCTTAGATCAGTGGATGTGATTATGGTAGGTTGTTTATAGTTAATTTTGGTGGGCATTCTTTCTCACACTGCTGGTCAGATTTGAGTGATTCATTACCTTTTTATTTTTGAGAGGTGGCCATGGCTAATGTGTGTTCAGAAAAATATGTGGATTAGTTATGCTGAGAGGAAGGATGAGGCTGGACCGCTGAAGTGCAGCAAATGACAGTATAGCTCTGACGTAGTCACATCAGACACAGCATTAAAACACAAGAGAGCATTTTAACCTAATGTACCGGTACAATTTATCAGTACTTCCCTTAATGCAGTGGCAAGTGGACTATGACCCTTACTTCATTCCTGGAAGAATTATTTTTCTGAGGAAATGTTTTATTGGACCAGTAATGTTTTGTAATCATAGTTTCTCGTGTGCAACACTCTTCATAATGACACCGTGACATGTTAGACTCAGTGCAGTGTAAGTCTTGAGAATGCATGCCTGAATTATTTGTGGGATGTGATCTGCTCTCTGGGCTCTTCCGGAGGGAGATTACGGAGGCGAGGAGAGCTCGGCTTCAGAATACACAATCAGAATAGGTTTCATTGAAGGAGGTCTCATGTATAAAGGAGCTGTCCTCTCTCATCGAAAACTATGAATAAAATTACACGCCATCTTGATTAAACAGTTCAGGAACATCTCTCTCTTTATGTCTTTCTTTCTCACACACACATTCTCTCTCACATGCATACACTCTCTCCCCCCCTCCTCGACAGTTTGCAGTACTTAAAAATGGTTTTGGATTTCCCAGGCTTCTAAGCTTAATGTGCTTCAACACGGTAAATTTTATGGTATCACTTTCTTTCCCCTAGAAAGCCTGAAGGATATGTCCTGCTATTGGCTTATGTCTCACAAATAGTCCCCTTCACTCGGCGCCAGCTGCAGCGTGTCAGTGCTGGTTGTCACCACTTCTGAGCTGAGTGACTGGAACGTTCCAGAGCCTCAAGTTCAGTAAAGCTTCTCACTTAGGAAAGGGACTGGAATTAAGGTGGCTGATTTAGACCTTGCTGTCTATCACCTATGGGTTTTGAAGGAATTTTCTCAAAATATTCTCAGGATTCTTTTACAACCTTCTGAGGGACCTGAGGTTTTTATTGTCTTGAACTGGTGATGTACAAAATATAGTACTATAGTTGCTGGGTGGATCTTTATGAATAAAAAGTAACTCGTGCTTAACCCCTTTAAGTAGATTCAACATTAAAATTATTGCGGGACAATGTTGCATACTTTGCATATTCTGTATCTGCTGGTAACAGTTGTAGATACAGCAGCTTAAAAGGGCATTAAATAGCTATCCAATGTAATGAATAACTAATAAAATTAGTTATTAATTTTTTACTAAAACTTTAATTTAAATATTAAAGTTCCTCCCACGCGGCACCAGAATATGTAAGAGAATGTGCCTTTACGATACGTGAAATAGCGAGGATGGATAATTCAGACGTCCCAATAATCCTTCCCGCGGGATAACCAGTTGATTCAGCAGGAAACCTGCAAAGTTAGTAATCAGTCATATAAAATTACTATTGTAACCAAAAATATGGAATTTTAATTAATAATTAAAATAACCAATATTAATGATTAAAGAAAACAATAATTAAATCAAAGGTTTAAAGGTCCATTTTACATATTGGACCTTTAAACCTTTGATTTAATTATTGTTTTCAATATGTAAAATTTCCAAATTCAAAGATCTATAAAATATATAGATGTGTTATATATGTTTTGGTGTTGTGTACTTACATTATCCGTGATGTATTCAATGATTATCAAAGACAGAGATATCTGTATTATCAATGTAGGGACAAGGGGTGTTACTTTTCTTTGCATATTTGACGTCAATCCCAACACAAAGAGTGCACGAGAGCGAGAAAATCACCCTTCAAGCACGCATGCTTCGCCGTTGCCAAAGAGTTTCAAGCCAAGATGGTAACCATCTTGTGTCGGGAACTGAACTTTCCACCAGAAATGGTCATAGATCAAATTTTATTCAGGTTGTTAGCTACCTTACTAAATAAACTTTTGTTATCTTGGTTTTTTGTAACTAAATTTCTAATTAGAGAAAAAAAAATTAGAAGAAACTAAAGCTAAACGGGCGTAACCGGAAAGATACAATGGCTGCTGCTATGTGTCTGTTGGAGGACATAGTGAGCCGTGAGATATCTCTCTCTCTCCCTGTCAAAGTGCATGTTAGACTATTATTTATTTATCCTCATGTAGTTAGCAAATCAGCCTATTACACCAGCAGTATAAGTTCAAATTTAGCCAAGTTGTAGCATAAATGTAACGTTACTTCACTTCAAAACATTTTTCTTGTGATGCCTCATGACAGAAAGAAAGCTGATGTGTACGGCACATCGTTTGTACGTTATGAGAAGTCAGTGCTACGTTAGCTACATTACTACTTGCAGTTAGAACACGGCTCCCTTGAATACTCGATTCAGTTTGGTCTATCAGCGTGTCTCGACAGATAACCGCTGGCCAGCTGGTCTGTTGAGCACATCGTTGCTAAGGAAGCTGTAGCAATAGCGGCAGGAGCAACTGAAAGTGTACATTGCCAGCTGACGGTGGCATTTCCTCGATATCTGTTACCTTTAGCATTTGCATTCAGCAACAGAGTGTTCACATCTGTTATTATTCTCTACAAAGATGGGCAACATGATCCGGCTCCACCCCCTTATCTCAGCCTCTGACCTGCAGCACATCATAAGCGCTGTAAACGGCCGACTTATCATGATCCCTTACATTTTTTTTATTTGAATGAAATAAGATGAAGTTATATAAAAGTAAAGAAATGTAACCTTACCTCGTCCATGCACATGGTTTCACCGCTCCTGTTTGAGTCACATTGGAGAATTTAGCTGTCAGCGGTGCATGTAAATTGATGAAGACAACAACTCCCATGACTCTACATGATCCCATTGCGTTATCAAACTCGGCCTCTTGTTATTGTTTGGTTAAGCGCCCTCTAGCGGCAGAGAATTAAATATTGGGCCTTTAAAGATGTTCAGAAATGGCCGTTTGTCCTATTTCTCCCGCCTCCTTGTATGGGTTTCCCCGAGTTTCCGCATGAGTTTATTCGAGTAAAGAAACAAATTTGATTGGGCGTTATCGAGCGGGTGGTATATTCAATCTTTGGGGCGGGACACAGTGTTTCTGTAGACTGTATATAAAGGAGGCGCAAAGTCCGCGCGGCTAACAGTACACGCGCAGTACGCCCGAGTCTGTGGGGGCCTTACTCTGGGTGACACGTTAAAAAAAAGACTGGGGGGACGCCGCACCCCCGCGTCCAACGACCACAACACCACTGGTTATGAATCATGAAATTTAAAGTAACAAGACAATCAGTGGCGACTGGTCATTAGGGGCAGGTGGGGCACAGCCCCACCTGGTGTCACCAGAAAGGACCGTAGGCAAATTACATAATTAATTCTCAAACATGATCGTATTATCTGATAAAATGTATTATCTATAAATTTAGCATTTTCCTAAATTGCATGGAATTTGTGTTTGAATTTAAGTTCATGTTTATTGGTCTCTGTTTTGCTGCTTCAGACCGATCTCCTGATCCAGGTCCGCATGAATGGGGCTAGCCCCCCTTAAGCAATGCAATGTTAACGATGCGTGTGAAAATATAAGTACGCATGCTCAGAGTGTTGGCTGTATTAGTGGAGGTAGCACGAATTTGTTGGCAGGTGGGGCTGACAGCCCCAAGCCCCACTACTGTGTCATTTCATCAGGCATCATAGACATATACGTAGACGTCGCATGAGTGGTGGAGAGGCGTGCCTACCGGGCGACCATGTTAGTACAGGGTTAGAAGTATCAAACAATTTCTACAAATCATTATTCGCTGAATTTTCTAGCGATTTCCAAGCAGTTTGATTTGTTATAAACGTGACACATTTAGCTATGATCCAGGATGCCCTGATACTCTAAAATGCCGGTTTTACTACCAAAATACAACTTCGTATTCACAACAGTCGAGCGCTTAAACTTAAATCTACACCAAAGATGCCAGATTTTTTGCGCTGCATATGGATGCTGAACGAGATATCAACAACAGATCCTGTGGAATTACCTTTCGCAGGTAAGATTTAACGATAGATTTTGGATGTATTTGTGTATTGTAACATTATGTTGAGAGCTACTGTAACTATTTGTCCACCAGCGAAATGCTAACGTAGCTAGGCTAGACTAGCCCTAGTCATGGAAGCTTAGGCTTTATATCAAATAAATCATAATTATAATGTATAGTTATCCGGGTATTTCTCCACACCGCCCAATTTTATTACAATCCTATCTTTTCTTATGAACGACTAACAAAGAGGATGTGATTGCATTTCAAAGCTGGTTGCTAAGGCTGCCAGGTCAGATCCTAACGTTAGTATTAAGTTTACAAGATTGTTGTTGGCCCAGGTATTTTATACCGGTTGGATACAAAGAAATGCTCTTTCTTTTCACAATTTCTCTATAATTTTTGTAATATTAAAAAGGCCTGAATCTAGTATTATTTTTAAATGATATTAAAAAGACTTGAAAAAATATGTTGCAGTTCATAGATATTTCTCATATCTATTTCAATATGTTGCAACATTATGGCAGTAAGACAATGGTATACTAATGTGTAATATCTTATGCTGGATCGAGGCTAGATGGTGATGACAGTGTGTCACACATATGCAGGATAAGGTTGTTGTCATAATGCTGTCATAGAGTGGATCAATCCTAACAAGTTTTCTGTGCGTGCGGTTTGCTGTGGCACTTAGTGGTGTTGAGCGCTTTACTTTGTTTATGGCCTTGTAGGCTCTGAGCGTTGTGGAGCAACGGTGGCAGATGGCTTTTAAACAAACGTCGATCTCCGTATTGGCGAACTCTCGCTCGCATGCGCTCTCTCTCCCTCGTCTCCTCCGTGTGTGCGTGTGTGCGATAATGTTGACTTTTAACTAAAATCTTGTAAGGTAAAACGGCAGCAGACAAACTAATTTATCACAAATTGTTGTATAGAAATCACCCCATACCGCTCGTTTACTGTAACAACCCCCCCCAGGGCTGAAATACATTCTTGCCCCACCAAGTTTTTATACTTAAAAACGCCACTGAAGACAATTGTCAGCCGGGAGTAACGTTAGGCTAGCTACGTTGGTAAAACAAGCAGTAGCTCACTTACAACTTACAATGTGTAAGATGCTGCTTTATAAAAGAGGAAATATCTACGTTAGTAGCCTAGCTAAGCAACTTACCGGTACTTTCGAAGATGGTGCCCCAACAGTGTACACTGTCGGGACCGCTGTATCCATCAGGATTAGATCCTTTGCCAGCCCAGCCGAGTTTTGCCCGTAGTTTGAGAAGCAGGACTATGTGAAGTGCCTTCCACACACCCTGGATCTCACTGACAGCCCGCTCTTGTCGAAGTGCAGGAATTCAAGCCAGCCGGCTTGTATCCCTGCAACCGAAGGGAGGCTAAATAAAGTAGTTTGGGTGGACGGACACCCAAGCAAACACCTCCTTGGTCCTCCTCCAGCCATGCTAGCTCATGATGCAAGGCTACCTAGCTTCCGCTACTAACACCATTAACACTCACACACATGCTAACTCACAATCTCACCACACACTCACTCACCCAAACGTGTCCCTCACTCACTCTCTTGCAACTGCACACTAGATACTAACTCTCTACAACCCACGAAACCACTCACTAATACTCGAAACCACTTACTCCTGCAAAAACCACTACTTGCTATCAAAGCTTCCCAGTTTTTCTCAGACGTTTATATCGCAATGACCGTGGCCATTTGATTGACATATGACGGATCCTGATATCATTTGCTGATGAATCGTGAGCAACAGGACGCATAATTTGCGCGCCTGCATTATCCAATGCGACAAAAAACTACCCCACTTTCACCCCGGATTTACTCGAAAATAGAATTTTGCACAAAGTTTGGGCTACATCGTCTGGTAGATGAGTGATAACACTAATTTTAAGACCCATATTGGGATCAAATTCATGTTTCTTTTCTGAACACCTTTAATGAATAATCTGAAGGAGTTTTGAGTTCTAGATAGGCTATTTTGACTCAGACTCCCACGTTTTACAGCACCAAAACAGACACCTGGTTAAAGAAATAAATTTATTAAATGAACAAACACAGAACATACATGGGCTAATCTACGGAAGGACTATATACAAACTGGATAGAGTAACAATGGTGTGTGTACGTGCAAGTTAGTGTGTATGTGTGTGCAGACGCGCGTGCAGGTACACGTGTGCCTGTGGGCGTGTGCGCGCTTTTGGGAGTGGGCAAGGCATGTGTCTGCGGGCATGGCAGATGCGTGTGTGTGCTCATGGGCATGAGTTCCTTTGTTTTGGGACGGACTTGCAGCGCAGGGGCTGTTAAGAATTTCTAAATGTATAGACGGCCGATGGCACGGCTGGATAACTCCATTTAGCTTCAACGAATTGCGAGAAAAGCTTGCTTCAGCTCAAATGCAATTTGTATAACTAATTGAGTTATCATCCATTCTACGGTATGCGTGTTAGTTTGTTACAGTATTAGAATGTTAGCCAAGGGGAGAAAGATTATGCATGTAAAGATAAGCAATTAATGACTTATTGACTCCATAAAATATAAACGGACACAATGCGATTGTACAATTACGTCTGTAAAGGACAAATCGGAATGCTGTACAGTTTAAGTTAAAACCGCTAAGCTGTATTACTGCCTGGAATGTTCAATACTGAGATCCATAACTTTGGATTCCTCTCCGGGTCCATTGATCAATGCAGTCGTGGCGTTAATGCCCTTTTCCGAGGTCCTCTGTGGAGTTCGGCGGCAATGCGCAGACCTGGGTCCTGTGTCCACTTGGAGTTAGGATGCTGCTCTGCTGTGTCGCCGAGAGCAATGTCTTTGTTGAATCGGAAAAGTTATTTGACAGAGTTGTCCCGTGATTAACTAGCAATAGCGCCGGGCGTAAGCTAGTTTAATGAAATTTGCAATCTTGAACTCAAATGGTGATTCACAGAGACGTGAACACTCTGCAGATAGGCCTATTGGAATTACACAGGTTGCACGGATTCCAATACAAGTGCCGTCTTCTGCGCAAGAAGAGAGTCTGGCCTCAAGGGAGTGCGGGGTGGGAATAGAGCCAAGATAGCATGTGCTCCTCAGTTGGAAGTGTGCCAAGAGAGAATGAACTGGGTGGGGGCTCTAGTTTTAAAAGTTATATTGCCCGTTTTCTGCTTTTGGGCTTATTCTGTTGGGAAACATAAAATGCACGTCAGGCAGAGCGTGGTTCTGTAAACGTTGTTTCCTGTTTCCTGTTGACTACATGGGAAATGTAGTTCTGTGGACCCTACACAGTGCTTCACTATCACACTTTTATTGAAAGAAATATTCAAACCCAGGACGCAGTGTTTTTATGTTATATACTGTATCATTGCACATGAATTCCATTTAAGTCCCTGGGAACACAGAATCAATGTTCAAAATTGAATTAATGATTCAAAATTGAGTTCTGAAGCATCCACCAATGTGTGAATGGAAAATAAATGAACGTACATATGATAAAATGCATAGCTGAATAGACTCACCAGAGCTTTTTCCTGAATTGTATGGGCGTGGCTGTAATCAAAGTTTCAGAGGGAGAAGGCAATTTATATTAGCTCTTAATTGGTATTAATTCAATTCAATTTATTTGTATAGCGCTTTTCACAGATAGACTGTCGCAAAGACGCTTTGCAGTGAGAGATTAGTATAAATGAACATGCAGTGCCCAGCCTATTCCCCACTACAGCAAATGAGACAAAAAAACTCCCAGTAGGGAGAAAAATCCTCAAACAGTGATGAGAAACCTCCCCAGTGGGAAGAAATCTCAGGAGGAACCTGGCTATAGTGGGGAAACCCATCCTCCGCTGGCTAGCTAATTAATAATAAAATAAAGTAGTAATAGAATAAAAGGGCAATAGAGTTCGAGATATTACTCCAATGATGCCGTATGGATTAATTGAGCACAATGTGATGTCACCTTGGGATGAAAATGTTTCACGCAGTGGTGGTTCGTCGGCCATAACAAAGGGAAGCCGAAACCTCGCCCTTCAAATGACTTAACGGCTTAAACCTTTCGCAGTTTACTTTTCTTTTTTTTTCTTTTTTTTTTTTTATAAATTTGGCATCTCCAATCCCACCCGAATCTGGAATGCCCAATTGGTGAACTATGTACAAAGCCTGCTCGTATGCGACCCCCTGCTGCCAACTCAGGAGAGCGAAGACAGTCCACGGCTCTCCTCCGAAGCACGTGCCTGTCAGCCACTGCTTCTTATACACTCACTGGTTGAATCTTCACAAGTTCAGAACCAGGGCGGCGGATACCCGGACATGAACAGACTTGGAATCTTCCTAACGAGCGCCCGTCTGGCCAACAGGAGGCGCTTGAGCAACGAACAAAGCTATTTATTTATTTCCCTTTCCCGGCAGTCCCTTCCCAATTTGAAACCCTGTAGCGCGATGGCCAATTGTGCGCTACTCTGAAAAAGCTGCCGACCACTGCCAGTTGGTACGACCGGGGCTGGAACCCGCGACGTGATAGTCACATCCGCACTGCAATTTAGTGCCTTAACCGAGTGAGCTATCCGGCAGCGATGCAGTTTACTTTTCTTGATCAGCAGTTGCTCATACGAATTGGTAGAAGGACAGTCAAATTTATTTTCGATGGCAAATGACGACCCATATTATCAATACGTCTTTATAAATTAGTTTGCGAGACTTATTTGGCAAGAAGCAACAAGAATCCATTTTCTACAATCTTAATATAAAAGTAAAGAATGTGATGTTGCACAGCTTATTGCTTGATGAGCCTCACTAATCAATTTGCGAATCTATGCCGCTTCATGAGCTACTTGAGCGCGGAATTTATGAAGACGTAGGCCTATGGTAATTTACGTCATAATTTATGTGTGAAAGAAAACCCCTCATAATTTTGTGGTGCAATGTATAACAATGCTATCGAAAATAAATTTGACTGTCCTTCTACCAATTCGTATGAGCAACTGCTGATCAAGAAAAGTAAACTGCGAAAGGTTTAAGTCATTAAGCTTTGAAGGGCGAGATTTTGGCTTCCCTTTGTTACGGCCAACGAACCGCCACTGGTTTTACGCCCAATTTGAATCCCGCCACCAGGAAAGGAAAATTTGTAAATCTAGTTGGGGAAAAGCTGCTCATGCTTTTTGCAGGTATACTGCATACTCCCAAGATTCAAAAAAGATAGATAAAAGGGACTCAATTATATAAGTTTGCAGGTAAACTGGTGAAGAAGGTTTAAATTCAGTGGTTTTAGGATTAAGTTTGTTTCTCAGGGAGGTGCAGTGCTCCTCCACTGATGGATTGTATTGTGTTTGAGTTCACTGCGCCGTCCAGTGCTGCAGTTTGCCTGGAAGTTATTCTATATTGCAGGCATGTACAGCACACCTTATAAGAGATTCCCTTTCAATGGGAGCTCTATTGCAGCTGGGCAGCGGGGAGGTGGGTGCTGTACTGTGGTCAGTCTTCAGTAGGAGGAATAAATAAGGTATTTATGTCATGTCAGCCTCATGGCAGATCCCACGCTGTTTCCTAAGGCAGAGTATTTGATGTTGCACAATCTTTCTCATGAAAGAACATAACAGCTCAAATTTTTATTGGAGGAGCTGAAGATAACGTCATTGCGCTGTGAGGGGGTTGCTGGCAGGATATGCAGAATCTATCTGAGTCATGTTGGGTAAATCTATCATTCCGCATAGCCTCACAAATGTAAGCCATGCATATAGTAAATGAATACTGCTTGTGAGGAAGCTGCGTTATCCTATGTTAAAATGCTTGGTGATGAATGCTGGCACAATGACTGTGATAGAATTGATAAGCACTCCAGAAAAATGAGGTAATTCGTAAATATGAATGTTTCAAAATATTATTATTACTATTATTAGTGGAAAGCCTATGTAAAATGTGACTATTCAGAACGGACTGATTGTTTTGCCTCTGGTATTCTGTTTGTAGCTTTTCCAAGAACTGCACAGCCAAAACACATAACATTTGACACTGCACTTCCTTCGGTCCTCCACATTACCCCTGCCAATTGTGAAGCTGATTGGATGAATGATTGCTGAGGAAATCAAAGGACAGACAGACAAACAGACATATATGCATGCATGCATTCATTCATTCATTCATTCATTCATTCATTCATCTGTCTAACGCGGGTCTGTATGATATTTCTGACCGAATAACTCAAAAAGTTATGAACTGTTTGGCATGAAATTTGGCAGGATGATAGGTGGTAGTCCAAGGTAGAGTTGATTTAATTTTGGAAGTGATCCAGAACACATTCTGTAACCAAAGGAACAGATTTATGGCGCGGCGGAGGTTTGCGCTCTATCGAGTACCCTCTAGTTTCTGCTGTAGCTACAATAAGAGTTTCAAAGAGTTTTGATTTAATTTCAGTTAAGTTTTGTGGGCATCTATTGTGTGTGATGCTGTTGTGACCTGCACAAAGGACCTATGCTGGACCTCAGTGATTAGCCCTTATATCAGACACACAGATTTAAGAGCTGACCTAGTGGAACAACAGGGCAGGGTTTATTCCTATTTGTTTTCTGTTGGCTATGGCAGGGGTGCCTAGTGTGCGTGCAGCACTGCTAATGCTATATTGACTGTGAAAATACCATGACTTGCAACACTGCAATCCAGATTTGTATGGGCTGCCCTGTACTACAGCATTCCTGGCTACAGTTAGCCCAGTTACAGTCAAGGTTTGATCTGAATTGGGCTGCTATGCTACTCCGAGAACCAGCAACTGAGGTCCGTGCACCTCCCTCCCCAGTGCCCATTCCTATTGCTCTTTAAGTATCCACTTTGTCTGATTAAGAATTTTGGACCATTATTTACGCACTAAATTTAAAACCATGGCTTAAAAGCGAGCCCTGTCCCAGTACAAACAACTAATATATAATAACAGGCTTATTACCAATAAATGCAGATGAGTATGCAAGTATCCTATTGTAAATATGTAGTAGCATATACAGACCCATTAGACAAATTGAAGACCTCTGTTTTTTCTTGCATCTGCTTATAAACTAATGGAAAGCATATTCTCACAACGACTTAAAAATGAAAAATGGTGGAGAGCGTTATAGAAGAAAACAATGAAGACTGTTTTAAAATCGCAGCATTTCTTTATAAACGGATAAGTAGATAAGTCCAGGAACAAACAACAGGGACCTTGGATTGCAGTTTCATCCACTGTTGCTGTTTAACACAAAAGAAGCAAAAGGGACAAAAGAACGAGACAGTCCTGCGACTACTGACACTTAACTGCAACTACAATAAATCAGAAAAATCCGCTGATACAGCAGCTCAGAGAGAAATGCCTTGTGAACTATAGGAAACCAATGCTTCATCCTATTTGCCAGTGACATTTGGGCCACATTCTGATAATAGGAGTGTTTGATAGCAATCACTGGGGACAGAGCTGGCTAAATTTCACTGTACACAGCCATCTTCATGGTGTACAGTAACCAAAAATTCAGTGCAGTTAAAGATATCGTGGCACCACTGATCTCACTAGCCTGCTGGGCACATGATTGTGTAGTATATGACATTGTAATGATCATATTCTGGTTACTACACTTTATACTGTTAGAGACACAAGCATGTACTATCCAGTTGGCCTATATACTGGTGCATTCTGCAGCATATAGTAAATATGTCATTCTGAACAAAGCCGCTGACTCGGATGACCTAGATGCTCAGCTGAGCAGCCCAGTATTGTAATTCAGCATGATTAACATAACACTCCGGCTGGCTAACAGTTCAGAGTGTGCAGCGAAGCTGATGTCACACCTCAGCATGATTAATGGTCTGTGGCCACAATAATCAATGCATTCCCATTACCTAAGGTAAAAAGACAAAGAAAAAGTTGCATATGCAACCATTCATTCCTTCTTTGAGATAAAAAGTTGGCTTTTAAATGAATTTAAACTATTTAAATGGTGCCCTCCCTAATTATTTGCTTTAGAAAAGGAAATACATGTAAAACCAGCAGCAAAGCAACTGATTCATGCTTATAGATTATTTTACATTACCCTTGATGTTGTATCTGTGAGACCAATGAAATAAAAAAATCAAAAATTGTGCAATAACCACAGAAATTAGTGGTGTCGCTCAATAGTTGTTACTGTGCCACTTAATATTTTGTTTTTAGTTCATTTTTTCAGTTGTTGCAGTAAAGCAAGAGCCACCAGTGGAAAAAAATCTTCAGTCCTGTAAGGTGGAATGCCCATGTTTAATTTGTCCAATTAAACTGATGAATGGAGCATTTATAATACCGTACGTATTTATACCATGCATAGACATTGGCTGTCGCTCATTTGTTTATACTGTTAAAGTGTGGTCGTAGCAAACTGAGACATGGCACAATTTGGCCTCAAGTATCTGACATGTCAGTTTCTGATGAGAGACTATGATTTACTCAGCCATCTGAGAATACACCTTTGTCCTGTTGAAAACAGAAAAGTTGCCTATGCGCAGCATAATTCTAATAGCCTATGGTCTTTACAGTTGTCCTGATTTAGCGGACCCACACAGTGAGACATTAAACCAGGGGTCTCCTGGTTCTTGTTTTGTGATGCAGGAGGTGTTGTTTATCCCTCTTGTTAGCTTGAGAACATGAAAAGGAGCGTAGACTTCATTAAACAGGATTTGTTTTAAACTGAACTGCTCCTGCAGTATTTTTAGGGTTATTAAAACCTTTTTGAAGTCGGAGTGTGCTATAGATTGGTCCCTGTGCAGCCATTCACCACAGAGTGTGATTTGCGGCAACAGAATTGATTGTACTGATCTGGCTCAAATGCAACTTAGATCACGTTCGGTATACAGTATGTAGCTGGCTGAGAGTTCTTTCACTGCCATTTCAAGATTCAATTTGAGGCTGTTTTGGTTATTGCATCCAACTTGTTTCAAGCACACGGTGGCTGCTGATTTACTGAAGCCCGCAGGATGTTCGGGAGGTGTTAGGTTATCCTAGATCAAGCCTTTCTGGCAGATTGCCCTCAGGCAGGGGTGACGGGACAGAACAAGGCTCTGGGAGTAAATAATGCTGTATGAATTTGGAGGCAGGTTTGCCTCTACTGTCCCTGGAGGGAGATTAGAACGAGGAGTCTGACAGGTTGTTTCATTGCATGAGACAGAATCTTGGAGAGCCTTAACTAACAGTTTTAATTTTCTAATAGGATGACACTCTGAATTTGTAGTCACCATATTTTGCTATAATTTGATCTTGTTTACCTGAATTTTATTTTCTTTAGAATTCTTTTACCCCAGTACATTCAGTTGGATTTACAAAGTACCATATAGGCTATTGTCAATGCCATATTCAGTAGAACGTCTGCATGATGATAATTATCATGAGTATATTGAGGGAGGCATGGGTTATGATTGAGGCCCTCACAGGTTCAGCTCACTCATGGAGGCGATTGAGTGTCCCTCACCAGCATTCACAGCGAAAGGCAGAGCATTTTACCACTTTCCCTGCCACTGATGAAAATTTCTGTGAATCAGCGATTTCACTGTCATGTGGTGGTGGGCGCTGTTATGTATCTTTTTACAAAAATAGGTCAAATGACCAAGAAAACGGTGAATTATCTTGCAAACATGTAAAGATGCAAATTATGTTTTTTTTTTTTTTTTTGGGCAAGTTCCTTGATCACAACCTTTTTCTCAAGCGGTGATGAATTTTCTTGTAACAAGCGGACGTGAAAACAAAGCAGCTGGGCAATGTTAAATAACATCCATGTCCTTTTTTCACATTTTTGTGTGAAATATGAGTTTCTCTGATGAAAATGACCAATGGCCAAAGAAAAAAAAAACATAAAGCTTGAAATAAGTGTCTAAAACTAGAAGCTTTGTTCTTCCTGTGTGCATACTAGCAGAAATGAATATTCTGGGGTTGTTTAATGATTCATGAATATTATCAAAAATGCTGGCAGTGGCTGGTAACTTGGAAAAAAAAACACTGGTGGGGAGTGTTAAATGGTTATTATAATTTTTATGTTGTAATGAAGTAGTTTATTGAGGTCTTCAATCTTGGGTGCATTCATATTTCACAAGGGTGCTGGTTGAACTGCACTGAATACTCCCTGATCTGATCTGATATTGATATTGAAATTGCATAATTCGACCCTGTGTTTTGGTTGTGAGAGTGCCCCCAATCTCATTACTTCACCCCACGGAGTGGGCGTGAAGTACTGTTTTTAGCGGCTGCATGTTTGTTTGTTTGTTTGTTTGTCTGTCTGTCTGTTTGTGTTTCTGCACTTGCCAATATTTGCGTGGATGGGTGAAGTCTGCCACTTAGTGGCTCTGCGTGTTTGTTTGTGTTTCCGCACTTGCCAATATTTGCGTGAATGGGGTGAAGTCTGCCATCTCTGATTGCCTTGTTTTTGTATGTGTTGAGCAGGCAGAAGAGTTCCACTCTCCTGTTTGGCTAGTTAAAGTGAGTGTACACATTCATCAGTTGGCAGCTTTTTCATAAGCGTCATAAGTTAGGTAGTTTGGTCAAAGTGTACTTCAAACGCATCCTCTTGCAACAGGCAGGACCAGTGGTCTGTGCTTCGCATGGTGATGATGTACGGAATCTCAACTCTATTTCTCAGATTGATCCTAACAGTACACTTAGCAGTGTTACGTTCGCAGAAGGACACCAGTAGCGAGTATTGAATCCAATGATCGAGATTTATTAAACAGAAGGACAAACAAACACGGCACATGGGCCAACAAAAATACCACAACTGAACAGAACAATACTGGGGAAAAGGAGGGCACAAGGCCAACAAAAAACTACACTTAAAAAGCTGAAAATTAATAACTGAAAAAACTGCAGGTTTAAGGGGGCACGAGGCCAACAAAAAACTACACTCAAAGAGCTGAACTATGGGGTAGTATGTATGCAATACAATGACAGAGCATGAAATAAGTGACATGAATACAGGCAAGGAATTAACAAGGAAATGCTTAAGAAACAACCAGCATGAAAACACAACGGACTGACTGCCAACTGGAATGCCTCCACGGAATATAAAGGGACAAGGCTTGATCAGGGAGCTTAATGACAAAGGCTTAATGACATAACAAGCCCATTAAGAAAATGGGCGTGCTCAGCTAAGTACCAATGAAGTATGCAGATTGAAGGAAGAGTGAAAAAGTTACGCAGCGAAGTAAAGCAAGATCTGATATAATATCGAAGCAGGAAATCATGACAATTAACCCCCTACCTAAATTAGTAATATTAGTAAAGTGCCTGTCTAAGAAAAACACCTCCCATGAATATTAGTAGCTGTTAGTAACTAAAAACAGTTAATTGACACTCAGCTTTGACAGACCCGAAGCCAGGACAGCGCTGAAGGAAAGTGGAAATACCGCAGCCAGCCAATAGCAAAGAAGCAGTGCATGCGCTAGAGAAAACAGGACATGGACTGGAACGCAGACATGAGGAGGATTCAATTTGGCAGTGCGGGACATGACCTGGAACAGACACAAGGCTGACAGAACATAACAAGCAGAGGCAGTGACAATGGCGTAAGATGAAAAGTTACTAAGTCTGAAGATGAGTTGAGCATTTGGATGAGCTACAGGGATTGAATGGTACTGGCTTCTCAGTTTGCTAGCAGCCAGGTGCTGTTATTCAGGCTCAAGAACACTATGGGGTGGATGAGGCGCTGTGTTGAGAAAGTTGTAAGATATGCTCAGATCCTTCTGATGTTTTACAGAAGGAATATGTAGGGTGTTGCGGTGATGTTGCTGCATTGTGCTCTTTGAATTTTAGTTGGTATGCTTGGACTGCCCTGGATTATTTACTGAGCAAGAGACAGTCACTTTAGTATCATCAACAGTGATGATAAGCTCTTGAGAAAGGGTGAAACTGTAAGGGTAAATCATTAATCACTATTATAAGGGAAGCATTTCAAAGTGTGCATCAGTATGATCATTCGCATAAGTTATTCTGGAAGCAGTAAATATAAATTTGATTAAATGGCCTTTCCTCTTACCTCTGTCTGGTCATTTGCAGCAAAGGGACTGCATTCGTAATTCTATTTTCACAGCTGAGTCTGTACAGAGTGGCATCTTAAATCACACTTAATGAACAGCATTCAGAAACTGTGCCAATTACTGAAATTACTCCTCCAGACATGTAATCATTTGCAACGCTGTCTAAAATACATCAAAATAGCAATATACCAAAGTGCTATGTTTAGAGGAGAGGTTTTGAAAAGCCTGGTAGAAACGGGATATACTGCCAATATATTTCGCCTCACCACTGCAACACGTAACCAACTGTAGAGCTTTGTTGCCCTTCAGTTTGGTGAGTGAATTTCTGCGGTATCATTTATTTTGGAGTGAATTTCCATTTATTGTGGTCTGAATTTTTACAGCGCCATTTGTTGTGGCTGTACTTTTCTGCAGTGTCATGTATTGTAAAGTGAATTTCCTTGATGTTAAGAGTGTTCTTTTTCTTTGTAAAGATTGTTGAGCTCTTTGTTCTGCCTGAAGTGAGATACAGGCCGGAGCTGTGTAGATGATGTATGGTACCTCAGGATGAGCAGATCACTGCTGGGTGTTGCATCACACTGTACTGCTTCTGGAAAAAGTATTTTTAAAGGGGACCTATTATGCTACATTTCCAAATTTATATTTGGATCTTGGACTCCCCTAGAGTACTCCTGATCTTTCAAAGTCCAAAACGGTCCTTATTTAGCTCATACTGCCATCCTCAAAAAACCCCATTTGTAGTCCATTGTAGTCTCTGCCTGAAACGCCTCGTTTGGGCGGCTCTTCGGCTATGGCCCCCCCTCCCCATGTGCCCACTTTCTTCTGATTGGCCAGCTCTGTGGAGGGCGGAGCTGGGCAGGACTCGGCAGAACGCAGTTTTCCAGGTCCACTTCCCTAGTGTGAAACGTGAGACGCGTCGAATTATCATTTATTGACAAAGCTGTCTTTGGTGAAATGCTGAGCACATACAGCTAACGTTCCCTTTGGCGTGGCTGTTTGCTGCCAGCAAACAAAAAAAGCTACCCACTGATTTCTGGTGGCATCGTCTTTTGGAAGAGAAATAGGTGCTTCTCTTTGCATCCAAAAGTAAACGGACTAGCAGCTTTGGGAGAGATACTGACAAAACTGCACCTCAAATGATCTGCGGTTCTTCTTTTGTATTTCCAAAAGTGTAGACGCTACTAAGGCATAGTATGATCCGAGGTTGTTTGTGCCTGCTAGAATAGTTTCCGGCGTGGGCAGGTCCGCGCCATGATTGGCTCTGACTAGGTCTGTATTAATTGGACGGCACAACCTGACGTCAGGTTTTGCCCAGATGTCGTGAAGATCTCGGGACGAGCTGTTCAGAGAGGAAATCACGTTCACAAAATCACGTTCTTGGATTACGGCAAAACCCCTGTATCTTATGTTCAGAAACTTTTCAGAGGTTGAGTATGGACATCCAACATTATAACATTACTTATATGTATTAAAAGAAGGATCAGCATAATAGGTCTCCTTTAATATACTGTTTGCTTAATGTTACAGAAACTGGGTTCGTATTATTAATATTGACTGCTGAATTAGAATACAGGTTTACCTAATT
Source organism: Gymnothorax javanicus (assembly GCA_029692085.1). Lineage (NCBI taxonomy): Eukaryota > Metazoa > Chordata > Actinopteri > Anguilliformes > Muraenidae > Gymnothorax > Gymnothorax javanicus. The sequence continues at coordinate 138,372,752 of CM056194.1, forward strand.
CTGAGGTTTTTGCTGCTGTCAAGATGATGTTTGTTTTGGCAATTATGATGGTCATATATAATCATTGCCATTTCATTCTTTTATGTATATCTGGTGTGTCGTGGGTTGTAGTAACACTAGTAGCACCCAAAAACCAAGAAAGTGGGCTGCCGGGTTAGCTGACTCGGTTAAGGCACCACAATTGTGATGCAGCAGTGACTACTACGGCGCAGGTTCGATCCCCGGTCGTACCAACCAGCAGTGGTCGGCAGTTTTTTCAGAACAGCGCATGATTGGCTAAAGCGCTGTGGGAATGAAAATTGGGAAGGGACTGCTGGGAAGGGAAATTAAAAATGATTGCCTTGTTCGTTGCTCAACGCCTCCTGTTGGCCAGCCAGGCGCTCGTCAGTGAGATTCTGAGATTGCTCATGTGCGGGTATCCTCCGCCCTCGTTCTGAACTTGCGATAGTTTCAACCAATGAGTGTTAAGATGCAGGGGCTGACAGGCGCGTGCTTTGGAGGAAAGCCGGAAACTGTCTCTCTCTCCTGAGCTGGCAATAGGGGGTTGTATACGAGCAAGTCTTGTACATAGTTCTCAGATTGGACATTCCAAATTCGGGTGAGATTGGAGATGCCAAAAAAAAAAAAAAAAAACCAAGGAAGTGCACCTTTTTCTGAGAAATTCTTATAAAAATTTTGAATACACCAAGGTTGACTGAAGATCTGAGGCCAACTTGGTTAACCTCGGAAAATTTTCACCGAGGTAGACCGAAGTTTGTCTGCTAGGCCTATGCTCACACCAGAGCAAAGGGGAGGTGTGAAGACAGTCAAAACACATGCCTCATTAAAGATTTCCCTCCAGTACTGCAGTCCAAACACAAATTAATTACGCAAATTACCAGTACTGCCTCTTCAACGAGGTGCAGTGTAATTAGGCCAGGCCCTAGATGCAGTCTGGATGAAGTACAGGCTTACAGTACTGGCCATTCCAAAGTTCCCCAATCCAAAATTTGCCGAATTTTCAGTGATGATTCGTTCTGCAAATTTTCCTGAACTTTTTTCAGCTACCAAATTTTTAAAGGAAAACTATCTGAAAATTTTTTCGGCCACCGTAAAATTTTCAGATATATGAAAAAGCATGAATATTCGCCGAATTTCGTGGGAACTTTGGAATGGTCAGTACTGTAGTTTAGCCTGCTGTGTCTGTGCTGCATACAGGAACTGGCAAAGGGCAGACCACCACCATTATATTAAGAACAACAAAAGCACATGCACAGTATTCAGAATATATTCAATCTGCAAAAGCACTAATTTACAAACAAATCAGATACACAATGTAATTTTTAAAAGAGGGCACCTTGAGAGAAAGTGAACATCGAGGTGTTGTCCAAACTTAAGTACCCCGGACAGACTTCAGGATACCTCGGTAAAATTTTTCCGAGGTTTACCGAGTTGGCCTCAAATCTTCAGTAAACCTCGGTGTATTCTAAGTTTTTGTGGGAATTTCTCAGGAAAAGGTGCACTCTCTCGGTTTGTAGGTGCTACTAGTGTAATGCATCAATATTCCAAGCTGTTGGCCGGCTTTTTGGTGTATTGTAATATCACGTATCTATTTCCAATACATTCTCATCCCAACTCATCATACAGTGACTCCACCTGACCAAGCGTCGATATATGACACAAAAGGAGGCTTTTGGAGTCCTTATTTGATGCGTAGGGTTAGGGTTCGGGTTAAGGGTTAGGGGTAAGGGTTCGTTTTAAACTGGCATCAAATAACGACACCAATAGCCTCCGTTTGCGTCATATATCGACGTTTGGTCAGGTTGCGTCACTGTATGACGTGTCGGGCGAAACTGGGCCCCTATATCAGGAAGCTGTAAGAATGGCTAAAATTAATGGATGGACTTGCATATTCTTGCAACTGCTTTCATTTCAGTATAAAAACTCCTGTACAGCAACAAGATACATTGGAATCTACCAGATCCACTGGCTTTTGAGAATGGAATTATCAGCTCCTGATGGATAGCAGCAGGTTCTTCCATTTACGTACATGCGTGAGGAGTAATTACAGAGAGAGCAGCTTACTGGTTAGCAAGAAGCCTGTCTGCTCTATCAGCAGCTGCAATGGTGTCTGTGAGAGATTGCGTTGTGTCAACTTAGCATTAGCGCCTGTGCTTCTTCCTGCTCCATGTGCATGACTTTGCGTTGTTGCTGAGCCATCCAAGCTTATTTTTGTTGCTTTTCTTTGATATGGTTGATATATGCTAACACATATATGCTGCAAAGCCATATTTATCTATGAGGGATTTGTGTTGGATTGTACTGAATCATAAAGAGGCCTTCATATTCAGGCTTTATACTAATTATGACCCCTACAAGAAAATGAATATAGAGAAGAGTCTGCTTTCTACGGAAAAATATAGTTGAATCTTAACATTGTGACCGGTCTAGTCGCGTCTGTTCCCAGTGACCAATATTGTTCAATCAGGCGACTGACATCTGCACAGCTACTTGCAGTGGGATGAATCACAATCAAGGTCAGTCATGAAAAATACACTGTTACATAACAATGAAAATATCTTGATGTGTCTTTACTTATATCCACCAGAGTATTTAGTTCAGCAAAATAAAAATAAAAAATATTCAAATATCTTCATTCTGAACAAAATGGCGGCTGTTAAATGATGCTAAATCTACCTGTATTTTCGCATTATGAATGACCATTTAAATTTGGACTTATTTTAACGTCATTTTCTTATTAAATATCAATATTTTACATGAATAAACAAAATCTGTGTAACTAATGATCTTTCAAGTCATTTTCAAATTAGCCAGGTTCAAGCAGTGACGGAGCGATTGGATATTACTCCATCCTCAGAAAAATGTCCTTTTTTTACGAAAGCCTCCGCTTAACCTCATCATATTTAATAGGGCATACTGATACAAAACTTGGCTTATACTATCTATTTGCCTTAGTAATACACTGTAACAGACCCAAATATAACAAAATGTGTAAATACTGCTATGTTCTCTCTGGTTTCGTGAAAGCCTCCTATCAGTAAAAGTGGCCAAAATTTGTGAGAAATCTGCAGAGTACGTACCCCCTTCTGAATTCCCAAGCCATTAGTAGTGTGGGGAAACAGGTAAGTTTGTGCTTCTGAATACAGTGGAGAGACAGACAAATTAGTGTATCAGGCCACCTCACATGTATATGTTAATGACTGCTGGCAGCTCCACCTTTGGGGATTTTCCACTCGTCCACAGGGGAGAAGAGGGCGAGACCCCACGACCATTCGGGATTTGAATAATCCAATCCACAATGCCAAACATGGCACACAACTGCTTGCGACCAATCAGAGGTCAAAACTTAGTTTACACACAAATTTGAATATATGCAAATGTAATGCTATAAACAGTGCTTCAATGAACATTTTTCTGAGATTTTGTTTCTTTGCTGGCTCATGTAATAAATACTTTCCTGCTTTTTAATACGAACATCGGGTCTGCTTCTTTTGGACGACGGTCATAATATTTGTTCCTGGTAGAGCTTGGATTTACTAACAATAGTGCTGTTAATGTGATAATGCCCCTTGAGTAACTCACTGTTGTTGTTTAAAAGAATAACTATTAAAGATGATCATTCATATGATCCCAGAAATCTAGATGCAAATGATCTTATGTAGTGTACGTACCCCTCTGTTATAACCATATGTTGGTCCAAAATATTAATGGTAAAACATGTAATTCATGGTTGAAATTTTAATTTTATGTGCATTATTCAAAAACATGGCCTAAAGGACTCTGAAACACACTTTACATTGCAACTGTTATGAACTGTTGTACATTACAAACTCAAGTCCAAAAATATTGTTGGTCTGATAGTATTTTATAAATAAAAAAATGCTCAATATTGAGTTTGTAAATGTAATTTTGCCAGTACAAACCTGATACACATTGAAGTGTCCAAAATACGCATACAAATGTGAATGTTCTATCAATTTTGTAAAGCAGCATAAGGGGGGTACGTACACTACATTGAGGATAAAATGGATTGAATAAAATGTTATTTAGAATTTAGCACTTTAAGGATGTGTCTATGATTAAGAATCCTGAGTGTCATACATCTGATTGCAATGTATGACAATAGCAATAGCTAAGTGTCAAGGATTTTTTCTACTTTTAGCAAAACTTACCTAAGAACAGGATAAGTTATTGGAATTTATGCTTCTGATGGCATAGCAGAGTACCAATGTTAGAATGATTGCCATTAAAATTTTGATTATCAAACTCCTGTGTTGTTCATTTGTTCTCGAATGTATGTTTGGTTGTATATGTGTTACATTTTGCATAGTTTTAGAATATATGTTCAATACTTGTTGTGCAGATTACGTACCCTCTGAAGACATTATTATTTTCAGTAGATAACTTCTTATAAAGTTTGGCAAAGTAACTTTTGATTAATTCATTAAAATTTGAGGAGTCATGATAAAGATATCAATAGAGATTCTTAAGAACCATCTGTTTTATCTGTGTAATATGTGAATACTGTATTTAAAATCAAGGTCATTTTTTGCACATGTATGATGACGGTTGCTAAATCCAAAGTATAGTTCAGAATAACAACACCATTCCTCTCATTTCTTTCTAAAGAGTGTTTTTGCAAATTTTAAAGGGTCTCATAACACAAAATATGCTGCACATAAAGGGATTTTGGTTATGTACTATAATGTATGTACCCCTCGACCATTAAAAACTTTGAAATCATGTAAAATTTCACCTAGATATTCTTGTGCAAAAAAATTCTGAATTGGAATCCTAAAATCATCAACTTTCTTCTGACAAAGTTTTGAGAAAGTTTCAATTTTCATCATAATTGACCCCCTGTGTAGATCTTGATTGTGATTCACCCGAGTATTAACAAATAGATGAAATGATTTGTTTGGCGTCTTAACTCTGACCCTGAAGCACCCCGTGGCCGGCGAGCTTGAGGAGAAGAGAGCTGGGAGTGTCAAGATGAGAGACGTTCCTATCGACTAATTCCCATGTTGGTTGAATGGACATTTCAGTTTAGACCAGTTGACAAGTCTAAAAGTGAGAAAACACTCAGAAAACAGTCAAAATCGTGCAGCCATAATCATACGGAATTGCATGTTTACAAAATGGTAGTAATTAGTTATACTGACATGTATTATTGATACCAACTAGTGAGGGTAGCAACATTTAATCAACATGTTGACATAGCTAGTCAGAATATTCCCCTTTGGGGTTGCCTCTGGGGGAAACTCAGAGCCTACAAGTGTATGCTGGGGTGGAGGTGGGATGTTAACAAGTCACAGGAAAGAGTGATGTGGCAGCAGGCAATGTTACTAACTACTGCAGAGAATGACGCAGTGCAGCAGCAGGCAAAGGCATGTTTTTGTCATGGAGGCGGAGCATGGGTGCAACTTAAATAGCTTACCTCAGCAGGGTGAGGCTGTGGCAGATTTGCATTGGAATGACTATGAGAATGAGGGCATGTCTCAAGTTGCCTGCTTGAGCTAGCTCTGCCAGCAATGCCCCATTTCTGTAATCAGTCTGACATTACCCATCATTCCTTGTGATTGCCTTTAATTTCATCCTAGTGAATTCAGTTGGGGGTCATAAAGTATCAGCCATGTGCGAGCCATGGGCTTTTCTACGTGTCTACGAATAATGTCTGTGCTTTTAAGCCATTCGTTATAGCCAGAGTTTTAATGACACTAGTACTATGCCTAATGACTCCCAGCAGGTCTGATTTTGCAGCGTTTGAGACAATAAAGAAATTAATCATTACTTGTACATCTCTATCCTAAGAGAAAGTATGACTGTTGACACACCAATCTTAAGATGCATTACAAGTGATTATATCTTAATCATCCTGTTTTCACAGAATAATTCTGTCTGCGAAAAAGACCAATACACAGGCATAGTTATCAATGGAAAACAATTTTGTGAAGTGAACTCTGATAGAGTACTTTCAATGCTATGAAGACAAATATTGCTCCATCACGTTGATAAAATATGTAGAAATTCTGCAGTGCGGTGATTTGAGCTCCTGGGCTTGGAAGAAGGAGTGTGAGTTTCTGTGCTGAGTGAGTGTTGAACGGGGATTGGAGTCGTGTGTTTGAAGGCTGTGAGTCAGTGTGAGCTGGGCTGCAGGCTTGCGGATTGCAGGTGTGACTGCGGTAGGGAAGTAAGCAGTGAAGTGGAACGGTACTCAAATCTGACAGAGTAGTCAAAGCAGCATTTTTCCGTCATGGGACAAAACACTCCATTTTAGTCGCTTTCAATTCAAATCCTGTCATTTGCATCCAGGTCGATTGCCCAGGTGAATCACTAACATTTTAACAGATATTTCATTGAAAATTCTAAACCTTCTTTTTTGTCAGATTATCTTTGAATTGTTTGCATAGTATTCAGGTATCTTCACTGGTACTACCTGTTCATTAGTAGCTTCAGGTCCCCTCAATGTGAGGAAGAGGTTCATCCTCACCTGCTGAAAAAAAATCAGAGGAACAGCTTTGATTTCAGCCTGCTTTGATTTTATGATCAGTTTACAGTAGTGCCAGGCTGCTGCAGTTTTGTGATCAGTATACAGTGGAATGTGGCAGTTGTGATTTTTTGATTAGTGTACAGTAGAATCAGTCTGTTGTGATTTAGTGATCAGTGTACAGTACTACCAACCAGCCTGCTGTGATTGAGTGGCCAGTGTACTGTCGTGTTTGACTGTTGTGATTTTGTTTTGTGATCTGTAGTTTCAGCCTGCTGTGATTCTGTTTTTTATCAATATAAAATAGCATTTGTCTGTTTTGATTGTATGTAGAGCAGCATTCAGGGTGGTGACCCCATCAACGTGTTGGATTTAGGATTAGGATTTTCATTAAAAAAAAAGAAAAAAATAGCTAGTTTAGATTTTGTATTTACTGTACAGTAGTGTCAGCCTGCTGTAGTTTTGTGATCAGTGTACAATAGTATCAGCCCACCTTAATTTTGTGATTACTGTCCAGTAATATGAGCATCTTTGATTTTGTGATCAGTGTACAGTAGTATGAGCCTTCAATGATTTTGTGATCAGTATACAGTAACATCAGTTAGCTATGATTTTTTTTTTTTTTCATTAGTGTAACAATAGTATTATTGTGCACCAAATATTTCCACTTCTCACAGTGCATTTTTCTCCTGTGAGGTTTTTAATGGAGACTATTTTTCTTTGGGTCCATGAGTGAATTGGATCGTAAATTCTTCAGGGGTTGAGTGGATAGAACTTCAAGTATACGCTGAGTACAGATTTTATTTTGGTTGCGCATGCTGTTCAATCATACCAAAGGAGTAAAAAATGTAATCGCCCTGCTGCTTCAGGAGAGCACACAATTCAATTTATCTTTCATTATTTCTCAACAATTTTTTTTTAATACTGAATGTAAAATTACACTGTTTGAGAATTATGTGTGTCTGGTCTGATGATGGAAATTATATCTTTTATTTGGAAATTACACTAGTGCAAGGTATCCAACTTGTGGGTTTTTATTTGTCTGTGCGCGTGCGCACGTGTGTGTGGGTGTGTGTGTGTGTGTTTTTGTGTATTCGTGAGTGTGTGTCCGTCTGCAAATATGCGTGTGTGAGTGTACTGTACATGCTTATGATTTTAAGGATGTCTCAAAAAATGTGTGCGTATATGTGTATTTGTGTGCAAATGTGTACGTATACTTGAGAGTGTGTATGTAGGTTTATGCATAGGATTGCAGGTGTGAATGTGCATGCTTGTTTGGATTTGTGTATGTATCTCACATCTGTCTCAGTGACCCAGTTTTGCATGAGGACCACACTCACAGCTGAGGTCCAGGGCATGTTGTTCGATCTCTGAAACAAAGCACTGTGGATTAATCCACTGGAGGTCAACAGTAGGAAGGAAGGATTAAAGTGAGCTTTGATGAAGTCAAAGGTCTCAGTGCAGCTTCACACTATCCTGGCAGGGTGAGAGCGCCCTCTAGAAGTTGTTATGTCACTGCTGATCCCTGCATCACATGAGAAATGGAATCCTCAAGTAACAATATTGTTCATCTTTATAATGGTAGTTTTTAATACCAATCATCTATGGTAATCTATTTTATTTACATTCGGTTAATGTAGCAACTACTTGTGAACCCTCTCGTGTTTGGAAATAACAGGCTGAGGTACATTTTAGTTATGTTCGCATGATCAGGTTTGACTGGGATTGTGACTATGGTTTTTTATTTTCACATGCTTTCATGGATTGGCTGCTGGCGTAGGACTTCCTTTTGTGTAATTTCTTGTTGCTCTTAATGGTAAAAATGACTTTTTAATGCAGTCCGAAAGAGTAGCTGAGTCCTCTCAATGACTCAGGTAGTGCTGTTGGGAGTTGCTGTCATCCTGCCATTCATTTGTAATTAAATAATAATCTTTATGACACAATCATTTTCATTTTAAAATATTACAAATACAATAACTGTTTTTCTCGGTACCTGTTTTATTGGCATGACATACATACATAAATACATATTGCCAAAAGATGAAAAAATACAGTACAATGAACAGAAAGTAAATGTATAAAGAAATTTAAACAAGCATCAGTGTGTGGTCACGTTAGGCATTTGTATATGCTACTTGGTGTAATCCCACATCTTGCAAACAAATTTGATGTAACTGTGAACCTGTGCTTCTATTTCAGGTACAAGCGATCCTTATGTCAAGTTCAAAATTATGGGAAAAGAAGTGTTTCGCAGCAGAACCATTCACAAGAACCTTAACCCTGTGTGGGACGAAAGTGTCAGCTTGCTGGTTGACAGCCTTCAGGAACCGCTCTACGTCAAGGTAAGAGTACAGTCTGAAGATGGGATGAGTCGCGACAACTCAAGAATAGGATCCCATTGTGTTTCCATCGTGCAAAACCGAGCCAATACACAAAATGAACATCACTGGATTTTTTTCATTTTTTTTGCCCGAAAGGGAAACGTTAATTTCAGAGGAAAACCAATAAAACAGCCAGTAATGGTATCGGCAAGCATTAAAGGGGAAACTGTTCGGACATGGGATGAAAGAAAATGGGAAAGAACTCATTCACTTTGAGACGGTCCCTGGAAGTGTGATGGAAACAAAATGGCTCCATTAGCAGATTTTCTGGAATCCTCCTGGAATATACTTGTCTGCGCTCGCTCAATCTGGGAACTCTAGGTAAGAGTGTGGTGCAGCACCCCCTGCAGGAAGGAGTGCTGGTCTGTACTCACATTTAAACTCCACACAGGCAGCTCAGTTCAGAGTCAAACCCACAATCTTCTTGCTGTGAGGCAGTGGTGCTACCCTGGGCACCGCTGTGCTGCCCAGGGGTTTTTATACACCTCACCAGCCATTCAGCTGCTGCTATCAGCAGTTACAGCATCAATGAAGTCAAATATCTGTGATAACCATGCATGCCCTAAACATAAGGCCACCATATTTGCTTTATTTTTCAGAGATTGGTGTGTGTTTAGGATTTTGGTCAGTACCTTTTGGCTTATATAGGAACTTAAAGTGCAAGCTGCCTCCTGGCCATTATGTTTTGTGGCTCCATCCTGCAGCAAGCGGTTTGCATCGTGTTGTGTAGCCTCCGTATTTCTGTCTATGAAGTGTTCTCCCATCATCTTTATGACAGCACTGACACATCCAAGCCTGCATTTTTTACGAGTGTTTTTAACCTGTAGGGCTGATGTTAGAAGTTCTACTCATTGTGGTGATCTTCAGCTGCAGAAGTTCCCCTTAGCCTAGCATTCTCTTTTAGATTCTCAAGCTCTCTAGTGTTCTCAGTCTTTTTAAGGAATTGCCAAACAGTTTGTGTTAGTTTGCCTAAGGTTTAGTCAAGCCAATTAGGAGCTTTGAATCAAGACAACATAGTGAATAAAAATAAATGTGTCCCAAATATCCTGCTGCCATTTATTGGAGCATAATCTCGAAAAAGTGAAGTGAATTACGCAACAGAAGGAAAATTAACGAAAAACCTAAGAAGTATTGGAACGACCCTTCAATAGAAAGTGATAATCTGCAATTCAATTAGGATGATGACAAACTAAGAACTGCGGAGTACTGAGCTAAACACTATGTCCTTATTCAAAAAAATTTGGAGGTTGTTTTGTGCACACTTTGTGGGATGTGATCTGTCAGCTGTTTGATTGAGGTTACTGGCAACTGGCATAGGCTCAGCTGTGTTGTCTGGATGTACATGTAAGCTATACATGAGAGTGGCTGTAAATCTGTTGATATGTATAAGCTCTGCTGGCTGTGAGGTTATATATACATCAATAAGATCTGGTGGCAGTCAAGCTGTGGGTATAAAATATGATTAAAGTCCAGCTATAGACACAAGCTCTCAAGGCAGTTGGGCTATAGATATAAAATATAATGGCTGGCAGGCTATTGATGTAAGCTATTGTGTTTTAAAGACTATGGATTTTAGCTGGCGACTCTCAGGCAAATCAGTCAGCAGTCCTGACTCCTGTGTCCTTACTAACCCCATAGGTGCTATTTTGATTTCATGAGGCTGATCCTCCCCCACAGTGGGAACATCAAAAATCGATCACATTTGTGTTAAAAATGCATTACGTACAGAACAGGGACGTAAAGGGATCACAAATAACTGCAATTTTGAAGTGTAGTGAGAACTCATAAAAGATGCATGATATCAGTCATGGCTCTAGCTATGTTTTGTAAAATAAGAAAATGGAAATACGATTCAGATGGTAGATGTTAACCCTTCAGGATCAAACGTGACTAGAATGCATTTCCTGGAATTTTCAAATGATTATTTACTTTTAATACCAAACACTACTGGTAACTCAAAGCAATTGAGACAATGCTGCAAATGTTTGAGTGCTAACTTAAAATATTGACAAGCAATTCCCTAAAAACCTTCTGTTCAAGCAGATGGGAGCTCGAGAACAGTTAAGGATTCATGGCCAAAACCGCAGAAAAGCAGTCTTGAGGAGGTTACATGGAATTTACTGGTCACTGTCTCCCTTAGTGAACTTGACGTGAAAGCAAGGATTCCTACATAGGAAAATCCAGCCTTGTAATACCTCCAGTCTTTTTTTCTTTATATTTACACTTCTGTTATATCTGCAGTAGCATTTAATAAACAAACAAAAATCACAATAAAATTACATGAAAAAACTATATTCCCTTTGATTGATTACTGGTCACATGACTCAGTGAAATGATGATGAATGAGATGTGTCGTGTGGCAGGTGTTAATGGTGTTTATTTCTGCTGCAGGTATTTGATTATGACTTTGGTCTTCAAGATGATTTCATGGGATCTGCCTACCTGTACCTGGAGTCTCTAGAGCAGAAGAGGTATCCTCTCTCTTTTTCTTTCTCTCTCTCTCTCTCCCTCTCTCTCTCTCATATTGAACTAAATACTGTAAATTGATGGTTTCATCTCAAACCACAATCCAAACCACTAGCAAATTAGAAGAGCGAGTATTCTGTGGTGTCAGGTGCTTTTAGTAATGGGGGATGCTGGGATATGAAGCTCCAGACATCACACGATGAGAACTGAGGCATCATTTTTATGGCAGAAAACTGCCTGGCAAAATGAAGGTGTTCTGCTGAAGCTTTGTGAGTTCACTGGACACGTCTGTGTTCTGCCCAAACTCCTCTCCCGTCCCCATTTGTTGTCTCTCCCTGCCAGAACTTGGAAGATGAGCTAAAAATTTTTTTCAAACAGTTTATTTTCTTCCATTATCTTATTTTTTCCATTCCCTTAAAATTTAATGCTTTAAAGCATTGTACTCCTCTGTGGAAAGCACATTTATCAACCTATTACAACCCCAATTCCGAAATAGTTGGGACGCAGTGTAAATTGTGAATAAAATCAAAATGCAATGACTTTTAGGTCACATGAGCCAATATGTTATTTACAATAGAACATAGATAACATTTCATATGTTGAAACTGAGACATTTTACATTTTTATCCACAAAATGAGCTTATTTTAAATTTTCTGGCTGCAACAGGTCTCAAAAAAGTTGTGACAAAGGCAAAAAAAGGGCTGAAAAAGCTATTAATATATAAGAGAATCAGCTGAAAGAACATTTAGCAAGTAATTAAGTTAACTGGCATCAGGTGCGTAACATGATTGGCTATAAAAGAGATGTCTTAGAGAGGCTGAGTCTCTCAGAAGTAAAGATGGCCAGAAGCTCTCCAACCAGTGAAGGCTTGCGTAAAAAAATTGTGGAATACTTTGAAAACAATGTTCGTCAACTTCAAATTGCAAAGGCTTTGAAGGTCTCATCATTGACAGTGCATAACATCATCAAAAGATTGAGAGAAACTGGAAAAATCTCTGTGCGTAAGGGACAAGGCCAAAGACCTTAACTGGATGCCTGTGATCTTCGGGCCCTCAGACGCCACTGCATCACTCGCCGGCATGATTCTGTCATTGACATTACTAAATGGGCCCAGGAATACTTAAAGAAACCACTGTCTGTAAACACAGTCCGCAGTGCCATCCACAGATGCCACCTAAAACTCTATCATGCAAAAAGGAAGCCATTGTTGAGCATGATCCAGAAGCGCCGCTGTGTTCTATGGGCCAAGGCTCATTTAAAATGGACTGTAGCAAAGTGGCAAAGTGTTCTGTGGTCAGACGAGTTCAAATTTGACATTCTTGTCGGAAATCATGGGCGTGGTGTCCTCCGGGCTAAACAAGAGAAAGACCATCCCTCCTGTTATCAGCGTTCAGTTCAAAAGCCAGCATCTCTGATGGTATGGGGATGCATTAGTGCATATGGTGTGGGACACTTGCATGTTTTAAAAAGCACCATGAATGCTTAACCCTTTCACTACCGCTTACTGGGAATAAGACAACCCTTGCTTACCGTAAATTTTTGTGCTATCACAGCATGATATTGCATGTGGATTTTCACCCCCTTTTTCGAACTAAAAACGCCAGAAATGGACAATTTTATATACAGAAAACATTCAAAATACATTTACCTTTCCATTGACACATATCTTTGCTTAGTTTTTCCAAAAGTAAAAACAGAAAATGAGGATAAAAACCGTATTTCGGTTTGTCAAGACAAGACGATTTCTCCTCTATGGGATTTATGCAGAAACGGAGATATACTCGCATTTCTGTACAAACGGAGATACACGTGCATTTGTGTACAAATGGAGATACACGTGCTGCAGCACGCACTGCCTGCAATGGCGGTGACATCAGCGAGGGACTGTGCATAACCGGAGGACTGGGAACTACGGGAAGCCTGATGACATCACTGACGTGTTGTGCGATACCAGACTAGTAAAAGGGGTGTTTTGTTGCAGAGCTTTGACAGTTTTTGTGAGGGACTTTCTCTAGGCGCAAAATAGCGACAATGGTAAGTGAGGCGGGATCGGCACTGTCACAGAAATGCGACAATGGTAATGAAAGGGTTAAAGGTATATAAAGGTTTTAGAGCAACATATGCTCCCCTCCAGACGACATCTATTCCAGGGAAGGCCTTGTGTATTTCAGCAGGACAATGCAAAACCACATACTGCAGCTATTACAACAGCATGGCTTCATAGTAGAAGAGTCCGTGTGCTGAACTGGTCTGCCTGCAGTCCTGATCTTTCACCGATTGAGGTCATTTGGAGCATAATTAAACAAAAGGTCCGTCAAAGGAGACCCAAAACTCTCCAGCAGCTGGAAGCCTGTATTAAACGAGTGGGATCAAATTCCAATGGCTAAACTCAAGAAACTTGTCTCCTCAATGCCCAGACGCCTCCACTCTGTGTTAAAAAGAAGAGGGGATGCTACACCATGGTAAACAGGCCCCTGTCCCAACTTTTTTGAGACCTGTAGCAGCCATCAAATTTAATTTGAGCTCATTTTGTGGATAAAATTGTAAAATTTCTCAGTTTCAACATTTGCTATGTTATCTCTCTTCTTTTGTGAATAAAATACTGGCTGGTGTGATTTGAAAGTCATTGTGTTTTGATTTTATGCACAATTTACACTTTGTCCCAACTATTTCAGAATCGGGGCTGTATATTATAAAGCAGAATGTACTTAATAACCATTACCTTAACCTTCATGTTCCTTTGGAGCTTTTTGGATTAATCAAAATTGCAAGAAGGGGGGATAGTTCGCAATAGTCTGTTATTTTTAACTGCTGGATAAACCTTCCTTTTGATACTCAAGACTTTTTGGCATCAGGGCTACAGGTGGAAAAAGACCCAATTTGTCATGCATGTTTGGTCATTGAGCATGACATATGTTAACCTTGCTAGTTTTCTTTGAGTTAGCTGGAATAAGAATGAAAGTTATTTGCATTGCAAAGACATCTTCATTTTTCAGTATGATTTTTAACTGTGGACAAATACGGGCTAATCTCATTACTCTAAGAGTGATTATAGTGTGTACCTGCAGTGCAGTGTCCTTGCTTTCTCGCTAAAATTATGTCACTAGATCAGTGGTTCTCAAACTTGACCCTGAGCCCATCTCTATCTGTTGGCCATGGTAGGATTTCAACAGAGCAGTTATTTTGTCCTAATTAGATATGTACATTTCATATGTAGAGCAGCTATTTACCCTCTTATGCCACATTTTGACAGAATTATGCCTGTCATGAAGAATAAGAGACTCACGTGTATATTGTTTGTTAATTTTTTTTTAATAGAGAGAGGGATTCATTTCAGACAGTGCCATGCTACTAGTGGTATGAAAGGCCTGCGGTAAACTCATCTTTCAGTGCTTGAGTTAAACCTGTCACAGTTTACTTTGTGTGATTAGCAAATGCTAATATTTATTGTTGGAATGACTGGCCAATTTATTTATCATAGCATTATTGTACAGTACATTGTATCACAAAGCTACTGGACATTTTTCTATGCGCAAGAATGACAACATAAAACGTCAATGTCTTTTGAAGACACTGAAGTCGTGAAGCTCATGAAATGGCAGATTAGCGCATATTTGTTTGGGAGGATTATTGTCATTGAAGCCTTGCGGGCAGAAGTTTAGTATAACTCAATAAACCTAAGATTTATTCCTCTTCAGATGTATTGTTGTGAATGCTTATAACATTCTGCAGGTAATAAGCACCAGATTAATTGTGGCAGATTAACTATGCTGCTGAAATAAATGCTAAATCAAGAGATGGAAATCAGGGAAAGTTTAGGATTTTTTTAATTTAGTCAGATTATTGCCATTTTTACTTAATCACATCCGTTGTGTAGAAATGTAGCCAGTAGGAACTCATGTTGTCATGATCATTTCTTAAACTTTATAGGCCTTGTATTAGTTTAGATTATTCTACAAATAAAGTGTTTGATTTTTAATCAGGCAAGCAAATAAGCAGGTAATCAAGCATTGAAAGGTGAGGTTACTGCCGGCTGTACATACCTCAGGCAGCTCATCACTGATTTTTGGTAACAACATTGAACAGATCAAAGCAGGCACTGAGAAAATCAATAAGCTCTGGATAAGGTTGCTAAACTCAAGTATTTTTTTTTTCACTTGGCTCTACCTTTTAAAACAAAAATGACAAAACTGATGGGCTCTTTATCATAGACTTGTCTTCAAACTCTTAAATCAATGAAAAGTTAATTGTAGTGATCGAGTGTCCTCATTTCTCCAAATAGGAGTAAATAGTATTGACTCTTTAATTTGATTGGGTAAATTTCTTCCGCTGTATTTCCTGTGTTTTTTTCAGTATATCATTATGTTTATATGAACCTGGTATGAAACAACTGCATTTGATGAATTAGTGCTGGTCAATGGAATGCCAGTCTCCATTGCACCCACAGCCACATTTAATCGCTGACTGTCTGAGCTTTTGCCCATTTATTGCCATGTTTTTGATGCATCATAAAGCTTACACAGTAAGAATCAGAAGGTAACTAGGTAAGCTCATTAGAATTGTCAGAGAGTTACAATTTTGCACTACAAGATAATTTGAACGGTATAATCGGAAGATCTTTGCCATAAATGTTCTTAGATGAGTGTGGCAGAGTAGCCTACATTTATCTGCAACTCTCTTTTCCCCATTGCATGAAACTGGCTGTATTTTATGCATTGTGCAGTTCTTTATATGAATAGTTTATATCCATTTAATACTGTCAATTTTACTATCTAATTACACCAGTGTAGGGTTGCACACTTCATGCTGCTGGTGTAATGCAACATTGTGGAAAGCTGAAGTCCAATTAATGACTAGCTGGCAAGATAGCTCTATACACACAAACAGTGGCCAACAGACATATTCTCCCCACTATGCCCCAAACCTGTTCAGTTCCTAACATTTCATTTAGATAGGGATATACTGTGGACACAGAGAACTCTGCAGTTCCTCAATATGCTGTGATATGTGCGGCACCCAGTGGTCAAAGAGCAAAATGCATGGGAGTATATTGCATTTCACTAATATTCTTTGTGTAATAATATAGAGTGCACTGGACGTAGGCATTGAAACCAAATAGATTCATACATGTATGAATGCCTATATCTTGTCTGGGCATGACAATACTATTCATAGACCTGTATAAGGACTTTTATACTTTATTTCTTCAGAGAAAAATATAAACAGAAGACATTAAAGAGTTGTCAGTTGACAATATTTTGATCAGTCTCTGGTCATGTATTTGGTGTGGTCGAACAGTCTCTTTGAGAAGACTTGGTGGTTGGCTCATCTTGGTAATGCACTGTTGTGGTATGAGGATTGGCACCACGGATTCCAGACTGTGCCATTACTAATGGACTGCTCCACTGGGTGACTCGTAACTGGCTACATAAGAATTCTAAAAAGAAGAATACCTGTAAGCATCCTGACTGTTTTCTGTTTGTTTGCTAATGATGTAGGTCTATAGATGTGACACTAGACCTGAAAGATCCCCGCTTCCCCGACCATAACCTAGGGACGCTGGATCTGGCTGTCACCTTGACCCCAAAAGGCGTGGAGTTCAGAGAGCCAGTAAGTCCATCACCTCACATCATCACTTCCTACCCCTGCCACTCTCCCCTGTGTGTGTGTGTGCCTGCTGTGGGCTTTGTTTGTGCTGTTATGGCACAAGGTGACTTCTCTGTGACCTGCTCTGATCTCTTCACAGGGTTGAGCATGTTGAGAGCCAACTAATTGCAGAATGTCGAACAAAAATGCCAGGAGCCATTTTCTAATTCTTGGGCTAGTCATATCCTGGAGGCATGTTCTCTGACAAAATGTATCAAAGTGTGTGTCTAGCCATGCTTGTCTTTACTTTATCATTTAATTGTTTAGTGCAATTAACTAGTGTGATTGGTGTTCATGAATGAGTGTATACCAGGGGTCTCAAACTGGTCATAAAAGGGTCACACTGCAAAAAATGATGATAAAAATACTAGGCAAGATGAATTTACTTATTTTAAGACTTTAAGCACTTATTTCTATCACCATTCTTCTTAGTAAGACGAAAAAAATTTTCTTGTTTTGAGGTAATTTTTACTAGCTTGCCAATGGGGTGAGTAAATTTCACTTGTCAAGTCAAGTAGTAACTTGTTTTAAGAAAAAAAAAAAAAACTTAAAACAAGTTACTATTTGACCTGACAAGTGAAATTTACTCACCCCATTGGCAAGCTAGTAAAAATTACCTCAAAACAAGAATTTTTTTTTTTTTGTCTTACTAAGAAAAATGGTGATAGAAATAAGTGTTTTAAGTCTTAAAATAAGTAAATTCATCTTACCTAGTATTTTTATCTTATCATTTTTTGCAGTGCAAGGAGCTGCAGGTTTTCATTCCAACCAAGCAGATTCACACCTGATACAACTAGTCAGCTGTGCAGGTTGAGATCAGTTGATTGAATTAGTTGTATCAGGGGTACTTTTGCTTGGTTGGATTAAAAACCCAGGGCCCCTTGGCCTTTTTACGCACCAGTTTTAGACCCCTGGTGTATATGTGTAAATTGGCAACACAAACTTCACCGTGTAGAAGCTGTTGAGGCTAGTTGTAGTAATGATACCAAATGAGTGGTAACATTATAAGCCTGGGTAATGAGTGCTACTGTATGGTGCTGAATCTGACTGTGTTCCCCGCAGAGAACAGAGCTCAAAGCCCATCGCTGGAGACCTTATGTAGCGACAGTGAGTCTGGGAATGCAGTTCCATTCAGATCCCCATTAATTACTCACTCCAGCCAGTATCCCCTTAGATTGACCCAGCCTAATTCTGCCCCTATACCAGAGCTTGCCTTATCAGTCCCCTGTAGAGTATTAGCTCCAGATGGACAGTGTCCTTTGGTAGCAGTTGTTTTGCAAATAAATGCAATATTCCCTGCACCAAGTTTTAAACATTTTTTCTAACACTTAATCAAACCATTCAGTTTGCTTACCAGGCTGTGTTCTTGTATTGCATCTGCATTTATATCAAGAGACATCCATGATGCATGGCAATGTTATACAACTCACAACATGCCACAAGGAATGCACCAGCTTCTGAAGGCTTAATTGTCATATTCCACTTGACTTATACTAACATCTGAAGCGCATTTTCAGTTCTGCAAATGTTTTTTTTGCCGTTACAGTTTGTGTTTTTGTGTGTTTTTGACTGAACAAAAATTCCCACACAAATCATAGGCATGGTATGGTGCAATTGGCCTTGTCTTCAATTAAAAGCCATCGTGCCCTAACAGCCACATCTCCTAGGGGTTCACCTTGCAAGACTGCAGGAAAGAAAGATTTAGCCAGTATAGATTAGTCATGGCTTGATTCAGGATAATTCGCTAACCCATGTGTAGCCTTACTAGTTGCATCGGAAATCACCTGGATGTTAATGGAATGGGTCCCCTTATGGTCCACATATCTCAGAGTTTTCCCTCATAGGGCATGTTGTTTTACTTGCATTCAATCATTAGCACCCAGGACCTCAGGGAACCCAAAGTTCACCACAAACCCATTCTTAGCTGGCAGATGCAATGACAAATTTAGTGAATTCATTGGTATATAGGACTCGACTTGATGTAGCTGCGTGTATACCCTTGTTTCCGGTAGATTGGGAGAAGCCTGCAGCTGAACTTAGGATGTTGGAATGACCAACTAGCAAAAAAATGTGGCGCAGTGGTGACTTTCACAACAAGGGGGAGTGCATTGGGACAGCACGCAGTAGTCTCCAGCTCATCTGGATGGAGATTGCAGATATCTTTAACAGCCTGGTGGGATGAGGGTACTTCATGGCGGCATCCTTATTTCCTGAGGCACAGATATGTGGTCATTGGCCAGTTTTGCCTGTTTGTGCATGGCTGCACCTCCCTGCGTTTCAGAAGCAGAGTGTATGCACGTTATGCACCCCCTTATGTAGGCGTATATACTATGTTAGTAATGCACCCTTAAAATGACTTAAATGCTGCACCATTGACCTAAGATCAAGCCTGTGTTGATCAATCGCACAATCGCTTTTCACCACTTCAAGATAGCAATGTGCCAACAAGGGGCCTGAGCGCTCTTCATTTTAGGACCAACATACCCACGGGTGCTCAGTTGGGCGAAGGTACACTAACTTTTTGAACAACATGGTGGCTGGACGGGAGAATGACAACTGCTTCGGTCTGAAGCCAGTGAAGACACATGCGTTGTTGTCTTGGCCGCCACTTTGTGTCGGGTGTGAGATACAGCCTGTTATCAGAAAAGCTGTTTTGTAGTGTAACCAGTGTAATTTTATTATCCTTGTCTGTTTCACTTGATGCTCAATGAACAGAACTGCATTTTTGATATTTTGCTTCTTCAGAGGTAATGAACTAGAGATGTTAATGCAAAGCAGTTCATGTTTAAGTGTTTAACCTCTAAGCTAAATTAAATAAGATCTAGATGACTGGCATCCTTGCAGCTTGCTGGATTTTTGTTCCTCAGTTGAGTCACACAGCTTTTGATCAGTGAAAGCAGTTCAGGACAGATCAATGAATTGTGTAGGGGTAATCATTTATTACATATTACAGAATGAACAGATTAATGGCTGTGATGATAGTTTTTAAGTCTTTGGCACTTGAACTTGACAGGGAAATTTTGCTATTGAGGAGCCTCTGGCCTGAGGCGCAGTTGGATAAGTCCCCCCCATGGAGTCTGGACACTGGTGGTGTTGGTGGCTGATGAAGATGATGAAGCAGTTGAACCAGCAGAGGCTGGGCAGTGGTGGGGAGGGGAGGGTACACGCGATGGCAGCCTGCGTGTATTAGAAGCAGAGCGAGTCATATTTAAAAAGACAGCAGTGAGAGGATAGGCCAACAACGTAGGTGTGTTGCAGTGTTATTGGATGGATGAGGTCAGCTGATGACTCAATGGACAGCCCCTCATCAACACAGCTGGAATTATGAGTGCATGCATTTAGGGAGTGAAAGCAGATTCAATGAAAATAAACTGGCTAAAGCATGGAAAAGGAGAGTCCATGCTTTAAATTCAGTTCATATTTTGCTGATTAATATACTATATATTTTAATTCACATGTCAATTTATAAAATGCTTGTTAGAAAAGGCTCATTCCAGATATGAGTTGTCTGAAGGCATCTAAAGGTGAAACCTAAAAACAACGTACTCTCTGGCTCTCCTGGTCCTGGATTATATAAATACTAGTTTATTTGAATGGTTATGAAAAATTGTCTTTAATGGCAACAAAATTGATATTTCAGGGGTAGGTAAAACTTCTTGGTTTTATATCTGTAAGTGTGCGCGTCCATTAGTTTAGGCGAGCCTGTCCTCCCACAAAATATGCCCGGAAAGGTCCTTTGTCAAGCAGCTTATACACTGATTTCACGCAGCCGCCATTTTGAATCGAAAACGAGGCTCAGGTGGGATGAGCTCTCAGCTGTCAAGTGGGGTGCATGTCACCCCTATGCATTGCCAAGCTCAATGTCCTCAACCTTGAGCTGTTACCTAAATTAACAATTACTGACATAGAAAAATAGGCCGAGGAGGGATGTCGCATACCAAGGGCAGTCTTACTAAAAAGGCTACAGCGATTGTCTCGAAGGCTACGTTACAAATATCAAAGGTAAGTTCCCCTGTGGGAGCTCATCTGATAATGCGAACTAGTACTGTGAATGCGATTAGTCTTAACTAGGCTCCGTTACGAGTTTGAGTTAGTAATGAAGTGTAGTTACATGCCAAATTATTATGCGAGTTTGTGCAAACAGCATTTGATGTTATTGTTAACCATTGCAGGGCTCGATCTTCGCACTCGCCCGAGATCCGTGGCGACCGAAAATTCGTTCCGGAGACCGAATAAGGTCAGACTGCTCGCCCGGCTGTGAACATTCCGCATGATCTTCATTGAATATTCACGCAATCCAACCGCATAATTGATCTTTATGTGCAAGTCAGAAGTTCAAACAAATTCCGCCTTCTTATCCTCATTTTTTACGCAGTGTTGCTTGATTGGTCGTATGGTTTACTGCCCAGGGGTGCATTTCCCGAAATCACGATGCTAACTTACAGAGTTGGACCCATTAACTGTGAATGGACGAACTATGAAAGTTGCTAACTTAGTTAGCAACTACGCTTTTGGGAAACGCAACCCAGAACGAATTCTAAATCAACTGAACTGTATTAAAAAACATCCAAAAACATTTAACAAAACTTAGGCTATTTATCAGTTTATTTGTTTAATCACATCACATTAACCTTCAGCAGTTAACCATGAGGTTGCTCACTAGCTCTCATCAGTAAATTAATATTTTTGCGGTTCTTCGCTGAAGTATGTTAAAAGCGAACTAGCAAAACAACTAGTAAATAAAGAAATATTACTTTGTTTTTGGATCGGTACTTAACGCATATGCAAATTAACTCGAGCACGAAAATATGCAACTCAGAGTACGGGGACTCCAGTATGCTCTGCTAAATTACGATACCAGATCAAATTTACTTACTGCGTGCACTTGGTTCTGTAGCTGCATATTAAACACTCCACTTTCATTGCTAGCTGGCTGGCTATATCCGATAAATCATCGACAAGATTTACGGACACGTGAAATGCAATGGTAAGTTCGATGACTCCTCGGAGTTAAGTACTTTCTACTGGTTATCGGCAATTTCACTTGTTCAGTCCCTGACATTGTCTTCCCAGTGAGTGAGTAAGATCCGAGATCGGGTTTTGCAATGGGTTTTGCACACGTCCGCTTTGTCAGAGTGCCCATTCCTTTCGATCAAGGACGCCACTTTCCTACTCTTCCAGTAACCTTACCTTCCTCTTTCTTGCCTACTGGTATGATTACATTAATGGAATACGCTAATGGCCGTTGTCTTGGCAGGGTTGAGAGCTTTGATGGCTATAGTTCTTGACCATTTATTAGTTTAAGGAATCTCCTCTGTTGTTTTCTATGCTTTATGCGGACATTTGACATTTCGTCTCCCACCGCAGCCTCGTTTTCACTTGTGGAATTTTCAAAATGGCGACCGGTGTGAAATAAGTTAATTACGACCTAAAGTTACGTTTAAGAGTTAAGCGACCTCTAGCGGTCATTTAAATAACTACAATCTGGTGACTGCTGAGAGAGGTTGAGCGGAACTGGCATAACCTTCAAGCCCTCTCAGACCTTTTATTCACTCCTTACAGTAATGATTGCAGCAAACTGCTTTGTCTTGTTCACAGACTATGCTTTTGAGAAGGAGTTGGAAACGATCCAGTAAGGTAAAATAATGTGTGTGCTTTCCTGCTTTTTAGAGTTAAAGGTGCTATGTGCAATTTTTCACTTTTAATTGCTTTCTGTTACCAATGTGTGAATGGACTGTAATTTAGCTTGAAAAATGAGTCCTTTCCTGACTTTCTATGTTGCCTTTAACTGCCTGTGATTTTTATGAAGAAGTATCGGGTCAGAATGTCATGTTTTGATGGCGGGTCAGAATTTCTGCAAAATCTGAAGGCAGCGACGTTTATGTATGCTCTACAGTGCCTTGCCTGCCTCCATTCAGCTCCTCACTAGCTAACGTTGGATTAGAAATGGAGTCTGCTAGCATCAACAAATGATCAATGACAGTAACAGTAAACAATTGTAAACTGTAATGATGCAGCAAGGTAAAGTATTATGATACGTGAAATGATGAATACATAGACTATGCATTCAGAATAATGCCAAAATGTCTGCTCTTTAGAGCCTTTTACGTTACTTACGTGCATTGTCTACAGTGTAACGTTACTGGTCCTACTTCTATGATCTGTTTATTACTGACAATTGTCTGAAATTAAGTTACTGTTGTCTCAACCCTCTGCCAGATAAATTCAATACATTAATGTTATCTGACAATGAAAAAGATCTAATTGATTTTGCCGAAACAGTAGCACATGGATTTGGAAAAATGAGAGTTGTGATAGGAGCTATCACATCAATAATGGAGTGTGGCAACGCGTCTTATTTTTAATATTGAGTGCAGCTGACTAACCATTGGCATTATCATCCTCTGGGTAAAAGCTAATATTAGACAAGCAGAGATTGATAATGTTGGCTAGCTAGCTAATGCCAACGTATCATATAAATGCAGTCAATCATGATATGGTAACAACTCTCATATGGATTACTTCAATTTCACTGGCCTATATTGTGCTAGCTGATGATATTTCATTTTATAAACCCAATTCCAAAACACGAACAAAAAAAAAACAATGTTAGTCAAATTATAGCAACAATGTAACTTTACTCAACTAGTTGTCTCATCGAAAACAGTCTTGTGTGCTAGTGAGAATTTGAGCAACAGGATACTGCCTACAGTTTACTCAACACCCATCGGTGTCAGTAATGTTCAAGAATTTCTTAAAGTTGCACATAGTACCTTTAAACCTCGCCCAGAGTCCTCACTCTGTGCCTTCATCGCGTGTGAGTCATCTATCATCTGTCCCGTGGTCATCCTCAGGGGTCTTCACATTTTACCCTCATTTTTGCAAGTTGCAATGCGCTGTTTGATTCAGTATGTTCCAAAATCCCATTGTCTTCTTGTGAATATTTTTGTATGTAAAATTTTAACCTTTGCACTGTCGTTTTTACTGCGCTGGCATTTTGTCCAAATACTCCTTTTTTGGAAGTAGATTTCAAAGATATTCAGTCTCTCTGTCTGAATTTCATCACGCTGTATAACACCCAGTGAAAAACTCATGAATCTAGTCCAAACTTTGGACGTGCATTATAAAAAGTAAAGCTTGATTATATTTATTTACAGTAGTCTGCACTGTTAGAATGTCTCCAGTACAATGTTATAGAGCACAGAATGATAACTGGAGACCATCAGGCAATAGGATCACACCAAATACTCTTCCTCCCCCGCACTTCTAGTGCCCTGGCTTGAACTACAGTCCCACACTCACCTTTGAACTTGGCCTGCATCTCTTACCTGCACACCTTTAAGACTGGTGACTGCATTTTGTACAGTTGTACTGTTTTCACAATGACAAAATCTGTCCACAGACAGAGAGATATATAAACGCCTGACAAAGTGCTCAAAACTGCTTCTATGGTAATTCCTACTTCAATCGGTGTCAACCACGACCACACTTTGCCACTTTCCCCCAGGTACACTGCCCAACCGATGATGAAAATTATAAAATTGTTTTTCATCTGTGTAAACTTGGAGGCACTGGAGCATAGGGGTGGGAATATTTATGCAAGCAGCATATTTCAGCTTTTTTCTTTCTTGGGAAAAAAAATGTTTGTACATGTCATTTATTTTGGGTAAAATTGTGAAAAATTTGAATACATTTGCAAGGCACTGCAAGTAACTGGTATTTTTGGCCTGCAAAATAAAGCATTTCCTAATATAGTGTACATTTCCACATTCAAAGGGCAGCTTAAGCCTCTTCACTTCACTGTAAGGGCATTCATTGTTTGGGCATGTGTGTGTGTGGGCTTTCATCACTGTTAGTGGGCTGAACTGACTTCACTTTTTCAGAGTTTCTAGAGGGCGGTAATGTAGCTTGTTAAGTGAGATGTTGAGCCAAAGCGACGCTCTCCAGCAGAGGGCAGACTCCCTGCTGTGCTTTGAAGCTCCAAACTCGCCCAGTCGGGGGTGTGACAGGGGAATGAATGGAGAGGCCTGAAAAGCCTGCTAACTGACCATACTTCTGCGCATGGAATCTTTATTTTTACACATCTTTATTTAACCCTTAGAGCGCTGAATGCAATTATTGTTACTCAATGATGTAAGATATCAAAATCAATGCTGTTGAAAACCTGTCATGTGTCAACTTGTTAGTGGAACTCTTTTTAAAGAAGTTCCCATTTAATAGGTTTTCAACAGCACAAGACAATTAAATTTATAATTTTTTGAAAATGTATTTCAGCGCTCTAAGGGTTAAAATCATGTCTGCGGGCATTTCACTCTACACAATACAAACATAAAAATCGATCAATTCTCTGCTTAAATAATGTATATATTTAAAAATTATTTATAAATGATATCTGTCCCCAGAATATCTGCCTCCTCAGTATTCATACACGTGCGAAACCGCACACTCACACACTCACTCACACAAGCACACACACATTGATCTGCACATGCAGACACACATCAACCTCAAATGCGCTTTCTTTGAAGTCGGGAAACTCAAAAACTCCCATTGTGATTAATATGTCTTCATAATTGTGACTTGAAACACTATCAGTTCACCACTTTTTATTTCAAATCAAAGTATTTGTTTGAAGGGTAATCCACTGACACTACAGAAGGACAAACTCTTCAAAAGGATTCAGCCCTATAGTTAGGGTATTTATATATCCAATTTACATACGGAATAATTATATGAGTAATGTTTCACTTCAAAATATGCTTGTTATGCTGTTGTCAACCTCTTGCTGTGTTTAATGTTATAAGAATATGGATTTGGGCCTAGCTTATGATCAAAGCATTGCATTACAAGTAGAGTTTATTCTAAGTTTAATAGAAATAATTTCAAACAAAGCATGCAAATCCGGTTTCAAATGGTACTGAAGGGAGAACTTTTTGTAAGACAAATAAATGCAGTTTCTTACTTAATAAGAAATCTGTGTCATCTGCCCAAAGGTTAAAGATTCGCTTTGTGCTACATGAAATTAAATGTCAACTCAACAGAATTCCTTTGTTTGTCTGTCATGGATAATGTTGTTTCTTTGTGTGCTTTGCAGCGTGTCTTTTGAAGAAAGAGAGGGCAAATGTCTTCATATCTGAGAACATGCATTTGTTGCACTATCATTTTTTGAACATAGAGTAGAGATTTATCCTGCTTTGCCTCGCGTCCCAGTAATAAACTGTCATTTGCATTTGTGATTTTTGGTGAAATTTTGTGGGCTTTGGCTGGGACTTGCCATGATGCAGACTTTGTTTTAAAGCCTTTACATTTTATTGTTGTGCCTATCGCTGTGGGCAGATGTCTTTTTAGAGAACATGAGTATTTGCCTCAAATGCTGATCTCTCACAAATAGCTCAGTGACCCTGTGTATTTGTGTTTGTATGTTACGCTTTGACTGTGGATGTTGTGTTTGTATTTATACATTACCCACCCTGTGACTGTGTTTATGTGTATGCATATGTTACCCACCCTGTTACTGTGATAATTTGTGTTATGACTGCGTGTTTGTGTGTTTGTGTGTGTGACTCTGGCTGCCTGAATGCAGCAGCAGCAACAGAATCTGAGGCTGGCGGAGCACAGGAAGTCTCATCTGTGGAGAGGCATCGTCAGTATCAGCCTCATCGAGGGCCGAGACCTCACACCCATGGACACTAACGGCCTCAGCGACCCCTACGTCAAGTTCCGTCTGGGACACCAGAAGTACAAGAGCAAGGTACTGCTGCTTTTATTGCCATGGTTGCGGCTACTACGGTCTTGGCCACTCCCACATCTTTGTTTGTCTTGTTAATGTTTATTTTTTGACAGGAAAGCTTGCCAGGACATTACTTGTGGCAGGATTAGAGCAAATGAAAATAGCTAATTATGTGTTTTTAAAAATGTGTGCTCGGAAAGGGTTTGAATTCCTGCCAAATGCCACTAAAATTTGATTATTCTGAAGAATTACCACTATGTGAAGTCTCTGCATTCAAATGTGAACCTGCATCTTAGTACATTTAAGTGCAATTGCGTAGGTGTCAAACTTCAAAAGTAGGACCAAAGGAAATTGTTCTATATGGTCATGTGACCCATGTTCCATGACTTCTGCCCTCCCCAGACAATGCCCAAGACCCTGAACCCCCAGTGGAGGGAGCAGTTTGACTTCCACCTGTATGAGGAAAATGGTGGCGAGCTGGAGATCACTGTCTGGGACAAAGATGCTGGAAAGAGGGACGACTTCATCGGCCGGTGGGAACCAGCGCAGCAACCTGTCGTATTATGTACCTGTTGTGTTGAACTTTAAGTGTTGCATTAATTTAGGAATTCTTGTCAAGGTACAGCAAATTGGCTGCAGCTCTGAAACAATGAAAAGGCAGATTAATTACATTAATTAGATTAATTAAGTGTGTCTTGCTATATACTTAAAACTGGCTGATGCAGTTTTCGGTAGAGCACCACCCGGCACACCAGATATAACTTGTCAGGTTGGGTAATCGCCCTTAACACTGTTCCGTGCGACAAATTTAATTGAGCCTGTTATCCAATATGTGATGACTCCGCATTCAAAAGATGATAGGCGTTCATTACAGTGTACCTGGCGGAGGTCAAGTGGTGGAATGGATGTACATACAGGAACTGTTGCTTAACTGAAGTAACCGCAGATTTGACGTTTAACTTTCACTATCAAATATAAGAGGTTATACTATCTAAGGTGAGAGAATACATCTGCATGGTTTATTATCCCCCGCCACACGAAGTGGCTGGGGGATATTGATTTGACCTCCGTCCGTCCGTCCGTCCGTCCGGGACAAAGGGGAACAACTTTTCACAAGAAATATTCGCGATAGGATAACCAAATTTGGTGCGTAGCTTAAGACCATAAAGACCTTGATCGAGTTTGAAAATGAGGCACGCGTGATTATTTTTCCGGGAGTTATTGCCCTTGATTCACTTTTTTAAACTCTGTTCACGGTATATGTAAAGGGGAACGACTTTTCACAGGAAATATTCCAGATAGGATAACCAAATTTGGTGTGTAGCTTAAGACCATAAAGACCTTCATCGAGTTCGAAAATGAGACACGCGTGATTATTTTTTCCGGAGTTATTGCCCTTCATTCACTTTTTTATACTCTGTTCACGGTATATGTAAAGGGGAACAACTTTTCACGGGAAATATTCCAGATAGGATAACCAACTTTGGTGTGTAGCTTAAGACCATAAAGACCTTCATCGAGTTCGAAAATGAGACGCGTGATTATTTTTCCCGGAGTTATTGCCCTTGATTCACTTTTTTTAACTCTGTTCACGGTATATGTAAAGGGGGACAACTTTTCACGGGAAATATTCCAGATAGGATAACCAAATTTGGTTTGTAGCTTAAGACCATAAAGACCCTGATGGAGTTCGAAAATAAGAAGCACACTTTTATTTTTCCCACAGTTATTGCCCTTGTGGCATTTCTGGGAGCCTCTGTTCATAGTATCTTTAAAGAAGACATTTTGGCGGGGGATGTTGTTGACCATGTCTACTTGTTAGTGTTTCCTTTCACTGCATGTGGAACTATAGATTCTAAAGCTTTTTCGTTTAGCTCCAAATCCAAAATTTAAGCGGAAAATAGCAAGAAAATGGCAAGTTAGGCCCTGGTACTGTTCTGCGGTATGTCTGCTGCTGTATGTCTTTTTCAGCAGAATTGAAGCTCTGAGCTTTAGTTCCTTCAGCAAACTCCTGCTCATTAAAATGTCAGAGTCTAACGCGTGAAATGTGGCATTTGTCACAGTCTCACTGAATGCACAGTGTAGCCCTTCGGGAGTGTGACCATGTCAATGACTTTTGAGGTTTGGCCGTCCATCCGTCCCTGTCTTGGTTCCGCTTTATCTGTAAAGGATGTAGATGACCAGTTCCACAGGATGTTTGCAGATTCTGGAAAGAGCATTTCCTCAATCAGGGCCTGCTTTTGTGGTTGGGCAGTGTTTCGCACATGTGACGAAAGCATCCTGTCTGACAGTGGCGTTAGCCCCAGTGCCTGGTGATGTTTATGCATCTCAGACTTCAACCAGTCATCAAGTGCAAGTGATATATGACCAAGTTATAAAAAAAAAATATTATTTAATGATACATTTTATTGAACTGTCCAATATTTTGCAATACACCTAAAATTGGGGGAGGAATATGCCCAAATGGTGCTGTTACTTCTAAATCGTTCATACGATATTGATGGAACACTCTTAAATCAAAGCTTGCAGTCTGTACTTACAGCTTATTGTTATTGTATCCTGTCTAATTGCTTTGGTACAGAACCAAATAAAAAATGTGTCACTGTTCAAGGAATTGTGATGCTCACTGTATATAGTTGCCTATTTTGTTTGTGTCTACAAGGTTGTGTATGGGTGCATATTGAAATATGTACATGAACTGATTTATGTTTCCATGTTTGTAGTTGTATATGGGTGTATGTGTAAGTGTGTGTATATGCACTATATGTATGTATGCTTAGGTGTAAGTGAGTGTATGTTTGTACTTTACGTGTGTATATGTTGTTTCTGGATATATGTGTGTGGGCGTGTGTTTATGTACTGTATGTGTATAAATACACAAATTTTCTGGAAAATGAAAGATTTATTTCCTTTTTTTTCATTGATTGTTAGAAAAAATTGAGTTTCTCCAACTTGACAGCTTCTGTATTGTTATTGCAGATCCGTGCTTCATTTATCTGGCCTGAGTAAGGAACACACCCACAAGCTGGAGGTACCTTTGGAGGAGGACAAGGGCATTCTGGTGCTGCTGGTGACCCTCACCGCTTCTGCCGCTGTCTCCATCTCAGACCTGTCCCTCAATACCCTGGACGACCCTGAGGAGCGCTGCGAAATCCTCTGCCGCTATGTGAGTACCAGAGCGCTCTACTGGTACGTCTCAGAGTGAGCTCCGTCTGCATGAACTCAGGTTCATGCTCATGCAGCTTCATTCAGCTCGCCTGAATGGGCTGATTTTCCCAAAACATGCGTCTTCCTGTCAATAAAATGAGAACAGCATGAAAAAGTACTCATCTCTATATCTGATGACAGTGTTCAGCTAAATTAGTCTATACGTCAGTTTGCTAGTGCTGGTTACTCTGCTCTGAAAAATGAATGTAAACTAATTGATGTTGCAACGTGAGCTTGGAACATACAATCATCAGGGGAAGCTCAAACAATCCCTTAAACATAATGATTGATCATGACCTGTTTTCAGTCATTCATTTAAATTACCATTACAGAAACTCCAAAAACTCTCAACATTATCAAGTGTGGCCAGTTTTCTTTCACGCATTCGGTGTGAGTTTAAGTGGCATATTTACGTTCCCCTGCTGTGGTCAGCAATTATTTAATTAATGCGTATGTAAGAGATTCTCGCGCGGAATTGAAGTCCTTGTGCACTGGAGGGGTTGGAAGTAATGGAATTGCATTAAGACATTTCAAGTGATCTTATTTCATTTAAACGATTATGAAACACATGCATTGCTTCCAATCCCTTGAATAAAGAAAAGCGTGAGAAGTCCGGAGTCATAATCGTTATAAATGAAAACTGTCCACACCTGATAATATTGAGAGTTTTTCGGAGTTTCTGTAATGATAACTGAAATGAATGATTGAGAACAGATCATGACCAATCATTAATTTTAAGGGATTGTTTGAGCTTCCCCTATCGCCAGTTCATGAGTCGCCACTGTTCGAACCTGAGTGTGCATATTCAATATTTCTTTGAATCGAATTTCTGTGCCAAAATGGTGTTGTCAAAAAATTGATTTCTTTTCACTACATATTGATTCTGAACATTTCAAACTATTTCAGTACTCATACTTTTCCATAGTATCGATACACCAGTACTGGTACCTCAGACTGAGCAAGTTGACACGCATGTCCTGCAGCCCCTACAACCCCGCTTCGTCTCACTCACTGACAGATTCAAAGGGGCTGTGCACACAGGAAACGTGTCAGTCTTTCAGTGCGTCATTTTTTTATTGTTTACCAGTATTAATTATTTACCAACAGTAAAAGCGCAAGACAGGTGTCCTAATGCCACGCGTGTCCTCCTCTGCATTTATTTTTCTTCACTAACTTGTTACTTGAAAATGCACGAGATTTCACTACTTGTTTTTTTCTCAGCTTCGCCAAAATCTCAGAGGCTTATGAACATGTCCACTACCTCCAGAGGACTTCTTCGGTTAATGTGAAAAAGTTTGCTTAAGTCATTCTGATGTTTGTTAATATCCAAAAAAAGTCTTGTCGTGTCATATTGGTCTTTTGATAAAAATCTCAAATTTTATGCCACCAGTTTAATGTCAGTTTTCCCCCCCATGGTATCGAAAATGGTATTGAAATATTGATATTTTTCAAGGTATGGTATCGAATTTAGAAATTTCAGTATCATTTTGACTCTATCCCAAAGTAATCTGATGTTATCTCTGTAAGCAAAGAATATCCTCAGTACTGTCGTACGAAGAAAGAAGTGTTCTAATGCCCTGTAAAAGTTGAGCTCAGAATGTTTTGGGTGAAATGATAATGATAATGCATGCATGCATGCATGATCATGTTGATTTTTGAAACTCAGCCCTGGGCACCTATTTGAATTCTGATTTTGTTCCAAACACAACTCCCTAACAATAGCTTTAAGCAGTTGTTCGTTTATCATATTAACGATACGCTTTTCCTTTTTTGAATGCCTGTTTACTCACTGAACAACATTACATCAGAAATAAATATATTCATGCCTTGAAGAATGAATGTCCAGTGCTGTTTTATACATGTGCTATATTCCATATGATTTCCTAATTTAAACCCCAGCAATTTATTTATTCCACTGTAGTACTTAAGAGTCTCTAAATTTTCTCAAATAGAGTACATTTTGGAAAATAAATCTAGAAATTTTTTAAAAATATCTTATTTGCAAATAATTTGTGTTGCCCATGACACATCTATTACATTAAATCATATTGAAAACAATTTTATGCTGGGTGCAGTACTGTGCAAAAGTCTTGGGCATCCTACATTTTTTTCATGTAATTTGGTACTAATATGTTATAACATGCTCTCTGCATTTTTGTGTATGCAGAAAATAGAATATTTGAGATCTCCAAAAAATAATATAAAAAAAGAATAAATGTTCCACAATGTTTTTCAGTTGTAAAAACAAACCTCTTCTTAGTCATTTGTAGGCTGGCACTATGCAGTTATTGGACTTAAATTCTTCATGGCTTGCATATCCATTTCCATCATATTATGGCTTAAGTGGGTAAGTAGTGCCTTGAAACAGTAGAGTCGTTATAAAGGCAAATGAACCTTGTCTCGACAGCACCATCTGCTGCCACCTCTTGGAAATAACATGCTATGTGGAATGCAGGACAGGTTTTGCATTATTGATCTTGCTGCTCGGGGCTCTGGGGCTGATTGGCAATGGGGGAGGTCATACAGTTGTTTGGTTTAGTGGGCGGGTGAAATAAATTGGTGGGACAACTGATCAGTCGATCACCTGCTGGCGTGGCGACCATTGGCTGGTAGCTCTCCTTTTTTATGAAGGAGACTGCGGGCTTGAGCGTGAGAGAAGGGGAGAGGACAGGAGGACTAAGCAGTGATCTGACAGGCCCTCTCAAACACTGCTGGGTGCTGAATGCCCTTGTCTCTCCTGCTGAAAGAGCAGCAGTGTGACAGAGAAGGGCCCTTTGACCCGCAGGGCTCCAGGCCCCTGATCACTCCACAGTACCCTCAGTGTTCACTGCGTCATTAAGGCTAGCACCAGGAGCCCTGAAAAACACACAGAGCTGCGCTTTGAGAGCATTGTTAGTCTGTCTATCTCTGCTAGCTATTGACAGTACCGGGGCTGGAAGGTGCTCAGTCAGACAAAGGATCTCATGTCATACCACTCAGCTCTGCATCCGCTGCTACACACAGCACATTTCCCACATTTCTCACAAAGCAAATGTCGTTCGCTACCGACAAGCGGTTAGAACCATCGCGGGTTAGAATATTCTTAGCAACTAGTAGCCTTTTGTGCTGCTAGATGCAAGTTGTCAATTGTAAATACTAGTGTCCTCTAAAGTGGCAAATATTTGAGTCATTCTCGTAAATCCAACGTTAGCTGTGTGTGGAAGTGTTTGTACATGCGTGTGTAACTGTGTCAGTTTCATTTTCACGCTCTCAAGCAGTCCGTGCGCTTGGGACTGTAGTCTCTTTATAGTATGATATACCCCACAGACCGAGTATCGGACACTTGACCTACATACGTGAATAGGCTGCTGATTGGTCGCAAGGAGGAGCAGCCTGTCTCTCAGCTGTAGTGGCGCCAAGCGCTCGGAGAGGGGAGCTCTTGATTCAGGGTTCGGGGCCGCACGTGTCCGACCTTCTCGAGTCTCGCCTTACACAGCGAAGGCGAGGGGCTTGTGGGTAATGAAAGAAAGAGCTTTTCCTCCTTACCCCTCTCCGGGCCGTTTTTCAGGCTGCAGAGGATGGATTCGTCCCTCGCTCCCCCCATTCGCCTTACGGTCTTGGAGACAGGCTGTGAGGTTGTTTTTTCAGTGTTACTGGTTCTGTGTTAATTTCCCGCCATTATTTGCATCCTGCTCTTCCTGGGGCCGACGCCCTTCTGGCGAGCGACTGTAATAAAGATGCACCTTATCAGGCCCAGCGGATAATAATGAAGTGGCTGCCGTTAATACTTCAGAACGCTCCTGCGCCAGATAACGAGGAGCCATGGTGCGGCCGGTCTTCCTCCGCCGCTATCTGTGCGGCATCAGGCTCCCGCGGGAGACTGTGGGATACGCACACGCACTGGCGCGCTCCGCCCTTATCGCCGGCTCTCTTTAATGCCGCCAGGGCCTGGGAATTAATAATATGTAATATTTAAAGGTAAATATGGTTTATTATCATCCCTGATTCTCCCATCTGCTTACATTTCCCTATTCCAGTGAAGAGAAATATAAACATTTCAGCGTTGCCTTATGCATGATCTATGCGGCATTCATTACTATTAATATGTGCTATTAAATTTTTTTTTTACTATATGCAAAGTGAGGGTTGAAAAATGTGCATTAAAAATGTTATTTTTGCAATGAAGTATTTATGCCATTGGCTTGTTCAGGACACTCAAGGTTATTTTGTTGTGCATTAAAATTTTAATCTCTGTTTGTTGGTCGCAAATCTTGCTGTTTAAAAATGCGTAAATTAAATTTAATATCTTGTATATTTTTTATAGTTTTTTTTATGTGAGTTTACTCACTTGGATGAACAAGCTTTTCACTGAAATAAATGAGTGCAGAAGTGTTTGAGGTTTGTCATTGTGGATCATGAGCGGCCTCTTTACCTCAAAATTCATTGTTCATATGAAATATGCATACTCTTCATTAAGTGGGTGTGGGGCCGGGGCGGAGTGAGTGGACAGAGTCTGTGCTGAATAAATCCTCAAAGGAGGGGTATGTGTAGAAGCTGGTGTGGAAGGGAAAGCTTTTGGATTCAATTTTCATCATGACATTTCAGTCAGGGAATATTCCAGGCCTTCCCTGAGTGTCTGGTGGATGGATGTGACAGGGATGCTGAAATGTTATTCAGGGCCTGAAGGTAAGGTGAGCAATGGCGCAGTGACAGCCATGTCGAGCCGCTCAGCTGCATAACATTCATCGTCTCTGTTACGGCTACGAAAAGGACGTCATGGTGACAGGCTGTCCATCATAATGGGTCTGGCCGACTCCTCCCTCCTTCTGCCCTTTAGTCGAGGCCTTCCAGAGCAGGAGGGATTGGAGGACCTGGGGTGGTACTGAGGGGGTTTAGGGGTGCAAGGACTGAGGTTTTGAATCGTACTCTGTATGCTTTCATTAAACAAATAACAGGGCCTGATCTCCTGAGCATTTTGTCTCTCTGCCTGTCTGATGACAGCACTGAAACATCGTGTATTGGAACCTATCATTCAAACTGCCCTGTAGATGCTTAGTCGAGAGCAGCCAAATCTGTTTTCAGACTGGGCCCCAAGTAGCCTAAAGGTGCTCTATTTTAATGAGAAACCACGCTTTCACCCATTTTATTTTTAATTCTGACCTGTGTCCTACTCCTGTGTCAGCTACTGGTACTCTGTATTAACCTGAATGAATTTGTATCTGCCTGGACCTCATGGAGATTCAAAATGAGTCAAGTCTATAGCTGAGCATCTGAATGGGTATTGGGGAGGGCAGGGGCTAGAGAGGGAAATATAAGGGTGGAACTGCATTTTTAGGCCTTCATGATTCCTTTGTATTGATGTGTGTCTAAAATGCAGTCCATTTGCATGTGTGGTCAGCAGTCCTGATTGCTATAACGTGGTGCAGTCTGTCTTTGTGTGCGTGTTTGCACGCGCGCGTGTGTCTGTGTATTTGTGTGTGTGGGTGAACCTGTGTGTTGTTTGAATAAATATAACAGGGTCAGTGGATGTAGTAGGCATTTTAATGTTGACCCATCCGTCCCGCTCTACAGCAGTATTTCACACCGATGAGCCCCACTGTCCGCTGTCTCCAAATTCCAACTGAGTGTGTTTTTGTTTGTAGAGCTAGCTGTTTAAATATGCTCTCTCCTCCACAGAATTTACTGCATTCCTTTTACAACTTTAAGGATGTGGGAATGGTTCAGGTGAAGGTCATTGGTGCTGAGGGTCTGATGGCGGCCGATGTCACAGGTAAAAGTGCTTTACTATAATGAATTTATATTGATTGTATATAAAACCCCTGGCAAAAGTCCTGGGATCACCACTCTTAGAGGATGTTCATCCTGCTTTTTTACTCCATAGCAAATAAACAAATCGCAGATATGGCACAAAACTACTTTCGCTCAGTAGCTAAACAGTCTGGCTTCATGAAACACCTCAAACAAATTAGATTAAATTATTTGAATTAATGGCATATTTTTTCCTGATCAAGGAGAAGAAAAATGTATGGATTCAGTCAATGAAGAGGAAAAAAATAAGGAATCATCAACAAAAAATTAAAATCAGTACTTTGTTGCTCCTCCTCGGGCTTTTATGACAGCCTGAATTCTTTCAGACATAGACTTCTCTAATGAAAAACAGTATTCTCCAACAAGCTGGTTCCTTTGGAGGATGGGGCCTAGTCGTGGACCACTTTTGGTAATTTCCACCATAAATTTTCAAATGGATTGAGATCCAGACTGTTTGCTGGTCACGTCATTGAGCTTATATGCCCTCGCTCTGTGGCAAGACGCGTTGTCATCCGGAAATATGACTTCATCATCGCCAAACCTATTTTCCACTGATGTAATGCAAAAATGGTCCGAAATTTCGGTGTATACCTGTGCATTGACTATAGAAGAAATAATTGGCATTTCCTCTGGTTATTTACCTGACATGCAACCCCATATCATAAATGAATGAGGAAATTTACTTGATTTCTTCAGGCAGTCATCTTTATATTTTTTCATTGGAACATAGTAGATATTGACATTTCCTAAAATGGCTTTTCTGATGAAAATCCCAATTCCTTCCAATTCAGCTGATTTCTTGCATTTCTGTCACAACATTGGCCCCTGTTTCTGCTCATTTGTTTTTCATTTCTTTTTTTGTGCATTTTCTATTTACAAGGCGTATTGCATTGAGCTTTCTGTCCTGCCGCTTTGTTGCCTTCCATGGTCTACCTGTATGTAACATTTTGTAACCTTCCCATTTTGTTCATACTTTCACCAAATTTTAGCACAACTGACTGGTAACAATCTACATTGTTTGCCACCCTCCATGTTGAATTTCCTTCTTGGAGCAGTTCTTTCAGTTGCCAGCTCTCTTGTTGGTGCCATGTTTCCTCTCAATTACCGAAGTCCGACACCTCGTGAAGGTCCACAAGCACTATCCTTTCACTGCGTATTCAGATTTGTGTTGGTTTTTTTTTTTTTTTTTTTTTTTAGAAATGCCAATTGAAGACCCTGGTGCTAAAAGTACTGAAGTCACAAAATGCCCATTTTGAGAAAATTGAGAAAATCAAATTAAGTCATTATAAAAGATGTTTTCCCACCCTTACCTCTCGGCGTATGAAAATGAGACTTAAGCACATTTAGCACTAGGCTCTTCAATTACAACGTGGTTCCATATTTTTTTCCTTTGATCTGGAAAAAAATATAGCATGAAAAAATGTAATCCAATTTGTTGGAGGTGTGTTTTATGAAGACTGTTTTATGAAGTTCAGCTAATAAACAAAAATCGTTCTGTGTCATATCTGCTACATGTTTGTTTGCTATGAAGCAAGAAAGCT
Source organism: Gymnothorax javanicus (assembly GCA_029692085.1). Taxonomy (NCBI): domain Eukaryota; kingdom Metazoa; phylum Chordata; class Actinopteri; order Anguilliformes; family Muraenidae; genus Gymnothorax; species Gymnothorax javanicus. The sequence goes on from CM056194.1 coordinate 138,409,998, forward strand.
GGATGGACATCGTATATGTGTGGTGATTCCATTATTTTTTCTTGGGGGTATAATATAAGAATTGTGGAACAACATATAGAATTGTAGCTGAATTTGTGCTGTGGGACCATTGAAGTTTGTATGTGTTTACCATACTACATATATGTTAATGCTGTACATACGCACTCGCTGGCTGATAGCGTGGACATACTGCTATCAGTTTGGCTGCAGAGGTCGAAAGAGTTGGGCAGTCCCAGCGACAGAAATCAAAAGTCCTGTCATGTGTCGCTTCCACCCATGAACCCATCTTGCTGATTTCATGGACTTTCTGAACCTCCAGGCAGAAACACTGCATTTATTAGCAAATTTTGCAGACTAGAGTTATACTTATATACAAACACTTGGGAGGACTCTGATCTTGGATTTTCCACCTCTAATGGTCAATCAGAATCTATGACCATGGTTCTTAATGTTATTTATCATTATTTATCCTTATCCTTATAAATTTTTCAGAGATTGTACAGTTTAATCAGTTTTGTTTTTAGCATTTCGAAAAATGAGAGTAGTCTGTCGCACTTGAGAGCCAGTGTGTCTCCTATACGTATGGGGCTTCATGATACTCAGATCAGTAAATAATAATCAATGGCAATGATAATCTTATGTTGCACCTACATATAGTGGCAGTGCCCAGGCCCACAAACTTTTTTATTGGCCCAGAATTATTTCTGCTGAAGAAAAAAAATAATAAGAATAGCACATTGCACAATTGCACATTGATAATTTTTTTGTAAAAATGTAGTATATTTTACTTAACATGGATGCTTAAGAAGATGGTTAAGAAGCAGACAAGTCCAGCATCTGAAAAGCAGATGGGCAGCAGGCTCCGTAATAGGCGAGCAGGCATTCACCATTCACCAAAAAAAAAAAAAAAAAAAAACGGTGGGATTTGCTGCAGTCTGTTCTCTGGTCCTTCTCGCTCAAATTAAGATGTGTTTCGTCGCAGATCATTCTCTGCATGCTGCCGCCTAAATCTCACTCCTTCACACATTACTTGTTCCTGTCTGTGGCAGTGACCCCCCGTGCAGATTGCTGTTCTCAGGGGAATGGCCAGCACGGCCATCTCTGATTTCACACTCCTCCACCGCCTGCGTTCTCACCCGAGCCCTCGCTCGCCTGCTGCGCTGACAGTCAGACAAAGCCCTTTATAACATGCCGTACAGCCATTGGATGGCTGTAGAGGTGTCAGGGACCAAGGTTATGGACTGACAGTACTGCACCTATTTAATAAAGAGAGCATTCTCACGTTGGAAAAACGGAAGCATTCTCACCGTTCCCCTTCAATATCAATTCAAGGCAATTATGTGCAATACCTTCTCTCCAGCTTAATCCTTCATCTTAACACCAATCTCTGTCCACAGAGAATAACAATAATAATAATAAATAATAATAAAAATAGAGTTAGGACTTTGTGTTGACTTTAACATTTTTTGATAGATATTTACATTCAGAAATCCACATGAACGCTGCTAGTCTGTGCATGCATGTTTATGGCAATATGTTGTATCACTGAACAGCATGAACCAATGTGATATGAATTCTTGTGCTACACTAAAAATTTGTGCGCATGCTACGCACTTTATTCTTCTGTGCCACGAAATCAATTTTTCAGAGTAGGGTACAGTAGTGACAGCCATGACTTTCAAGTGATCGGAGCAATATTTGCGTTGACTGTAAATTAAATGTCGTACTTGAGGCGGAACATATCGGTAACCTCGTAGCATAATTGCCTATGTCATATTTTTGCCAAATTGAGATATCAGCTGCCTGTTCTTTCATGTTAGCGAAAAAATGTGTTTTTTTCCTTTTCTCTCAAAACCTTAAAAACAAAAAAAAATCCATCCTCGTTAATAATAAAAAAAAATAAAAATAAATAAAAATAAATTTAAAAACCTTAAAAATGAGACAGGCTATTATGCTATGAGGCTTGCAATATGAAACTTCTGGTAACGAGTGAAGGTGTATCATGGTATTCACCCGTGTTAGCTGGCGGTCTTTGAAAGTATTATGCAGAATCATGTGGATCAAGGATATCAAGGAAGATTTTATTTTTCAAAAAACACTTTAAACAGTCTCTTGTGACTTTTCTGGACCATTTCATTGAAAAATTTTTCACCGAAACTGAATAGTGGCCTGTACCTTCTCCCGGATAAAATAATTATTTTTGAACAGAATTTACTCTTTATGGACTTTGTCTTATTGAGACAATTCCCTGTTCATTTTTGAAAGTGCATTTGAAATGGATAAATATGAACCGTTTTCACATTCAGAAAATAACTTTATTTTAACAATTTTTTTTCAAAAACCAAATTTTTACTAACTTTGAATGAACATTTTAGGCCATTTAGAAATGAGTCACGATTAGGGATGTTGATCATCCTCTTTATTTTGGAAGACGCTTTTATAAAAAAATGAAGAATAATCATTGGTCAGAATGGAATGACCATACAATGGTGTATCTATTTGGTATTACCAATGCTGTCTGGGCTGCTGATATAGACTTGAAGAATGAAAAACAGATAACGAAGGAGATCCCAGATAATGTCATGGTTTGTGAGGTGTGCGTGTGTTTTGGACTTTTGTTTGTGGCTCTCGTCCCGGGACGATATCGAATTCCTTTTCAATCGGATTCTTTACCCAGCTGGCTGATTGAACTGGGGCGGCGCTTCCCCGGATTCTATATAAGCCGAAAGTCCGCCACGCCTCCTTTGCTAGAGCACTATAGCCGAAGATATCTGCAGTCAGGATTTGTGTGACTTTATATCTTCTTGTTATTATTGGAGTTCCTTCTTCTTTAGGGATTTTCCCTTTTCTAGTTTTTTCTCTCTCGCGTTGCTTCCATTTTTGGACTATTATTGATCCTTTGGAAGAGCGAGTACTTTCCGATGGTCTGTATAATTCTCTGTGTTTGCATTGTGTCCGTGCTGCTCTTTTCTCTCTGGCCGCTGCACTTGGCGTCTCAATTTTACCAGCCATTACAGATTAGGTATTCGAAATTCATCACATTCATGACATGCATTACATTTTAGAAACTTTTTGTGCTTCTTAATAAAAGCAGTTTCATTAAGTATAATTATGCAGCATTCCTTCATATGTGAAACAGCAGAACAAGCGATTTCAGAAGATGCTTCCCGTTTAGACACTTATGTCTCTCATGCTTGATTGAAAGCAAGATTTAATTTATAACTTCCCTAACTAAGAGTTCAACGAATCTCCCAAAATTTTGTCTCCCTCATTATCTCATTTGACATGTTCCACAAATGAAAACAAACTAGCTAGCTAGCAATGCAACTATCGAGTAATAACCCCAATAAAATTTAAAAAATTAAATTTACAGTATTTGTGCAGTGAAGTTAATTGAAACAGAAAAAGATTGCAGGGTAACTGGTATATAATGGATTTATAACTATTCACAGTTTTCACGCACATGCCCCCAATGACAGGTAGTCCATGGTGAATCCATGCGCAAGAGTCCCGTGTCCATCTGAGTCAATCCTCTTTGCTCCATCTCCCTGTAATCTCACCGTCCATCCCCCAAGACTTTTTTCTTTAGGCTTCACTACTTTAAATTTTTAATCTACATTGGTGTAGAAGAAGAAATACACATGAGGAAAAAGAGGGAAAAAACTAGCACAGTAGCAGCAGTGGAGCAGTACCTTTAGTTTGTGCTCTTCTGAAGTAAAATTTGTCTGTGAATGATGTAATATTAAGAAGGACATGGACCTGCAAGTTGACAAATTTGACCCCTCTTCTAGGGAAGAGTGACCCCTTCTGTGTGGTGGAGCTGAGCAACGATCGTCTGCAGACACACACCGTCTACAAGAACCTCAGTCCTGAGTGGAACAAGGTCTTCACCTTGTGAGTCTTCCTGTAGCTGGACATATGCCTGAACAATCTCCCCAGGCAACTATTTTTTCAAACATTCAATACTAAGTCAGTCAGGAGCCATTATTACATGAAATACTGGTCACGCACAAGGATTAATGAACTGTTTTGCTGCTTCAAAGAATCTTGAGAATCTTGGGTTTGGGTGCCCTTCACAGCCTTTTTTCCCCCTTGTGACACTTCCTTGGTGCAGTAATGTGAAAGACATCCACGCGGTGTTGGAGGTCTCTGTTTACGATGAGGACAGAGACAGAAGTGCTGATTTCCTGGGGAAGGTGGCCATCCCTTTATTAAGAGTGAGTTTTTACCTCATGGGTTAAAACATTTATTTTACTCAAAAAAAAATTTCTTTAATGAAAATTATTTAATGAAATGGGGAGGGACAGTAAGATAGCTTGGTGAGACTTTAATGTAGGCTAATGTTTGAACTGCTTTGTACAGACTTTGCTTTCACATATTCACAATGTTCCATCGTCATACGACGGATATTGTGATACACTTGTGGCACAGCATTAACAACCTTTTTGGAGAAAAAGTGGAACTGAGGATGAAAGATCTATACTCAACACAAAAAGTTAAGGATCACTGTATTTTAACCCGAGAATGTGAAATGTACAAACCGAACGTAAATCCTAGGTGTTGTTTATGTCTTTGGTGTTCATCCAAGACACCAATTGCATCAAAACATTTGATCAGACGACTTCATTATCCCAAAACAGGGTATACACAGGGAAGACAAGAATCACCAAGTTCTGACCATTAAATCAAAACGTCAAATAATATAAAAAGTCATTTTGTGTGAAAACCACGTGTTCCCACCGCAGCTTGACAGCGTCTTGGTAAGCACAGAACAAGAGAAAGTAATTGTGAAAAGATTCAGTGGTCCTTAACTTTTTTGTTGATTATATATAAGTCAATTTTTGTTGGCAAATGTGTCATGCAATAAAAAATGTGAAACTAAATGAGGAATGGAGAGAGGGAAAGAGAATCAAACCTTGATCACCTACATAGGCCCATCTCTCTCTGACAGTTGGCCTTTGGTATGAGCTGGCACTTGTCAGAGGTGGCTGTCTCAGACCCTCTGTGCAGCTGGTGGAGGTTAAAGGTCACGGAGTGAGTGTGTCTGTCAGGACTGTTGGAGACGGGGGACTGTCATGTCCTCTTTCCTGCAGATCCAAAATGGAGAACGAAAGGCATACGTCTTGAAGAACAAAGAGCTGACAGGGCCAACCAAGGGGGTCATCATCTTGGAAACGGATGTGATTTTTAATACTGTGAGTCTTGCCTGCTCTGGGTTTTTGAAATGTCACCTCTCAGCTATGGTTCTTTCTTTTTTCCATAGATTCCATCCTCGCATACCCCTTTGCCCCTGATCCTGCTTCTGTTTATTTACCCAAATTGTAAATCCCATGTAATTACATATTTGTGTACAGTTGCTTATGTGTACAGTATATTTGGGTGCGTGCGTGCTTGTGTTCATATTATTTGTCTTGACTTTGGTCTGCTTTATTCAAAATAATGGCCTCATTTCAGTGTTTTAGCAAATTTGTGCATTGCTTGTGCATCTGTGGCTGAACAACTCATTTTCCGACAGATCAAAGCTGGCCTGAGAACCTTAGTCCCAATCGAACAAAAGTACATCGAAGAGGAACCCAGGGTCTCTAAACAGGTAATAATGTGTAGATGTGCCCTAGCTATGCTTAAGAGATAATGAATGCATGCTGAGTATAAATCTTAAATTCTTGATTCATATAGAAGTAAAGCATCAGAATGTTTTTTTTATTATGAGAATCTGCAGTTCAGTGTTCTGATATGGATCAAATAAATATTCAAGGTATTCAACCTCTTTAGATTCAGTTCAGATTTTAAGACACACCTACATAAATTGACTGCATGTTGATTGAAATGATCTTAAAAATTGTTACTTTTTTGCTTTAATTTTACTCGTGCCTTTAAGCATTAAGAGGCTGTGCTGTTTTATGAATATATATGCAGCGTTCAGACACCAATCGACTTAAAAATGACCTCAGCAGCATGTAGTGGTACCCTGGTGGGAATGGATCTGTCTCCCAACATGGTGTTCATCAATTAAATGATCAATGGTTTGATGCAACTTGCTCAATCAAGTGTTCTGAAAACTATTTTTACATACTATGTAGTCACACTCAATTCAAATTCATGTGGTGAAGTTAAATGCAAACACCAAATTACACTTCAAGTAACAGGAAAAGAATGGAAAACATCCAGAAGAGAACACTTTTTTCCAAATATGAGCTCTGTGTTTCAAGCTGGTGCTGGAAGTAAAAATTCCTATTCATTTTACCCATGGACTTTTTTGCTAATTTACTTTTGAAGCAGTTCCCATTATTTTTACGCCGCCATCAATTTCGAGATTCTGCATTGGATTCGCAGGTAACCACACATGTTGTTTTTCTAGACTTAAGTCATCCATAATTTGCACGCTTTGAATTTTTTTGCTGACACGCTAACCCCCGTATTAGTCTAAAAAAATACTCAGTCCATGATTCACCTGGTTTCTGAAGCAAAAGAGGAAGGAGTTCACTTTTGTGTCAGGAAGTTCCCAGCACCTTGCTATGCTATCAAGAGAGGTTGAAAAAGCAAGACAGCTTGGTGAGGTAGCTGGCTAATTAATTTGCAACTGTATGTTCTACTTAGGTGAGCTAACCGAGTCAACTATCACGTTCCGTAGCTAGCTTGCTCCAGTTTAAGGATTTTGCTAGCATTATTCACTGTGAAAACCTGGTAGCCAGCGAGCTATCTAGCCAGCTTACGTAGTTACTCCTGTTAATGACCTAAATAACGCCTACTGATTGACTGAATGCAAGATAAATAGCTAAATAATTGATATTCACTGTTTTCTACTGATTTCAATGCATCAAATGTTGCTAGTTAATAATAGCCCATGAACTTGCTGCTCAATGAATCAATTTTGTTAACACGCCGCTGACTTTGCTAGCTAAATAATCACAACTCACTGTCTCACTGACCTAATATCTAGCAAACGAAGCATCAAATTTGTTTTCCTCAATATATGTCCCTAATTGGCTTCCATCAAGTTACGGCTGTAAATCTTTGCTGAAAGTGAGGTATCTGATTGGTCGGGAACAAATCACAGGCTATTCTTGCATTTGTGAGTAGATATGCAGTTCGTGAAAATGGACTGCAAACTGGACTACAAGTGTAAAAGCATTACATTCACGACAATAAACTAAAAATTTCTTGTGTTCAGTTGCCTCAGTAAACCCCATAGGTTGATCTTGGGGCATGCTGACAAATAAAAATTCTAATTCGACTAATGCATGAAAGTGTCAAATCCCTTTCAAAATTTCGATTGGGATTTCACTTCCGACACTGGAAGCAAAGTAGCAGTGATGTAGACACCGCAGTACTCTAGTTAGCCTGCACTATGCCTTGTCAAATGTGAAATTTATTTAGTTGTGTTCTTTATGTACAGAAAATTGCCTTGCAATGTTTACTCTCATTTTTTATAAAATTTCATTACAATGGGTGCAGAAATGCATTTTTTAATGTTGGAGAAGGCTGAGACCCCTGGTTGTGATGTGGGGGTTCTAGCTAGTGTTAAAGGGATTGGTTGGGCACCACATGACCTTAAGGGTGTTGCTATTTTCATTAAAAAAAATTCCCTACACAAAGAAATATCAAAACACATTTTCAATTAAAATTGTCTTGAGCCGTTGCTCTTTGCGTTACATCTGTGGATGTGCGTTATGGATGTGTGCTTAAGTCAGTGCACTGATGTCTGTTTGTGCATTTCTATGTCTTTGTATGTGTGTTCATAGTGTGTACTCGTGTGCAGTTGTGCGAGGCTGTCTCAGGCTCTTCTCCAGGTCCTGAATAGAAACATCATTCTGCCAGCTCTCTGAAGCTCTGCTGCTGTGCGCTTCATTGTCCTGTATGGCTAACAAAGGGCTGAATCACAGGGGCTGGCCCCTGATCACACTCACCACAAAGAGCCCTACGGCTAAAACAGACATTCTGACAGGGCTTCCATCTCGACAGCCCCAACTGCCCTTCTACTTACTCTGTTATTTATGGACTAAGTCCATGGATGTGGTCTCAGTTGTGATGCAATACAGTAGTTTCTCAGGCCATACTGATCTGGAATTTTTTAATCCCTGTTGCTTACTTTGGTTACCTGCTTCAAGTGATTTTCACTCTCTTTTACTCGTCGTTTTGTATGCCTTTAATTATCTGTTCTATATTTGGAATTGAACATATTGAAAATATTTTGAAATAAATTGTATAGTCTTGTTGACACTTTATTGTTTGTGGACAGTTCTGCAAATTATTCCTGACCACAAATATTGTTGCATATTCTATCTGTACCACTACACTGTGAAGTCTGTGTTTTTGATTTTTCAAAAATATCTAGATTTTTAAGGAAGCATATACTAGCTATAAAGACGAAAATGGAAATGGATTCTCAGAAGTGCTTTTTCTTTTTCAAGAGGCAAACACGTTATTTATCTCTTGGCAGAAGTTAAAATGTAATCCTCCACGGTTTCATTTTCAAGTCCATGCATGCACTTTTTTACAAATTGAAAATTAAGCATTCCTCAGTTTTTAATTCAGTTTCAAAAAGTGCCCCACCATATTAGTATCAAAAATAAAATGAAAACACATATTTTATAATGAAGAAGCATCAGAAAAGCTTTTTATTTTTCAAAAAGCAAACACATAATCATTCTCATAATGAAAATGGAATCCCCTGCTTTCTTTTTTCTCATCTCCATGGGGAAATACCATGCATTGCTTTGTGATTTTGATTGCATGCTTCAACATGCTTTTATTAGCAAAACTGAGAAGAAAAAAGCATTTTCCCGTTTCGCCATTGCTTTGCTTTTAGGCCCAGTCACACATACATCTAAACACGCAAATTACCATGTATGCACATAGAAGAAATGGACGTTCCCATCAGCAGTCACAAATGTGTTGCCAATAGCTCATTAAGTTGAACCATTCCATAAACTGAGCAATCGGCTGACCATTTGAATTTGGCTGTCTAAGTTCAGCATGCTGTAGGACAAGATTGTTGGCTTCTCTACAGTGGAATGAATGGACCATTCTTTTGTTGCTCACTCTTCGTAGATTTATGACTGGGCCTTAAGACCTGGTGCTGCTAACCACAGGGAGTTCCCTCTCATTGATATCCAATGAGATTGCTTTGTATTTATTAATATACAATCCACACCATGTTGTAGTGTACGTCCCCCCTCCTCACTGAGTGACTGGCAGGATCTCGCTTAGACACGAAAATATAAATGTAAATTGCAAAATGCAAACTTCTCTTTTCAGTTTTGTCAGCAAAAGTATGTCAGTCCCTTAGTCAAAATCACAAAGTGATCCGTGGCATTTCACTTGAAAATGAAAAAGAAATGCAGAGGATTGCAGGGATGGTGCGGCGTCTGGTGTCCATCCGTTGTTGTTGTTAGCAGTGTTTTAAGAATCTTCTTGGGAAATGTCAGCCAAAATTACTTGATATTTCTTATGAAGCATCCTTGTCACAAGGATTACCAAGTTTGCTCAAATAATTTGAAATGATTGATTTTTGAATTTTTTATTAATTATTGAAATTTTGAATTCTCGCATATACTCAATTGGCTATAACATGGAACCAATTTGAGATATTGACATAAATAGTATCAACAAAAGATTGGAAATTGTAGTTGGGCTATCATTTGGTATCATGAACTTTAACCTAGAGTGACCTTGAGGGTCAAATACAAAGTCACTTAGTGTAGATTTTCAAAAGCTTTCTGCTTCAAAATCGTCTGCGAGAATGACTTGATATTTGTTATGGAGCATCCTACAGACAAAGTCTACCATGTTCAACAGTTTCTTTTATTTCTGTTGTTGTAAAGCCCCTTTAATTCATCACCTGGTAACGTTTACACATATTGGTATTATTACTCATTTGTGTTGAAAGTTTTGACAGTATAGTTGGCACCATGACCTCTGACCTTTAAAGTGCCAACTTGTAGCAAAAATTTACAAAATCCTTCTAAATTCTTTGGCCGTTGGACTACAGGACCCTTGATCCTTTTTTTTTTGCCCCCGGAATCTATGATTCGGGGGCATATTGTTTTGCTCCTGTCTGTCTGTTTGTTTGTCTGCAGTGGAAAAAACCTTTAACCTGCAATACTTTAACCTGCCGCCGGGGGCATCAGTGTTCCACGAACACAGCTTGTTTTTCTTTATGAGACAAATAATGTTTCCTTCTTGAAAGACTTAAATCATCTATGATGATGCATCTTCATTATAAGACTTACAATTTGTCTTATTTTTGATAGCAACATGATGGGGCACTTTCTGAAAATGAAGCAGTAAATATGGAATGCTGTATACTTTTCAATTTGTTGTAATAAATGCAAACATGGACTTGAAAATCGCAAAAAGGTCAAGGTCAAGTCTCCTGTCTTTGTGCTGGCCTTATCTTTATGGCACTATCTCTCTGTGTCTCTGTCCGTGTGCAGCTCCTGCGGCAGAACTTTAACAGGGTGAAGCGCTGCATCCTGGTCCTCATCAGCACTGGTTACTACATCAACAGCTGCCTAGAGTGGGAATCATCCCAGAGGAGCATCTGTGCCTTCCTGGTGAGGGTTTACCTCGTCCTGTCAGTCTACGTTTGTCCTCTTAGAGTATTCTCCCAAACTTTAGCCATGCCTGTTATGTCCTCTGAGGGGACTCAGTCCCAAGCTTTTTATAAACCCTTTTTGGTGGTTTTATTCGCTCTGATAGCGTCAATAAGGATTAAACGTTTTGAAAAATTTCTCCACTCAGACCTAGGTTTGTGAAGATGGTTGTTTGCGTTGTATAGAGATCTATCCTGAAAGCTTTATTCACAGCTCTTTGTATAAATTGCTGTTTACTGGTCCTGGATCAGCCTTCACGTTGTTCCTTAAATGGCTATGGTTGCGATTGTTTTTAATCGCTGAGAAGTTTGCACTGGCTAGTCTATTCTTTGAAACCTCAGAGAAATGTGCTTTGTTATATTGTCTCTCTCATGAATGGTTTTTAAGCTTTTTGGAGACGTGGGGGTTAGAGTTAGGGTTAGGATGGTTTGATTGTAGGGTTAGGGGTTAGGGTTAGGGTTAGCGTCAGTTTGTGACAAGCTGGCACGGCCTTTTCCAAGTCCTGCTGGTGACTGACACTTAGCTTTCTGTGCAGAAATAGCTTTCAGTTAGCCTGCTGGGCTCTAGGTGCTCCATAGGGTGGAGGTGGTTGTGTTGATCAAATGTGATGTGAGCTACCGAAGAGAAACGTGAGCAGAGCCAGGGACCACAAGCGAAAATTGATTAAAGTGTCATTCCATAACTTTTTCCTGGAATATTTAAATATGACCTGTTTAATTCTTTCTTGCAATGGGATTTTTGTAGCAACACTGATTTAATGCATTTTTATTTGTTCATTTTCAAATGTATCCTTTTTTATGTTGTTATAAATAGCTTGTAAGAGGTATGATACTCCCACCATGAATGTAAATTCTATGATGTGTACCCAGCTCAAGAACAAGCAATTTTCACAAGTCTGAGGTATACAGAGAACAGTGCATCACAAGAAATAGCCGGCATCTAAAATCCAAAAAACTCTTATGAAAGAGTTTCGTTACGCGTGGAATGGGAATATAAAAACCAGTGGACCAAAACGATATTGCTCTTGGCTCGTTCTGATTCCGTTTCGTTACTGATTTTTTTATTACCCCGCCCTGCCCGAAGGGGTAGGGCAAGGGGTATTGTTTTTGGTTTGGTTTGTTTGTTTCTGTGTTTGTTTGTTAACACTTTAGCAGCAAAACTAATGGCCAGATTCACCCCAAATTGGGTTTAGGGATTGCCACTGACCCAGAATAAACGCTTATCGAATTTCGAAAGAGTAGGTCAAAATATGTGCGAGGGGCAGGGTTTGTTGTGCCTGGCACCACTTGTTTTTTTTTTGTTTCAAAGGTTATGACCTGTAAAATAAAGTTTCAAACCAGTTTGAACCAAAACAAAATAAAGGTTCATAACATTCCAATTCATGCAATATTTTAATTTTGTTTTGGAGAAATTAATTCACTGCGCACAAAGATAAACCGGCCAACTGCAAAAAAAATGACAAGATATGGAAACGATTTGACAAGACTCATACTTAAACTGGTGTGTGTGTGTGCCCCTTTTTGATTTATTGAACAGTTACCCTCACGGTTGTGGTACATGTGCTGACACATTGGGACTGAGTCATCTCAGTGCTCTGTGAAGGTGCATCGCTGCCAGGGAATGGTCTTTAAGTGTATGTGAGGGGGTTGGGGTGGCCTGACACACAGCACGGCCAGCAGTAAAAACTTTTCTCGAGCAGTTTTTGAATCAAAGGAGGGTATTGCTTAATCCTAGAAGGAAAAGAAACGTTATTAAAAGGTTTTCTTGCATCAGAGATGAAGGTTACGTTCCGGAACATTTTCTATCACTTTCATTCCAGGTTGTTTTTAATCCACCAAAAGTAATATTCTTTATTGGTTTTTGTTTTTGTTCCTGAACCAGTTCCCTCCCCTGGTAAAAACTAAATTTTAAGACCACCAGACACTGCAGGATGGAGTACATCTACAACCCCAACTCCGAAATAGTTGGGACGAAGTGTAAATTGTGAATAAAATCAAAATGCAATGACTTTCAGATCACATGAGCCAATATGTTATTTACAATAGAACAGAGATAACATTTCAAATGTTGAAACAGAGACATTTTAAATTTTTATCCACAAAATGAGCTAATTTCAAATTTCTGGCTGCAACAGGTCTCAAAATTTGGGGTGCAGGAAAAAAAAGGGCTGAAAAAGCAATTAATATATAAGAGAATCAGCTGAAAGAACATTTAGCAAGTAAGTAAGTTGACTGGCATCAGGTGTGTAACATGATTGGCTATAAAAGGGATGTCTTAGAGAGGCTGAGTCTCTCAGAAGTAAAGATGGCCAGTGGCTCTCCAACCTGTGAAGGCTTACATAAAAAACAATTGTGGAGTACTTTAAAAACAATGTTCGTCAACATCAAATTGCAAAGGCTTTGAAGGTCTCATCATCGACAGTGCATAACATCATCAAAAGATTCAGAGAAACTGGAAAAATCTCTGTGCGTAAGGGACAAGGCCGAAGACCTTAACTGGATGCCCATGATCTTCGGGCCCTCAGACGCTACTGCATCACTCACCGGCATGATTCTGTCATTGACCTTACTAAATGGGCCCAGGAATACTTCAAGAAACCACTGTCTGTAAACACAGTCTGCCGTGCCATCCACAGATGCCACCTAAAACTCTATCATGCAAAAAGGAAGCCATTGTTGAGCATGACCCAGAAGCATTGCCGTGTTCTGTGGGACAGGCTCATTTACAATGGACTGTAGCAAAGTGGCAAAGTGTCCTGTGGTCAGACGAGTCCAAATTTGACATTCTTGTTGGAAATCATGGGCGTGGTGTCCTCCGGGCTAAAGAGGAGAAAGACCACCCCTCCTGTTATCAGCGTTCAGTTCAAAAGCCAGCATCTCTGATGGTATGGGGATGCACTAGTGTATATGGTGTGGGACACTTGCATGTTTTAAAAAGCAGCATGAATGCTGAAAGGTATATAAAGGTTTTAGAGCAACATATGCTCCCCCCAGACAACATCTATTCCAAAGAAGGCCTTGTGTATTTCAGCAGGACAATGCATAACCACATACTGCAGCTATTACAACAGCATGGCTTCATAGTAGAAGAGTCCGTGTGCTGTGCTGGCCTGCCTGCAGTCTTGATCTTTCGCTGATTGAGAACATTTGGCGCATAATTAAACGAAAATTCCGTCAAAGGAGACCCAAAAATCTCCAGCAGCTGGAAGCCTGTATTAAACAAGAGTGGGATCAAATTCCAATGGCTAAACTCAAGAAACTTGTCTCCTCAATGTCCAGACGCCTCCACTCTGTGTTAAAAAGAAGAGGGGATGCAACACCATGGTAAACAGGCCCCGGTCCTAACTTTTTTGAGACCTGTGGCAGCCACCAAATTTGAAATGAGCTCATTTTGTGGATAAAATTGTAAAATTTCTCAGTTTCAACATTTGCTATGTTATCTCAGTACTATTGTGAATAAAATACTGGCTGATGTGATTTGAAAGTCATTGTGTTTTGATTTTATTCACAATTAACACTTTGTCCGAACTATTTCGGAATTGGGGTTGTACCAAAAAACAACAGTCTCACAATAATTATTCCTATGTAGGAAGCCCTGGCTCAGCGCAGTGCTGGTTATTGTAGTCTGCAGGTAAATGGCAAATTTATTATGTTCGCCTGTGTTCTCGAGTGCATGATTCGCTGTGATTTATGTCTAGCATGGAGGAGAGGGTGTAAGGTAGGGCCATCTAAAAGCTGTGATATCACATCCCAAGGGGAATGGTGCGCCATTGGTATGGATGATCGCAAAAAAAATTTGCCATGGTGCTTTTACGTTTAGTTAAGATGTCAGACTTTCAGTTCCCGCAAAAAATGGAGTTTGAAATGATGCACACTATTGTAATGCTTCAAGAAGAAATTATATGAGCCTTAATTAAGAGTCACTGCTCTACTCTCTGTCTCTCTCTCTTTTTTTGCTTCTCTTCTTCTTCCTTTCTACCCCTGCTGACATTTGAAAAGGCCCTATTCTGCCAGCACATATTATACACCAAAAAAATGCATAATTGGACAACCAAGCTGTCACAGAGAGGACGCCCTTTCTCAAGTTACCAAAGCACAGGGATGTACTACAAGAGAAAGTTAAAATCTTCTGATACAATTCTGCATAAATTGCTGTTAGACCTGTCTAGTCTTGGCCCCGGCATAGTCGGATGTTCGAAGTGCTCCAGCGTTTAGCATTAACATTTGATACAGCGCATATTTCTGTGTCCGCGTGCTGTCGCAGTGAGCTCAGGTCGTCGCGTCGTCTCTGTAATTTGGGAGGGAGATGAAGGAGGGTGGTGGTGGCAGCGCAGGATGGGGGTTGTTGCTGTGTTTTGGAGGAAAGATTGTTAGATCTGTTCTCATTTTTTGTGGCAATTTAGTGAATATATCCTGTGCATGAGCACCTTTCTGATCTTCCTGCTTAGTGATCATTAAGAAAACAAATAATACAAATAATAAATAGATAGACTATTGCTTATACTTGCACAATTTTGGGACTTTAACTAGCACTGCCAAAACATTCTCTTGGTGCAGGTTGTCTTTTTTAGCCTGTAGTTATGAAATTTCAAGCAGGTATTTGATTCCCTGCCCATGTATGAGAATACCGCTCAATCAAAAATTTTAAGGGCGTAACCTAATTGCTTCTGTGGCGGTAGCCAACATTCCTAGCGAATGAAAAGAGAACAAAGTCAACAATTATTTATGAGTTGCCCAACAGGGACATTCAGTACTCTGTCAGTAGATGATCACAGTCATTTTTAAACGGGGTAGTTTGGCGTGCATTAAACAGGCACTGCCTTCTTTAGGGAAACGCAGTGACCCAGGCTGAGTGTGTGGCTGTGGTAGTCCTGTATACCTCGTAGCACGTGGATTTGACAGCTCTCACAGGAGTGATTGAGAAAGACCGTCCGTGTCTAATGAGCTTCCTTCATAGCCTTGCTCTTCATTTGCAGATTCTGAGGCTGTTTCATCCTTATTCTCCGTTTAATTTCAAGCTTCATTTTCACTGAAAAAAAACAGCGTGCCCCGGAGCCGTCTGGACTTTAAGTGACCCGAGTTTTTAGTCTGAAATTGAATAGGAGGGATTTTTTTCATGTGCTGCACCATGTTTTTTTCCATCTTTAAAAGAAAAAATAAGCTCAGTAGCTCAAAAAAAGGCATCAGCTTGAAGGGTGGTGTTTTGACAGCTAAATTTTGGCCATAAGTAGATGGACATGGTTTTTCATGATTCGTACTCACCCTCTTGGTTTCACTGAGAGGGGAAAAAAGAACACTCTGGAAATAGTTTTTCCTGTTTTCCATGATAAAGCCTTCAGTACAAATAGTGAAGTCCATGTTTATCCGGATGAATTGACAGGCTTGTCATGGAACCCTAGCCTTGACCTCATCCACACGTTTGGGAACCACGTGAAAGCCTTACTCAAGCCTGGCCTAATTGCCCACCATCACGTGCCAACCTTACTAATGCTTTTCTGATGGAAGTGGAAGCCAGTCCTCATGGTAATGTCCCAGAATCTAGTTGAAAACCTTTTCTAAAAAGTGGGGGAAGTTCTTCTAACATCAATGGGAGGACCATGTCCTGATTGTGGAATGAGGTGTTGGATGTGCTGGTGTCCACCCATTTTTATGCCTGCAAAGTGCTATGAGAAAGTAGTTCCCCCCTGCCCTTTTTTTTTTTTTTTATTTTTTGCCTATTTGTCACATTTAAATTTTTCAGATCATCCAATTAATTGTAATATAAAACAAAGACAAAATGCAAGTAAAGACAAAATGAAGCTTTTAAATGAAAATTGATTGCATACATTTATTCAAGGTGAAGAGTTATTCAAAACCTATATCTCCCATGAGAAAAAAATAATCGTCTCCCTAAACGTATGAACTGTTTGTGCCTCCTTTGGTGGCAACAACTGCAGTCAAACATTTGCAATAACTGGCAATGAGTCATGTATATTGCTGTGGAGGAATGTTGACCTTCTCTTCTTCTCAGAATTGTTTTAATTCAAACAGTTTTAAGGGTTTTGGAGTATGATCGGCCTGTTTAAGGTTCTGCTGCTGCATCTCAATCAAATTCAAGTCAAGATTTTGCCTAGGCCACTCCAAAACCTTGATTTTGTTTCTTTTCAGTCATCCGGTGGTGGACTTGCTTGTGTGCCTTTAGTTATTGTCCTGCTGCAGAACCCAACTGTGCTTGACCTTTAAGCCCCCTTCCCACCTTCACGATTTAATACCCTGATTAACGCCAATTTGTCAGATTGTGGCAGGTCATGGGGAAGTCTTGAGGGTGACGTAGATATACTCGGAGGAATTCCTCAAAAGTTGCAACCAAGTCTTCCTCTCATTTTTTTCGTGGCTGACTTCTCAAAATGTTCAAAAAAAATTGTGGCGCTTTGCGTGCTCATCATGGATCGTCATGTGTCAAAGGGATGTCATGATGGTGTTGTGTAAGTGTCCTGATGGTTCTTGAACATTCCAATGCAATCGTATCGTGGGAAGTGGCCACGATTGTGGAAGACATAGTGACAAAATGCTCTGAATGCCCGCGACGTAAAACGACGTGAACTTGAACCGACTAAAAGAGACCTACAATGACCAAAGATAAAGTGATGTCAGACGGCGGTTCTTGAACATTCCTATATTCGCGGCTGTGACAGAATTTTGAGCTCAACAGCTGGATGGACTGCAACTCATTACGATGTTTTGGTCTTGGTACTTCGGCATGAATCAGCAGAAAATTGGTGTAATTTGGAGCTAGGCTTTAGGTAAGGACAGATGGCCAGACATTCTCCTTCAGGATTTTTTGGTAGAGAGCAGAACTCATTGGTTCCATCAATTATAGCAAGTCGCCCAGGTCCTGAAGCAGCAAAGCAACTATCACACTGTCACCATCGTGTTTCACTGTCGGTATAATGTTATTATTGTGGAATGCTGTGTTAGTGTTCTGCCAGATGTTACAGGACTCATGTCATCCACAAAGTTACCCTTTTAACTTTCTATTTCAGTGAATATAATCCCAAAAGTCTTGGAGGTCATCAATATGTTGTTTTTGGCAAATGTGAGACAAGCCTTTGTGTTGTTTTTAGTCTGCAGTGGCATTTGCCTTTCAGCTCTCCCATAAATGCTATTTTTCCCTGTCTCTTTTTTATTGTGGAATTGTGACCACTGACCTTCACTGGGAGAAGTGAGGCCTGCAATTCTTAAGATGTTAGTCTGGGTTCATTTGTAACATCCTGTGTGCTCTTGGCAGAAATTTGGTTGGCTGAAAACTCGAGGGAGGGTTCACCACTATTCCGATTTCTTTCCAGATATTGGCTGTGACTATGGCTCGCTGGAGTCCCAGAAGCTTATAAATGGCTCTATAGCCTTTTTTAGATGGATAGATGTTGATGACTTTGTTTCTCTTCTGTTCTTGAATTTCTTTAGATCAAGGCTTCATATACTGCTTCTTGCCTACTTCACATTGCCAGACAGATTCTTTTTAAGTGATGTTTAAATTTAACAGGGCTGGCTGTAATCATGTCTCGGTGTGTCTAATGAAAGAGAACCCAATTATCAATGATATTTGTTTAGAAGATTGATATAGTTGCTCAGGGGGCAATTACTTTTTCGCATTGGGCCAGGTAGGAGTGGATAGCTATTTTCTTTAATTAATTTGACATTTAAAACTGCATGTTCTGTTTGCTAAGGCACTTTCGTCTTATGTTAAAATCAGTTTGATGATCTGAAACATTTAAGCGAGACAAATATTCAAAAATAGAAGTACTTCGGAAGGGGACAAATACTCTTTCACAGCACTTTACTGTGTGTTCTATGGTCATTAGGATAATAGAACCACAGAATAAGATTTTGATGTGGACTGACTTTGGTTGCATTGTTACGAGGATATTTCTCAATAGGCTTTCTGTCTTTTGCAATGAGCTATTGAATGTGTTGAGGGATGAGTTGAAAGGGGCTTCAATCCTGTTCATGGTGGGGCCTTTGTGGTGTAAAAGTATTCACCACAGGTGTAGATTGTAACTGAATTCTGCATCAACCCAGAATTGTCTATAGATTCATCTGGAAATGCTGTTTTCAGCCAATGTCAGTGATCCTCGCAGGATAATCAGAGGCCTCCAGACCTGCCTGTTTAGCTACATATGAATAGCCCTCCAATGGCATGTATTTCAGCGAGTCAATACCGACAGGTTACATTCACGCTGCAGCTACTGTACATGGAGTTTACATTCTCTGAGGAGTGCTTAATATAATTTAGCTCACTCAGTTAGAAGCAGTGACAACTGGATGCTTCAATCAAAGTCACTATCTGAAAATTTGACTACAAAGGCAATTAGTCTGAGCAGTATGTACTAGAGCCACAATTGGCAACTGCTTAGCTTTTGCACCTCGACTCCATATTTGTCCAAATGCACCTGTCACCTGTCCAAGAACATCTGTCAGCATTGGTGTTTTCATGTGGACAAAAACTCTATTTTTAAACTAATTTAAGTGAATTAATTGCAATTTGTGAACATGCCATGGATTCTGACTTATTGACCACACTGCCCAGTTCTTAAGATTTTATGGTTACAGATTATAACCATAAAACTTCTGTAAATGTACGTACAGCATAAGCTGTTTTCCAGCCACTCTGCTACAGTATGTACAAGACACAGCAGTATTCACACTTAAAAATTAGTTGGTATGAATGTTGCGACTAGCTGTGGCATGAAAAGATGCAGTGATTGACCTGGCACATGTAAGGGAGCGTGTCATTGGATGTTCTCTCCCTCATGGTTAAGGCTTTAGCAAAGGCTGCAAAGAGAGGTAGGGACTTCATATATGTATGGATGTGTACATGTTGGTCAGAGTTAAATCAACTCAATAGTTGGGGAGGTGTCTGCATCAAAGGGTCTGTCACTCAAAATGTGGCTCCAGTTGCAGATGAGATCAATGCTGTTCCCACAAATGGCACAGAAAATTTGACCCCATCCCTTCAAAATAGGCATATTGTTGAAATCACTCTCCGCCCTTATTATTAACTTCTAAAGATAACAAATCTAATTATTTAACTTAAAAATATCTGGCCTCTTAAACTGAGCCTGCAGCAATATATAAATGAATCCGATACATTTACTTGTTTCAGTTACTGGAAAAAGAGGAATTCATGCATTAAGTTTTCATGGTGGGGCAAGTAGCCCACAAAACTTTTTCTAGGAAATGCCTGTAGCACCATGACAGGATTTCAAAGCACAGTGATTCTCTCGACATTTTTATCAAAATTATAATGGTCACTTTATATCATTATATGGCTACAGGATTCGCTCTCTCCTGACTGGTCAAGGCGAGCTCCATCGGTCACTGTAAGCAGCGGTATTCACCGTGAGAAAGTGCGCAAGAGGTGAAGATAACAATCCAATGACCTGGAGCTAAAAATAGTTCAGGCTTCCCCGCAGGAGATCCTGACAGTCTCCGTATTTCATGTCGCTTCGTCCCTGTGAGGAGCTTTACGTTACAGTTGTCACCCTAATTTTATATTTTCAAGTTGGGTCGTATAATAACACAGTTATTGACTTCAGTTATTGGTGAATCCAATGACTTATCCACCTTGGACAAGTGATGTTCACCAAGGCTGTGGATAAATCATTAGATTCACCTCAACTGAAGTCAATAATTAATATGATTAACTATCAAACATTTACAATGTAGCTGTCAGTGTGACCGAGGCCAATAAGTTGAGACTCTCAGCTATGCCTTTTTTTATTTCGCTATATATTTAGATGCCTAATGTAAAATGAGTACCATCCATAGGAATTTTTATATTTTGCTATTTTTAATGAGCTGCACTGAAAATAATGAAAATTTGTTTATTTAAAATTTAGCTTTCGAGCTGGCTATTCTGAATTGAAGTTAGAGATTTCAGGCTCCACTGCGTGTTTGCGATGAAAATGTCATAAAAGATAGTGGGTCCATTTCAAGGTCTCTCCAGCTGTACTGTTTTGCAAAGTTTTTAACTTGAATTGCTGAATGAAAATATCTATAGATGCATTAATGCATAGCGGATTCTCTGTAATTGTTCTTTTGAATAGGAGGTTTTATATTATTTGCTTTATGAATTAACAAGCCATCCATGTAATGTTTCAATAAGATTTAATGAAAAATGGGGTAATGGGGTCAGATCTGTTGTAGGGGGCTTAAGGGAGGATTGTATCCTTTATAAATTGAAAGAGGAATATTTCACTGGTAAGTGGTCCCTCCGTTCCTATCGAATAAAAAGGTCTGGGTGGCGACAGCGGACCGGCGAGTTCGCTCGCATGACCCAATCGACCGAAATGGCGCTGCTGCTCTCGGCAGTGTGGGGCCCGACTCATTTACCGTCAAACACATTTACCGTAACTTAATCTGAAATGGGTGCAAACAGGCCGCCTTAAATCAGGACGGTGGGAAGGAGAGGAGAGAAGGGAGTGTTTTGTTGGGGGGCGAAGGACAAGGATTTTTTTTTTTCGGGGAGTTTAACGATACGAAGGCTTTCATCTGCAGCGAAGCAGGGGTCCTATCAGCATGAGAGGCCAGACGGGGAGAGCTCTCCTTTCTCAGGAAACTAGAGCGCCCATCGGCTTCAGCGTGCCTCTGATTCAGCCGGGGAATAGCTGGCGGTTTTACATGCATCATTCAAACGCTGACCTGCAGGTCCCTCTCTGTGTGTAGAGCCGGGCAGCGCTGCTCTCACATAAAGAGGACCTCTGCCTGAACCCAGGTGTTCGCTCCAACCCGGGCCAGAGGTGCAGACCTGCAGCAGGGGCATGGCCCCAACCTCTCTTTATACCCAACACCGCGTAATGAGAGGGCCCCGGCATAGTGTCGAAATGAAAACCAGACGCAGGAGCACGCTGCGGTTTCGACTTTTTAATGACCGCGGCGATATAAATGCATTATTTATTGTTTTGTTTGCGCTTATGCAGGATCTGTGTTTCCCAGCTAAATTGGAGCGGATTGAATGTGACGGCAGGTTTCGGATCGCGGTGGTTGTTGGGTGAAGTTCTCTAAAGCACCATCAGGGGACGCTGCTACACCAGCCAACCCAAGTACGAGCGGTAAATGTTGTGCAGCCAGCAAGCAACGCTAGGAGACTTATTTCCTGAGATTTTGTGGACTTCGTTGTTCTTCAGAATGCAACAGATGATTCAGAAAATTATTCGCTCAGTTTTTCTCCTATATTATAATTTACTTCCACAAAGTGTGATTACTGTTAGTGTTTATGTTTTCAAATATTTTTTTAGAGCCTTTTAGTAATTATTAAGCCTAAACAAATTGACTAACAATAGCAGATGATTTTAATCATGAGTAGTGTTGCAAATGTTTACTCATAATTCAAGTGAATCTGTTTGACACATATTTAATTGCAAGTGAGTCTCAGAAAATGAACACTATATTGCTAAGCTGTAAGCAGGCTTAAACTGTTTATAATAACTTCCTACTGAAAATAGAGAACAAGTAAACAGTTTAAGAAGTGTCTGTGTTGAAAATCTCCATAAAATATACAAATAAAATGTATTATGCATTTTTAATAGAAGTTATCGCGATAATTTGCAATAGAAAAATTATGTGTTTATTATTTGTGTTATAGGTATAATGTTCTAAATTGTTGCTTTTTCCTGTGAAAATGCTGATGGTGGTGTCATATTTACATTTTAATATAAATTGGCAATTATGTGGTTTGCATCTGATTTGCAGCTCAGATATGTGGCAAATCAGATGCGCTTTAAGGATGATCATGTCCATGCTAATTATTACCTGCCATCATATGGCTGGAACGTGTGTATTCCAGGGTGCTGAGTTGATATTTTCACTGTAAAGTTTAAAATGTCTCGATTTAAATTTCCTCATTTTTATCGTTGGGTGTTCCTCATGGACCGTACTGCTGGGTATATGCTGTAACAGGATCAAGCCATTTTTACGCTTGGTGGAATTCATGAAGTGTTACCGAGGTGGTCATGTTGGATTAGACAGAACTGGGGCAGGCAGTTCGGGATATTGGTGCAAATGTAAACATGTAAATAAATGAATTTAACCGAGATAGGAATATAAATAAATAAATAATTAAAATATATGTACTGTGTGTATTAGTGTAAACTTAGCAATCTGATGTTCGCAGCAATTTATTTATTTATTTTTGTTTTTTTTTTTTATCTGGCTTAGTCTCAAACACCCAAACATTGTGTAGGGAACTGTGTGTGTGTGTGTTATATAGTATATATTCAGATTTATATTTATATTTTTCTGTAAAGTGTCACTTCAGGTTTTTTTTTTTTTTGGCCACTCGTTGCTACTTTTTGCTGCAGTTTTGCCGAATTTAGCAAAATTGGTAGCTGGCTTTTCTCTGAAGCAATATTTTTATTAATATTTTTTGCATGTAGAATTATTGGAGAACATTGTTGTTCTGTTCATTTTCTAACTGAAAAAAAGCCAAAGTTTGAACTTAACTGAAGTTTCCAGGAGTCGCATGGGCTATGTGATGAAATCAAGTTCCAATGCGCAGTGAAAATGGTAATGGAAAAGTAAATGGCTATAGATAAAAGTAATAAAGCCGTGTATCAGTGATATCAAGCGAGAAGAGAAGGTGTGGCGGGGGGTCGTTACGGTAAAATCAGCCCGTAATAGAAAGAGCTGTAAAGCTGGCACCCACTGCTGTATGTATCTACCTGACTGCGCTTTAACAATGCGTGTGCGGTTTTGAAAAGACTCTCTGGAATGTCTCTCTTTCTCCGGCCCTGTTCTATCTCTCTTTCTCCGCTCTATCTGCCTTGAGGGGGTGGGGCCTCTTCTGAGGGGTGCGCCAAAGGCCGTAGGGTCACACCTGGCGACCGGGGTAGCCAGGTTCTAAAACCTGTCAGTCACCCGCAGCCCAGAGAATAACAAACCCTGCAGGGAGCGAAGGTGAGGGGCCCCGACAGGGCAAAACTACCCAACGAACAGATGAAGATAAAGAGATTCTCTAATGGCGGAGACTCTGCGTTTGTCTCCACAGACAGCAGCATTGATGTGATCTTGAGTTCAAATAGTACCGTACAGCTTTGGGATCTAATTCGCTAACCAACCTCTCACGAATCAAATGAAAGTGTAATTGGAATGCTAACATGTAGTGATCACTTTTATTTGCAAATTTCTTTGTTAATTTAAAGTTTTTTTTTTTTTTACTGGGAACCTCTTGTTAAACTCAAAAAGTTTTATGGTAATTTCTTTTTCTACTGTTTAAATAGTCAGTAACTGTGCTGTTTACTTTTTTTTACCCCCAAGTGGAACACTATTTGCATGAGGGAAGCTATGTTTGACTATTATGGGAAAATTTTGTATAAATGATGCTAGACGAGAGACGTCTTGACTCTAGCCAAAGGGCAGCGCGTGCATTGACTGTGTTGCAAGAATACTGATGTGGGCAGGTCGGCTCTAGGTTGCTAATGCCTGTATTTGTAAATTGCGATGAATTATTGATTATTCCCCATATCCTTGAATGAGGCTTCATTAAAACCTTTCATTGGAATCTGTTATGTTGTGGCTGGTTTGGCACAAGTGGGGACTGAATACCCTTCGGAGTGAAATGTTTACCTTGGAGCATAATGCAAACACATTCACTGCTTCATTTTATGTACTTTATTTGTGAGTCTGGATTGTTTGCATGCACACACACGCACACATATATACATGTTATTTTCTCGGATTTGCATGATTGTGTGTGATATTGAATTATAAAATAAGTGATTGTCTGGTTTCCTGAAATGAAACTTTTATTTGCAAATTAAGTTAAAATTCAGTTTGGTGTAGTTGCTTTGTAACTTTCTGTTAAAACTGAATAGCTGTTTTTATGTGATGATTTGTGTTTCCCTTGTATGTTAGGCACTTGTCTTTCTTGACTTCAATCCCTGTATTGATGTATGAGTGTTTGATGCATACATGTTGTTGTTGATGTGATAATTATAAAAATATGTATGTCATGACTCCAAGAAAAAAGATGAACAGGAACCATACAGAAATTCATGACGTTCAAATAAGCGAGTATCTCAGACACTCTGTTCATCACCACTGATGATGCTTATGGTTGTGATTATGGTCTTCAATTCCTTAATTGTTGCAATAGTAGTGGAGTGGACGTATCCTGGTGTAAATGCACATTATCTAAATTACTGGCATATTTTCACTGAGGAATGCATGGAATATCGGTCAATAAATTATATTTAATCAATATTTTTCCTGCAAATTGTAATTTACTTTAATCTGGCAGGCTTAATCCTGGGATGTTGCTGTAGGCTATTTTCATAAATACTATTTTTATTTGTGAAAAGATGAATTCATAACTTTTTACATATGTTAAAATGCCTCAATGATCCTAATTCTAAAATATTATTCTATTTTTATTTTAAAGAGTAAAAATACAATGAAAACAAAATAAATCTATTCAGCTTTTTTCTGGTACTTTTAATGACTTGAAAAATGTAATCATAAAGGGCTGCTGTTATGTAGTTCACAGGAATACTGTAAATCATTCAAATTTTATTGCTAAAGTCTCCAAAATGTTTTAAAACGAAGGACCTGGACATTTAATACATGTGTTCTATTGAATAATGTAATAGTTTAATTAGTGTGTACCTTTCACAGCATTTGAAAATGTGAAAATATGTGTAATATTTGATTTATTACAAAAGTATGTGTTCTGGTGGTATTTTTATTCATTTTCCCTTTTTTAAAGACTGTATTCTGTGTTACACATTTTAGAATGTCAATTTTATGAGGAAAGAAAACTGATTGCTTTTATCCGGGGTTTCTATGTACTTAAATTATGTTGGAAGTTTTTTAAAAAAATATTGAACTAGCAAAAAATTATCATTGCACTCATACACGTACACACACACGTACACATATGCCGCATAATTAGCAGAGAGCTGTCGCTCTGCACCTCAGATGTCAGAGCAGTGTGTATCGTGATAAATTGTGACGGAAGACAAGTTTGTGGACAGCGGGAGATTTTTTTTTTTAATTTTATTTTTTGCTGGGCTCTGAAAGACTGAGCACTGCAACGTTATCTTCCGCGCGGCTGGGCCCCAACGGCGGGAAGCCAATTAAAGACGTGTGCTGGCCGGCGGGCTCCTGGTATCCCCGCCACCGCGAGAGTCGCGGATATCTGTCTCGGGCAGATAGGCTCACTTAGCCCCGTACTACCCGTATGCGGGAAACGCTCTGTCCTGCCCCCATTCACTCTGTATGTCTCGTGCCGTATCCCCATACCTGGCTTAGCAGGCAGTTACGTGCACGGCATAAAGGAATGACTCGTATAGCTGGAGCAGCCATTGTACGTGCTAATTCATACATAATATATTTTAGAAGATACACACACACACACACACACACACACACACACCCCTGGAAAGCAGTGCATGGAGGGCAAGGTTGTTGTTTTCTGTTTTTAATCTTGTGCAACAGGTTAAAGGTTATAGTAGAAATTCAGTGAGAGGCATTGACAAGTTGATATATTATGGATTGCCCGTGTCTGGGTAACAAGCTATGACAATTTTTTTGTAATGATTTCTCTATAATTTTGATATTAATTGCAAATGATAGCAGCTCTGCATGTGTTTCTTTAGGATTGAATAAAAACAGGGGGACAGGAATGACAATTCTGAAATATGAATCGCATGGCAACGATATTGAATCACTGACATATTTTAATGAACGAGATGGAAATATTATATCATCCTGTTTATTTTTTCCTGCATTAAATGTGCAAATGTACTGTACTGGATTTATTCCTCCGGTTTAAGAGTATTGACGCCAAGAAAGATGTTCCCACAAGATGCACCTTTCTTTTTATTGGTTTTATTATAACTGTAATTTTAATGTTAACTTTTAACACTTGATTTGTTGGGATGTGACTGGAGAATGGAGACAGCTCTCATGATACTGAATATGCGCTTGCCTCTCTATCCGCCAGCTCTTTGTCCTGGTCGTGTGGAATTTCGAGCTCTACATGGTACCGCTGAGTCTGCTTCTGCTGCTGGCCTGGAACTATTTTCTCATTGCTTCAGGGAAGGACACAGGACAGGGCGATGTGGTGAGTGACCCTGTGGAAGTGGCCCAAGAACACGAGTGCCCAGTGGAACAGTACATATGTTCTCAGCAAAATGAATTCCCCTCTTTTTTGCGGGATGATTAG
Organism: Gymnothorax javanicus; assembly: GCA_029692085.1. Taxonomy (NCBI): domain Eukaryota; kingdom Metazoa; phylum Chordata; class Actinopteri; order Anguilliformes; family Muraenidae; genus Gymnothorax; species Gymnothorax javanicus. Next base: position 138,436,793 of record CM056194.1, read on the forward strand.
TAGGAAAAATGATTTTACCAATTGCACAGTAATTTCTGTTTGAGATTCATAATTTCTAATCCACCAGTTCATCCTGTTAGTCTCAGGTTCATTACATTACTACGGCATTTCATTACTACGGATCTTAAAAATAAAAATTAAACATCATTGTGCACTGATATATAATTTTTTTTTCATCTACAGCTTGTTGCAAAATATAGGTGGACATTGTTTTATTTTGTTGGCCTCTGAAATTTATGAGTTAGCCAAAATGTAATTTAACCTGCTGTATATAATTCAAAGTTTCTGAGTTTCCATAGGATTAAAAAAAAAAAAATCATGCAGAGTTCTTAAAATTGTCTCTCACGGGTCAGAAAAAACCATATTCCAATAGAGCAAATTCAGTGGATGAATTGGAAGATACAATGCGTTGGAAATAACTTAATTGGAAATCTCATTTGATTTGTAAGTTAATGTTAACATAATAATTTCTAAGAATTTGTGCTATACTTAGATGACAACCTTTGTTAGAGTTACTTACACAGATCTTTATTGATTCTATGACATCATATAATTTTATCACAGAAAATCATTTAAACAGCAGAATATTTCACTGAAGCAATTAAAAGTTATTGATATTCCGGAAGGACACAGTAACTCGACAGGAGAAATGTGTTGAGAAGTCTTTGAGTTGAAAGTCTCCTCGTCTCCCGCAAGACCTCACCCTTGCTCATCCTTCATGGCCCTTTCTTTCACTTGCAGGCTGGCAGTTCCTCTTGCTAGGTTTTTATTCACAATGTTGAGCTATGAATTTAGTTCCAATTTTGACTAGTAGAGACTCGAGGAAAATTTTTTTTGCGCAAAAAAATGTGTGGCTGTGAGAAATAAGTGGAGACAAGCTGATGAAATGTGAGCTGAAATGAATGATAATTGAGACACAGGGAGGATGCCAAATGCTAAATGCTGAAGCAGTTGTGACAGTGACCTTGTATGTTCTCTCAGCTATGAGCGTAGGACGGCTCTGAATTCTTTGGCCCCGCATTCGACGCATGAGGCATTTTAATTGGGTGCCCTTTGGTCCATGGAATATGAGTGCTGTCATTGGCTACTGATGGCCCAGGATTCTGTAGATCTCATTGATAATCAGTGCTGCCCGGACTCAAGGCCCTGGAATCATAGCTGCAGGCGGCCGCTGTTATGAATTGATCCATGTGACACATCTTCAGTGTTGGACTGTGAGTGAGGAATCGCACAGCTTTTGGCGGGGGTGGTAAGAGAACGTCCGGCTGGCCATGTACTATCACAGGCCTGTGGACATAGATCGTCAGCATCTCTGTCCAGACTCCTGTATGCTATTCTTTCAGTCCCGGCGAAAGATGGGTCATTCAGAATGCACGCACGTCGTCACCTGCCAACATTTCGCAGTTCTCACTCCAGCCTGTAAGAGGAGACATAGTTCATAAAAAGAAAATTTTGACTGGATTACATGCATTGTACACCGCTGCTCAATAGTTTGGTATCACTCGTAATTTTCACAAAGATTAAATGGGAGAAACTTTGTGTAAAAGTGAGACAATGACCCAAAATATAAATCCAAATTCTGCCAGGACTTTCTGGAATGGTAATGACACAAAGCTGAGTGGCCTCATGAATTGCCTGAGTTAAACCTCGTAGATGTAATTGGAACAGCTGAATTATATTTTGTGAGAGACACACATGGAATAGCAAATATTGCAGTCTGGGTGAAGATTAATTGAGAATGATACCTGAATAATAAAACCTTGTAACAATAAATTAATACTTTAAAGAAACATTTTAAGAGTTTAAAAAAAGTTTTAGAAATTATACAGTATATACATTTTTTCTATTTATACTTCTAATCATTCAAGACATCATTCACCTGAGAATGATGCGAAGCTGTGTCAAAACATTGTGTATGTTTTTACAATAACATTTTTTAAAGTTTTCAGACTTGTTTATTTTTAAAAGTTTTTTAAACTTTTAAATTGTTAAAATGTTTTTTTTTTTAATAGTAATTTATTGTCACAAGGTTGTATTTTTAAATGTATACCAAAATCTCTTCTTATAATGATACCTTAGTAAAATTAATATCCTGAATGCCTAAAATCTGCAAAACAGTAGTTACATTTCTTGGGATGCTTTAATAATAAATCACTAAACTACATAACTCTTATTTATTACTTGCCCCCAATGACTTGAAATACTCAATAAAACATCTTAAAATACGTTTTGGTTCTGTATAATTTTCTTTCATTCAGACACTTACTGCATATGACAGCAAGAACTACTTTGATGACACGTGATTCCAAACGTTTTGGTGTTGTGTATTGGTACAAGCATGTTTTATATGGTTTACAGAAAATATTTAATTTATTAATCAAAATGTATTTTAAAAATCTTTACTTTTTTTTGAATGTTTGTACGTTTATAACACAAACTTTCAACCCTTCTTGAAAACTGATATATATTTATTTTCCATGGCAGTTTTTATGTCCAAGCCACTGAGTTTTGCTTTACCAGGGCTCAGGAGGAGTGGAGGTGGTTGGGGTGAGATTTAATGCACTGTAAAAAGTGAAATATAATTAGATAAATTCGTTGTAATAAAGCAAATCAGAACACAATCTGATCATTTAAGAAAAAGACTGCAATAGTTTGTGGGAGACTGAGAAATGGCGACATGTTTACATTGCACAAATGTTCAGGTTTGCTTGAGATCTGAGATGTAAAGAAACTGTAAGTTAGGCACATTGGGGCATTGTTGGGCGCCGATGCACCTCTCTGATTCCTCCGGCCCGTTGCTCTGTGTTCTGTGATTCGCAGGGGGCTTTGCTACTCAACACAGCGCGCAAAGCACCAGAGCCTGCTTTGCTTTATGGGCACCGTTGACGGCGGTCTGACAGGGAGACTTGTTTTTCTGAGTAATTAAATTAAGTTGGGCGAGGGGAGGGGTGGAGGCAGAATGTACTGTGAATCCCTGATTGGAGTTCAGATATCTCTTCTGAACAAAAGAGGAACAGTGAGAGTACAGGTAGGCTGTTCAGTCTTAGACCATGCCATGAAATAACCTCTCACTGATTCCTATAACACATTTGCATTATTCCAATGTCTTCATAACAGGCCTTGTGATAAAATAATAAATTAAAAGATGCACATAGAGTGCTTTTTATTGGCTGTAAATTAGACAGATCTGCAGTGAGAAACCTGCTTACTGCAAGATACAGTTCATTGCATGAACTTGCAGGGTTTGATGTGAGTGTTTGTGGGCTCCTGTATGAGGACTCAGACTGTGGGTAGAAACAGTGCCCCACCACCTCACGTCTTTCGCGGAGCCAACTGCTGTTCGCCGAGCGTGGATGCCTGCTTCCATCCGACAGGGATCAAATTTGGATCGAGTTTACGCGCATTTGCGGTAAATCCCTCAGCACATGCTCAAAAGCCCTCCAGGCGCTGCGAGCTCCGCACCTCTCATCCTTCAGACCAAGAGCGAGAGAGAGGGAGAGTATGAAAGACAGCGAGAGGGAGGAAGAAATAAAGAGAGGATGAGAAATTCTGCTCCGTCCCTTAGGCTGTTCATCTGGCCTGTAAAACATCCAAATATCAGCATCTGTGCGCATGAGGCTGGCGGACAACGTAAATTACATTATGACCCCCCCCTCCCGTCCCCCTCCACCACCGTTTGCAGAGCCGTCTTATTTGCAGAAAATGTTTCCATTTTGCGGCGATGCATGTGGCGGGACGCGGTTTCACTTTCTCGCTCTTTTGAGGAGAGGCTGGGATGGTTTTCTCTGGCTTGGATGGCTTCTATTCTTCGCCTCCCTTGAAACACCCTGCGGACAGCACCTCTGAACAACACGGTGCTGCTTTCCAGGCGGCGGGATCAGCGGAAAGCCCCAGTCTCCAGGGACAGAGCATTCTCATATCCAGGGCATTTCAGGAAACAAATGTCTGTCTTTTACCAAGTCCCCATTGTTCTCTCATTAATAATTTGTAAATAAAGTCTTTTAGGGTGAGCTGCCTGGCTTTGACCTGCTTTTTTCAAGGCCTACAGCTGTCTTTTCCCTCCTTGAGACCAGTTGTATGAAAATGTACAAGCAGCTACATGAAGACATGGAAAAGCAATGGAAGGCAGGTATAAAGTAAATGGAAACTATGTGGGACTATGTACCTAACGTGTCTCACCTCCGTGGTGTGGAACCCTTAGGTGTTATTTTTTTAACCATCCTTGTGTAATCTTACTAAACATGGCTGCTTGTAGGTCTTGTGTGAGAGCTGCTCCAGCTCCCAGTGAGCGGTTGGGGCAGATGGATACGCTGATTTCGTTGATCTCTGGAGGGCTTTGTGGGAAGGAAGTTCTGCTAGGCCTACGAGCTGCCCTTGGCTAACCGCTGTCTGGATCTGATGCTCTCCAGATGTTGTGCAGGTGGTAATTACAGAGCACCTACTGTCATACAGTCGCAAAATAATGATGTCTCTTTCAGTGCAGAGGGTGCAATGAAGGCCAGTTATGTGAAATTTATGTCACTATCCGAACGTAAAGGGCAAGATGGAGGAGGGCACATAGCTAGCATTCAGCCCAGTGGCCTTTAAAATATCTTTTCCTCAAAGGACACTTGGTAAAACAGATAGGCCAATGTCTGATGCTTGTTTGGAATCCACATTTCTTTAAGTGAACTAAATTGTGGAATTGCAAACTCGGCCCCAGCCCCCCCACCCCACCCCACTGCCAAACTGAATTCATTGAAATTCATTAATAGCAATAGGAATTTTTCAATTGCAGTCCCATGCCAGAGCTGCATAGCGTACATGGTTTTATGGAGGCGAGTCTTCGGTCAGTATGAGCCCTTCTCAGAAAAGTATTTGCCCTTTTCCTGATGTCATTGCATATTTGTCACATGTAATGGTTTCCCATCTTCAGACAAAATGTAATATTAGAGGAAGGGAAACAGTACAATCACATTCTTAAAAAGAATTATTTGTTATATTTAAAAGTAATTGTTTCATTGACAATATCCACCATTTAACTAAATACATCAGTCATTAGATTCAACTAATGTAACATGGCCAAGTTATAGTGGGTCTAGCCGTTGAACTGAAACTTCACCAAAACTATACTGTGCAAAATTACTATTACTTATTTACTAAATGTACTGATATAATCCCCAAGACTTTTGGTGTAATTTTATATGCACAGATGAGTCAGTGGTGAAACTTTTTAGATAGCGTGGGTCCCCATAGTGTCTGACTAGAAGCTGACGACTGGATCTTTTGCCAGTATTGAAGGAACCATGAATTCCAGTACCAGAAAATTTTGCCCAGCCATCTGTCCATGAGGTGACTGTTTTGTCATTGGGTTTTGTCATAGGACAATGATCCAACAGATAAAAGCAATCCCTTATTTGAATGGCTGAGTAGAAACAAATAAAAATTTTTGAAATACCCGTACTCTATATCTGTGGCTCCTAAACACAGGTCCATGGAGCTGTGTTGATCCCTTTGCAACATGTCTGCTGGCCCCCTGCATTTACAGTTTTTCATTGCAGAGTTAAAAATTTTTAAAAAGTGCAGGATAGTTGCCATTTTAACCCACACAGTTCTGAAATAAATTCTCAAAAAATTTGAAATTATCTTGTGCTTTTGACAACCTATCATGTGGCAACTTGTTTAAAAACCCCTTTGCGCAGATATAGACGCCGGCGACCGTGAATTCCGAAATTTAATTCCTAAATAATTCTGTAATTGAATTTCCAAATGTCTTGCTTCACTGGAATAATTTTCCACAGTCTCTGTGACACAAATACTGAGTTATAAATAACTCATGCATAACAGAAAAAAATAGGCTTTATTTGTATTCTGCACAGAGGGGTTAAAAGAGTTTCCTTGTGGGAGCTCTTTTAAACAAGTCGCAACAGGATAGGTTTTTAACAGCGTTGAATGTGATATTTACATCACTGAGCGACACTATTTGCATTTAGCACTCTAAAGGTTATATGTGTGGTGGTCCTGGAGATTTTGAGGCCCAGGGTTTCTGGAACACTGGCTGAAAAACTTTGAGAAATGCTGGTCTAGTCATAGTCCTGGCTTAAAGCTTAGATCAGCATCTCAGGCTCAGAATCCCTCCATTAGGTCTGAAAATATGACAGGGTGCAGGGTCAGAACTCAAACACAGGCTGAGGCTCAGTTCTCAGATTATATTAATACTCTTGTTCAGGCAGTCCAGATTGGTAACACGCAGGAGAAATGCAGTGCAATAGGGGTAATCCTAATCAGAATTCCAAAACAGTCCAATAGTCAGTTACCATGAAGTCTGTGCACTAAAGCCAAGGAATATGAACGATCAAAAAACCAGGAAGCAGTCGGAGGTAACAGAAGATCGATCGCACATAAGGGACTGAACTAAGTCGTAAATCGAAAACAGAAAATAAATTGCGGCCAAGGAATTGTTGGAATCAAAGAATGCTTGTTGATGGACACAAGGAAAGCTATCTAACAAACTTGTGATTTGGGCTAAGCAGGAAGTGCAGTATAGAAGGTAGGTGAGTGACTGATTACGTGGATAACAGGAGTGAGTGAGCTGATGAGATGTGCTGGGAGTGGTTACAGGGAGGGTGTGGTTACAAACAAGGAAATGAGTGAACTAATTAACACACAGAATAGGGAGGATGAGGGTAGGAGTGAAAACAAAAAGCATGTGGCGAATGACAGGTAATGGAAAATAACTGATCTAATACAGGGAACTGCTAAAATGAGACAACGAAATATGTAAAATAATAAATACACAGAAAAATGTGCAACAGTCATTACAGAACAGGGTCAAGCACGGACAAATTAATTCAGCTCCGCAAGGGTTGTGCTGAAGTTCTACCACAGCAGTATGAAAGGCTAATATCAAAATAGAGAGTGTGTTTCAGTGTAGTTACAGCTGCGAAAGATGGCACAACCCGGATCACAGTACGGCTTCAACACTGGGACTCTAGTTGTATCGTCACTGTTATGAAGAGGGAGCTGTATTTGCCCGAAGTGACACTGCCTCTGAACTCTCTGATCCGCGAGAAATCAGCATTTACATAAGAGGCTTACCCCAACCCTACTGCCCCCACTGACAGAGAGCAGGGAAAAGCTTTTGTCTGAGGAGTAACGATTTTCCAGATTCATGCCAGAGTTGCAGAAAAGGCTGATTCTGAACAAAAGTCTTTATTGGCCTGTTTCGGCCTGTTTTATGGCTTTTGTGTGATGCCAAAGGTTTTGTGTAAACAGCCTCAGTTTTTGGACCTGTCCTTGACAGCAAACATGACCTGCGGTGTTCCCAAGTGGCACAAGTGGTCATGTGACCTTGACCTTACTTCTCTGCATATTTCCAGGATGTCTAGTGCGCGTTCTCTCTCTCCCTCTCTCTCTCTCTCTCTCTCTCTCTCTCTCTCACTCATTGTCTCCATCTCTCTCTCACTCTCTCTCTCTCTCTCATATCTCTGTGGGTTGTGGCTGAAAAGACCCACTTTCATCCAGGCTAAAACGAGCCTCTTTCCTGGGACCACTGATCCCCATAAGCTTCTATTGAAATGACTGCACTGGCCTGGTTAACAGTCAGTGCAAGCCTCTGATCCCAGTGCCATCTCTATCACCATGATAAAGCCCTCTGAATGGGCAAAGCAAATTAATCCAACTAACAGCTTTATTTGCTGAATTGTGTGACTGTCAGAAGGTGAACTTCCACATTAATGTTGAAATGCTTGCTCCTTATTGGTTGAAGGGTCTGTAGTGGAGAGGTTGCTCATGACATGGGGTATTTTAAAAGGGTTACCTGGTTGTTGAGCTTTTGTAAACAATTACCTGTATCCTGTGACCTGTTGGTAAGTGAACATTGGGCTTCTTGCGTTGAATCTGATGGTGAATACTAATTTTTTGAAGACACAGATGAGGAGTTTCTCTGCTTTAACAATAAAACAGTATGTGCATCTGTAGCTGTGAGTCCAAATCATCATCATCAAAGAAAAGGACATTTTTACGAGAGGGTAAAGAAAAGAGTTATTGCACTCAGTGCAGAGCTATAGATACTACCAATAGTAAATTACATGGCAGTGTCAGTAGCAGGCTCTCCTGGTCATTTTCAGCTTGATTGACAGTTGCACTGTCGAAAAAAATCTTGCAAGAGCAAATGACTCTCTCTTTCTCGGTCTCTCCCCCTCTTCCCCCTCCCGCCTCACCTCTGTGTATTTCTCTCACCCCTTTTTTCCTGACAGCAAGCGCTGGAAGACCTGTTCCAGGATGAGGATGAGGATGATGATAAAGATGACAAGGTAATTACCTCTGCCGTGTGTCTGCCTGTAGCAATTCATCCTTCCGGCGAAACAGTGTAGAGCTCATCTGGGGCTAGTTCTTCAGAAACGCTGACTCCTCCGACAGTTTCACACCTTGGACAAAACGCCATCTTTGTTATGGGAGGGGGAATGAGGGGAGTATTCGATCGATATCTTAGTCTTACCTTAATAAGCCTCATAGAGTTATTTTTACTGATTAAAATGCATAATGGTAGTTTTTTTTGTAGGAAGGGGTGGGGGGTCAACACTATTTCACAAAATTCTCGCAAAGCTAACACTGTTTCACAGGTGAACACATAAGAGTACCATTGTCTCCCTCACTCAGCCAACCCCCCATGCCAGCAAAACCAAGTGTTAATCTTCCCTACAGTTGTTGTTGAGGAGCACTGTGAAAGTAGCTATAAATCCTATTTCTTGTTATAGTCTTTTTTTTGGCTTCCCTCCAGGAACAAAAATAATGTCCTCCACTTGATAGCTGTTCTGGAAGACAGCAGCGTTGACTATGGAGCACCGCTGTTAGTTGAATAATATGTCTGACCACTCAGCTGTGTGTTCAGACATGTTGTAAAATGACAGATTTTTTTTTTTGTTATAAGACATGATGGAAATGAATAAATGACTAAAAAGCCTCAGGTTTGCAGTGGCAGTTGTTAATGTTGTAATATTATTTACTTCAGTCTTTCAGGAACAAGTGTAATGGCTTTTGTTGGGGTTGTGGAAAAAATGCGTTGTAAAGAGCAGAGGTAGACAGGAGATGCATTATAGAGAATACACATCTTCTTAGCCCCTCACAGCTGCCATACTAAACCAAAGAATAATTCAAACCTGCCCTGACACCAAATTCCTCCTCAAATTTCCTCCATATAGTACTTCCAAAACAACTGCTAACAATTAAGCCAGAAAGATTTATTGGCAAATATGGCAAATTTCATGACTTTAGCACAAAGTGATTGAATGTAGATCTATGCCAACCTTAAGAGCCATTCCGTGAGAAAATTGCACTTTTTGAAGAAGTTGAGGAGTTGACCCCCCTGGAATTGAATGAAACTTGGCAGATAGGTAGATAATAGTCTACCTATCTGCTAAACTTTTCATTTTCAGAGAAAACTAGCTGTGTGCATCACAATTCAAAAACAACTTCTTTGGTACTTCGCTGGGGATGGGCAATACTTGCATCCAGCATACAGTGCCCCCTGGAGGCGAATTTTTCCGACTTTTGATGTTTAAAATCATCTACACTGAAAATACTACTATTGAGATTTTACTAATGCTGTAATGTACTCCAAAGAGACTATGTATCCAGAGAATTTCAGATCTTGATCTTGCTGGGTAAACAAAATAATGCCACCTAAACATAGGCACAATCTGCCATGAAATGGTCAATTTTGAGTTTTCCACCAACTTTGGCTCCATCTAGCTTGAAAGCATGGATACTACCAAAGAAATGCTTGGTATTCCTGAAAATAGAGCTCCAAAAGCACAGCAAACAGCATTTACCCTCACAGTACAAATCTGGGTTACAGAGAAAACATACTGCAAACATGCACCAAAAATGAATTTCAACCATCTTTCTGGCCGTCTATTGCACAAACACAGCAAGATACCAAAGTACTATTCACTGAAAATGATAGTCTTGTTGTGTGTAAACACATAATAAAGCATTCTAGTTTGGTATATGTCTGGGATATTATTTTATTCCCATTCCCATTTTCAATTTTTATTGGTATTTCTCAAATAATTCTGGCTCTATAACGCAGTAACCCAGCTTGGCGCTGATGTGGTGCTAAAGTCTAACCGGACTTGAAGTGTCACAGGTCATGATAAAAGTATAACATATTTGGTGCTGTGTACCCTTAAGTCATGATAGTTGATCTAAAATGTGGTGTCAACAGCAAAACTGAGCCACTTAAGTGCATTCCAGATGGCGCTATTGGCAGGCACAGTGAAATACGGACCTAAAAATTCGGCTTTTTCTGTGAGACGCTCATATCTACCTATTTGCCAAGTTTCATTCAATTCCAGGGGGGTCAACTGCGCACCGAATGTCGAACTCTCATGGAATGGCTCTTAAAAAATATTACTTCAATTGTGACTTTGTATGACTTTGTATGTATTATTGTCCCTGGCTTTGGTATCTAAAATACCAATTTATAAACTTTGCTAATTATCTATATTTTGTACAAAGCTCTACACTAAGAGTATGAATCAGACTTTGATAGAAATTTCAATATTCATTATGAATGATGGTTGCCTGTTGTGCACATATTGTTAGAAGTAGAGCAATATAGATGTGGGAATATTCTAAGATCTGTGTTGATACACTGAGCAATTGAAAGTCTGCTGCTGCCAGAGGTGCAAGGCTTTATGGTCCCCTGTTTTTCTCATGTTAGGGAATTTGAATGTTTTGACAACAACGCAGGAACAATTGAAGAGTTGGAATGCAAAACCCACGAAGTCCACTCAACCTCTTTTGTTTTAAATTGAGTTTTTTTTACTCAGCATATTATTATGTATGAGTATTATGCTGAGTAAAAAAAACTCAATTTAAAACAAAAGAGGTTGAGTGGACTTTGTGGGTTTTGCATTCCAACTCTCCAATTGTTTTCATTGATGACATTCTTCAAAATTTGCTTCTTTAATCATTTATTAAGCAATTTAACAAGTATGAGTATGTGAAATTAGAAGATATTAATCCAGAATATTGTTTCAATTGTACAGACAGAATTATTTTTTAATTCTTAATATCCCAGAAAATATTGTGGTAATTTGATTCCGTTTATGTGCATTTTGTGATTTATGGCTGCCCTTAAAGCTGGACCAGAATTGGGGGGGGGTAAAGATCTAGCCACACTGAAAAGACTATTGCAGAATAAACGGACACATGTCTATGCCTTGTTCTTGCCGGAGTCTAACAACTGCTGGAATGCTTGCGTAATTGCTGCCTTAGCTGTTCAGAGGGAAATGACATGTTTGAACTGTGATATTTCCAATGGGTGTTTTTAAATGATGGTTTACATGTGATATGTGCAGCGTGTTCATTAAGAGTCCACTGCAATACTTTTCGAATAACTTGTCTTCAGTATGGTACAATACCCTTTAGTAGAAATGGGTGGGTTTTTTTTTTTTTTTAAACTATGATGAAAAGACAGCACATGCCCCCTCGGATCTGATTTTTTGTGTACCCCTCAGCATTTGGCAGCAGCAGGCAGCAGCAAATAGGTTGTGCACTGATGGCATACACTACAGACCAGAAGTTTGGAAGCAAGGCCAATTCAGGTTAAAAATTTGGAGGCAACTTCAAGTTTCTGTTCACAATGCCTTTCTTAAAAACCAGTATGAAATCTATGGATTTTGGGATGTATTAACTGCATGATTAGACTTTTCTCTCATTGATATGCACCATTTTCCTCTATCTACCTTTAGGTGCTGTATACATTGATGTTACCAGACCATTGCTGAATAAATGTTAACAAAAGAAAGGAGAGGCTTAGTTTTCGAGTTGAGAAGATTTGCAAGAGTCACAACTTCAGTGAAAAAGTAAAAAACAAATCACAGTTTGCATTATTCACTTCATGTCAGGGTTTACAGCCCACCGGATGCCAATGGCAGTCTGGCGGGCACTAGGACCATGGGCCTAGTAATATTATTTTATTACTATTTATTAATATTTTTTATTTTATTAAAAAAGTTGTCCTCCATTGGTCTTGACTGTGATGCCTGCTTGTGGTTCCAGGACTATCTCTCTAATAGAACACAAGCTATTTTGCTTGGGGATGTGAAGTCTCAATTTTTAAAAGTGACGAAGGGAGTACTCCAAGGATCCATACTTTGGCCGATTTTATTCACAGTTTATATTAATAATATTGCTCGTAATATTGCAAATTGCAAGGTTCATTTTTATGCAGATGACACTGTGTTGTACTCCTCTGCACCAACGTGTGCCCTGGCCATTATCTACCTGCAATCGGCTTTTAATCTTTTTTTGTACAAATTTGATCTTGCTTCCAAACTTTTGGCCTGTAGTGTATATAGAGTGAATATATCATTAGATATTGCATCCAATAACATTATATATGTGCAGCCGCGCACAGTATGTTAGTTTTAATGTACGAATACCTGTTTTGCTGCACGTTGGTGACGAAAATATATTAATTTACTTACGCTAATTTAACTGGGGGGTGTAAAAGCATAATAGTGGTCAAACAGCTGTAACAAAGTAAATATTTTGTTGCCCATCGTGATAGAGTCTGCCTATGACATCGCATCAGGATTGGTTCAGAAATGGCACTATAGATAAAACAATCACTGAGTTACATGAGTGCTGATCAGCAATACCATGCTCAATGTTTTCTGCGCATATACTGCAGCACTCCTCTGAGGAATGCTTCATTTCGCAAAATAATCAAAATGGAGTCAGACACCATAGTTAATCCTTTCAGCGCCATAGGAAACTATAGTTGCCCAACGACGTAAGATATCAAAATCAGATGCTGTTGAAAACCTATCATAAACAAGTCGCCACATGATAGGTTTTCAACAGCTCAGGATAACTACATTTTTAATTCCATGAAAATTTATTCAGCGGTCAAAGGGTTAATTCTGTTGTGTATTGGGTTGATGTTGACCAGCTTCTGTTCATATAGGAGAATAGAACAAGTAGAGTGGTCTCTCTTTCTGGTAAGCTACCAGAATTTGATGGACCCGCGATTTTAATAGCTTAATAGCTGACAATGGGAGGTTCATACTAAATTCATATCAGGCAGCTGTCTGGAACAGAGGTCCTGGATCTGTGAGCCTGAACAGTTTGTGTGTGAATGCCATCGGTCTAACCCTTAGTCTCCATCACTTACGACCATGTGCAGACTGCTTTCCCCACACTTTTACGGTACTCTAAGTTTTACTGATTCCCCTTTTGTCCCTGATTTTTTTTTTTCCCCGGAATCGAAGATTCGGGGGCATATTGTTTTGCCCCTGTCCGTCTGTCTGTCTGTCTGTTTGTCTGCAGCAGGAAAAAAAACTTTAACCTTGGCCGTAACTTTTGATTGGTCAGAGATGGGCCTTTGATGCTTGACATGTGTATCCCTTGTCACGAGACCTTTCGGATGAGGTCATCATTTTTGACCTTGTTCACCATGTGACCTTGACCTTGGCGTGGGACGCATTTTACAAAAACTTTAACCTTGGCCATAACTTTTCATTGGTCAGAGATAGGCCTTTGATACTTGACATGCGTATCCCCTGTCACAAGACCTCGCGGATGAGGTCATCATTTTTGACCTTGTGATCTTGACCTTGGCATCGGACGCATTTTCCAAAAACTTTAACCTTGGCCATAACTTTTGATTGGTCAGAGATAGGCCTTTGATACTTGACATGTGTATCCCTTGACACGAGACCTTTCGGATGATGTCATCATTTTTGACTTGTGACCTTCACCTTGACGTTATTTTGATTTCACAATAGCTTCCTGGAAAAGTTTTAAAAATTTTATTAGCTATTTAACCCTTTGTATGTCAAAGCGGTTCCATCTGGTCCTTTTCCATATTATAAATCCAAACTACTGTATGCTTATATCCGGGGTTGTCAGTGTTTCACAAACACATCTTGTTCCTCAATAAAAGAGACTGGATGATGATTAAAACAGACTTTCAAGATGGAAATAAGGTGAACTGTTGCTTATATTTGACTCTGCACTGTGAGTCGATCCTGCGGTAGTGTTTAGAGATGAGCCCTCTATCAGAGCATGACAGACACGAGTTACTATGGACCATTGGGAGGCCATACTGATCCACAGTTAAACTGGCTTGTACTACAGCAATATGTCCCACACTACACAAAACCCTTATTGTTTTATGTTGCCACATCTGCTCTCTTTCTTGCTCTCATCCCTCTTTTTCTCTCTCTGTCTCTCTCTAGGAACTATTTTCTCTTCTGATTTAGTGGCACTGTGAAAGTTGTAATGGTAATCAATTATTTTGCATGAGAGACAACTGTCTCCTCAAAGCATTACTTTCTCTGTTGGTTAGGGCAGCAGAATGAAATAGTGGGGAAATGTCAAGGGAGACTGGTCATATCATAAACAAAATAATTAGGGCAGGTCAATAAATGCACAAGTCCTTAATTTTAATTGCATCTGAAGCTTGCGCTGCCAGTAAGCGCAATGTGTCCCAGATGTTTGGCCGAGCTGGTGTAGCTGAAGAGCTGCTGTTAGCTGGGTAACCTTTGGTCTCGAGGCAGAGCTGAACCGAGACACCTGTTCTCCATTGGGTTTGCCCCTGCTTGAAACCTAACGAATGTTTCCATTTAGCTGATCGGTCGGAAATTTTTCTCTCTGGAGCCAGGTAGGTCTCTTATCCTGTCTCAGAGCCCTGCAGAATTCATTGGGACAGCTCACTGCCCTGAAATCCTGTCATCCGTCTGCAGAAAAAGCTCATACTCTCTACCCTTACCCCACCTCTCACCTCACCTGCTCCTCATAGATTGGGCTGAGTAATTTCAGCACTATATGATTCAGGACAAAAGGCTTCCACATCTGGCGTATTATAAGGTTTTTCTGTTTCTCAACTATTTTGCTCTTCCTTCTGGTAAGTCCTTGCCCGCTTTCCACATGAAATAGTCAGGTGTGCTGTAGGGCTTGGGCTGTATTTAAATATATGCCGTAGTATTGTTTGCCTGGAGCTTGAGCCGTTAAAACATAATCAAACTGTGCAGCTGTATGACCCCATGAAGACAAACACATTTGAGGAGTGTGTTCATCTAGAATAGTGTGATTGTTTACTTCACAAATATAAAGAGACAGAACTGGCTCAATTCTTGGATCAGATCGCACTGCTCTCAATGGTGTTCAATGAACTGAAATTTGGCACCACACCTTCGACTTAAGATACTTTTGGAAAAAAAAAAAAAAAAGCTTACTCTTTGAACAGCAACACTATCTTTGGTGGTAGGAAAGCACATTGGGTGCAAGGAACCTTCCTCTCTAATGGACATGACCCAGAAATAGAATGGCTAGTACTCACCAGGACAAAGAGCATCTGAATTGTCTATTTCGTGAAAGAATGGAGGCAATTAGCTCTGGCGAGAAAACACAGGACCAAACTTGGGATTCAGGAATGATTGATTATGGACGACAGTTTGTTTAAGTAATAGGATAAGTCTTTCGTATCCTTAAGTTTTCTCTTATCTTTGCTGTCAAGCTCATGATGTATTGAATGAAAGGACATCCAATTTCTCTCTAACATGTCCAAAGTGACTGAACCTCATTAAAACTACAGACCCATACATTAGTCCATCAGTTGCAGCTGCTGTATTCAATCCTGTGTAACTTCAGGCCCATTTTAAACTTTAGTGGAGATCCCACTGTTTCCAAAGATCCCAAACATGTCCTGCTGAATTTGGGAAATATGTAAAATGATGTACAAAATCTATATATTTTCCGTTTGAAATAATGCTGTGGCCATAAAAAGCATGGCATCCTGGGTTTGAATATTTCTCTCAAAATAATTTTGATGTAGCTTCAGTGAAGCAATGCAACCAATAGATAGAGAATATGTATGTGACATTGTCCTACAATAAAAGTGCTCTTTTCTGCCTTTGAACTGACTCATGGTAAAACTTAGGTGTAAAGTCAGATTTAAGGGGTTAAAATTGTCATTGCAACTGTCCCTCAATCCTTACAATGTTTCATGTTGAGGACAAGGAAAAGTGGAGAGGAAGGGAAAAAGGCTGTTTGTTTAAGAGAATTCGGATGCTCCCTATGCATGGAGAAATTAGTTTCAAGCTTGCAGAGGTTCCCTTCCTGCTCCATATTTGTTGTCCTCTGTGAAATGGAGCCAGTACTTGACAGCATTACGGTTTTATTTCCGGAACTGCACCAGAAATTAATATTTCTAATTTTCCCTTAGTCAGCCTCTGCGATCGAGAGCACAATATAACCTGCAGAAGAATTGTACAAAGAGTGTGGGGGTATTTTCTTAGCCTCTGGGAAAATGGTTTTCTCGGGTATTTTTGATGCAGTGTGCATGCAACATTTTTAGTGTGTTTACGGAGGAATGATTCATTTAACTTTGCATTCATCCTTAGTTGAGTCTTTAAACTTTTTAAAAAGCATTGTGGAATCAAGATGTAACAGAAAGCAGTACCTGTACTATGGCTTGCTCCTTTACAGCAGAAATGATCTTGAGAGTAACGGTTTAATCTAGTAGCCAATATGTTGTGTTAAAAAAAGTCTTTTTGCCATAAGAGCCAGGCACAGAGCACAGTGATGTTGCAGTATTAGTTATTAGTGATCGCGTGCTGATACAGATCTGGCTTCTTAGGGTCCACTGGGGCCGCCCAGCACACAGCCTGTCTTTAGCCTGTTGTTGCTGCCTGTCCCTCTGGCCAGGCCTGTATAATGTGATTGAGATGACACGTGGCCTCGAGCAAATACTGTCATCCCTGTGAATTACAGTTTTCCGCGGGGAAAACTTGAATCACATCTTTGCAGATTTACACCCGAGAAAGTTTAACAGCTGACTCCGTGCATAGTCCACATTAAGCATCAGTATTTTTTCCTTTCTCAAGTCAGAACAGCAGGGCCCAACATTGCGCTCACGATGGGTTGGTAACTCAGGTGATTAGCTGTTCTAGGACCCCCTCAACCGCGAATAGTCGATGAAAGCCTTATTGTCTCCATTTACCCCAGACACTATTCTGTTTTTCCTTGATGACTGGTGACTGCTGCCAGTTCACAGTCACACAGATGGACTGTTTCCTTTTTCTGAAATCCCTGTAATGTGAGGAAAACTCTGTAATCAAAGTTATAACGTACAAATTGTTGTACTGTATTGATTTTATTTTATCAAACTTTCTCATTCCATATTCTTGCATTCTGGAGACAATAACTACTCTAAAATTTCACATCTGGAATACAAATTTTATTGCAGCTTATGATTTTTTGTCTTGCCCCATAAACATTTCTCATTACAGGGAATATACACCTGCTGATGGCCTTAAACTGTTGTGGTTCACACCAACCAAATCACCCAGCAATGATCAGCTCTTCATATACACCTGTGCAAAAGTAAGCACCACCAAATTCAAATTTTAATTTTCTGAAAATGGGCAGGTTTTAGCTTGCGTTACACTTGCATTACATGTTCAGAAGGCTTTGTCATGAACCGTGCTAAATTGCTTATGCCGAATATTAGTTTAAGCGGCACTTCTGAAAACTTACGTCTCATCTTAGTCAGATATTGACTCTGTTTCTCCCAATTAAACCCAGGACTGCAGGAGACAGTTTTTTGGCGAACACAGATCTTGCCATCTTTAAACGACAGTAGGCCCATACTTTTAACAGCATTACATGTGTTAAAAATATACCCCTTCTTTAAACGCTAAGTGTGAACAGTGTGAAGTAAAGATCAAATTCCTTTCAAACTGATTTTATATGCCAGGAAATGTATGTCCAAGCCATATTTTCAAGAAATAAGCAATGTATGCTGATGTTATTAGTCTTCTGGTGAAGTGAAACTTGTTTTAAGAATTGGGTGGTGCCTAACTTTAGCCGAGGTTGTCTATTACGCACTGAACAGATGTGCGGCAATGACAGTTTTTAACTGGGGGTGTAAAGTTGGGACCTTTGTTTACGGATCTTGAGGTAGGTCCTGTGTCCTTTAGGCTCAACAATTATGTCTGGGGTCCAGGAACCACTCCCATCCATGTGCTCATCTGACACCTCTTGCTTACTGTGCACTGAACCCAAAAAATCCTGTGCCGTGTGTACAGACAGCCAGTATCACACAGACCTCCCTGTTGATTATGGGTGTACCCAACTCGACTGGTATTAATCCATGCTAAATTGATTTCCTTCAGTGAAAATTTCCAATAGTATGTAAACAAGTAGACCTTAAATTATTATCTGAGAGGAAACTAGAGATGATTTTTGGACGGAAGGAACCACCTAATATCTAACATATTATATGCTTATTTTATTGGGAGATTTGGTTCAGGTTTGACAGGTCATTCTTTGGCTATATCCCCAGAAGAGAGTTTTCGAGCATTTGCCTTGCTGGTTAATGCAGATGTACCTATTAATACAGGTGACTTTCTCTGTGTCTGTTGATACTACTTTTTAGATGCACATTTTAAGCCTTCATGGCTACTTAGGTGGAATGCAGTGTAGAAGACGCTGGAAGCTTTGACCTTTAAAAATTGCATGCTCGTAAATCTTTGAACTGAAAACATAAAATGTTTCCCTTTTCCCATTAGGTTGAGGATTTGCATTAATGGACAACTGCAGCGAAGGTTATGACTCAAGGATGCACAGAATGTGCTTGGTAGCTGCACAGTTGAACACTACCGAGGCTTAAGGTTGCTGAGTGTAATAGTGATTATGCACAAAATGGATGTCATGCCTCCTGTTAATTAAAAGCAAGAGCAGCAAATAAGTGAATTGAGTACTTTGGTACAGTACTTCATATTGTTCTCTGCTTTAGAGAGAAATAAAGTTCGCTTTATTGTGGTTTAAAACATCCCTGGGACTGGCCCATAAGGGGACAAGGCTCTACTCACCAGCAATATCATGAAAGAGGACATTTTTGGCCTCCAGGATTTTGGGCTGGATGAATAGCATAGTGTGTAAATCCACACACTGTAGCCACCCTAGGTTACTCCAAATTGAGTGTCCCCAGAGTTGATGGAGAAGAGATGGTGTGGGTGCAGCACTGAATCACTGATTCCTCTGATGAACTATCCATTCTCTTAAAGACGGACTCAATTTCAGTCTCAATCAGTTCAGGCAATGAATTGACTTTCAACTTATAAACTTAAAGGGAAGTTATGGCTTTTTTTCTTAGTGAATGAACTTATTTTCAGTTCATTTTCTGACTGGTTTGAGCTGATCTGGGTAATGACTCAAGCAGCCATTCATGTCAGGCTTTGATTAGTTGTATCAGATGTTTTAATGCTTCTCCGGAGCTCTGGCTACTCTTAGAATGACCCTTGCGGACTCATTGCTCAAGGTCATGGATAGGTTATTCACGGTAGTCTCGCTCTGTAGTGATCTAAATGTTGCAATTTCAAACATGTCAAGAAGAGACCCTCTCTGGCTGTGATTGATATAAGACCTCAACACCAGAAGAATAGGCATGGACTACTATCCCCTAATGTCCTGAAGTGGCCCTTGCTGCTTGGACTAACTGCCAGAAGATACTCTCTTTGGTTTTGTCCCGGAAGAAATAGCAACGTTCACTGGGTAGAACATTGCTTGCTGTTAGACCGTGCAGGAAGTCTGGTATGGTTTTGTATTTTTGCGATCTGTAAATGCTGTCGGGATGCTTTGCCGGTGAGTTAGCGGCCGCGGTCTAAGCAGAACAATGGGTCGCTCTGTGTTCCTGCTTATTCCTGTGGTTCCCATTGAGATTCTGGATCCGGAGCCTCCGACCTCATCTAAATGAGTTCCTTTTTTATTTGTGGTTTTGACTCAGAAGTCAACAGGGTTCACTTGGAGCTTTAAGACTCCTGGCTGGACTTATTTCGCAAGGGGTTTTTTAAATAACGTCCAGTTTTCTATATCGTCAAACAAGTGTTGATAGGTTGGCGGTATTGTGACAAATTACCGCCAGTTCATACATTCATCCTGCAAATGTAACAGTGTTCTTCTGTTTTTCAGACTGAAGTTTTGCTGGAGATGATGGTGAATGCTTTCTTTACCTGACAATTTGCACTTCATACCAATCTCTTGGTTCAGGGATACGGAAACCAGGCGTTCGAGCCTATTTTTCTATCCGAACATCAATTTACTGATTAATGGCTTATCTTTTATCCTGTTTGTACATCAGATGTGATTAGATGGAAAAGGTTAAAAGACCAGCAGTAATACTGGCTTTGAGAGTCAGATTTGAGCATTCCTGCTTTTTAACATGTCATTGTCATCATTCTTAATTTAATTGTGATCATTTTTCAATTATTGCCATAAAATGTATGGGCTTAGTATTTTTTTTTTATTTTTTATTTGGCATCTCCAATCCCACCCGAATTTTGAATGCCCAATCCGAGAACTATGTACAAGGCTTGCTCGTATGCGACCCCTTGTTGCCAGCTCAGGTGAGAGAGACAGTTCACGGCTCTCCCCTGAAGCACACGCCTGTCAGCCCCTGCATCTTTACACTCATTGATCGAAACTATCGCAAGTTCAAAACAAGGGCAGAGGGTACCCGAACATGAGCAAGCTCAGAATCTCACTGATGAGCGCCCGGCTGGCCAACAGGAGGCGCTTGAGCAACGAACTAGGCAATCATTTTTAATTTCCCTTCCCAGCAGTCCCTTACCAATTTGCATTCAGCGCTTCAGCCAATCGTGCGCTGTTCTGATGGGTTTGGTATTTTAAAACCAACCAAGAATCATTCCTTTGGGAAGGAAAAATTGCGTTCGCTTCACTGTCTCATGAGTTTTAAGCAAGGCTCATTAGGAGGCTGGTGATGAGGCATGCTATCACTTCAGATGCATCCTCACAGTGGTTAGACAAACTCTCGCATCACTGCCATAACCTTTCGCCACTTGGTTACAGAGTAGTTCTCAGGGTAGCCTCGTTTTCAGGAGATGGAGGGCAGTTGGACACCCTCCACAGCGAAGGATAAAAACAATTGGCCCCTATTCATCAGAGTGGCACCTGTAAGCCCTGTGGGAGCTGAGGGTGAGGGTGGCAGGCAAAGGAGAGTGAGGGGAAACCCGCAGTGTCTTGTGATGATGAGGTCGCAATGGGAGATGAGGGAAGGTAGGTGGTGGCAGGTAGGGGTAGTTGGGGGGGTGGGGCTTGGGATGACCTTCTGACTGGCTGACGGACTGAGTTTTGGGAGAAGGTTGTGTGCAGTAAACCAGGTGCAGTTCCTGTGCAAGTATCCCGCAGGTGTGCTAGGACTGCAGGGGGGCACGTTCAGGTCGCATCCAAGATGATTATTATGCTAGAAATACACTCACCGGACTATTAAGTCTTCATTTGCCAAGATTTTTTCGCGGAACTGTGTGCTTTAGGCCCAGCAGAGGCTATTCTGAGGGTGAAACGTCCCATTTATTTTGTGTGCCATCCGGGACTGAACTGCACTGACCTGGTTCGTCCTTGCAATTTATTGTAAAATCGTCTTTGGACTGAGGGTTAATATGCTCAGCATCTTTCAGCGTCGGTTTGGCTATACTTCTATTTCCTGCTCAGTTGAAAAAAGTGTCATGTGTGGAAAACAGTTAACTGAGTTCTGTCCGTCATGCCCGGTTGAAGATGTACACAATGTTTTGTCGAGGAAGGAAAAGGGAAAATATATGTTCCCCCCCATTCTCCCACAGATTTCTCTTTGACTTAATTGTTTATATTAGATTCAAAAAACAATCAAAACAAAACAAGAAAATTCTTTCATCCAAGCCTGGAAAGGGCCCAAGTAGCAGGATATCTACAGCTGATCATTTCCCCATAGATTGACATTTTTGTCACAGCCCTTATTGTGGTGAGGGAAGTCTGTGAACTTAAGGAGACCAGTTAATGGCAGGGTAAGCAGGGCGCATTTGGGTCAGCTACACTCTGTTTAGATGGGTTGGGAACCAGTCTTTTTGTGTGTGTGGGGGGGGGGGGGGGGGGATGTCTGGCCAGAAGACGTTTTTGGCAGGGAGATCTACATCTGTCCCTCGGAAAGAAAGCCTCCCGACAGTCTGCACATGTGTATCCTCTTTTTCGTCGGCACAAAACTTTTACTTTGTGTCTTAAAATCCGCTTCCTTCGGTTTGTTTGATGCTTACTTCACTCACTTTGTGGCCAGTGCTTACTCAGTGCTGCTGTTCATTTTCGGGGCCCTTCCTGGTATGTTATTGCCAGCTACAGTGCATTGTGGGGTGGCATGAGTAACACAGCGCCTTTCCATTTGTCGCCGTTGCTCTGTCTCCCCTAAATAGAATTCACTAGATTTCGGCCCTTATCATTGGCCTTCCACATATGTAAATTCCAAGCGTTTTTCATGTTATTTCCAGAGCAGTAGTAGTCAGGGCCAGTCCTGGAGACCAGAATCTTGTGTTTTTAAAGTTGACCAAATTTCAAATTGAGACCAAAGGAACCAGGTTTGTTGAGCTGATTGCAGGATAAATAGCCCTGCTCAGATAAATGTCCCTGCTCAGTGTGGAAGACTCTTTGACTTCTGGCATTCATTATGAAATAACTTCAGTGGCTTTCTTTCTGTTTTTGTCTCCTGATCTTTATGGAATTTGAAATATAAAGAGACTCATGCTCAGTGCTGCGTAGCTGAACAAATGTATTTTAGATGGCTAAATTGAGTCAGTTGAGTAAATAAATCATTTTTTCTACAGTATCGATGGCCAGGATGCCCTGTGCACAATCCCACAGTAAAATCAGTGGCAAACCAGGGCACTGAACCCTGGGCCTTCAATAGAACCGTAGGACCACACTTAGCAATAAACAATTACACAAAGCTATGGAAATATTACCCAGAGTCCTGTGTCACATGTAAGTTCAGCATGTTAACGGTTTATCTGCCCAATATGGCTACACAACACGTAAAGGCCAACCAGGCTGAAAAGCAGGCAGACAAAGCTGGTTTCATGAATCACTGCATTTAATTAGGTGACATGTAAAATTTCTGGATTAGCTTGTGAAATGAAATGATATCAGCAAATCATGTTGTCTTATTACAACACAATACATACAATATATGTTTACCTGGAATGAAAGTAAAATATCTGGAATATTCTTTAGTTAAAGATGGGTCCAGTCCAAATTTAATGGGTTTTTTTTTGTGATTTATTTATTTATTTCATCTTAGACACATTTAATTTCCATGTAGAGTTAAAGGTCAAATGCAAAGGTTCTCCTAACATTTGCCCATTTATAGTCAGGAATGTTGGTCTTAATATCAATAACTATGAAGTTTCAAGACACTTGCCCTGCCATGAAATATGGACAAATTAAACCGATCATAGATGACTCTTAAATTAGAATGTACGGAAACTGCTCAGAGGGCTTTGGAAATGATGTCACTAGTGTTATTGGAGCCAGGTCAGTCATTGACACCAAGTGCACATGGGGTACATTCACTTCATTCATTAGACATGGTACACTGGTCCATGGGCCTGTGGGTGACATGCTTTGTAGAGGCCATGTAACATTAATTCTGGAAAATGTCCTCTGAAATTTACAATGGACAGTTTTACTGTATTCTATACATTTGGTGCTGGAAACTGTGGCTTCTTTGCCTGAATGGATGGTTTGTAAGTGGCAGATGTTGGTGCGGCTGACAAACCAAGCGTAAGCTAAAAAGGGAGTCAAAATCTGTGATCTAGAAACTTGCAGATGTCTGAGGTGTAGAGGCTTCCCCAGATGTTATCTTATCTTACTCTGATTTGGTCCAGGTCATCCCTGGTCTGATCCAAACTGCTTGTCACATTTTCTAACTTAGGTTTTCAAAAAAAGTAGCGACTGATATTTATTTTGCTGTGTTAGCTAATCCAACGAGCTACCAAAAGTGATTAGCAAGCTGTTGGTTTAAGCTAATTGCAGTAGTAAGCTACACTAGACCTACTAACTGTGTCTTTCACAGCATAACCTCTGGGACTGTTTTTGATCAATTAAATGAGCTTCTGGCAGCAACATGATGACCAGTTGCACTGCATTCACCACCCCATTACGTTCTTGAATCCGTCTCACTCAGAAGTTAAAAGTTTTTGAGACAATTTTTATGTGCCATTAGCCCAGGCAGGCCGTTTTATGGAGTTGCCCTGGATTATCATGGCAAAAATTAGAATCATTGCTAGAATCTCAGTTTAACAGTTAGTTCAACAGATGAATTAGCATGGGTCACTTGTGGTGTCTTCTTTCTCTTAAGATGTGCACTGAAGTGAAAGTGTGGAAAGGGTAGTGTGAAGCAGTGCTGTTGCACTAATTCCTCAGCCAAGCAGTTTGTTGCTTGTTAACTAATCTATGATGCAGTGCTGCTGATGACAAATCAAGGGAGAGCTCTGGATGCAGAAGGGCATTCAGCGATAACACTGGAGGGAAAAAAACAGCAACTGATATCTTAATTTTTGCGGCGGAATATCATTACCTTTAGTTATCCGTGCCTGTTGTTTTGAGATTTGAGGGGGGAAAGGCGCGAGATGCTTAGCGAGCATAACGAAAGTGAACGGTACTGGTCCCTCGCTCCTTCAAAACTCATCAAATACGCAATCCAGCAACTCCAAAACGCTCTTGTGGACAAGTTGTGACCTGCACATTCGCCACGCTATAAAATAATAATGTATAATTACAAGACAGAGTTATTTTCAAGGCAAATGCATAACCGGAACTACATTCCAGACATACCGGCTGGGCGAGTGATTTCAAAAGCGTATGTTTAATGCAGCTACTCGCAACGTCTGAGGTGCGCACTGTGTTAATCCGCCCAGCCGATTATTCAAGAAAGTTGTTCCGAGTATTTGCTTCATGTGTCGTAATGTTTCATAATTGTACGTTATTATTTTATAGCCTGGTGAATGTGCAGGTCACAAGGTGTCCACGAGAGCGTTTTGGAGTTGCTGGATTGCGTATTTGATTAGTTTTGAAGGGAGTTTTGAAGGAGGGAGAGACCTATACTGTTCACTTTCGTTATGTTCGCTGAGCAGCTTGCGTCTTCCCCCCTGCCCCCGAATCTCAAAACAACGGGCACGGATAACTAAAGGTAATGTACCTGCTCATATAACTATAGGGATTATGGCAATAGGCCAATTTGCCAAAATGTTGAAATATCCCTTTAAAGTAATGGAAGAAGTCTGCAGCGCAAACTGTCATCTCCATAGTAATTATATTTATTGCTTTATATCCATCAAACAAATTTTTTGCAGATGCTATTCTTGACAATCACCAAACTCTCGGTCCAGTGAAAATATGCAGCAACCAATGATTCTGTCTGCAAATTTACAGATATTCGACAGGTCCAAGACAGTGACGGAAGACACCTTTTTTTTGTCTCTTTGACATTATTTTGGTTGTCAGACACTGTCAACAGACACATGCCTTCCAAGTATATAACAGTACCTTTTTGTAACTTTTAGCAAAAACGCCTTAAGACTTAAGGTTTTCATGCATTATTGTGCGATCTGCACCGGAAAAGAAATGTTCTCATTGAGGTAAAGAGTTAGCTTGCCCCTTGTATTACAGGTTTCCAACATCCATGATCAATTCTCCTGGAATCTCAGTTGAAGTTAGTAGAAGAGGCGTGCTTTTGCACACTCAGGAACAATTGAACTTTCCCAATCTCCTGTGTTTTTGCTACCCCCTGACTCTGAAACTAACTTCATAACACAGGAAATAAAAATCAGACGCACATTTCCAGGGGGCATGTGGAAACTGTTTGTATTCTGCTGATCCTTGACCTCTCACCCCTGACCTCTGGGCTCCTCTTCAACTTACCCTATTCTTGTTCTTTTCCTCTCTCCTCTGACTGTTTCTCCATTGCCCTTGTCCTGCGGGCCCAGCACAACAGAATGTAGGGATGCGTATTTTCTTTTAATCAATAATCTGAAGCAGATGGGCTTATGAAAAGAAATAAAAGTATGCAGCATTATGAAAGAGGAAAATATCCCTGGGACACTGTCTAATTACATCTGTTTGTTTTTCTCTGTGTGAGGGCAGGGGGAGTACATAGATTTTTTTTTTTTTTTTTTTTTGGTGATGGATTTATTCTTTTAAATATCTCAGTCAATAGGAAAATATTATTAAAGGAAAGACAAACTGTTCTTCTTCAAAAGTTTGAACTTCAGAAGGGTATTTGCATTGTAATGAGAATGGTGGCTTATAGCGTTGACTTTGCTAGTCATTGACTTTATTTTTTAACTACAACAACTGGGATAATGATGAGTGGTGTGTGTGTGGTAACTAAATAAAGTGTCCATATTTTCAGTAAGAAATTGTGTTGATCGAGCTAGACAGTTTGATATTTTTTGTTGTTCTTGTAATTTTCCTGATACCATTTGTGTTTATTGTTCCATAATATTTGACTTTATACAAGGAAAGGAAGATTTAATTGAGTAGCACACTTTCATACCTTTGAGTAATTCAAAGTGCTTTACATAGGCATGAAAGATGTACAGTAGACATAGGTAAAAAGATACAGGAGAAATAAAAGGTTATAAAAAGTTAATGCGTAAAAATAGGTAAGTCAATAAAATGAAAAAAAAAAAAGTAGATAAATGTGCCAAGCACAGGACAATAAGTGAACAATAGAGTTCACAGTTGCCCAAGGTGCTGTGTGACTCAAATGCATGGGAAAATAGAAGTGCTTTTAAATCTAGATTTGAATGTGGTTAGAGTTGGGTCACATCAAATATCCTCAGGGAGTTTGTTCCATCTGTGAGTAGCATGATGACTAAATGCTGTATCACCTTGTTTGTTTTTAACTAGAAGCTAAACTGACCCTAAAAATCAAAGCAACCTGCTAGGTTTGTATTCATGAGGCAGGTCAGTGGTGTCTGTTTGGCCTAAACCTTTGAGTGATTTAAAATGAGCAGCAACAATTTAAAGTCAATTCTGTTATTAACTGGGAGTCAGTGCAAGGAATGGATAACTGGAGTAATACAATCAAATTTCCTGGTCAATACGCAGTAAAAGCTAGCGACTGAATCAATTAAAACATCAAGATTTATCTTTAGACCTGTGGAATTCAGGTGAGCATTTACTCAAAATCTTTCATCAAAGACTCCAAATAAGCATTAACACAATGGGCTCTAATCTCTTGGCGCAGCGCAGGGTGGTGCAGCGTAATTTCGTCCGGTGCAGCCCGCGCAGTGGAAATTTCTTGCGGTGCAACACCGTGCACAGCCACTTTGGCAATTTGGTAGACGGACGTGCGCCGAGATAGGTGTGGCGGCGTAGTAGGGGGAGGTGTCACATATTCATCATGACGCAGTGACAATTTCGTGGTAAAAGGCTCCGCCAAAAGTGCACAGAGAGCTCTCCAGCTCCAACCTGGTTTACTTTCTGTGCAGTGGTAATTTGGCTGACCGGCGCACAGTGCGCACACCAAAACCTCACAGGCAGGTTTCCAGAATGTCATGTCTTTGACCGAAATACCCCTGTCTGCAACATGAGAGAGAGAGGGAGAGAGAGAGATGTGTGTGCATGTGGGCACATGAGTGCGTGTGTAGGCTATGTGGGTATGTGTCCTTCAGCTGCTTTCACACCGGACGCGAAACAAATTTTTCGTACGACAGATTACATTCAAAGTCAATGCAAAGACGGGAATGTACACGTTTTGCGTGTATTTGCGTCTTTGCATTGACTTTGAATGTAATCTATCGTGCGGAAAATTTGTTTCGCATCCAGTGTGAACACGGCTTTAGAAACACAGCCTGATCTGGGCTACATTTATCTAAACATTATTATTATTATTACTTTTATTGTTGTGTACTATTAGCCTACTACAGGTAATCTATAGGCTTACTCAGCTGTCAAGTGCACCCCTTTTCAGATTCGTTCTGGTTGCAGTAGGGCTACACAATCGGGCAAATGTTGACTCAAGTTGCTGTTTTCTCATATAACGTGTTTGTCAGCATAATTAATTATTGTACATAATAAATTCACATGTATTTATTGGCAATTTTTTATTTCATTCGTTCAAAAACAATATACCGGTATTGTTGATTCCCTCTTTATAATTGCACAATATTATGAAATGGCCTCACATTTGCACTGCCGTGAAAAAAGCAGCAGCCGCGGTTCTAGGGGGGTTTAGAATTCCGCGGCCGCTTTTGCATCATCAGCCCGTGGAGGTCTGTTCGCGTGACCATATATTCGGCCACTGCAAGCTTGAACCTCTCGGACCAGAACATCAGCTTCCTCTTGGCTGAAGTTTGGCCGTCTGGTGTTGCTGCTGTGTCCTACTTCATCCATGTCGAACGAAATTTGCACTGCTCCTCGCCCACAGCGCTTTTAAAGGTGAGGAGAGGAGCTCATTTGATTGGTGAAGATTTGACTCGGCTGTGTTAAACCCACTCAGGCCTTCTCTCCTCCCTCTTTGCCACTTGCGCCGGCAGGAGGGACGGAGGCGGGACAGAGGAGTACTTGCGCCGGGCTGTCCCAGGCACAAAATTGCAAAATGCGCCTGGATACACCCCATTGGTGCGGCGCTCCCCCCATTTGCCGTGCCTGCGCCTGGTCAACAAAGTTAGAGCCCAAGGAGTTAATGTCCATAATCAGAATGAGTAAATTTGGGTGTTGTTGGCAAAAATGTGGCAGCTTGGTTGGAAACTTTATTTTCCTTCATGATTGCAATTCATAGCCTATTCATTGCATATGAAGGTTGAATTACAGAGGCCCAAGAATTGAACCTTGGAGCACTCCACATGCCATAGTGGTTTTCTTTGGTTAATATTCCAATGGCGACAAAGCAGTCTCTTCTTTTAAATTAGATAATAAGATATGAACCTATTTAGGACTGTGCTGGAAACTCTATGCGGACACCTTGCATATCTGTGAAGGCGCAATTGACACAGATGGGTACTTTTGCATTATGGAAAACCATGTGCCTTCTAGATGTCATCTTTTTCAGGGATACTTCTGTTTGTTCCAGCAGGACTACACCAATCCATACTCTGAACGTATTACCATAGTGTGGCTTTGTAGTCACAGAGCACAGGTACTTGACTGGCCTGCCTGAAGCATGAACTTGACAACAGAGACTACTGACTTCTTCGGCAATTGAGATTGTAGGTCAAATGAACTCACTAATACTTGTATTTTGAAGTAAATCAAAGTAGAGGAGAGGGGTAAGCCTCGCTGATCTGATGTAGAGGGTTGTTAAGTAACCAAATTAGAGTGAATTTTGCAGGAGTTTGAACAGGACTCTGTATTATGAACATGTTGATGTCTGGGTTTTCTGCTCTTTGGATGTGAGCATTACCACGCATCATTTTAGCACTCCATTGTAATGGAATGCTGTAATAATTACTGTTCCTACGTAAGCAACTGTGGGGCCATTCTTTGAGAAGTGAACCAAAATGTTACACACATGACCAGATGTCATCAAATAAAGAAATACTTTGAAAATTAATGAAAGGTATCAAATTTATTCCTTGCTATTCTCCATACCCCAAAACTATGAAAATTCTAGATTTTTCAACCTCAGAGTTTTTGAAGTCAAATAGAGTTATGAAAAACCTGTTTCCGTGTGAAGTCACACACGTGACCAGTCGTATTTGACCTCTGACCTTAAGTAGTTAAAGTTAATGTAACAAATAACATTTTTACTTGATAGACTTGGATAAGTAGTACTCTTATACAAGGTCCACAATCATGAACCTCCAATGCTTTTGTAATTGGAGGAGATTTTTTCTACTATTTGTTACATTTTTGGTCACACACGTGACTGAGAATGGCCCTGTGCGAGTGTATGTGTATTCCTGTTATGAACCTTGCAGGACTCCGAGAAGAAGGGCTTCATGAACAAGCTGTATGCCATTCAGGACGTTTGCATCAGTGTACAGAACGCTCTGGACGAAGTGGCTTCGTATGGAGAGAGGATAAAGAAGTGAGTGATAACACCTCCCAAAGCACCACCTTTATTTTCTTTAATGCTACAGTCCTCCAAAGCATGTCAGGCAAAATTTTGCTGCCTCACAGGGACTATTTAGCAATACTAAAGTCTAACAGGGTCTGTCAAGCGTAATACTAGCGGCTCAGGGACTATCAAGCTTAATAATATCATGTAACAGGGACAGTCAAGATTGATACTTCGGCCTTTTAGGGTTTCTGAAGCCTAATACTACTGCCTTACTCGGACTATCAATCTTCATACTATAGCCAGCCTGGGACTATCAACCTTAGTACTACAGCCTTTCATGGAATATCACGTTTAGTACTACAGCCTTTTTGGGGCTATCATGCTGATTAATACAACCTTACAGGGACTATCATGCTTAATACTACAGCCTTTCAAGGACTACAAGACTTGATAATGCGGCCTTAAATTGGCTTCCAAGCTTACAGCCTTACGGAAAATGTATAGCATTACTGGTGATACTAAGCTTAACAAAACTGCCATACTGGGACATTCAGGTGATACAATGGGCTCACAGGGGCTGTAAAGCTTAAAGGGACATTATCATGGTACAACAAGTCACACTCTTCAGCTGCATAAATATACAAAATCAATCAGTGTTGGAAATTTTTCATGTGGGCTCATCCTTTCAAATTGTTTAGATGTTTTTGATAAGTTTATGGAACACGCCATGACTAGGGCCCTATGA
Organism: Gymnothorax javanicus; assembly: GCA_029692085.1. Taxonomy (NCBI): domain Eukaryota; kingdom Metazoa; phylum Chordata; class Actinopteri; order Anguilliformes; family Muraenidae; genus Gymnothorax; species Gymnothorax javanicus. The sequence goes on from CM056194.1 coordinate 138,467,362, forward strand.
AATCCATTTTATTTTTTTCCAAATTCCGTTTTTTCCGTTTAATTTTTTTTGGAATTCCGTTTTTTACCAGTTACACCAATTTTACCATCAGAGAGAGTGTGCTATTTATGTTAATGAATAAAATGTTCACTAATTAAATAGAAATAACCTTAAATTAGTTGATGCAACCCTCCATTTTCCTCAGGACTTAAAGTCAGAACAAGTACTGCATCATGACGCAATATAACATTGCACTGTGATGAAAGAATTTTTTTTTTAACCTAAAATAATACTACAAAATTAAATCGTCTCTTTAAAGGAAGTGTAAGCTACAGTCAAAAAGGCAGACAACGGCCGTACTGACATGTATTATTCTGACTGCCCCTTTTTAATCATTTATAATCTTATTGTGTAGAGGTTGTGTATATATATATGAATGTATGAGAGCAGCAGTAATGACACCCAGTTTCCCCCACGAATCAACAGTTGTCTGATTCCGATGCATCAGCTATATTTAATTTATTTTTTTATTTTTAAGAAACTTTTGTTCAGTAATCCCAATACTGTGTATTCCATCCTAGGACAAAATGTTCTACAGTAATGATTAAACATGAACAAACTGGCACAAAGATGCATCAGCTATTATTTCACCACTGGGGGTCGACGTTACGTTATAATTTGCATGCACACAATTCACTAAGTAGACTGTGAAAAGAAATATTGTAGGCTATTTAACGGTTATATAAGTTGTGAAGCTAACATAAGATGACAAATGACGCTGTTTAGGACCCTGCAATCCCTGGCATCAGTGGTCTTGTCTACAACAACGAAAAACTTCTTCCCACAGATCTTCTGTAGCACTGAAGAGATGTGTTGCTGGAACACTCGGGGCAGTTGAATTTGACGAAGGCTGCTCACATTTTTGCGTGCATTCGCGTCTTTACATTGACTTAGAATGTAATCTGGACGCGCAAATATTTTGTTTAGCGTTCAGTGGAAACGTGGCTTTACGAACCGCATTTCAGTCAAATTATACCGATTTCTGTGAAATTCCGCGTTTATCAATAGATTCCGTTTTTACTGGCCAATTCCGCGATTCTGTCCGCGATTCCGTTATCGCGGAAATCATAGGGCCCTACATGACACTTCTAGCAGACGGTATTTTTGAGGATTTACCACGAGGAGCGCTGTAAATAGTGACTTCATCCCAGCTCACAATGGCAGCTCACAATGGCACAATTTTCATCTGTATTGCATTTTCGCATTATGCATTGTGATGATAATATTTGAACATTACTCGTCTTTTGTGTGATATCCGCCTATTAAAACGAATCGTCTGCCTCGAAAGAAAGCGGATAAGTTAGATTTCCTGCTCCTAGACCTCAACTATGTCTGCATGACTGACTTAGAAGCAGGGTCGGTCCTAGACCTGAAAAATCGGGGGCAAATATCCATCCCTTTATTGACAACAATTAGTCCTGGCTAGTTCTAGATGGCTTTCCTTTATTAACACGTTTTCCAATTTAAGAATAATCAAGTGGCAATTGAAGACACGGCTTATCTCCCCCATGCGATCTAACAGCGACAAAATAATGGGCTATATTCAGTAAAAAATAATTTAATTATAATTACGTCTATGCTCTGGCACTTAGCGACGGTAACTTTTTTCCAGCGAGAGCGGCATTTCAGAACTCTTCAGCGAATGAAGGTAATTTTGGTGACTACTACGTGGTTTCGTCCGTTTACATTTTCCAATTGGACAGCTGTCTATTTTTTACAGCAAGTTGCGTGACCATGCTGCAAAAACAGGTGTGCGTACTTGTGGCCGAAATTACCTTCATTTGCAAAAGAGTTCTGAAATGCCGCTCTCGCTGGAAAAAAAATTAACGTTGCTGAGTGCCAGTGCATAGACCTATTTATAATTAAGTCATTTTTCTGCACTGAATGTAGCCTATTACGTTGTTGCTGTTAGTTTGCATGGGGGAGAGAAGCCGTGTCTTCAAATGCCACTTGATTATTCTTAAATTGGAAAACGTGTTAATAAAGGAAAACCATTGAGAACTAGCCAGGACTAATTGTTGTCAATAAGGGATGGATCTTTACCTCCAAATTTTCAAGGCAAACGCCGACCCTGCTTACAAGCATACATGACAAATGATACAAACTCACTGTGCAGTACAGTAGCCTACCCCGGGGACATACATGATATCGAGGATTTTACGAGTAAGCGGGATATGAAAGTTATAAGTAAATTTGTAAGTAAGTATGTAATTTGAGTAAATTTTGCATTTGTTGCAAGCCTTGTGTTTGTACTGAGCTTCATCACTTTGATACGCCAAAGTAGTTCGGAGTTGTTTCTCGATCAGTCCGTGGGGCAAGAAAATATCACTTACCCCATGGAGGTAATCTAGAAATGAGTCAAAATTACTTCAAATCAGAGGCAGAATTTCTTTTTTATTAGAAAAAGGCGAGAGAAATAAGTTTGCGAATGGGCTTCCAGTTTGCAAATGGGCCACTACTGTACACTTGGCTTGGAACATCAGCGTAGGCAACTGAACTCACTACCTTTTTCATGGACCCTCTCTGAGTCTTTGCTGTCTGTCTGTCTGTCTGTCTGTCTGTCTGTCTATATTTACAGCACATTTAACTGGACTGTACCTTTCCTGAGCTGGCTGGCCATCGCAGCATTGTTTGTGGGCACCCTGGTCATGTACTTCATTCCCCTTAGATACATTGTGTTGGCCTGGGGTGAGTACTAGGGGGTTTCCCCCTATACCCCCTCTATCCTTCTGCAAATAGACAGGTACAGCTCATTATCTCTATACCTCCTAGTTTATTCCAGAACCCTTAAACCCAACCACAAAGCCTGATTCTGAAACCTAACCATCATGAAATTGATATACTGCCTTGCATAAAATACTGACTCTGCTATTAAGTAATTTTAAAGTAGAAATTAAACCATATAACAGTTAAAAGAACAAGATACAGCTGATTAATTATCTGCTTGGCTGGCAGGAGCAATCTGCAGTGATATTGGCACCAAGAGGACTTATTAGTATGGACAGGTGCACATTGTGTTAAATAAATACTTTATGATTACTTACGCTTTGACCCCTCCTCATTTTTGGAGAACTATAATGGGAGAGTAATTTGAATTGACAATATTCATGCCAAGAAGGCATTGACTGAACTCAACATTTGGGTAGCTGCTGTTCCACATGTAAACAACATTAGCTCATGACCTAGCAAGCACTAGGAACTGATTCACCTGTGCTTTCTGTGGCCACTTTTTCACAAGGCTGCAGTGTCCTTGGATGAGGTGTGGAAAATCAACTCTGTCCATAGTGTGGTTAGAAAACACACATCAGCTGGACAGATCAGAGACCATTGTGAAATCACTGAAAAAATGGCAGCCAAAATGATTGTAAAAGAAAGCCTTAGAGGTAGCCCCAGGGTGTTCTGTTTTTGGTTCTCATAACCTGCTCCAGGAGCAAAAGAAACCTGATGAGGTGAGTTAACTGTGTAATCAACTGCTTCTATTGATTGATTAAGTTAGAGGGACATTATCATCCAATACAATTTGCTGCTTAAATATTCCCAGAGAACAATACATTCGACTTCTATCCTTCTCCGGGTGATTCAACTCCCATGAAGTTCAAATATCGAACAAACGGTGCGAGCAAACAGGCTATCCTCCCTTGAATGGGGCGTGCCATTTTATTAGAGCAGTCTCTTTTTCGTCCCTTAGCTGTGACGTAACGCCGGCTACTCTGCATAAACGCTACATACAGCATATTTTATGAAATGAGCAAGCTAGCCAGCATGTACGTAGTGCCTTTTCATAACCATAATGTAACATTAGTTTGTTAGCTAGCTGGCTAGTCAGTGTTGACTGTGAATTTAAAAATCATGGCAAGTTCAACCTTGAATGTCTGTGACTCATTACGACGTATGAAAGTGATGATGCTCAGTACAAACATAAAGCTCGCAGCAAACCCAAAATTTACACAACTAGTTTCATAACTTTCATATCACGCTTTTTCATAAGATCCTCTATATCAGGTATATCCCCGGGGTAGGCTACCGTACCACACAGTGAGTTTGTGTCATTTTTCATTTATGTTTGTATGTCAGTCATGCAGACATAGTCGAGGTCTAGGTGCAGGAAATCTAACTGACCCGCTTTCTTTCGAGGCAGGCAATTCGTTTTAATAGCCGGATATCACACAAAAGACGCGTAATGTTCAAGTATTATCATCACTATGCATATGCTTGAATGCAATACAGATGAAAATGACCGCCATAGTGAGCCGAGATGACATCAGTATTTACAGCGCTCCTAGCAGTATTTCCTCAAAAATACTGTCTGCTAGAAGTGTCATGGCGCGTTCCATAAACTTATCAAAAACATCTAAACAATTCGAAAGGATGACCCCACATGAAAAATTTCGAAAGCATGATTGATTTTGTATATTTATGCAGCCATAGAGTGTGACTTGCTGTACCATGATAATGTCCCTTTAAGAGAAACACCAAAAACCAGCAAACCCTGGAGTCCTCTAGGACCATCACTGGCTATACTTGCATTAGAAACATCAACACTACAAAAAATAAAGTGTACTAATTGTTATTTATGTTGTGTGTTGCTAAACTTTGCCTTGTTTAATTACCCATGTTATTCAGGAAGGCTCAAGTTGGCTGACATGAATTTACTGCTGGTGGCATTTTTGTCATGCTGCTGTATACCATGCTTGGTAATGTTGTAACAGTAATGCTTTTGTCAGTGCCACGCTCCTTGTGTGGTAAAATGAAGGTAACCAGGGACGTAACAATGCTATCTGCCTTCTAAGCTTTATATACATTAGCTTGATGTGGACTACCGTCGGCATATTGCTGCCAGTAATACAAGGTACATTTATTAGCATCAGTAAAGTTATATTGAAGTGGCATGTTTATGTCTTTTTCAGGATAAGTACACCAGTTAATTTAGCAGAGGTGTTGTATGATTGACTGAATCTAAAAAACTGGATTTTGATGCTTAAGAATCTCACCCAAGGACTGTAATGCTCAATATGTAATGTTCAAAAATGTTATGGACGGTGAAATCAAACAGCATTTGCCATTGAGGTTGAAACCATTTCACATTTTACCATTATACTCAATGGAATTAATGAACCAGATGTGACACGACAAGGAATAGGAATACAGTACAGACATGGAAATAAAAAAGTGAAATTTCACCTCTAGATAAAGACCTTTACTAAGTGCTATCCTCCTTTTCCTGTTTTTGTTAATATATTAAGGCGTAGGGGTGGCATGGTGACGCAGTGTTGCCTCAAGTCCATGTCTGTGGTAAAATGATTGCGAGCTAACTTGAGCAATCCTTGTTAACCCTTGAAATGATTGCAGACGAAACATGAAGTAACCCAACATTGAAAACATTTTATTTTTAGAACTGGCAGTAGAACTGGTTCGACTGAAAACGGATTTCTTCAAACTGCAGTGGCTACTTCTACTGCAGTCCACTAAAGTGACAATTCAGTCGGGTTGTTTTGAAGTTAATATGTCATTTCGTTAGCCTCATAGCATAATGGCCCAAAGTCATATTTTTGGAAAATTGAAAAAAATGTGTTTTTTTCCTTTTTTCTCAAAACCTTAAAAATAGTGATATTTTTTGTCAAATTGCAATCCGTAGATTTGTAGATTATCTATTAGATTATTAGTTTGTTTATGAGGGAATGTTAACAAATTTCAACTTGCCTGGCTTTGTCCGGCATTTTGGCCTTTGTTCTCCTCCATTCACTCTTACCACTGAATATGTGTATACTGTACTTGTGTGCGAGTTTGTGTGGGTCTGTGTATGCATTGCATACTCTCCTCATCACGCCATGGTTTCATTTTCCCCATCAGGTGTGAACAAGTTCACAAAGAAGCTACGCGACCCATACATCATCGATAACAACGAGCTGCTGGACTTCCTCTCCAGGGTTCCGTCGGATGTGCAAGTGGTACGTGCGCCAGCGATACCGACCTCCAGGCACACACACACACGATGGTGGGACACTCGCCTTGAGCATCTCGCTTTGTGAAGCTCTGACTGCTGTGGAAAACATTCATGACATGTGGAAAGTAGATAACAGCCTGTGAGTGTTCAGGTCTGGTACACTCTGTTTGTTGGGCGCTATTGAATGAAACTGGCGTGACCTTTTTGCTTCCTTTTTGAGCCCTTACAGTGCAGCCGGTTTGGTGCTGTGTGACTTGCGTGAACCAGGGGACAGTGCTCATTGCCGGATAAAGCCTGTCCCCTGTTCGCCTTTGATCAGCAGCTGCTAGTGGTGCTTTGATCTTAACAAGGCCGTAATCCTTGCCCCACGGTGGCTAACTCTGTCTCTCTCTCTCTCTCTCTCTCTCTCTTACTCTCTAACTCTATCTCTCTCTTTCTCTCTCTCTCGCTCTTTGCATTATAGCAGTAGATTGTGCATCCAGCCAAATAAATAAGGTGACCCTGTCGGCTGGGGTGGGTGCTACAGTGTCAGCAGGTAGATAGGCTATGGGAGGCTCTAATGAATGCATTAGGCCCTCAACTTGCTCCTCACAGATAATTAGCACCAGGTTCAGAGACAGCTTCCGTGGTCATGGCGAGTTGGTCAGGGGAAGGGCCGCGCGCCCCTCTTTCTGGTCTGTTGTTTAAGCCCCAGGAAGCTCATCACAGGTGAGAAAACAAAAGCGTGTTTGAAGGATGAACCAGGTGTCTGCGTCCTTTGTGCCTCCTGGCCCTGGGTGGGCTCCACCGGAGATAAACAATGTGATATGTCAAGCAGCACAGCGCCCCACGCTGCCCCCTGACACCACCTCATGCTCCAGTCAGAGGGAGCAGGGGGCCTCTTTAGAGGGCTTTAGATGTTTTAGTGCTGTTTTATGAGCTTCCCTGATTCACGCTCGCTCATGCACTTGTGCTTGAAACAACTGTAAAAACTCTCTTTCTGATTATTATGTCTTACTCTCTCACGACCTGGAGACAGGCTATCAGATTTATTTTTCTTTGCTCATTATCATGAATGAATAAATAACATTGATTTAAAAGCTTTGGTAAATATTAAAGTGGCATAATGCAAAAAATATCTTGAACAACACTGAAGAGATTATGAGAATGCCCAAGTAAATACGTAAATAAATGACTATAAATTCAACAAGTAATTTCTTTTCTGAATTTTACTTTTGTTATTGAAGTGTACTTCACCACCTGATACGTTAACCAATTCGCATCAGAAGGCTCACCGCACGTCAGCTCAGATGAAGGAGAGAACATTTTTTTGCCATTTGATGATTCGATTGCCAGTTGAGAACTTAGCTTGGACTTCAGGTGTGTTCTTTGCGACAGTTCTAATGGGATTGTGTTATAACCACAGCAAATCAGAACCTTCGTCAAGTATGTCATGTGACAGATAGCTCCCCCAGCACTGTATGGTCTTTGCCCAGGCATTATTTGATGATTGCCCTACACTGCCTCATTAACAGCGCTCACACCAGCAATTTGGTTTACTCAGGAGGTGTCTCCTCCATGTATTAATGAAACCCACTTCTGCTTGGCCTCAGATGTTAAGAAAGGGCAAGTTGCTCAGTGGTATGGCTGCTGTCATATTTTTTATAGCTTTTCTTAGGATGTATTTGCATTTTATGTGAATTAAGTATTCAAAATTGTGCACTTAGTCAATATAACAATGTACATTTTCATTCACCATTAGATTTTAGACCTGAAAATTATTAGTGATTCCAAATAGATGATCCTGAAGAACATCTTCAGGAAAATTTGCCGCTTATGTTGCAATTGGCTTCATTTTTTAAGAGAGGAGCTTTCTGATTTGGATGTACTATACTAATATGTATAGTATCTGCATTATCTTCTTTTTCTTAGAAATAAATTAATCAGAAGCAAATGAAATGATCATTTAATTTTATGATGTGTTGTATGTAAGCTGTCTAAGTTAGAAAATGAAATCATCTTTTTGGTGTAAGAAAATATATTTGCAATAAATCTGAATAAATTTGGTTCCAGTTTTTGTTGCTTGGATGCGCACATGAAAAAAAATATCCACAGAGCAGTGAAATCAATGGTGTTTCAGAGTGCATTAATGCCAGTATGTTACAAGAACTGTAATATTTTTACATTTACAGTGTTTACTCCCAGATTCATAAGCTGGTGCCGTGCTGTGTAATCTATGTCATATTTTAGATTTTTATATGTTAGACGGCAACTTTTGATCTCAGTCTTGCTATTTTGGTTCCTACAATGTTCAGTTTATTGCACCCTTAAATCCAGTGGATGAACTATTCTTAACCATTGTGTGACTTTAAAGCCGTGGCCTGTTATTACATGTATGACTTGCCTATATCAGCTTTATTGAGCTCTGACAGAAAGCCAAGTGCTGCCTTCCTGAATACATTTTATTTCAGCGCCTGTTTTTCACCTTCAGATGAAAATACCCTATGATTCCACCAAGCTGACCTTTACAAAACTGTGCAAAACTGTTGACAAGTCAGCAAGTCTGATAAGATTAAAGGTTGTTTCATGGGCAATAAATGCAGCTGAATGTGCCACGCTGAATGCAAATGAGAGGATTTTAGAGAACACAAGTGGCTAATAACCAGCGATGTATACAAAGGTTACTGGGTCATATTGAAAACAGGATACTTACAGTGTGAATTCGTAAAAAAAGGCGAGAACGGAAAAGGTCATATCGTTATTTAATGTTGCTAAAGATGTGCAGGAAAGCTGCCATTGCTGACACCAAAGATGCTGGTTGGAATATTAAAGAAGTGTTTTAAGCATTGAATAAAGTTGAAGCAGTCATAAGACCTGGCATTGTAGAGTTTTAAGGTCACTTCCTGCCTGCCATCATTCTGTAGATGGAAGCCTGCCACTTGGCTCAGCTCACGCAGATAGGGCAGAGCCGGGCAAACATTTGACCGAAAACATGAATCGTGTGATGGAATTTTTTATCAGTGCCAAGGTAATGTGGAGCTGGATGATATGGACTCTGCAGACGATTTACCCTTCTGGCATAACCCTTTTGATTGGTTCCTTGGGGCTCATGACTACCCAAACAATTCGAAGTTGGAGTAAGCTGTCAGTATTCTTATATGGATATGCAATTTTGCTTGGGGATGATGCTTTTTAACTATTATTTTGTGAAGAAAAATGACCATAAAAATATTGAGCTGAGTCCTGCCCTCCTACCAGATGTTCATTGATTGGCCTACTGTATTCCTTTTTCGCTGATGTATTATCACTAATATTACTTGTGTACTTTTCGCTCATGGCGAGCTTGTATTGCAACTCTACCTTCCTATTGACTAAGTGCCTGAGCTGGAATGGAGAGCTTGGCAGGAATGAGAGTGGGGGTTGGTGGGGCTGACTAAAATTTGACCCAGTGTAATTATGCATAGTCTGCTATTGTCCTTCTAATTCAGATAATAAAAGCCAGTACATCTGCAGATTCAGTTTGTGTGCACAGATGGCCCTATATAAAATTTCCACTGTGTTCCTGCTTCAGTGTCTGTTTGGGTTGGCAGGACTATAAAAAAAACCTGCGCAAAAAACGAGAACATCGTCATCGCCTGCGGTTCCGCTCACTCACTTGCTCTTTTGACTCTTTTACAGCAGCCTTACTGTTCTGCACTTTAAAATGCACAGTAGGCTCCATAATATTTGGGACAAAGATGTATTGCTTTTTGATTTCTTTTCTCTGCAGTCCACCATTTCAGACTCTTATTCATGCAATGCTAGCGCGAGAACCAGCACAGGCACTTGCTTACGTGGTGCAGACCTCTTGGTCGCCTGCTGATAAACCCGATGTGAGACCAATACTGTGCTGCCTGGGTCATGGCTACTGGAAGCCTGCTTTGGTCTGGGAGAAGCAGTCGTGCTGTGTGAAGGGTCGACTCCGGCCACCACTCCTGTCCCGTCACACCCTGCTGGCTGGAGCGTCCCGTGGCGTTTCCCATGCACTCGTGCGGGGATCTGTTTGTCTAAACCCCTGTCACAGCTGCACTTCCCAAAAAAACAGCTGGAGGGAGAGATGGCCCATTCCCATGCTATCCCAGCATCCTTTGCTTTCCTCAGCTGACCCGCGGGCCCTCCGGGTGTCTGTGTGTTTTAACAGGTGCAGTATCAAGAGCTGAAACTGGATCCCGGCTCCAGCCCCAATAAGAGAAAGAGAAATAACCCGGGGTAGTGTGGAGCCTCGCCGACCCCACCATACTCCTCCTGATCTGGATCAGCTCCACTCTCATACCTCTTCTTCCCTCAGAAGTTCTTCCTTTGTAAACAGTGTACATGCTATTTGTAATTGGAATTAACTGTGTATACGATGATGGCTCATTATTTTTACTTTGTGACGTTTTATTTCATTTTTAAAGTTGACCATTTTTAGTGGAGAACAATGGGACCAACATGGCAGCAGAGCCTTGGAGTTAGAGGAGTCAGTTCATGATTTTGTTATGATTTATTTACTTTGTTTTTTAGCACACACATATACACAAGTCACACACACGCGCACACACACACACACGCGCGCGCATGCACTCACGGACATTCTCTCACATAGGCGGGTGCACACGCTCTTTGAGAAACTAAGGCACATATGTGCAGACACATGCATTTATCTAAAAACGTTATTTAAATGTTCTCCCCACATCTTAGCTCTCTCTCAAACACTTCAGGTATTTCACCAAAGGTCGCCTGCTTTTGTGCTCCGTGTCGCCTGTCCATGCACGAGGTCACAGAACTGTCTGTCGTAGATCCCTGAGGCTTCCTGCTAACATTTGTTTACCTTCACAAACAGTGTAGGTCTCGAATGTTTATTCAAATGCAACCCTCTCCCCTCTCTGGCACCCCAAAGGAAACACATAATCAAGGACTTTCACCCTGTTTGCGTTTTTTATTTTTCTCTTGGGGACATCTCTGAATCTTAATGTGTGTACTGGACTGAATGTATAATAAATGTGTATTATTTTAGTACATATTTGACAGGTATAGCGCGAACTGTATTGCATCCAAATTGTCTTGTTTTTTCTTGTCTTTTTTTCAATGTAATGTACGTGATGTGTTTGCAAGCAAAGCACTGGAATGAAGCTTTTATGACAATTTATGTCAAGGATATGTGAAGATAAAAAAACTACAACTTTTTAAATCTTTGTTTACTGTTGAGCCTCCTTTATTTTTTTCTGTTTCACATTATGTATATTACTCATTTCTGTACTTTTTTAAGTAAATGAAGGTTGTTTGTCTATGACTCAGTACAAATGAGTTAATTTCTCTGGGGCTCTGAAAATATTTGCCTTTATGGATCAACTGCAACGTAGATCAAAAGCATAGCCACTGAGTCTCAGTCTTGCCTGTGATGTCAATATCATGTGTTGAAACTCTGGCTGATGGCTGCAAAGATGTGCTATGGGTGGTTTTCTACTGAGGAGCGAAGAATTAGTATCCATATTGTTATCAGTACATGTGATGCTATGATATATGACAATATATGCACGCGTGTTAATGAAAATTATGGAGAAAAAAGAATAAATATTTTTTATATATAATCTTTGATGATTCTTTATAGATTATGTGATGTATACTGTTTTCAGTGAAAATAGGTATTAATGATTGAATATACACTCAGTGATCACTTCAATGGGTGCAGTTGTATGGCTGCTTATGTATGTTTATATTTTATCAGCCAATCATGTGGCAGCAACTGAGTGCAAAAAAGCTTGCAGGCATGGTCGAGAGGTTCATTGATTGTTCCAACATTACAACTGGGAAGAAATTAGATCTACAACCCCTGTCCAAAAAAGTTGGGACACTGTAAAATGTAAATTAAAAACAGTATATGGGCCAAATTTGGTGTTTGGCATTCCCTGAAAAATAAATCCAGATAACAGTATATGTTGCTCCAAAACCTTTATATATCGTTCAGCGTTAATGGTGCCTTCACAGATGTGCAAGTTACACAAGCTACATGCACTAAAGCGCCCCTTTGCTATCATGGAAGCTGGCTTTTGAACTGTTCGCTGATGATAACCCTGATGGTCCCTCTCCTCTTTAGCCTGGAGGGCACAGCATCCATGATTTCCAAAAAGAATTTCACATTTTGATTGGTCAGACCACAGGACAGCTTTCTACTTCATGTCAGTTGATCTTAAAGGGACTATGTCAGCTGGTGCACATGCGTAGTAGAGTCCAGTCGATAAACACTTTCATACATGCAGTGCGATACCAAGGGAGCAGAAATACAAACCCCAAGCTTATTAGTACGTGTGTAGAGCGTACCTTCATCGCTGTTTTAGATACAGAAGATGGCCTGCAAACGTGAAATTGCTAGAGTAAGCGCATTTATCTTTGCCAAAACCCACGAAGAATAAATGATACTATCCATCCATATTTCTTTGGGCGAAAACACATTGAAAGTGCGAAGTAAGGTAAACGGTGAATTCGTGGTGGAGTTTCAATCTGTTTGCATCGCGTGCATCCTTGAGAAGTTTGGGGAAATTTTTATCAAGTAACTGTCTTTAATGTTCGCAGAACCTGTTTGTAGCAACGTTTTGTCTGACATGCAGCTGTCATAGATCCTTTTGCGACCGCTTCCAGTTCGACGGCTGCCATGGGACGACATTACAATCAACGTAGGCAGAGCTGAACTGGGACAAAAAAACGGCCCTGGCATTTTCGGCCATGGCGGCCCAACCTGATCGTGATGTGACGGCCCGCCATACGCGCACACTTTGTTGTTACCAAAAGTTTAAATTAAATTTAGTCGTAGCCTACATGCCCTGAAACCACACAGAAAGGCCCCAGGCTGGAATCGAACCCACAAGCTTTTTGCTGTGCGGTGGCAGTGCTAATCACTGCACCACCATGACAAAGAAGAAGTTATTATTATTATTATTATTATTAATAATAATAATAAAAATTATAATATTATTAATATATTTACATGAATGAATGTGGAAAAGAAATGTGACTTTGGGGCCATTTATAAAATTTCAATAAGACCATTGCACTGTTTGGATTGATTCATACATAACCTTTTTAAATAACGTTACCTATCTTACAGACTCAACAGGGCACAGAATAGCTCACTAGCTTCAGAACCGCAGTACTCGCTGGTTGCAAGTTTACTGGCAGGTGATTCTGAACCAGAGTTGTGAACCAAGTCATCATGTCCAAGTCAAATCAAGTCACTGGTCATTAGCTCAAACTCAAAGCAGATGAGGGAGCGTAATGAGGAGTGAAAGGGGGCAGGGGAACGAATCAGAAAATGAGCTAACTAATTAACAAGCAGAGTGGGGAAAGCTGAGAGAGTTAAAAGCTTAGATACATTTAGGATCAGAAAGGGGTCAATGTCAATATGAAATGCATCGCATGGCTCTCTCAGCTTTGAGTTTGAGCTAATGACCATTGACTTGATTTGACTTGGACATGATGACTCGGTCCAACTCTGTTCTGAACGTCAAGACAGGGTTTTAAATTGGAAAATTTTAAAGTCTTCCTTGCTGTATTCCAGGACAAATTTTATTTGCCACCATAAAACAACGAATCAATATGCATCAGATAGTTGATTATTAACAGCTGGTCCATCAGTGGGGGCCTTTTGTAAGTTCAAGCAAATTTTAACCGAATACATACTTGCGATAGCCTATTAATTTAACATCAGTCTTACTGCTTTCAGTGTCCCCCTCCAAATGAAAACTGCTTGCTCCATGAGGATCATCGTGGCCAAAAAGCTGGTCAATTTTTTTAGTGTTTGAAAGCCTGAGGCTCCAATGTCTGTTTACTTTATTCCCGAAGCTTTTCCGCTTCTCCACTTCTTTCTGACATTTTTGTCCGATCTCGTGAAACGCGTTTTTAGACTGCTAACGCAACTAGGGACAAGCAAGGCCATTCGTCAAACTAATTTCCCAGCAAGCCTGCCTTAAACTTTTAGCACGAAAACAACAACATTAATAAACTGTACATGGCTTAAGCCTTTGCATCGTTTTTTTTTTTTTTTTATCTGCAAGAATACAGTTTTTCGGTAATTCCTGTATCATAAAACAAATATAGATAGATACTGAAAAATGGCCAAGATGCAAGATAACCGGAATCGTGAAGTAAAAGAATAAAAAATGGTATATAATACATGTGTCACCTCCGATTTAAAATTCAGTTAATCCGAGGGAGAGATCTATCGATAACACGATATAGGGAGAGGCATACAACACGTGCACTCTGATTTTCTCTATGAAATTCCACTTTGAGTTAGCTATAAACATCCTGCTACCATTAGGCCCTGCGTAATTGCGTTTTTTTTTTCCCTGAGCAGGGAGGGCTCAGAGATTTCATTGGGCCAGCCCTGTGTCAATGTAGAAAATTCACCAATGGGCCGCTTTCCGTGTTTTAAAGGCCGGCGCGGTCGTTCAAAATTATCGATGTTATTATAATTTTATAAACTACGATTGCATCGGCCCAAAATGTGCGTCGGCCCACCAGGCATTGCCCGGTACACCAGATTACCAGTCCAGCCTTGAACGTAGGCTAACTTAGAAGCAATATTAACGCAACAAAAACCCGAACTATGACAAAATGATGCTACGAACAGGCTCTACGATCAATAAAGATAATTTTTACCAAAAGATTTCATAAAACTTCTTAAGGATGAACACGCTATAAACTGATTGAAAAACCCGTACACTGAATCTCTGATGAACTTGAAATAGTTATACCAAGGTTTTCAAGAAGTTTCTCTTCGTCGGGCGCATGGGCCCGGCTGACAGAGTCCCTTTAATCTCTTCCACTCTGGAGTTGCCATCAGAGGGATCCTGGCACTGCTCTCACCTCACCTTAAAGCACATTACATCTCCAAACCTGTTCCCTTTTAGGTTTCCTAATTACCAAATAAGCATTAATTTGTTCAGTTGCGAGGAGCAATCCGTATCCATTTCCCCTCAGCTTGCATTATTGTTCACTGCAACAATTATCAAGCATTTTCCTATCCACTTTAATGGTAGACCTAGCATAAAACGTCAATGTCTCACGAAGCTTCTTAATTCCTACAGTTCACAAAACGATATATTTTCTTTCCACGTTCGCGTTCAATCAGCTTGATATTCCTAAGAAAACCTTTCTAAAAATGCAGTTTTGCTGACTCAGGTCCACTTGTTAAGGTTGCTCATGTAAAAATAAAACTTTCTACAACTCTTTCAGTGATATTACCATAATGCAGGTTAACACTCAACCTATTTCAGAGTAAGAATCGAGTAATAAATTGAATTAATTTACTGAGCAAATGGGCTTCAAGTAAGCTGCGTTGCCATTAATGATTAAGACATACAGCTTTGCGTCTATGAGGAAGGTTACAAGATGAGATTGCATGGATGGTAGTTGACTGAAATTTCTTGAAATTCCATCATGAAGGAGAATGTAATGTAGTAAATGCTGCTGAAGGTGGTATTTAGATAAGGTTTAGATTTTATTTAATTAGATAATTGCCATTTCAGTTTTCACTGCAAAGACCTCATGAATGACTTTGCTACTTTGAAAGTTTGACGCATGGCATGCATATTAAATTATTTTAAATCCATGCCATGTGTTGAACTTTCACGATGCATTGATAACCAATTTATTCAATTACCAGCACTTCGACATAAGAAGCATTTATAATTTAATATATAAACTGGGGTGCACATAATTGGTGCGCATGCATGGCAAAAATAAAAGATGCACGGCAGAAAACTTGAAGGGAAGCTCAATTGCGTACCAACATATTTGGCATTTTTGACTGGTTTACTTCGGCTACTGGAATAGGACTTATCTCCATACATCTCTGGTAAGACCGAAAACATTATGACAAGTGTGTTCATTAATTATTAGCTTTTAAAGTTTACTCAGCTTTCACCCTAATTAGCAAGACATCAAATCCATCAAAGCAGAGGAAAATCGGCATGGTCCGCATTGGTTATTTTCTTCTCGAATTCTGTTTCTGTGCAGAGCTGCTCGAAAACTCGCTCCCCGTAGGCTTTTGTTGGGCCGTTCCCCAGAACTATTTGAGTAGAGAAAAGCCACAAAGTGCCTTTAAAGCCTCATCTCTGAATTTTTAAGATCTGCGCACATTATCCATCTCGACGAACGGTTGGAAACATAGGTTCGTTTTCAAGGTGTAGGCTATAATTCACGGCAAATACTGATCAGACACTGTTAAAAACTAAATAGACTATCTTTAATATTTCAATTAAAATTCAGTGAAATTTCTTTGCATTTTATCAATCAGACCCATTTCCGGAGGCTACCGGACCGTGACCTGGCCCAAATTCAGAAACCTCACTATGTCCATGGGCAATTTAATGCGACAAAAATCGCAGGAGCTAACTAGATAATGCTTAGGTAAACATTGGGATTAGATGCAATTTTAAAATACATTAAGTTGCACTGCTGAAAAAATCCTAGAACGGGAGATGGGATTCAGAGAAAGCACTGGGTTAATTGATTATCAAAAGTATCCACAGTATCAAAAAGCTTTCTAAAGTCTACAAATAGAGATACGTGTGAGTTTGTTTTTCCATAGCTGCCTTGATATAATCCTCAACTTTCAGAATGGCAGCTAGAGTGCAATGCCTCATTTGGAAACCAGATTCCAAGTAATTCAAAATGTGTAATTCACATATGATTTCTACTGAGAGGCAAGTTATTCCAAGATGTTTTGAAAGACAAGAGAGATAAATTGACTTGTTAGAAATATCAATGATGGGCTCCACTATGTGCTGTGCAGCATCTTAAATTGGAAAGGGCTCCAGGCCAGTGGGCCAGGGTTCCTTTTTAAGGTCGATTGTATTTAATGCATGAAGAACATCAGGGACTTGGACTTAAAGATCAACAGAAAGCGCATACGATAAGCATGTACTTGATTATATAAAGCACTCTGAAGATTCTGCTGAAATTGTGGAAGACTGCTGCTCAAAAATAAGACCTGCTTCCTCTAAATGACAGATTATCTCAGAAACTTCAGATCTTGTGGGACTTTCCTGCTCAACAGTCTATTTTTATTTATTTATTGTTTATTTGAAAGGGATAGAGTACATTAATGAACATTGTACAATAGCAGGCAATATAAAAGCACACAAGTTAGCCAAAAGGCTAGTTTTCACCGATAGTCCCTTGCCAGACGTGAAAAGGCTACCTAGAAAGCAATAGATAAAAACATCATTGTTAAAAAAATATAATACAATTAGACCACATAATCGGCTAGAGACATATATGCATTACGGCTAAACCACTGGCAGATGACAAGCACACACAGCACAAGTAGACACCAGTAAATAATGAAGCACAAGCACAATATCAACAAATAATAAGCACATTGCACAAGCAGCACCAGCAAATAATGCATAAGCAGGAGGCAAGACATAATGATGAAAAACACAGCATACACTTAGGGACTTAGGCAGCAAGGCTAGACGAAAGCACACACAGCACAAACACTGGCAGACAATTCTAGTAGGAAGCAGAGTAGGTAAGGACAGTACAAGGTCATGGAGAACAAAAAAAAAAAAACTGGACAGTAGTCAATTAGAAAAATATCACCTGCTCTAAAAAATGTCAATTTTGTTTGCAGCATGCTGATGGTATGGTCAGATTTGGGCTTCACAACATGAATCCATGGATCCATTGTGCATTGTGTCAATGCTTCAGGCTGGTGGTAGTGGTGTAATGTTCCACAGCATATTTTCTTGGCACACATTTGGCCCCTTAATACAAATTGAGCATCATTAAAATTCCGCGGCCTCCCCGAGTATTGATACTGACAATTTGACTGTGGCTTCGTGGCCACCTTCCACCCATCATCTAATGGCTACTTCAAGCAGGATAATAGCTATGTCACAAAGCACTTGGCTTCTCAAGACAGTTCTATGAACATGACAATGAGTTCAGTGTTCTCCAGTGGCCTCCACATTCACCAGATCTCAATATAAATGTACTTTAAGATATGAGAAATGCACAGCATGAAGCTGACAGATCTGCAGCAACTGTGCAGTGCCATGTCAGCATGGACTGGAATCTCTATGGAATGTTTCAATCACCTTGTTGTATTCAGGCCACAACAAATTTAAGCAGTTCCAGGGGCAAAGGTGGGTTACTCCCTCTATTAGAATGGTGGACCTAAGTGGCTACTGAGTGTATGCTGTATATATGCATACAATTTGCAAGCATTAGACACATGCAGCGCAATGATGGAAAGTATTCACCCCACTGTCAGCATTGGAAGGCAGCTCAGTATGCTGATGAACTGTTAGCTTTAGCATCTCCCAGGGATTTGAGAGTTTCATTCATCAGGAACTCTGCATCAGTGTCCCCACATATTGATTGGGTTCCCACAAGCCTGGACTCTTGATGTCAGCTGGCCATGCAACCTTTTGTATGACCAGTACTACAGGCTGATGTCCGAGGCTTAGAGGGTGAGCACAGACTCTACATTAGAGGCTTCAAGAAAAAAATACCAAAGTATGTTGAATTACCTCTTTGTGTCTGTAGTCCAAGTAGCCCTATGGTCCAGGAACAGTCCCTCTTCATCAGATGGTTCCTCCTTGATGTTACATGGACATATCATAGAGTGCTGTAAACTCAAAGACATATCACATGTGAACTCAGACATGTCTCAGAGTGCTGTAAACTCATTGATATATCACAGAGTGCTTTAAATTCATTTACATATCACAGTGTGCTGCAAACCCATAGAAATATCACAGTGCTATAAGTTCATAAACGTAGCACAGAGAGCAGTAAGATCATAAACATATTGCGGATTCCTGTGAACGCAGACACATCATAGAGTGCTGTAAATTCATAGACATATTGCCGAGTGTTGCAAATTCATACAAATGTCACAAAGTGCTGTAAACTCATAGACATGTCACATAGTGCTGAAAACTCATTGACATATCACAAAGTGCTTTAAATTAATATACGTATCTCAAAGTGCTGTCAACTCATTGACATGTCTGAGAGTGCTTTAAAATCATACATATCGCAGAGTGTTTCAAATTCATAAACCTATCACAGTGTGCTGTAAACTCAGACATACCACATAGTGGTGGAAACTCACAGACATATTGCAAAGTGCTGTAAATTCATATACATATCACATAGAGCTGTAAACTCATAAACATATCACAGATTGCTTTAAACTCATTGACATATCAAAGAGTGCTTGAAATTTAAATTCATGTACATATCACAGATTGCTGCAACTTCATAAACATATTGCAGAGTCCAGTGAAGATAGACATCACAAAGTGCAGTCTATTCATAGACATATCGCAAAGTGCTATAAATCCATAGACATATCACAGAGTACTGTAAATTCATAAACATATCACAGAGTGCTGTAAATTACAAAACATCACTGGGCACTAAAAATCCGGGGCTCTGCACCACCCTTTGGATTTATAAATGCAACAGTGCACAAATATATACTGACATGACAGAGTACAATAAATTCATAGACACGTCACTGAGCACTCCTAGTTGCTCAACATTGCACCATGCTTTTACTCCATAAAGCTATCACAAACCAATAGAGATTCATAAACATATTCCACAGCACTAGAAATTCATGAACACTGCACCACTGACGCATTTAAACCTTTTTTTGTAGAGTTCAAGAATACAAGAATGATCAGTGAAAAGTCACATAATAGGTGCACTTTAAGTGTGACAGATATGCAAAAATGGAAGAAATCAGAAAGGGGGCAAATACTTTTCAGAGCACTCTAATTGAGTAAAGAAAAAAAAATAAAAATTAAATAAAAAAATTAAAAACCCACATTTTGGGCAAAAAGCAGAGAAAGGGTGTGTTTAATGTAGGGATGTGATTTAAGATTGACTTGCTGCTTTGTTTTGAAGTTGTCCGTACGTATCAAGGAGGGGTCATCATAGCTCGTGAAAAAGTTTGTGATTACGGAACTTGCCCGAGACAAAAACGTAATTTCTGCCTTTACTGGCAGGACACAATGTACACCAGAGCACTTCATTTTCTTGTTTTTTTTTTTTTTTTTGCCTCTTTCCTCAGAAGATTCGTAACAGCGCCCGCCACCATATAACTGAGAAATCACTGATTGACGGAAAATCTCGTCAATGACAGGGATATTGTTTAGTATGTCTAAGATTTAATTTTTTGACTGAGGGAACACTGTGCAACACTGCATAATTTTCTTACTTCCAAGTTGCAGAAATATCTCATCAATGTGTTATCTGCACATTTACGGTCATCAAAGCAGAGTAAACAGGCCAAATTTAGCATTTATTGCACTAAACTCATTTTAAAAGTTTTCAGCTTTGTTTTGTAAATAATGCCAGCATTATGAAACACACAGCTTGTGTGTTATATGAGTTTAGCGAGGACCAAAGACACATTATTGCAAATGAGCGTGGGTTATCCGATTGATATTGCACTGAATCCAATGCTCTGAATAAGTCAACAGTAAGGTCAAGTGAGTTTTGAACTATTGATTATCACTGACTAAAATGCACAAGAATAGCTGCAAGTCACTCACTGACCTGATGACTAATGGCCTATACTAATTAACTACTAACTCATAATGAGCAAGGTCAGGCGAAGGAACAGGGGAAACTGATCTAAAATCAATAGTTCTTCACTAAGATTTTTTGTGACTATGGCTCCAGATCACGTTGCTTTCACACAAACTCTCATTCTGAGACACGGAAACTTGAATAGGCTATACTGCACATCATTGACCGCTGGTCAGCTGAAATTACAAAAGCCACAAAAAAAATCCCTTTTAACGATTGAGTTGTCTAGACCTTGATTAACAAGTTTTCGCAGTTTGATTTGAAAAACCCATCGACAGTGAAACACCCAGCTTCCTCTTTAATGCAATGTGGAATATTAAATCGAAAATTCAATCCAGACAAAATGTTTTGCTCATTTTACAAAACTACTTTGTTAACTTCCAAGCTTGCTTTTGGCACAGTCAGAAAAGCAGGCTGTTTGATGTGCACTTCATGATTGTTTAAATTACATTTACAAAAGCAAAGATTAGCAGCAAGTATGCAGAATTGAATAATATAGAATGAAATGCAATTCCACATGGAGATGACAAGGTTTATTTCTCGTCTTATGTAAACAAGGAGAACTTGCTGAGCTCTGAGTGTTTTCAGAGTTCACAGACTTTGATTAAAAAAAGAAGAAAACAGGTCAAGACCAATCATTAGGAAGGGATGTTCTGTGCCTCCTCCATTTTCAGCTCACCAGCCACCTCTGCCACGCTGTTTAACAAATTTAGTGTGCATCAGATCTGAAGAACATCGAAAGCTTTCACTCAAGAGTCCAAAGCATGCTTGTTGCCCTCATGTCAGGGGCAGATGCTATCCTTAATACCTGTGCGCCCTCCTTATCTGCCTCCATTTGTTTCTGCTCGATGACAGCCTCACTGACACTTGCACACCCCAACTGTAAATGCATGGAATATTGAGAGCTGTGCGACCCACGGCCAAGCAAGTGAACCCAACTCAGTGCAACAGAGTGCTGCCAAAACCATAGCCATTTATGTGGCTGGGCCTGCCTTTGGGGAAGATAATTGAAGATTTTGCATCAACCTCGGTGAATTTTCTGGGCCTTCAGTGAAATAAACCTGGCACATCTGGCGACTGTCAGTCAGGTGTGAAAGGTCTGTGACATTGAATTGCCTTCGAAATTGCCTTTTCAAACTTGACTTTTCTTAAAACACTCTTGGTGCACATTTCTTTAAAATTACAGTAGTGAGTAGTAATGTTTATAAACGCTTAAGTTAATGAAGATGAATCAGAAACCAAGTACTATTCAAATATTTATTTCATGTAATATTGGGTCATATCAATGAAAATAGGTAAACAGATAACAATATATAATAAAAACAAAAAAAAAATGTCTTTTGAGAGAAAAGGTCTTTGATTATAGCCTTTAATCTTTCAGGCACAGTTGTCACATATTTTTTTATTTTCTCACTGGTTAAACCATTCCATATGGTTTGAAGTTCATTCCAAAGAGATTCTTTTGACGTTACGACAGATGTGCTCAATCCGATTAAGGTCTGGATTTTGAGTGGGCCAAGTCATAATTTTTATGTCACCTGATGTTTCCTTCTAACTGAGATCATTCTCTCACAACTTAGTAGTGTGTTTAAGGTCATTATCTTGTTGAAAATAAAATGCTCTACCAATCAGTCTCTTTCCAGATATCAATGCATGCCTCGCAAGGATGCTGTGATACCTCTTTTGATCCATGATTCCGTCAATTTTTATGAGATCACCAGCTCCTTTTGAGCGGACTGAACCCCACACCATAATATTTCCACCTCCATGTTATACTGAAGGGGTCAAACAGTCATTTTTGAAATTTTCTCCAACTCTATGGTGCATGTAAGTTCTGCGGTTGCGTGAGAAATTTTTGAATTTTGATTAATCAGTCCAAAGGACTTGTTCCCAGTCCACTGGTGTCCAATCGTTGAATTTCTTGGCAAACTTAAGTCTCCTTTGGATGTTGCCAGCTCTTGGCTGCGACATGACCAATCAGACTATTTTCACGCAGGCATCTGAAGATAGTAGATCTTGATACTTTTATTTCTTCACCTCTGGCGCCATTTATATCATCAAGGAGTTGTCATGCTGTCAACTGCTGATTTATTTTTACTTGTCATACAAAGATAATGAATATCAAAGGCACTTAACTTCTGTTTTGCACCTCTACTGCCAGTTTCAACAAAATTGTCTCTTTGAAACACTTGATAGTGTTTCTTACAGTGCAATGGCAACATTTAACGTTTTCAGCATCATGTAAGGCCACAATGTGGCTACGTACAATCTCAGAGCGCTCCTTCCGTTGTGCCATCATGTTGAACACTGTGACTCAACTCAAAGTTCATGTCCTTTTATATCGTGGAACAACTGACCATCAGAGGTACTTTTGCAGAATAATCTTGCCTCAAACCAGTTCAAACTATTTTTTTGAATCAATAATCATGGAATGAGCCTTCAAACATGCATTCAGGCCATGTAAGAGCCATGAAATAAAATTTGCTACACCTTTCAATTGTTACATAAAAAAATGGATGTTTTCAGTTTTTTTGCTTATAACCCATAGTTTTACCTCAATATACTTGTGGCACTGATTTTTTTTAATTATTATTTTTGGTTCTCATTGCCTACTATAGTATTTTTCAATACATTTTCATCAAAAAAAATGATAGAAAAGCAATATATTAGGACCCCTTTTAAATGAAAGTGCTGATGTATAATCATCACTGCACATTACTGTTTTGATAAATGTGTATGATACTTTAGACAAGAGTGACTGCTAAATGGGTAAAACTAAAAAAATCCTCTCTTCTCAGCCTCTGAGCGCAACATTTACTGTACGGCAGGCGCGTAGCCAGTAATGGGCCTGAGCGGCACTGGCCCGCCTAGTTCGTTCACTGGCCCGCCCAGGCTCCCACCCAGTCTTGATGTTTTTTTGTTTTTTTTTTTAATTTGTAATGATTGAGTGGTTGGTTGAGTGAGTAATTCGCTATGAACATAGACTGTATTTTTGCATGTGCAGTAATGGCATTTGTGTTTTGGATAACTGACGTTTAGAAAATACATTGAACGTAGGCTATATTGTTTTCCGGGTCTGACCCCACAGTCCTTCTTGTCATAACATTATGATCATTGAACAATGCTGTCAAAAATACATCCCCCTATCAATTAGTCTTAGCAATTGTTGCTAATCAGGCTCAGAAAACTGCGAGAGGAGGATTCGGTAATTCCTAAACAAAACACCTTTGCTTCATTAACAAAATTCCCCCTTGTCAGAAACCATTAAAATAATTCCTCCTCATAAAAAATAACCCTTGCCTACCATACGCACCTGTCTTTTAGAAGTTACAGACCACTGGCTGTCTCACAGCAGGCTATCTCAGTTTCAAAGCCGATTAAGTGGCGTTTGTCAAAGCTTGCTTGTTCTACAGATTGAAAACATTGACAGGCTTTTAGCTCTGGATGACTACCAAGGTAAGATCATCAATTTCACCATATTTTGACAAACCTGAACAATGCTATACAACTGAACTTATGGGACTCCATTGACAGGCGCAGGGTCGTTATGATTTTCGCTATCGTATTTGCATCATAAAGCGGCTAACACAGTTATATTGCTGAGACAACAAACTTTCGAACACAATATTGCTAGTTCTCCAATGTAGCACAGTATCTGTCAGCAGGCTATAAAAACACAAATAGGCGGCCCACCCTTGGACCGATGTTCGTGAAAGGATTAGCCAGCTTTTCTTTTCTTCAACTTAGCTAGTAAAAATAAAATTTCTTCATTCAAAACTTTTTTGAATTTCTTCAGTCATAAAATGTATGATGACATAGTTACCTCTGTACTATACTACCCCTATATCTGTAAGTGTTGCCATTAGGCCGTATATTTACTCAATGGATACTAGACTTTCTATTTGATTGGTTTATTTTTTCACTGCTGAGAATATGATGCGAATGAAGTGACTATTCTATTAGCTGTCAGGCGAATGAGCTAATGATGGTTCTAAAATAACAGTGTAAGTGTAGGTGTGAAGGACATTGTAGCCTTTAAATGGTAATTTGGGCTCAGGCATTTTTCAAAGTTTTCTATTTTTCTGTTTGTATGGCCATGGCCTCGTGTGCTGGATGTGTAGGCTATATGTACACTTGTGTTATAAAAGGTTTTTGACTGTTGGTTTTATCTTCTGGGACATAATTAACATAAAAATGTCTTGCCTGCCAGTTTTTTTATTTGTTTGGTCCCCATTTGTCCGTTTTTGTAAGCCTTACGAAAGCATGATATATTTTTCATTTTAATCTGTATTCTAAGCCAACATTTTCTGGGGGAAAAAAATGGCCTGTCCACATGTGTTCAGGCCCACCCAAAAAAATATTCTTCCTACGTCACTGCTGTACGGTAGGAGATAGGCATGGCTTACCAGTAGGGACCCAAAGACAAATAATTGAAGAAAGATCTTCTTTGGTCCCTGCTGTGATGTTTATGTACAAATAACGTGATATATATAGTTCCCACAGAACGGGACATAGGGTAGTCTTTGGCATAGACTACAAGAGTCTGCGCGTGGGAATCTGCATGTGGTGATAACTGAACCGGTGTTCCAGGATCCTTTGGTTTAAAAACCCACAACAGCAGCATCAGATAT
Source organism: Gymnothorax javanicus (assembly GCA_029692085.1). Classification (NCBI taxonomy): domain Eukaryota; kingdom Metazoa; phylum Chordata; class Actinopteri; order Anguilliformes; family Muraenidae; genus Gymnothorax; species Gymnothorax javanicus. The sequence continues at coordinate 138,492,586 of CM056194.1, forward strand.
ATGCACTTCCGCTATCCACAACAGTTTATACCTTGATTTCAGGCTATGTCTTTATAGCTATGCTGACAAATGAATACACAAAAGTATGAGAGGCATTCCATGAAAATGGCATAATTTGAGTCCCTCTCACCTCTTTAGGTGTATTTTATCTACTGGGTCACCAAAATCTATATTTAAACAGCTGTACATATACATTGAAATGTCTCCTTTAATACAGTGTAAAATTAATGAGTTAAATTTTATCTTTTTATGAGAATTAATATAGTTTTTTCAGTTGACACCACCTATTTTGTCATGTCCGTCAATGAAAGCATACTTTGAAAATACCAAATAAAAATGTAAAAAAAGTCAATAATTTTGATATCAACCTAAGCATCCATTTATGCTCTTTTGCTGGTGATGTTTTTTTTTTAATTAATTAATAATTATTCATTAAAATTACATTATTTAGTTCTGTACCTGAGTAACCCCTCAACCCCGTTACACGATTGATTCTCCCCCCATAAATACAATGGTATGATCCATAATAGCATGTACATCAGGAATTGACATCACTGAAGTCTTTTGGACAACAAGACAAGAGAAACAGGCAAGTTGCTCCCTTCTTTTCCTTTATTTTGTTTTTTTCTTCTTCTTTTTTTTTAATAAATTTGGCATCTCCAATCCCACCTGAATCTGGAATGCCCAATTGAGGAACTATGTACAAGGCTTGCTCGTTTGCAACCCCTTGTTGCCAATTCAGGAGAGTGAAGACAGTTCACGGCTCTCCTCCGAAGCACGTGCCTGTCAGCCACTGCTTCTTATACACTCATTGGTTGAATCTTCGCAAGTTCAGAACGAGGGCGGAGGATACCCGGACAGGAACAGGCTTAGTATCTTCCTGACGAGTGCCCGTCTGGCCAACAGGAGGCGCTTGAGCAACGAACGAAGCTATTTATTTTATTTCCCTTTCCCGGCAGTCCCTTCCCAATTTGAAACCCTGTAGCGCTATAGCCAATTGTGCGCTACTCTGAAAAAGCTGCCGACCACTACCGGTTGGTACTACCGGGGCTCGAACCCACGACCTGATAGTCACTTCTGCACTGCAACGCAGGGCCTTAACCGAGTGAGCTATCCGGCAGCATTTTCCTTTTCCTTTATTTTGGTCATTTATCTTGTGATATTGTGGCATGAAAGGTAACATGTAACATGAAAAGAAGATAGAAAACTATTACTTATGAAAAAGGTTTTTGTTATTTCAAGAATATATGCTAATTCTGAATCTCATGCATGCCATGTGCTCTCTCTCTCTGGTATTGACTACATAGAGCAGTGGCCATTTTGTGCAAAAATCACAACCCCGTCACTCTCAACCCCATTACGTGTTTGATTATAACGGGGTTGTGAGATTGTGACGGGGTTGTGATTTTAATACTTTGGTTGTTAAGTTATCCAATTATTTATATGATTTGTTATTATATTCAATCAACATTCTTATACCACATGCATGCTGAATGTGATCTACACTGAACAAAAATATAAATGCACGAACCAAAAATTCTGAGTTAAATTGACCTATAATGAAATATGCCCACAAATAGAGTTTATTGGTGTACTGAATTATTTTTTTTTAATCAATTCTGGTGACCCACTTCTCATTGACCACTCCCTATGAGATTACTCACTCATTGAGTTATTCCACCCCTGAGCTGCATAGAGCATAACATTGAGTTTGTCAGTCAGCGTGACCAATACACAGGCACTCCTTGCACCAGGGTCAATAAAAGGCCACCCCAAAATGTGCACTTTTGTCACAAGTCACAATGCCACAGATGTCACAAGTCATAACGGAGCGTGCCATTGGCATGCTGAACGCTGGGATATCTGTGACAGCGGTGTCAACACATTTGACTGTGCATCATTCCACCATCAGCCGGTTGAGAAGTCGATTCAGAGAGACTGGCAGCACTGTGAATCGTCCACATGCTCGACGACCACGTGTGACCATGCCCGCACAGGATCGGCACATGCGGCTCTAGCACCTCCGTGATCGGCTCCGACCAGCCACCAGGACATCTGACAAGACCGTCGGACTGCACAACAGGTGGATGTCAGCTCAGACTGTCCGAAACCTCCGAGTCTGCAGACCACACCACGGTCTCGACCTGACCGCCATCCGTCACTGGTACAGACTCGACTGGGCCAACAGTCACCTTCGCTGGACACTTGCACGGTGGAGGACAGTGTTATTCAGCGATGAATCGCGATTCCAACTGTACCATGCTGATGGCAGACAACACGTATGGCGACGTGTGGGCGAGCGTTACGCTGACACCAATGTTGTGCGTCGGGTGGCACATGGTGGTGCAAGAGTAATGGTATGGGCAGGCATATGCCATGGACAGCGTACCCGTCTGCATTTCATTTAGGGTAACTTGAACGGGCAGCGGTACCGCAACGAGATCCTGAGGCCCATAGTCGTATCGTTCGTGCGACTCCATCACGTGACATTCCAGCACGATAATGCCCGGCCACACACTGCCCGGATCTGCTCAGAGTTTCTGGATGAGGAGGATGTCCCTGTTCTCAATTGGACAGCATATTCACCTGATATGTCGCCAGTTGAACACCTTTGGGATGTTCTGGATCAGTGGGTCAGACAACGTGTTCCGGTTCCAGAAAACATGCGCCATCTTCGAGTTGCGCTGCAGGAGGAATGGGACAACATTCCACAGGCCACTATTGACAATCTCGTGAACTCCATGTGCCGGAGAAGTACTGCTTTACATGATGCCGATGGTGGACATACTCGTTACTGAGTGCTGTGAACTCTGCCCGCTGACCCCTGGTGGGTTCAGGCTGTGATAACTCATGAATTGTGTACAGTAAATTGTTAGTCATGTTTCTGTTTCTTGAATATTAAGGCAAGAATAAAATTATAATTGTTTTGTTGAAATATTTCCCGATTGATAAAAAATAATTCAAAAAAAATTACTTTGTGCGTTTATATTTTTGTTCAGTGTATGTTCCATGTTCAAGCTGTGAGCAAGATGGCACCAACAACAGCAGCAAAAAGGCAGAGGAAGTTCGGGCACGCCTTAAAGCTGATCCTGAAAGAAGGGAGAGATACCTGCAGTATGAAAGTATATTTGACCAGATGAAGGTTGGCTCTTATGCCTGAACACACACACACACACACACACACTCCACATTATGTTACATTTGAGCAATTCACTTTACAATGTTTGACAGATAATATGTTGTTGTAGTTGTTTTTAATTTAGGTTAATAAAACTCAATTCAACTGCAATTTATATCTGTTGTCCTTCTGATGGTTACATAATGAAATACAATGCTCATAGAAAATCCTATCCAGTGAATTTGAGAGTTAAAAGACAACTATTAAAATGTAAAGTTGTATTTGTCCCTTCAACCCCGTTACCATCTTCAACCCCGTTACCCTCGTCTCAACCCCGTCACACCTACATGTTCATACGTTATTTTTTTGAAATGTATAAAAAAATCATTAAATGTTTGTTGAGCTATCATAAGATCATTGATTTTGATGAAAATTCTTCAGTTAAACTACATTTTTGTTGAAAAATGACAAGAGTGCCTTCACGCATAGGTAAATTTCAGGCTTTAGTACAGCAAAAATGTGAGATTTTATGTCATTTTTGTATTTGCAATTATTGAATTAGTGTGGGGGACATCAGATTAATATAAAAATATTGCTTTCTTTAGAAATACATTTTATGATCATATTCAATGAGCTTCCATAGTGTACATAACGGGGTTGAGGAATAACAGTGCCCACATCTTGAAATAATGACCAATAATAATAGAAAGCTAATGCTTGAGATGAGAAAATATGTTTTTCTGATAGTTGAATATGTCCTTTATGCTGTGGGATATACATGCAAATAATACATTTTGGTAGAAAATGTGAAAATGTCAAAATCCAATTTGAACCATTCTCATGGAATGACTCATGAACATAAAACTATGGTATCAGAGGTAAGAGATCAAGGCATATTGTGATATAAATGCAACATAAACCACAGATCAGTTCAGTAAGCATTCCGGTAAAACACATATGTAAGATGAGTAGGGCAGTGCTCTAGCACATTGGTCTGCCTGTAGCTAGATGTATACATTATGTCTCCTTCTGCCAAACTCCCTCCCCCTTCTCTCTCATTCTACTCCGTCTATCTCCATTTCAATATTCTTCTTATTTGCTCTCTCTCTCCCTGTCTCTTATTTACTTTTTCCGTCTCCTTCCATTGCGTATCACATAGGGAAGGGCCATACAGAGGGCTGGCACTGAGACCTGGTTCCATTGGAGTGTCATACAGCTTGACAGGTCTGAGTGTGGGCTGTACAATAGCTCCAAGAGGATATCTACACAAGCTGATGCCTCATATTCTCCATAAAGACCCAAACACACAGTCAAACAGGCAGCCAGGCTTCAGAGCCCTTCAAACCATTGGGTGGGCTGAACCAAACCCTGTGCAATCAGGAGCAGAGAGAGATTGAGAAAAGGTCCATGTCCTGGCTTAAGTGTCACCCACATGGGTTGCTATGCAGCATGGGGCATGTCGGGACTGAGAGGCAGTCAGCGGTCAGCCTGCTACTGCCCTCCCTGCCTCAAGGGGGCAATAGAGCACAAGAAATGTGGCAGAGCATACCGCAGGGGAAGCACCGAGGGGAAGGCAATGATATGCCTGGCTTTCATTCAAGTTGAATTGGGACAGCGATGTGCGAGCTTCTCATCTGACTAAACGGCATGAAACACAACCAATAACACACAACCTTGCCGGAAAAAAGAGAGAGTGTTTTTTGAAAGGCTTGAAAAGGCTTAAGAGCACAAATTCAGATATTAACAAACTTGAGAAATGACTGCATTTCATCTGAAGGCAATTGAGAATAAATGACAGCATCCTGTAAGCCAGTGGCAGTCAATCTGAGCCGGGGAATCCTCAGTGAAAGAAAAGTGAGCGATTATAGTGAGATTAGTAAGATTAGAGTGGGATTATGAGCAGGAGCACTGGGGCTACACTGAGATTCCTATCTGTATACACCGTGGTAGCAGGCACACAACTCTACCCCATTCCTGCCAGTGACGAGGGGTGGGTTGAAGGCAAGCTGTGGTTTGAGTTCGGGCGGTGGTCAGGTTGTGTCAGATAGCTCTTGTATTATTGATGTAAATATGACCAATCATGAAGTATTGCAATAGATTATTTTCCTCATTAACTGAATCATGATAATGTGAAACAAATAAAATATGAACTCATTCATGAAATGTAATGTTTTTGCATCAAAATAGAAAAAGTTAGATTTCATTTCTGAATCAGTAAATGTCATCTATTCTATTATGATTTTTTTTTTTTATAAATGTCATTTGTTACCATCATTTCAGTTATCGCTTTTCTAAAAGCTGCAACTGTATTAAAAGAGTATTGTCTTAAAATGAAATTCATGCCATAAATGTGGGGAATACAAAGTTAAAAATGCTTAGTTTAGTAAATCCCCTCCCCCCTCCCAAGATGGTCTCCTCAGAGGATGTTTTCCCAAAATTAACTTTTTCACTTCCCATACAGGAATTTTTAAATGAACATAAGTTACATATGAAGAGTTTGTTTCCAAAACACAATAAGTGCCAAAATTACAAAAATTGATATAATACCATAGAGCGATAGCCCTGTGCTTCTTACACATGGTGCAAAAATCTGTTTTAAGAAATTCATACTAGACCATGTATTTTTTCAGGGTCAAAGTTTGTGTTTTTCTATAGAATACAATAGGTGCTGACGTAGAAAAAGCAGATTTACTCAAAATGAGTAAAATGGATATATTGCATTTTGAAAACAAACTCTTCATATTTTTCATGCGTCATGCCGTGCTTTTGCTGCATCCATAAAGTTCCTCCACAGTGTGGAACTGAGATCATCCGGATAGTAACTCGTAACTCGCTGGTGCATCATTCTTGCCACCCCAATAATCTGATGTGGAATTCAGTGGTGGAGGAGGTATACATGTGGGCCCTGCATGCAGACACCAGGCAGATTCAAATGCATTAAAGTAAAATTTATCACTTCACTCTCCTGAGCATTCCTCAAGGAACCAAACATGAACAGCACCACACACCTAGAAGTGGCCTGTGCTACGCACTGAGGGGATAAGAGCCGACATGTTTTGCAAGCAAAGTTGTCTTCGCTAAACTCTCCTGCTCTTTGTTTCAAAAAGAGAACCACATTGATGATCCTGATGTGCGAGAGCTTTAATTCCATATCTATTTCATATGTTGCTGTATCCTAATTAAATGGAAACTTCTTTCTAAAGCTTGTATGTGCTGCATGGAAGACATTCAGTGATGTTATTCCGGCCGCTGCCAGGGTATGTCCCTGACAAATAACAAAGGATTAGTGGACCCGGCACAAAGATGTAATATTCGGAGCGGCAGGATGTAAGGTGGATTAATGAGCAGATGTCACTTAAGCACTGATCAGCTTTCACAACCTGATACTGGTGTTGTAGAGGTTTTTTTTTTTTTTTTTCTAATTTAATTCCCTCTCCCCATTGGGAAAAGGTATGGTAGTCAAAGTGCAATTCTCATGATATACGTATATACTTTGCAAATGTAGGGTTTTAAGGCCTAAAATCAAATCTTCAAAAATATCTAAAATTTGTGTTACTTTCAAAATCTTTAATGTAAAAAATTGTTACTCCAGGTGATGAAATTCAGAAAAAAATTGTTTTAATTCATTTTCAGATAGCCTAATAGCGAGCCACTATCATGATGCCATATTTCTAAGTATCAAACCAAGGTCTGGTCTCTTGACTGGAGGTTACAGAGAACAGAGATCAAGAGGCAGATGAACAACATGGATTCCAAACCAATTTTTAACTTAAGTGGTACTCTCAATCCTGAGATTTGATCCAGATGATCAACTCAGCTGAGGGTATTAGTCACAGCTTTCAAAAGCATTTAACTAGGTTTTGTTACATATAAATATTAGAAAATTTGGAAATGTTCTACACAAGACAGTACTCTGATTGAACTTTGTACCTGACCTAGATCATAGAATACAGAATGGTTACAATTTTTCATCCAAAGTTAAAACATTTTTTCATAAAAATAAAGGTCAACAAAGTCTATTTGGAAGGTGTCTAAGCCCACATATAAAGGTTGAAATCTTACTTTGTTGGTTTGTTTGCTTAATATTAAGACACAAGACTAACCCCACCATTATGAAACCCACAATAACGGCACTGCACATTTTCACAAAAATGCCAAAAAAACCTGCTCCATACCACTTTATAATCTGAAATTTAGCCAAGAAACAGACTTTTTTTTTTTTTGGCATCTCCAATCCCACCCGAATCTGGAATGCCCAATTGGTGAACTACGTACAAGGCTTGCTCGTATGTGACCCCTTGCTGCCAATTCAGGAGAGTGTAGACAGTTCGCGGCTCTTCTCCGAAGCACGCGCCTGTCAACCACCGCTTCTTATACACTCATTGGTTGAATCTTCGCAAGTTCAGAACGAGGGCGGGGGATACCCGGACATGACCAGGCTTAGAATCTTCCTGACGAGCGCCCGTCTGGCCAACAGGAGGCGCTTGAGCAACGAACAAGGCAACTATTGTAATCCCTTCCCGGCAGTCCCTTCCCAATTTGCAACCCTGTAGCGCTATAGCCAATTGTACGCTACTCTGAAAAAGCTGCCGACCACTGCCGGCTGGTACGAAGCGGGGCTCGAACCCACGACATGATAGTCACTTCTGCTGCTTTACCGAGTGAGCTATCCGGCAGCCCCCAAGAAACAGACTTTTAATCGGTACTAGTTCACCAAGTTTATCATTGAGGGTTTCTTTAGACAATGGTCATCAATGAATTATTCTCGTTTCTAATTTCATCAGCTGTCATAACATATATAATGTATATGTAAATACTGGATATGCACAAATATGTACTGAGTGATAGGCAGCAGGGTGATTTATTTAGGGATACATCACATTCTGGAATGGACTTATTTTGATAACTATTTAAGAGGTCTGGATCTTATTCTCCAATATTTGGCGCTTTTCTGAGTCAGTTCTGTTAGGAACCATCAGTACTTGTATCGACAACAGTGGTGTGCCATCACGGATACAGACACCCTTCAGTTGTTGAACCTCACCTTTTAACATACGATTGTGCAACCTGTTTTCAGTTAAGTTTACCTGATCAACATTAATCTCTTCCACTTGGGACTTGCCATCTGAGGAATTATAGCTTTCCATGCCCGTTCCCATTTACATTTCCTAATTAGCTTCTTAGTGTTAATTCCTTCAATTGTGAGGATCAATCTGCAGAGTTACTGTCCATTTCCCCTCAGCTCACACTATTGTTCATTGTAATAATTCTCAAGCATTTTCGTATCCTCATTAACGGTGACGTAGAACATCAATGTTTTTCTAAGCTTCTGAATTCTGGTAAATATCAGCATTTTCCAGCATACCTATATGTTATAGTCTGGCATTGCAAAATAGCTCTAGTGTTTGGAAAATGGCGACTCACAAGAAAACAGCGACTATCTGACAATAGTATGTACATTCCTACCAATGTTAGTTATGGTACAAAAGATTGCAGTGTAGGTTGTAACTTTATTGATATCATCTCTGTCTTACTGAACTTTGTTGTTTTTCTGGATGCCAAAAGTAATCTAATCCAATCTTAGGCTAGCCTGGAAACAATTAAATTGATCTCACACCAAAAGGTTTGGTCTTTTTCAGCTAGGTTGAAATAAATTGCGCAGCCCAAAGTATACAATGTGCAATGTAGCTAATATCATGCAGCATTTTATTTGATTACTCACAAACTCAACAGTCAAACTCTGAGTAAACAATATACATATATGGGCTGAAAACCCTAACAGTATTTCAGCAAAAGTAAGACGTATCACAAAATGATGTCATATAAAAAGACGCTGGTTGCAAAAAATTAGAAATACGGCGCTGTCCATCCAACCCCTCCACCACTGGCTTCTACAATCTCTTTTTGTGGACAAACAAAACAAGATGTTCTCATCCCAACTTGTCATATAGTGACGCTACCCGACCAAGCATTGATATTTGATGAAAAAGGAAACTTTTGGCATCCTTATTTTATGTTTATGGTTAGGGTTCAGGATAAGGGTTAGGGGTAAGGGGGAAGGGTTCATTTTAAATTGGTGTGAAATGAGGATGCCAAAAGCCTCCTATTTGTCGTATATCGAAACTTGGTCAGGTAGTGTCACTATATGACGAGTCGGGATGAGACTGGGCTCAGGTGAAAGTTATTTAAAGACGGAAAGTGCTTTTATTATAGAGAAATACTAAAGATGCTGGACTACCACCAGTACTCTTAAAGCCACTACTGTGTGAAACGCAATGTAGATTACTGTAGAGTTTGGAGCTCCCTCTTTGTCTGTAATGTGTCAATGCGTTGTGGTGAGGCATGGCCTTGACCTGTAAACTGTCCCAAAGACAGCACACACCAGAAGGGAAGAACTGCAGTGACAGAATCCCCAGCTTCTCTGGCTTCAACATTTACAGTTAATCGCTCCACTGCCACCTCAAATGCCTCAGAGACACTTCAGAAACAATTACTTTCTCTCATTTTCAGGAATACTTTCAAAAGCTGAGCTCATTTTCATGAAACCGCTGGGAAAAGAAACGGCCCATTTTGCAGGGCAAGGACTGCCCCGACGTTATGTCAAATAACATAATGGAGTATCCTACCATTTCATAATCAACAGTGAAGCCTGTTTTTTTCTCTCTCTTTTTCAAACTTGCCACGATGACAATGTCCAGCATTCATTAGACGTGACTATTATTTTGAGAGCCAGACAGGACAGATCGCATAAGCCCATTAGAGATGAATCATCACACTCTCCGTTCAGGTTCATGGTTAAACCGATAAAAAGTGGTAATTATGTTGCCGTTCCCAGGTCCCCTCATTATCCAGCAATTTTCCCCATTCTTTACCCAGGATAAGGACTTTGGCCTTGAGACTCTTCTTCCTATTGTGTTCAACAGCTCTCCCATCTTCTGCCAAATAGAAGTTGCATTGAACTTGATTTCTTTCTTTCTCTATTTTCTCTAAAAAGAGACCATTAGGAAATGAATGCCTGGATTCAGTATCATTTAAGAGGCACCTTACCATCTGCCTCAGGTACACTCTGGGCAGGGAAACCACATGGGCAAAAGTATTGTATTGCAGTTTAAAGGACCTATAGCAACCTTCAAAGAGGGGAGGAAAAAAAACTGCGGACAAAAAGCAACTCGCAATAAATTACAATCTGTGCTGTCCCTGTGCACACCTCGTAATAAGACTTTTAAAGGTAAATTGGTTCCTATTTGATTCAATTTGTGAAACAAGAGATAACAAAATGCGAGCTCCCCTCCTTTTCAATTAGTGATTGAGACTTCATCCAGGAGACATCCTGTAGGACACCTAATATGAACCCAAAGCATTGGCTTAGATTCACTGAACACTTGTCCTTAGTTTGACTAACAAATTTGTGCAAAAGTGTAACTTTGTTAAACAGCAGAGTTTGAAAAGTTTATGATTGCTGAGTTTGCAAAATGAGAGCATACATCTGACACAAGGCACATTTGCACAAATGCACACGTGCACATACACACTTTATCGCAAGGGTCACATTCTTTGTCATGCCTCGCCTGCATTCCACGCAGCGCTCGGCCTCACCTGAGTGTTAACCACCAGCCTACTCCTGCTTCTGCTCATGCTCCTGCAATTACCTTCACCTGTGTGCATCATTCAGTTAGCTCTGTGCGTGTATATAAACCCTAGTCCTCCCAGTCTGGCTTTATGTAACATTATAGCTGAGTTGTGTTCATGGTCGGTTGCTTACTCTTTTTCACTATCTGTATCTCTGTACTATCATCCTATGTGGAATCTTGTTTTTACTGAAGCTTAACTTCAGTCATTAAAAGCCCTGTTTTTGCTTCGCATTTGGATCTTATACTTTCATCATTACAACGGAGCACACCATCCAGTGCACCGGTGTGGATACACTTTTGAATAAACATGTCTCGAAACTTTTATCTGCAAGATCGTTTGAGAGACTGATGAGCTAAGTTTCTGAGAAGACGAAATTAGCTGGATCTCAAGTGGTAGTCAAAAGTGAGAGTGCAAGTTGATTGAACCCCAGGCTCAAGTAAAATTCATGTGGAATTTTACTGTCAGATCAGACAAGTTATTTTTTGGGAACATAAATATGAAAATGTATGAAGCCCTTTGGTCAGGCTGAAGCTTTTATTTACGGCTGATTGTTTCAATGGTCTGGAAAAGTAGTTTTTCACCCGGACAGGAGGACTGCATTGCAATTGTTGGAGCAGACAACAGGTGCTAGATTAATGGATGCCATGCTCGCGAGTAACCGTGGAGACTGGTTGTTGGCGTCTTTGCACGCTCGCATGGAATGGAGGGACAGCTGTGGAGGGAGGAAATCAAAGCCATCAGTAATGTCAAAGTCATGTCCTCAGGTACAGCCCGGAGACAAATGTGGAGATGATAAAGTCTTTTCTTCCAAAAATGTGATAAAATGATAAAACTGGCAATGCCGAGGAACACACATGCTACATCTTTATATGTGTGACATCAGCAAGCTGTGTTCTCCAAACACACAGTGCTACGCAGATAAAGACAGCTGACTTTGAAATTATTGCTTTTTTTTAAGAAAAAGAAACATTTTTCTGAGCAGCCCACCTGCAGAGTGTAGCGAAGGAGATAAGCAGTGTTTTACCGAACTGCCACTTCTACAAACACAGTCACCATTGCTGCAACTGGTAAAAAAAAAAAAAAAACACTCCTCACAAATTCACTTCAGCAAGTACTATTCCTGGAATTTCAGAGTGTGTAGGTTTTTTCTCCCCCACTGAATAAAGTTTATTCTGGTAATTGCAGTATTGGTTTGTCTAACATGAATTTAGCTTAACTTATCTGAAGGCATGGCTTTTCCTAGATTAAAGTAAGAGACAGCCTTTCTCTGAAGAGAACTGCAGGTGAAGAACTGCCCCTTAAGTGTTACAATATATGCTTTTGGTAATTTTAAGACAAAGCTGAACTGAATGATAAATACTTAACCTTCAAGATCGAAACACTCAAGGTATTCTCTATTGACCCTAAAGCACCGTCATCAGATGTCATATAGCTCTCACACAAGAAGAGGTAAAAAAAAACTCTCATTGAAAACCTGCAGTGTTTGCTTTCCTATGAGTATTCTGACTCCCCAAAGCTGAACACATTTGAAATGTACAACAGAATCGTATCCACCAATATATGTAACCAAGCAAACATGATTGTTGTGTTAAGTAACCCATTGCATATGCATATTGATCTAAAAATGATGTGAGCTGGGCTAACCATATAAGCTAAAACTTACAGTGGTTCTTTAAGCAAGCTAGCAGTGTGTAATGATCAAATCAATGGCGAACTTCCAAGATCCCCAAGCTATAAATGGAACCACATGCAGCTGATAACGGTAATACCTGCACTAATGTAAATGTCCGCCCAATATAATTAATTAAAAAGACAACTCACACTTGCATAGTTTGTAGAAAAGAAACTAACAATGAGAGGAAAAAACAGATTAAAAAATGAATTTCCCATTGCTAGACAACCAACACAGAAAGGGAAGGGTGGCACTAGTGCATGCATTAATTTAAAGTAGACAGATATTTATTTGCAACTTTATAAAAAATTGTCGTGTTTGGTATCATCCTATGGGCATGCAATACTCTCTGTAACTATCCACATTTTCCACCTGGAGATGATAATGGAATAGAGTAATCATAAAACACGCATTTAGCAAACTCCAATATCGTCCTTGAACAGCACTATGAATTGGGCCAAGAACTGTGACGTCACTTGTGGAAGCAATTGTGAAACATTGGTTATCAAATGTGTATTTTACATTGCAAGCAAGACGTTGAAATCCACTAAAAATGTCAGAATTTTTTCAACCCCTGCTTGACTTGGACATCGAAGTTAGAGAGGATGATTCCTGCACAAGTTCAATGACTAGAAAAATAGACAAATTTTGATACTTTGTAATGGAGAAAAAGCATTTTTTGGACTTTGAGAGGGTTTCGGAAACATTGATGTCCATCCTTGCCTATTAATGGACTCACGCTACTTTTCACTTGTAAATCGTTGATTCATATTTGCCACAATGAATCAAAACGGTTGATTTGTGGTAAAATATGATTATTTTATGGTTTCACTGGGCACCTTTTGGAGCCATTTGGGAAGCCACTTAGCGAGAGCTCTTATTTGGTCCCTGGATAGTTAGAAATTTTTATTGTGTATAAATAGTTTAAGCAATAATCAAATTCTCTGCTCTAACTTTGTTGTAACCACTGTTATGCACAAAGTATATTAGTACCCCTAAAGATAATAATGGCACAATGATAACGGCAGTGGAATTGTTTTTTTCCCTGGCCACATGTGAAGTTGCTGCAAAGTAACTAGCTACTTTTTCGGGGTTGTAATTTCAAAGTAGCTTCCCCAACAATGCTGGTGGTAATTCAGAACAAAGTTGGCCTGCTTTATTGCATCAATGACGTAAGAGTCGTGCAGGCTGTGAGTTGACTGTTTTTAATGGTCTAGGATTCTGCTTGGTGGAACACGCCCCAATACTACCCGCATGGTAAAAGATCATGTTTGGTTGGCGTTCTGAGAGAGAATGAAGCGGGCAAAATCCTAACAGCTTCAAGAAGGTCATTCTCCCCTTCCTGTTCCTTTTCTATAGAGACCAGTCTAGTGCTCAAGGTCATTTTGGATTCCAACATGAACAGCCCGCTCATCCTGCAATATTAAATACCTCCCTTCCCCTTTTCCTCAATTCGTGCATTTTTTACAATACACCATTATGAGACAGGCAGTAGTAGGAGCTGCTGAAGTCATGAAACTGGCCTTGGCTTTCTAGGGCCCAATCGGAATGAAGAGTTTCTACAGTGCTGTTAACTGCTATCTCGCATCATTATATCATGGTTTCTGTTAATTGAAAGGGTATCTGTTTTCTTGTTTAACAGTCTGTTTGTTAACTGTTTATTTGTTTCTGCACAGTACTAATGTTTTTTTTTTCTCCAGGATTCCAGGATATCTTGAGTTCTGATCGTACAGTAAATGAAAATTCAAAAATTTTTTGGTATCTTCACATGATCAAACAATTGTCTACTGAAGTTAAATTGAAGTTTCTAGTCAGTGAATGATGAGAACACTGTTATTCATGGCTAAATGACAGGAAACATTAATATGCGCAGCTTCTACGTTTATCCTGTTAAAATGTTCAGACATTCTTGTTTTTGGCCTAAATACATTTTTTAGGTATCAATTTCCTTTACTTTCTTCTCTATTGGCCAAGGCATCAACCACTCATATTAAAATGAGCGGCATTGTAGAGTGGCACATCTCAATTTTTGCCAGCTTCTGACCAATGCCACCTTGGGTTGACAGATCTATGAAGTATTTTTTTTAGGTTCATAAAAATATGACCACTGTGAATGGGCTTTTTTTTCTCTCATACCTTCTTCTTACAGCCAGTACATGACTTTTTACTCTCAAAGGGTAACTTTAGTGATGGGATAAAAGTCTCATGCGGAGCTGTAAGAATGTCCACTACGATCCTGTACTAGTTCTGTGGCCAGCCAGCCATCAAGCAGAGTGGAAAGTAGCTCATTTTTTTTTATAACAACATGTATTCCCAATCTCATTGGGGCCAAACAATCCCAGTGTAATTATTTTTTAAGGGCAGACTGGTATATGTGTTAATGGAAAATGCAATCAAATTAGCTATAATTAGAAGAACTGGCAGGCAATCAGAAAGCCGCCACTAGAGTCCATCTCTCACTTTCTTTCTCTGTAATTCTGTGAAGAAGGCTGCATTTTTCACACATCAAGCTGTGAAACAGGGTTGTAAAATAAAGCCTTAGAATTTTACATATCCCTTTATCTCCCATGTGTTTTGCGTATATGTGTGTGTGTGTGTGTGTGTGTGTGTGTATGTGTGTGTGTGTGTGTGTGTGTGTGTGTGTGTGTGTGTGGGTGGGTGTGTGTGTGTGTGTGTGTGCGATCGAGCTGGTGCAAAAGTGCCCCCTTTGATGTCAATAAATGAATCAGGTCAGTTCAGCAGACAGAGATTGTTGCTATGGTAACAGCATATGCATGATAAAACAAGTATGCACGGAGCAAGTAATAAAAATACCCAGTGTACACTATATATGTGTATGTATATACCACAGAAGGTCTGCCAAATGGTGGTCAGTACCAAGTGTGTGGGTAACAAAGTGTCGGATGCAGCATTCCAAGTACTGCATCTTATTATAAATAAAAAATGAGGAAATGCTGCAAAAGCACAGCCATTAATAATAATAATAATAATAATAATAGCTTTGCGTCATTTGCTTTCAATGTTTCACGCCTGCTTCAAGAGGGGGTGAACAACCTCCAACAACCTTGTTCCTCAACCTGTATTTTGAAAAAACATGGGCAGTTCCTCAGTTAAAAGTTTATGGTGATACATTTTATTTTTATCACTGCATAAAATTAGTCCAAAATGAGGGTGGTCTATTCGCCCTTTACTGAGGAAACTGATAAAACTGTACAAACAAAATGCAAGGCCATTTAATTGCAGCTGCAGGTGGGTTGGCACCAGAAGATCGATGGCGGATGATGCAATTTCACTGAGCTCACAATAAATGGCACCATATAGAAAACTGCTATAGTGTTCAGGAGAAAGATTAGCACTGTGACCCAAATTATTCTGACTTACATCCACTCAACTGCTTGACTGTTCAGATAGCTGATGGTTTAACCTGGTCGGTGAAACTAACAAGTACAAGAGCCTTTACCAACACAAACATGGAAATCATGCGGCGGTAAAAAGTAGTTGCATAATCAAGATATCCAATGGACTTAAACTAGACAAAATGCCAAGTCAGCTTTTTTTATCTTTTATTCAGGACATTTAAATGCTTATCATTTTTGTCATCACTCACTCACTCACTCACTCACTCACCCCTGTCTGTCATTTTTACCCTTCCCCCTTGCTATCTAAGCCCCTTTGTCTGTCTGTCTTTTCTTTTGAAATCATTTTTTACATTCTGTTGAATGGTGCACATTTTTAACTTCATATTTCAGTTTGAAACATGATGCAAACAACAGTATAGCAAGGCAAACCTGGGCTATGATGCATTCCCCTTTAAAACAGATAAAATGGAAACAGTCAATGCACATCAAAGGCTAAAGACGGTATGAGTGTCGTTACAGGAAGGAAGCCTCTAATGAAATATACACGCTCCGTTTTGTTTCTGCTTAAGAATTTTCATAGAATCGAACAGAGCATTGGTCGTCCAACTGTCAGGAACCTACCTTTAACTTTGCCTGGGCTGAGGGGAAGTGATCGAATTCTCCGTCTCCTTGCACTCCAGTTGAAGTCTGCGCAAATGAAAAAGTACTGACAAATCCCACTGATCCGTTTCAAAATCCAGATTAACGGGGAAAAAAATGTAGAAAAACAACAAAATTATCCGCAAAAGAAACCAGAAACACTAAAAAAAATGACACCAAAAAAGCGCAACGCAAGCACTGCTGGAAATGATCCGGTCCTAGTACAGAGGACAGAGGAGAACAACTGACCACCTCTCTAGTCTTTGAGCATATTTCCCCATTTACATTAGAGGCACGAATCTGGCTTGCCACCGTGGGAGACGGAAGCGTCGTGTCCGGCATTGTTCCGGCAGAGAAGGCTACGCTACACAGCCCATGCACAATGGTTCCAACAGGATTCTTCACACACCAAGAGTTCTGAGGCTCCGCTGGCTATTACAATCTCGCTACGCAACGTTCAATTATCGAACAAATGCACCCCATCCACAATAAAAATCCTTCCAAAAGAGTAATATTTACATTTTCATTTTCCCTGCCATCCCTCAAAAATCCAACACCCTTGTATTCGTGATGCTGCACTGCGCAAGAGAATATATTAGCCAGATCTCCTGTCTTTATGCATGGCAGAACTTCAGAAGAAGGGGGAAGGCCAAGCTTCAGTACCTCTTTACTTTACCAGTATAAAGCAGAACTGCAGAATTGCAGCCTCCCAACGGGACGTCTGTCTCTACAGAGATTTGGCGTGTCCTGTGAAATCTCAAAATGGCGATGTAAGAAATCACTAGGACAGAGTGTAAAAGAGGAGAAAGCACTGTATAAAGGAAGACGTGTTTTTGGGTATGGTCACAGATACTGGGCATGGGAAACAGCAGTATAGGCTTGCTATTGGACGTCTGCTCAGCCTGTGGTCAGCAGTTATACAATCCAATTTTCTGGGATCCTTCGCTACCTGTAATTGGATACAATGAGCATGGCTGTCAGGAGCTGGATGCCGGTTCTTTTTCTAAATTTTTGGAAAGTTCTGTTGCTCTGCTGATGGGATCTCGGTTAGTCGGGTGTAGATGGGACATTGTGAGCCATGCATTTTGATCCGTATCTATCAACACTCAAATTCTAAATCTGAGCCAAAATGGCACAACAGTCACGCATACAGACAGGATGAAATTGTGAAATCCATGCTAAATTTGTTTAGATGCCCAATTAGGCATTTGATAAAAAAGCAGTATTAACCTCATCCATCCGGACCTTGCCAGCGCAGTGATTATAGCCTCACCTCGTCTAAAAGCATATTACTTCACCAAACCCATTCCATTTACATATCCTGATTAGCAACTAAGTGTTAACTCATTTAGTTGCGAGCATCAGTTGGTAGAGTTACATTTCCCCTCAGCTCGCATTATTGTTCATTGCAATAGTTATCAAGCGTTTTCATATCCACATCAATTATCAGCATCTTTTGAAGCTTCTGAATTCCAGTAGCCCATAAAACTGCTTTTTTTCTGTGTCACTGTGCAATTGCCTTGATATGCCTAAGAAAATGTTTTAAAAATGCGGTTTTGTCGACTCAGGTTCACGTGTTAAGTTTGCTTATATAATAATAAAACTGTCTACAATCAGTGACATTACTATAATGCAGGTTAACTCTCAACCTCTTTCTGATTGAGAATCTGACAATTAATTGAATGATTTTACTGAGCTAATAGGCTGCCAATAAGCTGTCGTTAATGATTAAGACATATGACTTTGCTTCAAAGAGGAAGGCTACAATATGAGATTGCATGGATGGCAATTAAATGAAATATCTTGAAATTCCATCTTGAAGTACAACTTTATGTAATGAGTGCTGCTGAAGATGGTATTTAAATAAGTTCTGGATTTCGTTTCTAATTATTTAATTAGATAATTGATGTTTATAGAATCTAATATTGTAGCCCTCCCTCAACTTTCCCAAAAGTTGGACTATAAAGACCTCATCAATGATTTTGCTGACATCAAAATTTGAAGCATGGCATGCATTTTAAATGATTTTCAATGCATGCCATGCGTCAAACTTTCACAATGCAATAATTAACAGTTTACTCAATTACCAATCAATTTATTCAATTACCAACTTTTTGACATAAGAAATGTTGGCAATTTAATAAATTAGTTACTATCACATCGCGGCCTCCAGTGTGGAACTGTGTTTCCCCGCAAATATAACCTATGCTTTTGAACGCTGTACACATTTTGATTAAGTGCAATCTCAAAATAGATTACGTTGCACCGCGGAAAAAAATAGCTAAAATGGGAGATGGAATTCAGAGAAAGCATTGGATTAATTAATTGTTTGTTTTTTTTTTCCATCCCTACAATATTAGTAGTAAGTACGTTGTCAATGTAGCCCATTGATGAACTCAGTCATTTCTTAATAATTACAAGATTATATATTGGTCTTGATTAATCAGTAAATAAATTGTGTGATTATTAATCAAGCGATCTTAAACAGGAACAGCTGAACAGCAATTATGCGGTTAAATCAGAGGCTCATGGCATGCCATTGAAAATTCCGTTGCGCCAGCATTACCACTAGGGGGACGTTGGGCTTTAGGATGTTAAATTACTTACATATTACTTAAAACAATACTGTATATACTACTTTTATATAACAGTTTTGAAGCAATTATTTGTGGTCATTTCTAAAATATTTCCATCTGGTGCGAAATGTCAAGTGCTATATATTTATATCAGTGGATAAAATTTATACAGACATCCAGGTGATAATGTGTATTACCCAAAGTCATTTGATAAGAATGGAATGAATGTGTCTGAATTGATCAATGATAAAATTTTTAAGATCTTTAGAGCACTCTCTGATTACATTAAATATTTGTCATAACTCTGTATACTGTAAGTTCATGAGCATGTAAAGACTTTCAGAACTGTTATAAACACTTTTCAGAAATGGTGTGCATATTACTATAATTCTGCTTGTGCAGAGTCTTCTGCCATGCATAAGATGAGATTGTTCAGTAATTTCTTTGTATTTTTCTACTGGCCTATAAATTGAAGACCTAAGCGGAAAAAAAGGATGTCTGCATACGGTGTTTGGATATGACCTAAGCGGATAAAAGAATGTCTGCATATGGTGTTTGGAGATGAAACTGTTTGATCAGTGCAAAACACATCACTGCATCCTGTCCAAACGTTGGTTTTTAATTCCAAATTGAAAATAGAATAATGTTATTCAGCAAACTGTGATAAAGCTACAAACAGTGCAATTAAAATTGTAATGTGTAAATTGTCCACATTAAAATTTCTAAAAATGACAATACCCACATTATATATTTTGTTGAGTTGCTGACTTACATTATCAACATTTCAAGAAATGGTCAAACGCAGAAAAATCTGCCATTTGTGTGCAGGACTAGGAAAACGAGTCACTTGGGTCATTTTATGAAAATTGAGATTTTCCAACAAAATCAAAGAGTGATCCAAGTTTTTCATTTTGAGAAAAAAAATTGGGTGAATTTGCACCCAGCAAAGTGTTGTAAATTGACAGTACAGTAGTGCTGGGATATCACCATCACTGGGATATCACTGAGATACCCCCGTTAATCTCAGAATGGAAAAAAATCCCAAGTGACCCCTTTTCCTAGTCCTGCACACATTTTAATCATGACAATGACCTGCTTGGTTGCCTGTCAATCATATCCCCTTTACCTCCTCTACTTGCTGTAACTTTCAGGGAAACAAGAGATAGACTAGTTGATCCATCAGAGAGTGAAGAAAGTGCTCAACAATCAAGCCAGGGAGCTGCTCTATTGTTTGTATTGGTAACTCGGGATGGATCACAATTATTCATTGCTGTTTGCTGCCCGGTTCAAAGCTGTCCCCAAAAAGTTCAAACGTACAGATAACCCAAATGACCCAAGAAGATTATATGATAATAAGAGCTGGAACAAGGAAAAATATTGCCATTTCAAAGATGGAGAAGGTTTAATTTTGTGTTGTTACAACAAAGGATTAGTTTAACCATGTCTATGGCAATGAATTCAAATACAATATTCCTAGGTTATTAATAATTAGCAAGTCAACCTAATGCAACAGCTATGTGTATGTTCAAGCAAAGCCTAATTATAATGCAAATTCTTTCTGAGTAGTGATTTACACTTTCCTTATGTGAAAGCGGTTGCACCATGGAGATGAAGCACAATGTAACTCTCAGTAACAACTAAATAGTTAAACATCCCCTGGGGTTGTCGTGACTCATACAATGACACCAACTTATGATAGGTAACAGTTATACAGCATTTTTTCTTTTAATTTAATGCCAGTTTGCAACACAATAACCCAGAAGAGACCTACTTATTTGCTGTGATATTTCAATATACGTAGATCGAGCTTACAAGTGGGTCATGCCAACCATCAAGCTATGCATGCAGTAACGTTAGTATAAGTAATGGTGAGTTGTGTTTGCTGAAGTTACTTGCGGCTGTTCCATTAGAATCACGTGACATAATGTGAGTATCGCTTCAAACCCCTCCCTACTGACAATATATTTATATGTCCTTGCTGCAGCCTTGCAGCGAACCAGGAACAATATGAGGCCTTCAACCTCAAAACAACTGTTTGACCCAAAGTCTGGTTTTGTGAATACAATCACTTTTGCTGTTTGCTGAGCGGAGTCTGGTATTGTCAGGTAAAGACTGCTGATAACAAGCATTTGCTAATTCCCCTGAAAACCCCACATGTTTCTGCTTTGAATGTCAAAATGGCATGTTGCCCTCTGGTATATACATAAATAGAACGTGCAAACAACTTGGACTTGGAATATGATGAAAATAGCGAAGACAGTGATGTGTATGCGCCAAGTAGTTTAGAGGAGAGTTCGGAGGAAGAAAATGGGGCCACTTGCAATTAACTGTGGTTTGTCGTTGTTCTCATCTTCTGAAGTACCTTCATTCTCCACTCACACCCACACACAAACACACACACACGCACGCACACACACACACAACTACTGTATATATACTGCATATAAATTGTCCCATTTTTTGCCTCTGTATTGTTTCCTTTCCTTTCTAATTTTGACTGAGTCATCCAGGGGCGGCACAGTGGGGAGTGCAAGGTGGGACATTGGGCAGCACCGCCCAGGCACACAGCAAGAAGGTTGTAGGTGTCATGCCGCGCCTCTAGCGCTCCCAATCACCAGTCTACCAAGACCCGGCCTGCATTCCAAGCTCCATCTGAATCACCCACATCTGTTCTGCCCTGTCAAGCCAGATGGCAGTATCTGCAAAATAGTGAAACTGAGAAAATTGGCCTTAAAGTTTTACCTCCTGCCCTACTTTTGTACACACTGCTAACTTGCACATGCAATAACTCTGTGCATGTGTTTTGATCAGGCTAATCTCCACTAAAAATAGATGGAGCTGGTGCTGTAAAGGGTCAATGGAGGGTTTTCCCAATTTTGAGAAATTTGCAGATACTGCCATCTGGCTTGAAAGGGCAGTGCTACTAATTGTCATTGTCTTGTTAGTCCCTCTATATAAACCAAGGCTTCGCACTCTGATGGTGCAAAGTCTCGTAAGCCTGTTGTTAAGCCTTAGTCTTGTGTAGAGGCTACAACCATGTATTTGCGTAACCATATAAAACTCGTAACAAGCGCTGTTATTATTATTCCAGCGAATTCTTGTGATTTCACTGGAACACTGTTTCCTGTTTGTTTTGTATTTGCCCTTTTCTGCCTTTGCTCTCCTATATAAATAAACCTACTTCATCTTTGCATCTGAATCCAGTTTCACGTTTGCCATTTTTCAGTGCACTCTACCTGGTGCACAGAAAAAGCCATTACAGTAGGCTTCAGCTCCGTCCAGCGCTCTCCCGCGCGGCACCCACATACTTTCCCCCTGTGTTCATATGGGTCACCTCCGGACACCCAAACCCCCTCCTACAGCTCAAAAACATGTCAGGATAAATGGCAATTTCAAACCACCCACATGCATCGGTTCATGACTGAATGGTATCCAAACCCCACCCAGCACCAATGAGCCACCCAGGGCGTGCCCTTATCCCCCACTCATACTTGGCTGGGATAGACCCCTGGGCCCCTGGGCCCCCCCGCAACCCCATGAGGAAGAAGTGGTCAATACAATGGACGAAAGGATGGGGAATTGGTCCACCTTCGGGTTGCCCCCAGACCCTTATTTATTTATTTATTGATAACCTCCACAATGGGAGAATAAATACAGATACATGTAGTAAAACATATGACACAGAGAGATACGTTGATAAAAAGACTTAGAATGTTTTAACTAAACGTTTAGTAAGGGCTCGCTCTGCCGAGCCTGGCTTATCGTATTCGTCGCTGAAAATGAGTGAGTTAAGAGAACCCACCATTCCATCCTCAGGACAGACGCTTTACAAGCCGGACCTGGCAGGCACAGACGACTAGAAAAAGCAATATCAATCAAAGAGTGACCAGCCCCCAATACTGCACACATCAGAGTACCATTCACAACGCAGCCATCGGTCAGCCATTTGGCTAAAAATAAGGAATTTAGTGTCCTAGCAGGAGAAGCCCAAAGAAATATACGCTTAGACAGTTCTACTCTAAGGTCCGCAACAGAAACAGATAAGTTCAGCAGGCCTACAGCCTGCAGGGAAAAAAAAATACAGTGCTTACCCTCTGTCCTAAACCTTGGTGGAGCATTTTCCTTGCTTGGAAAGGTAGACTTGTAGCTCAGCTGTTACCAGAAAATGACAGTTTTGGTTCCAAAGGGATCACCATACCTCATCCAGCGTAATCGTATAGCAATAGCTGTAACACTGTCTGCCTCTGTAGGGCACATTTAACACCGTTTTTGACATGCATAGAGAAACCCAACAAGAAACAGAAGGCACTCTCAAGCAAACCTTTTCTTCCCCTGTATAAATAAACCTAAAATGAAAGCATTATGTGCATAGTAATAGGGTGGCAGGTCTCTCCGCCTGCTATGTGGGTTGTAGGTTCAAAGACTATACACCCTGCACAATACCCAGCAGTGCAAGTAGATGATCAGACCTGAGTTTTAATCTAATGGAAGGATTTGGCTCTTGTCTGTCAACATTCAAAGATATTTTTCTAATATTTATATTTTCACTTTTACTGGGGCAGTGTATTCTATTTAGTTGACCAAACTAAATATACTGAACACCATTAAAAACGCACAACTATAATTTCATGGCCAAAATACAAATTATGCATGTTTGTGATGTGTAATTGTTATCAAAGAGTAGTAAGCCTTTGGTCTTTGGCACGTTTTAACGCCATTTCCAGCCAAAAAAGCTAAAATCAAGATTTTTTTTGTCGCCAGGGCAAAATGCAATGTCTTTCTGGGTCTGTTCACAAAATGTGGTCTTTCAAAAGGCGGAAAGGCAAAAACAACCCTAAGTCAGTTCATAAGCATGACCATTAGATGGCAGATGACACGAGACCTTGATGAAAATGAGTAGAAACACAGCCTTAGAATGTTGCAAGTGCACAGTGGCGGCTCCTGACAAAAAATTCAGGGGGGGCAATTCTTACGAATAATCACACCGATGAGCTATTTGTCAAATACATCAACAGACTGTGTCTCAATCTTTTTGGGCCTGTTAAATAAACTCATAATCATTGCCAATTATGTCCATTGGGTGGCAACATACAACAGAAAGAGCTGGACAGAAGTTAGCTAGTTAGAAGTTAGTCATTTCCCTTTATTACTCCACTTTCCCACTAATTCATATAATTCAAAATACCCATTTTGTGGAAGTAACATCCATAGACTGAACGTAGAGATGGTACAAATACTGGTAGGTAGGTGGCAAGATCATTGCCTCAATTTACTTTATAGCAATGCCTGTTATGTCCACTAGAGAGCAGCACTGCGAGCACACAACAAAGTTTTCCTCTAGCTACTTGAGTTGCAATGATAAACTGTGGCGAAGAAAGTCACAGCCAGGAGCCGTCAACTCAAATGTAAAGAATGGTTTAGCACTACAATTAATCACTTCACTTATTGATGAAGACGTGATATCTATTTGGGTGGCTACATGTTCCTACAGCCAAAGTAAAAAAAAAAAAAGCGTGACAAGACGGCAAGTTGCAATTCATCTGCAGGAAGTGATTAGCTTGCAAACTGCGTATCAAAATGCTATTGATTGAGTACATAGTCTGGCGAGCAGTTTCTTTGTTTTACACAAGGGTGAAAACCCAGCCATCACCCGCTCCACTACTGAATGATATCACATTAGCTGTGGGCAACAATCATTATTCAGTGCATGAAAGTACAGTCCCCAAGCTTCACTTCACATGCTGGATATCAGTAATTCATGGAACAAGATAAAGATCTCAGTCCAATCCTTCACAACCGCTGTAGCTGACAAGCTAAATATTTCCCACAAGAATATAGTCGGCTAAAGCTGAGGTTTTTACGAAAACTGGGATTACGATTATGCACCCTTCAATATTCACTAACGCTACTGGTGAACCCCTCCACTGCTCAATGTCAACTTGTTGAAAAGTGCGAACGTTAGCCAGTATAACTGCTAAATGTGTGGGTATCAATATACATCCCGCGTGTGACCGTAGATGGACACTAATTACATGGCAAACACTGGTAACTTCACCAGAAAACTAAACTGACCACTGGCTGACAATAATGCTTTCTGTCGGATTTCGAAAAAACATATTTGTTGGACGGATCTTTGAATTAACGTATCAGGGGACTGTATAATGTATAATACAGTAGGAACGGGATGGTCACCCGTCAGGCGCTTTTTTACGAAATGGTGTGAGCACACGTATATCCTTTTGGGTGAATACTTCAGTCTCTGTGCGGATAGCCACTCCAAGCACCTACTCGCTGGCATCGAGTGTAGACTGTAAGGTGCTGGGCAAGGGCAATCTTTCCTAATCACCTTGTGAATAAAGCACTCTGTTACCATACAAACTTTTATCTTTTTTTGAGTTTTTGGTACAACCAACAACGGAACAAGTGGAGCCTGAACGCATTCAGCCTGCCCATCTCACTTCAGTACAGCGAGCAATGACCGGAAGTAGGAGACCGTCTCCCACGACCAGCTCTGCCCACGACCACTGCTGTTACGTATGACGAAAGCACGTTGGGGCAAGCCCTCCCGGAACCCATTGAGATTGCATTGAAAGGCCTTGTACTGGCCAAAAAATGACGTTACACGAGAGTCAATGAGAGACCCCTGGGGAGATTTTCAGTCTGAGTGAAATCGCCCCGAAAGGGGCGGGACTATTGGAAACACTAGTTTATCCTGATTGGACAATGCCATTCAAAGGGAGATCAAGCTGTAGAACAGTGGTAGAACAGTGGCCTGGAAAAAAATCTCTTTTTCTCGCGGCAGTGCGTCGCCCAAACGCCCCAATGGACAATCCGCCTCTGCGAGTGCGCATATGCGTCTGTGCTCTTGTTAGGTGGTGGCATTGTTGTTATTCCATCACTCGGAAGACTGACCAAAAGTTTTGGGGTATCTGTCTAGTGCCTTACTGTCCACAGTTTGCCAGCCAGGGTGTAAATTAAAGAATTGAGATCATTCAAATTGAGTCCATCCAGGTAACCCATGTGCGTGGTCACAGCCGATCAGTGACTCGAAAGGTTCACCAACATGATGTCAAAGGGGTTGAGTGTCCGAATCCACAGTCACAAGTCGCCTAATAGCTGCAAAAGTGGCATGTTAAACCCCCACTTGAGCCCATTTTCACCAAAAAAATCTAAACCTAAATCATTTGGTCTATGTTCAGTTTGATTACTAGAGTCATCAGTCTGATTTTGTTGTCCTCGCTGCTGAGGACTTTTACAGTGATGTAGGGTGAAAATGGTATCAAATGGGGTTGTTGCATCCCACCCCTGCAACTTTCAGGTGACTTCTGACTGAGGATTTGGACACTTGGTTCTCTTTAACATCACCTCAGCAAGCTGTTTGAGTTATTGGTCGATTGTGATCATACACTTGTTTCACCCGCATGGACTCATTTGATTCTTTGATTTACCTCATAGCTTATAAATTCTGGACAATCAGACATGGCACAGATACCCCCAAATCTATTGGACAATCTTCCCAGTGACGGAATAATGACAATGCTGCCACCTAGCGACCGGAGGGTCGGGCATGCATGAATGCAACTTTCTGAGGGTATGTTCCTACTCTTTTTCATCAAATTCACGCCTCGTTAGCCACCTAATGGTGATGTTTAATGACTGACTTAGAGTGTTTTTTCACTTTCCACAATTGGAAAGACCAGATCATGTGAGGAGGATCAAAATGATGTCATTGGTTTTTGCCATGGTGGCAAAAATCTTGATTTTAGATTTTTCGGCCTGCAATGGCATAAACGCCTGTCAAAGACCTAATTTTGCCCTAGGCCCTCTTTTCAGGAGGCATTAGACACTTTTAAAACACTTACACATCATAAGCATATATAATTTGTATCTTGGCTGCAAAATTAAGGTGGTGCGCTTTGAATGCTGGTCAGTATAATTAAGGCTTCTGGCTGCTACGGGTACAGTGCATTGTAAAAGATGACCATTGAATTGTCAGGTTTATAAGTGAACACAGAAGAAATGATTAAATAAAGAAAGAATTGCAAGCTGTCCTTAATTGCGCTTTCTACCATAAACAATAAAAATCTGTTTTCATGGGCATTTTTACTCCAGCCATTGAGGGAGCTGAATGATTCAGGACTGTTATTGTGATGTTGGCTGAAGCCCAGGCTGGGCCTGAAAAGATGCTCTTCACCAGCCTGATTTGACTGTATGTCCTTGAATAAGAACTCCTGCAATAACATTGGCACTTGCTTCTTGGTAGTAAATTACTGCTGTGGACATGATCTACAGTTCATGCTGCACTGTACTTCAGCAATCCAGTAGAGCATGCTATCGTTAATGGGTACTAACACAGAGAACCTGTGTCTCAATAAAAGGAAAGAAATAAACCAAAATGATCCACATCCTGGGGACCATCATTCAAGACACTATTTTATGAATTGCTGATTTTTGCCAAGATGATGCTCATGCTATATTTCTTGATCTTTGATATTTTTACGGCGAGTGGCTAGACGTACTGTGTGCCATAACTTGAATTCAGCTCACCAAGACAACTCAAGGCTCGTCCTGCTAGCTTTAGGGACCTTTCTCTCCTTTCTGTGGGGACCTCTTTCGCATTGTCTAGTATGGCAAAAGGACAACTGCGTTTCCCAAAAACCATATTAAACTGGATCCAGGCAGCACAGCCTTATTACCGGCACAACCTTATTACCCCGAGCAGGGATCGCCCTGTATTTAATGACTTTCTGGTGTTTTCTAGTGCAAGCTGAAGTTTGCTTGCAAAGATCTCAACCCGCAATCAGGAAACAGGGGAGGAAAACAGGGAAGGTTCTGCATCAAAAATGGATGAAGACGAGCATCGGCATAAGGATCACGTAGCTGTGAAAAAAAATCGGCAGCGGCTGCCTGCCCTCTCCTGCCAAGCGGGCCCCTGTGATCAGGTGAGCTGGGGAGCGTGAGGCTGACACCTCTGTGGGTTCAGGCAGAGTGCACGGGCGTGATCCCCGCTCTGCCTGTGGTGTGATGTAAACTACTGAGCCAGTGCGCTGCCTCTTTCTGCCTCTCAGTCACTCAGTGACTGATTCACAGCCTCAGTCATTCACACACTCACTCGCTCAAGTCCCCATTCGGTCACATACTCATGGCTGCCATTACAAATGTGTCTGAATGTGGATGCAGTCAGGAATATTAACAACGCACTGGTAACTGGAAAGAGATGGACACAGAGAGGAAGCGAGAAACTCAGAACGGGATGAGAGATGATAGACATGTCATCTCGTTAGAGAAGAAGAAGAAGAAGGTGGTTAGAATATAGTGCCAGATGATATCCTCTGGTACACCATTGCAACAAAACCACACTAGCGTATAAGCAGTCTAAATCAATTGTGATAAATTATTAATTTGACAGAAAGCAAACATATGCAAGAACCATTGTGCACACATGCTGTATAAATTCACTCTCTCAAAGAAAATGGTTTTGAATTGTCCTTAATTGAAATTCAAAATTGGACAATACTGCTGCATTTGAATGATGTTTCAGAGGACTAGAGAGTACACTTGAGGTCTCTCAGTATTTACAATGAGTGGCCACCAAGCAGTCCTCTGTGCTGTGAGCTGAGATTGTGGCTTTGCAGAATACTAAGAGAAATGAAGCCCACAGGGGTATCGAATTCTGTCTTTATCAGGCTTTATGCTCTTTCTACATGACACTGGAATGAGCAATATTTGCAGCAAGTGATGAATTTAAATGCACACCCTTGTAAGGAGTCATTTTATTCACACATATGTGCAAACGAACTAACATCGCCTTAGAGAGGATGAGAGAGAGATCGCACCTCAATATTAATCTGTAGATCAGTGGTCGCCAACCCTGTTGCTGGAGAGCTACCATCTTGAAGGTTTAGACTTCAAACAAAACAAAGCACACCTCATTTCCCAGTTAGGGATCTTGATGAGCTGCTAAATCACTAAATCAGAAATGCTGAATTAGGGTGGAGGAAATACCCACAGGAGGGTAGTTCTCCAAGAACAGGGTTGGAGACCACGGCTGTAGAAGTTCTCCGTAGAGATGGTCAAGGGTACACTGTGAGTCAATTTATGATGCATTGCCAAATATTGTTATTGACCTTTTCCTGGATGCACACCTTGTGTAGAAAATATGTATACTAATAAATGTCATTTGCAGTCTGCAGAAACTATAGCTGAAAGACGAAGGGCACCACCTTTAGACCTCTAGACCTTCAAACGGTGACCTGACAGCTGGAGGGTGCTGGGTTTAGAAAATATCACTGCAGGCTTATGAATAATTGGGAAATAGAGTGCAAATTTTCACTCAGCAGAGAGATATGGACACACCTACAACTCTATATTAAAAGAGAACTTTAGATTCATGCGTGTGTATGTGTGCCCACACGCGCGCGCGTGTGTGTGTGTGTTTGTGCATGTGTGAGTGCATGTGAGACAAAAATGGTTTTATTACATGTACATAGTCTGTATAAACTGAAGTGCATGAAAAAGTATACGCGCATCACTGAGTCAGAACATGTTACACTCAAAAGCAAACAGACTTGCATTAATTTCATAAATAACCCCATAGATAAGTTGAAATGCTCTTAGGCTTCAAATCTGTATCAAATATATTATAAATCTTTCTTCAATGGAATGTTAGCCAGGGAAGGAATGATGTGTTCTGCGATGGTCAGAGAATTGTCGGCTGTTTTTCTGAGCTCTGGTATAATCAGATCAACCAGGTCAAATTGGGTACTTCAGCATTTTCTCGCTTGGCAGTTAAAATGAGAACAGTAATGAATCAGGGAATCTGTATACACACCAACAGGAAAGTGATAATATGGATACAATTTAAGGGACAGAAATACATTGCAGCAGCAGCTCAAAAGTTTGCCATTTATTGTGGCTCATTTCCAGCTCTTAATGTTCAGAATCATATGTAGCGCTTCCAGTGACCTCAGATTAAACTCAGCTTAACTAAAGCAGTTTCTCATTTCAAAGTTTTCTCGCTGTATGGCCATTCGATGTATGAGATCGGAACAAGCTGCTTTCCAGTATTCTCATCTTAACAATCTGTGCAGAAGTTTGTTGCAACAATCATTAAAATATGTTAGAGGGGAAGATACATCCATGTTTTTGTAGAAACTATTTGAATTGAAGTTGAATGGAGTACATAAGACTGCTCTTAGATTGTTTTTTTTTAACAATATATTTATTAATTTTCCAATTTCATGACAAGTAAAGGACAAGTACGTTTTACATCTACAAAAATAAATTACAAAAATCTATATAAACTAGTAAACACAAACAAACAAACAAATGAGACACAACAAAGCAAAATGAAAAAAAAAAAATCAGCTCAGTTTCATACACATCACATCAGCGGCTAGATCAATAAATATACCATGAAAACTATTAAGAAAATCCCTGCAGCATTATTAAGGAGACATCAGGCTCTACATACTTCAAATAAGGTTCCCAGATTTTGTAGAATTGGTCTGTTTTTGAGTGTGATATACATGTAAGATATTCTAATGATACCAAGTCAAGCAACACTTTCTGCCAGCCACTAATGGTTGGTACTTTCTTACTTATCCACTGAAATAAAATTTTTTTTCTCGCAGCGTAAGTAAGGATACAGTACAATCTCT
Source organism: Gymnothorax javanicus (assembly GCA_029692085.1). Lineage (NCBI taxonomy): Eukaryota > Metazoa > Chordata > Actinopteri > Anguilliformes > Muraenidae > Gymnothorax > Gymnothorax javanicus. Next base: position 138,523,242 of record CM056194.1, read on the forward strand.
TATTGTTATTTGTTGTAACATGTCTGCTTGGAAGGCCCAAGACGAGAGACACCGGGTCCATTTCCAGTTCCAAAGCCAATATTTTTTCTATTTCTATTAACACCTTGGACCAATATATTTGTAACTTAGAACATGACCAAAGACAGTGAGTTAAAGTGCCAATCTCGGTCTTACATTTAAGGCACATGGGTGAAAAATTTGAATTAAAATTAGATCTACGATTTGGGGATATGTGCATTCTGTGTATAATCTTTAATTGTATTGCTCTGGCCCGATTACAGATTGAAATTGATTTAGCATGTTTCCAGATATCTTTCCACTTTTCATCATTAATAGTAACGGATAATTCTTTCTCCCATGTGCCTTTTGTGCTCTAGTAGTGTTATAGAGGGCGCAAGATACATTGCCTGGTAAAATAAACTTATAGATATCTTCCCAGTTGACAAAAATAAGAGTTTCTCAACAGGTGATTTCTCCTGATTCCGAATTAATGTTGTGCTATGCAATATATAATTCCTTATCTGCAAATAACGAAAAAAGTCCTGTCTGGGAATATCATATTTCTCCATCATTTGTTCAAATGACATTACTCTGTTGTCCAATAGTAAATCCCTCAATCTACTAATGCCATTATTAACCCATTGTTTAAAACCAAGATCAATTAACCCAGGCTGGAAATCAAGGTTGTTCACAATAGGAGTAAAAACAGATGTCAAATTTGACCTTCCTTCCAATCGGCATAGTAATTTCCAGGCCTTAAGCATACAAATCGTAACAGGATTATCACAAATGGGCCTAATACTTTTAAAATTCTTAAAAAACAGTAAATCTTTAAGTGGATATTTTGAAAGGGAAGCTTCTACACCTAACCAGACGGAGTTTGGTTAATTTATAACCCAATCATAAATGTACCTCAAATGAGCACACAATTGGTATATTCTAATATTCGGTAGGTCTAAGCCTTCTGCAGAACATGGTAGTTGTAAAGCAGCCATCTTGAGCTTAGGTCTGGGCTTACTCCATATAAAAGAACTCAGCCAACTATTTAAATCTTTAACCACCCTGTTTGAGAACACGACTGGGATCATTTGAATAGGATACAATAAGCGAGGTAGTATATTCATCTTAATCAAAGATATACGTCCCAGCCAAGAAATAGGCAAGAAGTTCCATCTTTCCAAATCTTGCTTCACCTTCTCAAACAGAGGCAAAAAATTTGCTTTGTACATCTGTTTAAATTTAGGTGTTATAAATATACATAAATATACAAAGCCTGTTGAGGACCACTTAAAGGGAAACAAAGGCAGAGTAGGCAGAGCTCTTAGATTGTTAATAAAATTGCATTTTGTGAATGGCAGCGTTCATAAAAGCAGTATGCTCAGCTTGTTTGCTCAAGTCGTTTCTGGCCAATGAATGTTCTGCAGCATATTTTGTTTGGAAATTTGGTGTCTGTGCAGGATTAAAATTTGAAGCCATATTGCTGTTTTCTTGGATATTGTAGATTCTATGTTTCACAGATTCTTTTATTGATATATAAAAGATGAAAGAGATAACAGGAAGCTGCATACCCACAACATCACAATATTGCCCAGCAATGGCTCTGTACCTAAGGGAATCACAGCATAATTGCATAGCCTTTCTGTTCCTGCAGTCGGCCTCACCCTGATGTGCTCGCTTTTGTGTCTAAAATTGCTTCCGTCCCTCTCTTTCAGCACAACTACATTATTAGCTGTCCAGTTCCTTGACTGAAACCCTGAGTACAATGCAGAAGAAGTAAGAACACCCTCTCGGAAGTTTGGGGTTGGGTAAGAGGTTTGGGTGATATGTGCTGGGCTGCACAGACAGTGGCCCTTTGTATACAGAAAATGAGTTTAGATTCTGTCAGTCAGAAAGGTTTGTGGAGATGACCAGAACAAGGCCTGCATGAAGCGAAAAGTAGTGTTGTGCCATGCAGTGGCAGTCCTCCATCTTATTCTCCATCATATGCAGTACTGTGTCCATATCGACAGTCCCAGGAGTTGTGTTTTTCTTCGAAAGTTTTCCTGCTTGCTCTTTGGAATTCCATTATGTGAAATAAAATCTGCTAGATTGATGGAGGATTGTTGGTAATATAATGCATTTAATTTTGTACCGGAAAAGATTTTAAATGGAATTGAAAAAAAAAATCTTTATGGTCAGTTATTCAGATTTTCCAGTGAACAATGTGTAATGTAAGTTAATTTCCTTAACTAAGGGAATTAAAATAAATTCACCAAAAGATAGCTAATTGTTCCAATGACTTACAGTATAGGAGGATACTCAGCTAGATTTGATTTAAAGCAAAGAAATATTGTATTTACGAAGTAGAGTGAGTCTAAATTTCCATATGGACTAGATTTACATGCAGTGCATCACCGTGTGTCTATTCTATGATAATTTGATGTGTGTGTGTGTGTGTGTGTGTGTGTGTGTAAGGTAAATCCCATATCTCCTCTCAAAGGACACTGTTTGTTGCTTGCTTTATGTTGTTATCTTTTAATGCTGCCTCAAATCATATCATGTTTTCTTTACTTCATAAAGTTTTTTTTGGCTAAACTAAATGATACCCTGTCCATCATTGTTTTATGCATATTCCGTAATATATTTAATTCATGATTAATAAAAAGTCCATTGCTGAGGCTCAAGAATTAAAGTTGAGAAGATTTATCAAAAAGCTTGTTTGATTCAAAACAATTTTGGCAAAGATTCCATCCTCAAAGACCATACAGCTGGGAGAGATGCAGATCTGTCCGCAAAGCTAGCGCCCAATCCTAAGGAAGGCTCAGCAGGCTGCTGGATGGTTGATCTAGGGTAGGGTCAAAAGCCGGTAGTGTTGCGGAGGTGGCGGGTGATGTGCGATCTCGGGAAACAGCAGATGATAGCACATTAGGGGCCTTTTATAGTATTCTACTGCTGATTATTGGCTATTCTCGTGCAATTATTTGGCAATCCTTTGTCCCTGTGATTGAACTTTATTTTTCATTCCTAATACAACTGTATCTCTTGTTTGTCATATTTTGTTACCATGTAATAATATAGTTGTGGACCCTTCAATGGATGTCTCCAACTGAGAAATTATGAATGCGTCAGCACATTTGGTTGCAACACAGTGCCAGCCTCTGTTTCTCTAAATGAAAAATTTCAATGTTGCATAATATTTATGACAGAGTATATAAAAGTAAAACTTTGCAACCTTAAAGACAGGTCATAACTAAATACAGAAAGTTTGTATTTTGGATAAAGGCATTAAGTGCATTTTGGCCTCTAACTCCTTTTTTAGCACTTGGGTCCCTCATACTTCTCGTCATGAGACTTAAAAGAAGACTGTGCCATCATGGACCCAGCAGAGATAGACTAGGCTCAATCTGCCATCCGAATGTAAGGAGTGACAATGGCAAAACTTCACAAGAAACTGGACAGCTCAGAGAAGAGCCTACATGACCAATACCAAAGTGTGACGAAATTCACACCGCTGATTCAGCAGTCAGCACTGGCTAAACAACGCTCCCATATCAACTTTACTAAGCTGTTCACCACTGTAGCTGCACTGACTGTAGCTGTCTAGGTCCAGGTCCCTCTGCCTTCGGAGCCTGCCATCCCAGTCAGCCCCCATCCCCCTTCGGCATTGCCAGCCGCCTCCCCTGATGCACAGCTAGCCCCTGGACCACAATCTCAGGGGATCCATAAGCATGATAACACTTCTATGTTTAGTGTGGGTCGGTGATGGATGCTCAACCCTTAAGATTTATCAATGACTCGGCCAGAATCACTTATGTTGTTGCTTTGCTTGGCAGGCTTCCTCTAGACTGGGCCACTGCCCTGCTGAACCAGAGGTTACCCCTGGATGAAACTATGAACAGCTTGTGGTGGAGCTCCATCGAGTTTTTGATCACCCGGTGATCAGCCAGGAGGCTGAAAGAGACTGCATGCACTCTGAATGGGTCAGGGAACCATAGCGCAGCACAACATCCAGTTCCATATCCTCCTGGTGAGGTTTTGATGGAAAGTGCCTCCCTTCTCACTGCCTACCAGCAGGGTCTGTCAGAGGCAATCAAGATAGAATTAGTCTCTTGAGAGCAGCCAAAGGACCTTGTGCAGCTGATTAAGCAGCCGATTAAGCTGGCTATCAGGGTCGACAACGACTCTGGGAGCGTCACAAGGAGAGAAAGGGTCATCTTCCATTCACCTTCGCCTCCCCAACCCAGTCTTGCCTCCCTTCAGCCTCTGTGCTACCCCAGACTCTGAGTGAGGAACTGATGCAGATGGGCGGGATCCAACTCTTTAGGCATCATTGCCAGTGATGTCTGTAGGAGGTCTCTACTGTGGAGAACAGGACCCCTTTATGAATTTCTGCCCTGCTTTTTAGGGAAAAGATAGGGCTCGCTGGTAATCAGGGAGGTACTGATGGGTGAAGTCTCTCTGCCAACCTGTCCAGTTCATAAAGTCCTGCTGTCAGCTACCATAGCCTGGTAGGGGCAGATTTACCAGCTCAGGGCTTTTCTGGACTCAAGATGTGCTGGGAACCTTGTGGACCTCTTCTGGGCTCATCGTAGGGCTCAACCTGGAGGGGGGGTCATTGGGAGAGCATCATCTCCCTCTAGATGGATATCCCTCATTTCCACTGGTCTTAGGCAGTCTGTAGCTCGCCCTCTACACCTACATCGACTGGTCAGTTGGAATGTTAGAGGAGTAGAACCTCCCCTGCTGGCTTTCCTTTCTGAAGGGTGTCAGCAAACATCAGTCGACCACCCTCCCACCACATTGTCTATATGATTGTGTCATTGACCCTCTACCTGGATTCTGCCCACCCTGGATCCTGGTCAGTTGTACGCCCTTTCAGTACCCAAGATTGCAGGCATAGAGAAACAGTTTCAGCCATCTCTCAACCTCACCAGCTGGGACAGAATTCTTCTTTGTTGGGAAGAAGGATGGGACAGACAGACTATGTATTAACCGTGAAGAACAAGTACCCACTCACCTTGCTGGCCACAACATTTGAGCAGCTGAAGGAAGCTCCCATCTTCTCAAAGATTGATATGTGCAACACCAAGGGGGATGAGTAGAGGAAAGCATTCAACAATTCAGAGTTATTATGAGTACCCCATCATACCCTTCGACTTGGCTAATGCCCCAGCAGTTTTTCAAGCCCTGGTGAATCACGTCCCGCGAGAACCAGTTTATGTTTTGTATGTTCAGGCAACATTTTGATCTTCTCTTGCTCTAAGGAAGAGCATCGACACACAGGGTCTTGGAGAGGCTGCAGGAAAACTATCTCTATGCCAAGCCAGAAAGTAGTGAATTCCATGTTTCTGCTGGCTTCTTCCTGGGATTTATGATTTCAGACAGCCAGGTACAGACAGACCTAAGGAAGCTACAGGCAGTATTGGAATCGCTAGTTCCTATATCAGTGAGGCGGGTCCTGCCATTCATGGGGTTTGCACATTTTTATTGCTGCTATATCTGGGGCTTCAGCTCTGTGGTGGCCCCTATCACTACTCTTACAAAGAAAATATGTGAATGATTCTCCTGGATAACAGAAGTGGCTGAGGCCTTTTGAGAACTGAAGCATCGCTTCACCACTGCCCCCAGTCTGGTCCTCCCAGATCCTTCTCTGCCTTTTCTGGTGGAGGTTGATGCATCCAATATGGGCTCTGATGCTCTTTGGGGAATAACAAGGTTCATTCGTGCGCTCTTCTCTCTCGCTGGTTGTTGCCTGTTGAGGCAAATGTTTATCATGGGGGCTGGAGCTGTTGACCATGAATGAGGTTTTAGAGCGGTGTCACTTGCTGGACGGGGCACAACACCCATTCATTTTGTGAACTGACTGTAAAAAAATTCTTGTACATTCAGTGAGCTAAGTGCTGAAACTCACACCGAGGCTGGTAGGCCCTGTTCTTCAATCACCCTTCCAAACAGGTCAGGGTAAAAAAAAATACTAATGCTGATGCCATTTCTTACCAGTTTGATGCCACTGGAGAACCTCATGTCGCTGAGCCAATTCTCACCCCAGACCAAATTCTAGGCCTGTTTATTTGGGGAATAGAGACTGAAGAGACTGTGTCATTCTGCTTCTGGGTTGTCCTTTGTTGAATGTCTGATGGGGCACCAACCGCCCTTGCTCCCTGAAGAAGAGCCAGAGGTTGGACTTCCAGCTGCAGAACAATTGTCTTACACCGTATATGGAGTTGGAGGTAAGCCAGAGCTACCCTCCTTGGAGCTTGTGTCCAGACCACTAATTAAGCTAACTAGCGTTGAAGACTATGTACTCCATCGTGGCCTGGGGACTAGGTCTACTTATTGGCATAGGATTTTCCCTCAGACCGGTGAACTAAAAGTTGGCACCAACTTTTGGCATTCTAGGCATTCAGGCAGGTCAATTTGGTGTCTTACTAAATTGAGGGTGCACCAGTCTGGATATAAATTTGTGTCTTACTGTCCTTTGTCTCCTGACATCCCAGTTCACGCAACACCCCCTCCCACTAGATCATAGGTGGTAGAACTGTGTACTGGATCCAAGCCTCTTGCCAAGAGCAACAAAGCGTTCAGTAGCTGTCAGACTGGGAGGGATATGGCACTCCTGGGTTCCAGGTTGAAACATCCTGTAAAGAGGTCTCATCCGAGATTTCCACCAGCAACCCACGAGGTCTCCTGTCGGGACGTCCAGAGCTGTCCCAAGAGGATGTTGTAGAGTCACTGCAAGCTCTGCTCAATCTCCCCGCTACTGTCCATGGTCCTGAAGCTGACACAGCTGTAGCATCAGTCACGCTTCTGGCCACGCTTGCTGTTGCTGGTTACTGCGCTCATGATATGCAGTCTAGGGCATAAATGCAGCAGTTTCTCACAAAGAATGCAATACTGTCCCCGCCGAGAGATTATTTTAATGGGCGGGGGCATGTCCAACTATACTCAATTTCCCTGAGTGTTTGGTACTGCTCTAGCAGTCTGTGATTAATAGTGTGCTTTCTAGTATTTTCTTTAAACACTTACACTGTATATTCTCTGTGTTTGTGTTCACCAGTGACTTGTTGTAGCATTGATCTAAGTGTTTTTGCATTGAATGTTTCCCCTGTACCCTCTTTTCTGGCCTGCACATTTTGGTAGTTGTTTTTGGTTCAATTTTTATCTTTGTTTTGGATAAAGGCAGAAACCAGTTTTAGGCTCTGACTCCGTTTTTGCACTTGCGTTACATGCACTTTTCGATCACACAATGTAACAATTTTAAATAGTAGAACACATTTCACAACCTTGTTATTGTGCTTTAGATTGGCAGACTGATCCTTGAAGAAGTTTCATATAACAGCATTCATACCGTAGCATTCAGGCAGAACAGTCATTGACGTTTATTCGATGTGAATTCATGCATATGCACAACAGAGTGTGTTGAAACGAGCCTGTCAAAAACCGTTGTCTCGTTCTGTGCTATTTATTCTTTTTATTACGCTCGAATGGGTGCTGCCAAATATCTGTCCGTGAAGCCAACATGTTTCCACACTTTTTTTTAAAAAAAGCTCATTTAAATGGTGACTCACTTGAGATGTAGACCTTTTTAAAAAATTCCCAGGATTTTGAAATTATTTGAATAAGATAGGGTCTAGTCGGGAGGCTGCATTATTTCGGGGAAAAAAAATTTTTTGCTTGGAAAAAAAATTATTTATTTAATACAAAAACTTTTTTAGTTGAGTATTTTGCCAAAATCAATTCTCACTACCTACTGTGTGGAGTAATCATGTAATAAAACCACGTCAGTTGGACAACAGGTCTTTGTTTTATAATTCATGGGAGTATGTAGTAACAGAAGGAAATATGCTGAAATAATTGAAAATGTCTCAAAAATCACCTATCACCTATACCATTTATTCCTCACTAGGGCTATAAGAGAGGTGGAGTCTATCCCAGTCCACTATGCAAGCAGGGGCACTTTTTGGACAAGCCACCAATCCATTGTAGGGCTTACATACCATTCCCACATCATTCACTCTCACACTCAGAACTACAAGCAATATAGAAGTCCCAGTCCAATACACTAATTTTCCATTTATCCACTCTTCCCCACTTCTCCTCACTACTTCTACGTGGGGGAATACCTGTAGAAACTGGAAGTCGTACAGTGGCAACTTGGAGGGAAGTCCAATCCATTATACATGCAAGTGAAGAACGCAATTTCAGCCCCTTGACAATCTTTTGATTCAAAGGAATGAGTCAACAACAGTGCAGACTTGAAAGAACAAACTTGCCAATGCAGTATGTGCACCCCTTGCTTCCTGTTAAAAAGATGCAGCTGCTGTCTTTCCTGAACGTCACTGGTATGGATTTTGGAGAATTAATACAAGAATATTGGAGAATGTGATTTTTAAAGTGCACAAGCTCATTTTATGTTACTCATGCAGCTTTAATATTGAATAACCAAGACAAAATTATTGAATTAGTGGGATATAATGGTGTAAGAAAATTTGGCTCCAACAAATTGAAATAAGGCTAATACAAGGATGTAACTTAGTGCTTTCACTTTTGGTAAATAATAGCAGCAAACAAGCTAAACAAGCTAACCTGTACAAACTGCAGTCTCTGCAAATGTTTTGTCGCAGATGTTCTGACTCATATCTGGTAGCACCTGATTGAGGGATTGGATCTTGCACTGTCATTGTCTGAACAAACCGCACCCCTGAATCTGTCATCTATTCCTGTAATGCAACAGCCTTTCAACAATATTTTACACCATGTGGTGCTTGTTTTTAATTGTTATTCATAGTCAGTTTGTATTACTTAGCCATAGCTGACACATGCCTAACTTGGTGTCTATGGATTACTTGTGCATGTCCAAGTTGATTGATGCTCTGTATATATTAGACCTTTGATGGTCTGTCGCATCACTGCTTAAATGACCTTATTGTATACACTTACGTATTGTATATTACTTTGTATAAAAGTGTCTGCCAAATAAATGTAATGTAATCCTATAATAAAGGGAATGTTTTGTGTTTCTTGAAACATAAGTGTCATAACTCGCTGAGTGCTCAGCCACTTACCGCAACAACGAAGTCAGCTGTGCTATATTCTACTGAAAGCCCAAAGTGACCGATTCTCCATCCCTAAATCCAGGGTGGTCCACAGAAATGCACCTGCTACCTAATCCACTTATTAATATCTAGGACAAATTAGTGACAGGAAGGAGAGGCAAGAGGAAGAGGTTGGGGGTTTAAGTTTTAACCTTTTCACGGGTCAAGGTGATGCTCAAAATGCCAGTCATCACAAATTAGGGAGATCGACTATTTATTTCCGAATTAAAATAGATTAAGACAGCATGACAGCTGATTGGAGAGGTGACAGCTGAGATAATGTAATCCATATTTCATGAAGGAAGGATACACATCATGAGGACACTGGGTGGGCAGGAAGTTTTACTATGAAGCTGCCTACATGCCTTATTTCTCCATAGTTCCAGTGAAGGGTCTTGTCACAAAAAGGCAAATAGAGAGAGTGCTGCAAGCTACTGCCTGGGAAACGGATATCCTGTTTCAGCCAGCTCACTCACCTGGATGAATAGGTCTTTGACAGCAGCGAGTGATATTCCCTTTCCCTGACGGGTCCGTTTCCAGCTCACTAAAGCCAGAGGATTATTTGAAAGGGATCCCTTTCCTGCACCTTTTTGGAAGACAGGCAATAGCCCCCCTCACCCTCCCTGCTCCCACTGCTCCTGAGCCCCCGTTGCCCACCCACGGCAAATTGATTTTGACAAGGAACTTCAGATAACGTCAAAGAGAAGAGAAGTTGGAGGCATTTGGTTTCAAAAAATCAGGAAGCTGTAAACTGGGCATCATTTCTAGCGAAACAGCCGGATCGCTTTTCCTTTCTGAAGCCTACTTCGTCCTGACAGGGTTTGTAAACAGTCCGGCCTCAATGGAGACTGAGTGATGCAATTTGGGCAGTGAGAGGTTTTTATATTGTTTGTTTTGGTTGAAGGGCGTGAGTCTCGCCCCATCTCCTCCCTCCCCCCTCCCATCTTTTGTATCGGACTGGGGCGCTTAACTTCCAGACTTCCGCTCCTTCTTTTGTTGTAGTTGTTTTCACTTTGAGATAGTCTTTTTTTAAGAGGAAACACTCGCCTGGTCTTTTTGTGCTATGGTGCAGGTTTCTCTCAGGCTTTGGAGCACATGTCACTCAGGGTCACGCTAATCCTATAGAGGTGTTGATTAAGCCGCAGGTGGCTTACACACCTCCGGGGATGAACGTAGGAATGCCGCAGACATGGGTGGGCTAACCCCAGTGAGTTTTCTCTGACCCCAGCATTGCTTTCCTGGTATGTGGCACAGAGGTGAGTTCATTCGATCCATACATCCTTAAGAACGGCAAATCATGAAGAGAATCAAGCCGCCGGGCCTTCTCAGTTTGCATCATGGCTTTCCCTACTGTCACTTTCACTTTACCTCTGATTTTGCACAGATTGTATGTTGAAACGTGTTCAGACTTTTTTGGGGGGTAACATACTGCCTAGAGATCTTTCCTTTGGCAATGCCAGTTCTTAGAGTGAAAGACAACTTTCACACAAAACCAATGTGAAACTAGAGGCACTCATAGAGTGCAAACCTCCGCCAAGGCAGCACAATCCAAATCTTCATGAGTGGGAGCAAAGTTGAGTTATCGCGTCATACGATTTCAAGATGGCTGCCGTGGCGACCATTTTAATTCACTGATTGCGGTGAAAATCAATAGGGTCCATCCTTGATGTAATAGCAATGCACCCACAAAATTTCAGCCAAATCCGTGAATTACTTTTTGAGTTATGTTGTTCACAAACAGACAGACAGACAGACGGGCGAAAACATAACCTCCACCCCAACTTCATTGGCGGAAGTAATAAAAGAATTACCCCTATGGAGTCCAGATATTATGACTTGGATTTTTAGCGATTCTTTGGTAAAGTTGTACTCTTCAAATAAAGACAATGCGACTAAACAATAAAAATACTGAAGGTTGCCATTTTTTCATCCCACAAAAAGGTTTAGCCAGAGTTGACAGTCACGTTGAATGACCATAGGTTTACCAAAGCCTGTATAGGCTTAACTCAGTTTGTACTGAATTCCCGCTCGTTTTAAGCTCTTCTCGTTAAATTGGTGAAAGGTACCCAATTCGTTCCTTAACTTTTACCCTTTTCTCACATTATTTGCCAGGCTGTTCCAATAAAAATATTTTTGTTTTAAGTTTTAATGTCGTCCTCGACCCCTGACAAGGATAAACTCAGAAGGGAAGCAATCACTCGGCCGTTACGAACAGCCATTGTGGCTGCTGGACCGCGACCATTTCGACATGCCTACCACTTAATATGCATGAGCGATTTGCATGAAAAGTCACATCAGATCAGTCATCAGATTCGACTGCTAGTAAATAAATTACATTTATGCATTAGAAATTAATTACAATAAATATGTCTAGTTACAAATATGGGACGATTTCAAGTACAGTAACGATCAGAAAAGTGCTAGGAAACAGGGAAATCGGGCATTTTGCACCAGGCATCAAGTTTACTTACATATCCAGCAAAAGTTTTGTCACATCTTCATCGGAAATATCTCCAAACCTGGCTTTAAAAGTTTGCCAGCAATCACTTTTTCTTTGGCCGCGGCATGTTGTTGCTGGCAAACTTCTCTTCTTTTTGCGTCCATCGCGCACATTGGCTTTCACATGACATCATTTTTGCATACTCATGAATACCAATGAGGTATTTTGAATGGCGCGGGGAGTTTTGGCGGGTCGCAAAAACTATTTTCACATTCAATATTCGGGGGTTTGCAAGCGTTCTTGGAGAAAACATTTATTTATTCCCGTTTGTTTTGATCATATCTATTAAATTATATCCAAAAAATGGAACAGATTGGTTACCTTTAAAGCACAAGCAATGCTCCCCCTCCCTTTCTCAGTTGGTTGCATAGCAACCAGAGATTTGTTTAAGGTTCCATTTTTTTTCATTGTTACATTTCACTATCAGCTGTGCCATGTTGAATTATCAAAGAGTTGTTTTTGAAGTGTCTTAAAAAGGTTATCATTGTGTTTCTTTGGTTTTATAGCAGAGCATTGTAGGCTATTGGTGGATACAATTCTTCACAGATCATTGCTAGTGTCTTTAGCTGTAGGGAGTTCCAAAACTCACCGGAAAGCAGACACATTGAGTCCTCATCTAGAGATTTTCTACCTCTTGCTGTAAAGAGCTTCAGGACATTGGATGTCACTGTTCACAGGAAAATGGTGGATTCCATGAGTGTTTCGACCTGGGGTGTGTTTCCCGAATGCATAGTTGCTAGCTATGGTAGCAACTTACATAGTTTGAACTACACAGTTGTGATGCAAGTGTTTCCCAAATCTATCGTTTGAACTATCGAGGTGACTTACACGAACCATCATTAAGCGACGCAGGTGTTCCCTAAAAACCATAGTTAGAATGAACGTTCAAAACCACTGTCGTTAAGTTGTGTAGTTCCAACTACCGCTCCCGAGCTGTAGTTAGAAGCTTAGTTCCTGGCGATTGTGTCAGAAAATGCAGTCCACGAAGGGTAAACATAAGGTCAGTAACTAAAAGTGTTTGATAATCTTGCTGTACAAACATATGTAACATCCAAGCAGTGATTTGAGAATGTAGCTAGTTGGAAAAACAACTTTTTATTATATTTCTCTATTCATGTTTATGCCTATGGTTGGATATTCGGAATTGTATCTCTTGTACCCTCATTGGCATTAGCAAAGAAACTTTAATGTTCAGCAATGCTTAACTACAGTCTTCTAGTAGTTCTACACTTTTGTTTTTGTTCCGCAGTCAGTAGCGCAGAAGGTGGTTAATTACATTACATACGGAGGGATCAGGGTTCAAGACAGTAGTATTGTTGAGTAAATCTGCAACTTTGTTTAGCCAGTCATAGGAAGAGCATGTGATCTTGCTGTTTACCTTCATGTATTTTTAATGTATCGATGCTAGAGGATATTGTTTGCCATGTAAGTCAGGCTAGGTACTATTAATGGTTTACAATGTTAATGAGAAAATGAATTAAAAAACTTTGTATTCATTGGTGGAGCTAATTTCATTAAATGCACTGAAATAGCAAATCGTTCTTTAGATTTTTTTTCTCTTCCACAAGAATCGTTGCCTAAAATTTCATTTCATTTAAATGGTTCATGGCATTGTAGTTTATATACAATCACAATATTTTTTTTATTTTTTTAATTAATTATGCATATTGATCACAACAGTCGTATTTTTGGCACAACCTTACAAAGTTTGCAAGCTTCCCGCTATGAAAGTCAGACTGGCTTGCTCCTGGAAACTTTGTAGTTAAAGTGACGATCGCTGAAACCAAATGCTTCAAACTACTGTGGTGCAAACAGGTACAAATGGTTTTGGGGAACCATTGTTCTTCTGATGTTAGTTAGTTTTACAATGCATCATACCATGTTAGTGCAAAGCTAACTTCCTTCGTTGTTCGGGAAACGCACCCCTGGATGTTGAAGTACGTATTATTTAGTTCAGCTTTGTCATAAAATTAACAAAAAAAAAAAAAAGTTAAGCCCATGGGTCAGTTCTTTCATTTGCAGTTCACTTCAGATGAAAGTTGCCTCTCACTTTATCTTTCCATTTGATGATTAAGTTACAGTTTTATCTTCAAAATAAGCAAACACGAAAATAAACCTGTGTGACTGTGTTTTGAAGAAATATGGACTTTTAATTTTTATTTAGAGATGTTTAATTGTTTCACAAATAATGAGCAATGTTCTCTTGCTGTTTTGATTATTTTGATCTTATTTCTCTTTGGAGGAAATTTAAGAGATTGACTTGAATCCAAGCAATGGCTGCCGCTTTTCAGATAAAATTCACTCTATCTCTTAGAACAGTCAAACTAAGACTGGTATTCTCACTTGCAGAAGTTTTCTTCATTTCTTCAATCTATATAAAAAGTGAATATGAAAGGCTTTATTGTATAAGCAATGAGGTCCATATAACACTGTTATTTCTGCTCCAGAACTTAAGTAAAATAACGCTATCCAGTGAAATATTCTTTTATGTATTTTTTCCATATTCAGTTTTTCAATATTCACATTGTCATGTTAACATTGAAAGTCTTGTACAGCTCCATTCATGCCTCTCATTAGCAGTCCTGACAAGGTGGGGCTGCTTTCAGTACTTGCACGAAGTTTTTCTGCTGCGTCCGCCGCCGCACTTTCTTTTGACTATAACTTTCTTGCTATCTTCAAATTATTTCTAATACTTTAGTCACATTTATAATAGCCCTGGGGAATTGTTTTGGCATAATCATTGGTCACTTCAAAGGTCAAGGTCATGACAACTGGCCACGCAACTCAAAATACTTGTTAACATGTTGGCTTCAAAAGTATTTATGATAGAAAGCTGTAACTTGTATCTAGCAATTATAGAGCAGGGCTCAATTGTTATTAACTTTTGGGCAAATTCCATGCTAGATCAAGGTCACAACGAGGTCATGACATCTGACTATGCCCCTCCAAAGGCTTGTTAACACTATAATTTCAAAAGTTTTTTTTAACTCCTTCAACCCCATAGCCCTCTACAGAGGGCTGACCAACATATTCCCTTCAACCCCAAATTCCTGTAGGGAAAATTCAAACAATCTGACTATTTGATTGGAACATATCAGGTTACATTTAATGGGATTCCAGAGATAACAGTAAGATACAATGTCCAGATAATGACCAGCCCTCTACAGAGGGCTGTGGGGTTGAAGGGTATAGTGATGCTAGAATATCTGGGGTTGAAAGAGTTAAGATAGAAACCTGTAACTTGGTATATAGCAAATGTATAGCAGGGTTAATCTTCTATTAACTTTGGGTGTCATTCCACTCGAGGTCAAGGTCACAGGAAAAACTTCATTGCTGTTGAATCATCTATAACTTTCTTGTCATCATGAACCCATTTAGTACTTTATGCACAGTTATTATACTGCTGGGAAATTAATTGTTTTGGCATAATGACTGGTCTCTTCAAAGGTCAAGGTCATGAAAGGTCTGGCCATGCCCCTCAAAATACTTCTTAACACAATAACTTCAAAAGATTTTAAGACACCAAGCTGGAACTTGGTATATAGGAACTATAGAACAGGACTCAGTTCCTATCAACTTTTGGCCAAATTCTGTTCACAGTCAAGGTCATAGTGAGGTCAAGGTCATGCATGTACTCACATAGAACGTCTTGACAGAATATTTTTATATGTTTGATTATTCTTCATGAAATTTACTTATAAATGAATCCCAAGGCCAGGTGGAGTGGAATGGTGTCTCGCAAACACATTTCTAGTTACGCAATGTGTTGATGGAATATACGACAGGTGCAGCATCCTGTGCATTGATTTTAATTCTTTGATAACAGGTTTTCAACGTGTAGCCAGCACACTGGACAGAGGAAAAAAGAAAGCTAGAAAAACAAAGCCTATTTTGCACACATTATAAAAAAGCATGTTAATAAAGTCTGTCCTCATTTGTTCAAGAATCATTAAATGCAAAGCACTTTATGCATATCGGTATCTCTCGGCATAAAACCCTGTCACTTTTATATGTTGTTTAATGTCTTGTCATTTGAGACATCTGGATCTACACTGCACATCTTGCTAACTGTGGTTTATGAGCCAGGAGTTTATGTGATGCTTTAGATGTCAAGCATTTATATGGTTACATGTTCAGTTCAGATGCTGTGGTTTCATCATCAGTGATGGAGGTTCATGCCTCTGAATACTGACAATGCTTCAACACAATTTTCAATGTGAGGAGTTTGCCTTCAAGAGCCGTATCTCAGCCCTAGGGTTGGAGGGGTATCTTTTTTTCTGAGGCAGTGTTGAGGGTTTCACTGCCTCTCAGGGTGGAGACATTGCTACTGTTCAATGTAGTCAAAGTCTAAGTGCTATTATCATTCTGGAATTTCACTTGAAAATTCACATGATCAGTGCAGTTTGCACGCAGCAGAACATTTGCCTTTCTAGGAGGTGTAAAAAAAAAAAATCTCTCTTCAGGTAGCCCTTTTGTAAAATATGTGGATTTAGCAAGCAAATTATAATCTAGACTGTAGTGTCTGCATTTCAGTCCAGCATGTAGGAAGTATACATGTTTGCCTTGCTTGGTGATATTGCTGTAATGGGGCAGGTGGCTTTTTTAACATCCTATTTACATTTTATGTATCACCTTAATGACATGCAAATGTTAAAGTGAAACAGCTCCTACCGAAATGTGTGCGGTCACACTATAGCGCTAAAATGCCAAATTTATTTTGTGAGTTACCCATATGGTGAATCACTCTTAACACCTTTGCATGGAAGCCAAATGAGGCAATTTATACATTCCCCAAGTTAAGGCTTCACAATTCAAAATTTCAGCATCAAAGAGAGTGGGAAAATAACATAAATGAAACAGGACACTTATAGCATTGAGAATACCAGCTTATTTCTCTTTATTTTTTCTCATAACTGAAGTGGAGAATAAGGCATTCAAGCACAAATAATGTGCATAAGAATTCATTGAAGTTGTTGAGAAAAAATACTGAGAGTCAGAAAAATTGCTTGGAGGTAAAACAATATATTTCTGGAATAATAAACTCCATGACCACAAGTCGGTCACACTTAAGTGCGATATTCAAAATTTTCAACTATCCAGGGGCAAAATAAGAGCACTCTCCAAGTGGCTCACCTCACCAAATGGCTCTCCAAATGGTGCACAATGAAATCATAAAATTATCATATTTTGCCACAAATCAACCATTTTGAGCACATGATGCTCAACATGAATCCTGATTTTCAAATGGGAATTAATATATTCCATCAATATAGTCAAGGAAGGACACCAGTGGTCCCCAACAACCTCTCCAAACCCAAAATGATATTAAAATATTTTTCTCCGTTACAAAATATTGAAATTTGTCAATTTTTCACCAGAGCCCCATTACCCAGCACACATATTCATAAAAAATGCTTATTTTACAGTCAGAATGTTTACCCAGCAAGGTAACTGTGTGCAGCTACCACTTCCTACAATGTGGACAAGGGGTTGGACTTCAGGAGATGTGCAAAATGAAGAAAAAAGTGAAAACTATTTCCAAGGAACACTAGGCTGCATACTCAGTCCTCTAAAGGTAATGCCGAGCAGTGAAACACCTTTGATCAGTCACAATCCCTGTGTGAACATCACGAGTACCACACTTGTGCAGCATCTTGTTCATCCTCCTCCAGCTGCAGCAAAGGACGCAGTGGCCTTTTCATGCACAGACGACCTCAAGCCTGTGACTCGGCCGCATTTAGCTGAGCAGCTAGTATTCATCGAACACACAAGCAAACAACAAACTGGTAGAAACACTTTCCATGCCCTAATAGTAACTAACAAAGTAATATCCAAACTATACTTTATGTTACAAAAAGATATTCCACCATTAGGAGAAAAGCAGGTAAAATGCTACTCTAGCTTGAAAGGAAATCAGTGCATCAAACATAACAGCGAGTATACCGAAGTCCCCAAGCTGTCCGCACATTCCAAAATAAAATAGTGTAAACCTAGATATTCTTTTTTGTTGAGTGCTACATAAATTCTAAATTGCCACACTGAGCAATATGCCACTGTATTCAGTATTATTAGCAAATGCTAATGGTTAGTGATAATAAGCAATGTGGCCAACTAGCTCCAGTAGTATGAAAATCATGGCAACAGTGGTAAAGGAAAAAACAGAATTCAGATCTTCAGTCATCTTCGGAGATAAATAGACTATTTATACCAGGGTGAGGATCGAACTCACCACTTAAAGTCTGTTCCACCGCTCTACCAAGTGATCTACTGAGTCCTGTTGGGAGTAGTTCGCAAACTTGATCTCAACCACAATGCACATGACAACTTGCCAAGAGGAACATGTGAAGTACTTTTAGAGGACACAGTGTTTTTTTTCCCAATTAGGAGTCATCTTCTGGGATTAATAGACAATTTACAGCGACACTGCTCAAAACCGAGGAGGAAAATTTTGAATCCGGTGAGGATCGATCCTCACTCAGGTTCAGAATTTTCTGACCTGGTCTTGAGCGCTGTTGCTATAAATTAACTGAAATATTCCAGCACCAATGCTTACACATCGAGAAGAAAGTCTCCCCATGATAAATAGGCTTCCTCCTCCAGAGAATCAATGCTGGCAGGCTCAGAGAACCCTCCAGCCCTGTCCCCTTTGGACTCACTCGCTGTGTCCACATCTGTCAGATGGGTGTATTGCTTTTCCACCTCCTGAAGGTAATGCAAACATTCCTAGGTTGCAATACGGTAGCCAATCTTTCAATGCGCGGGTGTAATACAAACGCGTGAAGTTGAGAAAATGCAACTTAACTTGCGGTTACACGGGAGTTTATATGCTATTTCTGAAGGCCTAATCAATTTCTTTCAGTCATTGTTTTTAAGGTTCATGCTGTCCTGTCCTCTCTTGGATAAAATTCTGATAGTTACCAGGAAAGTTTCAGGTGGGCATGATCTATAGCTGTACTCTTATGCAGTGCAATGTCAACAAGTACGTATCAGACTGTATTTCCGCAAGAGATTGCTTCAGGCGATAACTGACCATTGAATCCTGCGAGGGACGTACCTACGCGTAAGTTTATGCATTATTTTACATTGGATGGCTATAATGGACAGTAGAATGACAGTATCGATATCATGTTCAATTTCTGCTTCAGAAAGTTGTTGATTTGCTAATAAATTTCCATACCTTTGCGCTGTTGTGGGTTAAGCTTGCTGCTATGATTGAAACCAATTGTTTTTATTTTGTTGAGAAAGAATTTTTATCAGCTGCTGGATGAATGTGATTGGGAAATATTTAAGGGTGTTTGCAGTTCAGGCTTGGTTGAGGAGCTCTATTCGTACAATTCCTAGGCAACAGAGGTGGGACTTAAATGCACATATAGTTCCAAATAGTTTATAGGCACCGCTTTCTCGTGAATATTCAAAATATGTCTCACATCTACCCCATATTGTTAGTATACTGCAACTGAATGCATTAACAGAGCATTCCCATCATCAGTAACGTCGATGATCTGCTCCTCTGTGCAAACGGCTTAACATGGCTCCTGCAGTGGAACTATTTTCGCTTAATAGTGCTACAGTAGTACATTTCAAATGCATGTAATTAGATAATATAACATTAATTACTCCTGGCATGAGTGGCATCAGTAGGATCTAATAATGTATCCCTGAGATTACACCCAGAATTGCACATATTTTGGTTATCTAAATAGTAACACTTTCTCCTCCCTATGACTGTGCGCATGTCTTCAGATCAGAATATCATCGCCCCGATAAGTAATGGGCGGTAATAGGACGCCAGGTGCCACAACCAATGAGAGAGAGAACTGAGAGCAGCCCAGATAAGAGACAAACACAAAAGAGGTACACACCTCCGGTAAAAGCTTGCGCTTCCAAGGATGAATAAAAGTCCACAACACGGAAGCAGTGCGAGAGAGAATAAACAACAAGAGAGAAGAGAGAAAATTTCTAAAAGAAGCAATTCCTAACAATAAATGGAATATCACAAATCACTAGGAAATCTGACAAGATATTTTCTCCGGCCGAAGTGCTAGAAACAAACAGAAACTCTAGCGATAGGCGTGGCGAACCCCTGGCCATATATATAGAGTCCAGAAAACTCCACCCCAGCTCAATCAGCCAGCTGGGCCAGGAATTCGATGGAAAAAAAAATCCGATATCATCCCGGACAATAGAACAAAGAAAGGTCCAACAAACAAACGCACACCTAAACCATGACAGGACACCCCAAGGGACGGCACCAGAAGTTCCCCAAGAACCCCATGCACGGAACTCAGAGATGAGGCTGGGATCAAGGATATCCTAAGAAGGGACCCAGCACCGCTCCTCAGACCCATATCCCTCCCAGTCCACCAAAAATTGGGCTCCGCGACCCACACGCCTCTCGGCCAAAATGAGACACACAGTATAAACCAGGCCCCCCTCAATTATCCGTGGCGGCGGCGGAGGCTTGGAAACTGAGCCAGGACGCTAGCGCTAACCAGTTTTAGCCTTGAGACATGAAACGAGGGGTGGATACTTAGGGAGTTTTAACCTGACAGTAACAGGGTTGATCCTTTGCACTATTTTAAAAGGGCCAATGAAGCAAGGAGCCAACTTTCGTGACTCCACCCTTAAGGGAAGGTCCTGAGTAGAAAGCCAAACTCTTTGGCTAACCCGATAAGATGGGGCCAACCGGTGCCTTCTATCGGCAGCGGTCTTCTGTCTCTGCCTAGATTGCAACAAAGAGGACCGGACCCAGGCCCAGACAGAGAGACAGCGTCGAATAAAATAATTGACAGAGAGGACTTCAGAATCCTTTTCAGTCTCAGGAAAAAGGGGGGGGGTTGATAGCCCAACTGAGCCTGAAATGGTGAAAGGCATAGGAGGAGTTGTCCAGAGAATTATGGGAATATTCAGCCCAAGCTAAAAAACGACTCCATGACGATGGATTATCAGCCGCCAAACATCGAAGGGTATTCTCCAGAGACTGGTTGGTCCGCTCTGTCTGACCATTAGTCTCTGGATGAAAGCCAGAAGAAAGGCTTACAGTGGCCCCCAACAGACTGCAAAAGGCCCGCCAGAATTTAGCCGTGAATTGAGGGACCCTGTCCGAAACCACATCTTGCGGGAGACCTTGCAGGCAGAAAACATGGTCCACAATAAGAATGGCCATCTCCCGCGCCAAAGGCAACTTCGGCAAGGCGATAAAATGGGCGGCCTTAGAGAAACAGTCAACCACGACCAAAATGACAGTGTTGCCCTCAGAATTAGGCAAACCCGTAATAAAATCAAGAGCGATATGGCTCCACGGGGGTTTAGGGACGGGTTACGGCCGCAACAAACCAGAGGGAGGGAGGTGGGAAGTCTTATTTCTAGCGCAGACGCTGCACGCTGCTACAAACTCCCGGATATCTTCCATCATGCTGGGCCACCAAAAACGTCGGGCCAAAAACTGTTGGTCCGATGAACCCCCGGGTGAGCCACCAGACAGGAAGAGTACCCCCACTGGAGAACCTGTGCGCGTACCGAAGGCGGAACAAACAAACAACCAGGTGGTTCCCCACCAGGACCGGGATCGGACCTTAAGGCCCCCCGCACATCAGACTCAACATCCCACTGAACGGGAGCCACAATCTGATTAGTCGGGATAACTGGTTCCAGCATAGGGTCGTGACCAGAGCGGTCGTAAATCCGCGCCAAGGCGTCAGTCTTGGTGTTTTTAGACCCCGGGCGGTAGGTGAACGTAAAGTTAAAGCGATTAAAAAATAACGACCACCGCGCCTGCCGGGAATTACGTCGCTTAGTCTGTTGAATGTATTGGAGATTTTTATGATCCGTCCAAACCACAAACGGATGCTCAGCCCCTTCCAACCAATGGCGCCATTCCTCTAACGCCAGCTTAACGGCTAGCAACTCTCAGTCACCAATATTGTAATTCCGTTCAGCCGCCGACAATGACCGGGAGTAGTAGGCGCACGGGTGTAGCTTATTGTCCCGAAGGAGGCGCTGGGACAAAATGGCACCCACCCCGACTTCAGAGGCATCTACCTCCACAACGAATGGGAGAGAGGGATCGGGCAAAACAAGAATGGGCTCTGAGCTAAAACGTTTCTTTAACTGCTGAAAAGCAGCCTCAGCTACTGGGGACCAATCAAACGGCGAGGAGGAATTCTTCTTAGTAAGCGCAATAATGGGGGCAGCTACTGCGCTAAAATTACAGATAAACCTCCTATAAAAATTGGCAAACCCCAAAAACCTCCTTAACGTTTTGAGGGGCAGGTCAATTCTTGACCGTTGCCACCTTAACAGAGTCCATATGGACCGACCCCTCTGACACAATGAAACCAAGAAACAAGACAGTCTTGGCATAAAAAACACATTTCTCAGCCTTGACAAAAAGCTTGGCATTAAGGAGGGCCTCAAGCACACGACTGACATGTTGTTTATGCTCAGAGAGCGTTGAAGAAAAAATCAGAATGTCGTCAAGATAAACAAAGACGAATTTCTCCAACATCTCTTCAAGGACGTCATTAACGAGTGCTTGAAACACCGAGGGGGCGTTAACCAATCCAAACGACATGACAAAATATTCCCAGTACCCATCATGCGTATTAAATGCCGTTTTCCATTCGACCCCCCGAATGCGAACTAAGTTATAAGCATTTCGGAGATCTAGCTTGGTAAAAAATGACGCCTCCTGCAGATGTTCAAATGTGGAATTCATCAATGGAAGGGGGTATCGGTTTTTAATGGTGATCTTATTCAAACCCCTATAATCAATACAGGGTCTCAGACCGCTGTCTTTTTTTCCCCACAAAAAAAAAACCCCGCTCCGGCAGGAGACGTGGATGGCCAAATAAAACCAATAGCAAGAGCCTCCTGAATATATTCTCGTATGGCCTTACGCTCAGGCCCAGACAGCGAGTATAGCGAACCCCTAGGAGGAGTAGTACCAGGGTGGAGATTGATCTTGCAATCGTACGGGCGATGAGGAGGTAAAGTCGAGGCTCGTTGTTTGCTGAAAACCTCGGCGAGATCAGCATAATCACTAGGAACATTAGGAGGCAGATCAAAATTCAAATCGGCCCCCAAACTCTCCACTTGTTCGGGACCCGCCATATCCATGACCGAATCACAGTCAGAGAGATCCTCCAAATCACAATCATCCTCTGGCTGCTGCCAGTCAAATTGAGGATCCCACTCCAACCCCTCCTCCGCATCCTCTTCTCGACTAGGAGGGCTGTATGAGACAAACTCAGCAGAATCACTCGCGGCATCCGCCTCCCCCCTAGGTTGATGCCCGGAACTACACTCTCCCTACAGTGGGATCTACAATTAGCGCCCCACTGGACAATAGGGCTAGTTTGACTACCCCAATGGATGTGAGGCTTATGTTTCCATAACCACAAGTGCCCTAACACAACAGGAAAAACAGGGGAACTAATAATAAAAAATCGGACCTCCTCAGAATGGCAACCGAAGGGAATGAACATGGTTAGTGCTTCAGAGACCTCAGTTACAATTCCAGAACCTAGCGGGCGACCGTCCAAAGAGTTAACAGTGCATGAGTGTAGCAGAGGGCATATAGGAATAGAATGCCTCTCAGCCCACTCCGCATCCATAAAACAATCCACGGCCCCCGAGTCCAAAAAAACCTCCACGGGAATTATCTGTCTACCCACAGTTAATTCTACAGGAATCAAGGTTCGGAAGGGAGTTTGGGTCTGTCCCTCTAGCGCCACCCATACAGCTAGAGGGACCTCCCGTCCCCTAAGTTCAAGGCAGTGTGGGCGAATATGTCCCGGTTTGTGGCAGTTATAGCAGACAATTAGTTTACGAACGGGCTTACGAGCCCGGCTCACGTATGAGCCATCGACCTGCATAGGTTCCCCAGGAGTGGAACTTTAAGTGGGTGTAATAGGAGCTATAAGCATACTAAGAGGAAGATTAGCCTCATTGTCAGCGAGAGCTAAAGCAGTACGTTTTTCTCTGTTGCGTTCACGAATTCGATTATCAATTCGCACAGCAGTGCGAACCAACGAATCCAGAGAAGTACGGGGTTCTAATGTAGCCAGAGCGTCCTTCACCTCCTTCGCCAAGGCATGAACAAAAACAGTCATTAAAGGCGCCTCTGGCCAGCCCGTCTTTGTAGCTAGAGAGCGAAAGGCTGTAGAAAACTCAGCGCTCTCGGAACCCTGCCTAAGATGCATTGGACGCGTAGCCGCGTCTTGCCCACACATATCTTGAATAAACTCCGACACCATCTCTCTAACGAGAGTCTCCACTGAACTCACGACCGGTGAATTAGATCGAATAAGTGGCCTGACCCAAGTAAGGGCTGTGTCAGTCAACAGAGATAAAATAAATGAAACCCGAGACTCTTCATTTACAAAATGCGAAGGCTGAGCTTTGAAAAATATTTCACACTGGGCGATGAAGTCTTTCCATTTCCCTGCCTCGCCTCCATATCATGGAGGTAGCTGGAGCTTAGGCTCACGGGGTGAGTGTAGTGTTTGTGCAACATTCTGTGTAATTTGAGTGGACAAGGCTCGAATACTCTCAGTGAGACTTAACAGGACGCTCACCTGTTTTTGTAAAGCCTCGTCCTGATGGCGGACTCGCTCCGCCAACTCAGCCTGTCAACTGTTCAGGGTAGACAAGACCTTGCCATAGCCTGAGAGTGTGGCCTGCTGACCAGCCAAAACCTTCTCTAACGTAGCCATGGCTGACGACGCCATGTTCAGCTAGAGTGCACTGTAATGGGCGGTGATAGGACGCCAGGTGCCGCGACCAGTGAGAGAGAGAACTGAGAGCAGCCCAGATAAGAGACAAAGACAAAAGAGGTACACACCTCCGGTAAAAGCTCGCGCTTCCAAGGACGAATAAAAGTCCGCAACACGGAAGCAGTGCGAGAGAGAATAAACAACAAGAGAGAAGAGAGAAAATTTCTAAAAGAAGCAATTCCTAACAATAAATGGAATATCACAAATCACTAGGAAATCTGACTAGAGATTTTCTCCGGCCGAAGTGCTAGAAACAAACAGACACTCTAGCGATAGGCGTGGCGAACCCCCAGCCATATATATAGAGTCCGGAAAACTCCACCCCAGCTCAATCAGCTAGCTGGGCCAGGAATTCGATGGAAAAGAAATCCGATATCTTCTCGGACGATAGAACAAAGAAAGGTCCAACAAACAAACGCATACCTAAACCATGACAGGATATTCTATTTTATTGAACATAAGTCTTCATAATTAGTCATTGTGAGTATGTTAATACCAGTGTCCCATATAATTTTGAACAATTATATAAAAAGCAGAGTAATGTCTCTATATTATACTTCACAGACTGAACACGAATTTTGTATATTGTATATGGATGCCTCTCTATTGTGACAGAAAACTTCTCAGCTAATTTAAAAGATTTACGAGGTTAGGCTAGATGATCTTAGTTACATGAGCGCCCATCAGAGCCCAGTTCCTGCAATTCATTCCTTGTATACAGGAGTGCTCTTCACAAATGTATCACAGTGTTAGACAAAGTCCAAGAAGAAGCATGCTTCTGAGAACTCTAAGTACTTAGGCTGATCCTGTTTTTAGATGGCTTTTCACCATCTAATTGAAACAAAAGTACTTCCATTACTTTGGAGAAGTTGCACAGCAAGTCTGTCATTGTGAGACACACCACAGGAGTCAGCATCACTTTGTTTAGTTGTCAGTCACAGCACTGTTTCTCAGTCGCAGCTGAAAACACACTTGAGACCTTGTCTACATGAGAAAACCTTGTTTCTACGGGAATGTAGTAATATCACGGGGCAACCTTTAGCCTTGTGGCTAAGACTTCTCACTGGCTATCACTTGGCTGGTGTTCAAGATGTACAGTCAACACACTCTCATCCTGTCTTGTCATATGGCAGATTCCACAGAAAGTGTGACCAATTGACAACTTTTATTTCTGAACGAATGTAAAATGTACTATCTCTCTGTATTTTCAATAAAATATGTCAACAGAATACAGAATAAATGTTTTACTTGTAAAAGCATGGCTATTGTTGTTCTTTTGTTACTTTAGCCTAAAAAGATGACTTTATTCTGGAACTGGGCGATATCAGGACGGAAAATTGTCCCAGTCAATGAATCCAATGCATTAATCCAGTTGCGAACGTTACTGCATGTTCTGTCCAGTCCCGTAACATTAGCAACAGGGCCACTGTGAAAAGAACAGTACATCTATTACTGAAGGTCTGGAATATGTTCCTCATTCTTTATTTTACCATGTTAGATATCGTTTTGAAATATCCTGAGCCCTATTTCATGCCCTGAGGCCAGGTTTGGCCGCGAACGTAATTTCTGTCCGATGTGTGGTCGTAAGGTTCGCTCTGCATTCCGCAATGAAGTCCCTATTTTATAACAACCGATAGTCTGAAAGCGGGGTAAAGCGCATGCACGAGCAGATGTTTACTTCCTGGCCTTCTAGAATTTTCAGCAACTCGCGTTTGTGTCTCACATCAAAAAGGTAAAAATTTCCGTCCTTAGTAATAACGTTGGCAACAACCTGTAATCTTAGTACAGCACGGCTGTGAATGAGATTTGGCGGCTGCTGGCAGGGTATTTAAACCCTTTGTGCAGATGTGTCCGCCAGTGGACATGGAGCTGCAGATTTTTGCACGCAGTTACAATACTCTATCACTAGATGGCACACCCGGATCAGTTATTGAATTTTCACAACGCGGTTTAGAATATGGACGAGTTCACTCCAATCCCTGGATGGATCAAGCCAACCTTGGTTTGACTTAAGTGGGTTGGCACAGCCATACTACTGGGTGGCCCAAAAAAGTGTCCCTCCTTCCTCTCAGAACTCCATAGTGGATGAAGAACTTGGAAATGAGTGGGCAGGATTGACTAATTATCCAGTGTATGAATTGGATTGCCACAAAATAATCCCGGGTAAAAACTGTGCATTTCAGGTCACTGTTCAAGAGTAGGCATCCATGCTTTCAAAAAGCCCTGGTTATTGTGGATTACCGGGTTGGTCACGGGTGTGCCTTCCCTTTTCTCTGCTCATCGTGCCATTATTGGCGTTGGCTCAGACAATCTTGTCCCCGTTTGAGTTCTGTCCTGTGAAAACCAATTTTCCGTCCATGTAACATTAGCAACAAGGCCAAATTTTTAAATTCACTTTTTTACCAAAATTGCAGTGATCCAGGTCTAAAACTTCCTGTTAACATTTGTTTTTATGCTATCAATGAAATAAACCACATGTATACCATTAATTTATTATTTCATCCTATTAAGTACAGTGGGACCTGTTGATCACACTTTCAGTGGAATCTGTCATATAGTGACGCTACTTGACCAAGCGTTGATATACTATGAAAAAGGAGGCTTTTGGCATCCTTGTTTGACATTTAGGGTTAAGGTTTGAGTTAAGGGTTGGGGGTTAGGGGTTAGGGTTCGTTTTTTTCATCGTATATCGATGCTTGGTCAGGTAGCATCACTATTAGACGAGTCGAGATGAGAGTGGGCTCGTAGAGTAGCTGCTGGTTGGGCTCTTAGGCAGATCCTTCAAGCCCCCCTCCCCCGTAGTCTACTGTACTGAAATATTTTCTTCTGGTTTCATTTTATCCTGTTCAAATACATGGCTCAGCACTGACCAAACATCACATGCCGTCAAAAAAATGTAATGCTTCCAGAACCACAGCAGCTAAGAGGGGCAACATATAATTTCCCAGGTCCAATCAGAGAGTCTCTATTTTTTTGGTACTTTCTCTTATCGTATGCTTTCTCCCAAGATTTCCCTTGCGTGTTGCATGAGGCACAGTTGAGTGCCATGGAAACTGAATTATGTGGGTCAATTAGCTGTTGCGCACAATCAAGCCCTGAGATGACTTATCAAAAAATTGCTACAGCTTGCAACAAACCCAAACTTAACTCAACTCGTTTCATAACTTTCAGATGACATGACCACTCATCTAAAATCCCTCTGTAGTTTCAACAAAGAATGAATTTGATGTGCCCACATGCATCCGTTGGTTAATGTCTGAGTGTACGGGTTATAGAATTAATTCTAATTCAGATATTGTCAGGAACCCAACCATTAATTTGCTTAGGGATTTTACTTCTGACACTACACTAGTAGCTATGAAGGAAAGATGTCGTCACCCCGGTACCCTTTAGGGGCTTAAAACGCCTCAGTGAGAAAGGTCGTGTGGGCTGCTCCTCAAGAACATCCTGTACAATATAACTGCACTGCCTCACTGCTCCCCACTCTCTCTGTCAGTTTAATTCCACATTGTGCACTAGCACATCTTTCATCATCAAAGTCCCAAATTACTTTGTTCATCACTTGAGTTGAGTACAGAAATACAGAGAGAAGTGCAAATTAAAAAAAAGGACAAAAACTGTGCACCAAAAAATGCCTCAACTATTTAATCACAGACAATAGGATGGAACACACATATTTCAGTGAAAGCTTTCATCAGTTTTGATTAAAAAGTGGGGGCATATTTTAGTGTGCACAAAGCCTTTTTTTCCTTTTTGATTTACGCCTTATCATAATTAATACCAAATTTATCATTGCCCTTTTTCATGATATTAATTTTCAAGTTATTCCTACAATGCTTCTTCAGTCTTTTTAATGTTAATACTATGGTGACTGCATGGCCACGGTTGCCAAATGCTGCTTGAAAAAGCCGTACCTTCATGGGGCTGATTCCTCACATGGGGTGCGCAGGCAAACATCTCCATATTGTATATTACTATGGTATTTTTTTCTACATAAAATGTTAGCAAAATGTTATTAGAATATCATTAAATAAAACATTGTAACCATGCTTAATTTAGGTCAGTTTGTAACCGGAGCTAATTTGTTGTCAAGCATTATTGTTAACTAATGTTTTAATGAGACTTCATGTTTTTGCTTCTCATTAATAGAAGTTGTGAAATTTAAAAAACTAATAATAAAATAAAAATTATCTAAATTCTACCAATGGATTCACTCTCGCGGGTTGTAGACATAAGTTGCATCCATGGCACTGTAGAGTTATATACCTGTATACCTGTCATTTTTATGATGGATCAAATGTCTCCACATTTTGCTAAGACGGAATCACTGAAATGATGTTGATGATTACTCTGTGTCTGATATTCTGTAACGGCTCCTTCCTCACCCTTCTCTGCCCGTCAGATTAGCCTGCATGAAGCAAGAAATAACTGTGACTTCAGGGAATTCCTGAGTTCTTACAATTTTTGGAAATGTTGCTTCACTCAATCACATCTTTACTCCTTTGCCTTTTTTTTATTTTGTGATGTCAAACACAAAATGCTTCCAACCACAGATCTGCATCTATTTCTCTGCTCTTGTCTTTGTAAATCATCCCACTCGATCCATAAATAGTGCTTTCACACAATACTGTACAGTATATTTTGTCCACCAATTTATAAATTGTTAGCAGAATCAGTGTCAAATTCATGCTCCTGGAATCATGAGGCATCTTGGAGTCTTTTTTTCCCTTCCATTCCACAGCCTTGGCCATTATGAACTAAAAAAAAAGTGATCCTAGATCCGCTCTGATACATCAATGTGTTTCATAAGCACAAGTCCTGATGCGGTACTCCAACGTGTTTTAATCCCAACCCGTCATATGCATGTGTTTCATTATCGTTTAAATTGTATAAATGAAATAAGATCATTTCAAACATCTTTATGTAATTTCATTGCTTCTAATGATCTTATTTCATTTAAGCAATTCAAATGATCATGAAACACATGCATTGCTTCCAACCCCTGAGTAAACAAAAGCATGAGAAGTCCGGGGTTTCCAATTACAAGTGGGAAATCCACTGTAATGCACGTGAAACTGATAGACCTCCATGCACAAGGACTTCAATTCCACGCAAGAATCTCTGACATATGCGTCGATTGAATAATTGCTGACTATAGCAGGGGAACGTAAACATGCCACGAAAACTTACGCCGAATGCATGAGAGTTGACAGGTATGCATTATTAACCCATTTAAACCGGGACAGCATTGTGTGCATTTTAAGAACGTGTCCTTGCAGACACAGATATGCGCGTAATTTTGAAAGTACCGTAATTACTGTAAGTTTTGCGCAATAGAAAAAAATTCCAACTGTTCCTGAAAGCTGAGAAGCTGTGCTTCAGCCCAAATACAGGTTACTGTGGTAAACATGGCAGCATGATTCTCTGCTGGGATTTTTGCATTAGGCCTTAAAGGGTTAATGAAAACTGGCCACAGCTGATCATGCTGACAGTTTTCATTGTTTCTGTAATGGTAATTTAAATGAATGACTGAAAACAGGTCTTGACCAGTCATTATGTATAAGGGACGGTTTGAGCCTCCCCTATCGCCAGTTCACCAACCGCCACTGTTGGGTACACATCTATCTGTATGTGAACACAATACATAAAGCAAATTTTTTTCTGATTTTAAGGAGCACTTAAAGTGCTGCAAAGTATGGTCTGGGACATGGAAAATTCCATTATGGAGCAGTTAACTACATCACGTAATATATAACCGGTAAGCCAGTTTTTTTTTTTTTTTAATAGCATGGTGTTATAGGTTCTTTTATATTGCTACCAAATCTGCAGAAAAACATTATAACTCACTCTTTCAGATGTTACTACAACAGGAGACTAATTTTCCCAATAATCATAGAATCCCTCCCATGCATTTTGCCAAGGGGATCAGTGAGCCCTCTAAACCAAACGCACACCGAGTCCCGGTGTATGACCCTCAAAATCTCATATCACCTCTCTGTCCACTGCTGATTTTCTGTTCTGTATTTCTTCCTTTTACCATCCGACAGAACTGAGCCTCCAGACCTTGCACAGGGCTATACCTAATTTACACCCCGCATGAAAGAAAAGGGGGAATGAAACAGGCATGGGGAAAGGAGGAGAGGATGTGAGGGGGTAAAGAAAATGAATAAAACTGAAATGAGGTGGTGAATTATTGTTTGATTGGCCAGCTCCCTCTAGACCCAGTCTGTCATTTGGTGTGAAATATCAAATAATTAGTTTTTGGCCGTATCATACACATGCAGTTTCTCCCATTAATGGAAAGATGAGCAGAGAGGAGAGAGTAGTCAGGGGGCCAAAAGAAAATGAAGCAAGGCAAAGTGCAGCCTGGTGCATATTACACCGGCAATATCTGCATACCCCTTCAGTATCCTGCAGTCATTTTTTACAAGTACCTGCTTGTTGACTGTATGTGTTCCATCTTTTAACAGGCTGTTGAAACCAAAACCCACCAGGGTTGTGGGATTTCCCCATCATGCTAAACCATCTCAATGGCATTCATATATACTGTGTGTGTGTGAATGTGTGTGTGTGTATATGTTATTAATTTATTTTTTTAATCCTATAAATGCAGGACATGCATAAATCAATATACACATAATCAATTATCCTAATCTCTTTAGTACCATCTCAATCTCTCCCCAAATGCCTTTCTTCTCAAAGGCTCATTTAAGCGTGCTTGCAGACGTGCTTGTTCTTCTGTCCGAGAGTGGAGAAATGCATTTCATGGACTGCCGCAGTGGGACTCAGTGTGGAACATTCCCTGGGTGAAGCCTTCAGGGAGCTTAAAATGATGAAACACACATTTTCTAGGGTCAGATATGGGTCAGGGAGAAAAAGTGTGTGCTGAGGGACTTAATGTTACTCCTTCTTGTGGGAAAGTTAGATAAATCGATTTCAACAAATGGTTCAGAGAGATGAGGCTTCTCCTATATGCTCAGAGTACACAGCGAGTTTGAAGGGATCTTCAGAATTTTCTCCAGTGCAAACTAATATCACACCTATGGCTTAATTTTCCTAAACACTATAGAACTGAATATCACACGTGAAGTTGGAAAATGGAGCACAAACTCAACCTTAGTAATAATTTCAGCACTTTTCAAATTTAGCATCCTAAATTTTTCAAGTCTGGCACAAAATTACCAGATTAAGAGAATTCAGACTACAGTGTGAAAATCACAGTTGTTTGACAACGCTTTTGGCAACTACTGAAGCCACAGTTTCCTTTTTTTATTTAGCTGGTGGAAACAGATAGGCATCTAAGAGGAGAACATCCCGCCAAGAAAAACCCTTGTTTTTTGTGTGGTTTTATTGACCAGAGTGATGCTCATCAGACGCAAAGCTGGAACACCAAGGCGGTGATGCTCAGCCTGGCCACTGGAGAGGTTGGAGCAGCTGGGTTTTTTTGTTTTCAGAAATGCTCTTCTGGCAGAGAACTCTGTTATGGCTGGATTGTACAGTCAAGTTTTTCATGGTTTTCTTTTGTTTTTGTTTTCATAGTTTTGGAGAGGTTAGCTTAAGTCAAAGTTGAGGACAGAAACTCATTGAAAACAAGTTAAATGCCATTAGCTGCTGAAATAAATACAGAAAAAAAAACAATAAATGCTGAATAGCAGATTAAAATTAATTGTCAAAATTTCCCCAAATGTTCTTAGTATTGTACTTCTCCACAAACAGCATAATGGCTTCTTTGAGCCAGAACCGGGTGCAAACATGGCATCAATCAGTGTTAGTGAAAGAACTTTTAAATAATGTACAGGAAAACAGAGTGTACAAAATATTGGACCACTGAAAAAATATACTCCCCGGAAAAGTAGCTTTATGTCGCAACCTGCATGTCAGCTATTTTGGCTCTTCCCCTGTTCCAGCAGTCTTGTGGGTTGTTCCTGGGATTTGATTGATTGGCTTGTTATTCCCTTAGTGTTATCAGCTTTAGCCACTGCTTATCCTGCATATATACGTAGGTTGAGGATTTTGTCTCTGTCGGGGCTGGATTGGCTAACTAGTAGGGGTGATGCTCACCTCTTATTCTAAATTATAGGTTTTCTCCCTGGTGTCTCTTCCTGTGGGCTAAATTATTCATGAGTAAATTATTAGTGAGCATATCATTAGGTACAGCAGGTTCTCCAAGCCTTCTTCCATTTCCCCTCTTCCTCCTCATTATATACATGCCCTAGCGGCGTATCGTCGATTCTGCAATTGGCTTCCCCTCTGCCTGGTTCGAAACACCTTTAACTTTAAAATTTCTCAACCACAAATACAGAAGTGTTTATGCTGGTCATTCCTATTAATTTATTCATCTGCTGAAGAGGTATAACCAGGAGTACATCTCCAAAGTGTCTGTTTGAATCTGTTCTGTTTTGTTTGCTTTGTGCTGTCTCATGTCTTATTTTTCATGTTTCATTGTTGTATTTGAGCAGTTCCTTGCGTGAGTTTATTCATTTCCATTACCTGTCACTCGCCACATGGTTTTTTTATTTTCTTTCCCCTCACTCACGCACTCACCCTTCTTGATCTGTTTGTTAACCCCTTTTTGCTCATTCCATTTTTGGTAACCACACCTCCCTGCACGTCTCCGCAACTCATTCCCACCTGATTTCCACATCAGCCAATCCTACGCATTATATTCCACTTCCTGACTAGCACAAGTTGAGAGTTTGTTGGCCAGCATTCCACTGTGGCCACCTGTGAGCATTCTTTGATTCCTATGATTTCTTGGTCACGGTTTATTTTCTGTCTTTGATTTACATTTTAGTTCAGTCCCTCATGTATGATTAATCTTCTGTGTATTACCTCGGATTCCCTCCTGGTTTTGTGACCCTGCACGTCCACTGGTTTTGGCATAGGGATTTCCCTGATTTCTGATTTTTGGAATGTGTTTGGATTTTGATTTGGACTGCCCTTCCTGTACTGCATTTGTGTTACCAAACTGGACTGTGTGACCAAGAGTAAAAATAAAATCTGTGAACTGAGCTTTAGTTTCTGTAAGAGTTCTGACCCTGCTCCCAGTCACAAAGCAAGATAAGGATACACAAAATCATTTATGTCAGCAAGGGGAACTGTGTCAAATATGCTGTATTATGCCAAAATTAAAGCAGCAAAAAGATCTGGCCCTTAATCAAAGCTCTCTAACAGGATAGTTGCTAATAACCTAATAACCACGGACCTAATTTACAATGACTGCGGAATGGAGTCAATTCATATCTGAACCATTCTCTACAGCAACAGTACATTGGGAGCTAAACAAAACTGGTATTTATGGCAGTGCTTCTGATGTTTCCCCAGTTCGCTAAATAAACAGTAGGAGAATGACAGAGAATTGCAGCTATTGCATATGTATGTGTAGGGCCCTTTGCCCCTGTGAGCTGACAGCCTTGGGACTGTAGCTCTCGGCTCAGCACTGACACATGCTGCCTGGCCTGTCAATCACACAGGCGGGGGCGCGTAGGGCTAAGACACATTCCCTTATGTAGGGGGAGAGAAAGGGAGAGAGAGAGAGTGCTCGAGACAGAAAAACCCCCAATCCCCCAGGTATCATTGAATTGTTCAATGTTGGAGACTATTTTATAGTAGCAAACTATTTTGAGTCGAGCTGCTTTTAAACCCTTAGACATCGGTCCTGGTTCAACAAAGCCCACCCCTTTCAGCTTATTCCTGCTTGTGAGCCTAATTTCAAGATTTTCTTCACCTATCAAATCACACTGCAAGACTATTTGCTTCTAGTTTGATGCCTTATGCAGTATTTACGATTAAAAATAAAAATAATCTCAGTCCAAACCTCTCTGAACCTGCGAACCCAATCATGAAGTGTTGGGGGAAAAAAACTGGGTAAGTCTTGAGCACCTCAAAAAAAAAGATGCTCTAATGTTTCCTCCCATCTGCAAAACAAACTCTATAGCTACTGTCGGATCATTTAGACATGGTGCAGCATGGGACATATGCAAGCTCTTCCCAGACGATGGTTGTGATTAAACAGACCCAGACCTTGGTCAGCAGTTCATATACAAACAGCCCCATTTTCAGACAGACTGCAACCAACCCTACCTACAGAGCTCAGTCCTGTGGCCTCCCAAAATCCTCTGTGTATCCATCATCGCCCAGCATGCCACACTGACGAGAGTGTTGGTCTCAATTTTATGACAGCAAAGATTTTAAGGGGAAGAGCATCACCGCACTCCCACCCCGCTACCTCTGTTCCCCTCTTGGCTGCTGACGTCTTCTTTAACCTCAGTATGTACAGCTGTGGTTTCCCGGCAGCGGCTCGCCTGCAGGTTCCTGTGTGCGTATTTTAAGCAAGCCCACTCCACTCCATGTTCTGACAGCCAGTTTCGAATGTCCACCCCCGTATATCTCTAGCGTGTTCCTTGCAGGATTATTGATGCCTTGATTGTGTGCAGATGGAAGGCTCCTCTTCTGGGTAGCGCCCAGATGTAAGTTTTTGCCTGGACGGGAACAGCAGGCAACTGCACTTAAACAAGTATCAAAATTACACAAATTTTCAAATGTGAAAACCTTCCAGTAGGCGGCTTCCTTGAAAATTTCAATTAAACAAATCACTGACCGAAATGTTAAATCATTTTAGGTGAAATTATTTTGCGGTGAATATTTGTGAAACAAGATCTATTTTCTAGTACACCTCTGTTCCATGCAAATCTCATTTTAATGGAACATTTTCGGCGGGATGCAACACAAAAATAAAGATATTGTTTTTCCCGTAGGAATCAGTGAAATGTATATGCACATAGTTTTACTGCCTTCAAATCACTCCGGGCCATAACTCACTTCTATTGATATATAAATTCAGAGCCAAAAAAATAGCAAACCTGGTGCATGTTTATGACTGCACCTTGGCATCCTACAAGTCTTGAGTAAGGTAATGTATGAAAATGTAAAACAGAAGAGTGCATGAAATACATGGACTTGGCCCTTGGTGACATCTTCATTTGTTTGATTGATATGAGGGGGGCGTAAGAGTTGGGACAAAAGCATATCTTTTGTCTTGGGGCTTGTGTGGATTATGTATATTTTTATGGCTCCTTGGTTAAAATGGGGTTTGCAAAAGTCGCTGTGGGCAGACATGGCTTGTACAGATCTGCTTTGTGTGCAGTATGAATTTCCCAGCTCTGTGATGGTGGGGCTAATCCATACATGCAGAGCTGAGATGTATACAGCTTTAATATGGATTTTTCAGACACATGCTCTGTCTGATTTCATGGCACTGGGTACAGGGAGTTGAAAATCTCTCAAAGAATGCTTTATCTTACTGAATCTGTGGTGGATTTAGTTTAAATATTTTTCCTTTTACTGTCGAAATGACTTCTGCTATTGGTGCTGCAACAGCTGTTACTGCTACTATTGCTACCACAACTACTGCACAAATTGATACCTCTTTTATAGCAAGAATTGCTGCTGCTACTGCTAATGCTATTGCTACAACTATAACAAGTGTGAATTCAAGTGCTTCAACTACTGCTGATGCAATTGGTAC
The DNA here is from genome assembly GCA_029692085.1 of Gymnothorax javanicus. Classification (NCBI taxonomy): domain Eukaryota; kingdom Metazoa; phylum Chordata; class Actinopteri; order Anguilliformes; family Muraenidae; genus Gymnothorax; species Gymnothorax javanicus. The sequence continues at coordinate 138,559,119 of CM056194.1, forward strand.
TACTATTGCTATTTCAACTATTTTACTGCCACTCTTAGCCTACAGCTTCTAGTGCTGCAAGTGTGACTACTACCACTTCCAACTACCACTGTTAATGTTACACAACCACCACAATCAATATTGCTACTGCTGGCACTGGTACAGCTACTCCATTATTACCCCCACTCCTTTGCAAATGGTATCACTAATGCTCTATTACTACCTCATCTAATACTGCTCCTGAAATGGCAGATCTGTGCTGTTTCATTTTATGTTAGATAGAAATGCTCCGCTGCGGCATAGTACATCTGTTTCTCAAAAAAGGGGGACAATAACCCATAATTCAATAGGAAATTAATTTCTATTATTTACAAATATTTTATGAACCCCAAAGAGACATATAATAGGCAGATACTTGGCTTCGTAAGGTTGGAACTGCGTTGAATGCAATTATGAATATTAAATTTATATTAAGATTAGCTATTTAATAGGCTATTTGATGAAACGTGAAATCTAAGTCAATAGGCCAAATTAAAAGACACAGAGACCTGTGTCATTTATAAACTGCACATATGCATTAAAAAATTGGTATTCTGCTATCCTTGTGGATAGAAATAAAACTGACATCAAAAATGTGAAAAATTAATAGGAGTGTGCATATATGCAAAATTTCAACTTGGTTGTGATTTAGTCAATAAAACTTGCATATAGTCGTTTAGCTCACCCACATTTATAATTTAGCCTATATACTGTTGTTTACTACGTTACATTTTTCTTTTTTTGTGCTTACTTTGGTATGAAATATACAGTTTTTTTAGGCCGCTGAACTAAACGCAGTTTTAAACAGATAATCATTAAACAAAACTGAATTTACAGTAGACTCATTTTTGTCCATAAAACTGGCCCAGTCTTTCAAGCTGCACTTATCTGGTTCCACATTTGAAAGAGCAGTTTCAGATACAAATCAAATGCTTGATTGTTTTGAGGACCCCCTAAAAGCGCTGGTTGTACAAACTTACAGGCTTGAAAACATCAACACCGAGATGAGCACTGTTCAAAGAAAGAAGAAATATAATTTGAAGACGAGACTCAGGATAACTGCCTTGATATTTTCACGAACATTCATCAAATTCACCATAGCACAGCATTTCACTTCTGTAGTTTTGGTACGGCCTGATTCATGAAGCCATGACCCCTAATGCCTTTCTGCTGGCTTTGCATGTCCTCAAGCAAAGCTGAGACGTCTCACATTTCGCATCCAGTATTCTCACTGAGCACAATACGTGAAGATATTTATAAAGCCTATAACCCCGGATCTCTCCAAGGACAGCGAAGATAAAATAGTGGGATAACATAAAACAAAGCATATGATAGAAAAGTATGAATCAGTTGGGGAGACTTAAACAAAGATGAAGGAGTTTGAGAGGGGGCATCTAAAGCTGCTGAATTTACAGTTGTGCCTTGTGCTCTGTGTTTCTTTCCAGAGGAACTGTCAGTACATTGCCAAGTGTACTAAAATCCAATAACTGGGTTGTAAAGAATATTAATATCTCTGTAAGTGATGCCCTGACAGCCCATTTGTCTGACGGAAGTCTGCCTGTTTGTTAGCGAGCAGATGTTCACTTTTACAGGCAAAAGGACTGGTGGGCAGGCGAATGGAATTTTTATGGCTATTCATTGGAAAGTTCACGTGTGGCCTGGTCCTATTGCATAGAGAGAAGATTAATGATTGATGTCAAATGATCAGGGTTGTGTTCAGTGGACAGAGTAGCCAGGGTAAGTTCCGGGAAGGAAGTTTCATATTTTCTGACTCAATGCAGGCTACAAAGTCAGTCAGAATGGAGAATATATATGAGGAGTCCACTTGCAAAGCCTTCTAAGTCAAGTTGGTCCTTTTTTTTTTTTTTTTGAAAAATTAGATTTTTTGGTAGGCATAGAAATTATCTTCCATAGATACCAATTTTCACTATTCACTATTCACAATTTCAACTATTAGCCTTGCAGACATAATCCATGAGGCAATTCATTATTTTTTTTAAGAAATTACTTCGATTTTGCAACACAAAGTTTTGACTTAGCAGGTTTTGAAAGTGGAGTGGAAATTTAGCAGGTTTTGACAGTGTTAAAACCAGCCCCGATGCTCAATAGGTGAAGGTATTTGACTCAGGACCCACTCTACATGCAACTCAATGCTACAGACAGCTCAGTGGTTGAATAGCTGCTATGACAATGACAACATAAACATGAGTCCATGGGTTCAAATCCCCCTTTTATGGTATCACTATCATCACACTATTCTGAACTGCCCCAACCAGTGAGACTTAGAGAAAGCAAAAGCTGAACAGGCTATAAAAGCTTCACTGTGATTGGTTCCTTATAGCGAACGAAAACGGAATCACGTTTCCACATTGGCTGATGATTTAGCAGAATTTGACAGAGTTTTCCTCCTTGACTTGGCGGGTTTTGACAAAGTTTCGCTTTTTCCGTTACAATTTATAACATGATTTAGTATGTTTTGAAAGTGGAGCTATCAGTGGGACATGCGCAGGTGCCTGAAAGAGGCTAAGGGAGATAACTCATTTATTTTCGAAACTTGACTTGGCAGGTTTTGCAAGTCAACTCCTCATATGTAGTGTAGGCCAAAGAAATGACTAAGTGGCTTCCATTATTTATAAAGCATGAATTTCCTCTTGTCTGCATTTACAACTGTGACGGGCAGCACTCTTTTCAGGAGTTACTAGGTCTCTCACCAGGTAAGCAGTAATAATAATCATAAAAATAAATAATAGACACCATTATGCAAAGCACCACTATGTTAGCTTCTCTTTAAGGAGCATTTGGTGCAATTTTTATGCAGATGTCCATCTATAAAAGGCTGAACCATAGCTCCTGGGCAGGATACAATACACTGCCATCTCTGTCTCCCATCCAAAATGCCTGTTATGTTTATTAAATGAAACTATAATAAAATAAGATGGTAAAAAATTGATAAATCAAGCAAGCTACTGACTGCAGTTCAGAGACAGCTATATATTTTGTACTATCCATGCTGGGCTCTCAGACCAGACTCCACTGTATAGCTAAGAGATTTATTTGACTTGTTCAAATTAAGCATCACCTGGACTTACCCAAGGACGTCATAAATTGCACATTGGACTACATTTGTTTTACAAAAAACACCTTTTCCCCTCCCACCTGCATTTTTTCTGTTTTTTAAAAATAATCTTGTTTAATCTACTGTTTGTGTACTCCCTTTCTGAAACTTTCCATGCATACACTGGTTTAAGTCAGACATGTCAACACAGACACTCAGAAACAAAAATACTCACACACACACATGCAGACACACATACACTAACACATACACACACACACACACACACACACAAACGTGCACGCACACACAAACACACACAAACAAACCTGCTCATACTAAGAAATGATAATGAACAGTATCAAGGAATTCAGGCCTCCTTGAAGGAATATTGCCCTAGACCCCAAAATGACGGGACTTTTTTAGAGCTTTCCATTTGTAGGCCCCAAAAGTCGTCACCACCTTTCTGCAGATTCAATGACTGACGCACGATGAGAAGGATTTGAAACGTGAATTGAAAACAGTGCCATTAATACATCTCAAAGCTATCAAGAAGTCACTTTTGAAAGCGATCAGTGTATGTGTGCAATGTTATTTATTCATTCATTCATTCATTTATATTTTAATTCATTTTTTGTGTATGTGTGTGAGGGGATGTTATCATTCCTACACATAGATTGGCGATGAGCAGATAAATATTTAATAGATGTTCTGGTTTCATGAATGAGATTCACCATAGGATGACAATGGTGACAATGGAAGCATAATAATGAAGGCATCAACTGATAAAAGAATAGAAGAAGTGCAGAGACAATTGTGAATGATAAGTCCGACGTAAGAATTCTTCAGTGAACAAAAAGACACTTAATACTTATAATGAGATGGTCAGGCGTTTACTCAGGATTTATTATAAGGCCTTCGTACGATCACTGCAGAATCACAGAATGGTGCAGCATTAAAAAATCAACAGTACAAATGCAGGGAGATGTAGTGACCTTTCCAGGTTATTTCCCCACAGAAGGCCTGACCTTTAGAGACCTCCTTCATTTTGCACCTCATATGACGATCTCGATAATAACAGAGACACTCCTAACACAAAATGATTTGCTTTCCATTTAGACAAATGTCTGGCGGCAAATCTGGCACCTGACACTATAGAAATCAAATACTAATCAAGAAATCAAATAAAAGCAAGCTCCACTTATAGCCATCAAAAACACTTTCCCATACTGCATTCTCTGCACGAGATGAGTCTGTGTTTTACAAACTTATGTAGTTCACAGAGGATGATAGTGTCATACAGTGGCTTGGCACTGTTTATTATGACATAGTTTCCAGTTCCAAGAAAACACTCCATGGAATTTGACATTCCCACTGCCACTGGGCACCGAAAAGACCACAGGGTATGCCATGCTCCCAGTGCTAGTATTTCCTCCAGAAATACCATCTGGGAGGTTTCAAATGTGACTCAAATGCAGTGTGGCTCCAATTAAAGATCCCTGGGCTTACTTCTGAGATCAGATGAATGGTTATATTTGTTGGTAATGTATCAGGGTCAGTGAAATTTCCAGGGTGGCTCAGGGTTATATTTCAACACAAACCGCCAGAGAATTAACTCAGTTCATTTATCAAAACTCTTCTGCCCTTTATTAGCGGTCACATGATTAACCTACTGCGCTTCACAGCATACGGCCTAGAAACACGGTAAACTCCTTTTCATAATTATTCATTGATTTAATTATTCCCTGAAGACTTTTCACACCAGTTCCACCCGTGACAAAGTCCTTGGCTGCGTCTTAAATCGCATAATAGAATAGTTATTTAGTTGAGAGGAAATAGTATGTGAACATTTTTAGCATGTCGGAAGAGATGTAAGACTTCAAAAAGTACTCAACTATACCTGGATATTATATTGCATCCAACTCCACATAAATCAGCCACAGCATTAAAACCATCCGCTTAATATTGTGTGCATCTCCCTTGACCCTCCAAAAAGCCTCATCAAACTGGCATTTGCTTTAAATCCGAACCCAGGATTTTCCAGCAGAACATTTCCCAGCCGATCGCACTCCCTCCACCAGCTTGTCTTCCACCAACTGTGCATCATGGTGCTGATGTTGTGTACGTACCCGGCTGATGAACATGATGTGGAAAAAAAACAGAACTCACTGAACCATGCAACCATTTCTAATTGCTCTGAGGTCCAGTTCTGACATTTGTATTCCCACTGTAGGCACTTTTGCAGATGGACAGAGGTTAGATTGGGTACTCTGACCGGTCTACAGCTATACATGCATGGTGCCATGCATTGCGTGCTGTGACACATTACTCGCTCATTCGGACCAGACAGATTAGCCTTTGTTGCCCTAGCGCATTGATGAGTCTTGTGTCCCCAACACTGTCACCAGTCCATAGTTTTTCCCTCCTTTAACCACAGTTGGCAGGTACTCACCACCGCTGACTGGGAGCACTTCTATCATTTAGGAAACACAGTTAAAGTTATTCAGATCCCATTTCTCCCACGTCAAAAACCTTTTCTATGCGTTTGCCTGATGTGTGTTTGCTGACAATCAATTATTTGATTAATCTGTGAGCAGTTTCAATGTTTTGTCTTATCGAACACTACATCTTGGACACTATGAGCAACAGCCAGAATGTTATACATAATTACTAGCTCAAATGCTTAAAGGAACTCTCTATTACCGGGTACTTTGACACTAATTCCATAGTTCTGTACTTGTAAACTATGTCTGCACCAAAAATTCCCATGAAAATACACACAGTAATCATTTTAGGCTTGTTTTCTGGTGGTAGATCTTGATTTTCAGCCAGTTTCTGCCCCGGCAACAATTAGGTCGAAAATCCGCGGGATTGACAAATCAACCTGCTGACGTCATCTAAAGAACGAGAGGAGCTCAGTCGAGCTCGTTTTTCTATACTGCCTATGGGACACGAACTGCAGAAGGTTTATAAAATCATTATTTTCTCGCGAAATTTCGGGAAACAGCGGAGCAAATGCCTACCAGATGCATTGTAGCAGGTTGCAGTAACGTATCCAAAGAAGGAGTCAGCCTTCATCGATTTCCAAAAGATGAAAAAGTAAGTAAACTTTGGGCGTCTCAGGTGAAACTGACTCAGGCAAAATGGCAAGGACCGAGCAACAATAGTGTGATTTGTAGCGACCACTTCAACGATTCCGACTTCGAGGATGAAGGGTTTTGGTCCAAGTTCGCGATGAAAAAGAGGAGAAAAATCAAGCCAGATGCTATCCCGAAAATCAAAAGACCATTCGAGGAGAGAAGCACTGAGGAAAAGGGGAGAAAGAAGAGCAGACTGGGCACTGAAAAAATGAAAGAAAATGAAGGTAGGCTGCTAATGAACAATTATAACGCGTTAGCTACGACAGCGCTTCAGCAGGGCTTTCGTTATACACACTATAGAGCTTAATAGAGCGCTGGCTGCGGCTAGCACTTAGCAGGCTTTGGCTTGCATTCCACACGTTTTACGCCTTCTCTTAGCCAGCGCTCTATTAAGAGCCAGAGTCTGTAACTTTGGACCAGCTCATAGAAGGGGGTGATATATCACGTTCCAGTAGGCCACTGAAGTTTTTTGTGAGGGTAGATATTTTTTCCAAACTGACAAAAATTACTTTTTTTATCAGAAGATCCCTTCGGGGTGGATATTACAGCCCTTTTTAGGGTAGGGGTGAAAAGGGCCAAAATAGTGACATAGTCAAAATCTGGAATTTGACCTTCGAATATTTTGGTGCGCCCTCAGTGACCCTCCTTGATCTTATGGTATATGAATGTATGGGTAGAGTTCTTTCATTTAGCATTATAATTTTCAAGGTTTACTGAGGGCGCCGCCTATAGGTGGCGCTTCAAATCATGACATTTTGCATTTTGGGCTACATTTGAGACCCTCCCAGGGCCTGCGCCCTCATTAAACCTTGCTAATTTATGTGTATTTGGATACATTGGGCCTGTTTCTTTCCAAATTTGCATAAATAGCTGTGGCTTAGTTGGGGCGCTTTTGCATAGGTGGCGCTTTTTATGGCAAGAACGCGATTTTAGGCGATTTTCATTTGGCCATATCTCAGTGCGCCCCCTATGGGTTTCAGTGAAACTTGTTTTATTGTGTTTCTCTATATCTCTGCTATTCATGATGAAAATATGAAGAAGGCTTTTTGCCTCTTTGTGCTAAAACGTTCACACCAGATCACACTCCACTTTAATCAAGAAAGACAAAAGGTTAGTTCTCCAATGCTCCAATAGGCGGCTCATATGGCAGGTGGCAGCACTGCCGCGACCACATGTTTTGATGGCATGTTCAGAGAGTGAATAGAGCCGTGGAAATCCTGCTTTATCACAAACATATTCTGATTTTAAGACCTGCGAGCAGTACATCGTTCCATCTTTACCTTGTGGGATATTGTGCTAACGATTAGTTTTGCTCCCAAGATATTAGATCATATATTTCTGATTACATTGTTGAATGGGTGTGGCCTGTGTATATGCATAATGCATGCAGCAATGCAGAATGTAAAGACAGGGTCCTCAACCCCCTCTGAAAAGTACTAAGGTTACCGCTATGGTTTGAAGTAATGCAGAATACTTTGCTGCATGACTCATTTGATGAATATGAATACTATAAGGACCCCCAAGGACCAAAAAAGCTAGGTTTGCCTCTGCTTTGGTGCATACAGAGTTTACTAATACTTCATGTCTCTTCTTTTATTTTATTTCAGTTTTAAAATTTTAAAAATTGTTGCTTTTTTGAATAAGTTCTCTTGCCTCAATGCTCTGAAAAACGCTCAAATAATTCTCGCCACTGGTTGGTGGGGACTAAAACAAAATGGGCATTTTTCGGTGGTGGTGCTTGATTGTGACATACATCAAACTTTGGCATGTAAAGGGTTAATGAGTTAAAAAGCCTTCTTGAAATTTTTTTTTATAATTAATAGCAGAGATATAGGCAAACATAATAAAACAAGTTTCACTGAAATCCATCGGGGCGCACTGAGATATGGCCAAATGAAAATCGCCTAAAATCGTGTTCTTGCCAAAAGAAGCGCCACCTATGCAAAAGCGCCTAACTAAGCCACCACCATTTATGCAAATTTGGAAAGAAATAGGCCCAATGTATCCAAATACACATAAATTAGCAAGGTTTAATGAGGGCGCAGGCCCTGGAGGGTCTCAGATGTAGTCCAAAATGCAGAAAGTCATGATTTGAAGGGCCACCTATAGGCGGCGCCCTCAGTAAACCTTGAAAATTATTATGCTGAATGGAAGAACTCTACCCATACATTCATATACCATAAGATCAAGGAGGTTTACAGAGGGCACACAAAGATATTAGAAGGACAAAGTCCAGATTTTGACCATGTCACTATTTTGGCCCTTTTGACCCCTACCCTAAAAAGGGCTGTAATTTCCAGCCTGAAGGGATCTTCTGATAAAAAACGTAATTTTTGTCAGTTTGGACGAGATATCTACCCCCACAAAAATCTTCAGTGGCCTACTGGAACATGATATATCACCCCCTGGTTCATAGTTACAGACTCTGGCTCTTAAGCTGCTTTCACACCGGACGCAAAACGCGTGTATTCACATCTTTGCATTGACTTTGAATGTAATCTGTCGTGCTAAAAATTTGTTTCGCGTCCAGTGTGAAAGCGCTTCCCCCTAGCTGCCGCTGCGCATCTAGTTGCATGCTGCCGCTGTGTCTTGGCTCTTGTCTCGTGTTCTAATCTTTTTCTCTTTGTCAGATTATATTACTCTAGCCTGACCAAATGTCGTACATAATCTAACGAGCTTGTTGGATGTCCGCTCAGGAGAGCATAATGAACGAAGTCAAATCGACATCAAAGTGTAGCACGCAGTTTGGCAAACTCGCGAACAGCTGATCGAGGAATTAGATTTTCATAACAGAAATCTGGGTCATATGCTTTAAAACGCAGTACACGAGTGAACCACGGCTCTCTAGCCCATTTAGCGCGTCTCTGATTGCCCCTTAAGAAAACCAGTGTAGGATTAAATAAAAAAAATACATATTGCCAATTTTTCTTTTGCTCATAATGTAAATCATATCAGATTTGAAGTTACTAAGCACTGGGGCGACAAAAACATGTAATGAAGTGATCAAAATGATATTTTTACATGCAGTTGTGCATACCGGCTATGCAGCGAATTGGTCTTGAGTTCTTTAGATGACGTCACGCTAAGAAAGGGCGGCATTATCGATTGTAGCGATTAAAAAAGGGCGTTCCCAGGGCAAGTAGAAAGTTACTAATTACTCCAAAACGGTTTGATATTATGGGGAATGACTGCCATGTTTTTTTCTGGATGAAAAATTACATAAAGAGAGCCTGTTTGTGAAATTTCGCCCTCTAGACGCTTTAGTTCCTTTAATGTTCATACTATAAATTGGTATTCTGTTTTGACGGTTTGTTATTTGGGCTTTATAAAAGTTAACAGCAGGTTTGATATGTATTTAAAGAAGTAACTATGCAGTTATTCAAATAGTCTCATTAAATAATGAAGTAGGTTGTAACTGAAGCAGGTAAATATGGCCACTTGATGCATGTCTACAGTGTAGTCAATGTATTAATTGTTTATGATTGAGCTAATTGATGCTCTGTATGAATTGTACCTTGTCTGATCTGTTGTATGGCTGTGTCAGTGACCTTACTGCATACACTTACTGTACATTACTTTGGCTAAAAGCATCAGCCAAATAAATACAATGGATGGTAAAACACAATGTAATTTACCTGGTTTGGTAACATTAACTTCTTGCTCATAAAATGTGAATGGTGAAAGATAAAACACAAAGCCCATCCTCATAAGAAAATTGACTGGATAGGTTGTAAATGCAATATGCACCCAAAGAAAACCAATATTTATGTTGAAGTAACAGAGGAGCAAAGTAGGAAATCAGATGACATTGTCATATAGTGACAAAGTCCGCAATGGTAGGAGGTTGGAGTGGTGGTCGGGACAACGAAATAGCAGACTCTCTCAGGGAAGTCTGGTTCTCGATTTCCGTTTCCAAGTGCAAGTCACGACCATATTTCAAAAACCATGACTGGCTTAACCTAACCCACACCTTCACCTTTTGGAAGTAATAACTTCCAAACCAAAGCCACAATGTTTTCCAAGCTACTGTACCTATTCTTGAAGTTAATATATATATATTTTTAAATCAAATTAGAACTTGTTGATTGTTTACTTATTTCTATTATTGCAATTTTCTCTTTGACAAATTGAGTGAGAACGTGCTTGCATTAATGAGCAAACATACTCCCTTTCAGCTTAAAATTGCTTAAATATGTGGCAAAACAGAGCCTACAATTATGTCATGGCAAAGGGTTTCTCGAGAGGTTTTAGTTGAGGGTTTAATCTGAACTCCTGTGGAGAGATATAACTAATTTTTTCTTCTTATTACATGGAAATGGCAATTATAGTTGCATAAATTTAAAAAAGTGAGGGGGGGCATTTGCAGATGACACAGAAAAACTGTAGAGAGAACTCCTTTAATCTCATTGTGTTTTGTATTTATTTTGTACAGTATAATTATCCTAATTGCTGACATTGCCTATGTCTCCCAAAAGGACTGATTGTAATTGAATTCCAGACAAAGAATACACCAGGCAAAATTAAGTGTGAAATTTGCCGCTACTCCTTTGATTTTGTACAGTTACAGAAGATTTTGTCTACAGTATAGGATTTGTTTTTCTTAATTCACATACTTGAGTTTTTGGGGGGACGTAGTCTTTTCATTGGCTGTCTGAAAATCAAATCTCTGAAAGGACTGTTTAGGCCCAACATTGAGAACAATGTCATTCCTACTTTCATATTGACCTTCAAGTAACACTTTAAAAAATTTTAGTCCAACACGGTTAACTAGAATGACTGCATGTCAGCTGAGATAGCACGTTGTTTACCATGGGAGGTATGCTGCAGCTTACATAGTATTACTGCTGACAAAAACTGTGTTACTAAACAATTGAACTTGATATACTCCTACATCCCCCCCCCCCAAAAAAAAAGAAAAAGAAGCTGCAATTTTGAGCAGTCATCATTTCTGTGCATACATAGTGTGCGTGTGTGTGTGTGGTGGGGGGTGGTCATAATTGTTTTCCATCATGGTTTTCCTGGTGTGGAAGTAGGCACAGCAATTATGATGGATGCAGTTATCCTTTGGCAGAGCTGTGTCTCTTTTGGGGCGCATCCCCCTCTAATGACGTGATTGATAAGCTGTCCCAAGTCCTTGTAGAAACTCATTAATCACAGTGTGAACAGAATCCAATCATCTGCTTCACCTGAAAAGTGACAAGACAGGAAATGATGCGGCACTGGGGCTGATGCCCACCTCTCTGGGGAATAAGGGCTCTGACATCCACAATGTCAGCCCTCTGTTACATGACTATATGGCACTTAGTATATCACCGTATTTTAACTGCACAAATATGGTGTGGTTCAAATTACCCTCAAAAAACGAGAGAGAAAGATCAAAGCAAATAAAAGCAGTGAAGGAAAATTGTCTGAACTGAATGTCTGTGGCACTGGTCTGGGCTTTCGCAGAAGGAGCAGTGTTTTCACTGGCTCAGGTGTGTTGGTCTTTTAGCTTTTTGCTGTCCTTCAGTTCTATTTATCTTGCTATGTCATTTACGCAATCCAAACGACTCTATGAACCCTTTGGCATCATATGTGGCTCTTGATAAGAGCCAATGAGCCAAGGAACTTAGGCAATAAATGATTAAATTAAAGACTCCAACTAGTTCCTCAATCACAGATATGCAGATTTCTACAGTATAATAATATATTTTTACTTTGGGTTTTCACAAAAACGAAATAAATACTGTGACAAGCAGCAGTCATAACTGAGACACACAGAAAGGCACAATTAAAAATAATTATAAAAACAGGCAGATGGAGAATTCGTTGCTTGACAAGAGTGGCTATTTATTATCAGATTTTGTTTTTCAGTGTGTCAGCGTTGAGACTCTCAGCAGAAAGATTTGTGTTTGTAAATGCCTCCTGTCTTAGTGACAAAGGCATTGAATTGTTGATGCTGGGTTCTGCAGCCATTTTTAAAAAGCAATGATTCCATATGTTTGTGTCTTGACAGCTCTTGAGCTGTAGTCACATGAATCTCCTGAGATGAGCTTGCTTCTCAAGCAACTGACAATATTTAGAGGAAAATCCCATAACTGCGTCGAGATGTCAGGAGATGTATGTACACAAGCCAACAGTATCATGACACATGAAGTCTGCAACTGCAACATACATGGTGTGGATGTACAGGCTTATGCAAACTCAATTTTTCATGCTGTCAACATGGTAAAAATTAGCATTCAATCAGGCGTGGTTGCACATGTCTCAAGCATAAGAAGATATACAGGAATTTTACAGCAAATTGCAGTGTAAAATATCAGACCAGTTTGATGCTGTTCGACCCAGTTTCATCAATTGTTAGAGTGAAAATTGAATTTTTATTGTAAATTTTCTTGGAATTTTCTCATTTTCAATTAATTTTGTTATGTTGAATCCTTCGTTTTATGCTTTGTGCATTTAACCAAAAGTAAAACACAAAATGACTTGGAAGAGATTGTTATTATACCCTGCAAAATTTCCAGACAAACAAGTTCATGAGTGATTTTCAGCAACTGCAGTTAAAGGAACTGTATCACAACTACTGTGCATGCTCAGAACTTTGAGAACTGTTCAGCCTGACAAGAAATCAAGCAAAGTGAATTAGCTCAAGTCAAAATCTCATTCCACTGTTGCAATCCATCATCATTCTGCATTGTATTTATATGCTTTAGTTACTTGGGCAATATGCTTTTTATATTAAGGAGTTTTTTTTTTGTGGAAATTCCAGGATGGATTTAAAGCGCTATTTTAGTGCTTTAGCCAAAGGATATGAGGAATGTAAGCTGGTTTACCAACCGCCAATAAACATCATGGAAGAAGTTCTAAAATGGGGAGGGGGGGTCCTGCAAAGTCTCCCTTCTTCGGCCAGTTAGAGTGGAAACAAGTGCGCAGGCAGCCTAAACTGAGAAAAGCAAGATCCTTAATATAAGTCCTCCAAGTGATTAAATATCATTCCCAGTGAATTCTCAGAATACCAAATTAAGAGCAATATTTTATTTTCATATGCAATATTTTAGTACATCTTTTATTTCCATAAAATTTATTTTAATGCCACTGATTTTCTCAATGTATAGTTGATTCACGGATGGCAGTTTTATATATAACATAATTTTAAGAAAAATTTTTAAACTGCACTGCCTTCCATCAGCATCATAATTTATCACAAAAAAGACAGCTCAATTAGCCAAAGACGTTTGTTTTCCATTCCCTTTGTATACAACATGCTGGCAAGGACATTTCAGAAATGCAATGGCATTTTTATTTGTTTTCATAACAAAGAGCCTGTCTCTAGCTTTGAAGCTTCTGCATATACAAGACCCAGCAGCCATTATAGGAATGGGCTGAAGGGGTGTGGGGGGTTCGGAATTCTGGCAAAACGTCGGCTGTATCAGCACCTCCCCAAAACTGATTTATCGGTTTGTAAGTGCTGGCAACATCCCCGAATGGATTTATTTAATTAATTGCAGTCTTATTGGGATAAAAGCTTCTTTGTGCAGACATGATTGATATTCTCTGTCTGAGTTCTTGTTTAGGGCTCCTCCCTGCTTAGTTAGTCCACCCCAGCTGGAGCTGTAATTTACAGATCATATTAGCGCTGATTAATAACGACCTGCAAAATATCCTCATACGTCAACAGCCAGCTATTGAGAAGGAGGGTGGGAGAGAGATAGGCTGGGGCAGTTGGCCCCTGCCCTACTTGGGAAGTCAGGTATTTGGCGAGAAAGCAAGTTCATTTTATTTGAAAAAACTTAGACCTGGGATGTTGTTGAAAGTATTTACTTCTTTGTAATGTTGTCACTCCTTTTCACAACACTCAATAAACGTTTGGGAACAGAAGACAACAAGCTTGATTTGCAACACGTGGAAAGACCACCGCAACCTCATCTACAATCCGAGGGGTGAGCATATTTAAACACATGCGCACTAAGCGATTGTAATGTGTGGTGTGTGGGTCATGCTTGGTAAACACTAGAATTGATTTAGAACCTTAAAAGCAACAAGGTCAGTCTAAAAGCAGCGCCTCACAGGTAGACGCGACCACAAGAGCCTAACATAAAAGGCGAACTGGAAGGGAATAAAACCCCTAAAAGTAAAGAGAGAGTCTCTCCTGTGGGAAACAATCCCTGAGAAATAAAGACACCCGAGGATTCAGGAGTGACAAAGTAAGGACGTGCCCAAGCCATGGCACAGTCCACGTAGAAACTCAGCATAATTAAGCAGAGTAGCACTGACTCCGTGATTCCCAGACTAAAAGGGGAAACAATAACTGAAGCCAGCCTCTCTCTAGTTTCTCCCACGGATAGAGCCTGTGAACAAAGAGGAAAGAAGGAAACCTGAGAACTGGAACTACCAGAAACTAGCCAGTTCCACAGGCAAAAATGCTAAGACCTAAATTCATGGTCTAAACAGAGTACAGAGAACTGACTCTCACTTCAGGCGTGCTACTAAGACACTGACGTGAAGTAAAGCAGAACTGAGAGGATTAAATAAGTTCTGTGCAGCTGGCACTAATCAGCAATCACCACGCCTCTTAGAACAGTCACCGATTAGCCACATTAGCCACATTAGCACTGGGACGGTAGAACCAACACAACTGGACCCATGACAGCGATAGCCCTAAGTAGGCGTGATATGATAAGTGACGATCTGTCGAAGATGGCCAGCTCAGCTTCAGCACTAATACTGCTTGCCTACTGCGCTTATTTTTGTTAAGGCGCTTGCCTTCACTTTGTGGACATTAAAAAGGCATTTTACTAATTGCATTATCTACTGTATTGTAATAACGGAATAATTGGCCATTGTAATTATAACATTTGAGCATCTTTGACGTATGGCAAATTTCATTTCTTGTTGTCTTGCTCTTTTCTGGTAGCCTATGTCCAGTGTAACTTGCTTCCAAAATGCAATTTCGAAAAAAAAAATGTATATTTTTGTTCTAGAATTAATACATGTAAATAAAGCAAAAGGAAATTATTTCGACAGCAATTCTTACTTTGAATGCGTTGGAAAGAATTTGGAGCACTTGGATTATAGATATCAATGACCTTCTCTGGCACTGTGAGGATACGCTCAGGAACCAGACGCGAGAACCAAGCAATGCAGTAGATGAGGGTTTATTAAGCGAGGGGGTTAACCCCCGCAGGGCAGAAGGCAAAGGTACAGAGTCCACAATCCAGGAGGGCAAAACAGAGTCGAAAACCAGGGCAGCAAACACAGTACTCGTGGTCAGGCAAAAATAGGTTCGGTACACAGGCACGGGTTTGTCAGAGAAGCAAAATCCAAAATCCAGAGGGCGAAATCCAAACCATTACCAGGGCAGCAAAACACAAAACTCGTAGTCGGGCAAAAAGGGTTCGAAAACAGATGCAGACAAAAGTACAAAAGAGCAGAGCCAAAAATCGTAAGTCAGGTAGTCCAGTCAGAAGATTAACACTATGAGTACAAGGCGAAAGATAGCAGCACAGGTAAACAAGAGGAAACGTTCTGACGGGGAACTGCAGTGAGAAGACAGCTTAAATACACTCAAGGGAAGTCACATGCTATGATTAGGATCAGGTGATGAGGATCAGACTAATTACAAAGGAGGGAACATGAGGGAGAACCTAATCACATGAAATTGGCAAAAGCCAAAACGCGGACAGGGAACACGAAACAACCTATGACAAAACATACAGCTCCGGTTAGGGAGTTCTAATGTGCACAGATAATGAGAGGTAGGACAGAGTGGAGCAGGTGCGGAGGATCCGCTGAATTGCAGGAGAGACAAAGTGAAGGCAGAGGCGGAGACTAGAACAGGGCGAAAAGCTGAGAGCTTGTTAATCAATTAGTAAGTGCAGCTATACAATCCCTAGTGCTCGTTAGTAAGTTAGTATTATATACAATGTTAGTTTGGGTTAGTAATTTTAACGAAAACAACAAACTGTTAGTATTGGTTAGTAATATAGAAAAGAGAGGCGAAGGAAGCAAACGAGATTGGAAGGAATGTTTGAAACCCAGAAACCATGAAATCACCTAAGCATGTGACACGCAGGACTGGGGAGAAGCTGTAACTTAACAAGAGACCAGACAGGGAAGACAAAGTGCAATGAAGGGCATGAACAAAGACATGGACCGGAATCTAACAGAATAGTGGATTGGGAATGGGAAAAACGAAAACATGGCAAAGTACAAAAACGAAACCGAACATGGCAAAACCTAACAGACATAATCATAAACATAACAGGGAGTGGCAGAATCATAACAAACATGGCAGAATCATGACAGAACAGATTAGAATCATAACAGGCACTCCACTTCAAATCCCTTCCTATCTTTCCTTCAGAAATATTGTTTATAAACCCTTCAATGATTTTATCAGGCATTTCTCGGCAAATTGGCAATTCTTGGCCCATCTTTGCTTCTGACAGAATCAGCCTTTCCTGGATGCTGCCTTTGTCCCGAAATGGAAGTACAATCACCTGCTGATATCTGCTGTTTAAAATAACATCAGTACTTGGACTTTTTGCCTCATTTTTAAATCATTTTTAAACCATTTAGTTTCTCTTGTGACATGGTGGAGCGTAAGTGATTTTTTATTAATTTAATTTTACTGAAAGTGCGCTCGCCTCCAGCCACCGTTACGGGCAAAGTCAGAAAGATACACAACAAGGGATCTCAGGCGAGCGAGCGTGTGTGGTAGCTCACGTCATCAGTCTTGTGTTGCGGCGCTAAAGACGGACCAAACCGCTTGCATTGGGGGGGGTAAATATATTTTTACCACTATGTAATTTGTCAAGTAAAATGAGCAAAATAGAATATATAAAGCTTTTATGTAACTGAGAAATACTATGTTAAATCTTCACAGATATTTATTATGATGAATTTTCCAGGAGATTATTTTAAAATCAGGGGGTCAGTTTCATGCCCCCCCTAGTCTGATGCCCGGGGATAGCAGTCCCCTTTGCCCCCCCTGTTGGCGGCCTTGCTTGAAAGCCTGGAATTAGTTACTAGGAAGTTCTCTCCTTAAATTGCTGGAAAGAATGCCTAGGATATGTCAGGCTGTAATCAAGGCTAAGAGAGGGTGCTTTCGAGGAAGTCAAATTTTAATATGTATATCTCTTAGCAAATCATTTTGCACATCCCTAGTAAAGATATGTGTTTCTAAGTCATTCTGGTTTTTTTTGTTGTTGCTGAAAATATACTTTAAGTTGAGAAAAATCAGCCAAATTCTGCAAAATGCAGGGTGTTCATAATATTTTGGCCTGCTGCTCATATCATTTTGGCCTGTAGTGTACACACCCTCCAAGGAGTATGTACAAGGTCCATTGGACAGGAACACATACATTATCAAGTGGTGACTTGCAGCCCAACATCCTAAAGAATGATATAGAAAAGGTGGCTGGGAAGCCGGAGACAGGGAGCCTTCCGCTTTGACAAGCGGCTTCATTATATCTCTGACTCTGCAGAGGCGACTACGTTTAACATCCATGTTGGACTTAGTACTTGCTGCAGGGCGATGGGAAGATTTATGGGTGACGTATAAGACACCTATACCCTTTCTAAACCTTCCTTCCTCAGGTTTGTCCATAAATTAGGTTAATAAAACCTGGTAATAGGCTGGCATACCAAGGACTTTGATTCAGTGACCGGAGAACACTCAGACCCAACCCTCATCAGATCTGCATTTCAGCTTATACTACATTACATTCATTGAATAGATTAAATTCAAATCATTTTTAATGTATCCACTGAGTGCCACAGTGCCTGAATTAAAGCGTCCAATCATTGAAATCAAGGGAATATTCGTCACCTTTTTTTTGTTCTTGAGAAACAACACACACAAAAACTGACAGTCCTGAATTATTGCGCAATCAGTTTTTGTGAGTCTGTTGAATCACCACACTCAAGTACTTGACCAGCCTGTAAAAACTTCAAGTGTGAGGTCCTTGGCTGAATCCTCTAGTGTGCAATTAAAATATTAAAAATCTGTAAAATCTGTTGTTACTTCTGTAGTTTCCTGCATTTTGAAAATCAGTTAAGATTTCAAAATTATCTACAGTGCACTAGACATGATTTCAGATCTAGTTAGTGTAAGTTACACACCATAGCTAGCCACCACAGGAAAGTTGCATCAAGTTCAATGTTGATAATGAAGACTAATCATGTTCTATAGAATATTATTCCAAAAGGCTTGGGGTCAACAAGATGCTTTTTGGCAAATGTGAGATGAGCCTTCCTGTTCATTTTGGTCAACAGTGGTTTACACCTTGCAGCTCTCCCATAAATACTGTTTTTGCCCAGCCTCTTTCTTATTGAATAATTGTAAACATTGACCTTACCAAAGGCAGGTGAGGCCTTCAGTCAATTTGATTTTCATCTGGGTTCTTTTGACACATCCTGGATGAGTCGTCAATGCTCTCTTAGTGGAGTTTTGGTTGGCCGGCCACTCCTGGGAAGGCTCACCACTGTTTCAAGTGTTCTCCATCACTTTATTTGTAGTTAATGGCACTCAACATGGTTTGCTGGAGTCCCACAGCCTAAGAAATGGCTTTGTCTCCCTTTCCATACTGATACTGATTGTTTTCATCTGTTCTTGAATTTCTTTAGATTATGATATCATGTTTTGTCTAATATGGGAATGGAAGATAACAATAACATTGATTTATGGCGTTACACCCAATACACACCTATAAATTACTCAAGGCACAAAGTTTAGCCTAATTGAAGATGCGGCTGGACTTAGCACCGACAAACATCATGAAAGTATGCAGTGCCATTGGCCATTGACTTTGAAGATAGGGCACCTCAATGTCATCCCAACTGCCACAAGAGAGTGCTTCTCTTTGTGGTGGCTGTCCTGACAGTTTTGGAAAGAAAGTAAATTGTTTCACAATCATGAGCACACAGCCTCATTTTCTTACTGAATGAAATCGAAACAAACTTGTCAGAATGCTGTGAAACATATGATTTGCTATTCTGAATCTCAGGGCTAAAGTATTCATTGTGTGAGATCATTTCTGCTGACAAACAGGCTTCACAATGACTCGTGTAGTGTACTTGTAGGCCTACTTGGAAATGCATGTTTATCACCTGCAAGGTTTTTTGAACATCTTTCTGTCTGTCTGCTGGTCTGCTATTATCTGTAATAATTAAATAAAATGGAATGATTCACTATTGATAGTGAAGACGAGAAAAGAGTCATTGTCATCGGGCAAGAACTATTTTGATTTGTCTTGTGACAGGGGATTCGGTACAATTTCTAGAGCTGTCTATAAGTATAATGTTTACCTACCACTGGCATTTTAAAACTAAACAACTGACAAAGAAAGTAAGTTAAAAGGAATAGCAATTACTCAATTACTTAATTGTTTAGTAGCAGAATATGACTTAAAAACTGTGGATCTTCTCCACTATGGTTTGGGACCTTGGAAGGAATCACCCTGCCTGATGAAATCAGCCATGAACTGGCTGTGCAGTGGCCACTTATTTATCACAAAGCCCTAGTTGTAGCCCCTGGACGAAGTCGGGCGGGTACTATGAATTCACATGTGTCGTCTTCGCCTCCGCCGCTGCCGCCATCACCTCCATCTCCGCGTCTGTAGACACTTTCTTGCGGACGCAGTACAAGCTGCAATTTTGACCGATGACTTTCATATTTGGTATGGACACGTTACACTTCACTTATGACACCTATCGATTTTTGCCGTGGCGACAGTATTGGCCAAATAATGTGCAAATATGTGCTGAAACGTACACTCTTCCTTGCGGACGCTGTACAGGCTGTAATTTTTGGCCGATTACTTTCATATTTGTTATATACATGTTATACTTCACTCATGACATCTGTTGATTTTGGTTGCCATGGTGACAGCATTGGCCAATAATGCGCAAAAAAGGGGAGAAGCGGGCTTTCAGGGGCTACACCCTTGTGGTCGCAGCCCACTGGACTGTCTGGTTAAAGTAGCTTTCACGATTTTTGTTGTTGTTCTTATTATTATTCGTAGTAGTAGTAGTAGTAGTAGCGACAGTAGTAGTAGCAGTAGTAGTACTAAGTGTGCATTATTGTATTTACTTTTCTTCATTGGCTGAGGTATGTTGTATTTTTTCCTCTCAGCTTGAGTGTTGAGGGCCTCTCCTCTGAATGGAAGCCAGTCAGTGACTGAGTGCAATATTATTATACTGTCTCTAAATTCAAGAAATAGAAGGCAGCAATTCTTCAGTGCATATTGTCATTGTAGGAAGGACATTTTCCATTTTTCTTACTAACTACCTCACTTTGACAGGTAGTTTGTGACCAGACTGCGTTATCAGTTACTTTCATTCTAAAGCTAAAGCCAAGCAGGAAGTTTTGATGGTCTTAAACCAATTATGGTTTTGTTTATGCAGTGAGTGATTTGCTTGGAATCAGACTAAATCAGTGGAGCTCAGAGCCTGTGACCCCTGGTTTATGATACAAACACAAGCAGAGAGGCCAGTTAATCAGCAGCCAAGTTACAGATAGAGTGGCATCAATAAGCAAGTAGCCAGCAGACTGGAAACTTCACTTCCACAGAATATTGCAGTGCAGTGCCATAATCTTATGCCTCTTTAGATGCCTGATTCATCTGAGGAATGTGGAAATGCAAAACAAGCAGAAATAAAGTGCTGTTTCACTCAAGTTTGCAAAAAAACGTATCAGAAAGAGCCTTAGAATTCAGTGAATACTGTGGTCAGAGGCTCCTCTGATGCATTCCCTCCACTTAGAAACCTGTAGACACATACTCCATTGCTGAGGTGTTGCTCTGTTTGTCAGTCCATGTTATCAGTGGTTGAAGGTGTGTTCATTATTCCCTCTGGTGGGGAACCTTTCAACCTTTCCCAACAACTGTTTAACAACTGTCTATAAGTGTAGCTATATTTTGATTATTGGTTAAGTTGTCGTGGGTAATGGGTGGACCTTGAGAGCTGCAAGACTTTTGAAAGATGGGTATATAAAAGGAAATAATCTATACAGATTACTGAAGAAAGAGGCAGGCTTTTCATCAAAATGGAAGTCAAAAGTCCCAGAGCAGTCAAGACAAAGTTGTTGATTTAAAAAAAAATAGATATTAATAGATCTTCAGCAGGAAAAGACTGAAAACTTGGGCTAATGTAGCGAGTGCTTTCCATGTATAAAATAAGGAAATAAACATAAAACCATGGGAATCTGCTGGCTGCCGGGAGTCATGAAATTGAATTTATTGAACACTTGTTTTCTGTGGCTAAGGCTGTTCCTATTTGTTCAACCAGAAATTCAAGCTTGGTTTCCATTCTGTAGCATATTCTTTTTTGTGTTTCCCACATCATTTCTTAACTAAGCTACTGTATCTGTTTGAAAGCCTGTTCGCTTATCCAGTTTGTTCACACAAGTAAGGCTCGGATGAAGAGATTTTACTGCTAGGTTATGTTTTAGTCGGTAGTTATCATTCAAAACTTGGTGAAATTTACAGAAAGGGGACATAGTGGAAATGACAAAATGACTTTAAAAAAATCTTTGTTTCCTGATGATGATTTCACTGTCACTTTCTGATTTTTCCATCTTTCTCTTATGAAATTACGCTTTGCTTCATATTGCGATTCTGCCAAGGTTTTTGGATTATTACACCTGGTATGTTCAGAATGTTAAACGTATTCAGTAAACACATTTATGGATCACCATGAGTTTGAAATTCAGGCATCACAATATTGATGCCATGCTGTGGGAATACTTAGGGGAAAAAAGAATAAGTACATCTCTTGTTCCTCCTCCACATAACGCTTGTGATCTCCAGTTAAATTCCTATCAAGTTTTTGTTCTGTTCTTTATGCATATGCTGGACAATAAGATGCACCGTGAGAGCATAGAAAATAGCTGCGGTGAATAAAAATAATACCTCTGTTCATGCTGCATTGTTTCTGTTCATGTCAAAGGATTTTATGGGGAACTGGGACATGAGACAGGTCTTGGTCTTGTTTAAATCCCAGAGGGGAGGCCGGTGAGTGCCAAACACAAAGAGCAGGCTAAAGCTTATAGACTGTAACTCTCTTGCACTCTTAGTTTATTTCAAGTTAAAATTTAATTGCTCCCCAGGGGAGCCAAATGTAAAAAGAGAATGATAGCTCCGACCATTTTGACAGACAAGCTCATTCAGCGCAGCCTTTAAAGCCTATAGAACAGTTAACAGCATTAGCTCTCGAGGGGGATACCGGTGCAGTGTGAGCAATGTGATAGCTCAAAGCGTGTGTCATTGGATGGACCCATTCGAATGTCTTTGAGTCATTTGACTAACTTCTCCTTTAAGCTGGGTTGGACACCTGTGACAGGAGAAATCCAAAGCCAGCATCCACAAATGAAGCTGTCAAAATGCTTGGCAGTTTGAGCCCTGCATATTATTCTTTACTAAATATTCTGCATAACTGATATGAATGTCAGAATAAATAAATAAATATTTGCTGGACCGTATATTATTTCTTTAAATAAGCTTCTCACACAGATTTTTCAGGCCACACATTAAGACAAAATGCATTTAAATAAAACTTTAATTGAAGTAATGAATACTTTTTCTCTTTCAAATTAGCTTTTATTTCGTATTGATTGCTGCAATATAAGGAAACAAATATAGTTGAAGTACATGTAAGTTTTTCTCTATGTCAACGTAATACAGCATAATATTTTTTTTGTTCAAGATTTTTTCCCCCATTCCAATTCCTTGAAAGGGCACAAGCATCTATCTCAGGTGGTTTGGCCACATAATTAGTTTGTGTAATTTAGAAGTTAATTTGAGCAATGAGCACATCCATACTTTCGATTCCACAGTCTTGAAATGAGACAATACTCACACTGCAAAACAAGATAACCTTTAATTTTGAAATGAACAAACTTTCTTATAACTTCCACGAACATTATTTTTTTTCTTTAGATCAATTTTTCAATTATTGAAAGAACAGCAGAACTGACACAACAGACTGTACACTCATTGGGTTTTTAAAGGAATTCATTTGCATGTTTCTCATAATGTAAAGATCAAAATAGAAGGCGCAGACTGGGTAATTAACCCACACAGGCTGGGAGAGGGAGGGAGAGCCGCGCAGAGAGCAGATAATGAGACTCCAATGAAGTCGTCTGCTCTAATGCATTCACTGAGAGACAGAAACAACAGGCCTGAATCCTCCTGCCATGCACCACATTTCTAGACAATGTTTCCCTCTCTCTCCCCCTTTCTTTTTAGTTTTCTGTCTGGCGCTTGGGCTCAATGTGTGGGAAATTGAAAGCCGTCCCTTTTTTCATTCCTAAAATGGATCGGCTTGTTCTTCTAAGGTGGCAGAAGTGCCCCATTGTCATGATGTCACCGCATCTCAAGGACTGCGACCTCTGACCCCCAGTGGAGTCAGGGACGTGCATCGCCGTGTTTTCGTTTTCTTTTTTTTTCTGAAGGAACCCAGGCCGCCATTGTCCTCCTGTTGGGGAGTGTCCAAGCTTTCTTGGTGTGGAATTTGGGAGAACCTTCAGCTGCAAATGTGATACTTATTTTCTTTACCATACTCATCCTCTCCCGTGCTGCCCACTTCCACCCCCACCCAACTGCGCCTTTGTCCTTCCATCACCATTCGTCTTTTCATAACCGTTCTTCGAGCGCTGCGTCCACCAGCAGATGTCGCAAATACACCGTCTCAACGCCGTTTCGCTGGAAAAAATTAAATTTCTGCACGCGTGCGGGAGGACGAGAGAATTAAAGTGGCGTTACGTGTGTCCGCCCGCACATACGCGTGCATGCTTCGGAGGGGCAAAGGGCTTAAAAGATCACCGAGCTGCCCTTCAGATGTTTGACATTTATGTATAAGCAGGGGCTGAAATTAAAGGCTCGCCACAAATGTGATAGAGGCATTCGCCCCTACTTTGAGACTGACTACAGTCTGCTGCCTTGATGATAAAAACCTCTCAGCATAAGCCTTTCATTGTACCAACATTTTAAAGAATGAAAGGCTCCACATAAACCAGACCAAATAAGTGGCAGGAGTGGAGAGTATAACAGGCTAACTCTCCAGCATGAAGCCCGTTGAAGATGAATAGTGCTAATATGCTAATAAATTGATTTCAGTAAGGTTCAAGGTGATGGCAGAGATGGGCAAAGACGGGCCAAGATTCCTCTTTGTTTCCAGATGAAGAAAAAAATATGGGGCCAATCCTCAGATCTGGTTCCATTGAGCCGCAGCGGCAGATTCCCCAGAGCCTCGCAATACCAACAATGCTCAGCGACACTGCTTGTTACCAGCCCCATTTTAGAGAGGGACCACAAAATACAATGAAGAAAAGTTGCTGCGGTCAGCATTCGAGAAGCCAGATCCATGGAGACATCTCAATCGCGGGCTTTTATTGTCTTGATAGCCTTTATTCCGGCTTTTAAAGCTCTCGTTCTTTGTCTTTTACAGTAAAGCCAAAGTGCATCCGCAATCATACAGCCTCAGTGTTATCGCGACTGTTGCTGTTGTGGCTGAAGGCTTTACGATGCTTCCGCCCAGCTGACTCTTTCCAAGATGACATGGTTTGTGACAGCATGGCTTTGTGGGCCCCTCTGTGGCAAATTGGTGGGTCGTCCCTGATGGTGAGAATCCATGAGATCACGGCTCAGTTTTGCTCCTCTGCCCACCCACCGGTCGGTGCCTGTTGTGTTGCTTGGTTCTCGGGGCACATTAATTATTTAGAATGCAGCCTCATTTAAAATCAGATTCACGAGTCGCAGTCGTATTTTCGTGTGCCTTATTAATCATTAATGACAGGATCTGGTGCTCTTTAAATGCGCTTGCTTTACAGTGTTATTAATATAATTAAAACCAAGGTACATTTGAGATTGAACTACTGTAAACGGCGTTGTAAACTCTGGCTACTCATCTTTTGCAGTCATGGAGACAGCGATGATACGCCAGGTAGTGGTATTGCAATATTTTCACAGCTCAGCCAAAAGTATTGTGCTCAGTAATCGGGTGAAAATAAGCAAATGGATAAAGCTTAATACAAAACTTGTTCATCCCGAGGCTGATGCACTTTAAAAACTTCTCCCATTCTTCTAAACAATGGCCTTGTTTCTCACTGTGGGCATAGATTCTGGAGAGAAAGATGATGAACGAGCTGCTTAGATCTTCAGCTCCCCGCTGTGGACTCCCCCTCGAGCGGCCATCTTGGAGTCTGCGCTCCTCTTTGTTTTCATGAGTGAAATACGCAGCTGAGAGCACAGAAGAGGATCAGATGAATGGCAGGTGGAACCCAGCCACATGCCTGCATGCGAGTTGCTCTTTGACCTGAGCAGTCCATCCACGATTTCCTTCCCCCTTCATTTTATACCTCACCTCTTTTCTTTTAGTTCCACATTTTCGCATTTTTTTCTGAATTAATTTTTAGTTCACCGATAGCTTAATCTTGTATCTGAAATTATTTCTAGTTTGAAACAAACAAGACATTGGTGGTTTTGCTTTTGGACCAGCTCTAAGTTGACTTGACTTTGAATACTTATGTACAACTTTATTATTGAGACTTTCAGGATAGAGAGAATTTGAGTACAATTATGTGTCATTAGCAATCCGATTTGTACGGACTGTGGAAGTATTTGTAAAATCATAGTAAAGTTCTGTCAATGGAATTATTTTTGGTAAACACAGAGTATAGTGGTTTTCTTTTAATTATTCCACTTAACTGGAGAATGTCTGTTATACAGCTCTAAAGTTCACATACCCAGCTTTGAGTAGAGCAAAACAGCTTTCCTATGACTGGCTCACCATGATTACTGGTGGTCTTCTCTTTGCTGTAAGATGCTTTGCAGCATCTCCCTTGTCTTTTTTGATGAGTAATTATTTTATTTATCATTGGCTGCGAGGTGGTTTGACTTGTGGCTTGGCTTTGCTCTATTTTCCTCAAGAGGCCAAAAATTTGTGCAATGAATCCTTCAAAATATCTAATAATTAAAATGTTATTGTTAAATTATTGAACAGTAAGGTCTTAATATAGGCATAGTTTCATATATGTTGTAGAATTAAACTTATAATTCAAAGAAAAATATGACTAATCAATTCTGAACATGGAAGACTATACAGTAACTAAAACTGCGTACAAATAAGACAACATCTTTACGGATGAAACCCATCAATGCATCATTACCATTTTACTTATTGCCATCCTGATCTTTCTGTAAAGTTACCCTCAAGTACTGAATTGAACACTGTACTGCATAAGCAATATCCCTTAATGCCTATGCTCTGCTATTCTCCAAGAACAGGAAATGTGGTCAGCAATGACATTAAAATGCGACTCATTCCAGCATATTTGTATAGAAGGGAGGTAGAGTGGAGAGAGAGCTACAGAATGCTGTTTTTTTTCTGAACCGGAGGAAAGCGGGGACCAGCTCTGAAAACGATAAAGTCTGTGACCGTCTTTCAAAATGAATGGCTGCAAACAGGGTCCAGCCATACCTGGTCTTGTTGAATTCAGTCTGAACACACCAAAGACTCATCCTGTTTGTGTTTGGCCACAGCTAGGGGTCACACTTTTTTGTGTTTTACATTTGGGCATCTGTCATATATTTATATTTATATTTTACCTTATTTTGCCTAGTCATATGATGCCCAAAATGCTGAGCAACACCAATTTTATTTAATTAAATGTCCATAAAAATCCAAAGTGGTAAAATTAAAATTGAACTCATTCATTCATACTCCTATTTTACTAATAGCTCTTGATCAAAGAGCTGAGGTTATGTGTTTGGAAACTATACTTAAAATTCAAATAACTTATCATGGCACATGATCTAAGGATGAATTGTTCCAATTAATTTAGATGTGCAAATCACTGCAAAAAGTTTCCCTTCAGAAGAGCACATTTTCTGTTTGAAGGGCAAGTAATATTGCAAATAAATAAATATATAAAAAAGTAATTTACCTCCACCACAGCCAGAATTAGGCAAAACGTGAAACATTTGCCTTTCTTATAGGGGACCTATTTTGCTATTTTTCCAAGTTTATATTTTGGTCTTTGACTCCCCTAGAGTACTCCTGATCGCGCAAAGTAAAAAAAGGGTATTTATTTCGCTCATACTGCCATCCTCAAAAACTGCATTTGTAGTACATTGTAGTCTCTGCCTGAAACGCCTCACTGGGGTGGCTCTTCCGCTATGGCCCCCCCACTCCCGTGTGCCCACTTTCTTCTGACTGGCCAGCTCTGTGGAGGGCGGAGTTGGGCGGACGAGGCTGCAGAACGCAGTTTTCCGTGTCCGGCTCCCCAGAGTGAAACCTGAGACACGTCTGCAATCTGATAAGGAAGCAGCGGGCAATCTAACGTTATACTTGAATATAGATCTAATGACATGATCTTGTTCTAACAAACAAAGCGGCGAAAGTGGAGGACGCAGTGCAAATATCTCTCAGCGCAAGCTCAAATTTGCTATCGGCTACAGTTTGCTACGGCAACAGTTGGTGAGTACCGCGGTTTTTCTAGTCCTAGCTAGGATGCAGGGGAAGCTAGAATCCACCCCATATAGACACATTTGTAGAACGGGTCGACATGCCCAAGTGTAGACCGGAGACCGTAGAAATCCGGTGGGTCTGAGTTTAGAGGGAAACATGGACAGTGAGGAGCAGCTAAAAGTGGACCAACAGCTTATGGACTGCTTCGGTGTGCATTAGGACCTGCTGGGTCGTGTGCATAGCTGTGGTGTGTTGTTAGTGTGGAGCAACGAACAGCTTCCGCGCTGGTATATGACGGAGGGCAAAAAGCTCCAGGCTAAACGGCCTTTTCGGAAATTGCCCGTGGTAATGGTTTTACTTACTGCGTCCGGAATGACAAGCGTTTCCTCGCAGAGAATGGGCGCGTTATGGATTGTCTTGAGAGGAAGCTAGAGCTCCGATATTGTTATGAGCATAATACAGGTTTTACAGACCGTAAGTTCCGTCTGCGTGAACCGTTGCTTATGTGGAGCTAGCGAATCGATCACTTTTACAGGAAATAATTTAATATTCAGTCGCCGATTTAATACTCAATCGACAGCAATGCAGAGAAATCGTTTGTGATACCATACACGTTATAGCCTGTGCTTTTCCCTATTGCTTTCACCGGTAGCATTAAAGAGCTTGCTCAGACATTGGGGATGTATCAGGCTGACCCCGGTCATGGATAAGTAAAGCGATCGTTTCACGAGCACCCAAAAACTCACCCCAAGCTTTGCAAAACCTACGTCTGGTCTAACTGCAGCCCACCTCGGCAGACACATACAGCACCTCTCCGGTTAGCTTCAACTGTAGTGGCTACAATCAGGCAACGTTATGATGAAACTGTCACATTGATGCTTACCGAAGTAACACAAGCATACCGATCAGAATCGCTGCATATAAGTTAACCAGGAGCGTTTTTAATTAGCAGAGCAGGGGAACTAACATGCAGTAGCTGATAAGTGGCCATGACTTTGAATGTAATCTGTCGCGCGAAAAATTCGTTTCGCGTCCGATGCGAAAGCAGCTTTATGGATAGTACGCGACAGCTAGAGAGAGCTCGGTTATGTTATGAACATAATACAGGTTTTGCAAACCGTACGTTCCGTTAGCGCGGACAAGTTGCTTATGTGGAGCTAGCGAATCGATCACTTCTACAGGAAAGAATTACCTATTTAATCTCCGCCTTTTTCGGCTTTTTATTAGCCACAACAATTTCTAAAGGGGGATGAAATTATGTCAAGGTAGTGCAGAGAAATCATTTGTAAACTGGTAGAGCTTCTGCGTTTCGCATTGCTTTCATGGTAGCACCAGAGAGCTTGCTCAGACATTTGTGAAGTATCCTGCTGATCCCGGTCATGGATAAGTGAAGCGATCACTAACTGTAGAGGCTACAATCGGGCAACGTTATGATGAAACTGCCACATTGATTCTTACCGAAGTAACACAAGCATACCGATCAGAATTACTGCATGTAAGTTAACCAGGAGCATTTTTAATTAGCACGACACGCAAACTAACATGCAGTAGGTGGTGACCGAGTGGTCATAACCACAGAGACAAACCCTTGCAATACAGGTTTTACAGACAGCAAGTTCTGTTACTGTGAACAGTTGTACTAAGCATCCAAATTACAAACAAGTATTAAAAGTTAGCTTCAAATGAGGTTTATGTTCACACACCTTCTGTAGAATTTCCCCTGATATCACTCTTGCATATTTAGGACACAAGCATTAGCAACAGTAACTTGGCTACGTTAGCCACTGTGCTACAGCCACAATCAACTGGCTATCACGTCAGGTTGGCTTATGCAGTAAAAGCAACTTACAGCTTCTGTGTCTGTGAGTCATGGACAGTCGCGACCGATACAGGCTTTATCTTCAGATATTTTACCAAGCCTGCCTTTGAGGCCAGTTGTTAGTGCTAACTATCGCTAGCGGTCCTGCTAGCCACCCGTAACACGTTAGCTTCACTTATATTATTTGCTGTTATATGGTTACTTACAGCTTGTGGCTCCGAGCGCTTGATCGATGCAGCTGCTTCAGGTTTGAGAAGCAGCTGAAACGCTTATCCTGTGTCGAATTATCCTTTATTGACAAAGCTGTCTTTGGTGAAATGCTGAGCACAAACAGCTAACGCTCCATTTGGCCGTGGCTGTTTGCTGCCAGCAAAGGAAAAAAGCTACCCACTGATTTCTGGTGGCATCGTCTTTTTCAAGAGAAATATTTTTTTTTCTTCGCGTCCAAAAAATAAACGGACAAGTAGCTTTGGGAGAGATACTAACAAAATTGCAGCTCAAATGATCTGCGGTTCTTCTTTTGTATTTCCAAAAGTGTCAACGCTACTGAGGCATAGTATGATCTGCCATTGTTAGTGCCTGCTAGAATATTTTCCAGTGTGGGCAGGTCCAGCGCCATGATTGGCTCTGGCTAGGTCTGTACTAATTGGATGGCACAACCTGACGTCAGGTTTTACCCAGATCTCGTGAAGATCTCGGGAGGAGCTGTTCAGAGAGGAAATCACGCTCACGAAATCACGTTCTTGGATTACGGCAAAACCCCTGTATCTTATGTTTAGAAACTTTTCAGAGGTTGAGCATGGACAACCAACATTATAACATTACTCATATGTATTAAAAGAAGGATCAGCATAATACGTCCCCTTTAATCATTCAGAAGTTTTCAAACTCAGATTGTAAGATTATTCTCTGTGTCTTTGAAAGTTTATTAAAATGATTAATTCACCCTTTTCATATGGTTTTGGTCTTGCAGTTCTCTTCCAGATCTTTTTTTCATTTATAATAATATTTTTTAGATTGCTGTTGTAGAAAGAAAACATGGCACATTTATGTACTTTTCTTTTAAAATCCCCCTAGGTGGAACCCACCAAGCAGGTTACCATCGCTAAATAGATGTCAAGAAAGTTGTAAAAATGGATCAATTTATTTAACCGATTGGCCCCCCAAAAAAAAAAAAAAAACCCGGATATAGCTTTATCGCCAAAATTTCTTACACCTCCAGGACTGCCACACTTCTGGTGTGCAGCTTGCGTAGTGGCATGACAGCAACAATTCAGCTATTCTTGAGAAACTGCAAATGATATAAACACTAAAATCAAGCTAAGAAAAAGTACAGGATGCATGAAGAATTAACACGGCTTCTAAACTTGGTATTGTATGGCCAAGTATCCGTAACCACGCATGCAAACGCAACTTTCGCGCTGCGCGAGACCAGAAGCGGCCATCAAACTATGTCATAAAGCAATGGAAATGCGGCTTGATTACAAAATTTGGGGTTTTTTTTTTTGTATTGACAATCGCTGAAATTGCCAAATAAATTCGCTGCGTGAAATTCAGATGCCATAATCCTTACAGTAGTACAATGAATAAAACATAACATAAGTTCACCCACCTTAGGTAAAGGGGCTTTCACATACGTTGTATGATTTTTTTATGTCCACGATTTTAGCGGCTCACCAAAGAAGGGACTAACGTACATTTGGGAGAGGAGAATTGGAAGGTTGCGTAGTAGTGGTCACATAACAAAATGTGTTGTAATACCGTCGAAGGAAAACGTCATCAAAAAATTTCAAGACAGCTGAGCAACTGTTGTAGGATAGAATTGTAATCGTTCAATTAACTCATGATAGTCACAGAAAGGACGTACAAAGGTGGAACATTTGTACGATTGTCATGGGTTTAACGTAGGATGGCCGTAGGTTTATCTTAGGAAATTCCAAAGATAATGAGGACCTCAGATGACCCTAAAAAATTAAACGATATTCGTAGGTCTAGCTTAACACAGTCAAGCAACCTTGTAGATGTGGGTCCCAACATTTCCAGACCAGGGCTTTGGAGTAAGGGAAACATCATAACGACCCCATTTCCAAAAAAAAAAAGTTCAGAACCTGAGTAAAATGTAAATAAAAACAGATTGCATTGATTCAGAAAGCATTTAAACTCTATATTTACTACAAAAGTGGGCTAATATGGCCATAATTGAAGTGCGCGAGTGAGTGTGTGAGTGAGTGAGCTAGAATCCTTTCATACTCAAAAACCCAATAATAGTACCAGCCCCAGTGTACCAGTGCTGTACAATCTAGTAGGACTGTACGTTGCTTCAATCTGCTAGCCTGCCGCACGAGCTAGCAAACGCATTAATAAAATTATTAGCGATGCAGTCAAAGCCCAATAAAGGCTTGATTTCACCAATAGTTATGCTAGCAATGTTTGTTTTGTGTTTCTGGCTCAGTTGAAATGTACTGCACTAACGTTACTTGTGTATTGTTTCATTTGATGTCTACAGCAGCCAGCAAACTAGCTACAGAGCTACATGAAAACCGTGCCATTGAGTGGCCTGTTTTTCATGAAGCACTGTAACTAGCTAGCTGGCTTCTGTACACATCAAATTACTGTTGACTGAGTAGGAATAATTTAGGCATTACCTTTACTAGCTAGCAACATGTTTTCAACCGATCCTGAGTTTACAAGCGGCACTTCAGCCTTGTGCTGTAACGTTGGCTTTCCAATTGTCACATCACAGGTTCCTGTACAATCTAGTAAGATTGTACAGTGCTTGTTAGTACAAAGACGACATATTAGATCTTTAAACTGAGAAATTTTATTGAGTGTGCTCCTTGTTTAGTCTTATGAACTCAAAAACCAGCTCAATGTTCACAATTTCAACAAGTTCTGATCATAGTATTCAGAGTATTACAGATTAAAGTGGTATCAAAAATTGTCTCAGATTTTGTGTCAATGTATTGGGACTATTATCGAGATTTCAGAGAATGCTAATTAGCAAAACATTCATGCTCAAAATATTTCCATGGAAACACATGCTGAGGACATTTTTTGAACCAAAAAACACAAATAATTTCTGCCTGTTGGCTGGGGATCGCAAAACAGCCTGGTAAAGACACCTCTTCACAAATAGTGTTTAGCTTGATAATAAATGCAATGCTGCTTTGGAATTGTTCAAACATGTAGACTTCCATGGTGACGTGTTTAGCAAGAAGGGAAAATATTTTAATGGGTGAGGAATATGTGATAACTATTACGATTTTTCTGTGGTACTTCAATATGAGGATATTTTCAGTGAGCTCCAAGACTGTTCATAGGTTGAGAGAAGATAATTACTGATCCATCTGTTATCTTATCCAATTTTTACTGGTCAGGGTCTCAGCATCCAATGAGCGAGAAGCAGGAATACATCCTGAACATTTTGCCAGTCCAACGCATTATTCGCTCATATACTCGTACCTATAGACAATTTAGATTCTCCATTTAGTTTGGCATGTATGTCTCTGAAGTTTAGGGTTGCTTTCTTGAATCACTTGAATCAGAATTAACCAAAAGTTTTACCAAGAAATTCCGTTCATCTGAGATCTGGGGGAAAAAATAATACATTAAAAAGTGGTCTCATCATCAAGATGACACTCATCAATGAAAATTATACAAAAATAAAAAGTTGGAATCATTGATGCCATCTGGCAGGGTAATGTGTGTCTTTAATTGTCATGATGATAATAATATAGGTAGATGCTGTGCAACAAAAGGTAGCATTCTCTTTCTCTCAGCCATATTATAATTACAACAATACGGGCTGTATGTATACAATGATAATTTTTCTTGGTTTTCTGTCTCTCATCAGATTCACTTCAGCTTATATTCTATAGCTGTGCATTGCTAACAAGGCCAGAGAAGGCCAGCACTCTCTGTGGTTCACGCTCAAGGCTTCTCTCTGGGCTCCAGAAGTGTATCTTGTCGAGCCTGCCCTGATGTGGTGCTGAATTTTAATATGTTTGAGTGCTAACAGCAGAGATACGCCTGCCATTCAACAGAGGACAGACCACTGCTTCAATTTCTCATAGTCTTCCAGGGATGGGGCACAAGGGGTCATCATATCACCATGGTGATCCAAGAAAACCAAGCTTGTTTGCAATTTTATGCTGCAGAGAAAGTCTCACTCAAAGTTCTATTAAATAAAATACAGTTGTTGTTTTTTTTTTTTTTTTTTACTCGTATGATGTGACACAACATGTCTTTTTGTAATGGGAAAATACTGTGCTGCATTTGTTTTGGAAATTAAAATATTGTTAAGACAGGATTCTTGCCCAGCATGTTTCAATCAAAACAGCATTGTTTTTATTCTAGCTGAATGTCTTTAGTTGACAATGGAAGCAAGACACATCAGTAGAAACCTTTGCGACTCTGATGAATTTGTCAGCTCAATTGGACCATCTCAATTACTGGGGTGATAGGAGAGTGGTCAGAGAGCACACCTTCAGTCTGAAGACCAAAGCCAATAGAATATGAAATTACAAAAAAAAAAAAAAACCTTTTTTTGTGAAATTATTGCAGAAATCAAATGACAGTTAATTAATTTGATCAACCCCTACATGAATGCAACCCTACACTCCATCAAAGAACATGATGTGAATATTCTACATCATGACCTGGGGCTCTGAACTGAAAATTAGATCTACATCCTCAAGACATAGCTTTATACACGCAATAATATTTTACATCCAAACGGCTATTTTGTTTAATGGACAGGCAGTGGATGTGATCTGATTTAGGACACATTGATATGTGTAATATGTGGCATGTTTCATGAAAGCACAAAATCTTATCATTTTGCCCTTGGTATAAAATCCTAAATTACTAATATATGTTACCGAGTGCTACACTATGAGTATAAATTTGGCTCTTTGAGAAAGGGTGGGAATTTAAGGCCCAGCGTTGAATACATGCGGTTAAATCTGTCCAGTGGTGAATACATGCTCTCTAAAGAAAACCTGAAAATAAGGCAACTACACTTTTTGTAATAATATCAATGTAGAACCTTTAGAGTTCACATAGTTATAGTTCACATCTGCCCATTTATGTGGTTGAGGAGACCACAGAGATCAAACGCAGAATAGGAATATTCATATCTTGGAGTTTTATACATCTTCTTCATAAGTCAAAACCAAGCGTTGTGCTGCTGCAGAAGTCTTTTTTTATATTTGATATTTTGAGACGCACTGCAATTAATGTGGTGAGAAAAATTAAACCTGCAGCATAGCTCTCATGTGGTTGCAAACCCATCAGAATGACTGTCACAATGACCTCTGGTGTTTCTGTCCACAAAGTAGCAGTGAGCAGTGTGCTCTCAACTGCAATAAGATGCTTCAGTAACTTCCTATGTAACAATATGGTTGCATAAGTGTATGGGCAGAGACAGTTTTCTCTCTCTTTCTTTTTTTTTTTTAGTAGTTTGCTTCCGCTGAATAGAACAATGTCTGCGAGTTGAAGTTTTTTTGTTTTTTTTTTTTTGTATATTTCTTAGCTTAAAGGGCATCTAAATTCGATTCCCATTGTTTTTGTTTATCGGCCAATCAGCGAGCTGCACCTGCGCAAATGAAACAAAATAGAAGGATTATCTATGCATGTACACAAAACATTGGTTGATGAATGAAATTGGTCATGTGGCAATGCAAGATGTCAACAAAAGCAAGTTATTTGTTTGTAAACATAGGACGTGCAACGTCCCGTCTGAGAATCAACTTTAGATGCCCTTTAAGGTGTTGCATAATGTTAGACAGGAAGTGATGTGATAAATAATTGCCTTGAATCAATTTACATGCAATTTGGATCACTCCACTTCCCTATCAGCCCTTGTAAGGTTTCTCGGTGGGATTATTTTTCAACATCATTCTTTCTTATTTCGTTAATATTTTTTATCTTTAAGTACTGTAAAGATATGTAATGACAGTTGAATAATGATATTTGATTGATTGATTGATTGATTGAAAGACTATTGGCTTTAACTGAATGATATTCACACTCATATTGGGTAATATAGGAACCTTTCAGTCCTTTTCATTCATATTTCTGCCAATAAAAGACCTCACATCACCACACAAAAATTGCCAAGTTTATTTCAAATCTTGTAGTAAGATTTGAAAAGGTTTGAGAAGGTCTCTAATTTTGCAGGTTCCAGCATTAGCACTACTAGGTTGAGGTAGCAGCTTCCTGTTGTTTCACTGCCTCAGCTCTGACGGTCTAAATTTATGCTCTGGTTTCAGTGTCTTTGTGAATGAGGGCTGCTGAGGGGCTCTGGCACCGTCGCCTGGTGGCCTGTAATGTGCTGTCAGGAAATCCTGGCTGATCCAATGAGGCAGAATTGGGCAGCAGGGAAGAGGTAGTATGTGGGTCAGAAGGGCCTCTTTGAGCACTGATGGCTGGGATATTGGCTGCTGTGTTTCCCACATTTATCCCAGGCCTCCCTCTCCGAGACCTGCCAGTGAGAGAGATTAATATCAGGCCCAGGTGAAGCAGGGTTGATGGAGCGTGTAGGGACGTGCTTGTGAGTGTTTGCTGTGTGTGTTTGCGCGAACACATTTCCGTTTGAGTGTGTGTGTGTGCAACTGTGTGCGCTCTGGCGACTGTGGGGAGGGAAGGGTTGGCTTTTGGCAATATTTGTACAAATGTGAGTCCAGTTCAAGAGAGGAAAAATAAAGAACATTTGAAATGGGTAAGTAAGAATACATTTTATGAAAGCGGAGACAGGGAGTGGAAAATCGCTGGATCATCAGAAGGATTATCCCACAGAGCCGCAAAGTGCTCTGTGGTCAGTGCATTGGGATGGCTAACGTTGAGCAGTGAGTATACAGTTCATCCTAGTCATGTTTTTAGATTTGAGTCTATCCCAAGCTGAAACAAAACCTTGTTACTTCTGTGGTTATATCAGCATCAAACAGAGAAATAAAGGGGTAGATGAGTAGATTATTGGAAAAGGTTTGACAGTGATCAAGTGTACACCAGACTGTGGGAGGGATCTTCAAACAAAAGTCCTCATCAGTGAATTGGCTGAGTCATTGAGGAGATTCCTACAAACTGTAGAATTGGTGGAAATGCAGAAGTTAAAACTAATGAGATCATTAAACCCAATGAAAGGGAGGCGAAGTCTCTCCAAAGAGGTTATGAAATACTGAATATATGATGACTTCAGGAGCAACTATGGAAGAGTACATTTATTATTATTATTATTATTATTACCAGCCTCTGCATCAGATGATCCAGACGCTCAGCGGAGCATCTGAGTTTCTACCTCAGCATGCCTCACATATTCATTGACTGGCTATCAGTCCATTGTGAGATGTTAAGATGATGTTACAGATCAGCAAAATTTGTGGGCCATGGCCATAATAATTCATGCTTTCCCATTTCCTTAAGAAAAATCACAAATGAAAAAAGTTGCACTTACATGCATAAGCTACCAGTACATTCTTCAAATGTTAAAACGTTGCATTTTAAATGAAGTTAGGCCATTAAAGATATGCCCTCCAAAAGTATTTGCTGTAGAAACCACAATATGTGTACAATAAGCTAATTTAGGCTGAGTTCTGACATTGCAGTTTCTGATGAAGATCGTCAGTGTAAATAAACTTTGGCCAGAATCTGTGCTCGCTGATTCAGATATCAAAGAAAAGTGGTCTACTGGCCTTGGCGGAGGGCTGTGCTCTCTGAGTCCCTTCTACTCTGTTTAATTCTTGCTAACTTCATGACTAATGATTTGCTGACCATTGAAAGCTTCATATTATGCCATTTGGGAAATGTTTGGGTATGGCCATTTTTTTCTTGTCCAGGAGTGTCCACTCAGTGCTCAGTGTAGTGAGCAATTTCATACATACAGCACTCACTGTTTTACCAACTTTGCGCTTCAAGTTATCAATAATCTGTCCTTACTTAAGGCATAAGAATTAGCTTGCTAACAAAATTTTTCTGATCGCATCCATACATGTCTATCAGTGGGTTTTAACCTTGTTTAAATGTCACTGGTATCATGCCTATAAAAATACACTTCTGAGGTGATATTTAACACATTATTATATATTTTTATTTGTATATCTCATGACTAATTCGACCAAAGCTGCTGCAACTGTGCTATGAACCCCTTTTTAAAAGTAGATGCGAAGTTCCCATGTACGGTCACAAAGGATACACCTTACCCATCTTTCAAAATCCATCAGATGAAGTGTGCATTTCTCAGCTGTAATTAAAGGAGTCTTGACATTGGAATAGACTTTGATGAACTAGCAACTGAGAAATGCCGCCTACTTAGATTGTAACCTTCGTTTTGAGAGGCAGTCAACAAGACTGAAACTTGTCACTGGCTTTGACTAGGTCAAGGATGAAAAGTGCTCCCTGCTGGCCAGGTCTTTGTAGAATTTCCAATTGAAGACATAGCCAGTCCATTACTAACATAGCTCTACATATGCTGGACGGCCTGATTACAGGGTGTCATAGCCTTTCAAAAATTAGCAGTCCAAATAATTAAAAGCCTGGAATAGGTCAGTGTGCTATCATAGTCATCTTGGCTTTTACTATTCATCTTCAGCCAAGCACAGCTTTACAAGAGAGGGTTAGAGTGGGGTGTGAGGAGAACGGAAATAATTACAAATGAAGAGTGACACAAGCGTGAGAGTAACATATGTTGGGGTCCGACGGAGTCCTCTGCGAATTATATGATTCCATGATGAGGTGGCAGTGGTGCTGAACGGCCCCATTTTATACCTTGATGTGTTTTATCTCCTCTGTACTCAGACTGTCATTTCTACAGAGGCACTGGGCATAATTGAGAGTCAGTTTCAATCTGCATGACTGGGGGCTGTGAAGGCGTATGTCTCAAGACAGACAGGGCAATATAGGACTCTTACCAAGAAAGCGTGCGAGAAACAGCCCTGACTAGTCCAGATCAGCCTTGCTCAGCTAAGCCCAGCACAGCAGATCATTGCCTAGTTCTGCCTAGTCTAGCCAGGGAATAGAGGAGTCTTTCTAAGAAGGAGTGAGAGAAACAGCCCTGTCCATTCAAGTCCTGCTCAGCGCAGTCGAATCCAGCTGAGCCCATCCAAGCCAAGCAACGCCAAACCAAGCAAAGCCC
Organism: Gymnothorax javanicus; assembly: GCA_029692085.1. Taxonomy (NCBI): domain Eukaryota; kingdom Metazoa; phylum Chordata; class Actinopteri; order Anguilliformes; family Muraenidae; genus Gymnothorax; species Gymnothorax javanicus. The sequence continues at coordinate 138,597,728 of CM056194.1, forward strand.
AGCCAAGCCGAGCCTGGCTCAGCAGAGCAGGGCCGAGTTCCACCAAGCCAAACCAAGCCTAGCTTTATCCAGTTCAGCTCAGCCAAATTCAGATCAGCTAGACTTAGATAAGCTCAGCCTTACCTGGCTCTACCAGCTCAGCCATAGCCAGCCAGTTCAGACTAGTCAAGCCCAGCCTAGAGTAGTCCAGCTGAGCCCAGCCTTGTATAACCAAGCTCAGCTCAGCCCAGCTTTGGCCAGCATAGTACAGCACAACTCAGCTCACTGCAACTCAGCCAAGCCCAGCACTGTTTAATTCAGTTGATGTATCTTCAACACCATTTTTCCCATCAATAAGGCCACAGCCATTACTTTCTTCATGTGTATTTTGGCCGTTCTGTCATGACTAACATATATTACACATGCCTGTATTTTGTCCATCCACACAAGTCATACTGACATCTCAGTGCTCTCTCGAGACATTTTCAGCATTTGACTGTTGTTTCTGACCAATGAATTCGAAGATACGTTCCACACATTCGCAATGTCTCAAATCGAATACTTGCAGATTGGCTAACTGTCACTTCATAGGTCAGTCTAACCTACGTCAGTTGTAATTGCTCAGAGGTGCCATATGTTTCAAGTATGTTTCAAATTATTTCCTTGCATGATAAGCAGTTGATGTTTTGAGGTACCTGGTGTAAAAGTGAAGAGTTTGTTTCTAAAATGCAATACATCCAGTTTACACATTTTGAGTAAATAAGCTTCTTCTATGTTGGTGCCTATGTATTTTATAGAAAAACAGACATTGACCATGAAAAAAATACACCTTATAGTATGAATTTAAAAAAATGGATTTTTGTAGCACGCATAAGAAGCACCGGGCTATCACTATGGTATATATTCTGTCATTTTGGGCACTTTGCGTTTGGAAACAAACTCCTCAAGTATAAGTTTACAAGCACATGAGTACACCACTATACAATTTTGGAAAGCTCTGTTTTACTGAAGTTGAACATCCATCACCCACACTCCCATGTAGTAAGAAACACTTAATAAAGAGCTCTTTTTCTTGGATGTCAAGGAAATGCCAATCTAGGAAGTGTCACTGCAAGAAGTGCATTACCCCTTTTTCCATCCAGCACTTTTCCTATTAAAATAGCGAGTGGATGCACAGCTTTTATGGGAGAATGTTCTTGAAATTTACAAACATGCACCATGTTACACAAATGATTTATTGCATTATATTGGTCTCATGTATGAGCAGGCAATCCAAGACATTGATGATATTATGGCTCTGTGGAGGCCATACCCTGTTTTGATTTCTATAATAAACAACAAAAATTTCTGTTTTCTTTTTTTGAACAGGAGTGATTAAAAATGTGACTTATCTGTTTTTGCACACACACACAAATACAGAAAAGTGACCGTCTAAGACCAAAATTCATGTTCAAAAAACATAGTTTGCATTGAACTGTTATTTATTTATTTATTTACTGTACTTCATTTCTTCTCACAGATAGAAATGAACAGGATTTACAACACAGTCACTGCAAATTATGAATTGATCTGTGACTCTTCTTTAAACATAAGCATTACTGAATAACATTCTTACCAACATAATCAGCCGGTACAATCAAAGATGTTAAGCAAAATATGATTCAAGAATTCTATGCTTTAATCAAACCAGAAGACAGAAAAAACAATAATACTCTTTCCCTTTGATAAAGGCAATTTAAAGCAAGTTCACTGTAAAATGTCAATCCAATCAGTGAAATAAAAAAAAAAAAAACAGTATTAGACCGCTTTAAGGGCATTAACTACACAGTAGTAAAGGAAGCCAGCAGGCCTATTGACCCTGATGGCCATTTCTGAGTATTCCTGACATGAAAAGCAGACTAGAAAGTGCCATTATACCTGCTTAGTAGTCAATTGGTTTTGCAGGGGACCAGGATTTTTTGGTTTGCTTTCCATGTGGAATAGAAGAGCAGGGTCCTGTGGGGGTATTGGATAGAAGGCAAAGGGATGGTTTCAGGGGTTCCTGAAGGCTTTGCTCAAGCCTCAGGCTTCTTGTTTTATCCTGTGGTTCCTCAGATAGACGGGCCCAAGAGGAAAAGCCCTAATGACCCCATTACCTGTCTCCTCGGCTTCAAGCCACAGCTGCCAGGCTAATAAGCTAGATGTTCTCACATAGGCAAACTACGATCCACCAGAGCCACAGTGCTTGTCAGCATCTGTGTATTTTTATCTGCAAATCTGAGCATGGATTTAAAATTTCATAGCATTTACAATTGTTCCCGACGCAATATCTCCAACATTAAAATCACACATTTTAATTAGCATGGCGAGACAGCATGTGGGCTTGAAATGATCAAATATAGTTTTTAATATTAAAAGGAGCTAGAGAGGAGGATGAAGTTATGTCTATATGATTCATAGTGTGACTGCAATTCCATTCAGCCATTCAACATACAATCCTATATAGAGAACCTTACATTCTAAACACTCTGGTTTAGGCAACAAAGCTAAGAGGCAGGTCAAGGTCAAAAATAATAGTAATATTCAATAAATAGAGTATCTAATGACTGAGCCCAAGATATCAAATTTATGCAATGAGAGAGGTAACTTTCATTTATAAGGCGAGGAGTAAATGAAAATCACTACTCGAGTTTCATAAATGTGATATCTCGGGCTCTCGAATTTGAGATCCTATTTATCCCATAAATTTCAGCATTGTGATATTTTGAAAATGGAAAAACAGCGTTAACGTTAGCTTTCGGTTCCGCAGTCCATTCAAGTCAGTGGGATGAATAATTCGCTAGCTAGCATGCAGCACTTTTTGGCATTAAATTAATAAATTCAAGTGTCTGTGACAACAGTTACATTTGTCTCTTATTACTTTATATAGGGCAAAAGCGTTAACATACTAGCTAAGGCATTATTCATCCCATTGACTTGAATTAACAGTCTACTAGAAGCTAATGCCAGGAATAGTGAGCGGTTACCAGCAGAATTGGTACAGTTACCTTTTCGAACATATTAGTTGATGTTTGTCAATGAACGAAATCTGACCAATCACGATGCAAGTAAGCTGTATCTGACGTGTGATTCCAAACCTGTATCTCATGGGTTGAATCACACCGATTTTTAATCATTTATGGGATAAACAATTTTACTACAGCACATCAAGGAGCAAGTGGACTAGAGGATACCATTACAGATTTATCATAGGTTGGGCTAGTAATGCCATAACTACAGTACACTCAGATGTCCACAGTAAGAGAGTCATATGCCGTAAGATTCTCTGGCAGGTTAGGCAGTGAGTGCTGTCCTGATTCTGCAGCAAAGCATTGCAAAAACAAATAATAGTTAAATTTCAACAGTGCTTCAAAGGTGGGATGGCATCATGGCCAAAGTGACGTGCAATTAATGTGATGGTACTTCTGACAGCGCATTTGCACAAAGAAGTAGGCAGGCTTTTTCATGTGAACAGGGCAGTAATTTGCATACAGTCCCCATGTTGCACGTCTTCGCCACATAATATGAATTGTTTGGAAATCACCCATATGTCTGCTGGTCAAAACATCAGACTCGCTTTCAGTGGCTGAAAATCTCCAGTTCTCTGTCTACCTCAGGGAGATGCAGTCATATCGCCTGTTATTTGAACAGATAAAGAGGAAACGTAGCATTTATTTTGCTAATGATATGGTATTCACTGGAGATCATGTCCACGCATAGCAGCAATCAGCTTGGAACATGGATTAAACAATGACGCCTGCATAGGTAAAATCACAAACTGAATTGTCAAAATTGAAAAGTAAATTGGATGCTGATAAAAAAAAGTACCAGATCTGTTCTGGCGACCAAGAAATCTTATGGGATTTTTATATATAAGTGAAGGATAGTGGGCCTAATTAAAAGCACTACCACAACCTGTTCAGTCCCAGGGGCACACAGGCTGCAAGGAGCCAATATTGATGTGCAGAGGCCCGCTGCTTCACTGTTACCTCCAAGCCAGTGAGGAGTGCAAGCCACATTAAAAATTAATCTGGCAATCTCTGTTTAATGGGCCCTTTGTGTGTGTGTGTGTGTGTGTGTGTGTGTGTGTGTGTGTGTGTGTGTGTGTGTGAGAGAGAGAGAGAGAGAGAGAGAATTTTAGTGCGTATGCAATATTGTGCAGGTATGTATGTGTGCTACTGCAGAAGCAGTGGGAAAACAGTGTGGCTGTACGTGTGTTTATATTTTTGTGCGTGTGTGTGTACGTCTGAAGGGGAAACAATACAGTGTAACTGTCCATGAGAATACTGTTTGTGTGCATGTAAATTACCACAGAAAATTTAGGATAACTCAAAAGATCAATATGCCCAATGAAAACTAAAAAGAATGGATGATCATTACTAAGGCCGGGGATATCGCTTGATTGGGTGACAGACCAGGTAAGCCCTTGAGGGCACATCGCTAAAGCCTACTAAGTGCAGTAGCTTCAGAAGGTGTGAAAAGCACGTCCATCCCAGGAAATAAAGTTTTTTGATGTGCATATTTTGTCAAGACACACCAGACATCATTGAATAATTGTTTTAAGCCTCACCTTTCCAACATTTCCATAATTCTTCCTCTACACTCCAAATTTCAAGAGGACTTTCTTCAATCTTCAATCAATAAAAATAATTACGAATTCATTTCACTGCCACATTTCCACAGTTCACTCTCACAAAGAAAACCTGTATTTAGCTGTCATTATTTCCTCATAATTTCTTGCTTGAACGTGGAGAATGAATCCCAGTCACCCTTAAATTTGTACCAGTGAACACGGTGTGTAAATGTGCATGCTGTTAAGGATATGTTCATACCTCTGACCAAAGCAGGGAGAGGCATGCAGTAATTATGACTGAGGGTGAAAAGTCATCATGTCCACAGTGTAGAGGCTGGATGGCCTTTGGGATACTGAAGACAGGAATGTCAATGCCCCTGGTCTCCAGGCACTCTGAGCTGCATCAGTTGACAATAACATGTCTGCAGCCCAGATAAAATCAGATTCCTCTGGGGTCCTCCTGAGTACCTCAGTCAGTCAAGATGCTTTATAGCACGTCTGTACTATTGGGAACGATCCCACGTAGCGCAGACAAAAATAATTCAAGTCTGGATTCTGCCATTAGCCAACTGTTACATGACTGCAGGGGTGGGAGGCAAGGGGCTTAATCCTGTCATTATGGGGTAAGGTGGGGGTGGGAATTTTTTAAAGATGGGTTGGTAACCTGAATTGTAAACTTCTCAGTGCAAATAGGCCAAATCCCAGGTTCACCGGGTTCACCTGTCAGTCAACCAAAGGACAGGGAATGGAAATGAAGGCTCACATTTTTAGAAGTTTCTCTCACACGTCAGTGGAGTAGCGCAGATTATGTATTAGGTATAAGTGTGGAAAAATAAAAGGAATATGAGCTTTGGATGGAAAGGGTTGGTTGCTGCATAGCTTGTCAAGGTTGGTTTTTATTCTTGGATGAACCCCGCAAATTGCAATGTGGCAAATTGCTGATATTATGTGATTTGAGGATATGCACATTCTTGAATTGGTAACACAGATGCAAGAAATGAATGTTTGAGAGCACATACACTCAGACAATTACTTTGTGCTGGCCAAAAATATGGGAATCCTTGCACTGAATTCAAACCAGGCACTTTTTTTGCTGTTTGGTAACTAAATTGATACCATTAGAAGTTACAAAAACAATTTTATTATAATGATATTCAAGCAGACCAGCCTCTAAAAATTAGTAGTTGAAATGTGTTATATCTTATCATTACTCATTCAGCCAGTTCGCACGGAAAAACAGTATTCGTGCTACTGCTCTGTGTCTGTGTGTGTATTGCACTAAGCATGGAAAAGCAGAGAGCTATCAGTGGAGGTTTGTAAAGCAGATTATAGCCTGAGTTTTGTCAATATAAAGGCTTCAGTATCATCTCCAACGACTTTGGTCTTGAAACAGCCATGACCAACATTAACGAGAAGTTTAAGGCCCAAGGGCCTGCAGCAAAATCACTGATTGTGGCCTCAAGTGGAAAATTGACTAAAGATTAAAGACAAAGATTGTTTAAGTACGTAAAATAAACAAAGAAAAACACATCCAAGCTGATCTTTTTTGTTTTTTAAAAAATTTGGCATCTCCACTCCCACCTGAATCTGGAATGCCCAATTGCTGAACTATGTACAAGGCTTGCTCGTATGTGACCCCTTGCTGCCAATTCAGGAGAGTGTAGACAGTTCGCGGGCTCTCCTCCTCGAAGCACGCGCCTGTCAACAACCACCGCTTATACACTCATTGGTTGAATCTTCGCAAGTTCAGAACGAGGGCGGAGGATACCCGGACATGACCAGGCTTAGAATCTTCCTGACGAGCGCCCGTCTGGCCAACAGGAGGCGCTTGAGCAACGAACAAGGCAACTATTGTAATTCCCTTCCGGCAGTCCCTTCCCAATTTGCAACCCTGTAGCGCTATAGCCAATTGTGTGCTACTCTGAAAAAGCTGCTGACCACTGCCGGCTGGTACGAAGCGGGGCGCGAACCCGCGACGTGATAGTCACTTCTACTTCGCAACGCGATGCTTTACCGAATGAGCTATCCGGCAGCCAAGCTGATCTTTAAGTTCAAGGAGCAACAGGTTCAAGTTGGACCATCCATCACTGTCTGATGTCTTAAACAGAAATACAACAACTTTTCCAAAATGCTTTTCAGCACGCGCTGCCTTTCAGGGAAATTGTTATTCGGACAAAAAAGGTAAAATTAGGTCCTGTGTCCACAGGAAGCGTTTTTGTTTTTGGTTTTTTTTTTGGGGTCATTCCATGAAATAGAGAGCCAGAGACCCTGCATTTTTTACAGGACTATATGATTCACAAAATTAGATGCCACCTATAGAAAATCCCATGCATGAAGGCCTGAGTATATAAAAAAAAGCTGACACAGGCAATATAACTGGTCTTCTGAAAAAGAGAAATAAAAAAACTGCATGTCTTTGACAAACTTGTGGATAAAAAGTGTCCAAATTTGTGACATTCATTGCCTTCAGACTTTGAATGTAAAATTCTCAGAATTTTTAAATAAAAGTCTGGCTGAAATGGCTTTTGTTCTAAACATCAATTCCAAGTGATTAACCCACAACGGCAATTAACTGGGAAATCCAGATGTATAACACTGCAATTAGCGCTTAAAATATTGTTGTGAACGTAACTCATGGTGTCCTAAAAAGTTATGTTGAAACAGTGCTGAGAAAACCCAGGAAACAGAATATATTATCTAGATTTTTGTGCCAACGTGTAGAGATTAATCCGTTTCATAACCATTTAAAATATTATATCTGAAAATATACGGGTTTTTATAAAATTCTTATTTCTGTGGAGCAAAATTTTTTGCGTCATATTTTACCAAGTTACGTTCAGCACGCGCCAGGCTCGCTGCCCGATCTCCCATATCCCCTTGGAGTCTCACAGTAGTCACAGATACGGATTTCCTTCTGAACCTCCTGCTTCACATCCGGGGACCAGTCTATCGTCTTCACAGTGGAAGCTGGGCAGGTTAGTATTTTTGCGTCCCAGAAAGTTACGTTCGAATGAAGTGATGTTCAATCATTAAAATCTTTTAGTAAATCACCGATTTTCAACACAAGTATGTTTGCTATTGGGATTCATAATTTGGCCTGCCGTTTCACGTGTTTTAAGGAGTGGTGCATCGTTTTTGATCGGCAGAATAATTAGTGGTTTCTAGGGATGGAACGGTTCAAGTAAAAAAATCTGAACCGTTCGGTTCGCTAGTCACGGTTCGGGGCATGTATGTATTGTTTGTTTCAAGGCATCCGCAAAAATAAACGTGAAACTGAACAGTTGGCGCGGATGAGTGTTGAGTGCAGCATTTTGTAGGCAATAGCCTATTTGCAAGTAGGCAATATTCGCAAGCTCAGTTCCATCTTTTTGTGCCAAACATACATAACATGTCCAATAGGTGGCAGTAACGCTGAATTTTTGTTCAAGTGGCACTTTAACCAATTCTTTCAATTTTTTTTGGACAATGTGTGTCATTTGTCAAGTGTTTTGTTCTTAGCCAGAATTTTGTTTGTTGTGAACTTTTTGTTGTGAAAAGCATGTTGAAATTGACAATGCCTCCCCTCCTGCTGTACAAAAAACATACCGAACCAAACCGAAAACCGTGACACCAAGACCGTGATACATACAGAACTGTGAATTTTGTGCACCGTTCCACCCCTAGTGGTTTCCAATATCAAAAAGGGCGTAGGGTGAAAACAGGTGATGCATTTGCTAAGTCAAGCATTTTTCGTGTCCATGTTACATTCGCAACATTTGTCATGTGGTACAATCCAGATGACAAATTTTGCATTTAGCAACTAGTCTACTTTAAAATAATTTCAGAGCTGATGTGTACTTACATGGGCTGCCTTCTCATTTATATTTTGTCCAGAATATTGCATTTGTTCCGTCCTCAGATGAACATGACCAATGAGCGACTTATCAAAGCCCTGCCAAACATGTTCAGACCTTATTAGAGCACAACTGGGCATTGCCAAACTGCTGGTTTGTTTTAAGTTTTTTGTCTGTTATACTAATTGAACAAGTTGAGACTTTGTTATACTTTGAAAAGAAAATTTTATTGCATACTTTTGTGTTAGTTTCGTGTGCTTGTTACATCGGCAACGCTGAACGTTCAACATCTTGCCCCTTACATCCCACAGTAGATCTTGCCATTTAACTTTTGTCACATTTTGACTCATGGGAACGCTAACAAAAGTGAACCAGTACTTCTTGCAAATTCTTCGTTTCAAATTTGAACAGTCATGTCACACTTTGGCTCTCTTTTTCATGGAATGACCCTTTTTTTTGCGCTGGAAGCCTCTGTTTTCCATACAAATTCTATGAAGTTCACCGTTGTACGGTGGCCCTGAACTGCAAACCAGAACAGCAAATACCTAAACACAGCAGCAAATTAAAAAACATAACAGCAAATAACTAAACACAACAGCAAATTAAAAAACACAACCGCAAATAACTAAACACAACAACAAATTAAAAAACACAACCGCAAATAACTAAACACAATGACATTATCCTACAGGAATAGGTAGGTACTGGTGGGCGACATGAGTCATTGCTGATTGGATGAGTGTGCTCCCTTGTGTGTGAAGAGAGAGAGAGAGAGGGGACTTGATTGGACGAAGGCACCGTTCATCCTTTGACTAGGAAGTTATTCTGCCTTTGGTGTGGTTTTAACAGTTTTTTCCAATTGCATAAACACTAAAATCAAAAGTGTTACACAATTTTCAAAACCTTACACACAAGGAGCAAAACATCAGCCCAGATTTGCACAACTATAAGCACAATGCCAGCCTCACACTTTTTGCGAAACAATACACACAGTAATTTGCAAAACATTCAACACACTTGCATACATTAGACACAGAAGTACATCATGATGCCACTTCCTTGCAATTCCAAAGCACTGACTATCAAATGACCACACCTATGAGCCAATTGGTTAAACACAGCCATCAGGTGCGGAAACACATTGATTGCTTAATTGTAGACACACCAATCAGGTTTAAGCACTGTAAAAATGCAGCAGGTGAGTTCACCCGTCTTCAGCCAAAATGGAAGGAATCAGAAGAAGAGGAGTGAGGGTGTGAGGGGGAATCCAGCGAGGAGGAGGAGGAGGTAGAGGAAGTAGAGGAAGAGGCGGAGGCCTTGCCAGAGGTAGAGGCGGAGGTGAAGTCAGAGGAAGAGGAAGACCTGAAGCAGGAGGAGATCGTGCTCAAAGAAACAGAGGATCAAATTTATCAAATGAAATTCGCGACACACTAGTTTACCATGTCATGAACCACAGATTGATGCTAAGGGAGGCTGGACTAAGAGTTCAGCCAAATCTTAGCAGATATACATGTAAATTGACTGTATACTTGATCAATGCTGAACTACAATCTTGTCTTTCATTGTATTTTAGAGAGTTTTACAAATTGACGCTGAGGAAATCCTGCATGAATTCATTTACATTGATGAGGCAGAGTTTAACCTCACAAAAGCAAGAAGGAGGGGCAGAAATTTCATGGGCCACAGGGCTATAATCAATGTCCCAGGGCAACGTGGGGGTAACATCACAATTTGCGTTACCATTACACAGAATGGGGTCCTCCACCGTCATGCCAATTTGGGCCCATACAACACACCTCACATTCTCACATTTTTGAACCGATTGCACAACATTGTCACAGCAGTAAAACAAATCAACCAGATGCAATACATTGTCATCTGGGACAATGTGTCTTTCCACCGCTCTGCTCCGGTCCAGAACTGATTTCAACACCATCCACAGTTTGCAGTACTATTCCTTCCACCATACTCTCCTTTTCTGAACCCAATCGAAGAGTTTTTCTCAGCATGACAGTGGAAAGTTTACGATCTGCGGCCCCAGGCTCAGGTACCCCTGATTCAAGCCATGGAGGAGGCCGGTGACCAAATCGACGCTGCAGCTGTGCAAGGATGGATTCGACATTCAAGACGGTTCTTCCCATGTTGTCTTGCCAAAGAGGATATTGCCTGTGATGATGAAATTCTCTGGCCAGATCCAGCTAGGCAAAGAGATACATAGGGCTCTAATTTCTTGGCGCAGCGCAGGGTGGCGCAGCCCACGCAATGGTAATTTCGTCTGATGCAGCCCGTGCAGTGGTAATTTCGTGCGGTGCAACACCGTGCGCAGCCACTTTGGCAATTTGGTAGACGGACGTGCGCCGAGATGGGTGTGGCGGTGTAGTAAGGGGAGGTGTCACATATTCATCACGACGCAGTGACAATTCTGTGGCAAAAGGCTCCGCGGAAAGTGTGCAGAGAGCTCGCCAGCTCCAACCTGGTTTACTTTCTGTACAGTGGTAATTTGGCTGACCGGCGCACAGTGTGCACACGTCACCGAAACCTCACAGGCAGGTTTCCAGAACGTCAGGCACATTTCAATGCAATAAATAATTACAGCAACCACTATTTAATGTAACTATCTGAATCAGCACATATATTATAGTATCTATATCGATTGTCCTGATGTCAGATCAAAGAGAGAGAAAGATGTGTGCATGTGGGCGCGTGAGTGCGTGTGTAGGCTATGTGGGTATGTGTCCTTCAGCTGCTTTCACACCGGACGCAAAACGAATTTTTCGCAGGACTGAATACATTCAAAGTAAATGCAAAGACGCGAATACACGCGTCTTTGCATTGACTTTGAATGTAATCTGTCGTGCGAAAAATTCGTTAGCGTCCAGTGTGCAAGCGGCTTGCAGTTTTTCACAATTGCTAAAACACAATTCCCAGCTCTCTAAACCAAATGACCGGTTCCCTAAACACATTTAATAAAACTAGCCCCAATTTGCCAAAACTATAAACACATTTCACTTGTTAAGACACAATTCACAAAACTCAACCCCCTTTTCTCATAATTCTAAGCACATTTTGTCTAGCTAAAACACATGTTGCAAAAACCTCTGCTCAAATTCTCAATCACTAAACACATTTGCACATTGAAGTTCATGTGATGCCAAATGCTAGCCTCAGTCAGCAAAACTTGAACACAATGAACACACCTGGTGTCACTGATTAAACACAACGACTCAAAATTGAAGACACTTGTTGCAAATGATGTGACCACACATATGGGCCAGTTCAGACTGCACCAACAATGTAGCAACAATGGACGGAGGCAGAGGCATAGGAAGAGGAGTTCGTGTCAGAGGAGGGAGAGGAGCAGGCCAAGGAGGGAGAGGAGCAGGCCAAGGAGGGAGGGGAGCAGGCCAAGGAGGGAGAGGAGGGGGGCAAGGAGAGACGCAAAACTTGACGCAAAAAGCTCTGAACTTACAGCTTTTTTATCCGCTCTGCTCATGGCGCTTTTTGAAACCACGCCGGATTCATCAATGTCACTTCTCTCATCGACCAATCAAAGTCAAGAAGAGGGAGACACTTATAATATCAACAGCAATGTCGGAAGAGAAACTGAGCCAGCTGCTACATTCATTCTTCAAATCAATTTGCTACAGTTTAGGTTTGTTTATTAGTCTCTGTTTAGGGACTCTAGGTTTGCTGAGAGGCTGTCGATAGGTACTCTGTTATCGCTCAGGTTCCCTTTTATTTTATCCGAGGTAGCTAGCAACATTTCCCAAAGCATAGTTACGGGCTACATTAGCAGCTTGTTACATTGCTCAAACCACGGCCTATATACAGTTCCAGTTACGCTTTTTGGGAAATGAACAATCTGTAGCTCAGTAACTAAGACTATTCACAATTTACTTTCATCGTATTAGCAAACTTTTCAAAGGTAACACGTTAACACAATGTTAAACTACGGAGACTTGACATTCGCAACAATGGATTGCAGAAGTGCTAAGAAGACGGTTTTTGTAACTTAGTAACAGTAAGCGCTGGAGAGAAGCGTTCTGAAAATGAGGTCCTGGGTGCTTTCAGCGCAAAGAACGCTTCCTGTGGACACAGGCCCTTAGATAGTGTTAGAGATTCACATCAGTGCTCTATTCATAGAGAACCAATTGAAGCTTTCAGAGAAAAAAGCACTATGCCCACAGTTAACCTAAAAGAAGGCTGTTTTGCTGCCTCTGGCATTGGCTGCTCTGAATTTGACCATGGCGCAATACAATTAGAAGTCTGTCGAGGCATTTTGGAGTGGATACAACGGCCTTCTTCGAGAAAGTTGTGTCTCGGTTGTTGAACATGGGTTCTCTAGCAGTATAATGACGCAAAAAATACCTCAAACACCTGAGAATTGATGAGAGGAAATAAAAATAGACTGAGCTGGAGAGGTCTGTTAAGCCCCGTTCCCACCTTCACGATTTCTATGCCGATTCATGCCGATGTACCAAGACCTATTATCGTAGTGAGTCGTGATCCGTCCGCCTGAAAAAGCACAAGATTCTGTCACGGCCCGCGATGTTGACTTCGCGGGCACATTAAATGATAGAGTCGTGGTGGCGTCGTGTCTATTCGCATCCAAGCCGTTTGACATCACATTATTTTTGTTCATCGTGGGTCTGTCTCATTCCGTTCGTGTTCACATCGTGTTATGTCGTGGGCATTCGTAGCATATTGTGACCACATCTTCCACAATCGTGGCCATTTTCCACAAGACGATTGCATCGGAATATTCACGAACCATCACGACACTTACACGACCTGTCAGGACACCTTTATGACACCACTGCGACATTGCTAAGACATATGATGATCCGTGACGAGCTCGCGAACCACCACGATTTTTTTGAACATTTTTAAACTTGCCCCACAACGAAAAACGAGACAACGACTTTGTTGCAAACTTTTGCGACTGTTCAGGACTCCCCCCAGTTACAACTACGACACCCCCATGACTTGCCACGATCTGACATCGGCGTGAATCGGCGTAAAGAAATCGTGAAGGTGGGAACGAGGCTTTATGAGTCCTGATCTGAATCCTACTGATCATCAGAGCAAATGGCTGAAACAAGCTTTTGGAAGAAGGCTTCCATCAAATTAGAGCAGTTTGCTCCTGAAGTGTGGGTGAAACTTCCTATCAACAAGTGTACAAATCACACTCAGAACAAAAGATAGCACTTGATTGCACAATTAACGGATGCCAATATTTTTGTCCATGGCATCTCTTTTTAAAATTTAAATTAACATGTACTGTCGGCAGTAATTTGTAGTATTTAAGTAAGGTTCAGTTCTGTTCTGTTCAATTTCAATTAAGTTCAGAGGTTTTTTTTTTAGAGTTGGATGGGCGCCAATAATTTGTCCGCAACTGCATATTGTATTCCCCACTTCCATTTACCTTTCCCTGGAGATGTTGCTGAAAACCAGCAGATGCATAAGAATGCTAATATTTCAAGCACTCCTTGTTGCCTCCAATGATAATCCATTCCTCATGAACCCATAGCGGCATGCAAGGGCATGAAAATCCCACATACTTCCACTGAGCAGAAGTGTTGCTACAAACACACAGCCCTCATTATAGCTCCACTGCAGACCTAGTGTCGAGCCCAGAGTCTCAGGATAATTATTTTAAATTGCTTGGAGGAGCTCAGGTCCTGGTGGGCTATATTACCACCAATTCTAACAAGATGAATCTGTCTGAGTAACACAGGCCTAGTGGCTACAATATGGTTCCAGGATAAGCTGCAGTGTGAGGCTATGGAGAAACAAGCATCCATTTCCCCAGCACGTTCAGAATTTAGAGCAATGATCGCCAGCACAGGAGTTAATTAACTGTTGGCCGTTACCTTTTCTCCTGCCTTAGTGGTGTGTGTGTGTGTGCGTGCGCGTGTGCTCGTGTGTGTTTGCGTATCGTGCACAGTTCTGGCACTCCACGAGGAGGTCACCAGATGGGTAACTACAATGCTAGTGGGGGCACTATACATGTTTTCAGAGCTCAGGTCATTTGTTGCTTACCATTCTCGTGTAACATTTACTGGGGAAATGAATAAATCTACCGAGGGGAGTTTGACAGCGTTAAAGTGTCCATAACTATGATTGTGCCAGTGAATGGTCTGTGATTGCTATGATGGATTGGCAGACTGTACAGGATGTATTCCTGCTACTTGCCCTTTGAATGCTGGAACAGGCTCCTGTGCCTCACAACTTTGCCCAGGAAGAAGCTGTTATGAAATGGATGGACACAGGCAATTTGTGGACTTTATTCATTAAAAATCCTTGCCAGCCAACAGACAGCAGACACTGACCCGGAGGTGTGAATACTTACCCTTCCGTCAAAAGACACTGTAGACCAATTGGCTGAACCACACTTTTATGTCAGTTGCTCAACCAAATTATATTAAAGCAAGGTTAATTGACAGCAAAGTTGCAAGATGATAAATACTGTAGGTGCAGGTGTTGATGACTCATTATATTAATTACATTTGCTAAACTTCTAAATGTGCAAATCAAAAGCAGAAGGACTTATTTTGGATGTTAAAATAGATTGTGCTGAACTTGAAAAAGAGTAAAAGTTGATCAAAAATGTACCACCCCTGCCACCCTCAGCAATATTACAAAATAAAACTGAATAAACATGATAATGTTGCATCTCTCAACTGAATTGGGAGAGGAAAAATTTGGTACAAATACATTAAAAACATACAGTGCAGAAAAGCAGAACCCTTTTTGCCCACCTAGTTTCATCCGCAAGTCCACGCAAGATCCTCAATTTGACGCAATCTTACGCAGACCCACGCAGCGTTCCATAAAAGCTGATCATTTAATTTGCGGTAACCTTCTGCAAGAACACAAAATTTCAGCTGTAAGTTTACGTAACGCAATACGTTAACTTGCGTGGGTAACCTTACTGCACAGTGGGTCTGCCCTATTATACATGTTTCAGTCATTTCTGTCATGTTCCAATGACTTTATCAATCTGGGTTCAAAACTTAAACTAGAAACCAGGCCAAAGCCAACTAAATAAAAGTATGGTGCCGGACAGATGACGAAAGAGAGGGAGGATTGTGACAGCCAGGTCTTATACACTCCTGGGAGACTGGCCAGGTGCTTCCAATTGCATTGATTACCCCACCCACCAGGCACCTGCAAGAAAACAAACAGAATGAACGTGGGGGAAACACACATTGCAGGCCCTGCTAAGGGAGGAGGCCATCACTGATGACTGGCCTACTAATCTGCTTCTGCCACTGTTGATGAGTGCAACTTATAGCAGTAATTCAACTCTTTTAATGCGAGTTACTGCTACCTGTCACATTCCCTAGTAACATTAGGCTACAATGTAAACGCTAAAATGTAGTGGCATTAATCAGTTTATAGTCTAATTTTCTTATATTTTGAGTATATCAATATAGGCGCAGATGGACATCAATTGTCACCAGTACCTCTCCAAACCAAAAATGCTTCCTCTCCATGATGAAGTTTAAAATTGTGTCCATTTTTCTTCAGAGCTCCAGTTCACGTAGTCATTAAAGGAACTGAATATTTTTCCACAGAATGTTCACCCTGCAACGGACGGGTTGCTTTTCCAAACTTCCAGCATCCAAGCAAAATGCAAGCTTGTATAAAGGCTTTTCGCACCCTATAAGGAGCAAGTATAAATCATTAACATAGTAATATCTGAAATACACCTTATTTTAACAAAAAGGACATTCCACCATCTGGAAAAAAGCAGGCAATATGCTACCCTAGATTGAACAGAGTTGGTGCAACGAACGTAGGATTTACTGAAAGCTTTGAGCTGTTCACATTTTAATCAAGCGAAAATCCTAGGCATTTGATTTCATTGAATGCGGTATAAATTCTAAAATGGATCACGACATTGAACAAAATGCCACCACATGCTGTATTATTAGCAAAGGCTAACAATTACTCTCGTTAACCAATGTGGCAATCTAGCTCTGTGATCACGGTGATAAACCGAAAATAAGAAATAGCTACTCCATACAAAGATGGTAGTACTCACACAGAATGAAGAAAAACTCTCCATCATTGAATTTCTCTTCCAGAGAATCAATCCTATCAGTATCCTTCAGTATGTTCTATTCAGAATAACTGCCATTGTCCATCTCCGTATCACATTTTGATCTCGTAAATGTAACCTGAGCACTCCAGGGTTGGTTCTGGAAGTCTTTTTTTCTATGCAGTCACACCATTTTCAGCTGCACAAAGTTGAGAGAATACAACCTAACTTGCTGTTATGCAAGGGTTTAAATATTTTTCCAAGGGTTCAATCAGTGTCTTTCAATTACTGTGGAAAGTTTATGCTGTCTGGAATTGGATAAAAAGACGTGTCAGAGAATCCATGTAGGTGTGAACTATAACTATGCTTTACACAGGTAAGCCTGAACAAGCATTAAATTACTGCATTTCAGAGACAGATTGTACGAGGATGTGAATGACAACTGAATCCTTCGAGAGATGAATCTACGCGTAAATCAATGATAGGAAAAAACGCATTTTTAATATCTGATGACTATAATTGATAGTAGAAGGGCATAGTGTCAATTCGATATTAAATTTTTGCTTCAAAAAACAATTTTTTTCACTACTTAATTGAAATACCATTGATCAATTATAGCTGAAGTGGTTGCAACCAAGGACAACAATTTTTTCTGTTGCAAGAGACCTTTTTTATTTACTGCTGGATAAATACTATGAGCAAGTATATTAGGCATTTTGCACATCAGGCTTGGCTGTGGAGTTTAATTCATATAATCTCTAGTAAACAGGGATGGGACTTAACCCGTCCATATTCTAAATTTTTTTCAGGCAGCGGTTCCTCGTGAATATTCAATAACCGTTTCAGGTACGCCACCTATTGATAGAATTGTGTTACTGCATGCATAAATAGAGCAGCTCCATGTCTGCAGGCATCTACGTCTGTGCAAAAGTGTTAAAATGATAACAAAATCAGAACGCTGGTCATTTACTCAGTAGTCACTGGCTTAATATCAGTCATTTACAACATCACATATGGCCAATTTTCTTAGACCTAACACAAATCAAAAGTAGCGTCATAAAAAATAATACCAAGAAACACTTATGAGGATAATATCTGTAAACTTAAAAAGTAGCATTTGCACTCAAATTAATGGAAATTTTTTCCAGCTTGCACACTATGCTTGCTCACATTTCTTTTTTCCCTACCAACTCTCAAATTAAATCGATGCCCTTGTATGCTAGTGTACTAAAGAGTTGAAAAATCTGAACATTGTAATGTCTGAATAGTGTCGATATCATAGACAGTGTAGACCTACTTAGAAGGTAAAATGTTGATGCTAGCATGCAGTGCTTTGCTGGAGCCATAGACTGTATAAAAAGATGGACACAGCACCCGGGTCTGAAAAGTGAGGCCGATGCGGAAATCTCAAAAATTTGCATTATATTTAATTGCCAGCAGATGGCGACGTCGGTCGTTGCAGAAAGAAGTTCAATGCTATTGAAGTCTATGAGAAAATGACCCTACTTTGCCACCTGATTTATTATTTCAATAATGATTTTCCACATCATTTTATGGTATCTATCGCAGATTTCAAGTCTCCTTTCTTATATCGTGATGTTCATTTTTGTAAATTATGGTCCCAAGTAGACTAGAATAAAGGATAAAGCCAGAATATGCTTTAGGGGCGTGGCTATCCTCTGGTCCTCATTCGATACGGTCAGATCCAGAGCCACGTTCCTCCCTGGATCTTCAATTCACACTCTTGTCCAGTAGGAATCACATCCGGTTTCAAAATAACAAAATGGTGCTGTTCAAATTGCCAAAATTGAGGCTTCCTAAACGGTATGCTGAAACCAGTGGGTGACATCACAGTTGCTTCGTCCATCTTTTTATACAGTCTGTGGCTGGAGCTGAAGCAAGCATATGATGATGCATTTTAGGGTTGAGCAATACAGCACAATGTAGCTGTGCACTGTTGGAAATGTACTGGCCTCAAATTGTGAAACCGCCCCACCCCACCCTTAAAAAACATAAACAAAATGAAGAGCAAGGACCAACTGACAAAAATGGTCATGGTTTGGTGTCCAACACATTAAACTCCCCTTTGCTGTTTTTATTGTACAACAAAAGAGTCCAAAAAGCAAATCCATCAGTAGAGAAATGTTTCAAGCTTTTTTTTGGTGCAAAATCCTTTTGAAGGTCAACAAATTGGTTTTTCCAAGGAGATGCTGCACTTCTGAGAAGAACAAAACATTTAGGGCTGCATGTCTCTCTTTTAAAGAATTCTCCAGTCAAGAGAGAAATGTCAACTCGTGCCCAGCCTATCAGACAAAGCCTTTCTCAAGAGGATGTGTTTCTTTGCCTAATTCTTCTCTGTACCAGAAGGGCAGTAATTGTGTTTCAGGCATGTATGTTTTGCTCAGTTGGCATGGAAAAAACTGCGCCTATTGGTTCAAAAGCTCTGCCCATCACAAAATGAAGCAGAGAGAATTCAGGGGTTTCAACACTTCCTTTATGCACAACAAGAATTGACAACCAATCATACATCACCCAGCTAGATGGCCTGCCAGTTGTAGCTCTGGTTTTGATATCAGAGAACTGGGGACATCAATATGCTGCAAACATGCATTTCAGCAAAGGCAGCCTTTTTAAGATAGGATCAAACTCAACTTCCCAAAGAGTGGATTTCCCAATGGGAGATGGTTGTTCTCCGTCAGACTGTTTTGGTTCCTCTCACAAAACGACGACTCCTCAGGGGTGATGTTTTGATTGTGAAGATTAGGAGTTTATAAGGCAGTGCACTGCCTGTCACATGTGTAGCCTCTGGAGACAACCAGGTTTTTTATTTATCTCAAACCCAAGATGCTCCCAAGAATGATGGATCAGCTTGGCACAAACCCTACATCAGAAGATTTGGGCCTGCTTTTTGCGCCGCTGGCGATAACATCGAGAATGAATGAAATTGTGTGTCTGTGTGTGTGTGTGTGTGTGTGTGTGTGTGTGTGTGAGGGGAGGGAGGGGGGAGCGTTGGGCCAGTGGAGCTTGGGAGGATGAAGAAAGAGATAGAAAGAAAACAAATCCAGCAAACCCAGCAAAGAGCCCGTCTCATTATACGACAATGTTCTTTAACTCAAGACAGCGTATAAACGATTTAGCTTTCTTCCTCCAGCTCATTCCCGTGGGAGTTTTAGCATTAAGCGGCTGTGTCTCTATTGAGGGGAGAGCTGATGGAAAGAGGACGAAAGAAACACAGCCTGTGTTCTTTAGATGGGCTGCCCACCAATTTAATGAAGATGTCTTAACTGGCTGTACCCCATTAAGGTCATCGGCTGATGATAGATTAAAAAAGCTGTGGAGGACAAGCTCATGAGGGGAGGGGGTGAATTATTAATTGGCTGATATCTGTTGGTTATGGAGGAGAAATGTTACCCAACTCAAAAAGCTGAATTTCACATTTTTTTTCCCAACAAGTATTCTGTTTTTTATTTTTTCATTTATAAGAAGCAAATTCTTAGCTTTTACAACCTTTCTATTAAATTTTGTTAAAACTGACCCCTCCCTCACTTTTATCACCACCATCACCACAGGCCCTACCTACCACTCTTCTCATGGAAAGTATTCTGCAATAATTTCAAGACCAGTTACATGCCTGAGTTTTTTTTTTCTTTTAATTGCATAGAATTTTCAAAATTACATGAATAATCATTATTTTTGAGTGTGTAGGTAGATGGGACAATATAGTATTCTTGTATTAATGTCATAATGTCCTCAATGCAGTGCTCATTGTACTCCTGCATGGCTCACAGTTTTGACTGACTAGCATCATGTCTCATGTCTCGTCATGGTCACTGAAGGAGCAACAACTCCGAACAGCGACTGCACGCAATACAGGCAATACAGGAAAACAACAGAGTCAGGAGAAAAGCTGAGTGATAAACTTTCTCACAAACTCTGTAATAGAGCCTTTTTTTTTTTTTTTTTTTTTTTTTTTTTCTGAACTAAGAAAATGGTTAGAACGGGAAAAAGCGACAAACAAAGCGACAAACCAAGCCCGCCGGATCTTGCAACAATTGTGGAGACCCTCGAAGAATTGAGAAATGAAATGAGGGAGAAGCTGGACCAGCTTTTGAAGGAAAACGGTGATCTCAAAAAGGAGATTGCCAAGAAAGACGCACAGATTCAATCTTTATCAAGCAAACTGGAGGAGCTGGAGCAACAAGAGAAACGTAATGATGTAATCCTGACAGGGCTCAAAATCAAACCCAGGAGTTATGCCAGGGCAGCAGCGAAGGACGACAATGGAGGCGAGGAAGACAATAAATCTGTGGAAATGCAGGTGGTGGAATTCCTTCGGACCAAAAGTATTTCTCTGGACCCCAGCAATGTGGATTCATGTTATCTGCTACCGAAAAGGAGGAAGCGGAGACCGAATGCAGCAAGGGCCGTGTTACTACGACTTACAAGCAACAAGCACAAAATCGCTCTGTTGAAGCAAGGGAAAAAATCTCAAAGGATCCAATGTTTTCATAAATGAAAACCTCACCAGGCACAATGCAACCATCGCATGGAAAGCTCGCCAACTAAAGAAAGCGTGGAAGATACACAGCACTTGGACGGCTAACTGCAGAATTTTCATCAAACCAAATGGGTCACCGGAAACTACCAGACCGGTGCTGATCAAGATGATGCGGGATTTGGAGAGTTTTGACCACTGAGGCAGGTTAAAATCCCTGACAAATCTCTATGAGCAGTTATCTGATAAACCAAGCTGTAGATCAGGAAACTGGTTTTTCAACAACAAGTCACCAAAACTCAGGAATAGACCCTAATGAAGAAATAAATCCGGACAACCATTTTTTCTACAACAAAACAAACGCATACGGATACTTTACTTTAGACGAATTTAACAAGAACATTAAAATGGAAGGGAGTTTGTCCATTATCCACTTCAATAGTAGGAGTCTATATGCAAACTTTGACCAAATAAAGGAATACCTTCTGTCTTTTGCTAATCCGTTCAACATCATCGCACTATCGGAAACTTGGATTAAAGAAGAAAAAGGCAAGGACTTCTACATGGAGGGTTACAACTTCGTGTGTAAGAGCAGACTGAACAAAGCTGGTGGGGGTGTTGGACTATTTATTGATGAGGCCATAAACTTCCAGGTACTAGAATGCAAATCAATTGTTGTGGAAAATGTAATGGAATGCCTTACAATTGAGATTCCTAGGTTGAAAGGTAAAAATATGGTTATTTGTTGTGTGTACAGAGCACCGGATTCGCAAATTGATGTTTTTAGTAAATGTATGGATGAATTACTTGTCAATATGAACCAGAAAAATGTTTTTTATGTGTGGGGACTTTAATATTGACTTGATAAATCCAAATAATAGCTCTATAATAGAGGAGTATATTGACACCATGTATGCCATGGGTATGCAACCATTAATCACAAAACCAAGCAGGATTACTAGACACAGTGCCACCTTGATAGATAATGTGTATACTAATGTATTAGATTCTGAAATATTTAGTGGCATTCTGATAAATGATATTACTGATCATCTACCAGTTTTTGCTATTTGTAACTGCAAATTAGATATAAGGGACCAGGCTAGATTGAAAACCCTGGAACACACAGAAATCAGAATTAAAAGCGAAAAAAGAAACTAGAATCAGATATGTTGAACCAGAATTGGGATCATGTATTAACAGAGAAAGATCCAAATAGAGCCTATGAGGCTTTTCTATGGACAGTAAACTCCCTGTATGATAAACACTGTCTAGTCAAAATAACGAACAAACTGAAGCAAAACAAAGAGAGGAAACCTTGGGTTTCAAAAGTACTGGCAAATGCCTGTAAGAAGAAAAATATATTGTATAAACAGTTTCTGAGAGAAAGAACTGAGAAAGCAGAAATTAGGTACAAAAATTACAGAAACAAAATGACAAATTTACTAAGGAAACATAAAAAAAGAGTATTATGAAAAGCTTTTATTAGAAAATAAACATTACACCAGAAATCTCTGGAATATAATAAAGAACGTCTTTGGGAGGACACCGAGGAGGGAGTACCCCGCATTCTTTAATATAAATGGCAAAAAGGTAGAGGACAAGGAATTGGTTGTGGAGAATTTTAACAGTTATTTTGTGAATGTTGGGCCAGAACTAGTAAAGGGTATTAAATCCTCACACCTAAGATGGGACTACCTTGACAAGGATGAGGAAATCCAAGACACAATGACACTAACTCCTGTTACCGAATCT
Source organism: Gymnothorax javanicus (assembly GCA_029692085.1). Classification (NCBI taxonomy): domain Eukaryota; kingdom Metazoa; phylum Chordata; class Actinopteri; order Anguilliformes; family Muraenidae; genus Gymnothorax; species Gymnothorax javanicus. The sequence continues at coordinate 138,620,428 of CM056194.1, forward strand.
GAAATTAGATCAATTCTGAAAAAATTGTACAGCTAAGACATCTGTTGATGTAAACCAATTAGATATGAAATTACTGAAAACTCTAACTAACGCAATTGTAACTCCACTTACACATATATGCAATCTATCCTTCTCCTGCGGAGTGTTTCCAGATAAAATGAAGATAGCGAAAGTTATCCCTCTCTACAAAAGCGGGGATAAATATGATTTCTCAAACTATCGTCCTGTCTCGATTTTACCTCAATGCTCGAAGGTCCTAGAAAAGCTCTTCAATGACAGATTGGACAAGTACATTGATAAACACGAACTACTGTGTGACAGCCAGTATGGGTTCAGGAAAAAGCATTCGACAGCACTAGTCCTCACAGAATTTATTGAAATGATTAAAGATTCACTAGATTCAAACTTATATTCTATAGGCATACTTATTGATCTGAAGAAAGCATTCGACACTATAAATCACGATATATTGATTGAAAAACTTTACAAATATGGATTAAGAGGGACCGCATTAAAATGGATCAAAAATTACTTAACAAGTAGGACGCAATTTGTGCAGATGGGCAATAGCAAATCGAATTGCTTGGACATTACCTGTGGAATTCCTCAGGGCTCGGTCATAGGTCCCAAGTTGTTCATAATTTACATAAATGACATTGTTAAGGTGTCTGATATCCTAAAACTAATTTTATTCGCAGGCGACCACGACTATTTTTTGTTCAGGTGTCGATCTCAAGCAATTGGCAAAAGTGGTTAATAAAGAAATGTCTAAACTTCACACGTGGTTTAATGTAAACAAATTATCATTAAATCTTAGAAAGACCAAATTTATGATATTTGGGAAAAAAGGCCTAAAGGACGACATAGACTTAAAGGTAAATGGTACCAGCATTGAAAGGGTAAACGAATATAAAGTCATGGGAGTTATGCTAGATAATCTCTTAAGCTGGAAACCACATGTAAACTTGGTTCAAAGAAAGTTAGCTAGAAGCGTGTCTATTCTTTGGAAAATGCAAAAATTATTAAAATACAAGTCCCTTAAAATAATCTATTCAGCACTCATAGCACCCCACTTACACTACTGCGCTTGAAGTATGGGGACACACTTATAATAATACAATAGAATCATTGTTTAAACTCCAAAAAAAAGGCCCTTAGAATTATTCATAACGTTCCCTATGGAACTCATACAAACGATTTGTTTATTAAGGCAAAGTTTCTTAAATTGCAGGATATAATAAAATTCAACTCCTTGCAAACTGTATATTTAGGATACCACAAAGAATTGCCTAGAAATATACAATGCCTATTTCTCCAACGTGAATGCCTTCATGACCTAAGAGGCAGAATGTTGTTGCAAACTAGAAGGGTCAGATCGACTCGGAGTGAACACTCCTTATCGGTGGCTGGAGTCAGTGCATGGAACATACTTGAACAAGATATCAGAAGGGCAGACAATTTGAAAGACTTTAAGTATCTTCTGAAATGTGCATGTTTGAATAACTATGAACTTATCCAACAAAATGGCATTGGATAAATTAAACAGAACCATAACGGGCATAAACAATAGGGGTTGTTTATAGACACTCAGCTATATTGTGATTAAAACTCTTCATGACTGTCATAAATCTCTATGATTTTATGTTGTGACGTTTAAATCGTATTATAAATAGACACTCAGCTCTGTTGTGATTTATAAATCTTTATGATATCTTACCCATAATCAAACTGTTTTTCTGGGAGTTGGGGGCGGGACTTTGACAAGCGATTTCGCTTCTCCCGCGACCCTTTCGGTCATGATACCTGTTGTGTTGTGTTGAAATTGTCATGGAATGACTGTACAATCATGCCGAAATGAAAAAACAAATAAAATAAATAAAATAAAATAACCATACTTGTAACACACCAAAACACAGCAATTTAGAAGTCGTCGTAAAAAAAACATGCCAACATGGTGTTAATTTAAATCAAGTAACATGTGACTACTCACATATGAAAGGTCAGCTGTTACAATACATTCACTAACTAGCATAATTCTTGCTTAGATGCAGCTATGTAAAACTCTTGTTTTACATGTCCGATATTATATTGTTCCCTAGTCCCTGAAGTGTGTGCTGTGTGGTTGCTACTTCTTCCGCTGTACTGAATGAAATCTCTCTGAGATGGGTTCTGATTTGGGGAAATAAAAATTGATAGGTTTAGTTTATATTCTCAACTGATATTTGGGTCATTCCACGCCAAACTGAACAAAGCTCCCCCCCGACCCCCTCCAATTTCCATAAACTTATTTTGCGAATAGCCCTTAAGACCAATAGTCATATACCAAAATTCCAGAAACAACGGTGAAATTTCAAGATATGCATGTTTGAAATTTGCTGACCACACCCATTTTGCTTGCTGCAGGTCCAATGTTTAGAGGCCAATATCTGCTTGCGTATCAGTGAGAATATCAAGATTTTTTTTCTAAGTCATCTATGCCTTGCTCACTTTTAGGCTTCACCGTCAGAAGCACTGAGGAATATTTCATATCCATTTTAAAAATTGTTGAAAATGGGAGATAAATTTGCACTTAATTTTTTTAAGGACTTTGCAATGCGCTCTTCTCATCTAACAGAAACGGTATTCCAAAACAGTTGCTGCCGTTATATTGTATGGACATGTGGTAAATACCAATATGCATTGCTACCCTTAGATCGACTCAGTTTTTTGAAAAATTAAAGCCTAAAATATGCCCCGCAAGCAAATATGCAAAATTGGCATATTTTTCGAGTTCGAAAATGGCAAGGTTGACAGTTGGTGAATGAGACAAGATTTTAACCACGCAATCGTCATTGACATATAAACATTTGAACAAAGTCCTATCGACTAGCTCAACCTCGTTCCATGGGAAATCCAATGGACATTGATGTATGGTTTGATGAAATTGACAAATACATCAAATACGTTAAATCGACTTTCTTCTTTTCGATATTGGCGTAACAATGTAAGTTGTGCTGTTCCTGAGCTGGACTGCAGTAAATCAGTAAATATATATCAGTTAAATAAATGAAACGGCTCTCCGATGATGTTCGGTCAAATGTTGTGAGGGTTTAGTGGTAAGAACTATAATGAGAAAGTTCTATGCATGTGTACAGAAAATGTTAGCACCTCTCCCACCGGAAATGTTCCAATCCAAAGACCTGGGACCGGGGAAACCAATAAAAGAATGGATGAAGATTGAAGTGGACAAATTAATTTTTCATGCACGATTTCTTCTCTTTTTTCTTTCTCGAAGAGAAAGATCACCTCCTGACCCTGGATCAAATACTGTTCAAACTGATTTACTGCAGTCTAGCTCTGGAATAGCACAACTTACGCTTTTACGCCAATATCCAAAAGAAGAAAGTCGATTTAACGTATTTGACGTGTTTGTTAATTTCATCAAACCATACATCAATGTTCCTTGGATTTCCCATGGAAGGAGGCTGAGCTAGTCGATAGGACTTCGTTCAAATGTTTATATGTCAATGACGATTGAGTGGTTAAAATCTTGTCTCATTCACCAACTGTCAACCTTGTCATTTTCGAAATCAAAAATGTGCCAATTTTGCATATTTGCTTGCGGGGCGTATTTCAGGCTTTAATTTTTTGATAAACTGAGTCGATCTAAGGGTAGCAATGCATATTGGTATTTACCGCATGTCCATACAATATAACGGCAGCAACTGTTCTGGAATACCGTATCTGTTAGATGAGAAGAGCGCATTGCAAAGTCCTTAAAAAAATTAAGTGCAAATTTATCTCTCCATTTTCACAATTTTTAAAATGGATATGAAATATTCCTCAGTGCTTCTGATGGTGAAGCCTAAAAGCGAGCAAGGCATAGATGACGTAGAAAAAAAATCTTGAGATTCTCACTGATGCACAAGCAACTGGCCTCTAAACATTGGACCCGGAGCAAGCTAAATCGCAAAATGGGCATGGTCAGCAAATTTCAATCATGCATATCTTGAAAGCTATTTCACCGTTGTTTCTGAAATTTTGGTATATCATTATTGCTCGTAAGGGCTATTCGCAAAATAAGTTTAATGGAAATCGGAGGGGGTCAGCGGGGAGCTTTGTTCAGTTTGGCGTGGAATGACCCATTTATCCATTTTTATCACATTTTAATTGCCATATCAGTGAGATGGAATTATACTGTATGCTAATCTGGAGCAGAAATTGGCGGATTACCAGGAGTCTGAGCATTCCACAGTACCACCACTGGGGGAATATCATTCCCAGAAATCATGGAAGGGAAATGAAACCCATTCGTTCTGCTTCCTATATTCAGGGTGAATGCACTATACTCTTTCAGCCTGAATGATGTTCTATTCATCAGTGATAAAGCCGTGAAAGTAGAGCAACGTCTACAGAAGCAAAGATGAAAAACTTTCACACAGTGTTCAGGTGCATATGCGGCCCGTCACCTTCGTGACAGGGCAACCCTTTGTCAAGTTAAGCTGAGTCAGCTGGTGCTATTGCTTGTTTTTTCCTGTCATTAGTAACATTGTATACACAGTTTTAGCTAGGACAATGAAATTGGAGATGGCTATGTTTGAAACCACAATCTGGGAAAGGTTGTGTATGTCTGCCGTAGATATATACATTCAGAACACTAGATTGCTGATAACGTCATATTGAGATTACCCAAAGTGAAGCAGCTGGCCGCCATATTGATGCATACATATATGATTCAATATAAACAGTTCGATTAATGGCAAATACGCTCAACAAAGTACAATGAAGTGAAGAAACCAGAAAGTCATTTGATGACATAAACAAACATTCATTGACGTTTCTTATAACAACAAAAACTTCCAAGCAATTATCTTACCAGAGGGTCATTAAAAGCCTCGGTCATGTTAACTTGTTAACTTTTCTGGTCGCACGTTAACGTCGTTTCGGACTCGCGATTTCCTTCTTCCTGTTTATGAGTGTGCCTCTTTCCCCCCAAAAAAGCACACTTTTAGGGAGAACAAAATGTTGCTCCGCACAACACTGACTCACGAGCAAATGTTTTCGAAAATGTAGTTTTAATGTAGGCGAAAATAAATGGGAACCTACGTGTGACTTTTACTTCCGGGTGTATACGCTGTTACAACAGATGCTTCAGCTAAGCGTACCCAGTCAGCAATCTAGTGTTCTATAAATACATACTGTATCTATGATGTCTGCTAATGGGGACTGACTATAGCAATGATGTTCCATGTTGGCTCTTACTCAGGAGTAAGCCTGCTGTAGCCTGCTGTAGAGTTATTCTTTGGCAAGCAGGAGACGGCTATTTGAAGCTTTGATGCTGACAAGTTCACTCCAAGTTTAACAGTCTGGGAAACAAAACAATATAGCAACTGACACATGAACATGTTTGTGTTAATGGATCAACCGCACAGACATTACTCATTCAAAAATTGTGGCCCACTTCCTGTTCCATTCAGCTGCAAATACTGTGGCTGCTCCAAAAAAGTAGAAACAGACTGTACAGACTCATGCTAGTACTTGGCACTGCTGATGATAAACAATCCAAATATTTTAGTATTCTGACATATTATTGATTTTTATGTCATGCTTTTGCATGTTTTAATAATTAGACACAAAGACACACACAAACAGACAAATATGCACACACACAGACACACACACACGGACACGCACGCACACATGCACATTCACAGAAATTAATTATGTCACTTGAAATACACCTACATTGAGAATTACATTTTAACTAGGGACTCATGCACTGTGCATCAATGCTGCCTTCAGCAGCATTGTAATGATATTTATTCTAAGTTTCAAGGTAGCTCTTTCAATTCAACAATTGCCCAAAATGAAATCAAAAACAGATTAAAAAAAAAGCTTATAATCTCCCAATTAAAAGTCAAAGGAGGGTTCCATTTTCAAAGAAAATTCAGTTAAACAGACATTATTTGATTGTTGAAGTATTAAACCATCATAGTTGTGTTTTCCATTGAGCAGTGCAAAATACCTGGAGGTAACTCAGCTTAACCATAAAATTATAATTATAAATTTGATTTTATTATGGTTGCACTCTCACCCCTGGTGCATTAATTGGGATACAGCACTCTTCATCTCAGGATTTTTTGTCCCCAGATTTTTCATCCCTAGTGATATCAAAACGTGTCGCCATTGTTGACAGATGAATGGACAGACGGATGACAGACAAATCACCATGATATAAGGTTTAGGGTTAGGATTGTAATGCTCGAAGAGAGCAAATCATTATTGGGGATGAACAATCTAGGGACGAAAAAAAAGTTCACCGGGACGAAAAGTCCGGGGATAAAAATTCCAGGGGGACGTAAAGTCTGGGGAAGTATATGTCGTGGACGAAAAGTCCAGGGACAATAAGTCCGAGGACGAAGAGTTCCTGAAGCCCATTAATTGTTGGTTTGGGTGGGTGGGTTACTGGAAATGCTCAACTTTTGTAAGTCAGTCAGTCTTGTGTGCCAAACCGCAGGAAGGATAAGACCAAACCGACCACTGAATTATTGTGCCGCTTATTGTGAAGTAAGACAAGAATGGGTAAGGAAAAACAGAACTAAGCGAAGTACAGGGGCTCATCATCATTACAAAAGTTATTTGTTGTTTGGAACTGTAGCTATTTTCTCATTATACCAGCTCCCATATTTTGCAATGACAGCAATTCGCCATTTTTCTTTCTATATTCAGAGGGCAGTTTTATTTTTCGCTCACAGTAGTTGATTCTGTAAAATCAAGCATTCTAATGCATGCAAAAACAACTGAAGAAAGTGTTATAATTCGTTACAAAAACAGAAGCATATACAGTCCCCTGACTAGGTTGAGAACCAAGACCGATTAAGGAAAATAAAGTGCGGACTCAGATGCAAGACAGTCCATTCGCCAATATTATATCCCATATTTACCAAACTGTATCCAGACATGTCCCATGTTTTGTGGTAATGACCATGAGTTAAGTACCCTATTTACTGGAATTGAATTGTCATCCATTTTATCATTCAATTGAAGGCATTGGTTCATATTACATCATGACTACTTTTTGAATTGATAGTTGGGACTACCTACTTGAGCATATAATGGTAATGTCCAGTAGTAATGCATCACTGGGTGAGCATATATGCCAAAGTCTATTTCAGTACACGCTAGTGTCTGTTCATTTTACCATTCTCATTCTGTGAATCACTTTTCAATATCATCATGGGAACGTAAGAAAATCAAAAGGAAAGCCACTCACGTCTCTTGTGCAACACGACAGAGGATGAAGGTCAAACAAAGCCACCCACAATAATGAGAGAATCAAAGAAGAAAATTAAATTAATATGCAAATTTGTAAGATAAGTAAACATGGTGTGCAATATAGAAATTGAGGATGCTAGATCACTTTGGTAGTGAACTGCTTCTGACATTGCTATTAATAGGAGTGTCCATGTACTGCATTGTAATCAGTACGTATTGACTAAACATACAGTATGTTTAATTGTTTTTTTTAATCTGCAAATTCAATTGTTTGTAATAATATTTGAATAGTTAGTTGACTGGTTATTGATCGACCATATTCTGAAAGGTTTCCAATTACATTGACTAAAAATATTCCGCAACATCATAGAGTTTCCTGTCTTTGTGTGATTGTCCACATTTCGGAGCAGCCGCTTTGAAAGATGAGGAGACCAGTTTATTTATCTTACCAGGGCAAAAGACAGTCAGTGGTGGAAATCTCTTTTACATGCTGAACAGGAACATTAAAAAGACATGAGATGTATAATTAAAATAAAAGATTCTGAAGTTTCAGCCTGAGAATGAATTCACATAAACAGTATGTCAACTGAAATAAACAGTAGCTTTAACCTGTGTGCTCTGTGGGATAACTTATATCTGTTGTTTAGGTTATGGGGCAAACATTCAATTAATTAGCTTTTGCTAGGCTAAGTGCATTCCTGGCTCACAGAGGGCTGTGGTCTGCTCTCGAAACCTAACATTCAAGCCAAGACTCAGACTTCTCCTTTGCTTCATGACTGTGTCCATTTGTGTAACCTATTCCATCGCTGAACTAATCTGCTTTGTTTAGGCAATAAGACTGATGGGTAATCGATAACTTGCGAAAACTCCCTGTCAGGATTCTGAATAATTCAGACGTTCACTGTGGCCAAGGAACGCCCATGCTTTGGTGTGCATAGGGAGTATGCTGGAGAATTCACTAACATGTACACAGCCAGCCTATCAAAAAACCAAACAGCGTGCGCTCAGTTTCCTGCTGACAAAAAGGTTTTACACGCTCATGGCGACATGTATGGAGCTGCCAGAATAACAAATAGGCGCCGTGGCTCATGCATGCTAATGCCACGTTGTAAGCAGTTTTTGTTGACAAGCGCTTATACTTCTTTCATACCACCATCAACAGCAACTGATATAACAGCTATTAGTCCTCTGCTCTGGAAGCATGACGTGATGGATAGCGACCCCGATGCAGGTTTGCCGAGTTTTGAAAGTTAAGCAAGTTCCAATAAATCATGGCATTAAAACAATGCAATCTAATTGGTTAAGGACTGTTTGTTTCATAAAAAGGCTGAGAAAATTAGCTTTTGCCTCTTTTAATTTGCAAAGTGCATTTTCATTATGAACGGCAGTTTAATATTTCTGCCTTTGTCATGCAAAATACACAATGCTCGAGCAATGTATTAAAAAATGGACGGCAAGCATAACTCATTCCAGCATTCTGTGTGTATGCTTCAGTTATAGGCCCAAAAGGGGCTCTGCAGAAATTAAACGCTTCCCTGTACAACTTCCCTGAATTCTAATTCAAATTTAACTTGTACCTTTAACTCACTAAATAAATATAAAATGTTCATTATATGATTACCTATGTCTTTTTTCTTCCACAAATTTCTTTTCTTGAGCCCATGATGAGTCATTGAGCTCTTGCTAAAAAATAACAATACATTCCTGCTAGCTCCTTGCTTATGTTGTAATGATGCGCGAGATAAGAAACATGGAATGTATTTGATTAGAACAACTTCAGGTGCCTTTATCATGTGAACTGTCATTACTGTGTTTTGGACTTTCCAAAAAAAATTTGCTTGAATTATGGCTTATACAACCCCATTTCCAAAAAAGTTGGGATGTTGTGTGAAATGTAAATATAAACAAAATACAATGATTTCCAAATAATTTAAAAGCCATATTCAAATGATACAAAGACAAAAGTACAAAGTACAAAGTACAAAGACAACATATCAGATGTTGAAACTATGCAATTCTATTGTTTTTTTTAAATTATCACCTTTTTCAAAAAAAAAATTCTCATTTTCAACATCTGATATGTTGTCTTTGTATTATTTTCAATAAATTTAGTGTTTAAGCGACTTGCAAATCATTGCATTCTGTGTTTATTTACATTTTAAACAGAATTCTTACGTTTTTGGAAACAGGGTTGTAAGAAGATATTTGCAAAGCAACAGATATCGATTTTTTTTTTAAAATGACTTCTGTGAGTCTGACGGCTGCATCTGTATGTGTGTGTCCATGTTTTATTTTTAGATTTTGCGAAGGAATTAATTGATGTAGTTACTCCGGTAAGAAAGCTATAGGCAGGTGTGCTCAGAGCTTGACCTGCAGTCTCAGGTACTTAATTGTGTTTACTCAGAGAGTGCTTAGTCAAATGAGGAGATAAATCTCAAGTTGTACAAACTGCACCTGCAGCATTAAGAACAGAAATGTCATCAAGAAACAGAGAGTAAACCCCAAGAATTTACTATGGGCCGCTTTCAAACAAGACCTAGACCCATACATAGAGAACCCATCAGCAAGGCTGGCTTGCCTTCCAGATGTTTTGCCGACAAAATAGATTAATCCTTACCCCTCCAGGCATGCGTTCTCACGTTTGCATGCAAGCGCACACAATCACCCTCATACTTATACTTTTCTGGTTATATACAATGCAAATGGACCTTGTGAGTTGCATTCCACAGGTCTGCTGTAAATCTGGCTGTGTTTTTTACATTAAAAGACATGTACAATATATAGCTCTCATTTAGGTTATTTTCATGTTTTGGATTAAATCACATTACTCCAGAAATAGTATGTTTACGTGTACAGTTAAGGCCATGCAATTGGACTACTGTCCTTGTCCCAGTATAAATGTGCAGGACGAAATTTGATTTATTGACCGAAGCATGCCCGTCTCTGATACGATAGGTTGCGACATGCCTTTCAGCTTGTTCGTATTGCATCTTTTTCTGATTGACCTATTACATCACAGACCAAACATTTGACAAACAAGTTAGCTGGCGGCTAGCTAGTAGCATGTCCAGTTCAGTTCAGTTCAGTTCAGTTTTTATTGATATCCCATAGGAAATTAGGTTTACAGCAGACGTCAACCACACCACGGACATGACACCATCAACCAAACATCAACACACACACTAGACACAACATGAACAATAGCTCTGGGAATAAACATTTGAGCAAAAATCATTAGAAAACAATGCATCAAAGTGCAAATGCATTAAAGTGCAGTAAATTAAAGTGGCAAATGCATTGACTGTATAAGATGAAGTGGCGAGAACATGGACAACTTTACAACTTTGTACGTTTAATACGGGCTGTTAGCTGTTCTTTTCGTACAACTGAGATGCGTACTATCCCTGGTGGTTATGGCCTTAGCCGAAGCTTGGCTGAAACGCCGCTATGCTCTACTTTGTGCCCTGTCTACTACCCCAGAGTGCATTTCCCAGAAGTGTAGTTGCTAGCAACTAACATAGTTCGTCCATTCACGGTCTGTGGTTCCAACTATGTAAGTTAGCATCTGTGCTTTTGGGAAACGCACTCCCGGGCTTCCCGTGCTTGTTGAATGCGGCTCAGGAGTGATGACTGGTGGGAGAGTGTCGTTTTTCCGATGGCAATTGAAAGGAAAATTTTCTGATCACGCACCAGTCATTCCATATATCATGCGAATTAAGGGTAGAAGTTAAGAGACCCCAAGGCGTTACTGTTCAAGCATTAATACCTTTGCAGACGAGGATTGCTACTGTTCATTTCAAACTTGCTCGCTAGTCAGAGCTCAGAGTTCTCACTAAGCAGTTTGATGTTTACACATCCACAAGACTTCAGGGTCAAAGCCCTTCACAAAGAATGTGGAGCATGCTCAGAGCGCATGGTCCAGTTCGGTTCGATTCAAGCATTTACATGCAGGCATAATGCGACTATTAACCGCATTATCTGGGTGTGTTAGTCGGACCACGAGAAATACCATTTAGCGCGATTCCAGTCAGACTAACATGTTTACATGCATTTTAAAAGTCCAGTTATAGTCGGATTAACACAATAATTAGGTTTTCTCTAACATCATGTTAACACACTGACAGACGCATCTCATTAAGGATTGAAGTCTCATGTTCTTTATGTTGTATTGAAAATGATAAAGTGAAACATTGATAAAATGTCAGGCTGATTTGCTCCAAGTGTGGCTGGAACATTAACAGTTTGTTAGATAATGGATTCCGCGACAGAGCAAATAATGATGAGCCAAATCTGTAGTGTGCTAAGTTTAAAGAAACCTGGTGACACCTGATTGTGAAGATGTCACTAATCTGTGAGTCTTCATTGGGATGAAGGAGTCCTCTTTGGTGGCTGAGTTAATTTTAGCCTCAGACTGTAGACTGACCGTGTCAAAAATTAGGAATCGAAATTGTGCAACGTTCCAACGTGCTATGACCACGTGGATATCTAATGAACATCTAATAGCTCCAATCAATGCATGGCACAATCACATACCGGATGTGTTGTACTCATTGGTCAAGTTTGACAAAGTAGGCCTAGTATTGGTTTAGCTTCTGCTGTGGCTCATTTAAAGGTAGCATAGCACCAGAGAGGCAGAACCAAGCTCTATTATTGACCTGGGGCTGTGGATCAGCACAAATGTGGCCAATAGCCAGTACCATGATCCTCTACATTCAAGGAATGTTAAAAACTAAAAATAAAATAGGAAAACACATTTGATGACACCAGATCACATGAGTATTTATCCATTTGACTATCGATGGTTTCATTTTGCTCATTATGGATATTTAATGCCTCTCAGCCCCAAGCAAACACTCCTGTCTGGGGTCTGGCTGTTTGGGCCCGGACAAATTTTAAATGAGCAAGAATGAAGCGAATCATTAAGCACCAAATTGGACTCAGTCACCAAATCGGACTCGTCATATTATCGCATAAGAACAAATCTGGGCCTCGTTTTGCAAAAGCTTCATAAGCCCCACTGGAAAATTTGAAAATTAAGTAATTTCGTGCATTTCGGTGAAATTTTGCAATGATATTTACCACTTATACAGTATCCCTTTTTCAAATATATTTTTTCTGTTACTGATAAGCAATTATCATTCATCTTCTCGGTACTTGATTAAAAAAGGGTGACACTGGTTGATGTTTTCTATACTTCATTTCCATAATGGAAATTAAAAAAAATAACATAAAATGATAAGAACCCAGTGTTAGAAATAGGAAACAGAAACTGACTTGCCTCTTAATCACAGGGGTACCTTTTAGTTATGTTTACATTAGTATTTCAAAAAGCAAAATTCTGACTGAATTAGGCGAATATCTTGTAAACGCATATGACTACATAATTTATAGTGAATGCTCAGCTATTTTGTAACGATACGCTCAGAGGAACCAATTGCAACTCAGGGATAATCCAAAAATTGTAAGCCTTTATTGCAAAAAAGGGTCGGGACTAGAAGACACAAGAATTGCCAAGCCAAACACAATGTCCAAAAAGCGAAGTCGACTAGACAGGCAGGGGTCAAAACCAGTAAGGCAGATGTGCAACGGTACAAAGACAGAAAGCCAAAACTTGTAGTCGAAATCCAGAAAGGTAGGTCATACACAGGGCATCCAAAACAGAAATCATGGTCGTACAAAAACAGGTCAAAATCCAAAAAGACAGAACAGGAACAGAAGGGCAATGGCAATCTCAAGGTCAGGCAAAACAGTCGTGAAGAAGCAATAGACAAATGGCATACAAGGAGCTCTGCAAAAATGAATACTGATCAACATTCTGACAAAGAATGAACTGCAGTGAAGACTTAAAATAGACAAGAGGGAAGTCACATGCTATGCAGGGAACAGGTGAATTGGATAAGAACTAATTACAGAGGTAAGCACACATGGGGAAGTCCTAAACCACAACAATTGGCAAAAGCCAAGACACGGAAGGGATCAACGCAGACAACCTATGACAGATAAACAGCTCCGGTCAAGGAGTTCTTAAGTGCACAGTTAAGATTCCAGGACAGAGAGAGAATCGCACCTGAGGTGCGTAAGCTGTAATCAAAGCAGAGCACAGGGAAAGCAAAAGGGGCGGAGTTACAGAGCAGGGCAGAGCAGGGCAGAGTTAGTTATATTAGTAAACAGTGATATCTACAAAACCCAAAACCAGTGAAGTTGGCACGTTGTGTAAATCGTAAATAAAAACAGAATACAATGATTTGCAAATCCTTTTCAACCTATATTCAATTGAATACGCTGCAAAGACAAGTTACTTAATGTTCGAACAGGTAAACTTTGTAATTTTTTTAAATATTAGCTCATTTGGAATTTGATGCCTGCAACATGTTTCAAAAAAGCTGGCACAAGTGGCAAAAAAGACTGAGAGAGTTGAGGAATGCTCATCAAACACTTATTTGGAACATCCCACAGGTGAACGGGCTAATTGGGAACAGGTGTGTGCCATGATTGGGTATAAAAGCAGCTTCCCTGAAATGCTCAGTCATTCACAAACAAGGATGGGGCGAGGGTCACCACTTAGTGAACAAATGCGTGAGCTGATTGTCGAACAGTTTAAAAAACAACATTCCTCAACGAGCTATTGCAAGAAATTTAGGGATTTCATCATCTACGGTCCGTAATATCGCCAAAAGGTTCAGAGAATCTGGAGAAATCACTGCACGTAGCGACAAGGCCGAAAACCAACATTGAATGCCCGTGACCTTCGATCCCTCAGGCGGTACTGCATCAAAACCGACATCAGTGTGTAAAGGACATCACCACATGGGCTCAGAACACTTCAGAAAACCACTGTCAGTAACTACAGTTCGTCGCTACATCTGCAAGTGCAAGTAAAAACTCTACAATGCAAAGCGAAAGCCATTTATCAACAGCACCCAGAAACGCCGCCCGCTTCGCTGGGCCCAAGCTCATTTAAGATGGACTGATGCAAAGTGGAAAAGGGTTTTGGAGCAACATATGTTGCCATCCAAGCAACGCTTTTTCATGGACGCCCTGCTTATTTCAGCAAGACAATGCCAAGCCACATTCTGCACGAAGGTACTAGACTGGCCTGCCTGTAGTCCAGACCTGTCTCCCATTGAAAATGTGTGGCGATTATGAAGCCGTAAAATACGACAACGGAGACCCCGGACTGTTGAACAACTTAAGCTGTACATCAAGCAAGAATGGGAAAGAGTTCCACCTGAAAAGCTTCAAAAATTGGTCTCCTCAGTTCCCAAACGTTTATTGAGTGTCGTTAAAAAGGAAAGGTGATGTAACACAGTGGTAAAAAGGCCCTGTGCCAACTAACTTTTTTGCAATGTGTTGCTGCCTTTAAATTCTAAGTTAATGATTATTTGCAAAAAAAATAAAGTTTCTCAGTTTGAACATTAAACATCTTGTCTTTGCAGTGTATTCAATTGAATATAAGTTGAAAAGGATTTGCAAATCATTGTATTCTGTTTTTATCTACGATTTACATAACGTGCCAACTTCACTGGTTTTGGGTTTTGTACACACCTAATCAAAATACGTGATTGTTAGTTAGTTAGTTACTGAACAGACAAAGGGATTAGTATACAGTAAAATTACCAGTACTAACTAAGCAGCCTAGCGGTTAATTAATATGGTAATTTCAGAAAAGCGGGAAGGAAGGTAAAAACGAGACTTGAAGGAAGTTCACGAAATACCGAAAAACTTCCAAAATCACCCGAAGCGTGTCTGTAGGCAGACAGGGGAGTGCACTGGCATGATGACACAGATCACATCAGACATTACAGGGGAGACAATGTGCAATGCAATAATGGAGTGGATGAATATACATGAAAAATAATTAATACAAAATCAGACAGATACAGATCATAACATATTTTGCTTATTATTTCATCATATGAACAACAGCAACTGTTTTGAAGTATATTAAAATTTTTCTGAGCCCAAAAGACTGACATATAAATACATCTAGGTGTCAAAGCAGTGAAGCCAAAGTTACTTTTGACAAAAGGATTAAGATTATTTATAACAAAGCAAGAAATCTCCAAACGTTTTAAAAATAGCCAATGAAATGTATCAGGTAGGAGGTGTAATATATTTGATAATCATTACCCTGCTTGGTCATTTTTAATCTGTCTCATTTAATTAACAAAGTGCTACATATTAGAGAGACTGCTGTAAGTCACTTTACTCAACCCCCATGGTCATTCTCTAATGATTATTCATAATGAGAGGACATTACAATGAGTGCCTACAATAACTAGTCCAAGGTAGGATCATAAAAGGTATATTGATTTACACAGCCAAAGTAGTACTTCTGAATAGCGATAAATGTGTTCAAAGCTGAAATTAACATTTCAAATTCTGAGAGAATGGACTATAGAGTAACCACCAAAGTAGTTACCCTTTGCTGATTTGATTTTGGAAATAGGCACCCGCGTTACCATGAAATTTAATAAAGAGGTTGCATATTTTTCCTGTTTTTTAGAATTGGCATTGAAAGAAAATAGTCAACTTTGGTTTCCATTACTGGTTTTTTTTCCACCAATTTTGAACTGTTTTGCGCGTGTGTGTGTGTGTGTGCGCGTGCGTGTTTTCGCGCACGTGGATGAATGAGTGAGAGATAGAGAGAGGGAGAAAGAAAGAGAGAGCCAATTGGTCTGGATCATTGCTGACATTATTCCAAGAAATATGGCATAAAGTGACTGGAAACCCACTTCTGCTGTAAACTGTCACTAATGAGGCTTCTCCTTGAAGGCAAGCTATTAAAACTAAGCCAGTCTAACAGTATCTTCCACACGTACCTGTAGATGCATTTTATTATTTGGGCAAACATTCAATTTGAAAATGAGACACACAAGTTAGACCAGCAATAGACAGACAATTAAAAACTAAGGTTGGTTATAGTCTGAGATCAGTAACAAGGAGGGGTCCTTCTCAGCAGGAGTCAACACTGCCTTGTGCTGCAAGATGCCATTCAAGATTCGACAGATCAAAATATTTCCCTGCAAAAAAGTGGATTACTGACCAGCGGTTTGTCAAACCTGGCGCTATTTTACAACCTGGCAATGATGATTTTATTTTTTTCCATCGTTACTCATTATAACTGGTTTCTCCCCATTACAAACTTTTGACATTACACTGCCCGATCCTACATGCAAAGAAAGTGAAATAAATAATTTACTTATGCAGTGCCAAAGTTCTGTCACGTCCTGAATTTATTTATTTATTTATTTTGGTTTTATAAGTTTGGCATCTCCCCAATCTAGAATGCCAAATTGACGAACTACATACGCAAGCATGCTGGTACACGACTCATGCTGTCATCTCAGAAGAGCGAAGACAGTGTGCAGCTATCCTCCGAAGCACGCGCCTGTTGGCCGCTATCTCTTTACACTCATCGCTCGAAAATTCCCAAGCTCAAAGCAAGAGCAGAGGAAACCCGAACTTAGAATTATTCTGACGAGTGCTTGGCTAGCCAACAGGAGGTGCTTCAGCAACAAACAATACTATAGCCAAACCAGCATTATCTCTCCTGTTTTTCCCCAGCAGCACGAAGCCTATCGTGCACTGCTCTGAAGAGGCTACTGGCCACTGCTGGCACTGGTACGGCTCGGTTTCGAAGGCGGGCTGTGGTGGTCACTACTGCTCCGCAAAGCAATGCCATAACCAAGTGAGCCAACCTGGTAACTACATCCTGAATTTTTCTCCTTTTTTCCGCAGTTCAGCCCCCTGTGTTGGTTCGTCTCGTTCTCTTCATTGTGCCTTTCGCCTGCTCCACTCAAAGAGCTCAGATTTCCCCCATCTTTTGTAATATAATTAAAACTAAGAAACTAGCATCTATTAATGTGGGATTGCTGTCCCTGTCTTCAAGCAGCTCAGAGAGTGGGGATTTTTTGATTCTTCCAAGGTGTTCACGAGTGTGCACAGTCCTGCAAGCCCTGTTACCCATGGACTGCCTTCCTGTTGGTATTGACCTCGGACCAATTTCTTACTACATCTTGCCTAACTGCCTTGATTCTGTCAGCCAGTCTACCAACTCGGACTGTTCCTGACCATTCGGATGCTGATCTTGTGTTGTTTATCCTCAGTTCATGCAAATTTTGGTTTGATCTTCATTATTAAAGTGTGAAGTGGCTTTTTTGGATCTGTACCTGGTTTCTTCTCTGAAATTCATGATAAATTCTGCTTTTGACTGATGAATATTTGATTTAAAAACATTTTTTGACAGCAAATATGCATTGTTTATGATTGCACTTTACTTTTGGTAGCTCAACAAAGACACAATAATAATCATGGCTGCTGCTATATGTAAACAAATAATGCATGCATTTAAGAGTCTAATTTGTGGTTTTGTCAGTATTGCATCATCCAGGGGTCACAAGTATGTGCACATTACCTTTGTTAACTAAACTATACTGGACAAAAAAAGTTAAGGATCATGATTTCAAATGTTTTTTATTAGCAACAAAAACATACAAATAAACCACAAATATGCTAGAAATATTCAATAACAATATCCCTATCAGTTTTAATTCAAATTTAACAAATTCATTCGGTCATCAAATCAATGAAACATTAAAGGTCAGACTCCCCCTTAATTCAAAATGAAATTCAAGATTGCAGTACCACTGTAAAACAACAATTCATCTCTTGAATGTCTTTAACTCTCTATCAATACTCCGTGTGTCCACCGCAAGCTCGAATCACTGAACGACATCGCCTTTGCATGCTTTGGATGAGCCGCCGGAAGGAGTCTTGCTGAATTCGGGCCCATTCCTGGTGGAGTGCAACCTCGAGCTCCTGACGGTTGCCTGGAACTACTGGACGAGCAGAAATGGCCCTCTGGAGCATGTCCTAGGCAAGCTCTGTAGGGTTTAAGTCAGGAAAGCAACTGGGCCAATCCATACGGTCAATTGTCTCAGCCTCAAGATAATCGTTGACTACTCTGTCTCTATATGGGTACGCATTATCATCCATCAACACAAAATCATTTCCAATAGCACCCACATACTGCCTGACAATTGCGTTCAGGATCAAGCCCAGTATCTGACACCAGTAAGGTTGCCAATCACCACGTGTAAGTCCGTATGTCCATCAATTCTGATGCCAGCCCACACCATGACAGAACCACCTCCAAAGCAGTGGTGTTCTCTAACGCAACAATCGGCGTGGAGTTCTTCAGTTGTGCGCCAAACTTGCCTGCGGCCACCATGAAAGTCAACGCAGAAACGAGACTCATCTGTGAAGAGGACTGGAGTCCAATTACGGAGTTGCTAATTGATGTGGTTTTGCACAAAGTCTAACCTTGCCATTTGGTGCCGCGTTGTCAAAACTGGTCTAACAACAGGTCGGTTGGCATGAAGGTTTGCAGAATGGAGCCTGTTTCTAACGGTCTGAGGCGTTACTCGCACTCCTGTTGCTATACGGAAGTCATTATTGAGGCTTGCAGCTGACTCAAACCTCTGTCTGCGCGCCATAGTCGCCAGATACCGGTCCTGGCGGGCGGAAGTTGACCTTGGACAACCCGATGGTGGTCTTTCAGCAACATTGCCAGTGTCAAGGAAACGATTCCAGAGTCTGGAGATGACACTCTGTGACTCATTAAAATGTCCAGCCACTGCTCTCTGAACCTGGCCTGCTTGCAGCATAACCACCGCTTGGGCAGCTTCCTGACCCGATTAATGACGCCTCATCACAGATATCCCACAAAACAGTTACATTTTTGAAAAAAAAAAAACAACCAAATCAGCAGCAAAAACTTTCAATATGAGGAAAATCTCAACTCACTGGGCTTGTTCGTACACTTTGTTTTTGACCCTATGATGCTTTGCGCTTTTGTGATCACCTAACTGTGAAATGCACGGGCAGATTAACTAATCAGCTTTATTGGAGATGGGTTGAGGAAAGTACGGATGGCCGTTATAATCAAAATTATGATTCTGCCTAAGAGATATGTCATATCAAAATCATGATCCTTAACTTTTTTTGTCCAGTATATTTGTTAGAACATTTTACAAAAGAATATAATCTGCATTAACAGCAAACAATTTTGCTGGACACGGTACTACAATTAACTCACAATCACAAAATTTTGGGCGTCTGAACTCAGTTGATCCCTGTCCTTCATGGACATATTGGTGTGCTTATCTGTCAGGAAACAGCAAGTGATTGATGTGCTCATAGATTTTTACTTATAGATCCCATGCAACAGAAAGTGAGATTTCAATTTCTTTTTGATTATAAAGCAAGTCTTGGCATGATATAAGTACTGGTCTCAAAAATTCATTCTGCAGAGAAATGCGCACAGCTAGTATTCAGAAAATGTGCCCTCCAAATGAACTGTTTGGACTACAATGACAATATGATGTCATAACTATTCGCTCATTAGCATAGGCCTACCTTGAGTCCAGCCTATCATCCCAAATACACCAACCAATGTTTGACACATGCATTGACCATAAATTAAATTTATGTACGTAGTTAAATGCACGAAGGACACTAATACTCACAATAGCATCTAACACCTAACAAGCATTTACGTTGTAGTTCATAACCCCATTGTAGTGGTTCAGTCCCAGCTCTTTTTCTCTTGAGAAAACTGTCATCTGCAGAAGTTACTAGGACAAATAGTAAAGTGAGGACAAAGTCACTGGACAAAGGCTGACCTTTACTGTAGCAAAAACACAAAGTTCTCTGTCGTCAACTCTAATAACAAGCATATTAAATGTCTTTATTTTCTGCCAGTGTTGGAATACGCAAAGAGGCCGTGGCTTAGATTTATTTTCAGGGAGAATCGGGGGCTTTTTTGCTAAGTATTCTGATTTTTGTTTATATTTAAACTGAATTCCTCATGTAACTTTAATTATACTTGTATGGCTTGGTTGTATGTTGCTGAGGGCCACCCTTAAAACTGCTGCTGCATTACCTTTCCATAATTATCTTGTAGTTTATCAGCTAGCTAATAAATCGAATGTGTATTTAGAAACCACTGTCGGTTTAGCAAGAGCTGATGTACAAGACTCCTTGATAGGAACAAATGGAATCTGTAGAATTCAGTTGTGAAAGAATCATGACCCCATTCTCAATAATAGAAGATCAGCTAATGGTTACTAATAAACAAATGCTACCAATGGACATTTCTTGATGTTAGCTACTGATTTTCTATCCATCCATCCATCCATCCATCCATTTTCTTCCGCTTATACAGAGCCGGGTTGCGGGGGTAGCAGACTAAGTAGAGTGGCCCAGACATCCCCTCCCCAGTCACTTCCATCAACTCTTCCTGGGGGATCTCATGACATTCCCAATCCAGCCAGGAGATATAATGCCTCCAGCGTGTCCTGGGTCTGCCTCAGGGCATCCTCTTAGATGGACATGATGGAGTCCATCTAAGATGGAGGCGTCCAGGAGGCACTCTAACAAGATGCCCGAACCACCTCAACTGACTCCCCTCAACACAGAGGAGCAGCAGTTCTACTCTGAGCCTGTCTCGGATGATGTTCAATTGAAGTTAAAGTCCTATGGTGACATAATTGACAGAAGACAGACGCTTAAACTAATAGTCCATAAAACCTCCACTAGAGCTTTACAGAAACTTCCTAACAACCTATTTTAACTCATAAATGAGTAATACATCTCTCAACCAGTCTAGTTTGCGACCAGTGTATTATTAATGAAAAACAAGCATTTTCTTGACATCACAGCTCTCCAATGAGATTGAATTTTACTTTTCATCCAGAATCATAAATCTGAAATTGCCAAAAAGATGTGTTCATCGAGAATAATTTTCCACATCTGGATTATTGATACTGTCACTGTCAAGCTTTTTCCTGTCTCAGTTGAATATTCTGCACTCATGTCCTGCATATTTCAAAAATGCAGATGCATTTCCATGGTCCTAAATGATCACGCTACTCTCATCTTTTCTTTAAACTAATCATCATCTGTTTCTTGTCAGTGGTAATAATGTTATAAATGAAAATTATGTCAGCATGATATCTTTGACATGAGAATTAACAAAAAGGCCATCCACTTATTGTTTTGGAGGATAGAAGAAACAGACAGAGACAAACTTGGTGGCTCTATTCACTGATTCAAAACCAGCAGATCTATAAGGATCAGTATACTAGTGTAATTTCCGGCAGGGGCTGTAACATTTTGTGTACTGTGCTGTCCCGTAGCACGGACTACTGCAGCAACTTTCCTGCTCCACTAGTGGGCTGGTCTAGACCACTTTCCTGTGTACTCGAGCCACTGCAGTAACTGTCCTGCTCCACTCGGGGGCTGGTCCGGACCACTGGTCCGAAGTGTCTCGAGACAGTGAAATTTTGCGGTCTTCACTGGCCTTGCCCCAAGATACGGTCTCGGAACCACTGACTGTACAATCCATGCTCGGAATACTGCAATTACATTGTAAATGCCTGCCTTACCCTCAGCATAACTGTTGGCTAAATCATTTATCTAGCCTGCCATTTTCATACATAAATTGTTATGAATGTGATTGTTCTAAATATTTGAAGCCAGTGAAATGAGATAGTTATAATCAATGAAGTCTAGCAGTATGCAGGTCGCTGCTTTTTTTTACACTGCACTACTCTGGCATATTAGTAAACTAGCTAGTGACAACTAATAAAACCCAATGAATATGAAGTGAAAAAAATAACCGATATTGCAACAGCTTATTCTAGAAAATATGAATGCTCTGGAAAGATTGTTTTTATCTAGTCTAGCTGGAGAATATTAAAAATGATCAGCAGGTTTGGAAAGTTATGTTATTAAAGCGCAGCTTGTTCATACATTGCTTTCCAGGGTTCTGCCCAGGATGTTCGGAGTGCTGAACGAAAAATTTCTGCCACCTCCTAAGATGACAATCTGCCTTCCGCGAGCTTCAAAGCATAATACACATTACTCACAAAATATGAGAGGCATAGGTTTAATCTGAGAGTTTGTATGAATATATGTAATGCGAGCGTGCTGTGCGCGTGAGCTGGAAAAAATTTTGCGACGATTTGAAAGCGAATATTGCGTCTTAGTCACCAGAGATTACTGTGTTTCCTTTATGTTCTCCAAGGTGCGTGGCGTTATGCCTCTAATTTTCATAGATAGATACCATATTCATAAATTGTTTTTCTATTTTGTATCCAAATACTTATGATTAAATCTCTGAATACGGCTTAAAGGGGACCTTTTATGATACATTTCCAAGTTTATGTTTTGATCTTGGACTCTGATCGTTCAAAGTCCAAAAAAGTGTCCTTATTTAGCTCATACTGCCATCCTGAAAAAACCCCATTTGTAGTCCATTGCAGTCTCTGCCTGAAACGCCTCGTTTGGGCGGCTCTTCCGCTATGGCCCCCCCTCCCCGTGTGCCCACTTTCTTCTGATTGGCCAGCTCTGTGGAGGGCGGAGTTGGGCGGGACGAGGCTGCAGAACGCAGTTTTCCGGGTCCGCTTCCCTAGTGTGAAACGTGAGACGCAGCTGCTATCTGATCTAAGAAATCGGCGGGGAAATGCCGCAATCAAACGCTGTACATTTGTATAGATTTAATGAAATGAACTTGTTCTGATAAACGCAGCGGCGAAAGTGGAGGACGCAGCACGAAAGTCTGGCAGCTCAAGCTTAAATTTGCTATCTACCTACGGCTACTGAGGTGAGTACAGGTGTTTCTACTCTATAGCTAGGACACAGGGAAAGCTAGAATCCACCCCATACAGACACATTTGTAGAACAGGTCGACATACCCACATGTAGTATGTTGTAAGTTGTACCGAGCATCCAAATTACAAACAAGTATAAAAAGTTAGCTTCAAATGAGGTTTATGCTCACACACCTTCTGTTGAATGTCCCCTGATATTACTCTTGCATACTTAGGACACAAACATTAGCAACAGTAACTTTGCTACGCTAGCCGCAGTGCTACAGCCACATTCAACAGGCCATCAGCTTAGATAGGGTTATGCAGTAAAGCAACTGCTTCCGCCTCTGTGAGTCGCGGACAGTCGTGACCGATACAGGCTTTATCTTCAGATATTTTACAAAGCCTGCGTTTGAGGCCAGTTGTTAGTGCTAACTATCGTTAGCGGTCCTGCTAGCCACTCGTAACACGCTAGCTTCACTTAGATTATTTGCTGTCATATCGTTACTTACAGCTTGTGGCTCCGAGCGCTTGATTGATGCAACTGCTCCAGGTTTGAGTAGCAGCTGAAACGCTTATCCAGTGTCGAATTTTCCTTTATTGACAAAGCTGTCTTTGGTGAAATACTGAGCACAAACAGCTAACGTTCCCTTTGGCCGTGGCTGTTTGCTGTCAGCAAACAAAAAAGCTTCCCATTGATTTCTGGTGGCATTTGACTTTTGGAAGAGAAATAGATGCTTTTCTTCGCGTCCAAGGATAAACGGACGAGCAGCTTTTGGAGAGATACTTTGAGAAGCAGCTGAAACGCTTATTCAGAGTCGAATTATCCTTTATTGACAAAGCTGTCTGGTGAAATGCTGAGCACAAACAGCAAACGTTCTCTTTGGCTGTGGCTACCCACTGATTTCTGGAGGCATCCTCTTTTGGAAGAGAAATAGGTGCTTTTCTTCACGTCCAAAAGTAAATGGACAAGCAGCTTTGGAAGAGATACTGACAAAACTGCACCTCAAATGATCTGCGGTTCTTCTTCTGTATTTATGGAAGTGTAGATGCTACTAAGATATAGTATGATCCGTGGTTGTTTGTGCCTGCTAGAATAGTTTCCGGTGTGGGCAGGTCCAGCGCCATGATTGGCTCTGGCTAGGTCTGTATTAATTGGACAGCACAACCTGACGTCAGGTGTTGCCCAGATCTCCTGAAGATCTCGGGACGAGCTGTTCAGAGAGGAAGTCACGTTCACGAAATCACATTCTTGGATTACGGCAAAACCCCTGTATCTTATGTTTAGAAACTTTAGAGAGGTTGAGTATGGACATCCAACATTATAACATTACTTATATGTACTTAAAGAAGGATCAGTATAATAGGTCCCCTTTAACAACTGTCATTTATGTTTCAAACATTTCTTCAGTGGCGCCCGTTGGACAGAGAACAAGGAGGGCAATAAACGTCTTTAAACTGATTATTAGTCTTGATCTGCTTTCACTCATTTTCCTTGATAAAGAATACTTTAACCCTCCCTACTCAGGTGTAGCTAATTGTCTCCGTTAAGACGAGAGGTAAAACGCGTCAAGTGAAGGCAAAAAAGTGTGCATTTCAATCGTTGTTTTCAATTTAACCATCATGAAGCGAGGGTTTGATGGCTTGCTTAGTAGGATGTGGCAAAAGTTAACGTGGAAAATCCACAGTAGTATTTTTTTTTGTGAAGGGTTACCTATTAAGGCATGTGAGGTAAACATTTTTCTTGAGTTTATTATTCACTCGCCTTGACATTGCATTAAAAGGGAAACTGTGTACCGCCGATGGATTATTCATATTGTTGGAAAACATGTTAACCAAGAGCAATGGTTAAAATCAGGTCAATAATCTCAGCCGTTTCAAGGTATGCTTTCCGCCCCCTTGGTTTTCCATCCACCAATCGCCACGGTTGTTAAACACTGATAGAATAACATGTAAAGAATGTTACTTTCCTTGACAGAGATTTTTGTAGCTTTGTTATCGTTTGAATAACAAAACTTTTCTCTCGACATGCGAAGTACAGTGCTACAGAAATCAATCACTCTGCCCCGATTATAATTGCCTGTCTTTCATTATACCCCCATTCCACAGAGCTTTCTGGCTCATCGGTCACTCGTTGGAAGCAAAGTTTATTTCTCTGATCCGATGAGGCGAAATCGTCCGATGAAGGAACTAAGCGAGCTTAGCTCCTTCATCGGACGATTTTGCCTCATCGGATCATGCCCGACAGGTTGGACAATGACCTGATAGTGAACAAACACGAATTGGATTCATCGGCCTGTGATATGATAGTCTTCCATGGGTGACCGGAAGAAATAAACTATGCTTCCGATGAGTGACCGATGAGCCAGAAAGCTCTGTGGAACGGGGGTATAAGATTGAGACAACCACACCAATCATTTCTCCACAGCCTCAGATTCAATTCGGCCGTGAGTACCCAGCACACGCAGGCTCGGATGGCGCTCGGTGCTTCCATCACTGTTGGGCAGGTTTTTCAAAATCAATGACCGCCAGTGCAGACGGGGCGCAGGTCAAAAACTAAAGTTCGCAATTCTGACAATAACAAGAAGGGGGGGAGCATATTTAGGGTCATTTATGTTTTGTTTGTAGCAATTTTATTGGACACAGGATGCATTCATTTTAACTGATCTTTGAAAAAATAGTTCCGGTCAGGAAAAGCACTATCTGGACTGAGTGGTGGATTCGGTGGATTCCGAGTGCTGGTCGGTGCATTCCAAGTGCTGGTTGGGGCCGACCACCGCCGACCAGCATTGGCAGAACCCTGGCTGTCGGCTGTTAATCTCAGTTGATTATTGTGCTTTCTTGCCGCACCATAAAAATGTAATTTTAAATAGAAGGCTATATTCGGGCAGAGGGGTGTGATACAGCTTAAAGGGGACCTTTTATGCTGATCCTTCTTTTAATACATATAAGGAATGTTATGATATTGGATGTCCATACACAACCTCTGAAAAGTTTCTAAACATAAGATACAGGGGTTTTACCGTAATCCAAGAACGTGATTTTGTGAACGTGATTTCCTCCCTGAACAGCTCGTCCCGAGATCTTCACGAGATCTGGGCAAAACCTGCTGTCAGGTTGTGCCGTCCAATTAATACAGACCTAGCCAGAGCCAATCACGGCGCTGGACCTGCCCACACCGGAAACTATTCTAGCAGACACTAACAACCGCGGATCATACTATGCCTTAGTAGCGTCTAGACTTTTGGAAATACAAAAGAAGAACCGTGCATTTGAGGTGCAGTTTTGTTAGTATCTCTCCCAAAGCTGCTTGTCCGTTTATTTTTGGATGTGAAGAAAAGCACCTATTTCTCTTCCAAAAGACGATGCCACTAGAAATCAATGGGAAGCTTTTTTGTTTGCTGACAGCAAACAGCCACGGCCAAAGGGAACGTTAGCTGTTTGTGCTCAGTATTTCACCAAAGACAGCTTTGTCAATAAAGGAAAATTCGACGCTGGATAAGCGTTTCAGCTGCTTCTCAAACCTGAAGCAGTTTCATTGATCAAGTGCTCGGAGCCACAAGCTGTAAGTAACGATACAACAGCAAATAATGTAAGTGAAGCTTGCATGTTACAGGTGGCTAGCAGGACCGCTAACGATAGTTAGCACTAACAACTGGTCTCAAACGCAGGCTTTGTAAAATATCTGAAGATAAAGCCTGGATCGGTCACGACTATTCGTGACTCACAGAAGCGGAAGCTGTAAGTTGCTTTTACGGCATAAGCTTGCCTAACGTGATAGCCAGTTGATTGTGGCTGTAGCACTGCGGCTAACGTACCCAAGTTACTGTTGCTAATGTTTGTGTCCTACATATGCTAGAGTAATATCAGGGGAAATTCAACAGAAGGTATGTAAACATAAACCTCATTTGAAGCTAACTTTTAATACTTGTTTGTAATTTGGATGCTTGGTACAACTGTCCACGATAATGGAACTTGCTGTCTGTAAAACCTATATTGCAGGGGTTTGTCTCTGTGGTTGTTATATCCGCTCGGTTACCAGCTGCTGCATGTTAGTTTGCGTGCCGTGCTACTTAAAAATGCCTCTGGTTAACTTATATGCATTAATTCTGATCGGTATGCTTGTGTTACTTCGGTAAGCATCAATGTGGCAGTTTCATCATAGCGTTGCCCGATTGTAGCCACTATAGTTGAAGCTAACCGGAGAGGTGGTGTTTGTGTCTGCAAAGTTGGGCTGAAAAGGCTGCAGTTGGACCAGACGTAGGTTTTGCAGAGCTTGGGATACGTGTTTGGGTTTGTTTACGGCTGCCTGTGATCGCTTCACTTATCCATGACCGGGATCAGCCGGATACTTCACCAATATCTGGGCTTGCTCTCTGATGCTACCGTGAAAGCATTCGCGGAACGCACAAGCTATAACGTGTCTGGTATAACAAACGATTTCTCTGCACTGCTATGGCATAATTTCATCCCCCTTTAGAAACTGTTCTGGCTAATACATAAGCAACTGTCCACGCTAACGGAACTTACGGTCTGTAAAACCTGTATTATGTTCATAACATAACCGGAGCTCTCTCTTGCTGTCGCGTACTATCCATAAAGCTGCTTTCACATCGGACGCGAAACAAATTTTTTGCCGGACAGATTACATTCAAAGTCAATGCAAAGACACGAATTCACGCATTATTGGCGCGTTAAGCCGCTTTCACACTGGATGCGAAATGAATTTTTCGCGCGACAGATTACATTCAAAGCAGTGGCGTAGCCAGCGGGGGTGCTAAGACACATCCCTTTTTGACCGCAACTAGCAGTTCTCAATCATTTTCCTTTATTGACACGTTTTCCAATTATCTTAATTGGCAACTGAAGACACGGTTTCTCTCCATATGCGATCTAACAGCGATGAAATCATGGACTGCTTTTGGTTCACTTTTTGCTGCTCCTCACTGTCCATGTTTCCCTCTAAACTCAGATCCACTGGATTTCTACGGTCTCCGGTCTACACTTGGGTATGTCGACCCGTCCTAAAAATGTGTCTGTATGGGGTGGATTCTAGCTTTTCCTGAATCCTAGCTATAGAGTGGAAATACCGGCGTACTCACCACAGAAGCCGTAGGTAGATAGCAAATTCGAGTTTGAGCTGCCAGACTTTTGCACTGCGTTCTCCACTTTCGCCTCTGCGTTAATTAGAACAAGTTCATTTCATTAGATCTATACACATGTACAGCGTTTGATTGCGGCACTTCCCCGCCGATTCCTTAGCTCAGATGGTAGATGCGTCTCGCGTTTCACACTAGGGAGGTGGGCCCAGAAAACTGCGTTCTACCGAGTCCTGCCCAGCTCCGCCCTCCACAGAGCTGGCCAATCAGAAGAAAGTGGGCACACGGGGAGGGGGGGCCATAGCGAAAGAGCCGCCCAAACGAGGCGTGTCAGGCAGAGACTACAATGGACTACAAATGGGGTTTTTTGAGGATGACAGTATGAGCTAAATAAGGACCCTTTTTTGGACTTTGAACGATCAGGAGTACTCTAGGGGAATCCAAGATCGAAATATAAACTTGGAAATGCAGCATAATAGGTCCCCTTTAATGATTTTATTCTTGAAATGGAGATTTGATAAGCCTACAGCTCCGTGTAGTTAATTTTAAAATGTGGTGGCGCTTTCCGAGAAGTAATTTGGCTTCGAAAACACTAGAAAATGACGATCGTTTTACCATTCAATCCTTCCGAGCAAAGGATAAAAATGTTTAGATTTTCAGTGGGGCTGGGGGTGGAGGGGGGATGGGGGGTGTTTTAGCCATGAGCACTGTCCATCAGAAATTAGAATGGACTCCCCCCACGACTTTAATATGGCCTAATTGTGTGCTGCAACTCGTAGTACAGTACATCGACCCAGATTAGCCATGAATAACTTGGTTCAGTGTTCATAATGTGACTGTTGTTACGACCAAGCTCATAATATTTATCAGCAAACAACCTCTTGTTTTCATGGTTTTTACGCCTTCTCTTCGGAAACGGCCATCACATTTTGAAATTAGCCTATGTGAAGTTGTTATCAAAACTCAGTTTTGATGATATAATTATCGCACTGTTATAAATGGACTGAATTTTACACAAATAAATACATTGTCTCCTTGTATTTTTAACTGTCAGTAGTCCTTCGCGCATTTAACTGTGGTTTACAGTTAACATACACGGAACCTGAGTTATAATCTGATTGTAAAATCACAGTTAAAATAACCGGCAAAAAGGTGCAAGTTTATAACAGTGCGGGCTATATTTCATCCTTCTCCCAGAGTCGATCAGCCTTCTGCCTAAAATTGGGCTATATCTCTGTTCTGCTGAATGCAATCGCCACGATCTACTGAGATTAACACCTACTGAAAAGGATTCTTAGAATTTACTAATATAACCTACTTACGAGAATGACTTTTAATAAAACCAGATGAATATAAAATAATATCTCAAATTGTGTTAGCTTATGAACAAAAATCATAACGTTCTGAACAGATTATTTAGTATTTATTCAAGTTTTTTTTTTTTTTTCTGGGTCGTGAACATTGAGAAAAACAGTAGTCAGCAAGTTATGATCAAGCCAGTAAGGTTGATGAACTATAATCTCACTTTTTCAGCTAAGATTACCTCAGTAGCTACACTGTTATAAACTTGCACCTTTTTGGTAGTTATTTTAACTGTGATTTTACAATCAGTTTAAAACAGAGGTTCCGTGTATGTTAATTGTAAACCACAGTTAAATATGCGCATCTACTCACAGTTCAAATAACAAGGAGACAATACGTTAATTTAACTGCTAAATTCAGTCACTTTATGGCAGTGTGTAGGCACTTTCTCTCTCCAGTGAAAGAAACTTAATTTGAGGCAGGAGGCTAGTCTAACGATTGTTTAATTAAAATTGTATTTTATTGCAACTCCGTCTGGGCCTAATTCATTTGAAAATGCAGGGGCCGTTTCTGAAGAGAAGGGAAAAAACATGAAAACAAGGGGATGCTTGCAGATAAATGTTAAAAGCTTGGTAGTACAGTCACACTATAAACACTGACCCGAGTTATTCATGGCTAATCTGGGTCGATGTACTGTCCTCGGAGTTGCGCTAAATCATTTTACATAATTTGGCTTTTAAAGGATTATTACCCCCGCCAACGAAGTTGGAGGAGGTTATGTGATCATTACCGTTTGTCTGTTGGTTGGTTTGTTTGTAAGCAAGATTATGCAAAAAGTTACGGATGGATTTTCCTCAAGTTTGGTGGAAAGATTAAGTATTGTTTAAGGAAGAGGTGATTTGATTTTGGGAGGTCAAGGTCAAGGGCATGCAAAAGGTCAAAAAGACATTAAAAACATATTTGCGCGAAGACTACAGGACTGCATAAACACAGGGGTTCCTAGCTAATACTGGCAAAAATAACATTGAGTACATTGGCAGAGGTACTTGCACTCTCTGAGCGCAGCTGTAGTTGTAGAATGGTAAGACCATTAAGTCATTTTCTTGTGTTTTCTGTGAAGCCAAGTTACTTTTCGGAAAAAGGGCCACCGTTTTTTTTTTTTTTTTTACAATATGCTATTGTGAGCAATAGCCACTGAACTTAACAGTAAGCACTATAGTAATACATGCAGTCAGTGGTCAATCAAAGGCTCATAGCTGCCAAGAGTATCACTGATATCAATGTAGAAACTATTTATGAGTTCTTGTTTTGAAGGACTGCAGGCCATTGTCCATGATGTTTCCCACAATGCTGGCCGGAAGCTCATTCCGAGTGCGAACTGCTATGTGAATAAATGTCCTGCCTGTGGAGTGGGTTCTTGATACTGGTTCTTCTAGTGCATGACTTGGCATGGCTAGGCTGGTGTGGGTTGTGCATCTGATGGTATATGGCTGAGGTATCATCCTCTTCAGGTCTGTAGGGCACAAGCTAGTGTGCATCTTGTAGAGCAAAGCTGTGGCAGCCACCTGACATCTATGGTGAAGGGACGGTATGTTAAGTCCCAGTCTAGCCTGTTGTTCGTTCACACCAATGATGTGTAGTGAGTCTAGAAACTTTAGTGAGGTGGTAGAAGTATTTTCAAATGAATTACAGAGATGTAATCAAAGCTCCATTTCAAGAATAAAATCATTAGATTGTATCACACCCCTCTGCCTGAGTATAGCCTTCTATTGAAAATTAGGTTTTTATGGTGCAGGAAGAAAGCACAATAATCAACCAGAGTAACAGCCGACAGCAATGTATGAACAAGCTGCAATTTATTAACATAACTTTCCAAACCTGCCGACCATTTTTAATGTTCTCCAGCTAAGCTAGATGAAAATAATCTGTTCAGAGCATTCATATTTTCAAGAATAAGATGACGCAATAGCCGTTATTTCACTTTATATTTATCGGGTTTTGTTAGTCAAGTCAAGTCAATTTATTTATATAGCACATTTAAAAAACAACAGGAGTTGACCCAAAGTGCTTTACAAAAGAGGCAGGGAGAGTAAAAACATTAGGATGAAACATAGCTTAGCTTAACTTAATAAAGCTCAGAGCTAAGGCATCACAGAGGTCTAAAACAAGAAATAAAGCATACAAGAGCAAATAATAATAAAAGCAGGTACACAATTTAGAAAAGGCAAGTCATAAAATAACAAGCACTAAAAATCACACAAGAAGTAATAATAAATAAATAAAATAATGAAGGAGGGGGCCTCAGACGGAGTTAAAAGCACAGGAGAAAAGATGGGTCTTAAGACAAGATTTAAAACTAGAAATGGTGGGACATGACTTGATATGAGGGGGGAGAGAATTCCAGAGTTTGGGAGCAACTACTGAGAAAGGCCGGTCCCCTCTGGTCTTAAGGCGAGTGCGAGGGACTGCAAGAAGGTTCTGCGAGGATGACCGAAGAGATGTAGGAGCAGAATGCGGAGATAAAAGCTCAGTAATGTAAGATGGAGCTAATCCATTAAGAGCTTTAAAAACAAACAGTAAGATTTTAAAATCAATTCTGTACTGTACAGGGAGCCAGTGCAGTCAGGCTAAAACTGGAATTATGTGATCTTTTTTCCTGGTGCCTGTTAAGAATCTCGCAGCTGCATTTTGAACTAGTTGTAGTCTGGCTATGTTGGACTGACTAATACCAGCGTAAAGTGAATTACAGTAGTCAAGTCGGGAGGAAATAAAAGCATGGATCAGTGTTTCCAGATTATTCTGAGAGAGGAAGGGCTAGGTGTCACAACCTGGTTTACTAATATGCCAGATTAGTGCAGTAGAAAAAGCGGCGAGCTGCATATTGCTAGACTACATTGATTGTAACTAGCTGGTTTTACCAGCTTCAAACATTTTGAACAATCTCATTCATAACAATTTATTTATTAAAATGGCAGGCTAGATAAATGATTGGGCCAACAGTTATGCTGAGGGTAAGGCAGGCATTTACGATGTAATTGCAGTATTCCAAGCATGGACTGTAAAGTCATTGGTTCCGAGACTGTACCTCGGTGCAAGGCCAGTAAAGACCACAAAATTTTACTCTCGAGACTCTCCTTCAGTGGTCTGGACGCGAATTTATTTTTCCTGAACCTTTCAGGCAGTATGGTAGACTCTTGTCCAATCAGAGATCGGCGCGAACATGACGTCATGTATATTATTCAAGTATCAGAAGTTGTATGGCTTTGTATTTGACAGTTGTCCACTCGCAGGGCAAGAATAATCAAGTGGCAATTGAAGACACGGCTTCTCTCCCCCATGCGATCTAACAGCGACAAAATAATGGGCTACATTCAGTACAGAAAAATAATTTAATTATAATTAGGTCTATGTACTGGCACTCATTTCAGAACTCTTCAGCGAATGATGGTAATTTTGGTGACTAGTATGTGGTTTCGTCCGTTTATATTTTCCAATCGGACAGCTGTATTTTTTTACAGCAAGTTGCGTGACCGCGCTGCAAAAACAGGTGTAAGTACTTGTCGCCGAAATTACCTTCATTCGCAAAAGAGTTATGAAATGCTGCTCTCGCTAGAGAAAAAGAAAAAAGAAATTACCGTTGCTGAGTGCCAATGCATAGACCTAATTAGTCTAACCACGCTGACAGCTTGTTAGGGGCGGAATTCAAGAACCCCTGGCTTTCGTGCAGGCTCTCTTTTCACTCTCTCTCCGCCATCGCAAACAAGAGAGCCTGCTCGCAGGCTATGCCTAGCCTACATCAATAAACATATGTAAACTGCCACTTGATGTAGACGCACGTACGTAGCCTGACAAACAATACCTGAATACATAGGCCATTGTACTACCACACTGACACTGCTTGTGTGTGTTGCATGCATGCTGGGGAGATGATGAATCGAGTGAGCCTAGCCTAGCTAGCGAGGCCTACACTTCACACTCGCAATTACCAATGAAGGTAATTCTGGTGACAAGTACGTGGTTTCGTCCGTTTACATTTTCCAATCGGACAGCTGTCTATTTTTTACAGCAACTTGTGTGACCGTGCTGCAAAAACAGGTGTGCGTACTTGTCGCCGAAATTACTTTCATTCGCAAAAGAGTTCTGAAATTCCGCTCTCGCTGGAAAAAAAAAAATAACCGTTGCTGAGTGCCAGTGCATAGACCTATTTATAATTAAATTATTTTTCTGTACTGAATGTAGCCCATTATTTTGTCGCTGTTAGATCGCATGGGGGAGAGAAGCCGTGTCTTCAATTGCCACTTGATTATTCTTGCCCTGCGAGTGGACAACTGTCAAATACAAAGCCATACAACTTCTGATATTTGAATAATATGCATGACGTCATATTCGTGCCGATCTCTGATTGGACAAGAGTCTACCATACTGCCTGAAAGGTTCAGGAAAAAAAAATTTGCGGTCTGGACCAGCCCCCGAGTGGAGCAGGACAGTTAGTGCAGTAGATCAAGCTACAAGACGGTACACAGGACAGTGGTCCGGACCGGCCCCTTAGTGGAGCAGGACAGTTACTGCAGTGGTCGGTGCTACAGGACAGTACAGTACACAAAATGTTACAGCCCCCTCTCCTAATTTCTATTCCAGCTGTGCTGAGTGTATTCGTAATGTTTCAGCACCATACTAGTAGCATGCAGAGCATGTTTGGGGCAAGCGCAGCATTGTCCCGTATGCCACACTGCCATTTCCTCCCTTTTAATGGGGTTTTAAAGTCAAACTGACGTGAATAATTTCAAGTAAAAAAAAATACAGGTCACTTTGTTAATTGACCAATTAGCGTCAAACAATAGGGGTCACTAGAAACTGTTGGAAATTTCCAGAAGGAATTCACATTCCTCTAGCAAACAAGAGGTGGCTTCAGACTGAAGTAGGTCCTTGCTTTATCCAGAGTGACAGATGCTGACAGAAGGTAAGTTCTTTAATTCAAAGTACGCAAAGCCTTTACTCAAGTAAAACATCCAAGAATGTACAATATCCCCCTCCGGATCACCTATTTCAGGGTGGAAACCCATGGAGACCCAGTGTGTTGGCCCAGTGTACATTCCCAGTGTAACCAGTGTTTCCAGAGAACCCCATTTAGTTCATGGCTGTTTTCTAGTTTAAACCCAATTAATGTCTTTAAGCACAGACATTTCAAAATAACTGTCACCAACGAGCAACATGCTGAAAGCAAAAAGAACAAGCAGATGAGACTAATTGACATTAAGTCATTACTGACAGTCCATGGTCACAATCTCTGGTTATGCCACTGAATCAAGCACCTTTGGCTTTTTGGGGACCATGATAATATTTAGCAGGCTTTTCATTAGAAAGCCAAGTAATAGGCGCACTGTCAGATGTAAGAGGTGTAAGGGAGGGTGAGATTTAGGAACAATAAAAAAACACATTTAAAAACTAAAAAACACACACACACTCAAAGACTTCATTTAACGTTTGAATATTAATCAGTTTTTTATATTCAAATAATACTCGACCCCTGAAATTTATTCCAACAGCCCTAGTCCTAGATCAAGTGTTAATGTTTCTGAACTTGTGCAAATTCATTTTGATTCACATTTAGGTTAGTTACTAGTTGAGTAGGAGACTTATCCTCCACCTAAACTGCAAAAAACAAATCAGAGCCTGTCAGTCATTTAATGACTACATGTACAGTAAGGGATGGTAGGAACAAGGGCAAGTGTGTCCTGTACTCCACACAATATGTTCTGTACACCACAGGTCTGTGTATCAAGTAAAAATAAGTATTTTATTTTGTTCCACAATAGTGAGAACTGTTTTAAAACACTTGTTTGTATGAATCAAACTACATACAGCTTGTTGCATTACCAAAAAATACTGATATACAGTTTTTTGTTGGAGTTTTTTAGAGTGTCCCGTATGCCACATTTTTCACTGTCCCGTAAGCCACGCTGACTTCTAATTTTCAAGATGTTATTTCTTAATAAAGAAGAATTGTTTGACTTGTACCCATGTGCTGTTAGTTGCTTTAAGGCTCTCTTTGTTTTTTATGAATGGCGAGGATAGTTTTCCACTGACCAACTCACAGACCTTTTGAGCTGAAATAATTCCTGAAAAAATTTTGAATTTTCTGCATCCCGTGCGCCACGCAGGTTTTTTCATAATATCCTCTCTGTAGTTGACATTTAATGGGAATTACCCTTGGTGGAGTTACAGTCAAGGGCCCTACATTACCATGGGGTACAATAATACTGCCAAGTTCAGTGCTTACTAAGCAGGGTCCAAAAACCTTTCTAAATGTCCCGTACGCCTTGAGTGGAATTGCCCAAATGTCTCCCATTAAGCCGCTGGGGCGCCCCCTTGGTGCCGCGGGGGGAGATATCCCGCAGTCTTCCTGATCCTGCATCAGGGATAGCTTCCTCGGAGGAACATTCAGCATGCGAGCCGGTTGATGACAGACATACATACAAACATACATACATACAAACAGAGGGCGCATTAAGCTGACCAATAAGGGACTCGCTGCACTCGCCCCAATTTAAAAAAAAAAATACTGATGCATAGATTTCTGGTTCAGTTTGCCTCCAAGAAATTTTACCAGGATATCTAAAAATTAGGACCAGAAGGATTTCTGGTTTTAGAGAAAATAATAACTGATTTAGTAAATGTGATCTCTGTACATCATGTGAATTTTGGCTGCACACTCTATTTTTACCCTTACCAAAGGTGTTGCCTGTTACCTTCAGTTTATGGGTTAGTATGTCCGCTTGTTAGCAACATAAATGGAAAATGTTATGGACATATTTTAATGAATTTCTTTGACTTTTTACCAGCGGTGTGTCTTGGCCCAACAAAGGAGTGATTTTATTTCGGAAGTGATCAGGATCAAATTCTGGATGTGGGAATTTTTTAATTACTTGTGTGATGGAATAATAATAATAACAGTGCTTGTATGTCACAGACATGTGGGGAACTACTGGGCCTTTGTGGAGGTATGCGCTCTCTGAGTGCTCTTGTTTTAAAAACTAATTCTTTGCTTTTAAAATGCAGAAACTTGGCAGTTAAACACAACGTACTGTAGAGGAGAATAAATAATAAATATTCTCGCATGTTTTTCATGCTGCTTTTGATTGGTATATTTAGTATTCATTATAATTTAATTACAAAGAACAACCAGCAATACACGTCAATTACTAGAGCCTAGTACTTAATTATATCAGGTTTGGAGAAGTCATTGGGATTTAATTAGCTGGCACTTCATTTTAAATAAGGTAATGGTGAAAATAGCTTTTTTCCTCATCTGGCTTTTAAACTGTGCATATGCTAAATGAGCTTCTCTAGACGCCTTCTATTTAGATGTGAAATCAAACAATGTGAAATCAAACGACAGGAAAAGCTGCATGGCGTATGAGTGCTTTCATGCATCTATGCTTCCAAAAAACATCTTTTTTATGTTCCTATGTCAAATGTCCTAAACCTCAATAAAATTTTGTTAACACAAAAAAGAAAGAGAGAAAAGAAAGAAATGAATAAAAGGAGCAATGTTTGCCCACTGAAAAAAGTGAAAAAGTTGTCAAGTTGGATTGAGTTGTGGAACTTTATATTAATTTAATAAGTCAAACTGGAGGAAAAAAATCTGAGATTTTTTTTAGTCGTTAGCTCCTTAAAACAGTTGTGTGGAACTGTAATTTTTAGAGTGTATGGACAGTAATTTTTCATGTGAGGAGCCACATACTTTCAATGCAAATAAAGAAATACTGTATTATTGCGTAGATATAAAACAGATAAGTGTATTCAGCATCAATTATGAGCATACAATGCATTGTAAATGGTAAATAATTGTACCTATAGGCATGGGCGCCTAACTTTGTGTAAAAGTGGGGGGGGGCAAAATCTGATCAGAGGGAAGGGTGTGCGAAAAACGCAGTGGCAATCCACCCATACCCCCAGACAAAACATATCCTAATAAATTTATTGATTACACTGGGGAACAAATGAAAAAAAAAAAAAAAAAAGGTTTTTTGGTGCCTCAGATTTTAGATTTGATGCTAGTTATATTCAATCACACCGCTGAATAAGAATATCATCTTCATTTCTTTCTAGCAGCTCTAGTTTTGAGATAATGCACTTATATTTAAATATATCAATGATAACAAGCATAGAAAGTTTCACCATTATCTGATTCCATGGATGTAATTTAATAATAAACAAATTCTAATTGTATGAAGCCTTTTTTTTTTTTTTACAAAAAGGCAACAATAATTGTAGTCATCAATGCTTGTGCCCGTTCGGTTGTATGTATAACAATTAGGAGTATATCATATGTCGAAAACCAGAGTTGATGGAGAAAAACTGATGGCATATTTAGAATCAGTGACCAAAATTTAACTAACAGGTCTAATATCTCAGATACCATGTTCCCCAGTGTTACTGCAAAGTTCCTTCACAAAACAATATTTGTCCCTTAATGTGGAAAATGTCAGCTTTAATCCAAAATAAAATTTAAAAAAAAATTTTTAATTTTAGTTAACAATGAACATTCACAGCTTACAGAATGGCTTACATTCAGCAGAAATCTCCCCACACCCCATTTTTCCATTCCCCAAAATTAAACATTTTGCATTTGATTTGTATACTGTCATGAGTCTCAATGCTATGGACCAATTCCTTAAAAGACATAAGGCAAGATAACATTTTAACAATTCTTCCCTCTTTATCATGCACTATGTTTAAAGTACAGGAAAAATCAAAGAAGCTTAGAAATTACTCCCGTTTAGATAAGCATTGTGAGAACAGTAAAAATGGAAGTCATTTCCTGAATTTTGAAGCTTTTATATTTAAGTTCCAAGTCAAAATATTTTTTTGACTGTAAGCACCAAGGCATACAATTTATTTGTAGCTTCAATGCATTTATTTAATATTTATTTATTGTGAGTGAGTGATTGCGAAACAGAAGGAGAGAGACAAGTAGGGGGTATTAACTCTTCCACAAAATAGCCTAATTTTTATCCCCCGCCGCGCGTTTAGCGCGAAGCGGGGGATATAGCATTGGGCTCCGTCCGTCCGTCCGTCACGTCCGTCCGTACGAACACGTATCGTACGGACGGCGGGGGATATTGCCATGTTAGTGGCAAACACTTGTTCATTTATGTATTAGTAATTTCTTCCCTTTGATACTGTCACATCTGATCATAAGTCTGTGAGCACTGTTTATACTCTTATTTTTTAGGAGTGCTGAGACTCAGTTTAGGTAGGCTGGACGATATGGCCAAAATTTAAATCACAATATGAAGAGTTTGTTTCCAAAATGCAGTAAGTGCCAATATTACAAAAATTGAGATAATACCATAGAGCGATAGCCCTGTGCCTCTTAAATATGGTTCAAAAAATCTGTTTTTAGAAATTCATACTATAAAATGTATTTTTTCATGGTCAAAGTTTGTGTTTTTTGATAAAATGCAATAGACATCAACAGAGAAAAAGCTGATTCACTGAAAATGAGTAAAATGGATATACTGCGTTTTGGAAACAAACTCTTCATATACTGTATATCCTAATGTTGGTCTATACGAAAGAATTCCGATATTGATATGAACCATGTTAAAGCTGCAAAAAACTTCCAAGAAGGCCCACAATGGGCATCTTTACCTAAAAACTTCTTAAAAATTAATTTGTCATGATTATGAAACCTCCTCTGTGTAGGCTATTTTATATATGACAGCCTTTTTGTTACTGCAGTGATTTTAGAAACAAAAATGTCCCCTATTCCCAGGCTAATATGGCTATAAAGTGAGTGAGTGATTGACAATCTTTGTACTCAATATCTCAAGAAGGTTCCAGCTATAACTTCTAATTTCGCACTCCAACAGATGCAGTGTAGCAGATGAGCTGATTACAGTTTGGAAGAATTTGTGAAGTTGCACCATACTTCAAAAATGTGCCAAAACGCACTGCATCCTGCAGACCTGTACAATCCAGTAGGACTGCACATTGGTTCTGTCAGTTAGCCCAAAGGATCTCAGACTCCATCCTGGGGGACCACTCTGTATGCTGGTTTTCATTCTAATCACAAATGCAACTCAAGAATTTTCGCTAAATAGTGGTCGAGCAGCCCTACAAAGGGGCTAAATTCACCTATGCTTGTGATCATGGACATCAGTGTATACAGAAAGAAAACCGTAGCTTAATAGAAAAAGCTACAGTTCCAAAAATATCGTGTTAGGCTATGTGTGGACAAGCCCAATTTAGGCCTACTACACTGAAGAGTTAATAATGATTTACTTGTCCTTAGTTAACACACAGGTTTAACAAAAAAATGCAAGTGAAAGTAAACCGCGTGTCCGAATGTTCACAAAGTACGGTGCCTTCACGAGTTTTCATGCTGAAATCATTTTTCGTACGCCAAGCAGCCTTGCATATGACACATTCACGACTACACAAGCAAGACTTGACATTTCATAGTTTTGTATTTTTATTGGCTTTTACCTCATTTTCATGCTGTATTTCTTCACAAACGCTAAACACTGCGGCTAATGAAAACGTGAGACCCGAAACCAAAGCCGGAATCGGCGAGAATAACGCATCATTCACATAAGCACGAAATCTGTGCTGACACGAAAACTGAACAGTTAAACCATACATCAGATTATTCTGTTCGGAGCTCCAGACAACGACTGCGGCGCGCAAAAACCCTGCCAATCTCAAGAAAATGAGCAGTGACCGGACCATCGGATTTTCCCTCACATTTGTCCACAGGATTTTAACTTGCATGACAGCGAAATCCCGACACAAAGCCCCTGAAACATTCGATCTCGACATTAACGTTAGCTGGCCAGTTCAACAGTTCTCTCTGGGCTTAATTAGTGTTAAGTTAACGAACACGAAGACAGCTAACGTAACTAGCTAGGAAAGGAAAAGTCATGGTGACATTAACGCACATTTACACTTTTTCCTCCAACTTTGAGGTTACGCAGTTGGTTCTTCAGAGAAAAATACCTCTAAAGGCTTTTTCCTTTTCTTAACCCATAAACTGTATAGTGTTAGCAGGGCAAATTGGCGTTTCATGGCGTTTTTAGTTGGTGGTTTATTTCGTGTCAACGAATGACGGACTGTGGCGCTTGTTCTGCTATTGCGTTAGTGCAGTGACTGCTCTGTCCTCGCAGCAGTCCAGGTTGGATATCCCACTTGGGTTGAAAAGGGGGTGGACAATAATTCAAATGTGATCATTTAAATGCAAATAAAATTAATTTATTTTGGTTTTAATTAAATATTATGCTGAATATATTCAACTAAATATTATGTAACAACGCTGTGACTTAAAAATAGCAGAAAAAAGTGGGGGGCAAATTAGTAGTTTTGCTACCCCACTTTTCAA
Source organism: Gymnothorax javanicus (assembly GCA_029692085.1). Taxonomy (NCBI): domain Eukaryota; kingdom Metazoa; phylum Chordata; class Actinopteri; order Anguilliformes; family Muraenidae; genus Gymnothorax; species Gymnothorax javanicus. The sequence goes on from CM056194.1 coordinate 138,661,122, forward strand.
AGTGAGGGGGCATTTGCCTGACTTGCATATAGGTGTAGGCACCTGTGCCTATAGGCACAAAAAGCAATGAAATGTCTTTCAACAAATCATTTATGACAATATACGCCATCTTCTCTCATGCTCTGAAAAACACATGAAGAATAATAACTTAATGGTTCGATCGAGGGTCAGTATGAACCTTCATATCAAACATTGCGGTGCTTGCATAAGGTAATATTGCCCTCAAAGCTATTTACGTATATATGAAAACATGCTTGTGCCACAGTGAGTGAGAGATTCAGGATGTCATAGCTTACTGAATTTTTGCATTTTCATACTAAAATAACTAATTCCGGTTTTGAATTATATTTGGTCTTTATTACATATGGATGAATATGGAAAATCATAAACCTCCATTAAAAATATTTTGAAAGATAGACACATCTTCATAGTAGATATTAAGTTTATAACAAATGTTCATAGGTGAACCATGTAATGTTTTACAATTTTTTTTGACGCGTTAGTTTAACTCATGCAGTAAAAGCATTAGAGTAAGCACAGTTCAGTGTGCACGCATGGTTTAGATAATTCAAATGATAAATCCTTGAGATTTACATATATTTTTAAACTTCTCCTTCACTGAAATAGCTTGCTTAATTTTGCAATGAGGAGAAAATGTGTAGAAACTTTCATCATCTTCCCAAAACCTAGAAAGAGGCTAACTTAATTGCGAGTGAAGTCAGTGCATTAACTGCATCAATTCACCAGAGTCTCAAGCTTGGAGTGAGGCCATTAGAAACACTAATGTGGTGCAAACTCAATTTAATCTTTTGATGAAGTGCACATTGTTCAAGAGATCTTTTCATCATTGAAGCTGAAGATCTTTTTCCTCCCTCACTTGGTCATGCTCAAGCCATCTAGGATTGATTTTTGTACTTTCTGGCAGCTAATAGATTGGCTCATAACTAACGGCCCCCCCAGAAAAAAGGAAATTAAATGATGATTTGCCTTCAGATGTTGGATTTTCAATCCGACCTGTTTATGGTTTATATCATTTTCAGCAACAATGAGTCCATTAGTAGTCCATCCGTTAATCAAATTTTTTGTGGTTGATTTTCAAGTGGCATTATTTATTCTGAATTTGCAGTTGTGTGAAGTACAACCCCAATTCCAAAATAGTTGGGACAAAGTGTAAATTTTGAATAAAATTAAAATGCAATGACTTTCAGTTCACATGAGCCAATATGTTATTTACAATAGAACATAGATAACATTTCAAATGTTGAAACTGAGACATTTTACATATTTATCCACAAAATGAGCTTATTTCAAATTTTTTGGCTGCAACAGGTCTCAAAAAAGTTGGGACACAGGCAAAAAAGGGCTGAAAATGTGATGGTTGATTATTCGAGACGCCAAATGCAGTGGCCGAAACGAAAGGAAGCACAGCAATACGAAGAACACAGAAACCAAACAAAGCAGGAGAGAGAGGCTCGCACTCCCAAAGGACATATATCTCGTCCAAATAAAATAAGGAAGCAAAGCCAGCCAGACAAAATGAAAAAAAGGAAAGATCTCGGAAACCGAGATCAAAAGATTAAGCACCGGACGGTGCACAAACGAGGAAGAGAGAGAGGAAAAGAGAGAAATAAACTCCCTAGCAAACTAACTAACACTTTCCTCTTTGCAGCTAATTCCTAACCAACTATCTAGCTGGAGGAGCTACGGGCTATAGTGCGAACATAACACTGACACTCTAGCAAAGGTGGCGAGGCGGAACTTGGGCTTAAATAGAGTCTGGGCGCCGCCCACAATTAATGCCAGCTGGCCAAAGAATCCGATGTGGGCAAAACGATATCGTCCCGGACGAGAGTAACAAATAAAGCTCCCAAACAAACGCCAACCTCCAAAAGCATGACAAAAAATACAATTAATATATAAGAGAATCAGATAGCAAGTAATTAAGTTAACTGGCATCAGGTGTGTAACATAATTGGCCATAAAAGGGATGTCTTAGAGAGGCTGAGTCTCTCAGAAGTAAAGATGGCTAGAGGTTCTCCAACCTGTGAAGGCTTGCAAAGGTGGCGAGGCGAAACTTGGGCTTAAATAGAGTCCGGGTGCCGCCCACAATTAATGCCGGCTGGCCAAAGAATCCGATGTGGGCAAAACGATATTGTCCCGGACGAGAGTAACAAAGAAAGCTCCCAAACAAACGCCAACCTCCAAAACCATGACAAAAAATACAATTTATATATAAGAGAATCAGCTGAAAGAACATTTAGCAAGTAATTAAGTTAACTGGCATCAGGTGTGTAACATGATTGGCCATAAAAGGGATGTCTTAGAGAGGCTGAGTCGCTCAGAAGTAAAGATGGCTAGAGGTTCTCCAACCTGTGAAGGCTTGCGTAAAAAAATTGTGGAATACTTTAAAAACAATGTTCCTCAACATCAAATTGCAAAGGCTTTGAAAGTCTCATCATCGACAGTGCATAACATCATCAAAAGATTCAGAGAAACTGGAAAAATCTCAATGCGTAAGGGACAAGGTCGAAGACCTTTATTGGATGCCCGTGATCTTCGGGCCCTCAGACGCCACTGCATCACTCACCGGCATGATTCTGTCATTGACATTACTAAATGGGCCCGGGAATATTTCAAGAAACCACTGTCCGTAAACACAGTCCGCCGTGCCATCCACAGATGCCACCTAAAACTCTATCATGCAAAAAGGAAGCCATTGTTGAGCATGATCCAGAAGCGCTGCCGTGTTCTGTGGGCCAAGGCTCATTTAAAATGGACTGTAGCAAAGTGGCAAAGTGTCCTGTGGTCAGACAAGTCCAAATTTGACATTCTTGTTGGAAATCATGGGCGTTGTGTCCTCCGGGCTAAGGAGGAGAAAGACCACCCCTCCTGTTATCAGCGTTCAGTTCAAAAGCCAGCATCTCTGATGGTATGGGGATGCATTAGTGCATATGGTGTGGGACACTTGCATGTTTTAAAAAGCACCATGAATGCTGAAAGGTATATAAAGGTTTTAGAGCAACATATGCTCCCCTGCAGACGACATCTATTCCAGGGAAGGACTTGTGTATTTCAGCAAGACAATGCAAAACCACATACTGCAGCTATTACAACAGCATGGCTTCGTAGTAGAAGAGTCCGTGTGCTGAACTGGCCTGCCTGCAGTCCAGATCTTTCACCGATTGAGAACATTTGGCACATAATTAAACGAAAAGTCCGTCAAAGGAGGCCCAAAACTCTCCAGCTGTTGGAAGCCTGTATTAAACAAGAGTGGGATCAAATTCCAATGGCTAAACTCAAGAAACTTGTCTCCTCAATGCCCAGACGCCTCCACTCTGTGTTAAAAAGAAGAGGGGATGCTACACCATGGTAAACAGGCCCCTGTCCCAACTCTTTTGAGACCTGTAGCAGCCATCAAATTTGAAATGAGCTCATTTTGTGGATAAAATTGTAAAATTTTTCAGTTTCAACATTTGCTGTGTTATCTCTGTTCTATTGTGAATAAAATACTGGCTGGTGTGATTTAAAAGTCATTGCGTATTGATTTTATTCACAATTTACACTTTGTCCCAACTATTTCGGAATTGGGGTTGGAGAAGAATATGTAATTTAGCATTGCGCTTAAGATATTTTTGTGAACTACTACTTGGTACATGCTCCTATTTGATTGTTAAAGCCCTTAAAAGCAGGACAGATAAGATTTTTTAGAAACATTTTTTTGATATTCTCTTAACAGCCTGACAGAAATCAATAAATGAAATGTTTTGCCAAAGAAAAGAAGAAAATCTGATACCTGTGGCTGCTGCAAACCTGTCGTAAACCCACAAAATCATTTCATTCGATCCGAATGAATTGATTGGACAGTTCACCCACCTGTCTACTACCTGCACACATCCTGTCTGTGCACTCCATATGCACGTCCAGAGTGTTAAACTCGGTAAATACAGCATTGGTAAAGCAGCTGGTGTCACAGCTCTCGTGTGTCCTTAATTGTCCCCCATTGCGGCTGTCCCCTTTTGTTTTCGCAGTTTGTCTCCTTTTTTAATTAATGTTTTGTCTCATCTCCTCCCTTGCTCTCCAGTGTTTTCATTCATACGCCTCATCCCTTTTGTGAAAGTGTTGTCTATATACGTTCATTGTGGAGTCAGTATAATTGCTGGATTGTCAAGCTTCACACCTGCAAAACCTTCCAGTCAGTTTTTGTCTTCCAGTATTGAGCTTAGCTCTTCTTCCACGTGTTGCGGTATATGAACGACAAAAAAAAAGAAATGTAATCACTCTTTGAAGTATAATCAATAAAACAAGCTCTCAAGCCTTAAATTTGGTATTCAGGGACCGTGTTCTTTTTCAATCCTCTGCACCTGCCTGTTCCTCTGAGCAAGTCTCCAGGATTGTGACTACATTCATGTTAAATCCTTCATTTCTACTGTCAAGGAGTCCTGCCTCTGTGAGGCGGATTCAGCTCCTGGTTTCTGCCCTGGGACGGCCACTGGCCTGGGTGCGGACATGCCCCTACCCTCCCCAGTCATTACCAAATTAGCTGGACTACCCCTCCACAGTTCTGAACCACGGCCCTTCCGTCTTCTATTACTGTATTCCTGTTAATAAATACTCCCTTGTGGATCATACCCTGAATCTGTGTTAAGTTCCTTGTCTGGATCATAACAGTTAATCCAGCCCAGGAATGGAACCAGCAGATTTGTGGCACACAGTTGATGTCTTGAGGTACCATGGGATTTGGATTGGTCAGCAAGAAGCTTAGTGCTGCCAGCTTCACCAATCCATTGGGTCTATCTCTAATCAACTGGTGGCTATCATTGACATCTCCCGTGATTTCGCTACCACTGCTCAGACTGCCAGCTCCATCCTGCAGTCACCCTACGAGAACTTAACTTACCCTCGTTCAGGCATGGGGTGATTAATTAACTTAATCGCTAACTTAACCAAGTTAAGTTAAAATCCCATTAACTTAACTAGTTAACTTTTGAGAAGGGATATTAACTTAATTGATTTTCATAGATTAACAGATCTTTTTTTCAATTTATTTTCAATTAAGTTTTGATTAACTTCATAATTTTTGCTACAATGTTGACCTGATAATGCAGACTACTTATGTATTTTTTCTAAACATCTAACTACCGCAATGATGAGATTTTGTCCTCATAATAATTATTATGGTTTTACAATGATAAACAATCTTCTCTTAAATGATGTTGTACTACACACTTACAATATGATACATTGCTGATAATATGATGACTTGTTTTCAAATGTATATATATTTGTGTATCGACAAAACTAGAAGCAGTTTAAATAAGACTTTATCTTAACACTGTACTTGTTAAGTCAATCGCCATATTTGAAAATATTGTCGATGGCATGGAAACAACAAAGTTAACTTGTAACTTAACTAGTTAACTTGTCAAAATTAACTTAACTAGCTAATTTCCAAATAGACATTAACTTAACTTAATTGATGAAATTTTAGTATTAACTTAACTAGTAAATCCAACACTTTAATCGCCCCATGCCTGCCCTTGTCGGACCCCTACGACAGCAATCCATCGACTGGCCAGTTTCCTGGCTCAATTTTCAATGATCTTCAAGCTCAACCATCTTCATTACACACTGCATGGTCCAGTGTGGCATTCAAAGTTATTCGGCTCTCCGAACGAGACAGACATTGGGCAGCCACTTGGAAACCTTTGCTACCTTCACTGAGGAGATTATGAAGATATTCAACCGCTCTCAGACCAGCCATGCTGCTGGCTGGAGGCTTCTCCAGCTCCAGCAAGGCAGCCTGTCTGCACTGCATCAATTTCCAGACACTGGCTGTCTCCATGTGCTGGGACCCTCGGACTCTCTACGGCACTCTTTTGTTCAGCCTGTCAGATCGAGTCCAGGACAAGCTGACTACCTCTGTCCTCCGCCAAAACCTAGATGGCCTAATAGACTTGGCACTGTAGATAGATGCCTGGCTGTAGGAGAGCCGGCTGGATTGGTGGGCAAGGTTATAGATACCTGGCTTGCCTGTGTGCCAAGACATTCAACATCAAGCCAAGCCTTGGAACCTATGGCAGTCATCAGCTGCTCCCAGCAGAATGGCTGCAACTTATCCTGCAGAGTATTTGCCTGCACTGCAGAAACACAAACCATAGCATTGCTGAGTGTCTTGTCCGGTGGCACTGCCCGACCTCTGAAAGACAGGTGCGATACGGAGCTGTTATTTTATTTTCTTGGTCGCTCCTTCCCATTCGTCTGACTTGGCAGGGACGCCTAATCTCCATCAAGTCACTGATGGACACGAGGTGCACAGGAACTGTATCTATCCTGGTTTCGTTTGTTGCCTGAATATTCTCACCGAACCCTTGCCAGTGCCTGTCATTGTAGAACAAGCTATGAATTCTTTGCAGAATTCTGGGTCTTCAGTAAGTGTCACTGATGAACAGTAAAAAAATAGCGTCAGGTAGCTTGCTTGTTAGGAAGTTAGGTAGCTACTTTGCTAAATTACAATTGATTCATGGGCAAACATGGATGAATTACACTACAAATGCCAAATAAGCTTTTGGAATATACTTTTTCTTACCTTTTGATTTTAGCTTTGCTAGTTATACCATGTTACTACCAGGACAGTATTGTTGGCTGCACAGTCACATTTCCTGGCTACCAACTTTGCCACCTTGCTACCTAGCATGACAGTTGTGATTATTAGGATAACTTCGGCCATCTTTATAGTATACGTTCATTGCGTTCAAATCCTTTATGCTCACTTTGTTCAAATATCGCTAATAATGTGAGTTTTTTTTTCTGGCATGTGAATAATGCATAAAGTAGTTCGATAAGGTTTGTGATTAAAACTAATAATGCACTGTGTATCACTCTACCCCCCACTCACTGCTCCTCTGCAGTCAGCAGATTGTGCATGTTTACGACTCATGGGGAGTGGCTTTGAAGCAATGCCTCAAAATGAGTGGGCATTTCTGCTTGCTTCTTTACTTTCAAAATCTGCCTTGACCTTTCTGGTTTATCTAAATGAAAGGATTGAAAATAATGCCACACAAACACCCACATAGATGTGAATTAATTATGCGCATGCTGGTTGTGGGACATATTTGCATCAATTAATAGTGTTTTCTTTCTTTATTTCTTTCTTTCCTATATTTCATTCATTGTAATGTTTAAAACCCTAGTCACACTAGAGGCAGAATGAGCCGAAATGCCGTCGGAATGAAAATTCTTTGTTTATTCCTCGATATTCGAAGTGCGTTCTAAAAATTCTGACTGCATTCTGAGTGCATTCCAAATATTCGGGCCCGTTCTTGTGGCCGGCCCGAATGTTTTGCTCATGCTCAAAACTGTCCAGGAGCATTCGAAGTGGAGAAATATCGAACGGCATTCGAAGTGTATTCTAACTGCGCTCTGACTGCATTATAAATATTCTTACGGCATTCCAACAGCATTCAAAATATTCTGATTGCATTCGAGGGAGAATCGAAACGGCAAGCCACGTCAAATCCTGCCAGAATGCGCCTCTAATGAGCCAGAATGCACCTTGAATGCATTTTGATTGCTGCAGGAATCTATTTCGATATTAAAACAATTCAGCTGGAATGTGCTTTGAATGCCGTTGGAATCTTTCGATTGCCGCTGGAATCAGTGGCGGCTGGTGAACTGGCTTAAAAATAATGATTGGTTATGACCTGTTTTCAATCATTCATTTAAATTACCATTACAGAAACTCCGAAAACTCTCAACATTATCAGGTGTGGCCAGTTTTCATTAATAACGCATACCTGTTAACTATGTGGCATATTTACGTTCCCCTGCTGTGGTCAGCAATTACTCAATCAACGGATATGGGACACTCGTGTTACATTCTAAGTACATTCTAAGTATTCGAGCTGCATTCTGTTAGAATTCTTGGACGTTCCAACCATATTCGGCGGCCATTCCGGGTGCGTTCTGACAGCATCCAAGGTGAATTTGTACAGCATCCGAGGCACCTTCCAACCAGACTTTGGGTGGAGTTCAGGCAGCTATTGAACCGCACTCGTACGGCATTCGAAATGTATTCTAAATATTCTGACTGCATTCTGACAGCATTCTAAATATTCCTACTGTGTTCCAACTACATTCAAGCTGCATTTGAGAGCTAATACACCCAGAATGTGCAAGAATAATTTGAGGCGGGTTCAAAGCGGATTCTAAGTATTCGAGTGGAATTCTTTCAAATCTGTAAGAATTTTGGTCAGTTTGAAATTCCCGCTGGAATGTTGCGCGGATTCTTCATTCTGCTTGATTCTTGCTGATTTTGAATAACTGTGACAGGGGCTTTAGTAATAGACTTCTTGTAGTTTGTCTTTGATTTTGAAATACAATTAATGACTTCAAATGAAAACAACAACAACAACAATAATAATAAATTCCCTGTGGTTATCCATGTTATCATCCCTGTGTGTAATATGCTGATCTGTTTCACGCCATTTTGTAATTGAGGCAGCAAAAAGAGTGAGGCATCAAAGTGAAGCTTCATTCAGTCCTAGCCCTAAGGAGCTCTTTGTGGAGTTCTGTTCATTTGGATTTACATTCAATAAAGCACAGCATATGCACACACAGACATACTGTATATACAGAGAGTGCAGACTCTTCAACATGGATACACGTATCTGGAGGCAGGCCTTAAAACATGTGCACATACCTGCGTGTCTCTCTGTCACTCACTCCCTGCCCCCACACACACACTCACACTCACACATGCTCGTACATACTCAGCTCCAATGCTGAAATTGAATTTCAGCCGACAAATCAATTTCAATTGGTCTAGAATTGACCTGAGCTCTCCCAAGCTGTCAGTGTATTGGTGGTGAGGAGCTCTTATTTACACAGCTCTCATTCTCTCCATTAAGCAAACCTGTCTTTTCACTGACAGTCACAGGTTCACACTGTAAATTTTGGATGTCGTATCTGGAGATTGAGACCTCACCTCTGTTAAAACACTCCATTCTAAGACTTTGAATAGCACTGGGTATTTTGCTTATTTTGCGTCCTCTTAACTGCCTGGCAACGAAAAGCAAGGCAAAAATTAAAATGGAGAAACGTGGGGAAAACGTGCTTGAAACTAAAGTGCAATAAGCACTGTGGTAAGACCTAATCAAATACTTTGATTAATGTGATCCACCTTTGCAAACAGTGTGGTGTTGATCTTTGTGAAATATTGACAAATGTAATCACTGTATGTACGGTTGTCTATAATTTACGATTTCATTTTCAGTTTGACAGTAGAACTTGGGTATTACCAGCAGCATATTTTACACTACTACATCGAAAGCCTTACTGAAATAAGAAATATCATATTTCTGCTTGACTTAAAATATTATAATTACAAATGCCGCCAAATTTGCCTAGATAAATAAAGATTATCTCTATTGGTTATTTATTATACCCAATTATTATTTTATTTTGTTACATCCTGGTGCTATAATTTAAATGTGCAGACTGATGCATTTTAAATAATCAATCTCATTCTTAAGGGTTATTTGTTTCCCTGTCTTTATTGCTTCACAGTAAACCCAGATAGAGTGATGCATTCAATTGTTTTGTGGAAACCAATTACCTCAAAAAATTATGTAAGCCAACTTTATGATCTTGTGTTCACAGTACTTAACCCTTTCAGCGCCGTAGGCAACAAAATCAGATGCTGCTGTTGAAAACCTATCAGGTGGCAGCTTGTTTAAAAGAGCTCCCCTGTGGGAGCTCTTTTAAACAAGTTGCCACATGATAGGTTTTCAATAGCTCAGGATAACTACGTTTTTATTTCCTTGAAAATGTATTCAGCGCTCAAAGGGTTAAAAACATGGTTAAAAACAACTTTTCAAACTTTTTACATTATTTTCTTTAAGTACTGTCCACACAATGCAATTACTCAATTTTTTTGAGGTAATAGGTTGCCGCAAAACATTTGAGTTCACTACACTACCTGAGTTTACAGTGTTTCTGTTCACAACCTCAGTGCCTTTGGGACTCAGTGTTTCAGAACCATGGAGAGCAGAAGTTCTGCATGTCTTTAATCCAACCATGAGCCAAATTCATCAACACCACCTCCTGACTAAAGAACTATGCCAATTCTCCAACTCCATTCTGCGTCAGACCCACTGAATCTGAAATATATATTCCTGCTTCAAGATCACGGTTAATCATTGTCTCATAGCTTGTGTAATAACAGCAAGGTATCATTCGAGGATGGCACACAGCCTGGCAAGGCTAGAGAATGATGGGATTAATCAGGACTTTTTCCCAGAATATCTCTCAGCATCCCTTCAGTTTGAATAAAACCTGGTGTAATAGCCTCCTGAGGAAAAGTGAAATAAAAACAGCGATAATAATATTCTAGCAAAATAAACCAGCAAAACTACATGTATATCTAGGTACTACCATGGTGACTAATAGTTCTATGACTTATATGATGAATAATTGAGTTATTTGATCAAACATTGTCACCAATACGATCCATATCAAGTGCGTTTAATGTGGTAGGCAAAATTAAAGTTAGCGAATATTAGGTAAGTTGTCATCAAACAAGTGCCATAGTTGCCTCATGGCCTCCTTCCACTCTACTCTTACCAAGTGTCACTTCATCACCTGACTGGCACATTGCTGTTGCAGTTTGGTGGAAACCATGCATTTGTATACATTGTGTACTGTGACGATAAAACACTGATTTGGGTTTCTTTGTTGTGGCTGAATGTGGATTTAGCTACTGCCATGGGGGCACTCTTCCCCATCCACCCTCACCTTCAGGAAAAGGAGGCAAATGTTCATGCAGAGACGAGAGTGGGGATAAAGAGATTAGGAAATTACGATGGAGGGGAGCATGTGTTAGTCTGAGTGTGTCCCTGGTCTTGATGACGAAGAGCAAAGCTCTAGTGCTTCCCCCTTGAAGAGAGATGACTTCAGCAGGGTTACAGTGTTATAAACTGGCACCTTTTTTGCCTGTTATTTTGACTGTAATTTTACAATCAGTTTATAACAGAGGTTGCGTGTATGTTAACTGTAAACCACAGTTAAATGCGCACAGGACTCTACTTGCTGTGAAAATAATGAGGAAACAATGCGTTAATTTAACTGTAAAATCCAGTCAATTTATAACAATGTAGGATCTGAGGGATGGCCTCCAACACTGCCCCTGCTCCTCTACTGTGCCAACTCCAGCACTAATGGTGCTTTTTCACTGCTCCTGCCCAGTGGCGTTTTTAAGTGTAAAAACTTGGTGGGGCAAGTGTTATGGCTCTGCCTCATGTGTGTTGTCTTTGTGCTTATTTGTGCTTGTGCTTTACTTTCGTTTTATTTTTCAGCTTTCATTCCTGCCGTCTGATGTTCGATTCTCTCTTTGCCCAAACTCCAGTGATGTCCTGTGACAGCCTTCAGCATGCCTGAGTCTCGTTGTCCAATCACGTTTCCTCTTTCGATCTCGGCTGTGGTATTTCATTTATTGCTTCCACCTGTGCTTAATTCTGGGTCTCGCTAAACTCTGAATGAATGCATTCTCTGATAGGGTAATTACTAACCCGTACTAACCAGCACTTATTTGAGGGTGTTTGTATATATTTCGTCACGTAGTATTAACCTTAATTAACTCATTAGCGAGTGCGAGTGTTTCTATCTTTTGTAATTCCTGCCTAAGCTTTCCCTGATTAACTGCGTTTAAAGCTGTGCTTTCACTCGTCACGTTTAGATTACCTCAATCTAAACTGTCTAGCTTGATTGATTGTCTTAGAGTCTTGTCTCGAGCCATTATTGTTAACCCGGTTCTCGTATAATTGTTTTATTAATCCCATGTGTTTCTGTTCCATTCGAGATTGCATTCCTCTCGTGGCTATATCTGTGGCAAAGTGAGAAGCGACATCAGACGGAACGTTGGTTACGTATTGTAACCCCAGATTCTATGAGTATGAGCGTAGCCCTTTAAGGCTGTCGCTATTGGGTTTATCCCTCTGCGCATGCGCAGCTCTGAAGATTTTCTTTCCCGCCATTGTCCTATACGATGGTCCCAATCAGGTCCGCATCCACCGTATATTACATTCGCGTGACCTGAGTTCGGCTCCCAATAACAGACAGCTTTTTCTTCAGCTGAAGGTGGTGGAACACCTGGGGCGGAAAGTTAAAGGGCTACGCTCATACTCATAGAATCTGGGGTTACAATACGTAACCAACGTTCTATTTTGTATGAGCTTTGCCCTTTTAGGCTGTCGCTATTGGGATAAAGGGCGAAGCCGGATGTAGTCTTTGCCCCACTGTGACACCAGCGTAAAAGCATTATCACACATCCGACTTACACCGCAAGCGCAGGGGTCAAAATAAACTACAACTCCACTGCGCTAGTCCCCTTTAGCGAAAAAATATGAGGCAGTGGTTTCAGCATGGACGCTAACCGGAGTTCTCGCATTTGAGAAACGGACGATTCAACCTCCGGCTGACCTACTGCATTGTAATGAATAGATCACATCCCCAATCATTCCATTCACGTTACAGACCTGCTGCTGTGACAGAGGGGGACGAAAGTTACGCATTGTAACTAGTTCCAAAAGAGAGCAGAGCAGGTTTCAGAGGCCCCTGTCCGACTCCGCATGATAACCAGCTTATGTTGGGGAACGAGCGGGGACGAACGTCACGTATTGTGACAGTCCCTCGAGCTCAACAAATAAGTGTGATGGGAGACCTGAGCATCAGCTAGTTAAGAAGCGCAGCCAACGAAAAACATCACTGCGCGAAAAGAAATCAATTCGTTTAATAGATAGACATAAAAGAAGGAACATGCAGATGTCAGCCACTGCTGCTCTCTTGAGTAGAGAAGTGGGGGAGGACAAGCTCTCGTAAAAGTGGATGAAACTCTGCAGGAGGGCGATTCCCGCAGTTTTGATTGCGCAAAAGCACTACACCGTAATAAGCTGTTTGTAGAGATATCGCTTAAGAGGAGCTTTGGCGCGCGTATTAACAATGGTAAAAACCAATACGCTGTTGGGAGGCGTGCATCGTTGCCTCCTACAGTGCCGTGGTACGCTGAAAAACTGCGGCCCTTCCCAGAGGCCAAGCCAATAATCTTTGACCTATTACAGGTAAATGACTGATCGCACCATTCAGCTGCGTCAGGGCATCCGCGTACCATGGAATTGGCCACGGTGCACCATTGAGCAGCTTTATCAGAATGGGGAACCATGACGCGCTTGTGCGCTCTGGGGCCACAAGTATAACTGACAAGTCTTCCTCTTGGATCTGTGTCAGAAGTCGGGGGATCAGTGAAATTGGGGGGAAAGCGTAAAGTAGAGCATTGGGCCACGGTCTGTGGGAGAAGGCGTCTACTCCTAGCGGGGGGTCGTCCTTAGTGCTTATCGAAAACCATAACGCACATTGAGCATCCTCCCTTGAAGCAAACAAGTCCACCTTTGCTTCTACGAACCGGTGCCATAATCTCCGAACTAGAGAGGGGTTCAGCCTCCACTTGTTCTGAGAAGGTCCTCCGCGTGACATCAGATCCGCGACCCGGTTTTGTTTTCAGGGAATATAATGTGCTCTTATTGAGCGCAGATTCAAGTGAGACCATAATAAAATGCTTATAGCAATTTCCAGAAGCCGAGCTGAGCGAACGCCGCCTTGGCGGTTTATGTAGGCTGCCGCCGTCATATTGTCTGTCCTTATTACAACGTGTTTATCTGTCAGCATCGGACCAAAGTGTTTGAGCACTTTGAGCACCGTGGACAATTCGAGGCAATTTATGTGCTGAGAGCAAGGCTGCGGCCATTTCCCCCCCACAACATGTGACTGACACATTCCACCCCAGCCTGTAAGAGACGCATCCGTGAACACCGAGATGTAAGATGTGACTCTCCCCAGGGGAACCCCCCTTGTCAGAACTCTGGGGTTATTCCAATAGGCCAAATCTGATTGCACAGATGGGGGAATAAATAACAGGCGCCTTTTCTGCCGAACTGGGTCGAGGCGAAGGCGACTGAACCACCTCTGTACTTTTCTCATGTGGAGAAGTCCCAGAGGGACGGTCGCATGACTAGCTGACATCATGCCCAGTAAGCGCATCACAGACAGAGCTGTTACCACCCTGTGAGGCTTAATGCGAGATAGGAGGAAGCAAAGTGCCTCCACTCTGGCTGGGGACAGCTTCGCATTCATGGAGATGGAATCCATGTGTACTCCTAGATAAGTTATCAATTGGGAGGGGAGGGGGGCGCTCTTTTGCCAGTTTACAGCAAAACCCAGATGAGTCATGTGACCGATCAGTTCTACTGTATGAGCGCTGCTTCCTCCTTGGAAGATGCCATTACAATCAAATCGTCCAAACAAAGAAGGACTCTAATGCCTTTCCTGCGTAGCGGTTCTAACGCCGCCTCCACACATTTAGAAAAAGTGCGTGGCGCCAGCGAATAACCGAAGGGTAGGTGATTGTATTGAAAACATATCCCTTTGAAGGAGAAACGCAAAAATTTTCTGTGTTTAGGAATGATAGGGACATCAAAATAGGCATCTTTTAAGTCGATGGATGTGAACCAATCGTGTTGACGCACATACTCCAGTACATGCTTTACTGTGAGCATGTGAAAAGGTTTTCTCGCAATTGTTTTGTTGAAAAAAGACAGGTCGAGAATCGGTCTCATTCCGCCTGACTTCTTGGGCACTAAGAAGTAGCGAAAGTAAAATCCCTCGTTCTCCTCACCCGGGGAAACTGCGGATATTACTCCCTTCCTTAACAGTTTGCCTAGCTCTGACGTCAGAGCCACCGTCTCCGATCGAGATGGCATGACAGAGTCAATCATTCCGCTAAACGGCGGAGGCGAAAACACGAACTGAAGAGTATAGCCCTTTTCTATTGTTCTTCTCAGCCATCCTTTCAAAGAACACAAGCTTTGCCACGCTGAGAGACGCTCGGAGAGCGGGCGAGCAAACGTCTGAGGGGATTTCGTGGAAATTTCTGACAGCCAAAGACGGGCCTTCTCCGCCGCTGTGCGTGAGGCACAGCATGTGGGAGAGATGGGCAGAGCCGCGTTGCTGTCATAGCCGCGGTTAGAAGCAGTATCATGCCATCTAGAGGAGCCCTCACTAGCCTGCACTTCCAAGTGGACAGTAGGGATGGGCGTGGAATGTGCGGCTAAAGTTGCGTCAGCGAGTGAGATAAACTCGCTTTCTTTAGCTTGCGAAAATATGCCATTGTCACTGAAAACCAAACTTGTGGTCTTGAGTGAATGAGGCGCTGCGCTTTCCGCTGAGCCAAGGCTGCCGTTTATATGCAATCTAGCGGATTCCGCATTGTATAAATGTGCGGCAGAGCATATTTGCGTTTGGGGATTATGTGTCCAATTAGTCGCATAAAGCTCAGAGGAGACAAAGGCAAACTGGTTAAAATGGAATTGCTTCTCATGAACAGGGAGGTGGCCCTGAAAAGGGCCATTGTAAGATGGCGGACACATAACCCTGGCTGACAGTCACTGTCTTCTCTGCTTCCGCGGTGGCTCAGGTGGTGGATTCGACCACGTGCAAGCCGGGTGAAGGAAGGGGCGCCGAGTCGTAGCGGTGGAGGGTGGAGGACGTGCAGTGGCGGGTTGGAGTGGAGCGGCCTGAGACGCAGGAGCAGCGGCGGCTGCTGGGCGCCTGTACCGACTTCGAAAATCCCTCCGATCTCGTCAAGAGCCGTGGTCGCGCTGTGGGCGAGACTCAGCACGCCCCCACTGAGTGTGCTTCTTGACTTTCTCGGCTTCCTCCATCGCCTCCTGCAGAAGAGGCCCAAACAGTCCATCAGAGCTGATAGGGCCATCCAGCAACCCCTTCCTAATCTGTTCCGGCAGATTGGAGATATTCAGCCACATGTTGCGCTGCAAAACCGTCTGCCAGGCCATAATTCTATTCTGCGCTACAGCAGTGGCCGTGCACAGGGTCAGAATCGCGGCTGTTGCCTTGCTGATGTTAGCTGCTAACTCCGGTGGCAAGGAGTTAGGTTGTGTTGCCAAGGTTGACAGGTAGGAAGCTAGCAACACAACGTTGTTCATGGCTGCAGCCGACTGAGCAGCGCACTGGTGGGACCGGTCAGTTAGACGCGCGGTCACCTGATCCCTCGGCGATGGAGGCGTAGGCTTCCGCCGTCCAAAAAACGAAGCCTTTGGGAGAAGGATGGTGGCTAGACTCTGCTCCAGAGGAGTCACAGAAGGGAATCCCTGCTGAGGCATGCCCTCGAGGACTGTGAAGGGCAAGTACCGCGTTACCGGCGCCCTTAGCTTCCCGGGTTCGGCGAAAACCTATGTTTTTAGGGGGCGCATCTCAGGGACACGCGGCCAGACAGGATTCTTCTTCTTAACCTCCTCCCCTTGAGCGTAGTAGTCACCGAAGAGCGTGTTGCTGGGTGTAGCTGGATGCTCCACTGGTACCGGAATGTTCTTCATCTTTGCCGCCTTATGAATGATCTCCGGCAAATCTTTCAGCAGTGCGGCGCATGTTGGTTGATTGTGCAGGGTAGAGGAAGACGGCCGCCGTAGCGAAACTTGCTCGTCACCACACTCCACATCCATATCCCCCAGCGGAAGGGAGAATCAGAGAGCGGAACGGAAAAGGGAGGAGAGTCAGCAGACTCTAGCCCATGATCCTCTGCCCTGGGTGACGACTGGTCTGCATATTCCGTAGCCTCTTCAACGGTGAAAGACGCCCGACCAGCCCAGGAGTCTTCATAATCCTCTTCCTGCATCACGGCAAAAGCGTCAGCCCGTCTCTGCAACTCCTGCATTGGCAGGAGGGCACAGTACGGGCACGCAGCTTGAGGAGTCAGGGCGAGGCCGGCGTGGGTCGCTCCAAGGCACGCCATGGCGAGGGATGCAGATCACTGGGCAGAATGTAGCCAGTGCGGCACGCGGGGCAGAGACGAACAGCTCTCGCAGACTTCGCAGTCTTCATTCTTCAGAACTTACGCAGTAACAAAACTGCGCTGAAGAAAAAGTGGGAGCCAAACTCAGGTCACGCGAATGTAATATACGGTGAATGTGGACCTGATTGGGGCCATCGTACAGGAAAATGGCGGGAAAGAAAATCTTCAGAGCTGTGCATGCGCAGAGGGATAAACCCAATAGCGACAGCCTTAAAGGGCGAAGCTCATACGAAATAGAAACGCTATCTTTGCTGGCAATCATTGAAAGCTAGCCAGTTTGGTCGACTGCCTCACTTAGGATTGCGTTATCGTTAAAAAAAAAAAAAAAACTCATCGCTTGCTCATTAAATAGTCTCTAGATAGGCAGATGCCTGATAAGGATGCTTTTATTTGTACAATTCATCCGGAATGAACACCACTAACGGAACACGAACGTTTCTGCCAGGTCATTCGCTATGGCTAATGCTAAATGTAGATATGCAACTTGGCTAACATTACATGTAGACTATGGGGCATGCCGATCAGAACTCTTCCCTTGTGACCCCCATATGCGCACCACCTAAATTTGGTCTTAAAATCCACAAATGAATTTATTAAATTTTATCAGTGTGTTTCCGGCATCGGGAAGTGGAGCATTTAAAAAAAAAAAAATAGTAAAATCAATGACTGAATTCATCATCGATAAAATTTATCGAAGCAAATTTCAACCAATAAAATGCTCCGTTTCGTCGATCTTTGTTGCCAAATAACGCTATCCTAAAGCTGCCGCAGTTAATTGTTCCGATTGGTGTATAAAATGTTTACATTGAAGGATATCGCCGAATGAACCAATCACGATCATTGTTAGTCAAACTCTTTTGTAATCATTATATTATTTATGTTATACAAGTTTTATTATTGTGAAAATGAAAGATTTGTATGATTATTATACAAGTTATTATTTTACAGATTTGTATAATATTCATACAAATATTATCATAGACTTCTATTCATTACAGATCCATTATTTCAGTTGTAATTTACTTGTGCAATATCTAGTTTTGATAAAAGTTAATATGTGAGTCTCAAAAATAACATTTCAAAAGGTATGTCACCAATTTACAGATAACTTACCACATCCTTGAAGAGCTTTTGGTGCCAAGAATAACCCTCTTGCTTTATACATGTATAATGATTTGATAATTACATGAACACCCCTGCTTCTAGCTTAAAACCGTGCAGATCACGGGCATCCGAGATACCTGAATTTATGATATCATTTGCTGTTTACTACGAAAACTTGTGCATTGTTTGTAAGAATTGACTGTATTTAGTTCTGACCTATGTCTGACCCTGAAGAGACTTATTATGATAATGTTGGCAGTCGTTCAGGAACTAGATTATAGTGGTTAGGCTATCAAATACTATCAGGACTGAATTTAGTCCACCCTTACACCTTACACCAAGTGTTTAGAATGTAAGCCAATGGCTGGTATTCACAAAGAATGAATATGTTTATTCCTGGAATAAAATAAATCATGGACTAAAGTTTAGTCCATCAGCTTCATTCCATAGTGGCGTATGGTGTATACAAATGTAATACACCATACACCGATATGGAATGAAGCCGCCGAGTCCTTGACTAAGTCGTATCAAATAGACTTATTCCTGGACTATTTCAAGACTTAGTTTCGATACAAATAGATTTGTTCTTGGAATTACTGTATTCCTCCTTTGTGAATACCAGCCAATGTGATCATCTGTCAAAGGACCTTTAAGGCTAAAATTTGGATGTATAAAGCTGTAAACAAAAGAAAAAGTAAAAAAAAAACTAGAACTTCTGAGACTGAAGCTGTGGTTATAATATCGTGTGTTTGTGTTTTATTGGGGAATTTTATATTTTGACAATGGTAGGTTCTGCTTATTATTGTGCAAAGGTAAAATTGACAATGGTATACATGTAGGAGACAACAATTGAACTACACGCAATAGTATCAATTTAACCATCCTATAATCCACCATAGTCGAAATCCAAAACTCCCGATTTGGATCCTGGTGAAATATAAAGGAACAATTAAGACCATTTTAAAATGTCAGTGTTTGTTTATACAACCCCAATTCCGAAATAGTTGGGACAAAGTGTAAATTGTGAATAAAATCAAAACGCAATGACTTTCAAATTACACCAGCCAGTATTTTATTCACAATAGAACACAGATAACATAGCAAATGCTGAAACTGAGAAATTTTACAATTTTATTCACAAAATGAGCTCATTTCAAATTTGATGGCTGCTACAGGTCTCAAAAAAGTTGGGACAGAGGCCTGTTTACCATGGTGTAGCATCCCCTCTTCTTTTTAACACAGAGTGGAGGTGTCTGGGCATTCAGCAGACAAGTTTCTTGAGTTTAGCCATTGGAATTTGATCCCACTCTTGTTTAATTCAGGCTTCCAGCTGCTGGAGAGTTTGGGTCTCCTTTGACGGACTTTTCCTTTAATTGTGCGCCAAATGTTCTCAATCGGTGAAAGATCAGGACTGCAGGCAGGCCAGTTCAGCACACGGACTCTTCTACGAAGCCATGCTGTTGTAATAGCTGCAGTATGTGGTTTTGCATTGTCCTGCTGAAATACACAAGTCCTTCCCTGGAATAGATGTCGTTGGAGGGAAGCATATG
Organism: Gymnothorax javanicus; assembly: GCA_029692085.1. Taxonomy (NCBI): domain Eukaryota; kingdom Metazoa; phylum Chordata; class Actinopteri; order Anguilliformes; family Muraenidae; genus Gymnothorax; species Gymnothorax javanicus. The sequence goes on from CM056194.1 coordinate 138,680,691, forward strand.
TTGCTCTAAAACCTTTATATACCTTTCAGCATTCATGGTGCTTTTTAAAACATGCAAGTGTCCCACACCATATGCACTAATGCATCCCCATACCATCAGAGATGCTGGCTTTAGAACTGAACGCTGATAACAGGAGGGGTGGTCTTTCTCCTCTTTAGCCCGGAGGACACGACGCCCATGATTTCCAACAAGAATGTCAAATTTGGACTTGTCTGACCACAGGACACTTTACCGCTCTGTTACAGTCCATTTTAAATGAGCCTTGGCCCACAGAGACCTTCAAAGCCTTTGCAATTTGACGTTGAGGAACATTGTTTTTAAAGTAATCCACAATTTTTTTTACGCAAGCCTTCACAGGTTGGAGAGCCTCTGGCCATCTTTACTTCTGAGGGACTTAGCCTCTCTAAGACATCTCTTTTATAGCCAATCATGTTACACACCTGATGCCAATTAACTTAATTACTTGCTAAATGTTCTTTTAGCTGATTCTATTTTATATTAATTGCTTTTAAAGACCTTTTTTGCCTGTGTCCCAACTTTTCTGAGACCTGTTGCAGCCATAAAATTTGAAATGAGCTCATTTTATGGATAAAAATGGAAAATGTCTCAGCTTCAACATTTGAAATGTTATCTATGTTCTATTGTAAATAACATATTGGCTCTTGTGACCTGAAAGTCATTGCATTTTGATTTTATTCACAATTTACACTTTGTCCCAACTATTTTGGAATTGGGGTTGTATTAATCTGAGATTGAAATACTCCTTTAATTCATTTAAAATACCATCATCCTGAATAAAATGGACAAAATGCAAGAAGGAATCCACAAGTGAACATTATTTTATAAAAAATCATCAAGTGAACGTTATATTCATTGAGCTTGACAATAATTCAAAACCTGATGCCACTTGCAAGTCAATATACATACCACAGAGTGAATCCCAACAGTTTACATATTAATGATATTGACTATCCGGCTTGTCTTTTTAAAAGAACTACTTGTTTTTGATATTTCACTTAGGCGGGAATTCCCGGGAAATGCTCCATGTTCTGGCATGGGAAATGTCGGTAGTGCGATAAGACATACATTCCCCATATTTTAAGACCAAATTCAGGTAGTGTGCAGGAGGGGGTCACAAGACTGGTTTTCTGGTTACATGTTGATGTCATGCCCCATAGTCTAATGGGCATGACAGCTAGCTGGCCATCACCCTTTGTAAGCAACGTGAGTTTATTGTGCTAAATTAAGTTTATCTAGCTAACTAAATTTACAGATAAAGTTTGCCATCACAGCCGTCTACAGCGACTCGATTACCTAACACGCCAGCTAGACAACTGGCTAGTTAGTGCTGTGCTTCCCATTCAGATGTTTTTATATTTTCAATGTCTCGAACAGTGTCATGTAAAATTGCGCATTAATATTTATTCTTATATGATTTTCGATCACAAATATGTCGAAATCTTTTCGGAAGACCCCTTAGTTTGGCGGAAAATAGCAGGAATTTCTCCATTGTAGTCTATGGGAAATTGAGAAGTGCGTTGCTCTTGACGCCATATTTGTTTCTTCAACTGCGTTTGTAGAAGGAAGCGGCGGCAGCCTTTCCAGTTCTATATACACTCATTGAGTGGGGCTTGGGGCTGTCAGCCCCACATGTCAACAAATTCGTGCTACCTCCACTAATACAGCCAACACTCTGAGCATGCGTACTTATATTTTCACATGTATCGTAAACATTGCATTGCGTAAGGGGGGCTAGCCCCATTCATGTGGACATGGATCAGGAGATCGGTCTGAAGCAGCAAAACAGAGACCAGTAAATCTGAACTTAAATACAAACACAAATTCTGTGCAATTTAGGAAAATACTAAATTTATAGACAATGCATTTTAGCAGATAATAAGATAATGTTTGAGAATTAATAATGTTATTTGCCTGCGGTCCTTTCTGGTGACACCAGGTGGGGCTGTGCCCCACCTGCCTCTAATGACCAGTTGTCACTGCTCCTGCCCCTCCTCAACCCTTGCTCATACACCAGTCTCGCACCACCTCTGCCCTTGCTTCTCTCCTGTACTGCCCTCACATCTCCACTGGATGGAAAGGATGGGGATGAACTAAGAACATAAAAAAAAGATTGGATTGACAGAGCTGTAAAATGATATTTTCCCCCTTCCCGATTTCATTAATTTTTGCATATCTGTCATATTCACATCTATCAGATTATTAACTCCCTAAAACCCAACGTTCCTCTAGCGGTAACACCAGGAGTTTCCATGTTGTGCAATGAGCTTCTGACCCTTAAACGCATAATTGCTGTCAATCTTTTCCTGTTTAAGCTCGCTGGATTAATGATATCACAATTTATTTTCTAAATGATCAAGACCAATATATAATCTATGACTTTTAAGAAAGTATTACAAAATGACAGATCACTGAGTGGCTACATTGACAACAGACTTAATAGTGATATTGTATGGATGGAAAAAAAACAAATAATAATAATAATAAAATTAATTAACCCAGTATTTTCTCTGAATTCCATATTCCGTTCTAGGATTTTTTTTCAGCAACCTAATTTATTTTCAGATTGCTCTTAATCATAATGTTTGCAGCATTCCAAAGAACAGGTCGCATTTGCAGGGTGGGGCAGTTGCACACTGGTTGCCGCGCCAAGCGATAATAATTAATTTATTAAATTGCCAACGCCACTTATGTCGAAGCGTTGGTAATTGAATAATTTAGTAAATTGGTTATTAGAGTATTGTGAAAGTTTGATGCATGGCATGCATTTAAAATCATTTAATATGCATGCCATGCATCAAACTTTAAGGTAGCAAAATCATTCATAAGGTCTTTACAGTCCAGCTTCTGGAAGGCAATTATCTAATTAAACAAAATCTAAACCGTATCTAAATACCACCTTCAGCAGCATTTACTACATTATATTTTACTTCATTATGGAATTTTGAGAAGTTTTAGCTAATTACCGTCCATGTAGCCTTCCTCGCTGACGTAAAGCTGGTAGTCTCAATCGTTAAAGGTAATGCAGCTTATTGGAAGCCCATTTGCTCAGTAAATTAATTCAACCTTTTGCCTGATTTTTGCTCGGAAATCGGTTAACCTGTATTATGGTGATGTCACTGGTTATAGACAGTTTTATTTTTGCATAAGCAGCCTAAACATGCGGATCTGAGTCTGCAAAACTGCATTTTTAGAAATGTTTTCTTCGGTGTATCAAGGCAATCGGATGCAGACGCGTGAAAAAAAAGAGAAAAAGAAAAACTGGTTTTTGAGCCTCAGGAATTGAGAAACTTCATAAAATGTTGACATTTTATGTTGGGTGGAGACTGATTTAATGTAACATGATGGAAATAAGATGCCTTGCACAGTTAGTTCAATGGTTTTGCATGATTCATTTATCCCCAAATACTCCCTATACTGTTATTTCTATTGTAACATTAATGTATGGTTAATTTAAAAAGTTTTTGCATTGACTATTAGAGAACTCAGTGCACATTCAGACATGCCATTTCCATCATTCATGTGATGTCAGTCGTCGCCATTTTATGACGCAGTTCAATTTCTGGTCAACTCGAAGTGGACAATCGCGTAATTTTTGGATTTACTGCCAAAATTAGGACAGTATAAGGAGACGTGGCAAGAGACAGTCCTGACGAAGGTTTTTGCCAGGTTTCAGGAGGATCCGAAATGAAGGCATGAGACAAGATCTTGGAAATTGTCTTAAAGGAGTCAATGGGATGCCCCAGTGCCAATGCTAGCCAATGTAAGTATCCAATTGCAAAATATAAACTAGCGAAGGTGTGCAGGGTCTAGGTCATACCCTTTCTGACAAAGAAAGCTTTCAACATCTGCTGTCTTCTTCTTTAAATCTTTCACATCTACTGTCATTGTATCTCAGTTGTTGGCCTAGAATCAGTCTGGTTAAATATAATAATCACATAAAGCAGTAAGCACTAGTAATTTATAACCATGTGGTTTTTCACAAACATACATTTTATATTTTAGTGATGTTGCAGACAGCTACTCTTTTCCCCCCCATTTTCGAGTATCATCACTGGTGCGAGCTCTTTAATGTGGAACTTTCATTTCCTTGACAAAGTTCAATCTGTCACACAGAAAAATATATATGCCTCTCTTCAATGACCAAACTGTGTTTCTCCTAATTACTTGCAGCAGAGAGAGCGTAATGCCCCAGTGAATGGAGAGCCACTGATGCTTCCGCATTTTCTATTCTGGAGACTTATCTCCCTGTGAAAATAAAAAAAGATGACAGTTTTCCTGTCATTTAAAGGAGCATGGAAATATGGCAAATTAACTCCCGGTTGCTGAGAGGAGTGCTTAGATGGGATACAGTTTGTCAAATGCATTTAAAGGGGTCCACATCATGCGCGGGAGACCAAGGTGTCAGTCAAGGCAGTTAAATCTCCATATGTGGTGGCGTGACATCCTAACATGCATAACTTCACTCATTTTCCCACCTCTCCTTCCCTTTTTTTCCAGTGTGGAAAAGGTTCTTTTATTCAAAGTTCACCAGAAGTTCAGCTTGCCTCCGTGCATGCAGTATTCATTAGACGCTTGTACATTCATCTCATAAGATTCAATTGGCCGCATTTTTTAAAGACGTTCTGCTATTTGCTTCAGTTGTTTTGTCTGTACTTTGAAGTTCAAAGAAAGGATTGACTCTTTTCCTTGGATTATATGTGATTTATGGTCTAATCCAGGTATGTTCTCTGAGGGGAAAAAAATAGCGAGATGGACCTGTACCATCGGGTCATGGATTAGCACACTTATTTTCTCCATTTGAAAAATGAAAATGTAAAAAATCGATAAAAATGTCCAAAATGCAGTTACAGATAGTTCTTGACTCTTATGGAGACATGTAAAATTTACATGTGCAAACAGTAAAAAAAGACATTTAGTCGTGTTGCACTGTCTAGACTGAGCCAGAAGTTGTAGGTATGAAATAACGGACTCAGTTCTGTGCAGTAGCACCAAGGCAAAATGATGTGTTGGGACCCCGTTGAAAGGTTATGGGCACTTTAAACTTAGTAGTCACACTGGTAGGACACATTTGAGCTCCTATTTGCAAGTTTTGTAATTAATTAAGGTTTTCAAGAGGAGCAATTTAATATCATATGATTCAGATTCCATAATATTAGTCAAGATAATTAGAAATTTAGATTTTATACAGTTGCTTCATCCCATATTCACCATGCAATGTCTTGTTCGTGCATTGAACCTCAGTGAATCATTAGGTAGCAAGCTAGCGTTAGCTTAATTCTTCGTTTTCAATCTATGTCACAACAATATGCAAATTAGCGTTCTGTCATGTTGATTGATATGCAAACGCTTGACCTCAAGTCACGCTACAAGGCTTGCGGTATTGTGCCGAAATAATGCCTGTTTTATGCACGGTTTATGGCTGTGGTCATGATGCTACAAGAAACAAAGCATGCCACGTTGCATCGGTATCAGGGAGGAAGATCGGCTTTTAATCGCGTTTCATTTTCAAAAGTAGCAGGAATATAGGGTGGAGATTGGCAGATAAATATTGAATATTTAAATAAGAAGAATGAGCCTGCGCTTGCTTATTGGTTCCCATTGCCTTATTTGTTAAACAGACCACTTATTTCAGTAACCAGCTGATTAAAAGAAAAGGCTTGCTTACGCTCTAAAAAAACGTAGGCAAAAGTTACAGAGCATACCTCTTTTGATGCATTGTGATGCGGCAGGATGAAAATTGGGAGGTCGCTGATCAACATCGCATTTACAGCGGAAAAAATATCAGCCAGACAGAAGCGATGTTTCCACAGTGACTAACCAATGAGCAAACTATCTCCATGCGATGTTTTGCCTACATCAGCGCCTACATAGCTGTGCTGTTTGGATAGACTGTTCCTGTGAGTTAAATGCTTTGTATGCTTTGTATATCAACCAACATTGCGGGGATAAGTGACGTCACTGAAAATGAAGAATTTTAAGCAATCTAATTTTAACATGCACCTGCAAAGGAGAAATTTACGACCTCATTTCCAGAAGAATTGGGATAATGTGCAAAATGTAAATAAAAACTGCAAGTGGTAATTTGCAAATCCTAATAAGTAAAAAGATAAAATAAGTAAGTGCAAACTCATCAAATCAATATTTAAAAATAATAATAATAAACAATAGCTATTTCAAACTGTGATTTCTGCAAGACCTAATGAAGTTGGGACAAGGGGAATGTTCAGCACTGTGAACATCACTTCTCCCTGTAATAACACTCAATAGTCATTTTGGAACTGAGAAATTAGCTCCTATTCCTGCCTGAAATAGGACTTCAGTTGATCAACAGTCTGGGGTCTCTGTTGTCATGTTTGCGCTTCATAATCAGCCACATATTTTCAATGGGAGACAGGTGCGGGCTACAGGCAGCACCTGTACTCTGTAATTTTAAGGCCATGCTGTTGTTTCATACATGGAGTGAGGCTTGGCATTGTCCTGGTGGAACAAGCAAGGGCATCCCTGAGAAAGATAACGTCTGGAAGACACACATGCGTTGTTCCATAATGCAGTTGTTATCATGTCCAGAATCTTTTTCTCCACAATCCAGCTGTCCTTGCCAGTTTCTCTTTTGTTGTCCCTAATAAGCCCCTTTGTAATTACACTCTGCGTATGCACAATTTCCCTGTGTTGAACTTTCACGAAAGATCATTTGTACATTAACGCGAATTTCAGCTATTGATTGTAATGGTGAGCTCACGTTGAATAACAATATCGAGGTTGAAAATTACGCTGCACATGAGCTTAGCTCCTTTCTAGATTATCATTAACGAGAATTTGTTCGGAATTTCATACTGGTAAAGTGTAATGTACGGTTTTCAAGAATTGAGTGGATTAGATGTATAAATTTTGATGCTATCATCTTAAGCGGTGAAGTGGCTGTAGCTTCTTAATTAATGTGGGTAATTCAAATAATATGGGCCATCTAATATTTTTTATTACACCTTTTGCTGTTCATTACTAGAAGCGTGAAGGTATAGTAATTTAAACGAGGAGACAATTAAGTTGGAAGCATTTTCATTAAGTCAGTTTGCATTACGACGTATTCCTTAACACTTGTAGGCAAACATTAAGATCATGTTGTATTTGTCCGCTACTGGTAAAGCGAACTGAGTTCTTTAAGCTGGTTAATTTGAAACAGTATTAACAGGTGCATTTCCATTACATCGCGAGCAGTCCTACTGCAGCTTGCAGGTTTAACGCAAACTTTGCCCGCCAGTGTCTCCCAAAACAATGAGAACCATAGCTGATGCTCTTGCTACCAAAGCCAGCCTGACTAGCCTAATCTATAAAAAAAATATATATAGCTACAGCTAACAAACCCAATAAAACGTGTCATTTTTGCTCATCTCGTTGATTAGCGGAATGGGATTACACCATAGGCTATTAAACTTCACATTGCGGATCACTCACTGGGCATGTTTGGCATTTTTAGCACAATTTAATTGTTTAAGTGCTGGGTCATTAAAACCGAAAGCTGAATGGCCGAGTTGAGTGAATGGCGTTTATGTTCACACAGCTTTGAAATTTGTAAATTGTGATTTGAGACAGCATATGTGAATTCGCTTTCTCCAGTTTATTTCTTCAGTAATTTCTTTGATTAGTTATTTTGTTATTTAGAATAGGCTAGATACTTAACATTGTTCGAATCAAGTGAACTTCTCCTGGTTCATTCTGTATTGCGGTTTCAAAGGAAAAACAAAGCATCCCTTACGGTAGTCTGCTGGAATGGACTGTAACGTCAGAGGTTTTCTTTAAAGACGAATTAAAAGCCCAACAGATTAAATCAATTAATAGCAACAATGAAAACGAAAATAACGCTGATTAAACCCAATTCTTTATTGAATGTTATTTCCACTTTGTGTCTATTTGAGAGACGCTGTCAGAGTCCATAAGAATTTTCGATTTTACTCCAATAGAATTTCAATAACAACAATTAGCACTTTGCCTTTGTTTGTCGCAAGTTGCATGCAAGAAACACTTCGCACCTGTGTAGGCCTTTTTTTCTGCGTAAAATGGATTGATTGAGAAGGTACTAATTGAGCAACATATTGAGAAACCTGTCCTTTCAATCTCGTATCCAACACAGTTCAATACAGCTCGGGTCGGCTCTATGTACAAATGACCTTTGACATGTTGACGTCACGCAGCTCCTGTGGGTAATTACTAAGGGGCTTATTAGTTCCCATTATTTCATTATTGTCTCATGCTTTGCCCCTTCTTTTGAGCTCTCTCCCTCACCTGTTCCCTGTTGTTAATTTGTGTCTTGTGTATTTAAATTCCTGATCTACCTCTTCCCTTTGCTGGATTGTTGTTTTCCATCTTCATAGTTTTATCTAAAGAAAGCAAATAATTATTTATTAGGGAAACTTTTCCCTGAATCTGCGGTCCTGATATGTGGCTTCTCCCAGTTCCTTCTTCACCCCAGTCTGAAGGTGGACACCTGCTCTGTGCTCCTCTGGTTACTCAGCTGGCCATCCAAGTTACTAACCTCAGACCATTCCCTTCACTATGCCTATGCTTGACCTTCATTGCTCCAGTTTGCTCCCTTCTGACTTCAGACAGTCTTCTGAAAACTTTCCAGCTGAAGAGCCTTTTAAGTCAATTTCATCTGTATGTAAAGAGGCCAATTTTGGCATTATCTGTAGTCGTGTTTCAATCCAACCATTTAAATGTGCATTTTGAATTTGTGCATCAAAAAACCTGAATGGAAATGGCCAAAATGCGCATAAATTCACAATATCACATCAATTTTTTTTTTTTCTTGCGCAAGGAGCAAGTGGAAAATTTGCCATATCGATAAAGATAAATGCACTTTAGTGCAGTGGAAACAGGTCAGCGAACAAATTATGCAAATAAATGATGACGTTTAGTAACTACGTCACTGTTGCCATAGCGAGCCTTCTCCTGCGTCTCTGGACTGCTCTTAACATGGCCAAGTAAGCAAACATGACTATTATTATAAGTCTTCCAAGACCCCAGATCTAGAATATTGTTTGCTCAAAAGTTTCCATTCTCTTCTCTCTTTTGCCAATTTTGTTTTCACCACAAGCTTTGTTTACTTTTTCATTTGTCACGCTAATTGACGTCATCGCGTGCGCCATCTGCTTCTGGAGAGGCAATGGCAACTGACTAAAGAATTAGCGCCACCTAACGGCACCGACGGCTTATCTTTTGAAACAAAAGCGCTTAACTGTTGTGGATGGAAACGCAGACAAATGGGCTTTTCCTTTTGCCGCATTTACAAAAATTTGCTTAAGATTTCTGATACGGTTGGATGGAAACACAGCTAGAGATCTGTGCCTGGCTCTTGTTATGAAATGCATGACACTTGTACCCTTCTGTGTTAACTTTGCCTTCACAGATGTGCAAGTTACCCATGCTGAATGCACTAATGTAGCTTCAGACCAAGATAGAAGCTGACTTTTGTACATGTCACGGATAATAGTCAACATATTCTTTCTCCTCTTTGGCTCTGAGGGCAAGATATCTATAATTTTCAAAAAAAAAAAATTGAAAGATGGACTTTACAGACCACAGCACTCCTTTCCACTTCCCCATCAGTCCATTTCAGATGCATTTGAGCCCAAGGAAGTCAGCAGTGCTTTTGGGTGGCAATGAAATATGCAACAAACTATGTGCACTGATACAGGTTTCCTGAAGCATTTCCGAGGACATGCGGTAATGTCCGTGACAGAAGCATGTTGGTTTTAAATGCCGTGCTGTCCGAGGGCTCAAAGGTCATGTGCATCCAATACTAGTATTCGGCCTTGTCTTTTACGCGCGAAGATGGCTAAGGATTCTCCAGATTCTCCAAATGTTTTCACGATGGACTGTCAATGATGAGATCCCAAAATTCTTTGCTATCGCACATTGCGAAATGTTTTAAACTGTTTGACTATTTTCTTATGCAGCTTTTGGCAAAGAAGCAAACCTCTTGCTGATCAATCAATCAAATCAATCAAATCCTTTATTTTACCAGATAAAAACCGGTTGAGACCAAAGTCTCTTTTTCAATGGTGATCTGGCGGTATGCAGCAAGTCACAAACAAGTATTACATAAACACAACACAGTTCAAGACAATATTGACAAAACAGTACAGTATAACACAAGAACAAGGGACAGAATAGAGACTACCATCTGACAGGACAAAACTAAATATCAAAAAAAAAAAAAAAAAATCATAAGTTCTAAAAATGGCTCAATATAAAAACAGTGAAAAAATATATCTAAACAGTACGACAAGAGCAGCTAATGGGAAAGGCTTCAGAAATCTTTTGTCTGAAACTTGGTATGGAGATGGGAGCAGCAATTTTAAAATGAGTTTGAAGGTCATTCCATGACCAAGGGCCAAAGTAAAACAGACTCCTCTTACCAGCGTCAGATCGCACAGGAGGCACCTTGAATCGCAACCAGGCGTTGGATCTGAGGTTGTAAGAGTTCTGAATTAAAACAAATTTAGAGCAAATGTACTGGGGTAGTTTGCCTAAAATAGCCTTGTCTATTAAAATATACCAGTGGTGCAGCCTGCGCATAGCTAGTGAAGGCCAGCCGACTAAAGTGTACAGTGTACAGTGATGCGTCCTATAGGGCGACTTAGAAATGTATCTCAGTGCAGAATGATAGAGTGGATCGAGTTTAGCCAGGAAAGTGGGACACGCAAATCGGTAAACAGTATCGCCATAATCAAGTTGAGACAAAAATATATTATTTACTATTATTTACTGATAAATGACCAAGTCTTTTCTGACTACAAATTTTATTACCAATGATAACGTAATCACGTGTTACCTATTCACCTGTAATCTCTGGAAAGTTCAAAATGGGTGTTTTGCTGAAGATTCCACAACTTTCCCAATCTTTCCATTCCTCTCTCTCAATTATTTTGGAACAAACTGAAAGTATCAAATCTGGAATTTGCTAATACTGACAAAAGTCAATAAAACTGATATGGTGAGAGTTTGAATATTTTTTTCTTTGTACAGAATCAGAATCAGAATCAGAATCACTTTTATTTGCCAAATGCATCAATGGACACACAGGAATTTGACTTGGCATCCAGCGCTTAACATAACTAGACAGACGAACAGTAATGTGCATAGCACTAGTAAAACATGCTAAAGACATATTCAAAACAGTTAATAAATAGATAGGAATAATAATAAATAGTCAAAATTAGCCTCCCATTGAGGGGGGGTGTCAGTCATTAAGACAGCTATTTAGGAGGGAAATAGCCTTGGGGAAAAAGCTGTTTAGGTGGCGTGAGGTCCTTGTCCTGATGGCACGGTACCGCCTACCTGAGGGAAGCAGCTCAAAGATGTTGCTTGGAGGATGAGACTGATCAGCAGCAATTTTACCTGCCCTTTTCTTGACCCTGGCCTCATACAGGTCACTGATTGACAGCTGCCTCTGCCCAGTCAGCCTCTCTGCTGTGCGTACGATACGTGTACAGTTTGCAACAAAATTTTTTTATGTGCATTTTACATAGTATCCCAATTTATGTTAACTTTAGATTGCAGAAATGCGAGCCTATTTGCTAATGCAAAATAATAATAATAATAATAATAATAATAATAATAATGATAAATGCTACTGGAAGAATGTATTGAATCCTTTTTCATGAATAAGCTTGTATGCACAAATTTACATGTTTTATTCATTATTTCACACTATCCAACCATATTTAAGTTAGAGTGCACTCATTACCTACAAGCTTATCTTTTATTTTATCCTGTCGGAAATACATCTTGATTCAGTTGCTAAAAATTAAACCGATACAGCAGCAAATACAACTTGCTTCTACAATTTCATCATAAAAAGAAAAAGGATGGCAGGATCATAAAGGACATATGGTATAACCGTCTACACAGTCTTATTAATACTATGTTTTAGGGGTATTTGGAAATGATCAACAACCTAGCAGTGGTCCAACAGGAAAGAAAGTAGCAGTTGCAGAGTCTGTCATTGAAATACTTTATTGACAAGGTAGTAAACCTTTGCGAAATGTAATTAAGTGAAATGAAGGCTGCAGCAGTGATATATTGACTTTAAAATGTAACTAATTGACAAAAAATGTAATATCTTGGAGTTGCACATAGAAAAATATATGTTTATATATATTAATGGCCAATTCTAAGCATGGCTTGTATAGTACTTCTTGGCCTGCATCCTACCCCTCCTTAGACTCCGTAATGCTGAGTTCCCACCACCTGCCATCCCACCTGACTGCAACCACGGTCATTCCCTGACTGTACTGCAGCACCTTGAAAATACAACTGTAAATCTGAAAAAGTTGGTTCAAAATTAAAAGTAAAACTGAAAACAGTGATTTTTAAATTTTTTGTGACCTGCATTTCATTGAAAATTATGCAACAGCACATTATTCCATGTTTCAACACATCAATTTTATTGACTTCTCAAAATAAACCCATTTCAATTTTGATTCCTGCAACATATTTCAAAAAAAGTTTGAAAAGTTTTGACAGTCAAATATTCTCCACTCTGTAATGTTGCTATTCCCTTTCACAACATTTAACCCTTTTGCGCAGATATAGATGCCGGCATCCGTAAATTCAGAAATTTAATTCCTAAAGAATTCTGTAATTGAATTTCCAGATGTCTTGCTTCGCTGGAATAATTTTCCATAGTCTTTAGAGTTATAGAGCTATAAAGCCTAAACAGGCTCATGCATATCAGGAAAAAATTGGCAATATTTGTATTCTGCACAAAGGGGTTAATAAACAGAAAGAACACATTAAGTGATGCAGGGCCAGTTTCACAGACACAGATTAAGCTTAATCCTGGACTAAATTCAATTTTCAATAGAGGATCTCCATACAAAACTGTTTAGTCCAGATATGCTTAATCCATGTCTGTGAAACTGGCCCTATGTGTTTCAGGAATAATTGAAGACCTGGATGCAAGAAGTACTTTAGTCACAAAATAACACTTTTGAGATATTAAGGGTCAAAGTTTTGAAAACATGCTGCAGATACTTCTTTTAAAAGATAATATTCAGTGGCGCCTGCTGCTAGTCCCAGGGGTTATACAAAGTAGACAGACACGTTTTTGTGGAAAAATAATGCTTTATTACGAAAAAAACAAGAAAATCAGTTTCGGACTTTGGTACTTCTTACCATAAAATGCCTGGACTTCGGTACTTATTGCCATAAAATGCATGGACTTCGGTACTTTTACCACACAAATGCCGTTTCAATCATTTTCTGATTGCCAAACAGTCATTTTTGCTACGCTTGTCACATGACACATACTAGCAGCTGATTGGACAGTCATGGACTTAGGCACTTGTTCCTGATGACGTCAAGGACTTGAGTACTTCTGCAAAGACTTGAGTATTTCTTGCACAAAAACTCAGTAGATTCAGGGAAGGCCGTATATCAGTATTGAGGACTTGAGTACTTATATTTGGAATTTTTTGGCTTTAATTGACGCACATGACACTCTACTTTATGGTAGTAGTGTCAGCTCATTTTTTGGAAAATCTGACTTAAGTACGTCTCGCACCCAGGTCTTCAATTTTGTTCCATTCTTCCTGCAAACAAATTTTAAGATGTGCAACAGTACAACTTTGTCTTGATTGTCACATTTTGCATTTCAAAATGCACAAAACGTTCCCTCAATTGGACAAGTTTGGACTGCAGGCAGGCTAGCCCAGCACCCATACACTCTTCTTACACAGCCAAGCCTTTCTAATGTGTGTAGAATGCAGCTTTGTGTCTTGTTGAAATATGCATGGGCATCCCTTGAAAACGTGATCTTGGAAGGTAGCATATGTTGCAACAAAATTTCAGTGTACATTTCAGCATTAATGGTGCCTTTAACTGAAATACAAGTTACCCCGGCCAAGGGCACTGACACAACCCCATACCAGGACAGACCATGGCTTTTGGACTTGTTGCTTGTAACAGTTAGAGTGGTCCTTTTCTACTTTGGTCTGGAGCACACAACTTCTGTTACTTCCAAAAAGACCAGAAATATTGACTTGTCTGAGGGCAATACACATTTCCACAGTGCAGTGGTCTATTGAAGATGCCTCAGTGCGTCAGAACTTCTGGACGCTATTGACATTAGACTTTCTTTTTGTGCAGTTATGTTTATCTGATATTTGTGGATGTATTTTAGTATTTGAGAAAGGATTGCTAAACTAATCCAGAGCCAAAGTGGTTACATCACTCACAGATAAATGATGGTTCTTGATCCAGTGCCATCTGAATGATCAGCGATCACAGGCATTCAAGTTTAGGTATGTGCCCTCGTTCTTTACGCACAGAAATTTCTGTCCATTCCTCAAACATTTTAACTATGCTATGCTTTGTAAAAGGTGAAATATCCAAAATCCTTTGTATATGTCTTTGAGGAACATTATTTATAAACCTTTCAACGATTTCCGCATGCATTTTTTGGTAAATTGGCTGTTCTGAGCCAATCTTTGCTCTTGAAAGACTAAGCCTTTCCTGTTTCCTGGATGCTGCTTTTGTACCAAATCACAAGTACAATCACCTGCTGGTATGCGCTGTTTCAAATAACATCATAATTCTATTTTTTTTTTTTACCTCATTACCAGTCTTAAATTGCCCCTATCCTAAGTTTTTGTGGAATGTGGTCCAGGTTTGAATGGCAGAAACAAATCTCCTGTGATCTGGAAAAACCTAATGAGATCAGTGGCAAGGGTTCTCGCAAATGAGCAAAAACCTTTGGATTCTGGACTTTTCCTAACCGAAAAAAATACAGTCAAAAAAGAAACTTCACACTCAAAATTTCTAAATATTTTCTTGAAACTTAATACAAGAGATATTATTATTATTATTGGGGTAAATGCATTGTCAAAGACATCATGACACACAGCAACTCCGACGTGCACAAGCATGCAGCACGTGCGAGCATACATCAAGGTAAAAGCACGTTTCCTCGTGTTCCTAGTCACGTGACCTTATGAGACATGTGCAATTGAGCCCACGTTAGCACGGTAGAGTGACATCTCGGACAAACAAGTTCTTACAGTCAATTATCCGTTGATTTGCAATGCCACGACTGTCAAACATTCAACGTGAACGTGCCATTGGCATGCTGAATACGGAACGTCGGTCACTGACGCGTTGCCAGGGTTATGGGATGCAGTCGACGGACTATCCATGATCTTCAGACACGTCTCCAACGAACTGGCACCACAGCAGACCGACCTCGTTCGGGTAGACCACGATGTGACGACACAAGCAGAAGACCGACAAATCGTCTTCGTCATTTGCGTGTCGATTTCTCACTGCAACGCCCACTAGGAATGAATTGTTAAGAGGTCGTGTGACTGCCCAAACCATACGTAATCGCCTGCGCACTGCTCGTCTCCATGCATGTCGGCCATATTGTGGACCAATTTTAACCCAGTTACACCGACGTCAACGGCTTCTCTGGGCACAACGACATCTGAGATGGACTCAGCGTGATTGGAATAGGGTCGTTTTTAGTGACGAATCCAGATTCACTTTGCACTTCGCTGATGGGAGAGTTAGAGTTTGGAGGAGACGCGGTGAACATAACGCCCAGTGTTGTGTGCAGGAAGTGGACCGTTTTGGGGCGGTAGTGTTATGGTTTGGGGGTGCCTTTAATGGTCCTGCCCGTTCCGACTGATGGTCGTTCAAGGAAACCTAACTGCTGCAGGATACAGAGCTTTTGCCATTCATGGCAGCTCATGGCCCAGGTCTGACATTCCAACACGATAATGCCAGACCTCATACGGCCAATTTAACGCGGAATTTTCTTAGGAATGCTGGCATCAGTGTCATGGAGTGCCCCTCAAGGTCTCCCGACCTTAATCCCATAGAACATGTATGGGATGTGTTGGGCAGAAGACTCCGTCAAGTAAGGAACCCTCCACAGAATTTGCAGGAACTTGGTGCCATGTTGGTTCAATTATGGCGACGCATCCCCCAAGCTGTGTTCAGACGCATCATTCAATCCATGAGGAGACGTTGCGTCGCAGTTGTGAACGCTCATGGAGGGCATACGCGCTATTGACATGCTTTCATCAAGTTGTAACTTACCATTTTCACTCTCTTACATTTCCGTAGCATTTCCGGTGGAACTGGTTACATTATGAACATGATTTTTATGGTACACCGTCCTTAATGGGTACAGAATGGAATTAAATCATTATTTAAAACCACTTTTCTTGTATGTTCAACTTATCGACCTCCAAACGAGTGTGAAGTTTCTTTTTTGACTGAGTATATTAGAAACTTGATTTTGACAGTTCAAATAACACCAATAGCGAGTTTTTTAAGATTTTCACCACTCTTCATTACTGCAAATGAGGGTCGAACTCAGTTTCTCCAAGAAGTAACATATGTACGAGGTTTTTCCAGATCACAGGAGAAATGTATATTTACAAATAAAGTGAATTTGACCAGACAAAACATTCCACGTCTTGTCTTCATATTCTGTTTTGATGTGCATATCCCACACCATCCCAGCTTTTTCTGAGCTGGGGTTGTACAAAGCAAGTTATTTCCTATTACATTTCCAAACAAAAGTGCATGAATTTATTTCACCGATTTGTACTTGTAGCTTTGAGAATTAAGCTTTTATTTCCTGCACACTTGCTGTTTTGTGTTTTATGCACCTATGATATACTGTTGTGTAGGCCTGGGTAGAGCAGGGAGAGCTTGGCCCCTGTGGCGTCTCCTACAAAGACTGGTGAGGTGTATTTTACACACTTTTGTCAACTTCCTTGAAACTCTTGTGAGATGAGTACATTGAGGGCCGTATAAACAGAATACAGCTCTTCTTCCTTGAGAGGTCACCAGCAGATGCTCAAATTCCAAAGAAAGATGATAAAATTCAATTCTTTGCAATTTCTGAAAAAAAATGACATTGCTTATTGTTAACAATGCCATTTTTATAAACGTCATTTTTATTATTCTTATATGCATTTCATTGGTATTTATTACCATCTATGTTATTGGAGGGCTGTGAAAATGATTATTCCACTGAATAAACTCTCCAGTCATGTTCTAATCAGGCAGCCAGTGATTCGGGCATTTAAAATCTGAGTGCTGGCTGGGAAAACAAACAAACATTATCGTACATTAATCTGCAATCAAACAACTAACAAATCGTCCAGCCGGGCAATCAGCCTTGGGAAATGGCATTTTTGTTAGACATGGTGCTCAAGTTGCCTTCTGGGAAATGCAGTACAGTGAATTAACGCATAATAAATTGTGAGTTGCATGTTGCTGGCACTGCCTCTTGTTAGTAAGGACTTTGTATGGAGGTGAAGACTGAGGATCTTAGAAAGGGGGGAAGAACTCTACAAATCTAGTTGGACTGCCCTTTGCCTTGTGCTCACGTTTGATTGGTGCAGCTCCTCCTGTTCCCTTTAGTCACATTCTGACGAGTGCTTGGGAAACTTAGTGGCGCAGTGGTTAAGCCTGCTTGACTTCAGATAGTAAGGTCCTGAGTTTCAGTCCTTGCCACGGCCTTCATGGAGGCAAAAGCATGACTCCCACAGTGCCTCACTCCACCCAGGTGTATAATTTGGAACTAGTAAATTGTCAGTGAAACCTGACTAAGAGCTGGGGGCTAACCTGCGATGGACTAGAATCCCATCCAGAGGGAGTAGCAATACTCATCACTTCATGGTACAGAAACTGGAGTTAAGCACAGGCCTGATGAGCCACTTGGCTCAGGACAGATTTGCCTTTGCTTGAACCCTTATTGTGTGTGTATATTCGGATCAATGTAGACAAGTGGACCCTGCCCCTTTCCCCTGTAGCAACGTGCTAGGCTAGTTAGACGAATTACCAATGACCGATACAGTAGATTAACTTGCCTCCTCTATACTGAACACCAGTTTGGGCATCGGGATATCATTTATTATTCTTACTATGAAAATTCAAAATAAAAGTGATCACGAATGTGAAAGTTCTCTTTGCGTCCCTGGTTGATGGCACCTCTCCATTTGTGAGCATGAACATACACATATCTACTCGACAAGAAATGTCACAAAAATTTAAAAAGGCTAGCCTCACAGTCAGCTTTGAACTTGAGCATATTAGGTTTCAGAATCATGTAGTCCTCATC
The DNA here is from genome assembly GCA_029692085.1 of Gymnothorax javanicus. Lineage (NCBI taxonomy): Eukaryota > Metazoa > Chordata > Actinopteri > Anguilliformes > Muraenidae > Gymnothorax > Gymnothorax javanicus. The sequence continues at coordinate 138,698,848 of CM056194.1, forward strand.
AGAGACACTGACATTTCCACAATTAGGTGAAATTGAATGGCATGTATATATTAAGCATCCCTGGCATTTCCCTCAAATGATAAAATCTGTGATTTAATTCTCTGCTTCCTCCAATTAGCCTTAGCAAATGTCATGCACTGCATTACTCCTCCGGTGTGATTTTATTTTAGCTGCATGTGACTGATTTTTCTCATTCTTCAGATCCTGAAAAAAAATTTTCTAAATATATTACCATGTTATTTAGTTTTTTGGGATTTGGGTTTTTCAGCGCCAGGGTGGGCTGGTTCAACATTGTCTTTTGTTTTATGGCGGCTTCATTTACACCCCTTAAATAGCAGCAGTAGGGGACAGATGATCATAGGTCAAAAATGTCTACTCTTCAGGGTATCATTTAAAAATGTCATCATTTATTTTTTAAATTATTTTCATTGAATACCAATCATCTGAAGAACTAACCAGAATTTTGTCCCTGAACTATTAAAAACAACCAGGACTTTTGGAATTTTGAAAACTGGACTAACAATGTTACAATGCTTCGCAAAAGCATTTGCCTTATGTTAATTGTGTGCTTGCTTCAGTGAAGCAGCACACTCTATTCTCTTATTTCTTCTTCTTCTTCTTCCGGCTAAATTTGGCCGACTAACTCCTACACCGTTTAAGCTATTGACTCCGTTCAAACTTTAAAAAATTCAGCTCGTTCTGATTTATGTTGCATCGGTACAGATTTTTAATTTTCTCTTTAGTTTTTGTGATACTTAATTTTAAATGTCATTTTTTGGGGTCCTATTAAATCAAGCCATTTTTGTGCTGATTCAGTAGATTCAGCTATTTTCTGCTATTTTTTTACTCTGTCATACTTTTACCTAGAAATATCATTCAAACTGCAAAATGTTAAGTTAACCTTGTATAATTTTTTCACTGTTCAAATTTTTTGTAACTTCTATAATTTTTAAATTATATATTTTTAAAATAATTTCTGTTACAATACATACTGGGAACTTACAGCGTGGTGACGTCACTGTTAGAGTGGCGAACAGCTGTAAAGTCTTCTCTTAAACTTGCTCTAACTCCCACAGTTTTCACTCCCTATAAATATTTTTATATCCAAGTGGTAGAAAAAGTTGTGCTGGTCATGAAAATCAAACTATGCAAGATATCGGACAGACAGTTCTGGCAGTATGAGCCTGAAAGCGACGGTAGCACTTACCGAAACTCCATTAACTCCTATATTAAATCAGACAAGAAAATTCCGATTGGGAAGATGAAAGACACAGTTTTATAACTTGCTCGTGTTCCCACATTTTTGGCACTACATACACAATTTTGACATAGTTTGCTCAGCAGACTTCCATTTTGAAGATTGGATTTACTATCTTTGAGGTAGAGGCAGTAATATGTAAGAGATGCCTTAGCTAAAATCTCCATTGGACCAAATGCTTTAACCATTAACTCAAATGGCTCAGCGAAATTGTGGCATAGCGGTATTGCGGTTCAATTCTGCCCTCTGCTGGACTTTTTCCTGGCCTCAGCATTACCATTGTTCAGATTAAGATTGATACGTGTGTTAGACAAATCTCATTCTTCTGCGTCAAACTCAGTGAAACACTTTTCGGTATCGTCTTTGGTACAGTCGCTCAAACCAGCTCCAAGAGAGCACATTTAGGGCAGCAAAGACCGGTCTTTTTGCAGGGCTGGTCCATGAGAACACTTTACAGTAAAAAAATTGCAAAGCAGAAAACAATTGCTCGAGCTCCTATTCCAGTATATACAAGAAACTTTTCGCACTAGCAAGATATATTTACGACCATATCTAAAACAGGCAAAATATTGGTATCAAAATGACCGTAACTGCCATCCTTGCTAAGCCAGCAGACGTAACTTTTCCATACTCATTGAGTAGTTTAATAGTTAACGTTAGCTAGCTATTGATTATGTCTTCTGCAGTGATGGCAATTTCAACGCTTAAGTTCGACCCATTTCGAACACATTCTGTGCACTGTGTGTTCGCTAGCTTACCAGCTAATAATAGCACAGAAATAAAAAGGGAGCCATGAATAATATCACGTGTGTTAACGATATCTTGCAGCTTGCTATTATTAGCTATTTAGCTTGCGAACACAGCGCACAGAACTGAACAGAGAGCCGCGAATAGTAGCATTTGACTACTTGGCCAGGTCAGCATTGTATAGTTAGGGACTGGGGGAGACACTGACAATGAGCTATAAGCAACAACAGCTGCAGCAGTGTGTCAATGTGGCTTGCCATGTTTGCTCCGCTATAAAGCTAATTTCTCAGCATGCACTGCGTTGACCTAGATAAGCACAGAGGCATAGAGAGAAATGCGTCAACCTCATTGACTGCAATTGAACTTTTTTTTTTTTTTTTAACAGCTGGGTTGAACAAGAGTAGACTCGGTCATGATGCTGCTGAAAAGTCACAATTCCTTAAACAATTACTTTCAGCTTTAAAGTCTTGTGTTTACATTTCAGCAGTTTCTCTACATTTCTTCAGCAATTTCCTTTGCCTCTCAGTTTCCAAGCATCTTCATTTTTTAAGCTGACCTCTCCAACTTTTCTCATTAAAGCAAGCACACAGATTTTCTTCAAAAAATTTAGCCTTTTCTAGTTTCCTCTATTTTTGTTTATTGGCCACATTTAAATGTTTCAGATCATTCAACTAATTTAAATATAATATAAAGACAACATAAGTAAATGTGCCTTTTGAACGATCATTTCATTTATTGACGGAAGGAAGCTATCTGACCCTACCTGGCCTTATGTGAAAATGCTGGGCAAGCTCATGTCAGGCCTTTGATATGTCATATAAATATATGAATCTTACAATAGTGACAGAGTTAAAATATACGTAGGTATAGAACATGAGGGTTAAGCAGTGCAGCTGAAATTCAGTAATTTACAGTGAAATGCTGAAAGAATGGTCATTGGACTGCTGTGTCAGTTTTACATGCTTTTGCAGGCAATATACAGTGCTATATATTTAGAATGGCTTCATATTTGAACTCTAGCAACAATTATATGGAGCTTTGACGGAAATTTTGATAGGCCACAGAGTCAAGCTTGCTTATCGTAGGAGGCGCTACTTCCCGGAGAGTCACCTGAGTGCATTTGACTGTCATCTGACTTCGCATCACATGACTGCTTAGCCGGTAATATGTTGAGCTTATTTAAGTTTGCCTACCCGAGTAGCTGTTCCTCGGCGTGCTAGCTCAGCAATCGCTTGCATCCGAGCAGAATCTTTGGTGTAATTGGTGTCATCTGTTAAACTGTAAATTTAGAGCAGCACATGCTAATTCAGATGCAACCACGAATGCTCGACAATTCCAGTTCTCGTTTGGCAAGGCAGCACTCTCATTGTTGGTAGCTAATAATTTCTTCTACGGCAAGAATTGTGATCTGCTCACCTATTGTAAGTCGCCACTGTTCGAAAGCTCGTCTTTTCCGGGTGTCAAAAAAGCATGTGGATGCTTTAAAAATGCAGTAAGTGTATTGTGGTGCTGTCCTAAATCGGGAATGTGCCAGTTGGACCTGTACAGTATGTCTTGCAAACAAGTTCATGGAAGTTGAAAACATTTCATGGAAGTCGCAGCAGTGCTTGAACTTGTAGTGCAGTAATATTGCATTTTGTGAAGTTATCCGAGCTGCTAGTTTCTCCTCGTTTTATATTCCTGGATAAGCAAAGCTTAGGAAGGAGTTTTTGTGATGAGACTCGAGTGTCATGCACTAATCAATCAGTGTGTGGTTAGCACGACCACGGGCAGTAAGATAAATATGATCTTGGCACGGATGACTGGTCCCTAATTCACAAACCGCTTATCGAGGAGTTGTCACTTTGATTTTCTTTATATACAAGTTGCTCGCTAGTTTCTTCGCACGGTCAGGATATATGATTTGCAAGCCTAACAAAGCGCATAGTGAACTTATCTTACCGTAGCACTGAACGCGCTCATGTCTTTTATCGAAACCCTTATATCAAGTCGCGTTCTTGCTTGATACTGCATGGATTACTACAAATGATAACTTTTGGCCTTCCTGCTGGACCTAATTTATTGGGCTACAATGAAGTATTTAGAGATGGCAAATTGAAACTTCTGTAAACAACCTCTGGGACGGATGCTGCTTTTTGGTCAAGAGACTTTGTTTCAAACTGCTTGGCTTAATTTGATTGGTTAACTCTACCTCTACCTGGGTTCACGATAGGGTGGCCATTTCCATAACACCAAAAAGGAGGACACTTTGTAGGATTCAGTGAATTTGCTGGGCAAATTAGACAGATTCAAATATCGCAATATTTTGGACCAAATACCTTGATATGGGTAATTTAGGATGATATTGTGAGCATGATTTGGTGTTTCACGAAATATTTGCACAATGAGATTTTTGATAAATACTCATCAGTAATGCCTATATAATAACTAAGTGGGTAAAGTCAAATAATAGTAATATTAATAATACTAGTAATAATGCAGCCTTTAAAACCAGGAAAAAAAACTTATGTCATATCACCATATAAACATATCTAAAACCAGACACCACATCTAGTCAAAAGTAATCCCAAACCTATAACATTTAAGACCGTAGTGTACTCACCACTTAGTTGACTGTCTTTTCGATACTTTTGTCTTTTCCTGGCTGCTTCCAACAGTTCTTTGTTCACAAGGAATTTCCAGTACATGTCTGTGCACTCAGAGGTGAAACTGACACAAATCTGCGGCTCTGATTTAACACTGTCCACATCCAGACGATTTTTCTCGTTTCTCCACGCTGAGGTCATCATTGAGAAGACACGTTCAGTGCATGCATTGCTGCATGAGATGGAGAAGATGTAGGCACTGATCTTCCTCAGATTGACAAGTGGGACATCTGGTTTGGAGAAGAGTTTCAGATACTGCTCCTCACTGTTGCAACCTACCATTTCTGAAAAGCTGAGAATAGCTTCCACCATGCCATATTCCTCATAGAGTCCATCCCTATTAATGTCTTTCAGACTGCACGCCTGTACTGCATCACTGAAGTCATCAAAAGACACATCAGTTGTGAGGCCAAGCTTTGACACTTTGCTATGAAAGCTGTTCTCGGAGAAGTCATATCTTTCAGTCACATATTTTTTGGCTCTTTCATAGAAAACAATAAAATCAGCCTCACATTTCTTAGCCATGTCAGGGGTAAGCTGTTTCAGTTTGCTGTTCACAGCAAAGCCAAAAAACGTGTCTTTGAGCCTTCTCTCAAGTTTCCCTTTCAGTTCAGTCATTACCTTAAACACAGATGTTATGCTGAAGGATTTGGCCTCAAGTGCTTCGATACAGTGTGAGAACACCTTTAGAATGTGACTGAGGAAGAGAAAGTATGTCTCAGACAGTTCATTGTTTTCATCTCCAAAACATTTCCACGCTACCTTGGTACGTTCATCCTCACCCAGACTCTGGAAATAGCTGGTTAGGGGTTTCCAGTATTTCAGGATTCTGTCAACAGACGGAAGCAAAGACAACCACCTTGTGACGATGTGCCGCAGCAGATTGCATTCCTCCACTTCCACAAACACGCAGAATTCCTTCAGCTACTAGCCAAGGTGCTGAAATGGCTATGAACCTTGGGCAGAATGTTTTCAACGTCACCCAAGCCGCCTGCTGCATATCTTGTTGCATTGTGAAAAATATGGGCTAAGCAGTTTGCAGCAAGCACATCTTTTTGAGCGAGTTTCGGATTCTGATAAACACTGTTGTGCTTTCATAGTTAACACTAGCGTTGTCAGCTGCATATGCTGACATTTTTTTCACATCTCGACCAGACATCTCCAGTTTAGCCAGCAGCTGATTTGTAATAGCTTCCGATGTTTCGTTGCTATCACTAAAAATCCAACAGAGCATGCTGCATGCCCTCTTCAAAGTGAAAATATCTCAGTAGAGTGTAAAAACACTTGATTGTACCTTTGTTTGATGCATCAGTTGCCACTGAATAATGCAGGTCATTTTCTTTTGTATAATCCACATGCATCTGGTCAGAGTAGGGTGCGAGAACATTTTCACACAAGGCTTTGGCTTTTGTTTTTCCACAGGTTACCCCTTTTGCTATTGATGAGTCATTGTAGATCTCTCTGTCAACTTTTATTCCACAGTCTACACTCCTGTATGACTGATGATGTTTGACTGCATGATAGACTTCGCAAAGTTCTGCAGCAAAGATTTTGTCATCTTGAGGTGATGAAGCTTCATGGAAAAACAATAAAAGTGAAGACGCACCTGCACTTTGAGTGCTGCTTTTATGTTTGTCTGTGCCAGCATGTCTGTCGATGGCGCCTTTCCCTTTGCTGCTGATATCCACATCGCAATGACACAAGGTGCAAAAAGCATGGAAGTCGTCCTTTCTGCTTTTAGTGATGAATCCATGCTCTTTTGACCATTCGGGATTAAACGAAGTCTTCTGTTTTGGCATTTTTATGAAGCAGCAACACAGCGGTACTCCTGCCCCAAAGCCTGCCCGTCAGCGCCTTGCCTTGACACAACGTCAACAAGCCACATGGCTAATTTGGTGATGCAGAACGTACATACTTAGCCTATTTTACCAATGAAATGCCAGATATTTATTTGACACCGCTTTCAGCCAATAGTTTTTAGACCACCTGTCCAAGGGAGTGTATGTACACATAGCCTATTATTTATTTGCCAGTTTTTAAAAATTTACACCATTATATGAAGGATAAAATAGGGATGTTCGCGTCCGGCTCGAGGCTGCGACGGTGGATGGACACGTTTTTTTAAAACCGAACTGTCCGGCCTAAAACCAGACGGATGGCCACCCTAGTTCACGAACATGGCGTCTTATGGATCGCCTGCTCATGTTCAATCCGAGTTTTGCTCAACAAGCTCTAAAGTTTGGTGGATTGCGGACCCAAAGGCATTTGCCTTGTCTCAGGCCTATAAATATCAATTCATTGGCAGAACCACTACAATTTGCCTGTTATTCCCGATGAAATATTCAAAGGATGTACTTTGTGCATTGTTTTATGTATTTTTTTTTTATGCATGGTTTTGATTTGCTTCATGCTTTTGAATATCGTGGAGATAAAGCTAGAAATTTGCGAACTTGCTGTGATGTCAACGCTACCATGTTATCTTAAGTTCTACCCAGCTCCTCACAGTGCTTCAACTCCTGGTGTTCAAAAAAAAAAAAAAAAAAAAAATGCGTCAAATGACATCATTTGGGTAGTAAACACGACGGCTCGGTTGCTTCACAGATCGATTGCGTGTACACGGGTGGCTCTAAAACTAACCCCTTTGTATCTGTTGTCAGACGTGTAAGTGTCCAAAACAAATCAAACTTGAGTTTCAAAATTGCAACCTCTTGAGGTATTATTTGTACATCAGTATAATGCACATTTCGGCTCACTAAGGATTTGTATGCTTTATTAATACTGTTAATCTGGTTCAGCTCGGTTTGTCAGAACACTGACATTTCGGGCTGCTGCGGCCACATCGTTGAACTGCAACCTGGGGTTTGTCATCTGATGTTCTGCATAGTGCTTTGTGTCCTATTGTATCTAGGCGCTTACAATGGTTATAGAAGTGGAGAGTGTATTAAGCATTGCCTGCTGTTCGATTTGTCGGTTCATATATTTATAAAAAAAAAAAAGCAATTTCTCACTTATGTTTTTTTAAAGCTGTTGGTTTCTCATTAATGCTTTCAGCAACGGTATGTTTGGCACCGGAAATTGTTCATGTTAATTTTCATAATTCCATAATTTGAATAACCATGGCTGAAAATGGATTAAGAATTATTCAGATGATGGTTGCCTTACTGCTGTTAAATGACTGGACCAAATGGAGATAGCCTTGAATGTTTAAATCAATTGCTGTTATGCTGCTTGAATTCTGCTTGTTTCCAACAGTCATGCCACAATTACTCCTTCGTTAGTTATTTGTCTGTCACTAGCAGGTGCTGCCATTGGTAGCAAAGTCCAGTTAAGGTAACAGTTTGCAAATTGCGTTGCATACACCTCGTGAAAAACCCACAACAAATGCTAGCAACTGGAGTGCTCAGCAATTGTTAAATTAGTGGATGTGGTTCCAACCAAGAATTCTACCTAATGCTATGGAATGAGCAGGACTTGGTGTAGCTATTCCAGTTGGCACTGGAATTTCTGTTATCAAGCAGGTCATGTACAACCTTGTTTGTAAATGAATTGCTATCAAATTTGCATTAACTTTCCAATTACCAAAGCTCCGTGTTTTCCCCATAATTTGGCAGTAATGTATTTGCATCATTGTACACGCACTAGTACCCTAGTTTGGGTAAAGTTATGATTGCTGTGCAAGTTATCACTTGTTTAGTGAGTAAGCCTTGGGTCGCTTGACAACATCAAACTCACGTCCTCAAGATGTGGCTGATCTTGTGCACACTCATTAATGCCGTGGTGCGGCGACATGTTGCTGATACTTTACCCCACGTCAGCCAGCTAGCTTGCGCTTTGGTCATCTTCCCGTCATTTCATTCAAAATGGTTTGTTTCTGCCTGCTCAGAATGTCCTATAGCCTTTAACTGTGCTAGTTTGTTAGCCCTAAAGCCATAAAGACCACATGGTCTCTGGCTCTAAAGGAACACTGTCATTAGCCTCTTGTTAGAAATCAGTGATTTGTATGTTTGTTTTTAGCTTGTTTTTAGTTTCTGGTTTTAGTTTCTAGTTTTAAGTATGTTTCTCGTTTGTTTTTAGTATTGCTATTTATATATTTATTATATCTATTCGTAAGAGCATGTATGTTTCTGGATGATTGCTCTGTCTCTGGTCTTCAGTGTTTTCCTCCCGTTTCTGTCTCATAGCATCTTGTCTTTTTCATCACACTCTCTTCCCTGTAATTTCGGTTGGGTGTTTCCACTTCCTTCTCTCTCGCTGTTCTCATTGACTATCCGCACCTGAGAGTAGTTTAGCGAGACACGGGTGTTTAGTTAGATTAGAGTTAGAACTCCACCCGTTTCCCCTCTCTCTCCTATCACCGTCCTTGCTTTTCTAGTTCCACCTCTCTCTACAGCTGTCCTGTGTTTAGCTGGGATTCCATTTAATTAGTTTGTGTTTAAAAGACCCACTTTCCCGTAGTTTCTTGTCGACTCGTTTCTACCACAGCTCGTCTTGGTCAGTCTCGTTTCTGCTTATTCTTCTCGTTTCGATTGTTGAAAGCTCGTTTCTTGTGATTCTCCGTAAGTCTTGTATTTGATTGTTTGTATTATTGTGAGATTGCGATTTGATTGATTAGTACTTCGTTCTCCCTAATTCCCATTTTGTATCCATCTGTTTAGTATCTCCTGTGTTCTCCTTATCCCATCCAACTCCTTTTTCCTTCCCCTTCCATTCCCTTAGTTTCAACCCTCTTTGTTACTGTCTTTGTGCGGATTGATTATTCTGGTTACTGGATCATTTTGCTTGTCCCCTGACTTCGATTCTGCCCATTCTGCATATCTCTGTTTGCCTGGCTATTGATCCATTTCTGTCTTGACCATGAGCTTGGTTAATCCCAATAAACGCCCTGCCGATGCTGAACTGCACTTGGAGTCTATGCCCGTTCCTTTCAGTACGAGTCGACCAGTACAGACTCCAGCGGATACTGCTGAACTGCAGCGACTTTATCAACAACGTGAGGTCGTCATTCAGCAGCAGCATCGCGACTTGCAGGAGATGAGAGCTACTTTACAGCATCTCACCCAGGGCCCCACCCTTCCCAGTCCTGCAGTCGCACTGCAGAGGCAGCTCCCATTCGGGAGCCACGTCTTACTCCCCCGCGGGAGTATGACGGAGACCCCACCACCTGCAAAGCATTCCTGTCCCAGTGCTCGATCATATTCGAGTTACAGCCCCTAACCTTTCCTACCTCACGTTCCAGAGTGGCCTACGTCATCACACTTTTGACCGGCAGAGCAAGGGACTGGGGAACCTCAATGTGGGACGCTGGCCACCCCTGCACCCGCACCATTGAAGATTTCATGGCAGAGATGAGGGAGGTGTTTGACTGCTCCTACCAGGGGCGAGAGGCAGGAAGTGCACTACTGAGTTTACGGCAAGCTGGCTGCAGTGTCTCCGATTACGCCATTCAATTCCGTTCGTTGGCCGCCTCTACACACTGGAGCGAAGACGCCCAGTTTGATGTGTTCTACCGGGGGTTGGCAGAAAACATAAAGGATGAGTTGGCGTCCCGTGAGCTTCCACCTGATCTGCAGGGGCTCATTAGAGTGGCCATCCAGATTGATTCTCGGATCCAGCAGCACAAGAGGGAGCGCCAGAGCCATTCAGAGCCCCGGCGGTCAGACCTGCATGGTAACTTTCGATCTCCTCGGGGCGACTCTCCTATCTAGGAGACCGGCGAGCCCCGGGGGTCGGGAGAACCCATGCAGGTCGACCGTTGCCGGTTATCGCCACAAGAGCGAGCTAGGAGACTGCGCACGGGGGCATGTCTTTACTGTGGGCTGGCGGGTCATCGTATCCAGTGCTGTCCCCTACTCAAAAAGGAGGGGGTGAGAGGGAGGATTGGACAGCTGGCTCAAGATAACAATGATCCACGTAGGCTGGTTCCTGTCACTCTACTTGTTGGCAAGCGTTCATTGACTACTAATGTTTTGTTTGATTCAGGCTCAGACATCAACCTGATCGACGCCAACCTGTGCAACCAGCTCCAGCTCCAGCCCCAGAAGCTACCTACGCCGTTCCAAGCACTTGGCCTTTGTGGGCAACCGCTAAGTCAGGTGACCCAGATTACGCCCCCACTCACGCTCATTGTCTCCGGCAACCATCTGGAGCAGATCCGGCTCCATGTCATCACCTCCTCCTCTGCTCCCATCGTCCTGGGCCTCCCTTGGTTGAAACAACACAACCCCACCATCAACTGGAGGACTGGGCAGGTGGTTGAGTGGAGTACTCATTGCCTGCGTTCTTGCCTCCGCAAGCCTCCCGCCAAGCAGGACGAGGGAGGATCCAGTGAGCCCCCATTCACTCCAGATTTGTCCAAGGTCCCCAGTGAGTACCAGGATCTAGCCGAAGTCTTCTCTAAGTCTCGTGCCCTGTCTCTCCCCCCTCACAGACCCTACGACTGCGCCATCGATCTCCAATCTGGCACAGCGCCCCCTAAGGGGGGTCTCTATTCTCTGTCTCGTCCAGAGCAAGAGGCCATGGAGAAATATGTGGAGGAGTCACTGGCTGCTGGCATCATCCGTCCCTCTTCATCTCCTGCTGGCGCTGGCTTCTTTTTCGTTAGCAAGAAGGACGGATCTCTCAGGCCATGTATTGACTACAGGGGACTCAATAATATTACTATTAAGAATCGATATCCCCTTCCTTTAATGAATTCTGCTTTTGAGCTGTTGCAAGGGGCTACTATCTTCACCAAACTTGACCTACGCAACGCTTACCACCTCGTCAGGATTAAGGAAGGGGATGAATGGAAGACGGCCTTCAACACCGCTAGGGGGCACTACGAGTACCTGGTCATGCCGTTTGGTCTAGCTAACGCCCTGCTGTCTTCCAGAACCTCGTTAACGACATCCTGCATGACATGATTAATCAATTCGTTTTTGTGTACTTAGATGATATATTAATATTCTCTCGTTCTAAGGAGGAACACATACGTCATGTTCGTGCAGTCCTGCAGCGCCTCCTGGAGAACCAACTCTACGCCAAGGCAGAAAAGTGTGAATTCCACTTGGACACAGTCCCTTTCCTCGGATTTGTGGTTACTCCAGGAGGCATCCTAATGGACCAAGAGAAGGTGAAGGCGGTAAAGGATTGGGCTACCCCTACCACACGCAAGGAACTACAGTGCTTCCTAGGGTTTGCTAACTTTTACCGCCGATTCATTCGCAATTACAGTACCGTTGCTGCTCCACTGACCTCTCTGACTTCCCCCAAAGTTCCTTTTGTGTGGACCCCCTCGGCGGAGAAGGCTTTTCTGGAACTGAAACAAAGATTTACCACTGCTCCTGTTCTCCAACAGCCAGATCCTGAAAAGCAGTTCATCGTCGAGGTAGACGCCTCTAACACCGGCGTAGGGGCAGTCCTGTCGCAGCGCAATGGCAAGGATAATAAGGTACACCCTTGCGCCTTCTTCTCACGCAGACTTAGCCCAGCCGAGCATAACTATGACATCGAAATCGGGAGTTACTGGCGGTGAAGTTGGCATTAGAAGAGTGGCGTCATTGGTTAGAGGGGGGCTAAGGTTCCATTCCAGGTCTGGACCGACCACAAGAATTTGGAGTACCTCCGTGCAGCTAAGAGATTAAATTCCCGCCAATCTCGTTGGTCACTGTTCTTCGACAGATTTAATTTCACTTTAGCTTACCGCCCAGGCTCCCAGAACAAGAAACCTGATGCCCTGTCACGAAAATTTTCACCTGACGCCCCTCCCAAGGAGCCTCAAACCATCCTACCCAGTCGTGTTGTGGTGGGAGCATTAGTATGGGAATTGAGGATCGAGTCAGAAGGTCACAACCTTCTGGGGGCCACCTACTAACTGTCCCAAGAACTGCCTTTTTGTTCCAGACTGCCTCCGAGCGGAAGTTCTCCAGTGGGCCCATTCTTCCCGTCTCGCCTGCCATCCTGGTGCTAACCGGCCCTTGGCCATGCTAACTCGCAGGTTTTGGTGGCCAACGGTCCGAATAGATGTCAAAAACTTTACTACTGCTTGTCCGGTCTGCGCCCAGAACAAGGCCACCCACACTGCACCAGCTGGTCTCCTGCAACCGCTTCCGGTACCTTCCAGACCATGGGCTAATATCGCACTGGATTTTGTCACTGGCCTTCCGCCCTCCAGAGGTAACACCGTCATCCTAACCATTGTGGATCGCTTCTCCAAGGCAGTTCATCTCGTCCCTCTTCCCAAGCTTCCCTCTGCCAGAGAAACAGCAGACTTACTCGTCCAACACGTAATCAGAATGCACGGCATCCCTTCTGACATTGTCTCTGACCGTGGTCCTCAATTCATCTCACAAGTCTGGAAAGCCTTTTGCCAAACCTTGGGAATAACGGTCAGTTTAACCTCTGGTTTTCACCCGCAGAGCAATGGGCAGACAGAGAGGGCCAACCAGCAGATGGAGAGTGTCCTTCGGTGCCTCATTTCCCGAGATCAGGGGGACTGGAGCGAACAACTACCCTGGGTCGAATATTCCATCAACAGCCTTCCCACGGCTGCCTCAGGTGTGTCCCCCTTCCAAGCTTGTCTCGGTTACCAACCACCTCTGTTCCCCTCACAGGAGGTCGAAGTTGACGTTCCCAACATCCAGGAATTTCTTCAGAGGTGCCGAAGGACGTGGGAGGAGACTCGTTCCGCTCTCCTGAAAGCTGCTGACGAGATGAGTCGCCAGGCCAACCGTCGTCGCTCTGTTCCACCGCAATACAAAGTAGGACAAAAAGTTTGGCTTTCTTCCAAGGACATTGCACTAAGGACTGAAAGTCGCAAGCTAGCCCCCCGTTTCATTGGTCCTTTTGTGATAGAGAAGATCATTAACCCTGTCTCTGTTAGACTCAAACTACCAGCCTCTATGAGCCGTATCCACCCAGTCTTTCATGTGTCATGCATTAAACCTGTACTGTTTTCCATCCACACCCCTGCCCCGACCAATCCTCCTCCCCCAAGGCTCATTGATGGAGGAGAAACATACACGGTGCACAAGTTGCTGGACGTTAAATCGGCGAGAAAAGGGGTCTACAGTACTTGGTGGACTGGGAAGGATACGGCCCGGAAGAACGCTCATGGGTTCCTGCTCGTCACATTCTCGACAAGTCACTTATAAAGGACTTTCACAAAAGGACTTTCAAGCCGAAGCGTAGACCACCAAGTGGCAGTCATAGAGGGGGGGGTTCTGTTAGAAATCAGTGATTTGTATGTTTGTTTTTAGCTTATTTTTAGTTTCTGGTTTTAGTTTCTAGTTTTTAGTATGTTTCTTGTTTGTTTTTAGTATTGCTATTTATATATTTATTATATCTATTCGTAAGAGCATGTATGTTTCTGGATGATTGCTCTGTCTCTGGTCTTCAGTGTTTTCCTCCCGTTTCTGTCTCATGGCATCTTGTCTTTTTCATCACACTCTCTTCCCGGTAATTTCGGTTGGGTGTTTCCACTTCCTTCTCTCTCGCTGTTCTCATTGACTATCCGCACCTGAGAGTAGTTTAGCGAGACACGGGTGTTTAGTTAGATTAGAGTTAGAACTCCACCCGTTTCCCCTCTCTCTCCTATCACCGTCCTTGCTTTTCTAGTTCCATCTCTCTCTACAGCTGTCCTGTGTTTAGCTGGGATTCCACTTAATTAGTTTGTGTTTAAAAGACCCACTTTCCCGTAGTTTCTTGTCAACTCGTTTCTACCACAGCTCGTCTTGGTCAGTCTCGTTCTGCGCTATTCTTCTCGTTTCGATTGTTGAAAGCTTCGTTTCTTGTGATTCTCCCGTAAGTCTTGTATTTGATTGTTTGTATTGCGTTGTGAGATTGCGATTTGATTTTAGTACTTCGTTCTCCCTAATTCCCATTTTGTATCCATCTGTTTAGTATCTCCTGTGTTCTCCTTATCCCATCCAACTCCCTTTTTCCTTCCCTTCCATTCCCTTAGTTTCAACCCTCTTTGTTACTGTCTTTGTGCGGATTGATTATTCTGGTTACTGGATCATTTTGCTTGTCCCCTGACTTCGATTCTGCCCATTCTGCATATCTCTGTTTGCCTGGCTATTAATCCATTTCTGTCTTGACCATGAGCTTGGTTAATCCCAATAAACGCCCTGCCGATGCTGAACTGCACTTGGAGTCTATGCCCGTTCCTTTCACCTCTGGTCTTTGTATTAAGCCTGCACCATTGGTTTTGGGGGATAAGCAGCTTTCAGATTCATGAATAATCTTCATATTTTGCAATCATGGTATCTTTATTATTTTTATATCAACTTTGAGTACACAACATTATCTCATGGTGTATCCCCAGCACTGCTTTCAACTGCTGCTCCCCACAAATTGCCTGGTTTTGTGTTCCCTCCATGTCTGTTCCCAGTCTCCACCATTGGAACTGTCTGGTCCATGGCGTCTATCCAGCAAACTACAAATCCTGGACTGCCTGTCAAATGGACCGTTTTGCATTATGGCAACCATGAACTCATACCCTGGGCCGGTCAGAGGAGGATGGGCTACCCCTCTTAAGCCTGGTTCCTCCCAAGGTTTCTTCCTATTTTGATTCACATAGGGAGTTTTTCCTTGCCACTGTTGCCATTGGCTTGCTTTTGGGGTTTACTGAAGTGCATTGTGGCAATATTTTATTATTATTTTTAAATGTGCGATTCTAATGAAACGAAAGGTTTCTCTTGTTAAGTTAAATTATGACAACATGGCAGTTATCTCGCACGTAGTCGCTCTACATTCATCTGTGCACTCACTACCGCCTCGCACGTCACATAGAATATCTTCCTTTCACATGAGCAGGTCCTCCAGTGACACTGCATAGCTCATGCTAACTTATCCACCACTACACAACTCATAATAAAGGTTCCAATTTCTCTTTCAAACAATTGTACCAGCCATCAGGCTGTATCTACTCAGTACGCTTTATAGCATATTTCTCTTGAATCAGCTTCAACTGAAATTCTGACAGCCACTGGGATGTCACTACACATCAGGGACGTGCAGTCAGGGTAGGCAGTGACTTCTCCTTTTTTATCGCTAGATTTTGTCAACCTGTTTCCATGTACTATGCCTGATTGTCAATCAATTAATTTGACCTTTTTTTCTAGTCAATTATGCCTGTAATGATTAAGAGGTGATAGTGACAAAAAGATGAGGCTAATTTACCTTAATGCTTTGATTCGAGACTGCAAGGAAGTAAATCTTAATTAATTAGGAAAAAAACACAACTCTCTCGGTAATTCCGTAAATTGTTTTGATCTTTGGTTTATCGGATTATGAAAGAATACTGACAATAAACCCCCTATTTTTTTTTAAATGGCATTAAAAAGTACGGGTTAAAGGGGGGAAATATTATTGCAAACATATTGACCACTCATTGAACGCCACATAAGAAAGGTTTTAATATTTGTTAGTGACATTGCGTTAGCTTTCTCTAAGCAAATATAAACAAACTTGCTGTTTCGTGAGCATTTTAAGTGCGATGCACTGAGCAATAATGTCATGGATGGAACTGGCATGCCATTCTGCCGCTTAGTCTTGTAAATTAGTCAATCAATCCTCAGATTGCTAATCAAGCAAAGTAATAGAGTTATTGTTTGTTTAACGGTGAGGATTCTGCCTACCTTAAGTGACCTCCGACGGCATGTCACTGCTACACATAGTACATATCATAAAATGACATTACATTCAGCCCAGCTAAGCTCACCATTTTCCTATCTCTAAAGTTTATCCAACACTTCAGATATTAGTTCACTAAATTCTTCATATAGTATTTCTCTTGTTTTAGCATCAAGAGAAATCATGCTAGCTGCAAGGGTGTCACTAGACATGGCACACTTCATATAGTATATTTTTCTTGTATTGGCATCAGGAGAAATTTTGCCAGCCGCCAGGTTGCGACTACACATAGTACACTTCATATAGTACATTTCTCTTGTATTGGCTTCAAGAGAAATTGTGCCAGCCGCCGAGTTGCCACGACACATGGGACACTTCGTATAGTATATTTCTCTTGTATTGGCTTCAAGATAAATTGTGCCAGCCATAGGGCTGCCACTACACATAGTACACGCATAGTATATTTCTCTTGAATTCATTTCAAGAGAAATTGTGCCAGCCATCAGGCTGTTACTACATGGAACACTTCACATAGTATATTTCTCTTGTATCGGCATCAAGAGAGATCGTGCCAGCCGCCGGGCTGTTTTATTTTTTATTTAACCCTTATTTAACCAGGGAAGTCCCGTTGAGATTGAAATCTCTTTTTCAAGGGAGCCCTGCGGGTTGAGGTGGGGAGGGAGAGGGCAATTTGCACAGCCAATTAAATCAGGGGATGATTAGGTGGCAGGTCGAAAGAGCCAGTTTGGGACTTTAGCCATGACACCGGGGAACCCCCTACTCTTATCGAAGAGTGTCATAGGATCTTTAATGACCACAGTGAGTCAGGATCTCAGTTTAACATCTCATCCGAAAGACGGCATCTCCTTCAGTACAGTGTCCCCGTCACTGCACTGGGGCATTGGGGATTATTCCACCAGTGGGAAGACCGCAACCTACTGGCCCACCAACACCTCTTCCAGCAGCAACTTGGTTTTCCTAAGTGGTCTCCCATCCAAGTACTGACCAAGCCCACACCTGCTTAGCTTCAGCCACGCGGCTGGAGCAGATTGAATAGTGGTATGGCTGCTGTCATTACATATAGCACACTTCGCTCAGGATATTTCTCTTGCATTGGCATCAAGAGAAATTATGCCGGCCGCCGGGCTGCCACTACACATTGAACACTTCATAATTTATTCTGCATTCAAATTAGCCTGTGCCCGGCATGGTTCTGTTTTGGGGGTTAGTAGCAGCTTCCTGCCTTCGGTTCCATGCTTGGATGGGCAGGGATCTCTCAGAACAGAGCCATGTCACCAAACCCAATGTATGCTTGTATGCTTATATGCCTATATGCTTTCAATAAATGTTCTCTTTTTGGCAAAGTGGTCCGATCAGAAATGGAGCTTTGATGGAAATTCTGACAGGCCACAGAGTCAAGCTTGCTTAACGTAGGAGGTGCTACCTCCTGGAGAGTCACCTGAGTGCATTTGACTGTCATCTGACTTCGCATCACATGATTGCTTAGCCGGTAATATGTTGAGCTTATTTAAGTCTGCCTTCCCGAGTAGCTGTTCCTCGGCACGCTAGCTCAGCAACCCTCCTCCACCCAAGCTCCACCTGTCTTTAATAGCATGCATTGATTATGTTCTCTTGTGACTAAATTACCGTTCAGAAAACAATGTCTCTTCCTTTTGAGGTCATTGTTGCTGTAGGCTCTGTTCTATGGAGGGGGGGTTAGTAGCAGCTCCCTGCCTTCGGTTCCACGCTTGGACGGGCAGGGATCTCAGAACAGAGCCATGTCGCCAAACCCAATGTATGCTTTCAATAAATGTTCTCTTTTTGGCAAAGTGGTCCTATCAGAAATGCACCATAAATGTTTTTTGTATTGATTACATTTTTAGCGCCACAAGTGGAGAAACACTTTGCATCAGGCCAGTAGTTTCAGCTATGTACAGTCAAAGCATTTTGCCACTTGTAAAGAACTCCGGAACCCTCTTAACATGAGGTTTGATCATATTGCTTTCTTGGCATGAGTATATTTCTATACAAAAGTTTGCTCCAATATGACATGCAGTATCTCTCTTTTTTTTTTAAAAACAAATGCTCTAGCAATCTCTGATTTATGCTTCCGAAAATGTTTCTTTGCCAGGTCTGTCAGTAGTGGAGCAGCAGCAGCCAAAATTCACCTTTAAAGGCATCAGCCAGGCAAGTAAATGTAGGCAAGAGGCAAGGGGGAGTCAAGAGTATCACACATACAGAGAGAAAACTGCTGAATAGCAGAACTGCACACAGTCTCTATTGAAATATGCTTTGTAAAATTCCTCAAAACTGTCTTTGAAGCTGTAGTGTATTCTGCACCGCACACGTCTAAAGGGACGTGATTCTCACAGCTGGCTTCCAGCAGCGAAGAGTTCATCCGATTACTAGTGAGTCCTCCGGACAGGAAGTCCCCAATTGGAGCAAACTTAAAATATACTGAGCAAAGCACAGCATAGCAATTGTAACTTTCTTATGGCATCCAACCTCACTGCCACACAGACGCAGATGCATGCACACACACACTTACTCTCACACCCTAACTCATACGTACACACACCCACCCTAACACAGACACACAGACACACACACACACACATGCACAGAAAACTGTATTATCTAAATTCTGCAATTTAATAGCATACATCCAGACCTTCCTGGATTAAAAACGTGCACAAAACAGACACATACACAGAAACACAAGTGTGCACGCGCCCACACACACACACACACACACACACACGCATACAGTGTACTGATAAGCCAATCTAATGTCTCCTACTGAAGACAGTGCCCCGTCTCAGCAGGCGAGAAGGCACAATGACATTGGTTCTGCTGAGGTTTTTCTGGTTCCACTGTCCGTCTGAGCTCCTGAATGAGAGATGCTCCCTCATTAATGGTAATGTGTACCGATGGGCCGACAGCAGATGGGCCCTCACTCACCTTACACCAACCCCCCCCATCTTCTCATAAGAACCCCCACCACCACCACAACCATACCAACCCAGTGAGGGGCCCATACAGTATGACAGTATGACAGCTGCAGTACACAAAGAGAGTTTGCTAATGACAGCTTATTCCTCCATGATTTCAGTTTTTGACAAGATGCAGGCATGCATGTTTCACCATGGCAACTGTATCATTACCCTATGGCTCCGTCAAGACTCAATATGAGTGAGAGAGAGAGAGCGAGAGAGAGAGAGAGAACACAACAGTTGTATAATTGTTTCTGATGTATCATTGACTCATAAGCATACAGTAACATGGCACTCATATTAATGAGGGATGTTGATTTGAATTTGAATTCAAATGCACATCAGAATACACTCTGTCCACACAAATATGCCGTCCCGGATCACAGTTGTCTCACAGAAGTCAGCACTTTTGATAGTTGGACCTGTTCTGGCCCCTTTATGATGTCAGAGGGTTAGGGGGCCATTAGCCGCAGTTTTGCGGTGCATTAATGAGTGGAACATGTGGATAGCTAATTAAGCATTACATACCCCCTCCCTCTCGTCTCCTGTCTGCCACAGCACAAATTGATTGCTCGCTCATTGCGTCTTGTTTCGGCTTGTCGTTGCTTTGACATTGACCCAGCCGAAATATAGCAGAGCTGCTCCTCCGGACGTGACTGGAAAGAGAGAACGCGCTCCTTTCGCCGAGCTTCTCAGGAGGACCTGGAGAAAAGCAGCACTTGACAGCTGTGATAAATATACAGAAACTCCCTCCCTCCTCTCCTCACCCTCTCACTCTCCCTCTGCTCCTTAACTTGCACTCTCTGCTTATGTTTTGAAGAAGAATTTGTAACCCCCCCCATCCCCTATGCCAAGCTATGGAGTCCCTTTGACAGCCCCAATCCTGCTTCATCACCCAAAACCCATCCACCCCACCCCCCCAAAACCCTCGACGGGTCCCACCCTCTCAGCGATGCATCAACCTCCTTCTCACTCCCACATGTGAGTTTTGGTGAATTTCACCAAAAATGAGGTTTTCAGAAAAAAAAAAAAAAGATAAATACCAAACATTAAATTGTCCACCATGTCCATGGTTGTTAGCCAGTGACAGAGCCACTTAGACGGCTTGTGGCAGAGAAAGCGGGGGCGCGGTGCCTTCAACAGTATGTCAAACGCCCTGAGGCTCGTGTCAGTTTTGGAATATCAATGGGACGAAAGGCGGCAGTGCACTGAACTCCAACACAGGAATCTGCTTTCACTTCTGTCACACTGAGCTTTTTTCAGGCACTGACATCTTTTTTAGAATAGGGTCTCTGCCAAGTCATGCACTGATGGTGCTTTTTTCCCAGTCATCCCCACTTCCTTTCTCCTGGATTCTTTTCTGTCTCAAATGCCAAATAAAAAGAATTCTTTGAATGTAAATTTTGTTACCTTGTTCTGAGCCATGGGCAATGGGCCAATGGAGGGTGACCTTACAACATTTACATAAAACTAAGTACATTATGACAGTATTACTATGCTTCAGCGAAGACCTTTAAAAAAGTTGATGATCAGTACTTTAAGGACATATGCATTGTTTTATTGAAAATCTAAAATGTTGGTGTATAGAGTTATGTACGTAGAAATTATACTTATTTTATGAACGCCCATCCCCCAGTTTTGGGGGCTCAAAAGTAACTCGCCAAACTTCCGTAATCATAGGTAAAATTGTCATTTTAATAATCAGTGGCAAACCCTTTGCAGTCAATGACTATCTTTGGTTTGGAACACAGACATCACCAGATGCCAGGTTTCCTCCCTGGTAATGCCCTATCAGGCCTTCACTGCAGCTGTCTTCAGTTCCTGTTCTCTTGTTGGGGCATTTTGCCAACATGTTTGCCTTCAAAAAAAGTGAAATGTGCGCTCAATTTGATTCAGGTCATAAATCGATTGATCTACTGCAGAACATTATGCTTTTTTGCCTTAAAAAAATCTTTAGCTGCTTTCGCAGTATGCTTCCGTGTCCTCGTCCATCTGCTATGTGAAATGTTGTCCGATGAGTTTTGACAAATTTGGCTAAATCTAATCATGTGATATAGCCCAACTCAATTCATCCATTTTGAAATTTGAAAAAATGTATCCTTCAGCTTTTTTCATCAGTCACATCACAAGTGAGTGCATGGGATTATAAACAAGCTTGTAGGGGAAAAAAGACCATAATTATGGGTTGCTTCGATCATTCTGCAATTAATTGGGAAATGGTAAAAGGACAGTGAAAAAACAAGGATGAATTTCTCATTGGTATAAATGCAAAACTGGAAATAGGGCCCCACACCCCTTAAGTGGGGCTCTTTTGGGCTTCACTGCCTTACGCACCTGCAGTTCACATACTTTTTTTTGGTTTTGTTTTGGGGCGTGATGTGCATATGCCTAACTTTTAGGTGTTGTACTCCACCAAAAAGTTTTCATTTATATCGGTCATCCAACAAGAGAGAAAGCAATTTCAGATTTAGGGCCCTATCTTACGCCAGAGTCCCTAAACCCGTTATTTGGGGATTTCACATTGCGTAAGAGGCGTTCCCCCGCGAAAGTTGCTATCTTGCACACCTGCCTATATCCCTAAAACACCAGCGCTACCCGTTACATTATGCATAGGCGTGGTTTGGGCGTTACGCCAGTTAAACCAATCAGTGTGCCAGGTGCCACTGCCTTTCGGAGCAGGCTGCGCTATCCCAAATTCTCAAACCGAAATCCGTGATGGAGAGAGGAAGGTCGCCACGTTTCTCCGTTGACGAAGTTAAATTGCCCGTGCATGAGGTCAAATCCAGTCAGGGGAGGATCTGTTTTTGTTAAGTTAATCATGAATTGTAGTATTATTATTATTATTATTATTATTTGACATTGACATATTGTTTAATGTTTGGTATGTAGTAAAAAAAAAAGACATCAAGCCTACCCCTTTTGTGATGGAAACTTCAAAAAAGGAAAAAATTCGTTTCGCCATGCACTTCCAACTCCCTCCCCCGTCTGAAATGAAGCATAGAACAAAATCCCATTTTAGAAAAATAAAATTAATTGTATGCACTGGCACTCAGCGACGTAACTTTTTTTTTCCCTCAGCGAGAGCGGCATTTCAGAACTCTTCAGCGAATGAAGGTAATTCTGGTGACAAGTACGTGGTTTCGTCCGTTTACATTTTCCTGTCGGACAGCTGTCTATTTTTTTACAGCAAGTTGCGTGACCGTGCTGCAAAAACAGGTGTACATACTTGTCGCCGAAATTACCTTCATTCGCAAGAGAGTTCTGAAATGCCGCTCTCGCTGGAAAAAAAATTTCCATTGCTGAGTGATAGTGCATAGCGCTCTTGTGAAAGCCCAAATGCGGGTAGCGGGTGGTTCTAGGACCCGCTATACGCTTTACCTAACGTGTGTGGTCAAGATAGCAATTGTAGGGAAAGCGCATAAACATGCCCACGGGCACACCTCCAGGCGCAAATAAAGGATTCGGCATAATGCATAGCGGGTAGTGTGATATCGTTTAGGGATAGTGGAAGCTGTGAAATGCGTAATTCACGGGTTGCGGGTTGTGGCAACGGGTAAGGCAGTGTGAAAGATAGAGCCCTTAGTGCCATGACCCTGAAAAAACTTGCACTAAAGTGGTAATGGAGTCACCTGACACAAGGCAGGTGCAGAATTCAGGCGACTTAGTTCACAGTTTTATTGGTATGGGGCACAAAGCTATGTAATATGGAAATTATGGTGGCAGGCAACTAATTGAGCACAATAAAATTACAGACAAAAGGAACAAAGTACCTTTAATTCAACAGAGTGTAATTGTGTAAAGGCTCGATGAACTAGAATGTTAAAGGCTTTCACTTTTTATTTTTACTGTCTTATCATAAAAAATTAATAAATTGATATTTTTGATCATTATCATATTGTTAAGTGTTTTTATTAGCAACAGAAAATCCATCTGGAAGCAACATTGTAGTCTATTTTTTAAGCCACATTCTGCCAACCCATATCAAAACTATAAACCACTGCTTTTAAATGCTTGTCGTTCTGTCAGTACTTCAAACTCCACTGATGTTTGCTTGGTATGCGACATGATAACAGATGACATTTAAATTAATTTGAATTTGGAAGGAATACATAAAGAACTCCACAACAACTTGCAAATATAAAGTTAATGTTAGAAGTGGGATTAACTCTTGTTATACCATGGTCTGGGTGAATACTCGATTCTGATTGGCTGCAGGGTGACCGTTAAAAAGTGTTGTAGGACACCTATAAAAAAGTTCCGGTCAAATAGCCTGATTGTTCTAAATTATTGTGCTGGCTCAAACGCTAGTTGGTAACCGTGGCAACAGAAAGCTGCGGCCGACCGAGCTGCAGGTTCTGTGGCCAGAGCCGTTACCTTGGCAACGATCACAACGAGATAAACTTACGATTTTAATGGTAAAACGGTAAAAAACAACATTAACGTATTAATAATTGATTTAATATTTATTTCTTTCGTAAGTGACCATGGTATAAGCGGGATAATGCCCTTCGAAGTGTCCATTATCAAAAATGAATGCACTTTGCGGAAGCAACCATCCTCTGCTTTGCGTTGGACGGTTCACGCCTCCGCGTCGTCCATTCATTTCTGATAATGGACACCTCGTCGGGCATTATCCCTTACGTAAAATATCACAGAACTCCAAACATATGCCCTTGATGTTGCAGTTGAAGAATCTGTTCAGAAACTGAGTGCATATTTTCCTAAGTGGGCATTGCAAGAGGCATTCACCACATTCTTCTGCACTGGGCTGACCGATACTTTGCTCGATGAAAAATCATACTGCCTCCATTTTTCAAAAGAACCCTCTTTTTTCACCTCCAATACACAGATCAAAGTCCAATTTGATTGGCTAATTCCTTCTTTATATCCATAAAACATGCATACCTTATCTTACAGAGCTTATTATCCAATGTTACATCCCAGTTACATGTGACTAGATATACGCATCCCAGTTAGATGCGACCCACAGGTCCCATAGCCTAGATTATAAACTCTCCCACTGGCCTAATCCAGTGCTGTGCCAGGGTTCATAAACTTTGCATGTGAGTGAATAAAACAAATCAGCAGTACCTTCAACAGGGTGCATTATCCTTTACAAACATTAAAACAGTCACTTTTAATTGGGATGTGTCTATTTGGGATGCAACTGAAGAGAAAACCTGGCCTTCAATACCTACTTGTTTAACCAGGACGCGTCTGTCTGGTATGACACCTTTTCAAAAGGAACCTTGCTCAACCCAAAATCTACACACACAGCAAATTTGAATTGGATTGAATTATCCATTATCATTGAGATTGACAGAAACCAAATTCATGATATTGCTGTGGCAGGCATAATTTAAGATCACAGTGCACCCATTTTTTTAAAGGAACTTTCCTCAACCCACCCTCAACATACACAGAAAATTTGAATTTGATCACATCATCTGTTTTCATAGAAATGGACAAAAACTAAATTAAGGTGGCTTCCATGATAGCTATAGTGAAAATCCCAGTGTACTGTTACAGTAAATTTGTGATTGACTATGTGATAGTTTTGATAACTATTAAACCATCCATCCATCCATTATCTATCCCACTTCTTCCTCACTAGGGTCGAGGGGGAGCTGGAGTCTAACTATTAAACCATATGTGCTAATTTAAATGATTAGAAATATACTCTGTATAGCATATGCATTATAAATCAAAGTAGTCCTCCATCTACCTAACCTATGAGACACACAGTCCGTAAGATAAATTTTTTGTCAGTAATTCAGAAAAGCCAGGAACTCTTTGCCCTGGCAGTACCAAGTGCCTAAGTGAAAACTTATTTCAAAGCCAAAACAATAACATGGCAAGGCCACTGGACTGAATGTCTTCTGTGGGGGGGGAGGGAGTCTGCTGAAATGTGGGAAAATGTCAATAAAAGACCAGCTTGTATGACTGAAAGTTGGATTTCTCTGGAAAGAGTTCCCTCATTCTCTTGTTCAGTTTACAAAGAAATAAAAGTCTTATTTGGAGGTTTGCAGTGGATCTGTGTTTGACCTGGACGTAGCAAGGCTCATTACATATGTTATGGGTGTTGTCATGCAGTGCATTTTAACCTTTATTTACTGTAACTATTGTCATTATGCCATGCCTGTGAGTACTTCCATCATCTGTAAACATCTACTCCAAAACCATCAGGCCAACAAAGCTGAAACTTGGCGCAGAAAATCATAACTATGAGTACACCGAAGTTTGTTCACAGCATTCTGGACCAATTTTCAATATTGCCACCAGGCAGCTATCTTGAAAATACCTATTCTCATGCCCCATATCCCATCCTTTGGTATTTGACCAAACAGAAATTTGGAATTTGACCTTCATCGATATACCATGGCTACAAAATGTTCCAAAAAGTCCATTCAAAAACCTTTGCCCCAAGTAAGCTGAAACTTGGCATTATCTTCCTCCTGCCCATGACCACATGAAAATTGTTTGAGCCTCTTTCCTAGCTCTGTGTTGACAAATTCCCGCCATTTTCTTTGATTTTCATTTTTAAAATTTAAATTTGTCTGGAAAGTATGAATCCTTCGCCTGTTTAAAAAGCTTCTGTGTCTGGTTCAAGAGTGTCTTCCACTTCATAGTCCTACCATGTTTGTGAAATTGTTACAAACTCTTTTGAATTATTAATTTAATCTTTTCTGTCATCCATCGCTTATCTGTCATTCTAACCCTCTTTCTCCATCTAGGCTGGGATGTGTCCAGCACAGTAGTGACTGAAGACTTTAAAGCCTCCACCTTGTTATCAATTCCCTCAGCTAAAAGTACATAATTCCAGTCTGTTATAGCCATGCAGTGACCCAGCGCTGCGTTAGTGATGGGGTACACTACACTTGTATAAGCAAACTCCTTCGTTGGCCGGCAGGTTGTCAACTGTAGGCATCACAAGCATGGTTGCTGGTTCCCACTGGGGCTGCTACCTCTGGTGTGTTGAAAAACTAGCCTGTGTTGGTTATCACTAGGTCAAGCCTTGCATCCCGCCTGGTGAGCTCTTTTACAAGTTATTTCATAAGAGGAAAAGCACATTAAAAGGGAAGAATGTGGAGGCAATTAAAATCACCACAGAGAATTATGCCTGCTGGCCATTGCTTTTGAAGTATTGTACCAACTGAGCTGATTAGATGGTCAACCAGCTTATTTTGACCCTCTTTGTTGTTCTCAGAGGGTGGGTGGTATATCAGACCGACAGCCATATTGGGGATTTGCTGAGGCTGCACTCTTAAACTGGTTCATAACAGGGCCAAAGGGCTGTAGGTTTTCAATCCAACCAAGCAGAAGCACAGCTTATACAACTAATTTAATCAACTGATCTCTGCCTGCACAGCTGACTAGTTGTAACGAGTGTGCTTCTGCTTCCTCTTGGCTCCTTTATGGACCAGTTTGAGACCCCTGCTGTGATGAGTCCTCCTCCAGTTCTCTTGGTTTGTTGACAAGGACATCCTCTGATACTTGCATTACAATCCCTCCCCCCTTTTTACAATCACCTTTTGAAATCAGCTGTGTCAAATTACATCATTATTTCTTTTCTTTTTTTTGCCTCATTACAAGTTCCAAATTATTCCCGTACAAAGTTTTTTTTTTAATACAATGCAGGCCTGAATGAGAGGAATGGATGTAAATCTACAAATAAATTAAGTAGACCAAGCAAAACAGTAAATATCTGGTCTTCATTCTGTCTGCAATAAAATACAAGTCAAAGTGAATTTAGAAATCACTGCGCTCTGTCTTCATGTGCATTTTCCATACTGTTCTGACTTTTTCTGAGTTGGGGTTACAGTCAATTTCAGTTTAACATAGAATGTTTCTGCTTTTGATACTTACCACACTGCATCTCCCCTACAAAGCAGTACATACTGAATCCAAAAAATCACACAGGTGTTAAAAGTAAGGTGCTTTACCTGCTCAAAAGTACCACAGCTGAGCGTTATATGCAATAGCACAGCACCATTCACCTCCGACATCTCATAGCTGGACCCTGACCTCTGACCTTGAATTCTTAAAGAGACAGAAACTCTTTTGTTAATCAATTTACCCAAATAGCAAGGAGAAACACTGAGTGAACTTCAACTCAATTAATGTAGTGCTGTGGCTTCTTATCAAACTTACTGTCCAGCAGACTGATTGCTTTCTGCGCAGAGTTAATAGACCAAACCCCACGACAGAAATACTAAACACAGAAGAAGCTAATGGTTTTATCCTCTCTCAATTATTTGCAGGCTATCAAAATAATTTGAAGATATGCCTCGCAGGACACAGCTACACTGTCCTCCCTCTTCTAATTAAGTGAATTTGGAAAATGATTCCTTTAGCAATTTCAACTCAAAACACCACTCTTTTGCGTTTGAAGAAAACAGACTCGAAAAACTTACCTCAGTGATAGGAAAGAAGTTGAAAACTTGTTTCACCCAGGCCAAAATTCACTGTATGTGTGTCGTGTGAACAAAGCAGAGGATGAACTCCAGCAGCTTTCCTCCTTCAGCTGCAGATGTATCCAAGCTTGACCGGAGTTCAGATTCTCACTTACACAAAGGTTAACACTGTGAAGCTAGTGAACCTCACAGGTCCCATGGTTGCAGGGCACTACAAGTTTTTCTGTAAGACTGGTGATTTGCAGGGCTGGTCTTCTGGGATTTTTCTGGTTTTTTTTTTTTTTTGGTACAAATTTGTCATGAAATGCACTGTTCCTCCTTGACCACCTAGGCCACTTGTGATTACTGAGCACTTCACTGCTCTTGACTATTTTCATATCAGTTAATTTTGATAAATCGAAAGTTTGGACTATATGTTACTTTTCTTAATGCTTCTCATTGTAAGAACTGCCTTGACCTTGACAATTTTCCAAATTTGTGTCACAAAACACACACCAGCCTAGAATTCAAGTTTTTGACAATTAAAGCATTAAAGATTCACGGTCTCCGGAGCTGAAAATGTCTAGTTATGTTTTCTGTGTATTTTGTGATGGTGTTTATTATTTTTCATGTTTCATTGTTCAGTTTTACTGATTTGTTGTATTAGTGTAGCATTCCCATTCTTTTTTTTACTCACCATGTGCTTTCTGTATTCACTCCCTCATGTCCACTGCCCTTCCTTCATTGTTAATTGTTTTATTGCCTCCTCATTTGTATATATACTTCACTCTTCTCTGTATTTAAAAGAAAATCCCTAAACCTAAGGACAGTTCATATTATCTGTGCAGCACTGAAACGTGACTTTGAATATTCAAAAAAAAAATAAATAAATAAATAAATAAATAAGAGGGCAAATGAAGTGTTAGGAATGGCTCAAGGGTAGACATGAAAGCGCAAAAGGCATTTGATTGGTTTCTGTGTGCCAGTAACTGACAGAGATTGTCTGATGATATTACAGTCTCCTGTCGCCTTTAGTCATCTGCCAACTGTACAAACCTGGATCTACCTTTTAATGTGAAATACATTTTCCTGAGGAGACATATCATGTGTACATTGTAAAAAGGTAATTGAGGAGGGTAAATGTAAAGGTTCACATTTTTAAATTAAAATTCCTTGGTTCAGAGAAAATTTTTAGCTCACTGTTGGCCTAGGGCCAGGCCCAACTCATCAGGCCTCTTCTGCCATGTTTTAGACTGGTATTGATGAAGTTATTCTAAGAGGTTTAATTCTCAAGCTACTTGGTGGTGCCTCCAATTTCCCGCCACCATGCCAGCTCCTTTCAGAGAGAAAATCAAGACCTCTGGACAAGGCTGCTCTTTGCCTCCAGGTTCATGTTATCACACTGGCTCTGACAAGTGGTGTGAATGCACAGCACTCACAGTTCTGAAAATTTTTGCTAAGACATAGATGCTAGCATATATGGAACTGCTCAATTGATGCGCTCTGTTGCGCTATCCAAATAATATCGGGTGGACGCAAAATGTATATTGACTATTCACGAGGAATCGATGCTTGTAAGCTATTTAGAATATGGATGTGATAGGTCCCACAGCTGTGGCCCAGGAATTGTATGAATAAAGCTTTTCAACCAAGCCTGATCTGCAATCAGTCAAAGATATTTTCCAATAGCATTCATCCAGCAGTTGATAAAAATGATCTCTCTCTCTCAAAAAAAAAATCGGTCTCTGTGACAGCAGCAAGCTAAATGCACAACAACCCAAAAATATGGCAATTTAGCCCTGAAAAAAATCTGCTTTCTGATGCAAAAATTCTACATGGTATTGATATTACGTCATTGTACTGTACATTGTAGAGTACGGAAGCTTATTGCTGCCAATGAAAAAAAAAAATTAGATTTTTTTTTTTTTTTCCACAGCTTATTGCTGCCAACAGGGGGAAAATAATTTTTTTTTTTTTTTTTTTCCACAGCTTATTGCTGCCAACGGGGGGGGATTCCATAAAATATTCTCCTGACTTCCTAAACCCTCGCTTTGCACTGAATTCACTTCTTGAGCACCCAGTGACTGGAAAACAAAAGATTCAGTTGCCATCTCCTGCCACAGCTGAAAGCCATGATGAACTGCATGTGCAGAGACCACGATGTAACCAGCTGGGATTAGTTTCAGTAAAATGGAAAAAAAAAAATAGAATACATGTTACCTTTATTTCTTTTCTCATTGCTTGCCACACACCCAACATATTGGACGGTTCATAGTCAAACATAATGAATAATGAGGATCAATCAACAGCACTCCTTTCTTATGGTAGAGAAGTACAGTACCATAAAATGGGGTAATAAGGGACGCTAACAAGGACAATTTTCTTGGAAAGTTTTCAAACGCAAAAAAAAATGATACATTATTTTTATGATACCTTGGTAGGTACTTGAAAATTGCAAGGTGAGTCGGATATGATTCTATTGTTCTTTATGATTGACAGCAATAAACAGATTTGACACATACTTGGCCAGGATGCTTTGGGAGGAATCAAAAAAAATATCTCAAAAGTGTCTCTTATTACCCCATTTTACATTATATTGCCAAATGTTGGTGACTATTTGGTCTGGGCATCTTTTTCATTAAGGCTCGACCTCTTAATTCTGCTGAAGGAAAATCTTAATGCTGTATCAATCAATCACATACCAGATTATTTTATGCTTCAGCTGTTTGAGGAAGGCCTTTTCTTGTCACAGCATTACTGCAGTGCTCAGAATGAGGCGATATGGGTTTGCTGCCATCACTGTGCAAACTCTTAAATGCTTTTTATGGATGGAATGGTTACAAATATCCAGCGATGCTTTTAACATCTAGTGGGAAAGGCTTCCCAGAAGAGTCTGTCGTAGCAGCGAATGGGGGTCCAACTCCTTCTTAATGCCCAAATTTTGGAATGAGACGTTGGATGAGCAGATTTCATTCTTTTTTTTCAATTCAGTGTATTAATACACTGGTGGTTTCAAATTGCATGCCTCGGCCAGAATGAGGTGCACGCTTTATTCTTACTCAGTGCTAACACACAAGATGCGCTGATCACCTAATGAAAAATTAACCAAAATCAGGCTGCTCTCAGATAGTCCTAAAGAAAATTGTTCATTGCTTCTCCCAATTGAAAACCATGGTTCTAGATTTACTTCCTTTCCTAAATACAAAAATCAACGTACAACAATAATCACTGAGATATGCACAAAGACAGAGATGACTCAATGGCAACATGAATATCAAAATATTCCTTTCTGAACATAAACTTTTCTTCAAGACATTGATTAAAATTACGTCATGTCTCTGTGATTAAATTTGAGGATAAGTACCTGCAGATAGTGTGATGCGTAATGTGCAACCATATTTTGCCACCAGGTGAACCTTTTTTTTTTTTTCAATCACGAATGTTGCTGCCAGGTTTTAAAAAAAATAAAAATTTCAACCATGAATGTTGCTGCCAGGTGATTCAACCATGAATGTTGCTGCCAGGTGAAAAAAAAAAAAAAAAATTTGCTTAGCAACCGAGCAAGCTAATTTTTTTTTTTTTCCACTTTCAGTGTTACTATATTTAGAAACAGGGCCATGGCCCTCTAGTGAGTCAGCTGAGTACGGTATTCTTACGGTTGAAAGGCAACCATGTCTTATGCTTGTTTATAATAGCTAGTGATGATAGCAAGTTTTGAAAATGTTATGTGTTAAAATGTAACGGCGCTTTAGTGCCTGAACTGTGGTATCTGGGACGCTTGGCTAGTGAGGTTAAAAAACCAAATGATGTCTAAACTACGGGATTATTTACAAAGATTTTCCCTAAATACCGTTTTAGTTAGCAAGATGGCCATATAGTCTGAAGAGAAAGGTAATGATTGATTGCATACGCTTAGCTAATAGCTCAGCTGCAATTAACAATGAAATATAGGTCTTAGCCCAAACTGCCTGCTTGCTCCTCAGTCAACAGAACCTGTTAATCAAGCCTGAAGCAGAGCCATGCGTAGAAGTTATATGGCTATATGGCTTTGGGTTGAAGGAGGTTGTGTGGGTGTTGAAAGTGACCAGTCAGGGTCAGTAGAACTTCTCCCATAGCTAGCTAGCTAGCTATCTGGTTCGCAAATACCTGGTTCGCGTCTCAGTGACCGCTTAACGTGAAGTTTAACCAACCCCACTACCTCCTTGAATCTCGACACGGCTTTTTAAGCATGTAGACAGTTTGAGCCGAGACTTTGAATCGCTAATTTCAACTGCGTTATCTAATAGTCCTATTTAAGCGATATCATTTGATTTTTGCCCAACATCATCAGCTAGCTAGCTTGGTCTTGAGCTAGCTTGCTTTTTGTCTGGAAGTTCAGTTCAGAAGCATGAAAAATGCCCCAAAACATATCAGAGAAGGTTGTGCCTATTACAACTGTCTATGATTACAGCTGAGGAGCGCATCCAGTAACCTCTTGACTTCATCATTATGCCTCCCCAGAGCGAGCATGTCGTATGGCTACCTTACTTATCTTAAGAGCAATCACGGTTACTGCTAGCTAGCTGGTGAGATTAGGGCAAAACCCAAATGATATCGCTTAACTATGACGATTATTTACAAAGATTTTCCCAAAATACCATCTAGTTAAAGCTTATGGTCTGAAGAAAAGGTAATATGCAAATATAGCACAGCTGCAATTAGCAATGAAATAATATGTCTCATGCCCGCTTGTGAAGAAAAACCTGTTAATCAAGTCTGAAGAAGAGCCATGCTAGAAATTGTATGGCTTTTGAAGGAGGTTGTGTGGTGTTGAATGACCGGTCAATTTTTCTCCCATATTTCAATCTGGTTCAAATCTTTAAGCCTCAGTGAAAAGTTAGCTTTCACTACCTCTTGAACCTTGATGAACGCTTCTGTGACTGAAGAGCATGTTTGTAGAAGTTTGAGCCGAGACTGAATAATTGAGCCAAATAATCAAAGCATATGGGAAATCTCACCAGCTTAGCTGTAACCAAATAGCTTGTAGCAAGGTAAAAATGGGGAGGCATAATGATGAAGTATTCTGGACTGCACTCCTCCGGCTGTAATCATAGACAGTAAAGGCTTTTCTCTGATATGTTTTGGGGGCGCTTTCATACTTCTGAACTTACAATCGACGTTGTTATCTGCTAGCATTCAAAGCTAGCTGATTTTAAAATCAAATGATATCGCTTTTAAATAGGACAATTATCCAAAATAGTAACGAAATTAGCGATTCAAAATACAGTCTCGCTCAAACTGTCTACATGCTTTTAACAGAAGCCATTAATCGAGATTGGAGGTTTGGTGAGAGCCGAGATAACGGTCACTGAGACGCGAACCAGGTATTTTTAAGCTATTTTTCTACCTACCCCTGACTGGTCAAACACCCACACAACCTCCTTCAACCCAAAGCCATATAGCCATATAACTTCTACGCATGGCTCTGCTTCAATTGATTAACAGGTTCTGTTAACTACAGACAAAGCAGGCAGTTTGGGCTGAGACCATATTTCATTGCTGTCAGCGTATGCAATCAAATCTTGATATCTAGCTTACGGTATTTAAGGTTTTTGCCTTAATCTCACTAGCAAAGCGCCCCAGATACCTGAAAGTACAGTTCAGACGCACTAACATTTTAAAACACATAACATTTTCAAAACTTGCTATCATCACTAGCTACTGCTAAACAAGCATAAGACGAGACCGTGAAGAATACCGTACTCAGCTGACTCACTAGTGGGCCATGGCCCTGTTCCTAAATATAGTAACATGAAAGTGAAAAAAAAAAAAAAAACCCCTGGCTAAGCTAATTTTTAATTTTTTTTTTCCCCTTTTTTTTACAGCAATCATTCATGGAAAAAATTTTTTTTTACATCTGCATGGAAAATATTTTTTTTTTTTTTTTATTCCTTGTTTTTAATTTAATTTTTTTTTTTTTTTTTTTTTTTTTTCACCCGGCAGCAACATTCATGGTTAGAAAAATTTTTATTTTTTTTTACACCTGGCAGCAACATTATGGATTTTTTTTTTTTTTTTTACACCTTGTTGAAAAAAAAACCCTGGCATTAATTTACAGGAGTCAGGAACCGCATCAAATAATCTCCCGGAAATACAGTCTCATTAGGTTTCCAGAGATTCATCTGTGTGAAGCATAGCTACAGTTCAGTTTCCCGGTACAAGTGTTTTCTCCAATGTTGAACAGTGTAAACTTTCCACATTAATTGAAAGAAATTGATTGGGCCTCCAGAAAAAGTATGTAAACCCTTGCGTAGCTGCAACTTAGGTTCAATCTTCTCAATGTAGGGCATTTTAATTACGAGAGCGCTAATGCTAATTCCCACATGAAAATACTAAATTAATATTAAATCAATTGATTTATGGTAAAAATACGATTATTTTTCCTTGTATGATTTGACTGTGAATAATTTGCTGAGCCACTTGGAAAGCTGCTTAGAGAGCTTTGTGAGCTTGGAGAACCACTGGGAAAAGCCATTTGGGAAGCCTCTTGCATAGCTATCTTATTTGGATCATCAAAAGTTGGTAATGTTGAATATCACAATGAAATATAGCACACTTGTAGTCAGGGAGTTTATTATCGCAGAAATGTATTGTTTCAGCATTTTTCAATTCTCAGCGTTTTTTCCAATTTCAATGCTGAGTTTTCCTGAAGAGTTTTTGTGTTTGCAATTTCAATGCTGAGTTTTCATGAAGAGTTTTTGTGTTTGCAGCCCTCATTTTTTTTTTCTAAAATTATGAAACAAAACCAAAATAAGATGCTATTCTAAAGGCTACAAGTATCTTGTTTCATTTAAGCAATTTTTCTCCTCTCTATGAAGCTCAAATCTTTTATTATTAAGCCTTAAATAGGATAACACATAAATTGCCAGGTTAGGCTTCTGTGCAAAGGATAAAGGATAAGAAAACCTATGGTGAACTTGCATTGTCAAATAAAGTACACAATGTCTGCTGTCCAAAATGATAAGCTATTATTTTTTTACATTTTTTACAGTGTTATCTGCATTCAAACATCGCAGAATCCTAACAAACTATCGCTGGCATAAAAAAAAAAAAATTGACAAATCAAACAATGGGAAATATTCTGCCCAGACCGGTGCATGACGTCATGAGGGCTGGATATGTCTTTCGAGTGTGCGGAGTCACTGTATAACTATTGAAAGTTGTATTGATAATGAAGAGTGTTTTGAGAGATACCAGTTGTTTTAATTACAACTGATTGTTTGCAGGAAATCTATATTTTATCCTTGAAAATGGCGCAATGCGCGGTTGTTGGGTATTCTAACGAAGTGGGCGATCCGAACCTGACATACGTGACCTTTCACCATTTTACCTTTAAAACAAAAGAGCTGAGAAATTTAACGTTTGAATGCAGGTTGCATGATACAAAAGAAAAATATAAAAATTGCTTATCGTTTTGGATAGCAGAGTTGATGTATTTTATTTGGTGATGCAAGTTCACCATAGGTTTTCTTATCCTTTAAAGTAGTTTAAGTTGAAATGTTTTAATTTTGCTTGTTTCAATATTGTTTCAGATTAATTTACAATGCAATTTTGCACCAGGCAAGGTAACTTTAATTTTTGTGAGTTTCTCCAATGTTGGAATCAAGTTGGAACCATTCTTTCACGCAGGGAATGGTCAATCTATAACACATTGAGATTACTAAAGGCAAAATAACTTCTAAAAAGCAGAAATCAATCATATTTATATTTTTATACTTATGTTAGAGTGAATGTGATATAAATAATGATCTGATTTAAATCAATCATTTACTTTCACATAGCAGCATTGGCAGTTTGCTGCTATATAGTGCTGTGAAAAAAATGTTCTTTTTATAATTTCCTCTATTTTCGCATATATTTCATTTTAAATCATTTCAGGTTTTTTAATGCAATATTTAAGAGAACCAGGGTAAAGACAAAACATATTTCACGCATTCTATCTTGTCTACCATGAATACTTTTCAGTGAGGTTTTCACCATGTTCTGTGAATAAAGTGGCCTTAGCCTCTGAACCGTGTCACACAACACTCTGAGCTCTACCAACCAAGCAGTGCTTTGTTGAGATGTCCATCTTCCATTCCAGTCATCTGTAACAGAAAAATCAGTGCACTTGGAATGGAGTACCATCTGCCCAATCTCATTTTGCATGGAACAGATGTGGGTGTAACATTTGCTCTGAGTCTTGTATTCCTTGAAAGCACTATGTTGCGTAACTTGGAAAATGCTTAAAGACCCCTTAAATAACAGCAACAAGCTCGTAAGCTTTATGGAAATTGCTTGGGAACAAGCCATTTTCACAATGTGTGTGCTGCATCTGGCATCAAGCCTTTGAGGGTTTCCTGGTTTGTTCTCAGCATGTTATTTGCATTATCCGAGACGAATGAAGTCCCACTGATAAAAATCCTAGGCAAATCCAACAGGCCTGGCATGGACAACTGAACAGAGCTCTGGAGCAGCAGAAGAAACCTATGTGAGTGAGGACCGCTCTCATATCAGGTGAAATTGATTTTCTACTATGCAAGCAAATTAAATGTGCAGAACATAGCTGTTTGTGCCCACATCTATGACCACAAGCATTCATGAGCCGACATTCCTTTATGTCCTCTTCATGCGCGTTAGTAGCAGCCCCCCAATATGCGTGCTTAGGGTTGGTTTTTTTTTTTTTTGTGCTCTTGCAGAGAAATGGACATACTACATTTGTACTCTCGTACAGCACTGAAAGATTTAATCCCTCTATTTTTAACCTTTGGAGAACAGTTCAAACAGTGCACATGCGTTACTAATGTTATCTTTTTTGGAGGGATAAAGGTCAAATAGTTTTTGTTTTGTATATGAATGCATATTTTGGAAACTGCAGAATTTACTGAATCCTCATAAAGAAGGAGCAATGAGAGAGAGAGAGAGAGAGAGAGAGAGAGAGAGAGAGAGAGAGAGAAAACCCCTCTGAAAACTGCAGCCTGTGGCACAGGCAGAATAACTCTTATTAAATGTGTTAATTGGCATTTTTTTGCTGATGGGCATTCTGGCCCCATAATCTCCTCTTCATACTTGTCTCTCACCAGATGATGAAAAAAAATTGTAGAATGATGAGATGATGAGAGGGCGGCGGAGCCGCTCTGCTCCGCTCCGGGACCGTCCATCAGGCCAGGGGGCATCAGCAGAACCAGCTCCAGAAGTGGGTCGGCACCGGGGCGTCTTATCTGCGAAAGCCATTAAACTGGCATCTCAGCGGGATACTCTTAAAGTACGGACACCGTTCAAATATCAGTGAAGTTAATTTGTTTGTACAGCTGATTTGCACAGAGGTTTAATTTCTCACCCCATGGATTGTGCACTCTGAAACATTCAATGAGACCATCTAACAATGACCATTAGTCAGACATTAAATAATATTCTTAAATTTTATTTTTAAAAGGGAGCAAGTGAATTCAATCCATTTTTGGTTCATGACCCCATATCCTCTCTCTTGAAAAATGCAAACTATTTACATTTTACTTCATCCAAGGGACCTGGAATAGGATTTATTTAATTTGGCTATATAGAACATGACAAGCTGTATGTAAAACAAATCATATAACCATCCATATTTTCATAAAACTCCCATTTGGATTTGTTTCATGCCCATGAACACTTTCACTGTTGTTTTAAAAAAAGATCCCCCGCAATGGTATTGGATCATTGGTCTGTTTTGACTGCACGATTGATTACCTGACTGAATCAGATAATTCCATTTGTTACATTCCTCCTGTCTAGCCCTAAGTGCATGTTCAAACTGCTACAGTTCAGAAGTGGAGTTGTATTAGCAGCCATCTCTCATCGCTGCCCTCTGCGATGAGCAGCAGTTCCAGTCTGTCTGTGCATTCTATTCTGGGTGTATGCCTGCTCTCTCACATCTGAGGATTATTCAGCATTGTTTGATAACGTTATGTTTTGCGAGGGGTGCAGAAAGTCCTGCAACACCTTAGATGCTTTTATGATAGAGCTCTTACTGATTATCTAGGGAGACAATTCACAAGGCTGAGGCTTTCAGCTACAGCTTCATACTTTTAAATCAATTTGTTTTTTAAGCCATGTTTTTCAACTTTTACTGCCTATCCGATGGTGGTTAATATTATGCTCTTAAACCAGGTGGGCAGGGTGCTTAGAGTGAGTGAATCATATGGAAAGTGCCTGGGAATCAGATTCAAACGGATGCAGACAGCATTATGCCTTAAATCCACGGTGAAAACACCAGGGCTTTTATTTGTAAAACTTTTTGTAGATTTTGTACCGAACTATTTCATATGTTCAAAAAAAAGAAAAACAACATATGGTAAAAACTATCCTAATTTATAAACTGTATTTACATTAACTGCATGCAATTTTTATTTAATCAATTGAGATTAACTTGGATTTTTTTCACACATGCATAATGTTATTAATTTTGGGTGTTTTTTGTGTCAAGTTTATTATTATAAATCTGAAATCTGCAAAGAAATATTTCTGTTGAATTTTCAAAGAGAAAATTTGACTGAACATATATGTGCATTCCAAACTGCGACAGATTTTAACACACCGGGCTTTAATTTCTTGGCGCAGCGCAGGGTGGCGCAGCGTGGCGCAGCCCACGCAGTGGTAATTTCGTCCAGTGCAGCCCGCGCAGTGGTAATTTCGTGCGGTGCAACATCGTGCGCAGCCACTTTGGCAATTTGGTAGACGGACGTGCGCCGAGATGGGTGTGGCGGTGTAGTAGGGGGAGGTGTCAAATATTCATCATGACGCAGTCACAGTGTCGTGGATAAAGGCTCCGCCGAAAGTGCGCAGAGAGCTCTCCAGCTCCAACCTGGTTTACTTTCTGTGCAGTGGTAATTTGGCTGACCGGCGCACAGTGCGCACACGTCACCGAAACCTCACAGGCAGGTTTCCTGAAAGTCAGGCACATTTCCATGCAATAAATAATTACAACAACTATTATTTAATGTAACTATCTGAATCAGCACATAAATTATAGTATCTATATTGATTGTCCTGATGTCAGATCAAAGAGAGTGTTATGATTCTGTCAGTTTGCCATGTCTGTTCTGTTTAGTTTGTTCCATGCCATGTTTTGTTTCTTGCCATTTTTGCCATTACCCATATTTCTGTATATAGTCCGGTTCATGTTTTCCACCATGCCCTTCTTTGCACTTTGTCTCCCCTGTCTGGTCTTTTGTTAGCTCATTCCCCAGTCCTATGTGTCACATGCTTAGGTGATTTAATGGTTTCTGGGTTTCCACCATTCCTTCTAGTCTCGTTTGCTTCCTTCACTTTACTTTACTATTTTACTAACCCATACTAACAGTTTATTATTTTGTTAAAATACTAACCAAGACTAACATTGTGTATATAATACTACCTTACTAACGAGCACCAGGGATTGTATAGCTGCACTTACTAATTGATTAACTAGCTCTCAGCAAAGTCTCCGCCTCTTGCCTCCACTTAGTCTTTTGCTGCAATTCAGCGGATCCTCCGCGCCTGCTCCATTCTGTCCTGCCTCTTTATCTGTGCATGTTAGAACTCCCTAACCGGAGCTGATGTTTTGTCATAGGATTGTCTCGTGATCCCTGTCCACGTTTTGGCAATTTCATGTGATTAGGTGCATGTTCCCTCCTTTGTAATCAGTCTGATGACATGTGTCTTGTTAAGCATGTGACTTTGAGTGTATATTAGAGTCTTTTCACAGCCTGTCCTTTGTCAGAACTTTCTCTTTGTCTGCTTGTGCCACGCTTCTCTCGCCTTGTTTTCATAGCGATTACTTTTCTGACTGGACCGTCCTTGTTTTTCGATTTTTTGCCTATTCCCTGTACTTTGCCACATTCTCAGTGTATCGAACCTCTTTTGTCTGACTACGATGAGAGAGAGAGAGAGAGAGAGAGAGAGAGAGAGAGAGAGAGAGAGAGAGAGAGAGAGAGAGAGAGAGAGAGAGAGAGAGAGAGAGAGAGAGAGAGAGAGAGAGAGAGAGAGAGAGAGAGAGAGAGAGAGAGAGAGAGAGAGAGAGAGAGAGAGAGAGAGAGAGAGAGAGAGAGAGAGAGAGAGAGAGAGAGAGAGAGAGAGAGAGAGAGAGAGAGAGAGATTTATCGTTTTTAGTGGGGGAAAGGAATACAGCCTGATTGCTATGATCTCGTACTGAGTTAAGATCACATATTGAAAATAAATGTGTAACGTACCTTGCATTGTTGTCCATGCATGTTAATCCCAGAATTTTAAGCAGCAACAGGGTGTAATAATAGGAACATGCTATCCATCGTTTCTCTTCCCAGTGATGCAGGCAGAAGAAATAAATGAGGAACTGTCGTATTTCATTCCAACTTAATCAGTTTGAATGATCTGATGTAGTTTTGTTTTGAAATACCATTCAAGTTCGCTCATGGTAATAATTCGCGAAGGCCCTAGCTAGCCAGCTAACTCATATTCATAATGCTTAATATAGATGTAAGCGGTGCAGAAAACATGCCTGAAGCAGCAAAGTAAAATGAAACATTAACGCATCATGCAGATATAGGACAGAGGCTTCTTTATTCCAACATTTTAAAGGTAAGTAGAGGAGCTCATTTGATTGGTGAAGATTTGACTCGGCTGTGTTAAACCCACTCACGCCTTCTCTCCTCCCTCTTTGCCACTTGCACCAGCAGGAGGGACAGAGGCTGGACAGAGGAGTACTTGCGCCTGGCTGCACCGGGCACGAAATTGCAAAATACGCCTGGATACACCCCATTGGCGCGGCGCTCCCCCCATTTGCCGCCCTGCGCCTGGTCAACGAATTTAGAGCCCATCATGTTAAAAGGGCATTAGTGGGAGAGGGATGGATTATTAAAAAATGAATTGAATCTACACCATGCCTTCTGGTAGATTATGATGCCAAACTAAAAGTTAAATTTTATCAATCCTGACTGTCGCCATAGGCCTGACGTGAACAGCTACCTGAAAAATTTCTGATTTAGGCTGCTTTTTTCTGAATTGGGTAGATTTAAGCCATGACAAAGTGGAAAAATATCAATCTAATCAGGCAAAACTGTTGGGCAGAGATAAGAATGAAACATCATCAATTAGTGATGAGGCCATCAGACCACATGTTGAAAACAATATTCTTAATTATTCTACTTAGTGGAACTCTGAGATTGATGGTTCTAAAAAATGATTATTAGAGAATGTGTTGTTGAGGTTAAAATTTCTTGTGCTTGTGTTGCAGTATGTAGCCTGTTGCTGAAAGCACATTTAGAAATGCCTAGAAAAAGGCTATTTTTACTTTCATACTTTAATTTCAAGAGCTTGTACCATTATGTTTTTACTTAGGAACAGTAAATGATAAGGGCTAAATCATAATGGCCAAAAGTTCGGGTCAGAGCACTTCTGGGGTGCTCCCAGTCAGCAGTGGTGAGTGCCGACTAATAATGCTTAAACCAGGGCTGCCCAACCCTGTTCCTGGAGAGCTACCATCCTGTAGGTTTCTGCTCCAACCCTAATTCAACACACCTGATTCAGCTCATTTGCAGCTCGTCAAGATCTGTAACTGGGAAAGCAGGTGTGGTTTGCTTTGGTTGGAATGATAACCTTCAGGATGGTAGTGCTCCAGGAACAGGGTTGGGCAGCCCTGGCTTAAACCATGAACCGGCCACAGGGTGTTGGAGACTCAAGTTTCATTGATACTCTAGGGCAACAAAGGCTATCCCATCTGATGTGAGTAATGTGTCACAACACCCAGTGCATAGTCTTTTGCTGGGTACAACGCTTAGTTGTAGGTCAGTCAGAGAGCTGAATTTAGCCCTGTTCCATCACCGAAAGCACGTAAAATGGGCATGTGAGCATCAGATCTGGACTAGGAGCAATTCAAGAAGGTCACCTAGTCCAGTGAGTCCTACTTTCTTTTTCATCGTATAGGCTGGGTACATGTGCACCATTCACACAGATCAAGTATGGCACTACGATGCACTGTGGAAAGAAGACCAGCTGGAACAGGGAATGTGATGTTTTGAGAAATGTTCTGCTGAGAAACCTGGGTCTGGCAATTCAAGTGAGAATCAGTTTGACTGAGCTGTTTTTGCGGCACAAGGGGGACCTACACAATATCAGGCAGGTGGTTTTAATCTTGCGGCCGATCAGTGTATGTTCTTCTGTCATCTCAGCCAGGCACACTAATAAAGCCATTACACACATTGGAGAGCTCAGCTGATGTGAAACCCTGAGAGGTGACCAGCTGAGAAGCTGTGATCACTGGGGCCTGGTGAGGCGTCACACAGAGCAGAGTTGGAGATAAGATCAAAGGCAGCTTGAGCTAACATTTAACGCACAATGTGCTAATAATATATCCGGGACAGGAAGACCGACAGAGGATGAGACAGAGGGAGTGAGCTGCTGTTGTTTGGGCCATCGTTATTTCGCCTTCATTACTTTCCCTTATTCGCCCCAGTGTTTCTCCTGTCTCGTTCCTCTCCCAAGCCAGATTACTGTGATGACCTCATACTCAGGCCTGTTTCTGTTGGGCTCATTAACCTATACAGCTGGTCAGCTTTGTGCTCAGCCTCCTTCTTTTGCTTGGGGTTCAAGGTTGATGAATGAATGTTGCTGTCACAAATGTTAACCCTGCACATTTTAACACCGGGTTTACCTGCATGGTGTGCCTTTGTGTGTGTGTTTTGTGTGTGTGTGTGTGTGTGTGTGTGAATGCAGAATTGTGGTGCGCAAGCACTGCCAAATCAAAGACCCTAAAAATTGGACAGGGACATAAATCTGTGATTTTAAGTCTTATTTTGATAGGATGAGGGCTTCCTGAGCTCATTTATAGACAAGCAAGTAATTTACTGTAAACCTATTTTCTCATCTCCTTAATGAATCAGATTAAAACAATGATGGTTAAAAATGGCGTAGATCACAAAATTTCACACGATTCAGCCACACACACCCCAAAATCCCCCCACTCCCCATACCCTGGGGTTCCGCACATCAGTGTGGCAGCTTCAAGTTCACTCACAGTGCAGCCGCAAACGATGCTCAAGAATTTAAATGTTCGGCCTTTAGGCTACAAAACTACAGAAGCCGATTCCATTTTCCCTGTCCCCACCTTCATTATGTATGTAGTGTACTTTTGCAAGGAACATTATTAAATGTATAATGTATGTACATACGTAATAGAGTTAGCGAACATGTTCATCTATGCGCTCATTATGGGCGGGCCTGCAGCCGACACCGTTCGGAATGAGTCCTCTCATTTTGTCTCGACACCCTGCCAACTGCTAAGGAATGTCCTCCAGCTTCAATAAGGAAAGCTAGTGCCACTGGATGGTTCAATGGAAGGCACCCTCGCCTCCCCACCTCTCGAGATCGCGCTTCGGGGCATAAAGTGGTGAAGCCATGCCCCGCTGACTCGCGGATGAACTTGTCCCATGGCCCCAGGGAGTGAGCAGAAGTAACAGAAGAAAAAACTTCAGTGCATTACTCTGCATACTGAAAATCAAGATAATGCCCGTGTTGTGAACCGTGAGCGTACATATAATTTCTTTATGTTTCCAGAATTCTCTTTCATTAAAAACTACAATTGCTGAGCCTGCAATGCATTGCACATTACATTTGCCATTGAATGACCCAGGTGTACTGGAATTACACCACTCCTTTTCGTTTCAAATGTTCAGTTTATACTCTGATGTGTGTTGATGAGAATAGAGGTGTAAAACTGGAACAATTAAGGATATGTCCAAACATTACTAGAATTATCACTGATGCTCGTGTCGACTAGGTTAAGGGGTTGGT
The DNA here is from genome assembly GCA_029692085.1 of Gymnothorax javanicus. NCBI lineage: Eukaryota > Metazoa > Chordata > Actinopteri > Anguilliformes > Muraenidae > Gymnothorax > Gymnothorax javanicus. The sequence goes on from CM056194.1 coordinate 138,742,301, forward strand.
TTATATTCAAACAGAGTGCATCAATTTAAGCACAGATCAATAGCAGGACTGTCACTGGTTTTGGATGTGACTCTTACAGTTACGTAACCACAACAATGTCAAAAGGGAGGAAAATGCTTAGCTTGGTTACACCAGCCCAAATTTCAAATGAAATCCGGCTCAATATGTGAAATGGTGCTCTCACTAGATCGGTAACAGGGGTACTAACCAGTCGAGAAGACACATATACCGTTGTATTATATCTGGAATACTCACTACTCATGAGTACTTTCAAACAAGCTACTTTTTACTCTTAGGTATTTAATTTTCAGGACAGGTACACTTCTGTACTCAAATTTTTTTTTTTTTAGAACAGTGGAATGCAGGATATTTCAGTCCTTGCAATGTTAGTAGACAGTCAGAACGGTTGGCAGTTGTGTCTTGGAATTGAATTAATTAACTGCACACAGTTTGCCTTTACAAGTCCATAGTATTGAGAATCAATTTGTCCAACATTTCTCTTACAAGTCTACATCTGACTGACGGCTTTGCTGTGTTCTGCACAAGAATTAACAAACGCAGCTCCAAGGCTTGGCAAAGCCAGCAATATATTTTTGTGCCAGAGATTGTTTTCTGAGAAACACTTCAAATGACAAGGGAAGTATTGCATTTGGCAGTTCAAACTTGTGCCTGCTCACTTAATTAGCCCAGTCATGCACAGCACAAAGTATTTGCCCCCCTGCCTGATTACCTCAATTCTTGTCACGTAAATTTGTCTCAGATCTTAACACAAAATAAAATAAAACAAAAGACAGAGGAGAACACAGAGTAAACAGAAAATACAGTTTTGAAATGATCATTTCATTTATTGAAGGAAAAAAAAGGTTATCCCCAAGCTATATCACGAGTGAAAAAGTAGTTGTCCTCTAAACTTAATCACTAGCGTGCCACTATGGTAGCAACAACTGGAAGCAAACACAGGAATGGATAGCAGTCTTTTACATTGTTGACCTGAATCCAATGGAGAATGCATTTCACGCACAAAGAACAAGCAGGAACTGAAGAAAGCTGCAGTGAAGGCCTGGCAGAGCATAACCAGGGAATAAACCTAATGTATAGTGATGCAAAGGATTTGCAACCAAGTATTTAAAATCGAAATTTAATTTATGGTTATATGTTAGTTTGTCCATGCACTTTGAGCCCATGAAATTAGGGAATGATGTATAAGCTGGTTGTAATTCCTACACGATGGTACAAGGAAACTATTCTGATAACCCATAAGGAGTAAGATCACAAAATGTAATATACTGGCATTAGAAAATACTAATGCCTTACAAGCGTGCTTTTCCAAGAATTAAAATAAGAATGTTTTGCCTGATCATTCTACTACTGTACTGTCGATAAAAACATGAGTCATTACTATTTTGAAATGTCTGGTTCATTTCGTATTGTTGATGTAGGTGTTAGGTAGCAATGGCAGTTTAAAACTTTCGAAACATTTTTGAAACATATTTTTAAAACATTTCAAAATGTTTTCAAACAACGTTTCTACAAGTACTGCACAACATACTGACAGAAACTTGTATTGCTGTGCTTAGCTTCACAACATAAAAAATCATAGATAGTCACCGATGAGCCTACCATAATTTGTGATGATAGCATTTACAAAGATATGCAATGTAGGCTAATTTGTTATTTCATTCAATTTTAATTGAAATTTGCTGTCATTCACATTGCAACCCTTTGAATCCCATAGAACTGACAGTTATTTTAGTTTGAAATCATTTGTCCATCAGGTCAGGAATAATTTATTGAACAATTTGCACATTTGATGGTTTCATTTTCCCATTATTTTATTGGATATTTTATTGGGATGACATATTGAACGTCCACAAGTTTCGGAAGTCACCACTTTGAAATTAACTGAGGTGAAGTTGTTTTCATAATACTGGAGCTAAAGCTCCAAGAGATATTTATGTTTGAGATATCCTTTTGGACAAGTGCAGCAATGGATAGGCTATTTAGTAAAGCTAATGTGTAATATACATTGCCTAGCCTACACCCATGTAATATATCTATTTATTTCTACCTGTATATTCTGATTAAAATATCTATTTAAATAGCTAGTTTGGCAATATGTCTCTCAAATTTAATCACTAATAACACACTCTCTATCAAGCAATAGGCTAACGCCATAAACTCTCCACAAGCATGCAAACCATCCTGCAGTGCATATGACACTACTCACTCATATGACTATTTCAAATCGGTGTTGTAAATCTGTGTCAATAGCCAAAGCGTCAAACGTGTTTGAAACAGATCGGACCTGAGAGTTGATATTGCAATCACTAGTGTTTGGTAAAAATTTAAATTCAATAAATTAAAGAAAACAAAAAATGTTTTCTGTTTAACCAGGTCCCCTTTGTCCTAAATTGTCTTTTTTAAGTTCTGAAACAATTCTCCACAAATACTATTCAGTAATAAAGGCACACAGGAAGGGGGTAATAGTCTGTTAAAATGCATACTATAACCTAAGAGTTGTTGTTTTCTGCATCCTTGCCCTTCTGCAACTTCAATACTTAAGACATTGATTGCATTAAAAACACTGATGTATACTGTAATATGAACAAGCCGGCAAGCATATTTCACCTGCAATGATTAGCATTAATGGTGTCAATATAAAGCGATAAGCCATTAAACTTTCGGTAACATTATCAAACTACAGTATTATCTATTCTTCAGCCACAACATCACTTCAGATGATGATAAAGATTTTTAATGTCCATGTTCATAAGCAGGAGCAGGGGGGAAAATTCCTGAAATCCTAACAGGTGAGCAATTAGAAGCTCCAGGCTGTGCAGAAGAACAAATATTTTCAAAAGCAACAGCTGCTATCTCTACAGGCTGCATCTATTATCAGTTTTTTACCACTGCTGCAAACATTTACTTGGCAGTCTTCTTTTTTTGCAGAAAGCGGCAGCTCAACCCTACGATCTCTGCCTTTTCTCATACTATATGTATTTCTAATTCTCTCTCTGCTCCTTTCCCCATTTTCTGCGTCTATTTCTCTCTCACTCAGCCCCCTTCTCTTCCTTTCCTCACCCTCCCTCTCTCCCTCCAATCCTGAATTGCAGGCCTGCAAATGAGCTTGTCACTTCATCATGTGAGGGGATCTTCATTTTTATTCATTAGGGCCTGGGTCTACGCCCGGCTGCCGTCTGTGGTTGTTTGAGAGTGTTTCTGCCCCCGCTCCACCACCCCACCCCTTTCCCATTTCTGTTTCTTTTATAGGACCCTTCCTTGGAAAATGCAGACATTTCTAAACGTTGATCTGTCATCCCTCAGTTACGAGAGCGTACAATACCAACACCTGTCTTCAGGGACAAGCAGTGGAAAGGGAGGCGAGGCAGTAAAGACCGTGCGGAAGAGACAAACTAATGCATACGTAATGTGTGGGCTCTGCTCTGCTTGCACGGATCAAGGGCAGATCTTTGTGGTTTATACAGAGAGAGACAGAAAGAGAGTGAAAGATAGAGAGAAGGAGACCCCCACCCCATAGAAATACATGCCTGATCAATGTCTTATCTGACAATGTCCTGTGATTGTACCATATTCCATTAACACCCCCATCTCCCACCCTCCCTCCCCTCCCGCTGCTCATGTGCCATAATACAATTAAAAAGAAATGCTAAGTACTCATTTTGGGAGAAATCAAGAGGAGGGCTGGGGTGCAGATGTTTGCTGTGTCAAATATTTGCATTAACAAAATTAAACAGTCCTGAATGGAGAGAAGGGGGAAAAATGGCCCTAATTAAGATTGCAATTAGTGCAATACGTCAGTGAGCTCCGGCGGCTATTGGGCATGCTAATTGATCCTCACATGTTGAGCGTAAAGCTGAGATTACACGAGCAATGGCCCTACCAGCAGCACTGTTTAATGTGCAAATCAAATCTCCAAACCTTTAGGAATGCGATTTGGCCCATGTATTACCACCACTGGGCGGTCGAGGAAAACAATACTGTGTTAATGAGCTGGATATAGAACTGTTAAAACATGTAATCATCCAATATTTAAGAATCAAATATTGTGGGGACGGGAGGGTTTGGAGGGGGGGTGGGGGGATGGGGGGATGGCTGGTAGGTTAGGGCTTGGCGAGGCAAATGATGTTCAAATTGATGTATGAACTATGTGAATTAACCTATACATACTGTTAAAAACAGAAGCTTCTCACTTCCCTAAATAAATAGCATATAGAAATGTGAATAGATTTCAAAATATATTCTGTCTTCATAGCTGCTTCAAATATTTTGTCCATCCACTGAATGTTGTGGTGATGGTGAGATTAATCCATAGCTGCTTAAAGCAGAATAGAGTGCAGAATAATTGTTCTTGTTTGGGAGTTATTTACAGAAATGTAGCTGTTTAAAGGGGTCATATTAGACTATTTTCCTAGTTTAATATTTTCCAGTATAATATTTTTATTTTCATGGTCTATTTACTAACATTTGCATGTTTTTATATTCAAAAAATGCCTAGTTACAGCTGCTAAGGCTGCGTGTGCATCACCTGAGGCTCCCTCAGCCTGAAACGCTCCTGTCTCTCAACCTCATAAACCTTAATGTCCCCAAGCAGTAGTGCTGATACTACAGTATACACTTAAATCGATCAATTTAATAACAATTTACTTTGATAAAATTAGCAAAATCCAACAATAATATCATTCATAATCCTTTAGAGACATTGATTCTTGATAATCAAGTCATTGTTCTGGTCAAAATATCAAGTTATAGCCTAAATCAAAACATTTTAACAGTGGTGTTCACTCACCTATATTTATTGCAGGTCACTGCCTCTCCCTAATGCATGCCCTCATAAATGGTCCAGGATCATTAGGATCATAATAATCCACGAAAGTTGGTTTTGAAAAATTATTAAGCAATTGTGCTTCCAAAAAAAAAAAAAAAAAAAACCCCACTGGAATGTTTTACTTGCCTTTTATTTTTATATGATTTTCAGAAGTTTACCAGGGGACTCTAGGCAATCATTCTGAGGATTAGGCATCAACTTTCCGCATTGCATTAACCCACTTTAACTTACCCTACAGCTTCATTAGTTCACACTTTGTCGTGAAAAAGGTTGCTGAACATATCTGGTGATTTCCATAAAGAGCTATGGCTCATTTGTCGTACTTGCTTGACAAAAAAAAGGACTCCAGCTCATCCCATTCTATCCACGATAGTGGAAGTGTCTTCCCATTTGTGTCGCATGGTAACATAAGCATCAGTCATTTTCTTCAATTGTCATCAACTTTGCCACTCTAAGTTTCTCACAGAAAAATTGATGCTCCAGCTGGGTTTGTTTTTTCTGGAAACCATAGTGCATTTACATCTCTTGGAGTTCCCATCTTTTTACCAGAATTTACTGTTATTTTGAACGTTTTTCAGTTTTTTTAGCCTGCGATATTTGCCTTTACTTCAGTATGGACTAAGTCATCTAACATTTTTTGCTTCATGGTTGTTTGTTGGCTGCATTCCAGGCATCCTCCTGGGAATATATTGAGGGGTGGTTCTGTCTTTTCTGGGTAGATGCCAGGTGAGGTGATCGTTTCCCATTTGATATACAAGTTACTTTACACTATGTTTAATAATAATAATACTAATAATAATAATAATATGCTTTATTAATGCTTATCTGCACATTGGCAAGGTGGTCATTTGGAATCCAGCGCAGTGCTCTAAGTAATTAGGAAATGTAAAAATGGCATCAAAAGGCTCAAACTGTGAATAGTAGAGGAACAGTAATGGAAGCTGTAAAAGTTTCCATTCTCAAACTTTGCCAATCCTCATACATGAGTGGACAACATTTTAGGCAAATCATCAAGGAGTAAATTATGTGATGTCAAAGCAGAGAAGAGGCCTGCCGTTTACCGCAGTGTGGCATGCATTGAAGTAGAACTGCTACGTGTAATCAATATATTTTACACATATGATTTGGAACAATGCTTCATTTTACGTTTTTTACGCGTTAGTTACAGGTAGCTAATGACGGGTAGAAACCACCAATTTGTTATATGCCTTACATGTGAAAAAAATTGTAGTGTTTGCTTGGCAGAACTGCTACCCGTCATCAGTGTGTTTTACATGTATGGTTTGGAACGGGCCTCATGTCACATTTTTATGTGTTAGTTACATGTACCTTATGATGTGTAAAAACTACCATTTCTCATGTGACTTACACGTGAAGAAACATGTCGTCTTTGATGGGTAATTTTAACCTCTGATTCTTCACTTGTCATACTTTGGAAGTCCATAAAAAGGGAATTTGTCTTTGCACTGAAGATAAGCACAAGCCAAACTCCCCCCGGAACCACTCAACCTGGCTTTCTTTGAGGGTGTTCAAAACCAGCCCCTGGATGGGCACTATGCGAATGTATTATGCAGACATGTTACTGAAGAAAAGGCTAAAATACAAGGGAGGTGTTTCAGGCAATTCCAGAGCTGTTTTTTTTTTGACAGAATAACTCCCTTTAGCTTTTACTTTTGGCTTTGTAACTTTGCAGGATAGTTTAGATTCACAAAAAGCCATATAACCCACTAAAGGAACGGGAAAAATTAAAAAGGCATAATATTACCTCTTTAAGGATCCAGCAAATGTGTTTGATCTTGGTAGCAGCAGGTACTGTATCCAACAAATCACATTTTCTCTCTGGCTCATCACTGCCAGTTTTCATCTAGAGATGTCCCACAAACCACGTGAGGTAGGTAGATCCACTAAGCAGTGAAATTCTGGGTAAATGGACCCATGCTGGGAAAGAACCAGAAAAATCACCTGTTATCTCCTTGGCTTTGGATCCTGGAGTGCTTTTAAAGATCTTTTAAACTGCCATGTGAAATGCAAAACAAATCTTGAACTCAGTCATCTCTATCTAATATTGTTTGTACAGTTTTGTACAGTTTAATATTGCCTTGGACTTCACCTGAAAACACCAATGACTGGTCCATGGGAAGGGGAGAGAGGGAGCGTGAATGAGAGCAGTGAGCTGTGAAATTATCACCATTCATTTCTCTGCCCCGAGATACTGCTGAAAAAAGATCTGTCCATGTGATCTTTTTCTCAAGAGGGCAGCAGGGTCTTTTAGGTAATTCTTAGCAAGCTCTAGCCCATCCATTCTTTTCTACAGCTTAATATTGATTTATATCTTGCAGGGAACACTATAATTTTGTTTGTTGACACTGACACATTCACAAGTGCTTGCAGAAGAGTGTTTCTGTTCTGTTTGACAGGAGTTTATGAAGGTTACTGAATCAGAGAGAGAATTTGTTGGTCATTAACTGTAGCGGTCTTCCCAAGCATTCCAGGCCTTTTGGAATTGTTGAGCTCACAAGTGCTCCTCACCAGTTCAACACAGCGGATTTTAGCAAGTTCAAGCTTTAGCCCTTGTATATGATATTTTCCCTTATCTGATACTTCAAAGGACGACCCTGACTTTCCTTGTCACAACTCTGCTCCCCATGTTGCTCAAGTGAAAAGGCCAGTAAATGACTCTGAGGGTAATCAATAGCCTGGAGTAAAACCCAGACTCTCGGTACTTCTTAGTCTCTGTACTTATCTGTCCTTGGATTCTTATGACTGCGTGTGACATCATATTTAACAACCGGAGTCCTGTTCCAAAGTAAATTTTCCTACAATTGCATGAAGGTGACATATTATACCCCTTTTCCACAAGTTAATACAGTTCCCTGGGGAATTATCTGTAACAAGATTTGGTCAAAATAGCAAAAAGATAAGCAGCATAGCACCCTTCTCACCCTTTCTTACCAGCCCTTTTACTAACTGGTTTCTGTGCCTGTTCCTTTAAATGGTAATGAGCCACTGTTCACTCCACCCCACTCTTCTGTGAGGTGTGCCGACGCCAGTACAGCTTCGCGCTACCATGGCAACTGTTGAGCATGAGCCCTAAGAGAACTATAGCTCCTGGAGAAAACATAGCAGTGCTGCCTAATATGTTTGAACCAGAGTCAGACACAGAGCAAAGAAAGTCTCCAAAACAAATTCAACCATCAAGGATGCAAGAGGACATTTACGAATGGTTTAATATTAACTTTAAGTCATTTTGACTTTTCTTTTTGTATGCTTCTACATCAATTAAGGTCATAGCTACAGTCTTGCTAGGTGTGTTGCAGACAGCACCACCACTCATTGTGACTCGAATGTGTATATATTGAGGTTACCTAGCTACCGGGTGTGAAAAGATAACATTAATGGCAAGTAACGTAAACGCCATAAAGCTATTCCCATAATACCATTAAAACTGAAGCTCAAGCGTTGGAGGATACAGCTAATTTTTTTTGCACAAAACACAGAGTGTGTGTACTGCATTTCTGATATCTGCTTGGTCATTGGACATTTTCTTTTCATAAACATTAGAATTGTGCCCTTTCCTGACACACTGAATACATAAATGAAGATGTTAGCATGGAACTAATCTGACAGATCATAATGCTTGCAGGACTATGGCTACAGCTTTGAGTAAAAACAAATACATCTCAATAACTGCATTTGAAGAAAATTATTCTGTTAGAGCTTTACGGCTTTTTTTTTTTTTTAATTTTTTTCAAAAATGCCACAGTCAAATTTTTAAAATGTAGTCCATTTCAGTTTTTCTCTCAGTAAAAATCACAGGTAATCACACGTATGTAACCGTGACTTAGAGCTCTATGAGAGAGCAACAAATTTTGGCAAAGCAAGAATAACAGTAATGAAGATACTAATGACCGGGCTGCATCATTATGATTTTAAGAGTTGCTACTCGCTAATCTTATTGGTCCAGAAGCATGCATGCACTCTTCAACAGGCAGCACAGCAAGCAAGATGCGCTTTTGTGCCAGAATAAATTAGTGATTGCATTTCTGAAGCTAAGTAGCACTCAGTTCGCTTGCATGTCAGGACTCTGCTCATTCTGGGAGTGATAAAGCAACAAAACACAGACGGATGCTGCATTTGAGATGTCCTTGGAATGGGGAGTTCCCATTAAGACACTGTCGCAGGCTCTACCTGGGAGAAACAACAAAACAAGGTTTAGTCTCCCAGTCATGTTCCTCTACAGCACATATTAATGTTATGTACTCCCCCGTCACTGTCCAGCATCGCACGCCATGTTCATCACATACTGTAGCTAGCTACCATGTTAATGTTGATATAACATTTGTGAATTACAAGTCATATGGATCACCAGAGCCTCCTTTTTAACATTGCAGTTGCTATCAACTAGTAACATTTCTAATTTGCTGTTACTATGTGTAAATTGTGGTCCCAAAACCATAATACTGACTTATTATTGACAGAATATTTCATTTTTAATAAAAAAATAAATTAAAACAGTCGGTTTTGTCAAGCATTGGGCTTTGACGTCATCTACAGTCTCTCGGTAAACATTTTACTGGAAAATTTTTCTAGAGAATGGTGTCATGTGCTTCGAGGAGCCAAGCTATTCCGACAATAGCTAAACATTTCCGTATTTGAGTATTATTGGCAAGAGCATTTTCATGTCTTTCTTTTGATGTATAACACAAAGTAATCCTTTGTAATACAAAATATGATTGTGGAAAGTTTGGTAACCTTTCTCGCTGGTTATCATACCTGACTGGGATTTGGCAGTGCTGTCGGGAAAGAGTCATGAACACCCTCAAATATCAAGGTAATGTGGATGCCTCCTTGATCACCAGGAATGGTCTGGATAACTTTTTATTCATTGCACAATTGCACTAAAGACAAGCATACAACTCAGTTTTCAGATTCCCTAGTGCAAGAATAAATGCGTCAAAATATGTCTAATGATGAAAATAAAAATAATTCGAGAACTGTGTCTAATAATTGCCCTTCTTTCGCAAAGCATAACATACTATGAGAAGTGTTCAGTATACTACTGCTGAGCTAACATTATCTGTAATGAGTGAACAGAATGAGTCAAAGAAAAATGATGAATGTTCTCCTCATGTTTGAGTGGGTTTCCTCAAAGTTCTTAGTTCTCTCTTGCAGTCTAAAGACAAGCATGTCAGGCTACTGGGACACTCAAAACTGTCTTTTGTTATGAGTGTGAGAGTGAATAATTTGTGCGCCCTCTAATAGATTGGCGAGCTATCCAGGGTGTGTCCTTGCCTTTCGCCCAGAGTCGGCTGGGATAAGCTTCAGCTCCCTGGCAACTCTAGTAAGGAAGGAGCAGTTAAGATGATAGGTTGATGGATGGATGGATGAATAAATGAATGGATGGATGGACATCATTCTGAGATGTAAGCATTCACACCCGTCTCTCCTGAAACTCCATCTGTCTAAACTTGATTGGCTATTTGCAAACCCTGAAGCATGGTAATTGGGGGAGGAAATTTGCTCCTTGCATTTTTCCTGATGAAGAAATTAGTTTTCCTTCACTATCTTGTGTGCTAGTGGAAAGTAATCACATTCCAGTTTCTTTACTTCTGTGCAAATGACTTTGGGAAGACTTTGCATCTACGGGGCAAGTAAATTAAATGAAAGCATAAAATGAGTGTAATCTTGACCCTGCATGCTCTGCCTGCATGCTCTGCATGTGAATTAGTGCTATTTTCAGAGTCATTAGTCAGCAAAGCAGCGGCATTGAACTGCAGAACACAGTCATTCACGGTCAGGCTGCTCGCGTTTCCAGTGTTTCTGTATCTGTATCTTGGTGCTCGTGGGCTGCAGGGTTTGCTGCCTTTTGTTTTCATTTCAATATCAGCAGCCTTTTCAAACCCCAAGAAACCTGTTTAAGTTTGTAATCCACTGCTGTAATCGATCAATTAAGTGCCTCAGAACAACAAAACCCAGAGGGCCCTGTGGCTCTCTGGGGCCAGCAATAAAGATCACAGATTTTTATTATCACAGCAGTCACTTATCTCTGTGCATACTCCTGCAACATAACTATCATGCATATCATCCACCTCTATGGCGTGTTTTTACAGTATCTATGTGCGTGTCTGAGGACATGTGTGTGTGTGTGTGTGTGTGTGTGTGTGTATGAGTATATACACTGAAAAGTGTACGATTCTGCTTGCTGGTGGATCAAAATGTATGTCTGTACATGTGGATCTAAAGAATAATATTTCTTCTGTGTGCACATCACTAATGTCTGTGTGTGTTTGTGTGTGCGTGTGTGCGTGTGTGTGTGTGTGTGTGTGTGTGTGTGTGTGTGTGTACTTGGGATGTGTTCCTTGTGGATGATGGTGCTCAGAGCCCTTTGCCTCTCCTTTTTTGCCTGAAAACCAAGCTGATTGCAGCTGAGAGAATCTCGCCCAGCCGCCGCCAGTTGCTCCAGACCACAAAAGCAGGCCTAACTCTCCAACACCTTTTCAAATTAATATTTGCAATGGGTCTTTTTCTGCAGGGCCGGCTCTCTGTTCTCTGTGCTTTGTGCCACTGTTTGATGTGATGGCAGGAGGGATGAAGTGGGGGAGTGGGCAAAGTGTGTGAAACCAGTGGCTAAGTGGGCTTAAGGGGCACTCGAGGAGGCCCAGCCTCTCCCCCAAATGGATCACAGTCTGAATTGAAGCCCGGAGACTTGTGCCAGAGGGGGGTAAACAGGCTGGTTTGGTTCAAAGGTAGGCCCCAAATGAGCACTTGTGAATTACCCCCTACACAACATCAGACGAGTCTCCATAAACCAAATTTTCAGTACTCTTCAACCTCAGCTGACCAACAGCCCCTGCCCTGTTCCCAGTCCCGGGCACTAACACTGCTGTTCTTACTACCTTTTTTTTGGCAAATCACTTTGAAGAAAGAATGCACGTTTTGAAGTCTTGTGAAGGAAGTAAATGACATACTTCATATGCTACATGCAGTATCTCATTCCTGTCCATGCTCGATTGCTTTTAATGATACAGAAATGTTCAGACAGTAACAGTGTGAATCTTTTGGCTATAAGCCTTGTCTCTATTTATGTCTGTCTGCCTGTTGTGCTTTCGCCAGTACTTTGAACTTTCTTCTCATTTTGTGATAGCGAATGGATTTTGGTGTAAGCCAGCTTGACCAATCTCCGTAGCCTACCTTCTTAATGAAAACAAGTACTAATTACTTGATTATTTTCCCAACACAATGCCAAGAGTGCTGTTTGTTAATTTTCTGATGATCTGCCGTTCACATCATCTCTCCACTGTAGCAGCACTTAAACTGTGCTGCTGAGCTGTGTCTGATAGAGGCTGCTTTCAGGAGCCAGAAGCGCTGTGGCGGTTATCAGGGACAGATTGAGAGGCGGCTGCTTCATTCCATCACTGCGGCGCATGAGAGAACCGCCTCAGGGCTTAAAAGACCAGTCGTGTTTCAGAAGTGTTGAAAGATGTGTTTTATTATGTTTTTTTTTCTATAAGTTTTTTTTCTTGCCTGAAAAACAGGTCTATTAAAAAGTTATTCATTGAGGTGGGGTTATTATCATTAATTAATAACCCCAATTCATGTTGTCAAGTGATTTTAATTTAGGAACTAAACTCTACATTTGAAGAGTGACAGGTAGAGAACTATCTTCCGCCCCCTGCTAATTGCGCTATTAGAACAAAAAGACTGTGTGTGTGTGTGTGTGTGTGTGTGTGTGTGTGTGTGTGTGTGTGTGTATGTGTGCGTGAGTGTGTGGGTGCGTTGTGTGTGTGCGTTTCTACAGCAGTGGAATATAAAAGAGTGAGAACAGGACAGGGCTAGCTGGTGCTTCAGGCAGATTTGGGATGATTAATCCCCATTCGAGTGCTGTCACGTTGACACATACGCAAATGGAGCGCTCTCATTAGCCATGGGAGTGTACAGCAGGTAGAGTCCTTAATGAGCACTTTCCAGCGTCCCTTTACTCTCCAACAGAGGAAGGAATAAGCACACTGCTCTCGACGTGCACGGCTGCAATCTCGTATTCTTACTATTTGTTCTGTTGGGTATTTTTGAAGCAGGTTTGTGTACTCCAGGATAATTGGCATTATATAATTTCCTCCCACATCAGCTGATGTATGGAAAGCACTCTGGCATAGAAAAATACCTGCCATACATCACCCGTGTGGATGCAACACCTTAGGCTGAAGTAACTGCCAATCCCCCTTCACTGTAAAGTGCTTTGAGGTTAAAAAATGCAGTGTACTGTATACCCCATCTCCCAAAAAGTTTGGACGCCATGTAAAATTTAAATATGAACAGAATGTCATGACTTGCAAATCATATTTACTTGAATAGTATAAAGAAAACGAATCAGATATTGAAACTGGGAGGTTTTATCAAATTTGAAACCGAGAAATTTTATTTATTTATTTATTTATTTTTAAATATGTGCTCACTTAGAATTTTATTCTAGCAACACACTCAAAAAAAGTAAGGACTGGGGCAAAAGGACTGGAAAAGTTACATGATGCTGAAAATACACCTGGTGGAACATCTCACAGCTAATTACATTAATTTGCAAACAGGTCCGTAACATGATTTGGTATAGAACGGGCATCCCAAATAGGCTGACCCTTTCAGATGTAAAAATGGGGAAGGCTTCACCACTCTGTGAAAGACTGCATGGGAAAATGGTCTAACAATTTCAGAATAACATTTGAAGACCACAAAGAAAAAACAGAGTCCAAATTTGGCATTTTTGTATATTTTATATACGTTGTATTATATATTTTTATAATATATATTATTATAATATTTTATATGTTTTGCATATTTTTTCGGTGCTTTGTTTCTAAGATCGTTTTGAATTTTTAATTTGTCATTTCTTCACAACGTGAAAATGTGACTGATCATTTTTCGATTATGGTCTTCATTTCTCAAAGTAATATTGTGAAGAATTGAGAGGTTTTATTATCTAAGGTAGATAATATCATAAAAAAATTCAGAGAATCCGGAGAGATCTTTTTGTGAAAGGGACAAGGCCGGAAAACCACTATTGAACGGCTGAAATCTTCAGGCCCTCAGTTGCTACTGCTTTAAAAATAGATGGAATATTGTGGCAAAAAATCACTGCATGGGCTCAGGAACACTTCTGAAAACCATTGTCAGTAAACACAGTCCATCGCTGCGTCCACAAATGCAAGTTCAGACTCTATCACACTGCTGCCTGTTCTTGGTGCTTGCTCATTTAAGATGGACTGAGGCTACATGGAAAACTGTCTTGTGGACTGACCTATCTGAGAATGAAATTCTTTTTGTAAACCATGGGTGCCACATTCTTTTGTCTTTTCTGAGGAGGAATATCTCAATCATTGCAGAGAGGTCTGTGAGAGCTCACTCACTCTATGGAATAATCATCTCACTCCACCTGATCTGCAACATCTCTCATCATTTCTAATATAAGACTTCATTTATTTTATGCATTTGACCAATTTTGTCAAAGACTGAAGGAAAACTGAAATTAAGATGTAAATACTGCATTTCAGACAGCAAAAAAAAACAAAAAATATATATATATATATATATATATATATATATATGAAGACCACAAAGGAAAAATGATCAGAGTCCAAATTATATATTATTATTATTATTATTATATTTTATATATTTTATATTTTTTTTTTTTTTTTTTTTGCTTTGTTTCTAAGATCGTTTAGAATTTTTAATTCATCATTTCTCTACAACGTGAAAATGTGACTCTGATCATTTTTCCATTGTGGTCTTCATATATAGACCACAAGTTAATTCATTTTACAGGAATTCCATCAAACCCGTGGATACTTAAAATAAAGAGAACAGCAGCAAATGTATTTAGTATTTGAAAAGCAGCGAAACCTTTACCAGGCTGGATGCAAAAAGTGCAAAAACTTGTTTAAAAGACATTACTCTCCCTGCTTTTGCCGAGTGTAAGGGCTGCAGACGGATCCGCCTCTCCGTCCTCACACCCTGGGTGTTTTACAGTAGCCCTGAGCAGACCTGTCACATTTTCAGTGCCTAAACATTTTAATTATATCTCCTCCCCGGGAGTCGATCGGCTCAGTGACCACGGACCTGACATTGACGCATGTGTTGATTAATGTGCAAACACTGGAAATGAGATTAACAACGATTCTGAGGGAAGGGTGACAGCTAATTTTGCACAGTGTTTGCCATCTGATCTGGGAGCGATGCTCCGATGAAACAAGCTCCTCCATTCAGGCTGCTGCAGCAACGCGCTCTCAAGGTCTTTTTAAAAATGTTTTAATAACATTTTGTGTCTACAAGCATTGTGATTGATCTTTATCGCCTAGCCTCCCCCCACCCCCTTATTTTTTAGTGCTGTGTATTGAAAATTCAAGGTTTTTGTAGTGTCCCTGATGGATGTTAATTCTTTCAAAATAATTTGTCATTCTGGTCATATGCCCTGTCTGATTAACAGCAGAACATAAATCAAGTCGGGTCTCAGATATTAGCTGTTCAAACATCCTGTGGTTGTGCTGACCCCTACGTCCACTTACACTGAGCATTTTAAAACCTATTCATGTGACGTGACAATGGGAGAAAAACTATTGTGAAACATTAAAAGGGCACTTACTTGCGTATCTTCCAAGGGAACCCAGTGTGTGTTGTTAACCATATCTGAGGACTGTGTTTTGATTTACAATCCTATGATACTATGATTAGCTGAGAGGGTCATTTCTCATGAGACATCAGAATGGTTATTTTTAAAACTGTTCTGCAAATTTATGGGGCCATCCATCTTTGCAGTTTCCTGAAATATCAGTTGGTTCTCTGTGCACCTATCCTGTGTCATGTTTTGCAATGCTTGAACAGAATATGGTTTGTTTTTCCAGGTTTTACCCATCTGTTCCTTTGTGATTGGAGAGGTGATATAGGGCTGGTGGAAAGCCATCATTTAGTGCCATTATTTCTGCATGAATCAAGACACCCAGACAGCTATCCAGGTGTCAGCGCTGATTCAGAACTGCTCTTTTTTCCTGTGCTTGGTTTTGTGAGGTTGAGTGTGTGCACCTATACTGTATGTGTGAGTATTATGTGGCCTGCATTATCTGTCTGGCTTCAGATTATGTTTCTGGTTGCTTGCATGCATTCATTTGAGCCGGTGCATTTGTGCAGACATGATCAGATGTGGTAGTTTTGCACCCTTTCAACCTTATTTTCTGTTTTTTTTCTTTTTTTTTTTTTATTCCAACCTATTTTCACAGATTTTCTTTTATTTGTTCTCAATTTTTTTTTTTTTTAAATCTAAATTTTAAATCTTCTGTTTATATTCTTCTGTCTTCATCTGCAAGCAGCTGACAGCCAGCTTCTTTCATTTTTTCCTCTCTTTTTCATTTTAAACCCTCCAGCTCCATCTGTTTTCACTTTTGTTGCTCTGGGCCTCAATGATGAGGAATTTGGTGTGACCCTGACCTTTGTCAGCCCAGCCATGACCTTTGACTCCAATATGTGACCTTTAAGCCGTACTTTGACAGCTTGATTAATTATCCAGTGTTATGATTTATGAGTCAGCAATATGTAAAAAATGAAATAGAAATAATGGACAACAGGTGGTCTTCAAAAGCTTTTTTCTTTTGTTAAGGGGGATGTTGGGGGTCAAAGAGAATGGAAAGTGTTTGTTGAAGAATGAAAGACACTTTGGGAATGAGTGTGGGAATTTTCTTTAGTACCAGCCTTTACTCTTTTCCATTTAATAAAGAGCCAGGCCTATGAAATAGCGTTTTGCTGCCTGTAGCTACATTTAATTTTGGGTGAAGAAATTTTGGGAGAGCTTTTTTAACTTTTTTTGAAGTAATGTTGTTGACATGCACATAAACCCTCACACAATGACACATGCAAACACAAACACACTCATAAATGCGCACATACTGTACACGCAACACACACAGTGAAGTAGATAGAGAGAAACACACACACACACGCATAAACACAAATTTATACACACAATGGGATGTATTTTGAATTGCGTGTTGTAAATTGCTGCACAGGCTAAATGTATTTTTGCAATGAAATCATGCACCCAACCCCATGATAACTTGTGTCTCACCACACAGTGAAATGGGAGGATTGTGGCTACTCGAAGTGTAACATTTGAGTGGGGAACTGAAATTTTACTTACAGCTCATTGCTCTGTTCATCAGGCAGCTTTGCACTTTGCACCGACACTATACCTGACAAGGATTACGGTTTATCCATAATCAATACAGTATTCAAAACCTCATTCCAACCCTTATTAAAAATTCACATGTGAAAACCACGTTAATGCCAAGTTTGTGAGCAGTGCATATGTACACCAAAAACAAATAGTTTAACATCTTGGTTGTCCCAAATGTGAACAGTAGCATGTGATTATTTCACATGTGAGCGCATTAAATCTCTATTTTAAAAATACCCTTACAAAAAAAAATCATGTGAAATAAACCACATATGGTTTTGGAGCATGTAATTTCTTCACATATGGAAAAACACAACAAGAAACCAGTCACATGTGAAAATGTGAAATTCGCACGTGAAGATGCAAATATTATGAGATTTCATGTTTTCACATATGGAAATTCTAGTTCAGAAGTCAATCAAATGGTAAAATGCTAATTTTACATGCCTTTGTGTCGAAAATTATTTTCAATTGCGGAAAATTTCAATCATGTGAAAATAGAAAATCACATGTGATAATATTTAGTTCACCTGTGTCATTGTTTTCTTTTCACAAGTGAAAACTGAAAAGCACATGTGAAAAGCAAGTCACCCGTAAAAATTTGAAGTTTACATGTGATATTCTTTTCATTTGTGAAAATGTTGGCTCACATGTGAATTTTGCCAATCACATGACAAAGTGGTCAATTCACACATGAAATTTAAATTTTCTTGGGATAAAAGGCATAGTTTAAATGCAAGATTTTCATGATAGGTGCACTGCTTCATTGGTTAAAAAAAAAAAATCTGGTTTTCTCTCTTACAACCTCAGTTGAAGGGTTTTGTTAGAAACACTGTCTGAGTCACTCATTTTATGCACAGGTCCCTCATTTTTGGGAGCCCAAAAGTGATTGGACACAAACTATCATCAAGTAAATAGTCATTTTTAATACTTAGGGCTCTAATTTCTTGGCACAGCGCAGGGTGGCGCAGCGTGGCGCAGCCCACGCAGTGGTAATTTCGTCCAGTGCAGCCCGCGCAGTGGTAATTTCGTGCAGTGCAACACCGTGCGCAGCCATTTTGGCAATTTGGTAGACAGACGTGAGCCGAGATGGGTGTGGCGGCATAGTAGGGGGAGGTGTCACATATTCATTATGACGCATTGACAATTTCGTGGCAAAAGGCTCCGCCAAAAGTGCGCAGAGAGCTCGCCAGCTCTGTGAGCTGACTGGCGCACAGTGCGCACACCTCACCGAAACCTCACAGGCAGGTTTCCAGAATGTCAGGCACATTTCAATGTAATAAATAATTACAGCAACCACTATTTAATGTAACTATCTGAATAAGCACATAAATTATAGTATCTATATCGATTGTCCTGATGTCAGATCAAAGGCGGTTGGCACGCGTAATGGAAACTCGACCTGACAGCCCTCAGAGTGTCAGTGCATTCTCTGTGGCATGTTGCATGCTACACAACATAGCTGTACGCCATGGATGTCACTTTGACCTCACGCAGGAGACATTACAGGACTTGAGAAAGAGAGAGGCTGAACTGCATGTGGCATATCAGCAGGGAGAGAGAGAGAGAGAGAGAGAGATGTGTGTGCATGTGGGTGCGAGTGCGTGTGTAAGCTATGTGGGTATGTGTCCTTCAGCTGCTTTCACACCGGACGCGAAACAAATTTTTCGCACAACTGATTACATTCAAAGTCAATGCAAAGACGCAAATACACGCGTGTATTCGCGTCTTTGCATTGACTTTGAATGTAATCTGTCGTGCGAAAAATTTGTTTCGCGTCCAGTGTGCACGCGGCTTAATACTATTATTTTCACTTAGGTTTTATTGTTTTTAGTAGGGGAAAGGAATACAGCCTGATTGCTGTGATCTTGTACTGAGTTAAGAACACATATTGAAAATAAATGTATAACGTATCTTGCATTGTTGTCCATGCATGCTAATCCCAAAATTTTAAGCAGCAACAGGGTGTAATAATAGGAACACGCTATCCATCGTTTCTCTTCCCAATGATGCAGGCAGAAGAAATAAATGAGCAACCGTCGTATTTCATTCCAACTTCATAAGTTTGAATGATCTGATGTAGTTTCGTTTTGAAATTCCATTCAAGTTCGCTAATGGTAATAATTCGCAAATGCCCTAGCTAGCCAGCTAACTCATATTCGTAATGCTTAATATAGACGTAAGCGGTGCAGAAAACATGCCTGAAGCAGCAAAGTAAAATTCAACATTAACGCATCCGGCAGATATAAGACAGAGGCTTCTTTATTCCAGCATTTGAAAGGTGAGGAGAGGAGCTCATTTGATTGGTGAAGATTTGACTCGGCTGTGTTAAACCCACTCACGCCTTCTCTCCTCCCTCTTTGCCGCTTGCGGCGGCAGGAGGGACAGAGGAGTACTTCGCGCCGGGCTACGCCGGGCACGAAATTGCAAAATACGCCTGGATACACCCCGTTGGCGCGGCGCTCCCCCCATTCGCCGTGCCTGCGCCGCGCCTGTGCCTGGTCAACGAATTTAGAGCCCTTAGTGGTAAACCCTTTGTAGGCAATGACTGCCTGAAGTATGGAATCTGTAGACATCACCAGATGCTGGTTTTCTTACCTCATTATGCTCAGCAAGGCCTTCACTGCAGCTGTCGTCAGTTTCTGCTTTGTTGTTGGGGCATTTTGCCTTCAGTTTTGCCTTCAACGAGTGAAATGCATGCTCAGCTGGATTCACGTCATATATTTGACTTGTGTATTGTAGAATATTTCTCTTCTATGTCATAAAAAATCTTGACTTGTTTTTCCATTATGCCTCCAATTCTTTGTGTGTTTGCACTGTGAAGTGTTTTCTAATGTATTCTGAAGCATTTGGCTGAAAGCAAATAATTTGGCTCGATACAATTAAGAATTCATCCTCCAGGTTTTGTCAACAGACAAATCTCCAGTATATACAAAGGAACTATCTTAATTGGCAGCAATTCTTGCCAACTCAGTACCACTCTTAACAGAGGAGGTGGTATGCTTCGGATCGCGAGCAGTTACTTCCATGTTCCTCTCTCCCCATCTTTCTGGTACAAGTTGATCTTTGTCTCGTCTGTCCATAGGATGTTGTTCCAGAACTATACAGACTTTTTAAAATGTTTTTTTTTTCAGTAAATTTCCTGTTTGAGCCTAATTTGAGCCTCAGCAATGGTTTACATCTTGAGATAAAACTTCTTTATTTATACTGGTGAAGACCTCTCACGTTTGCTGACTTTGGCACTGAAATGCCTGTGCCCTGGTGGGTGTTCTTGATCTGCCTAACTGTTGTGAGAAGGTTTACTGAACCGGGGAAGGAATTCCTTTGTCATTTACCATATTTGATATCCATGATCTTCCAGGCCTTTTTGTTTTCCTGAACTCATCAGTTCTTTCATTCTTTCCATGAATGAAGCGCATAGTTCAGTTGGCCACACCTAATGGTTTTGTTTTTTTTCTGGTGAGTTTGTTTTGATTTTTAAGCCTAGAAATGGCTTGCTTCACTTTCAGTCACAGATCTTTGGATTTCACATTGAGGGTTAACAGCAAAAGATTCCAAATGCAAATGCATCACTTGAAATCAACTTCAGCCCTTTGATGTGTTCACTTTCATATGAAATTGTTCGGAGATAAAACACACCTGGCCGAAGAACTGATTGTTTATATACTATTTGAACAATTAAAGGGGAGGGGGACCTCAAAAAAAGTTCTGTAATTCTTGCACAGTTCAGCAAATCCTGATGTTTTTATCCAGAAAATTAAAGTTAGCAGTATGGGCTCATGTCATTTTTTCCAACTGCAATATTCTATGGTCCACAGCTAAAATAGCAATGATGTTGTCGATTTCCAAATATTAATGGATTTGACTGTATTTTGAAGCAGGACTACAGTATAGGATGCATATGTTAGTGTAAGTTATATGGAATGCCTTTCACTGGAAATGTTTTTGGGCTACTCAAAATTTTTTTTGTTAGGTACTCGGATTATGTATTTGGAAATATACTCAATGTCGGACTTACAAAGTATAAGAAACATACTTTTCAAAATAAAAAATAATTAAACAAACCTTTGTCTAACCCACTTTTTCTTTTTGTGTAGTTGAAATGACTGCAAGGCGCTGTTCCTACAACGTACATACAATTAACCAATAACTTTCATAAAGAAGGTGGTTTAAGCATAATATCCCATATTGTGAAAATCGTTCACCATCACATAGTTTTCAGATATCTTGATGGACATGATCTCAGATTCTTTCTGATGCCTGCCACCATCTCCACACTATCCAAGGAAATGGCTGTTTGTAAGAAGAAAATAACGGTTGCACAAATTATTTCTATCTGTCAAAGTTTTAATTTTGATTTGCAAGTGTTGCGTGCTTGCTGGATTTTGCCAAGTTTTCACGGTCTGCGAGTGAAAATCTACAGAAGTCATTTTTGTGAATCAAGCCACTGTTTGTCTTTGATTTAGATTCCATGAGCAGGAAAAATTCATATTTGCATTTCTTGTTTATTTTCCTTTTTTCTTTTTATAATTTGAATTCCTGTATTTCTTTCTGTTTTTAATCTTTTGTGACTGTCCTTAAAATACACTGTAAACATTGGGGAACAACAATGTCATTTTTCTTATGCTCAGCAGTAAGCAGAATAATGGTAAGTGCAACTCGTGTTTCCAAATCCTGTATACTGCATACGGTATGCAGATTACATGCATTATGTACATTAGTAATGTCCTCCTGATCTACTGTAACATTGTCTGGTTTTGCTCAATGTCAAATGGCTGATAAACAACAGGCCATGTCATGGATGGTCTGAATGTTGCCTCCAGAAACTGAGTGCATCTTCCACATGATAACACAAATGTTGAGTATCCTTTTCCAGTGCATTCAAGACAAATGCCACAGACATCCTCAGCCCATGTGACTTTAATTTTAGAAAATACAGCTCTTCGATTTGTCTGTCAGTGCCTTGCACAGACACAGGAATTGCCTACTCTTGTAAAACCGGGCAATGTATCTTTGGTAGACAATGCATGTGGATTAGGCTAGGTCGTGTATGAAAAACCTGATTACCCTGACACGCCAAGGGACAGCTGACTTCTTGCTCACCTCCAACTGAGATCACAATAAGAAGCCAAGGGTCAAGGGATTCTGCTTCACCTTCTAACCCCAAAGGTCAGCAAGTGTCACGGCCTGAATGCAAAAATTAAGAGCCGAGCCTTTAGCAAGGCATCAGTGTACTGCTTACAATAATAATAATAATAATAATAATAATAATAATAATCTAGCTGCACTTACTACAAACAACAGTAACATTTGTATAGTATGTTACATTTTGAAGTGCCATCACTTGGTATTTTTATTTTCAAATATAGACTAAGTTATGTGTATATGAATGCAGCAAGGCACTGGCCAAAACAAATATTAATGGTGTCTCAATTATTATTCATTCACACTGTGGATGTGCTGATGCTGTTAGATGAGGGTCTGTCCCTGGCTGCAATTGTAAAGATATGGATGGTCTATAATGATGGCAGTGTGCCACTGTGAATTGGCATTACATTTGCACACACGAAACCACTTTGTTCCAATATTTCAGCTTTGTCACAATTTGTTTGAAAAATTCAGGCTTCAATTACAACATGATTCCTCACAAAAACCCCTATTAATTTATTTTGCTTGTATGCCTTTGTATGCGTTTGTGTGTGTGCACAGTGAGTTTATATTTTTTTTTTGTGTTTGTGTGTTAGGTGCTTCTCAGTGTGAGTTGCTTAATAAGCCTGGAGCATAAGAGCAGAGAAAAGTAATGCATCAGGTGATCTTACAGAACATCAGAAGGGAGGATCACCTCAAAAGAACATTAATAACAGAAAGTATGTTTGCATTTGTCAAAAACCTCCAAAGATAAGGAAGCCCTCATACTGCTGTCCATCAAGGTGTGTCAGAACGGAGCTTTGATGACAGGTGCAGCCCTATTTACATTTGTAGTCCAACATTTTTTCACTACTGGGCAGATTGAGCATAATTCCCACTTAAAAGTGTGTGTAGACAACACAGTGTATTGGCCTTTACATTATAAATTTTACATTAATGCCAGGAGCAATATGAAAGCAGATTGTGTGCTTTAAGGAAATATGTGTAAGTGTGAAAATGCCCCATTTGTGACCACATATATTGTATCTCTCTCTGAGTAATGTAGCTCATTGACCTCTTAAATTACGCATCATAAATACAGCATGTTTCCTAATAGCAACATTGTCATGTGGTATACCCACTGAACAGGAAGAAAGTCTGCAAAAAGCTCATGTTGACCATTTTTACTTCAACTGAACATAATTCAAGCACCAAACAAGTAAATAAGCATGTAGCAAAACATAGAATAAAATAACATCAGCGATCAATTGCTAGCGTTTCTTCTGAATTTGTGATAGGCACACAAACCATATATCAATTGAAAGAGGAAAGTCCGCAGAATCCAATGATATAAACCATGTCATTTTAAATTGACACCACACTCAAAGAAAAGCAGGCATACACTTTACATTCCAAAGAGATGAGCAAAAGATTTTACTTCTCTTTGATATTTTGTAAATAAAAACTGTGTTCAAGGGTATATTTGCACTTGCTATTGTTAGCCAATTGTATCCGTTTTATATCGAAACTAGATCTTCCAGTCTCTATGCATGTTTTTTTTTTTTTTTTTTTTTCGGGGCACTGCTTCAAAGGATGTCAGCTCCAGAGCATTCCGCTTGCCTGCAATGTATTTTCATCTCTGTGATCGGCTTGTGATGCTGTCAGTAAGACTTTTGATTCTATGGGCTCTGATGTTTCCAACGAGCCCTAAACCACTTTAATCACACAAATCTAGCCTGAGATAGAGCCTTGTGTGTCAAACTGAGTCCATGGGCCATTTACATGTACTTAAAGAGCGCAAAAATATGAATGCTTAACTGGTTCATTTGTAGTATTTTCGGTATCATTATCCGTTAAATATTCAACAGTTGTTTTCAAAGTCATTTTCTGACTGAGAATCCTTGCGCTATTGAGCACAAGCGCTAAGACAGACAGCCTTAGAAACACTAAATCAGGGTCGATGACATGTTTTCTTGACTCACTCTTTATATCGGCAATTTGAGGGCAAGAAATTGGTCAGCTAATATAGCCTAGTGGTTAGGGCAATACACTCTACTCTAAGCAACCAAGGGTTCAACTCCTAAGTTGGCATGTTCCTGTTTAGCCAGTAAAAGCATTTTTCTTGCATAAATAATTGCTGGGTTTTAGTTCTTTTAACTTTTTTTTTTTTTTTTTTTTTACCAGTTTTACCTTATCTTTGTATTTATAATTTTGTTTATTTGCTTGTTTTTTGAAAATAAATCTGCTCCAGTGGAGTGAAACTTCATTTCCTTTGTTCCTATTTGAATGGAAAAATGTATACAGGACTGGTTGCAGTAAAAATAAATAAATAAATAAATAAATAAATATAATTATTGTAATTAGATAGAATGTATGCCTGTAGTGACATATAAGTGAAATTAAATTAGTTTTACAGTTTAGTACCTGAGAAATGTCAAATGGCGCACAGTGTCAATTTGGAGATGTCACCTAGACATTGCCCGAACTAAAACCTCCCTAATTTTGCTTTGATTTACTTGATTAGAATAAACTTTGACACATATGATGGTGAGATTCTGTGCTGTAATTTTTTAAAGGTTTCAGACTGCAACAAATTAATTTTAAAAGTGGTAAATTTTTTTTTTTTTTTGAGGAGCAAATGTGATCTCTCATTTATGCAGTGTTCCATCTTCATTTACGCTGACTCAGTGGCATATATACTGATTTTTACACAGTGACAAAAGTCCCCAAGGTGTTACCTTTATTATGATACCAAGATTATTCAAATGGACCGAGTAGTCGCAGAGATATACTCATTTCATTTTGGGCATGTCAATTCCAATCAGAGGCTCAGGGCTTAAGAGGTTAATAAAGGCAAAATAAACATAAGTGATTAATTCAGTGTTCTCCATAAAGAGATGTCCGCAATTTAAGTTCAAATTTTGGTTGATGTTGGACAATAATTCAAGAAAAAAAAAAATAGTTAGTTGAAGCATCATAGTTTATAGCAGTCATCAGAGGCATGCACAGTGGCTTGGAGCTAAATACCTCCACTTACCAGGGTTGGACAGCCTCTCTCTGCAAGAGAAAATGCATGTTTTTCCTGAGGTGTCCACTCTATATGTTTCAAACCTTGCTTACGTCTTGTTTTACAGTATTCTCACAATATTGAATGCATTGAAAACTTCAAGCACCCTGTGCTTAAAATCATCTCAAACTAAGTTTATCAGGCAGTGAAATTAGCATATACTTGACTTCAGGTCCCTCCTGGCTGGTGGTGTGATTGATATATGACTAGTAGTTCAAGAGTATCACACACACACACACACACACACACACACACACACACACACACACACACCAACCATCTCATAATCTATATGGGAGGAATCTGTGGAAAAATGAATTAAGCCATGTAAAAAGAATGACAGATTTTTTTTGGTACCAGGTCCTTGGCTGACTTTTTCAGATAACTGTAATCCCATTTTGTCCTGCCTTTAATTCAAGACTGCTACTACTACTACTACTACTACAAATACCAGTTGTGATGCTTGTTACATATTATTACCAGCTGTAACAGTCTGTGGATGTGTGTCATCATAGCAAAATGTGGTCCTGGAGACACTTATTGCAGCAAAAACTACCTCAGAAGCGGTTTTAGGTAATTTGTGTGTTTCTCTCTGTCCATCTGGACAGATTTTCTCAATGTAATTGCACATGAATGCAAGAAACAGTGATGAAATTTTACTGGTGTGTAATTGAGATCACAGTGCGGGCCTGGTTAGAAGGTGGTTGTGGTTTGAGCAAGAGATCCAGAAGTTCACAGGTAGGAAGAGCGGCTGGTGTGACCCGATCACCAGATGGTTTCTTCTTCTTCTTCATCTTCTTCTTCTTATCATTAAATTGGCTTGACAAAGCCAACTGACTGATGTTCTTAATCTTATTATTATTCCACACCGAATTTGCCAAAGCAACTCCTCCTACAGCTTTGAAGCTATAAGCCCAGAAACTGGAGGCCAGCCTCAGGATATATCAGCACAGATTGCTAGGGCTTTGTGAATGGATCACTTGCTTCTACTCTTTCTTTTTTTGTTTTTTCATCCCTTTCTTTCCCATTGTCTTATAATGGGCCATTTTTTAAATGGCTTATGCTCATGCAATATCATAGCAAGAAACATCAAACTTAATGTGTGTCATCATGTTGGGTCAAATTTTTTTTTTGTTTATTTGATTTTTTCTGATGATCTCCAACTTCTATCCTTTTTTTAACCTCTTCTGAAGCTCCATAGACTTCCATTCAAAAGCCCTCATACTCTCACAATTCGAAGGTTGGGGCCTCCAAACTTTTATACAGCTTTAGACTGCACCAAAGGAAGCCTTTATTTTCCTTTGTAATCACTCCATCCTCCATTAAACACAATTCATTTACTACTCTTGCAAATTTCCTGCAAGTGTCTTCAAACTTGCTTCACACTTAAGACTTTCGCAAAGGATTGATGTTGATGGCTCTTCTCCCCACTGCGCGCACACACACACACACAAAACACACACATACACAGGCACATGGACCATTTTCCTGTTCTCTCCATTGCTCAATCCCACATATTACCTAAATAACAATCTTTGATCCTTTATAACAGGGATCATCAAATCACGGTCCTTGAAGTTCAAGTTCTGCAGGTTTTCCTCCCTCCCTTTACCTGAGAGTCATGTGAATAGATGGTCAGAAACATTAAGTTAATTACCTACAAGGAAAGAAAACCAGGGCTGGATTTGAATTAGGTCCAGATTTAGTAATCCCTACTTTATTAGCATTGAACCATTTGTCAGTCATTTAGAGTTGGGGATCAGGTTGTTGAGCTCAGGAGGAAAGGATCACATGTTAAATGGTGCAGTCCCACCCATTTTCCTGATTGGTCAATATTTGATCCTTCCTAACTATTTAGTCATTTGTCATAAACAGTAGGGGATTGGTTTGTTGGACTCAGGAAAGGATCATTTGTCAAATGATGATGACTTGCCCCCTTTCCTGTTTGGTCAGTATTTTATCCTCCATAACTATTGAACTATTTGTTGCAGTGAGTTGAGGCTTGGGTTTTTGACTCAGGAAAGGGTCACTTGTTAATTGACAAAGCCCCACACCCTTTCCTGTTCGGGCAATGTATGATCCTTCACAACTGTTGAACAGTCTTTCATAGAGAGTGGGGATTGCGTTGTTGGACTCAGAGAATGATGACATGTTAAATTGCGGAAGCTCTGCCCCTTTCATAATTGATAAATATTTGATCCTTCATAACAATTGAACCATTTATCTTGAAGATTTGGAGATTGGGTTGGAATCAGGAAAGGATCACAGGTGAAGTGCCTAAGTCCTGCCCGCTCTCCTGATTGGACAATATAACATCCCTTATAAGTATTGAACTCTTTTTCCTGGTGAGTTTGGGGTTAAGTTTTTTGAACTCAGGAAGGGGTCATGGTAACTATTAAAGGACCAGTGTGTAATATTTGGCATGGTTTATTGGCAAAATCTGAATATACTACCCATTAATATGTTTATATAAGTGTATAATCGCTATAAAATAAAATTTGTTTGGTTTTTGTTGCCTTATAATTATGAGTTTATATATACATATAGCAAGGGCCTTGCTTTAAAGACGTCGCCATCTTGCACCGCCATGTTGGTACGGCAGCCCGACTGGACAATCCAGCACGCTAGAGAACGCGTTTCGCGTGTATAAATCCCAGTCGTGGAAGACGCCATTTCCGCAAAAGTGTTTTGGTCCTCGGAGGCCACCGTCTTTTTGCCGATGGGTGGGGTGAGTGTGAGTGAGTGAGTGAGCGCTGCAGTCTAGAATCTGAATGCTGGATGTCACTGTTTCCCCCCCCATTTTACACACTGGTCCTTTAAAGCCATGCCCTCTTTCCTGATTTGCTTCATTTATCTTCTTTGTAAGTGTTGAACTATGTGTCATTGAGTGTCGGGTGTTGGGTTTTTGGACTAAGGAAAGAGTCACATTTTAATTAATAAAGCCCCACCACTTATGCTCATTGGCTTAGATTTTACGCCTCATAATTATTTAACTGTTTGTTGTAGAGATTTGGGGATTGGGTTGTTTCAAATATTAGCATCATTCTAATGATAACAGTTTGGCTTTGTCAGTCCAACTTAAAGGGGCACTATCATGAACATGTGCATGCACAGGTCTTTACTCCAGTGTTGAAATCATTACCCTTATGGTTTCAAGAGATGCAAAGAATTTTGAGGATCTTTGAGCATTGAGTGTTGTAGTTGCAATACTTGCACCCTAGAATATTTCTGTCATTGTTATTATTCTGTTAGCAGTGTGTGATTATGAGTATTTTATATTGTTTTGTTTATTTTATTTAGCTTTCTTTGTATTTTTGTGTACCATCTTTCTTGCTCTCCCGACTCTGTTCTCTTGATTGGGAACTAACTAAATGGGGAACTATTTCCCCTTTTGTAGCCAGACCCTCTTAAGCTCTATTCCCGTTTCTCACCTGTTTCCTTGCTTGCCTCCTGACCTGCCTTGTATCCCCTTATTATTCATATCAGTGCTCCATTATCTGTTTTTAATGTCTTTATTAATAGTTTATTGTATCATTCCCCATAGTTTTCTTTATTTTGTTGTAGCTGGCAGTATCCACATGTTTGTTTCCATTCATTCTCCCCACCAGCCCCCGATTCTCTTCATTAATTAGTTATTTTCATTGTGCAATTTGTATCCAAGGCCCCAGTCATGCTTCCACATTCTTCCCACACCTGTTTTGAGTTCCCCCAGTGATATGTTTGCTTTATGAGTTCGTCGTTTTCTTCAGTTTCTCGTGAGTCTGTCTCTCTTTGTAGTCTGAGTTACTTGTACTTTGAAACCTCTTTCCCTGAATAGTCTTCATGTGTATGATTTTCTTTTCCCCCCTATTCATGAGTTTCGGATTGCCCTGGTGCCTGGTCTCCTTTTGGATTTTGGTCTGTATTTCTACTGCAACTCTTTTCTCTGTTTTTGTACTGCTATCCGCCTGTTTGTTACAGCCCTGGACAGTCTCACCCTGATCTTTGGATTAAAATTGAGCTCAGCGGTAGTTCAGGCAGGCCACGGAGTCACACCTAGCTTGCAAGCCTGCACTCATTAGTGATGGTACAGATCATAAGCCAAGCCCACATCAGCTGACAGCTCAGCTGATTCCTTTCAGGCACTCAATAGGCAAATCTTAAACAAGGCGCCCTATTTAAAGATGCTTTGCCTGCCTACTATTGCCACTTTCTCTGCTCATTTCGCAACCCATCTCCATCCCCAGGTCCTCCTTTACACATTTTTCTAACTTAAGTCAATGATGACACAGTCATTGATGCTGCTCTGTTCTGTGCCCCTGGGGGTTTGCTGCTGCTCTCTCCACCAATGGCATTAATGCGTATGCATGGAAGGGCAGGTTTTTGGCTCTCCCTGTCTACTGGCTTTTCATGCATATGCGTGGTAGGGCGGGGAGGCCCCAGAACAGAGCCATGCCGCCAAACTAAAATATTGCAAATAAATTCGCTGCAAATTATATAATTTGGGGATTTTGACAAAGTGGACCTGACTGAAATCCATTTTTGCCATTTCATTGCTGTCTGTGACTTAATCCATTCACAGCAGTGACAATTTAAAATTTTCTCATTTAGATTGATTATTGTTCTTGTATTTTTGGGCTGTTATTTTTGTTGTGCAGTCCTAATGTGTTGCAAACTCTAATTCCTTGTTTATAATTTTGTATTCTAGTAAATTTATTTATTGGATGGAAAGCTATTTCAAACCAGATTCAGCTGGTTTGAGTTTTTATTTTTGCATGGTTTTGATGTGGCACCACGATGACAAAGAAAGCTACACCTGAGTTGCATTATGAATTCCAACTATTAGTGACAGTATTGAGCGTGATGTTGCAAATCAAACTCCACCAGAGGAGAACATAAGGAAATGGTGAAAGTCTGGTATTTTGCATGGGTTGTATTGAGTTCAATGTAAGTAACCATTGAACGGACATGAATAAGTTGTGTTTTGCTACTTTAAATGCGCCTTACAATAGTACAAACTCACCTGAAATGTAGCCGACAAGTTAATCTTGCATCCATTGAGTTCACTTTTTTAAAATTCTTTTGTTAATTAATTTTATTAGCCCTTAAAGCAAAATATGGTTGCTTTGCAAGTTTAGCAATCCAGAGCCATGATGGGTAGATAAATGGTCCAGGGCAGGACTTATTTCTGATATGATGTACAAGGTGGAGTGAGTGAACAAATGGATTGAAAACATTTACTGCACTGAATCTGGGAATGCGGTAGACAGCTAATGTCAGTAGCTTACAAATAATAAATTTACTCATGCACAAATGGGCTGGGCCTACTATACATGGTCCTGATCTGCTGGGATTTGACTGCAAATCTCAACGCCTAACTCTGACTACATTGCCTGGCACCACTGATGGAAATAAACAGTAACTGCCGAGCTAGTTTTCTTCTTACCAGTTTCAAGGTGATCTTGAGTCTTTCTCTTCAAGAGAAACAATAAAAGAAGAGAAGAAAAAATGAGATGGATATTCCCCAGTGTGCAGTACAGAATTAGGGCTCTTGTGGAAGCAAGGTGAGCAGGGAGGACACGAGAGGAGAGTGCACTGGTGAGTCGTGACAAAGCAAATGTTTCACCCTTTAATTCAATTGCCATATGCCAGAATGTGGGATAACAGAGCCCAAGCCACGTTCTGCTCCTCATTATCTCGTCCCCAGCGGAAGCGCTTCATTTTAGCCTGCAGAGAGGTAGGTGGGGGGGACAAGATGGGGAGAGGTGATCTATCTTTCTTTTTATACAACTTCTATAAGAAAGAACAGATAAAGTCTCCGCGCATTTGAAAAAAAAATATTAAAGAGCAGCATATTGATTTAGTTATTTATTCGTTAACAGTAGAGTGCAGTGATGATTATAAGCTGATAAATCAGAAACCAAGTACTATTCAAGCATTTATTTCATGTAATATTGGATTATGTAGATGAAAATAAGTACATAGATAAGAATATATAGTAAAAACAAAATAATAATAATGTCCTTTTTGGAGAAAAAGTCAATATTTAGTGTGGCCACCCTTTGCTTTGATTACAGTATTTTGTCTTTCAGGCATAGTTTTCACATTTTTTTAATTTCCTCATTCGCTAAGCCATTCCATATGGTTAGAAGTTAATTCCAAAGAGATTTTTTCGATGTTACTATAGATTTGCTCAATCAGATTAAGGTCTGGATTTTAAGCGGGCCAAATCATAATTTTTAAGCCACCAGATGTTTCTTTCCGACTGAGAGAATTCTTGCACAACTTAAAAGTGTGTTGAGGTCTTGCTGGAAATAAAATTTCCGACCAATCAGTCTCTGTCCAGATGGCAATGCGTGCCTTACAAGATGCTGTGACACTTCTTTTGATCCTTGATTCTGTCAATTTTTATGAGATCACTGGCTCCGTTCAAGCAGATTGAACCCCAAACCTTAATATCACCACTTCCTTGTTTTACTTAAGGGGTTAAACAATCATTTTTGAAACATTCTCCAACTCTACAGCACACATAAGTTCTGAGTTTGGGTGAGAAAATCTTTAATTTTGATTCATCGGTCTAAAGGACTTGTTCCCAGTCCACGGGTGTCCAGTCCTTGAATTTCTTGGTAAAGCCAAGTCTTTTTTTGATGTTGCCAGCTCTTGACAGCAACGCAACCAATCAGACCATTTTTACACAGGCGTCTGGAGATAGTAGATCTTGACATTTTCATCTCTTCACTTCTGGTGCTGTTAATATCATCATGGAGTTGTCTAGCTGTCAATTGCCAATTTTTTTTACTTGTCATACGCAGATAATGAACATCAGAGGCACTTAAAATCCATTTTGCACTTCTATTGCCACTAGTTTTCAGCAAATCGGTCTCTTTGAAACGCTTGATGGTGTTTCTTAAAGTTCCATGGTAGCATTTAACATTTTCAGCATCATGCAAAGCCAAAATGTGGCTACGAACAATCTCAGAGAGCTCTTTTCATCGTGCCATCATCTCTAACTCTGTGACTCCACTCAAAGTTCATGTCACCTTGCTCACTGGAGCAACTGACCATCAGATGTAATTTTGCAGAATAATGTTGCCTCAAATCAGTTCAAACAATTTTTTTTTTTTTGCATCAATAGTCATGAGAATGAGCCTTTCATCATACATTCAGGTTATGCAAGAGTAAAAAAAAAATAAAATTAACGACACCTTTCAATTGGTATAAATTGATGTTTTCAGTGTTTTTGTTTATTATCCATATTTTTACCTCAACATACTTGAGGGAATCATTTTTTTTATTCTCAGTGCCTACAATAGTACAACCTTTTTCAGTACATTTTCACCAAGAAATTATCGAGAAGTAATATATTAGGACCCCTTTTAGACGAATGTGACAGTGTATAATCATCAATGCACACTACTGTATTTACATAAGACACCATATTTCATGCTGCAGACTTATTGGCCCAGTCCCAGTAGTTTGACTCCCCACTTAGGGGCCAGTTTAATATGTACAAGAAACCTGTTTTTTATCTGCCAGTTATGACTTATGACAAATTGGAAGCATAAATAGCACTCAGTCCCACCTTAATAGTGCCATTGGCATTGCCACAGGAACTTCAAGCATTGTACGGTTTGGGTGTCGCTTGAGCACTCGTGTTCACACTCTAGTTCTTTTTTTTGCATATCTGTAGTGAAGAAATGGGCCAAACATTTGCATTTACACCGTTCACTTGGTGAAAATGTATCATCTGTAGCATGCGCGACGACAGGCACACCTGCATGTCCATGCATGTCCACGTGTGTTACCTCATGTCTGCTTCAGAGGAGAGAGTTTGTGCAAAAATCTGCAGGTGCAAGCAAAGGTAAGTGTATTTGCATACATAGAAATGGTGTGGTTTCCAATTATAAACACTTTCTTGTGAAGTTTTATTCGCCATGACATGTCCTTACATGTAAAACAAACTCGATTTTCTGATGTCATTCACTAAGCAGACAGCAGTAACAGGAGATTTGTGTTAGGAGGTTTTATTCATTTTTTATTTTGTCATGTGAAGGTGGCCCTTGACTGTTCCATCCCTCTCTAACGTACTTACAGAATAGAGCCAGCTTCTCCCCTAAAGTAATAGCTCTGTCTCTTATTAGATGGTCATTCATTCCCTTACAGTAGCAGAGAGGTGTAAACCCCCAGGCAATACCTACTCTTCCCAATTTAATTTTTCCCCGTTGAGTCTGAAGCAAGGGCTTGGACAATAACAGCACAGGAGAAAAGGATGAACGCAACATGAATATTCAACTGCTTCATTTAACACCCCAACTCGCTTTCCAGCACGGTTATTCCTGGGATTATCAAGGGAGGAGAACACAGTCGGCTGAACAGCCTACTTCAAAAGAAGAAGGGAAACGCAATTTAAATAAAACGGGTTCAAATGGAGTCCAGTGGCAAAGATCAAAGCCGGATCAGTGGTCTTCTGCATCGACTGTTACTGAGTCTTTCATACCTTGTGCTGGCATTTCAGAAGGCACTGGCTTCAGAGGAGTTTGAAAGAAATTGCATCAGTATACTGTACAGCACAGGCTTCACCTTGAAAATGCCATGATGTAGCTGAGCATGGGAGGAACTTTCTGAGGGTGATGGGAAAAGTCTGAAAATTAATTTTGTTTTTATTTTCACCCTTGACCTCCGTTTTTCTTCTCTTGCTTTTTTTTGTTGAAATAGATCTTGAGGAAACCAGCTCTGCCAAAGGGAAAAGATAAACAGGGGAGTATACAGAGTGGACTTGTTGAGTGAAAATGAGCATTTATTCATTTAATTGCCAAATCTGCAAAACAAGTTTCTCCTTGCGATTAGGAAAAGGTGAGGACAAAAAGTGGGAACCTACAACTCACTGTGTTTTCTCTCTTCTTCTGAGTGTTGGCCTTTCAGTAATTCCAGAAGACTCAAGAATTCTTCAGCTGGTCAGAAGTGAGAGTACAAATGGATGGAATATATTAAACCTGAATGCCTCTTAACGGTTGCACCCGCGCAACAGGATTTGTATAAGTCAGTCAAATTAATAATTTACTAATATATAATTAGCAATACACATTAATATTATTTTTCAGTATCCTTTAGAGACGTCCATTCATGATAACCACATCCTTGTTCCAGTCAATATATCAAGTTACAGCCTTAATCAAAACATTTTAACAGTGGTGTTCACTCACTTATATTCATTACAGATAGCTACCTTTGCCTAATACTTACCCTGGTAAACGATGCAAGATCATAATAAGCCACAAGACGTGGTTTTAAAAAATCTTTAAGCAATTGGGATTCAAGAAAAACCGTTTGGACTTCATATTTATTAGCCATTTATTTTTATATGATTTTCCAAAAGCAACCGGCAGACGCAAGGTTAATAACACAGAAGATTGCGCATCTTCTTTCCGTGTTGCATAAGTCCATTTTACCACAGTGTAGAGCTTCATGGTTTACGATTGTCACTTAAAAGGTCACTGAATATAATTTTCACGAGTAGCCATGGCTTATTAGCTGCACTTGGCTTAGTCACAGGTACTCTCGCCAGTCCCATTATATCCACTGTATTGGAAGTGTTTTTCCATTTGCGTCATTGCATGGTAACGCGTACATGTCAGTCCTTTTGATCTCTTGTCACACAGCCAGATCTCTCCCAGAGACATTGATATCTGCTTCTTGGATTGTTTTTCTGGAAATCATGGTCAATTTACATAGCTTACAGTCACAGTCTACTCATCAGAATTTACTATTTTTGACGTGCCATTGTGTCTTTATTTCTCAAGTTTTTCAGTGCTGTTAGCCTGCTGTATTTGTCTTTATTACAGCACAGAAAAATTCATGTTATAACCTTGTGTCACGAGGGTTATTTTGATGTGTGAGATAGACCTCCAGGGAACATAAGGAAAAGCTGTCCTGTATTAGCTGTTTAGATGCCAGATTAAATGACTGATTGGCCATTTCAAATGTAAGTTACTATATGGTTCACAATAATAATACGCTATATTTAAGTGGAATTTAGCCAGCATGAGCTCGAAGGATCATTTGGAATCCAGCACAATGCTGGATGTAAGTAGGACATTTAAAAATGGCATATAGAAGCTTGAACTGTAATATATTAGATATTTGTTTACTTAGCCATCAGTCATTTTAAAATTAATCATACCATCACTTCACTGGGGCATAGAGATAAAGCCTGTTTTTAACATAAGAATTATCATTCATGGTAAAAAAAAAAAAAAAAGCCTCTAGTGACCAAATCAAAAAGGGCTCGCCTGAACAGTGGAATAATATTCAATCTCAGGTTACAGATATTGGTACTATTTTTGCACAAGTCATCAGCATATAAGGAACCTGAAAGAAGCACACTATAATTTTATCCATAATTACTGCGCTACATCAGGGAATGTACAGTGCTACAACCTGATTGCAAGCAGGTGTTATTAATTTATTAATTAAAGCTGCTGTAAGTGATTTTTTTTGTTTAATAGCCCACATTCTGGGGGAGATCATTTATTTGATCATTCTGGTCGATAACACAATTCTTTCAGTCACTGTCTTCTGCAATAAAGCAGCATATAAAATTCTGGAGCCACCGACTGCCTCTATCCAATCAGGTGAGAGAACCCCATAAAGACGCGTTTCTCTCTGCTTGTGAACATGCAGAGCTGAATCTGCGTTGTTAGTGCGCTACCTGCTGGAAAAATCATTAGATGAAAACGAATAAAAATCTGTGTTGTTGGCAACAACAGAACAGATGAAGCTTCTGATCCTAACGCTACGGGAGATGGCGTACACAGTTAAACAGCCAAAGTGCCAAAGAATGGCAAAGGAACAAATTGAATTAAAGAGGAAAAATCCGAGATGGCCAAGAGCTGTATTTATATCGGTGCCGCTTTCAATGGGGAAAACAGAAGGAATCAAAGGGTTTAAAAAGCGATGCACAGCTAGCCTTGCTGCCACTGTACAGGTAAGCTTTGTTTTACTCTGTTGTAGTTGCACAGTTTTATCAGCCTTGAACAGTCCTGTTGGTGGTTTTTAATCCTGCTAATGTCAGTTTATTGATGAAACGTCATCGTTTGTGGCTGACTACAGCTTGCTTTGCTGTGTAACGATAGCATGTGTGGCTATCGGACACTACCTAGTTTTAGCTAAGACCTTCAAAAAGCCATTCATACCGAAGTTCCTGCATGGATGTAATGTGTCGTTGGTCCTCGTTTTTTTGTGGCTTTAACACGACAATCACTGAGAGTGTCTGTTTATATTGTACTTATATTGTAACTTAGTCGCTACACTCCTCTGCCTCTGTCGGAAACTGATGCGCGTTCCTGTGCCTGGCTTGGGAATGGGGGCAGGGACTGCTAACATAGGCTTCAGAGAAGAAGTTACGAAAACAAGCAAATCAGTTACAGCAGCTTTAATGAAGTTAATTAATTAATTAATTAATTAATTATTGAAACTAAATGTCAGTGGCCTTGAAGTGTTCGATTTATCGGGCTTTTTATGATACGAGATAAAAAACTGGTGAGAATGGGCTCTTTGCTATGTTATTTTATCAAACTGCTCTGAAAATTGAATGTTTGAAGATTTCAACATACTTTTCATGATAAAATATTTTGAGGACATGTATGTACTCCAGATGCATGTGATTTCCTCCATCTGCTGTTGCTCGTCAACAAAAAAAAAATTCTTGAAAATGTGAATTTGATTTTCAATTTTTGATTTTTTGGACATTCTCTGTTCACAGGTGGATGCAAATAAGTTTTGGAAACTGGACTTTGGTGGAAAAAAGACTGTCTGGTCATAAAGGTGCAGTTCTCTAGTTTAAAAAAAAAAAAGATGTAAACCATATGTCCGGAATTTACTTTATTTGAGGTACACAGCATTTTGTAACAGTAGTCAAAACAGGTGAAATTTTGCCCATTTTCCCCTTCGGGCGTGATAAGCCTTATTAACTCTGGTTCAGCTCAGTTAGTTTGTTAAACATTAAAATGGTTATTTTTGCATTTCTGCTGCCAAAAATTGTGGGTGGTACTAAAATATCCATTCCATCCATTTTTTAACCTCATTCTTGAGGTACCCAGCACACTGAGCGTATACTAAAGGGTGGAGCTCAAAAAACTGCAGACCGTTGATTGTTCAATCATCACTCTTAGCCAACCAAGTACTATGACCCCACCTACATTTAAGAGTATTGTCTGCGATGGAAACGCTAACCAGATCTAGAGTTTAGGTATCGGACAGTATAAGTTATGTGCCAGTTCTAAGGCCACTGTACCAAAAATGCTTGGTGGAAACACGGCTTAAATGGTTTCTAGTCATTATTTATTTATTTATTTATATCTGGTGGTACAAAAAATACTTGCCTTTCATTTCTGGGTATGCTAGAGAAACACTGAATTCAGATGTGTGTACAAAGACATTACTGATTTGTGTAAGTTAGTTCATTTCAAGTATCAATTATAAAACATCAACTTGGTTGCTAGCATCCAAGCAGTAAACAATAACCCTTGCTTCAGCGACATTAACTTCACGAGCAATTCCATGATGGTGCCGTCCCACCCCCAAGCATAATTAAAAGGACCATATATTCAAACGCTTTGGATGAATTTCAACACAGAGATCTGTATGTTTTTGATGAAAAAGTTGAAAAGGTTGGAGAACTGGAGGATATGCTCATGGATAAAGCCATCATCCATGATGCAATGCAGTGTAATGGCAGTGTGCCCTTGGAAGAACAGAAGAATGTGAGGGGTTTAACATACCCCTCATGAGGTCAATATCCAAGCTCTTGGAAGTCTTCATGACATTAAAATTTCAGTTTGTGCCTTTGAATGTCATACTTAAGCTCAGGCCTCTAGGTCTCCTTCCATCGCTCTACTGGTCCAGCCATAGCCCCATTAGTCAATTTGCTGAATTTATTGTACAACCCTCTGAGTAATATCTCATCTCTTGTCTTGTAATGCTTAGAAACTAGTCGCCAACTGACATAGACACAGTATTTAAGCAAATTTCAACTGGTGTACAAAAAGATTATCTGCTCTGATAACCACAATATACTTGCTGTCTCAAGTGTATCAGTGTACTGTCCTGTTATGGTGGATGGTTTATAGGTGTTAGTGAAAGACAGTGAAATAAGTGCATGCATTTGCCTGTGCACATGTGTGTGCATGCTAAAGCCCATGCCAAAATGAATCAACAAACCCTCACAAAGCCAGTATTAGTAGTATAACACAAAGTAGTATTCTTTTCAGTCTCAAGTAGTCTAGTCGACTGACCTGCGAGGGATGGATAGGAGACACGCTGAACTAGAGGAGGTCCTATTAGCTTGCTGCCATGCGAATTGGCAGTTGGCTCTCTGCATTGCCGCCCACAGTCAACAGTGGCCAGGCAGCGGCCTTTATCGATGCCGCGCAGACCCCCCAACACCTGCGCATTGCCCGCTCCTGCTCATCCCGCCTGCCTGTGATTGACTACCTGAGCTGATAAAGGCTGGCATTATCTAAACAGAATTTGCATATTGGCGTAATTATTTCTCTGGGTTAATTAGCTCCCGTGATGCAGTCCACCCCTAAGAGACAAGCGTTCCGGTGGCAGGTTGGTGTTTATTTCATTCCCACTCCCCCACCCCCCACCCCTCACATGCACTCACTAATTTGACAGGCTCCCCACAGTGAACCTGTTGCCAGGCATCACCAGGCATGGCTGTCAGATGCGCAATGCGTGCCTCTGTTTTTTGTTGTTTTGTGTTCTCTCTTCATCTAGTACTGTAGACTGCCTCAACAGAGTTTGAAAGAAACTCATATGAGCGGCCTGCCCAGGTCCTTCAGCTTGCACTCCAGGGCCAATTATTCAAACAACACCTGT
Organism: Gymnothorax javanicus; assembly: GCA_029692085.1. NCBI lineage: Eukaryota > Metazoa > Chordata > Actinopteri > Anguilliformes > Muraenidae > Gymnothorax > Gymnothorax javanicus. Next base: position 138,781,415 of record CM056194.1, read on the forward strand.
TGTAAGTCAGAACTGTCAGAACCTGAGCTCACCTGTCTGCCTATTTAACTGTCTTTTTCATTCCAGGAACTTTGTGCAGTTACAAACACTGAGTATATAAGAGCACACAATGATGAGAACAAGCCTTTTAGTTTGTCTAAGCAGCCTATTTAACTGTACAGGGTGTATTCCTACCTCTTCAGCAGTTCTTTATTCGCTTCTGCTCCAGCAACTCTGACTGGAAAAAAGATATAAGGAATCGATTGACTGGTAGTCAGCCAGGTTACAGCCAGACTAGAAGGCACCTGAAACCGTGATTAAACTTACATTGAACCTCTGCAAATTGTGAGCTGTACATTGTTCCAAAGTTAGAAGAAAAGTTTTTTTTTTTTTTTTATCAAATAAATACTTTAAACTGAACACTTGATAATAAAACCTTGTGAGAATAAAACCCCACTTTTAAAAAACATTTTAAAAAAGTGAAAAAATAAAAATATGTAAAAGTTTAAAAAGTTTAAAAAACTTTTAAAAAGTTTAAAAACTTTTAAAATTTATAGTAAAAGCTTTTAAAAAAATTTTGTGGTTAAAGCACACGACGTTTCGATGCAACTTTGCGTCATTCTCAAGTGACTGAACACAACATGAATATATTTTGACTGCCACGAAGGACTGCTGAGTTGTATTTAAGGGGATTTTGGGGATGGTGAATTGTGGACACCACATTGGCTGTAACTGCCCACTGAACGCAACCAACTAAGACATTTTTTCCGCACCCACCTGAATGGAGAACTGTTTCAGATTCAGCCACTGTAGAATGGGTGTCATGCACTTTCAGACAATGGAGTCACCTATGTGTCTCAGTGGTCCCCAAAACATTTTCACTAAATATTCACTCAATTCCTTCCATGTTAGAGCAAGGCAGATAGAAATCCAATTCAGTCTTACTGGTACATTTAAACACGCTCATAGCTAATTTGCTTTCCGCTAATATTGGCAACCTTGGTAAAAATTGATTAATCATGTAAGGAAAAATGTGTTTTCTGGTAACCCCTTAGTGTTCCGCCCTTTTTTGAGCAAAGTTCGACCCAAACTACCGTGCTTACTGTTCTTTGCATAATTGTGGACTCTTTTGAAAGGTGACACTCTATAGATTGTTATAATAGTCAGAATTACTGGGAATATTACCCAAAGTGAGAAACAACACTAAAAATGTAAGTATTTGTCTGGCAGAAAAAGATTCTATGTTTTCATCTGGCCCTGTGGTGCAGTGACCAGATGAGGCCAAAGTAGAAGTCCTTGGTAATAAACACCAGAGGTGGGTTTGGAATTTAAAAAAAAAGATAACCATTCCATTGAAAACCCACCTTGGCTCTGACATATGATGTTGGATCTTTGATGTTGGGCTATTATTTCTTCCAATGGCCCAGGACAACTTGTTAGGACTGATGGATTCCTGGGGTCTATCATGGATTCCATAAAGTGCCAGCTTGTGTGAAATGGGAACCTGACTGCCTCCACTAGGAAGCTTAACCTGGGCCCTGGTTGGATCTTTCAATAGGACAATGATCCAAACCATTCATTTAAATCAAAGCAAAAATTGTTCATGAACCACAGAAACACAGTTTTGCCAAGGCCTCCGCAGTCCTCTGACCTATTGAAAGCCCATGGGACGAGCTGGACGGGATATGCATGAATCTGGCGATTTAAAGGATCTGAAGAGATCTCAGATCTCTTGCTATATCTTCTTCAACCCAATGGCATGTAAGAGATGACTCAGAGCTTATATCATGGCAAAGAGAGGCTGCACAAAATATTACATAAAGGGGATCCAGTAATTGTGGAACACATGGTTTTGAGAATATTTATTTTATAATGATATTTATTGTTTTTCAATAGTTTTATTTCAATGAAATGCTTTATTTTTATTACTAAATTTAACAATTCATTGATTATCACTTTCGTTCATATTTCCCAAGAGAGGCACTAAAGTAAAGGGCACTATTTAAACATTCACAAACAACAATATGTACTGAGACATGATACATTTCTTTCATTTATTCAATGTGAAAAAAATACTGGCTCAGGTGTTGCCGTGGATTTTATTTTGAGCCAGAAGAGATTATTGTCTTTGTAACACATCAGTGATGTGATTTGGTGTCTAAATGGCGGCTGTCTAAATTGGTCTCTAACTGACATCAATTTGACTGCAGAGAGTGTTACCATCTGGGGGGACTGATCGAGAGAAGGTCACGATCTGGGTGCAGAGAGGTTAAGTCCTCTACCCCCACTCTCTCCCTATAAACAGACACACACACACACTCACATACACAAACACACACACATGCAAACCCGCATTCACACACACATATGCACGCACGCACGCACACACACACACACACACACACACACACACACACAACTTACATATACACACAAACAAACATACACACTCACTAAAATACACACGCGTGCATGCGCAATTGCACAAACACACACACACACACACACACACACATGCTAGCTGACTTTCACACACACAAACACACACACACACACATACGCATGCACACACACACCCACACCTCACAATGATGTGGCTCGTTTTTCCACCAGTTCAGCATCTGAGGGGAGAACCTGACTCCTGACCCCAAAGGACAGCAGAGGTCAGCCAGCCAGTGGCCTTGAATTGTCTTATGCCTGCATCAAGACTACCCCTGATACCTCCACAGAACTCCCCCTGCATCTCATCAGTTTATCCACAGCCAAATGAGGAGCCTGTGCTTATCTTTGAGATGGGATGCTAACAGGATGCATAATCAAGTTTCACTAATAGTTTTCCAAATGTCATGTGTATTTCCCAGCAACCTGGTTAACTCTACCTGGGGAAAAAAAAATATCTGCGATTCAATTGACATAAGTTAAAACTTCACTAAAATAACCATAACAGAGTGTATTTATCTTTTATGGTGATACTAGCAGTACCATGTAGCTCAGCTGTATTGCTTTACAGGTGAGAAGAGATATGAGACTCTGTTTTCACAATACATTCAGAGAAATTTATGGACTTTAAAGGGTAAGCACCACGTGAAAAAAACATCAAACATTTCAGCAAAATGAAAGAAATTTTCCTATTATGAGAAAGCAATGCATCCATCTTCCAGACCTGTAAAGCCAATTTTATCCAGTGAAGGAGGGCTTAGGTCAGCAGCCTCTCTCCACCTTGTTTATGAGCAGCTGCTGCTCTGGCCAATCAGGTGTCTTGTGTCTATCTGCACAGATACTGTGTCTTCCACTTAGGGAAGCCCTGAGTTTGCCTTCTACATGCTGGGTATTCACAACAGACTGACTTCTTTATTTCTTAGTTTGATGATTTATATTTTCTTAACCAGGATGATTATTAATATTCATCCTCTTAAGGGAAAACAAAATGCCTGTGTGTGGGGAGGGCTGAGGGTGAAATCATGAGTAGAATGGGCCATTTGACACAAAGAAACCAGACCAGCTTAGGGTTAATTACAAGTCCTCTGTCCCCTTAATAAACGTGATCGCAATAAATCACTCCCATTTTGTTTTTCCTGTTTCCTCATTTGTTGTGCTGTGTCTGTGTACCTTGTGACCTTGGGAGTTTCAAAAACTGTTACATGATTGGTTTACGCTAAAAAAAAAAAAAAAAAAAAAAACTCTTCACATGATGCGTAGGCTAATTGTGATTGCATATGGCCGCAGAATGAAAGTGTTCCGCTGTTGGGCTGATGACTTCATTTTTGAGTGAGTACTTCTTAGTCATTCTCTCTGTTTGAAAACAAAATGCTAAAGAACTGTTTAGTATTCAGGGCGTAGCATTTGACATTTTTTCTAAAGGCTGACAATCTGAAATCTAATATTATATGCTGATTAAATTATATTGATGTTGGCACACAAACACAGGACTACTACAGTGAAAAGTGGCATAGCTGCTTGCGACAACAACAACAACAACAAAAAGCTAGGGCTAGGCATTTCCGTCACTACTTTTTTCTGTCTGGTTTATTTAACATTGGTTTAAGTGTTTTTTCTGGGCTTTCTGCTTAAACCCAGAGCATGGTCAGCCATGCTTCCAGAAGTTTGTATGGAAAAGGAGGAGATGGGATGTGAAGTGGGGGGGGGCTCACCATGATGAATGGGTAGCTCCTGCAGTGAATGGGGTACAAAGCAGCCCCCTTTTTAACAGTGTGAGATTTAAGGACCACCCGGACAGCTGGCCTGCCATTGAGCTCATAAAGAGGCATGCATTTAGTGATGCCTAGACTGTACTTTATATGCATGGGGGTTAGCACCTTTGTAAATTGCCTGTGCAAGTACTGTATGCATGTGGAATTGTGCTTTGTTTCTAACATGTGTAATTGAATTACACTAAATTTCCAAATTATCATTGCGTGCATCCTTCTTTATGCCACGTATCATCCAAAATGTGATGTAAATGCTCATATATCTTCTCACAACATCCCGGGATGCCGGGAACAAATAGAAAATTGGGTAAAGTGTTTGATGGTGAGGGTCGTGACCACAAGGCCTCTTTGACTTTGCACTCGACTTTGAGCTTGCTAGCTGCCAGATGACGCTGCTCCAGGAGGATGATTTCAAAATTATGATTGGGCACAGGAGAGTAGAGACAAGATAAAGAGTCAAGCTTGATATTTTTGGAACCAAGATGATTGGACAGGACAAAATTAAGCCTTGCAAAGCTGAGGGACTAACTGCTTGCCTGGAGTTCAGCCTCTTGGCAGTAGAGTGGTACTCCTGGTCGTGATAGTCCATCCAGGTGAGGAATGGGAGACTGGATCCTTCCAGCTAATGCCTCCACTTCTTTAAGGCAAGCTCTACCAGTAATACCTCCTGGTCATCGAAATAATAACAATCATTAAAGTTGTCGTCTGCTGCTTGCTGGGTGAAGACAGCCCCAGCATTAGATTAATTAGTGCTGAGGATTTGGGAGCATGAGGATGGGAGCAGTGGTGAACAAGTCCTTGGGATGATGGAAGGCGGAGGCTGCTTAGGGGGTCCAGTCAAAGGGAGTCTTGATGGACCTTGAATGAACTTCCAAAAAAAATGAGCAAACCCAAGAAACCTCTGTCGTTCCACAGGGTCCTAAGGGTCTAGCTAACACAGCACAGCCTGTACTTTTTTGCGATCCATCTTCAAAGCACCCTGAGTCACAGTGAAGCCTAGAAAAAGAGGGCAATGGTGCGATGGAATTCCCATTTTTCTGATTTCGAGTTGTAGTGATTCTCCAAAATTATTGAATAACCAGGCGGATGTGGCAGGTATACTCCACAAGGGTTGGAAAGAAAACAAGAATATCATCTGAGTAGTCATAGATTAACTGGGAGACCATGTCTCAGAAGACATCATTGATGAAATTATGTAAAACGATGGGGACGTTAGCGAGCTCCAGTTATTCGTAGTGGCCTGAGGGGTGTTCAACATTGTCTTCCATAGATCTCCTTCCCGAATGTGCACTGGGTGTTGTATGTGTCCAGCTTGGTAAAGTAATGACAGCTCTGGAGCTTGGAGAGTGCCAAGCCCATCAGAGGAAGAGCTTAACGATTCTTGATAGTAATAGAGTTGAGTCCCCCATAATCAATGCAGGGGCATAGAGACCCATCATTTTTAGTCATGAAGAGGAAATCCACTCCGGCTGGTGAGGAAGAAACTTGAATGATTCCAGAAGCCAGGGACTGATTTATATACTCCTCCAGAGGCTGGGACACCTCTGTTGTTAGGGACTACAGCCAACCCTTGGGGGGCAATGTCCTGGATAGTAGGTTAATGGTACAAGTTCAGGGTCTATGTGATGGAAGTGACGTAGCTTGAACCTTACTCAATGCCTGACGGAGAGCCTAGTAGATAACAGGAACTTGTCTTGGGTTCGTTGGCTCATACTTGTCGTCAGTGGAAGGAAGTGTAATTGGACTCTAGGCTGAGCAAAGACAGGGGTGGGAACAAGACAAAGTCCACTCTTGGATGGAACCCAATGGCCCTTCCAGCACCATAAAAGGTTCAGCATTAAGGATTGCGTAAAATGTTCAGCATTAAGCCCTTTCCTCTTCACCATCATCATAGATGTACTGACTGACAAAGTGAGGAGGATCGCTCCCTGGCAAATGATATTTGCAGATGATGTGGTCCACTGTGTGGAAGACAAAGCCTAAATTTGGTGGGATCTACAGGACTGGTGTGTTGTCCTGGAAGAAAAGGGAAGAAGGTACCTGCAAAGAAGACAGAATACATGCTGCCAATGAAGGGGTGAAGCAGGAATGAGGCTTAGGGCCAACAGTTTACCAACTGTGACAGAATTCAAATATCTGGGAAGTACAATTCAGGTTGATGGTGGGGCAGACAGCAAGGTCAATAGACAAACATAAGTGGGCTGGAACAACTCTGGGAAGATGAGCGGGATCTAATGTGACAAGAAGGTTCCAAACAGGGTGAAGGGGAAACTACATGGCGTTGTTTTGCGTCCAGCAATGATGTATGGCATGGACACAATGCCTCTGACTAAGAGGGAGGCAAAACTGGATGAAAATGAGCAGATGCATATTAGATTTGATGAGGAAGGACAGGGAGAGAAACGAGGACTTGCTAAGTAGGTTGGGTACTGGGGAGCTGAGCAGGAGGTGCAAACAGGCAAGACTATGGGGTACAGACATGTGAGGAAGAGAGAAGAGGACAACGTGCAGAATATCTATGGAGATGGCATTACCTAGTAGATGGAAGAGTGGAAGACTAATGAGGAGATGGAAGGAGAATGTGATGGAAGACGTGTCGGAAGTAAAAGTAACTGAGGAGGACACCCAAGATAGTCGTGTATGGAAGAGAAAGGTCCACATGGCACCAATCCCATGCACATAAGTGGGTCAAGCTGGAAGAAGAAGAAGCACATAGCAAAAAGTGTTAGAAATGTTACAATTTATTTTAAATACTGGTTATTGTCCCTATTACCTTACATAACCTTACCCCCAACCCTAACCCTATCCACAACCCTAAACCCTACATCCTAGCCCTAACCCTTTGTTTTGTTGTGTTATATGTTGTTCTGTGTCATGCTATGTTTTGTTGCGTGTTGTGCTGCATTGTTTTGTTGTATTGTATTGTGCCATGTTGCTTTGTTGAGTTGTGTTGCTATGTCTTTTGTAGTGTTTGTCTTGTTATGCAGTGCTATGTTGCTGTATTGCGTTGTTTTTTTGGTGTGTTACTGCATTATGTTGTGCTGCGTTGTGTTGTGTGTTTCAGTAATGGACCAAAATAACTTCACTACAATCCTAATCCATCAACTCCAAATCGACTGGAATGCGCTGATGAAAGAATCTCAAATGGATGGTAAATGGACTGCATTTATATAGCACGTTTCTAGTCAGATGACACAAAGGGCTTTACAATTATACCTCTCATTCACCCTGATGGCAGAGGCTGCCGTGCAAGGTGCCAACTTGCACATCAGGAGCAGAGTGGGGTTCAGGATCTTGCTCAAGGACACATACTTCCACACTTCTCTGGAGGACCCGGGGATCGAACCAGGAATCTTCCGATTCCTAGCCTAGACGCTCTACCTCCTGAGCCATGCCGCCTGTGCTGATCAAAAAATTTTTGAAATTTTTTTGCAGTGGAGTTCCAAAGCAGGTATAGGGGACGGACCAGACTATCAAGCACACCACATGGTCGCTGTACCATTTACAGTTCGGGAGTTATTTCAGGATCATCAATAGAATTCTAATTATTGTTCCTATAACCTAGCCCTAACCCTAACCCTACCCTAACTGTAAACCCACACCCTAACCCCAATTCTAACCCTAACCATAACTCTAACCTTTTTTGCCACTGTGTTGTGTGTTGTATTGTGTTGCTGTGTTTTTTGTGCTGTGGTGTGACCGAGTTGGTGTGCCATTGAGTTGTGTAATGTAATTTAATGTTCTGTTGAAGTGAAGACAGGTAAATTGGGCCATCAGCTAAAATAGGCCAGAGAAGGTTGGAGTGTCATGCCTCTTTAAATCTTAACAGCCAATCACAGTAAATAAATTTAAATTGTTGATACGGTGGAACTTGATGTATTCTGACTGTTTTGACTGGTCTGAGGTTACTAAGATAAGTGGGGCAATTCCTAATATTTTTACGACTCTTTCAAAATTTTGCCAAAAAGTGGCCTAGTTTACCTGACTTCACCCTATGTTTTGTTATGATGTGTTGTGTTCTGTTGTTGTATTAAGATTCTACTAAGCATGGATGGTTCTTATATTCATTTTACTGATTATACTCTTAACTACTGGTTGTTTGTTGTGCTGTTTGGTTGGTGACAAAATTCTCGGAATTATTTGAATCGCAGAGGGTGGAAATGTTCATCATTGCTCAGCAATTAACATATTTCGGTTCTTTTTTATGTAATTCACTCACTAAGTTTGGCAGCCAGTGAGCAGCATTATAAATCATATTCAAATGATATAGCGCCCGCCAGAATGTATAAAGAAGTTTGGGGCAAAATTGCCTCCATTGGGAGAGAGCGGGAACCAAAGTCCTATTTTAAACTTAAAATCATAATGCGTTCTGCACTGCCTCTGTAGTTGAAATGACTTGCGTGCATAAACGACCGCGCGCCATCCTGCTGGAGAGATTTCACGACGCAGGGAGCAGTTTTGCCGTCTTTAACCACAATGTTAATCCACAAGCCTTCTCCCCAAAGCCTGCTGCTTTGCGGTGTTTACCAAGTGTTTAGGCGTGCAATCTGCATGCCTAACCGAGCATGATGAAACTGTGTCACTTCCCATTTGAGTGCGAGGCGCGCTCCCTCGGCGGACGCCGCTTACCACAGATGCAGCGGGGAACAAGGATTTAGAGTGCATCCCGCAGATATTGACAGACAGCTTAAAGAGATCACACTTACCTTGTATCAGTCACTGCACATGCTTTGGGTGTTTTCTAAGTAAGGGAACGTCTACAAATTTCAGAAAATGGCAACTTTTTATATCAGAATTGATCCCTTTCAGGGATGTTATTTCAGGGTATTTTGCTGGATAATTTCTGAGGATTGTGGAACAGGGAACAAGGATTTGCACTTTGTACCATAATCCATGGAATATTTCAATTATGAATCTACCTAAGTGCAATGCATATATGCATGATTATTATTATTACAACCCCAATTCCAAAATGGTTGGGATGAAGTGTAAATTGTGAATAAAATCAAAATGCAATGACTTTCAGATCACGAGTCAATGTGTTATTTACAATAGAACACAGATAACATTTCAAATGTTGAAACTGAGACATTTTACATTTTCATCCACAAAATGAGCTTATTTCAAATTTTCTGGCTGCAACAGGTCTCAAAAAAGTTGGGACACGGGCAAAAAAAGGGCTGAAAAAGCAATTAATATATAAGCTGAAAGAATATTTAGCAAGTAATTAAGTTAACTGGCATCAGGTGTGTAACATGATTGGCTATAAAAGGGAAGTCTTAGAGAGGCTGAGTCTCAGAAGTAAAGATGGCCAGAGGCTCTCCAACCTGTGAAGGCTTGCATAAAAAAATTGTGGAATACTTTAAAAACAATGTCCCTCAACGTCAAATTGCAAAGGCTTTGAAGGACTCATCATCGACAGGGCATAACATCATCAAAAGATTCAGAGAAACTGGAAAAATCTCTGTGCGTAAGGGACAAGGCCGAAGACCTTAACTGGATGCCCGTGATCTTCGGACCCTCAGACACCACTGTATCACTCACCGGCATGATTCCGTCATTGGCATTACTAAATGGGCCCAGGAATACTTCAAGAAACCACTGTCTGTAAACACAGTCCGCCGTGCCATCCACAGATGCCACCTAAAACTATCATGCAAAAAGGAAGCCATTTTTGAGCATGATCCAGAAGCGCCGCCGTGTTCTGTGGGCCGAGGCTCATTTAAAATGGACTGTAGCAAAGTGGCAAAGTTTCCTGTGGTCAGATGAGTCCAAATTTGACATTCTTGTTGGAAATCATGGTCGTCGTGTCCTCCGGGCTAAAGAAGAGAAAGACCACCCCTCCTATTATCAGCGTTCAGTTCAAAAGCCAGCATCTCTGATGGTATGGGGATGCATTAGTGCATATGGTGTGGGACACTTGCATGTTTTAAAAACCACCATGAATGCTAAAAGATATATAAAGGTCTTAGAGCAACATATGCTCCCCTCCAGATGACATGTATTCCAGGGAAGGCCTTGTGTATTTCAGCAAGACAATGCAAAACCACATACTGCAGCTATTACAACAGCATGGCTTCGTAGTAGAAGAGTCCATGTGCTGAACTGGCCTGCCTGCAGCCCTGATCTTTCACCGATTGAAAACATTTGGCGCATAATTAAACTAAAAGTCCATCAAAGGAGACCCAAAACACTCCAGCAGCGGGAAGCCTGTATTAAACAAGAGTGGAATCAAATTCCAATGGCTAAACTCAAGAAACTTGTCTCCTCAATGCCCAGACGCCTCCACTCTGTGTTAAAAAGAAGAGGGGATGCAACACCATGGTAAACAGGTCCCTGTCCCAACTTTTTTGAGACCTGTAGCAGCCATCAAATTTGAAATGAGCTCATTTTGTGGATAAAATTGTAAAATTTCTCAGTTTCAACATTTGCTATGTTATCTCTGTTCTATTGTGAATAAAATACTGGCTGGTGTGATTTGAACATCATTGCGTTTTGATTTTATTCACAATTTACACTTTGTCCCAACTATTTTGGAATTGTTGTATTATTATTATTATTATTATCATCATCATCAGCATCCTCATCATCATAATGTGCAAATACCTAGCTAGAAGATAAGAAGCTTGCTGCCCGTGTGATCTATTCCATCCAGGGGTAGGACATTACCGAACTTATTTCAAAAAGACATGGGAATCTGAGCCATGCTGTGAAGAGACACAGGCAACCAATGCTTTTTATGACGTCAAAATACAGTATTCATGTTGTTTTTTCGGAATTAATTTTATTTTCAGAAATAAGCTATCCGTGTATACAAACCATTGGTTCATAATGTTGAATCTGTGATAGCCATCACAACCACCCCTCAATTAATGAGTTTTGTCAAATCAAAATGCTTTGAAATTGAAACTCCACCCTGTTGTTTGTGTAAGCCACAGTGAAATGCATCATGTTTTGGACACTTTTTGTTATTTTGTTTAGTGATGTTTATGACAGTTTCTTCCTCTGAGTTGGACAGGAATGGAGAGTGAAGAGTGGCTTGTGTTCTGAATGCTTTGTGTCCCTCTGTCGTTGAGCTGGATGGGTTCCCGGCCTCAGCCTTCAAAGCGCTCTCAGATGGGAAACGCATATTTATTCTGGGACCATTGTTTATACTGTATTATTTTCTTTGAATAGTAAATACAGTATGTCTTATCATATTGTTTACCTTTCTCCAGAAATAATTGTCATCATATTCACAATCACCCACAGATCCTCCCTCCTCATGATGATGATCATCATCATCATCATTGCATTATCTTCAAACTTTGCTTTTCTTCTTGTTCTTTGTATTATTTTATGTGACTCTCTCCAGTTCTTGATGTTATATTGGGTGTTTTAGGTCATGTTTCAGCTACTTCCTGCAGCTCAGACGCATAACACTTTCCGCAAGATATGAGCTGTTCCGAGGATGGCCGATAGCTGTGCTCTTCCGATGATGTCTGCTACTCCTAACTTCTCTTTCCAGGTGTTTGCTATTTTTGATGTCATCCCAAGTGCACCGATGACCATAGGTACTATGCTCACTTTGGCAGCCAGGTGGATGCGCTTCACTTTGAACACAAGTTCTTGGTACCCGTCCACCTTCTCATTTTCTGTCGTCACAATGTCCTGATTAGCTGGTATTGCAATGTCTATTGATATCCATTTCTTGGTTCTTTTCTGTAGGAATGTTATGTCTGGTCTATTGTGTTTCAGCTTCTTGTTTTTGTAGACAGTCATATCCCAAGTGATTCTCACTTCATCAATCTCAAAAACTGGCAAGGGTTGGTGTTCATACCATCTAACTGTAGACTCTAATCCATTATTATTATGATTATTATGATGATGATGATTATTATTATTTTATGGAAGCGAAAAGAAACTGCATTTTTGCATGCAAATAAAGTAAGCGCAAATGTAGTTCTACTAATGACTCAGCAGTGACCTATTGGCGATTGGCAGTGTTCAGTATTTAGCTGTACCTTCTCTAAAGGTTGTGTTTGTAAATGGCGCATCTGGGGTGATGAGTGTGACTTCGGACTGTGTTCTGTGGAGTGACTGGGCCAGGGCGCCCCTCCACTAGGGTTTGATGTCCTAGTTATCCTGAGCACTGAGGCTGTCCATCTCTGGGGGCAACAGTGGGGTCATGAATACTCTGGTCCTTTACTTGGAGTTGGGTGTCACATGGTAAAATCTCACAGAGACTACTTCAGCATAGCAGGGCAGCAGTACTGCGGCTCACTACCACCTACACTTCCAGTGAGCACCATAATTCATTGGATATGACACGTTTTTGGTTCCATTGGCTAAGTCAGTCACAGGATCTGAATTCAAGTCAAATAGTCCCAGAAACATATAATAACTGAAGATGGCTGCACTACAGGCTTGGAAGAGCATCAGCGAGAGGATACCCAGTGTCTGGAGGTGATTTCTGTGTTACAGACGTCAAGCAGGCCTTGCGTGCAAAGGACGTGACGAAATATTAAAAAATAATTACTTCACTCTACATTTTGTTAAACTGTCCAATATCTTTTTGAGAGTGTGTACCGAAGGTGCTATCATTTCTTAGTGACGCATCCAATCTGGTTGAAAACACAATCAAAGAGTTAAACCTGACAGTTTGCACGTCAAGCCTACTGTCATTGTAACCATTGTAATGTAATATACTTCTCCTTTATTAACAGTTGCTGTAATATATTTTCATACTCAAGGAGTTTGCAAATTTTTGAGCAATGAGCACAACATTGGCTAGTCAGTTATTCTCAATAATCCCCGTAATAATCAAATAGTTCTATTATTAGAATCCAGGAGGAGGAGGTCAGGGTCCAGACAGCCCATGCAGTAATGCCAGTGCACTAGACATGCTTCAGCGTTACCATGGTAATGCTGCCTGGACTCCAAATGATATCTGCAGTTGCTGTTGCACTCTCTTCACCTGTCTCTACGCTGTATCTCCGGCAGCAGAAATACATGCAGATACTTCTGTTTTCCGCGCTGTTTTTTTTCCCCTCGTTTCCTGGTGCCCCAGTGCAGAGACATAGCTCAGTGTAAGAGTTCACTGTAACCGTAGGGGATTACTGATTACATATTTAGCAGTTGCGGCTGATATAGCTGTAAGGTTTTGTCAGTTGGCTCTGATGGTTTGTGCGCATTCTCTTCCTGAGGAGCCGGGACGTGATGTAATTTGCATAAAGCCCAGGGCGAGGTTCTGCACAGCATCGATCGGCCTGTCCGTGAGTACTCCTCACACCTCCGCATTGATCAGCGGAGTCTGGGCTTTTTTCATTCCTCCCTGAGACGGTGTTACACAGAGTTCATCTCCAACACTTTTGTTTTTGGAATGCTTTATTGACACTTTCTTCAACCGGATTAACAAAGCCAACAAACTGTAGTTTGAGGCTGGTCTCTCTCCATTTCACTCTCTCTCACACACTCCCCCTACCTACCAACACACCCCTGCAGACGCACCCCAAACACAAACATACACACAGACAATCACTACACACCCACCCAAAGATGCGTACACACACCCCTCACACCCACACATGCACAAAGGTGTACTTTAGCTGTAAAAGGGCACCATCTTTTCTTTCTCCTGCTTACATTATATGTATCTTGGAATAATAATTATTGCATTAATGATTATAATAATAAATCAATAAGAATGATCACCACTATTACCATCATAATCATAGTAATCATAATCATAATAACAGTGAGAAGAAAAAGCTAAGGACAATGTGATAATAATCATGGAAAACAAGGTATCTGTTTAGAACTGTACATGGATGGTTTTTCCCTAACATTAGCTCATTCATTGAACTCTGTAAGGTGGGAGATTCACTGCTGTAATTTTGCTTGTTCCCACATACAGACCTCAAAGCCGTTATGATGGGATGAGAGGTTCATGAAAAGTGTGTTGTGGGCTCGACCCTTTTGGGTTCAACCCTCCATATCCTTACACTGTTCCCAATGGCCTTTGGCACATAGAGGCGTTCCCTTCCCTCACCCCGCAGCATTTTCTGCTACAGGCTGGTCTTGTCGCTCTCTCAGCACAGAGAACCTGGGGGGCGGGGTTACCCCTCTTTTTGTTGCCCGCCTTTGTATTTGGGCTGCGTCAGTGGTTTGCTGCGGAGGAGCTCGATCCATCTCTTCACACCTGGGCTGTGCCGCGACTGAGGCCTGGCTGAGGCTTAGTCTTTTGCTGCAGGCCCAGACTGGCTGCACATCACACATCATCACGACATAATTACTGCTTGTAATTAGCGCTGTGATATGAAATAAGCAGCGCTGGTGATGTGCAGCAAAGAGGCACGTTCTGCACTGGCTGATGCTTCTCTATCATTTCTCTGGGTAGTTTTTGTTAAGGGGGAGAACAGGAAGGAAATGCAATTGATAGTGAATAAATGAAATTAATAAAGATTACAATGACCAAGCAGCTGATCTATCTATCTGTCTGTCTGTCTGTCTGTCTGTCTGTCTGTCTTTTTCATGTTTTCTTTGCTGTTTCTCTCTCTATCATGGTGGGTATGTTTACTTAAAATTGAAATATTTTGTGTAATCTTTGTGAAGCCCCTGGGTTGAGTTTCCCCATTTCTATGTAAAGAATATTATAAAAAGCGTCTTTACATGAGGTTGATTGTTTAAAAATGACCCAATACAATATTACATAAAGGAATACAATCTTCAGCCCTGAGCGCAATGGGACAATTTCTGTTCATTTCTTGTCTGAGAAAAATCTCTTTATTAAATTCTGTTCTTCATTTTCTCCTTTCAATAGGCTTCGGTTATGCATACCTGGGGTAAAGCGGATCTAATTTGTAGCCAAAGAAGACAATGCAGAGCAGGAATGAGGTGTTGCTCTTTATGCAGTTTTAAGGCAATGTTTATAGAATGTTCCCAGCAATATGACAGCCTTTGATGTCATTACTGATATTATGCTTGGTGAATAGTTAAAGGAGATGCAATATGGTGAGTGTGTTAAGACTCATAGCTGTTCAGACTTTGATTATTTAATTATATGATGACATATGCACCACAGAAAAAAGGTCCTAGGCTCAGATCACACGGAGGGCCTGACTGAGCCAAGCTCTTCTTCACAAACCGGCTTGTGGCTCGGTCCGGGATTTAAATTGCAGGGGTACAAATGTTGGCAGTTGGTAAACTCTTAGGCTCTGAGGGAATGGTACGTGACATGATTTGTGTTGTGTTGATGAACCTTCTGTATTTCCTCTTTACTACTGCCATTATTATCATCATCATCATTTTTTTTTTTTTTTAGCTTATTCCCATTGAGATCAAAATTTCTTTTATAAGATCGGCCAAAGGATGGCCACATGGTTTTTTTATGGATATAAGATCAAATCGTATTAAAAGAGAAACAACATGAATAAAAATATAATTGAGCGCAAAAAGCAATATGACAGCTGAAAATATTCACAGAGAGTGCATAAAACACTGATGTCTTCGTTCTTTCTGCTGGTCACCCTTGGCACATGGTGCAGAATCTTGCTGTGCTAAACTACTAGTCATGCCACTAATACTGGCTTTACTTAGCTGCAGTTCCTAATAGAGTTATCTGAGTGGAGCTCATCTGAACCATGTAATCTGTCTACAAGGCTTGTTACTGATGTTCATTTTTAAAAAGTGATCTCAGTCCACTTTTTTATTGTATTTTAGCTACTGTCATTCCTGTTAGATCTGAAATATGACGTACCCCACATTTCACTGTCATTTCACTGAGGCTTTTTCTGAGAAATGCACAACAGAATATTTGTACAAGTGCATACTCACTCACACTAACTCATACACACACACACACACACACACACACACACACACACATTCACGCACTTGCACAAGCACTAACACACACACACACACACACACACACGCACGCATGGACTCTAGGTTCAAAAGAACATTTTTTCTTTCTTGGAATTTTTTTCCCATGTATTTCCTTTCGTAATACATTTTAACACTAGGGGGTGCTGCCTATCCTTTTAAAGAGCTGTCCCAACACTGCCCGCGAGGGAAAAAGCAACTTTCTCCCATCTGAATATCATATCTGGATCTTGGTTTATTAATATAACCCTCCCTGGTAGACTAAGCTGCAAACTGTGTTGCTTCTGGTCCCAAGCAAGTCCTCTGAAAATCTAACAAATGAGGTCAGGGACTGGTTTGCGAGGAATCACTGAACATCTAAAAAAAGATGGAGTTTGTATAATACCTCGTTCAATCAGATAGTAGTTTTTCTCTACTGTAACATTCTTGATTTACGATCATGTGTCTAGCTCACTAATCAGAAACAACTAACATAAGTTTTGGTTTGGAGCAGGGATGAAGGTAAAGCAATATGAATGCTGATATTAAATCTTATAATCACTGTTGTTGTGCCCTGTCCTGCCCATCTCAAACACACCTCATCAGAGATTATAATATACGACGAGCTGGAAAAGAAAAGAAAACACTGAAGGAGTACTGTAGGTGTATAAAGGGAGATGAACGAATGCACACATCTAAGGCACTGGCTAACAAAACAAAAGGAAAGTAAAATCAGCATAGCTTCATTTCACAGCCAAAATGTCAGCCATGCCACGCTTTACAAGAACACGGTGCTCTTTGTCAAATTGAATAAAATTATGTGACTATTGGAAGAATTCATTGTGACATTCCATCCCCAGCTTAAATATGACAATGAATTTTTTTTTTGTTTATAATTTGTTTTGTTTTATTTATTTATTTATTTTTCTTTCGGCAGTAGCTTAGACACTTAGCGTTAGACATTTCTCAGCTAAGAAGCTTTGATGTGACAGAAATTAGTCATTGTTCATCGCAACTGTGATCTGAAAACAGTTGACACTTGATTTCATTAATTGCTATCTTTCAACGGAGCAATGTGTAATTGATGTTCGTTGCAGCATTTGGAAGCGTCAAACAAGATTGGTGAAAAGAAGGGAAAAAAACAACTGAAAAAATGAGGAAGGCTATTATTCTCAATTCACAACAAACAACCCCACATGACAAGATAATCATTGCATTCAAGTTTACCTTTATCAGGACATAATGCCTTTTCTGCCCATAAAATAATAAATACGATGTTTTCTCTCTGCAACCCTCAGAAAAGCGAATAATTACTGCACTCTGGTCTGAGTTCTTCGCAGTTAAAGAGAGAATTTTTATGTGACAAGAGGTAGAAATGTCATAGTGATTATTTTAAATTTAAGTTTGTGTGTGGTGTAGGAGAAGAGGGGTGGGATGGTGAATATGCTTTATAAGGTACTCTGAGGTGTTATGAGGGGAGAAAAGTTTTCCAGTAAAAGTTTAGCTCATTATCATTGCTATCATCATATCATGCTGTTTCTACTTCGGCAACAACTATAATAATAATAATAATAATAATAATCATCATCATCATCATCATCATCATCGTCGTTGTAGTCTTCATCATCGTTTCAGTGAATTAATTAAATATAGTAATATTTCTCATCTTTAGAATTATGCAATAATTGTAGTAAAGCTATTTTAATTGCAGCATGAACATTGCTACAACTGGTGGTGACTTCTGTAATTGTGAAAAGCAGACAACCACAATGAGCCGGAAATTTGAGTGTCAGTATGGTATAAAGACCAGGGAGGTGCTGCTTTTTACTGTATTCAGCCACAAATTTTTTTATATTAAACTCAGGCTTCTTGTACAACATTATAAGTTTATTTCCAAAAAAAGAGAAAGATTCTTAAATTCACCATGCAAATTTTCCTTTTTCAAGTGACCAAACACAAATGTAAGGACAGAAAGGGCATAAAATATGCATTATCTCCACTCGTTGCTGGAAGAATTTTTAGCTGCGATGATTGTTTAATTTTGCCTCTCTGTCATTTAAATTAATACATCTTTTAAGGAGGATAGCACATCACAAAACACCTACTGGTATGTGAGAGGGGGGGAAAGAAAATTCCGCACTAATCGAATAACCCAGTAGCCGTGTGTTATATTTAGACGCATGATAATTTAGTTTTTTCTACATTGGGAGTGTCTCTCTTGCAGCACTATCTGTAGTGGGGTAATGGCTTTATTCTTTTTCCTGGTGAAACATAGCTTTTGGCTATAGGATGCTAATTTCACTTTTCAATGTTTTTTAATTTGGATTTTCAGATCCTGTCTGCAGAGCTCAGTGCTACGCAGGGCCATTGGGCTAACAGGCTTTCCAGGGACTATCAGCATTTACCTCATGGCGGCGAATAAAAAAAAAAGTGCTGGTGCTCATGTGAAGACGACAGGGCTCGATAAGCTCTGGAAAACGTTCTTTTGTGACATTAATTAGCCATTTTCCCTGTAAAAGTTTTGTCCCGGAGACAGGAGAATGTCATCAAAAGTTCACATGAAAAAATAAGAAAAAAAGTTCCCTTGAGAATCCATTTCAGCTGCCCGAAGGAAGGCACTGTCAAGAGGAGGCAGTGCGCTGAGGTCTTTTTCCTGTGAACTTAAGTGCAGTTGCCGACAATACTCTGGATGTTTTTCTCAGGGCAGATTGGAAAGGTGGAAGGTCATCCCAATCCCTTTTTTTCTGATTTTCCAAATTTCTGTGGCTAATGTGATTTTTCACAAGTCCGAAATTTGTATTTGAATGGACCTCAGTCCGAACAAATATGTCTTTATTATAGATTTGGAAATAAATACACAGCTCTCACATATAGAAAGTATAGCTGAAGCAATGTATTCGAGTGAGGTGTTTTCACGTTTTTTCCACACTAAGGGCCTTTGATTATCACACATTACCGAGCAAAAGCAACTACCATAGTAAAATATCCTTATCACTTGCAATACAGTTTGTTCTGTTTTATATTATATGTTCAGAGCTATATTTTTTCCCTTTCATGAGAAAAATTGGGTTTTACTTTGAATTCACCTGATTACGAACTTGATTACTTACTGTACTTCACTGTAAAAAAATGGTTCTGTTTCAGTGTAATTTCAAGTCAAGTCAGATGACAAGTCAACAGAAGTTATGTTTGAAATCTCTGGAAACTTTTTACAGTTTTCTTGAGCTTCCATTATTATTATTATTATTATTATTATTATTGACTGAAACTATTCAGACGGCAACATAAATCTTCTTTCAAAGAATATAAAGCTGCCAGTTCTTCATCAACATCCAAGTAAAATGGCTTTTGTTCCATGTGGCTCATACTGTAGTACTGTGTTTTTGCTCGTACGTGTCTTCCCTGACTTCCATTCCATTACAAATGCAGCGGTGGGGAATGTGCATTGGCACCTGAAGCGTAACAGTACTAGTTATATTGCATAGAGTCAAACGATTCACTCAGCGTGGGTGAGCTGTGTGTATGGAGGTGAAGGAGGGTGACCGTGTTCCCGGGCACGAGGGCAGCTCTGCCCACAAAGAGCAGCTACAGCTCTGCGCTCGGCGGCAGGAGAGGGAGAGGGCTGGAGCCTGGGGTGAGGTCTGGGAGTTCAGCTACAATGCCAGATAAACACTGCCTGTCAGTTACAGATTGACACAGAGGACTACATAGACACACAGATATGTGTTTGATTGTGTTCATATGAATATGTTCTCTCATCCACCCTCCATTTCACATTGGCCATTTGCCACAAACTCAAGTGTCGGAGTAAGTTTGCAATGGTTACTTCTGATTGTTAAATTCCCTTTCACTAAAATAAAGCTATGAACAGGTTAATGGAGATTGATTTGTGGAAATAAAAAAACTGACCATTTTCATGAATAGGTGTGTTTAATATGTGCTAAATTCTTCATTTTATGATTTATATTCATCTCGCCTCTGTTGCCGCTGTTCAGCTCTAGTCTGCAGCAAAAACTAGAATTTTCTTTCATAAAAAGTATCACATGGCTGGAGCGGATCAAAGAAGACCTGCCTTTGGAAATACAAGACTCAGCCCACTGGTGAAAATGTATTCACCTGTGCATTCCACTCATCCACGTTTTGGAGATGAGAGCCCAGCAGCGGTAATTAAAATCTGCTCACGGTGAACAAAGGGATAAAATGGCGGCCGGGTGGGATGAAGGAGTGGGTCCGGCGTGTGAGCGATGCTGCTTTTGTTCTCCTGGCTCTCGGCCACGGCGAGGAGCACAGAGACGCCGCCATCACCAGCGTGCTTCCTGGCGTGTCGGCCTCGTCCTCCGCTCTTTGTCTGCACTAGGTGTTGACCCGTTATTTTCTGCTGTGTCAGTAAATATTTATTCCCTTTCCGTTTCCCGGCCAGCTCCTCTGACGTTACAGTGGAAAGCGACCCTCTTGTCTACTTTCCGGACCGGTCTGTCGGTGGGGGTGACCCCATGACCTCCGCGAGCGCACTCCTCTCCCGCTATTGTCCCTCACACGTGGCGGCCCGCCCTGCACCGCGACAGGAAGAGGAAGTTATTGCGGTGTTCTAGGGGTCTCCGGGAGTGATAAATCTTAACCAGCCATGCCGCTGGCTAACAGTAAGGAGAATTATCTCCATAAATGCATGTGACCTTTCAGTCCTGCGTGTATGCACGGACACATATCCGTACATATATACTCACAAAAACGCATGAGACACAGATGCACAGCCTCATACACACTTAAAATCATTCACACACATTTATACTCAAACTCATGCTAGTCCAACTATGCATACATAGTGAAATTCTAGCGCTGCAGTCACAATAAAGCAAATTTACACATGTGCGCACACAGATACACCAACAAACATTAATCCCATAGTTGCAAATTACTTGCAATTTCATATAAATAGCTGTAGTGCATGTGCACCAACATTGATAGTGCACACAAAATGCGATTGTAGTACTCAAAAGCACAGTCACTCACACAGACCCAAACACATATACATGGTCATATGCAAACACACACACACACGCACGTGCGTATACTCACACATCCCCTTGTCTGCTGCAGCTTGTTTCCTTCCTGAAATGAGAGAAATGAGACAGCAGACATGAAGACCAGGCTTCAATGCAGAATGGAAAAGGCGCTGTAGTGCTTTCCTGTGCAGGCTGTCAGAGTGTGAGCTGCTGGGGTCAGTGGGTCACCAAGTGCCCAGATGTCACACGGGTCATGCGGGGTACACCCAGGGATCGGCCGCCAGCTTACAAAACAGTGCTGCTCACCTTTGCTTTGCCGATGTACTATAGTGTGCAGTCATGATACACTTAACAAAATGAAGATAAATCAGAAACCAAGGACTATTCAAGAACTCATCATGTAACATTGGATCATATAGATGAAAATAAGTGAACAGATAACAATATATTGCAAAAAAAAAAAAAAGTCTCTTAGCAAGAAAAAGTCAATATCTAGTGTGGCCTCCCTTTGCTTTGATTACAGCATTTAATCTTTCAGGCATTTAGTTTTCACATATTTTTTTTATTTCTTCACTCGCTACACCATTCCATATCGTTTGAAGTTCATTCCAAAGAAATTCTTACGATATTACTACAGATTTGCTCAATCGGATTAAGGCCTGAACTTTGAGCAGGCCAAGTCATAATTTTTTGTCAGCAGATGTTTCTTTCTGACTGAGATAATTCTTGCACTAATTAGAAGTGTGTTTAGGGTCATTATCTTGTTAAAGATAAAATCCCCAACCAATCAGTCTCTTTCCAGATGGCAATGCGTGCCTCACTATGATGTTGTGATACTTCTTTTGATCCATGATTTCATCGATTTTTATGAGATAACCAGCTCGTCTCAAGCAGTCTAAATCCCAAACTACGATATTACCACCTCCATGTTTTACGGAAGGGTTTAAACAGTCATTTTTGAAATGTTCTCCAACTCTACAGGATACATAAGTTCTGCGTTTGGGTGAGAAAATTGTGAATTTTGATTAATCGATCCAAAGGACTTGTTTCCAGTCCACTGGTGTCCAATCCTTGAATTTCTTGGCAAACTCAAGTCTTTTTTTTATGTTGCCAGCTCTTGGCAGCAAAATGACCAATCAGACCATTTTCACACAGGCATCTGGAAATAATAGCTCTTGATACTTTTGTCTCTTCACTTCTGGCACTATTAATATTATCATGGACTTGTCATGCTGTCAAACGCAGATTTTCTTCAACTTGAAATCTATAGATGATGAACATCAGAGGCACTACCATTTTGCAACTCTATTGTCACTAGTTTTCAGCGATCCAGTCTCTTTTTAACGCTTGATGGTGTTTCTTATAGTGCCATGGCAACATTTAACGTCTTCAGCATCATGTAAGGCCACAATACGGCTACGAACAATGTCATAGAGTTCCTTCCAATTTCCCATCGTGTTTAACACTGTGACACTGCTCAAAGTTCATGTCACCTTATATACTGAAACAACTGACCATAAGATGTAATTTTGCAGAATAATGTTGCTTCAAACCAATTTAAATATTTTTTTTTTGCATCAATAATCATGAAATGAGCCTTCAAACACGCATTCAGGCTACACAAGAGTTAAAAATAAATAAATTAATTAATTAAATTAGCTATACCTTTCAATTGTTATAAGAAATTGATGTTTTCAAGTGTCTTTGATTATTACCCATATTTTTACCTCAATATACTTGTGGGATTGATTTTTTTTTTTTTTGTTCTCGTTGCCTGCAATAGTATTTTTCAAGAAATTTTCACCAAAAAAATACAGACATAATATATTTGGACCCCTATTAGACAAAAGTAGTGGTGTATAATCATCACTGCACACTACGGTACCTAGTGCATGCAGAGTAGTGCAACATAGAGAAGGGCTGCGAGTTTGATTCTACAATTAGGTATTG
The DNA here is from genome assembly GCA_029692085.1 of Gymnothorax javanicus. Lineage (NCBI taxonomy): Eukaryota > Metazoa > Chordata > Actinopteri > Anguilliformes > Muraenidae > Gymnothorax > Gymnothorax javanicus. The sequence goes on from CM056194.1 coordinate 138,804,399, forward strand.
CTATACTTCATTATTATTACTTTTTTCTTTTCTTTTTACAATTATTTAGTTCTGAGCCCCAAACCTGCCTGTCTGTTTGAACTTGGCATGTTCTCCCTGCGTCCCAGTGTTAACAGTCCAAAGACATTCATTTCAGGTTAAATGGATACTCTAGGACTCGAGGGTATGAATATAAATGTGGTGTACAAGAGAATGGTATAATAATAATAATAATATTAATAATAATAATAATATTGCAGTTTGGAGAAATAATTGAGGGAAAAAAACCCTGTGGTAATCGTGAGGCGTGTCCTGTTTTTTTTACCTCTAATTGTTCAGTAGAATTTAAGTGACGGAGCTCACTCTGTAGGTCATGTTATTGGGAAAGTTATCTTTCTACAGAAGTGCCAATGTGTCTGCTGTCCCTGAGGGGCTTTAAGGGAGCATTAGATCTGACTTCCTCTTTTTCCTCTTGCTCTTACTGCCTCTGACACACAATTACACACAATTAGGAAGGTTTTCACAGCTGGACCAGTGGCACTAATGTGGAATTTTGAGGCGCCTTCTCAGTCTGTGCCATTCCCTGCACTTGTGCCCATTTGGGGCTCATTTTGCTCTGTTACTGCTTCTCGTCACCCTTAAATGCACTTAATTGTTTTCTTGAGAACCTTCCAGTACCCCTCCTCCAAATTTTCAAGGTTAACATTAAAGAATGTTCTGTGTGGTTAGCATCTGGTAATTTCTCACTGCAGAGTGTGAACCTACTTACAGTATATGACAGAAAAACCTGGCAGTTTCTTAAAGCTGTTTCCTAAAATCTGGGAATCCCACTAAATTTGTGTCTGCTCACTGTATCTTTGACAAGTTATTATGATATAAATCTACCAGTTGTCATTTATTTGGTATTTCTTCTGAATTCCAAGCAATATTAGCCACTACAACTCCCCAAGAAGATTGTTATGGGTCAATGTGATTATTTAATTGTACTGGTCAAGTAAATTCTCAGCCATGCACATTTAATGAGAACACCAAACTAAATCTAGTACTCACATGCTTCCAATTTTCCAATCAGTTAAGTATGTTTTTGACATTTTTCACCCAGTTTCAGGTGTTGGACTTGTTCTGTTGATGAGGCCATCATCGATGAGCCCCGAGGGAGGAGGGGAGTGGGAGAGAGGACTGTGGGAAGTCAAAGACACTGGATTAATTCTCCAGACATGAAACACCAGGTGAATATTGTCAAGGGAATAGAGAAGGAGGAGTCTGAGAGCGGATGAAGATAAGATGCTTGAAATGTGAATGGGCCCATGAACCGGGGGGTGAGCTTCTTCAATTTGTCCCGGAAGGCAATATCCTTTGCTGCGAGCCAAACCTTCTGTCCCAGTTGGTAAGCAGGAGCTGGCCGGTGACGACGATTCCCATGCTTCCAGAAGGCAGATATGTGCTGGAGCAGTAAAGCATAGGCTCTTGCTTTCAATACTCAGCGGGTGTGGAGGACCAGAACCTGAGCAGAGGGAACTGCAACTTCTCTCTTAGCAGACTGGAAAAAAGGCAGTTGGTAACCCAGACAACATTGAAAAGAAAACATGCCCAAACCAGGCACTGGTAACTAATTGTGAGCCAGCTCCACCCAAGTTAAAATCAAAATCACTTAGAGGGGTTACCTTCTGTCAGGCATCAAAGAGTCTTGCCCAGCTCCAGTTTCAGCCTCTCCACCAGGCTGTGGGTTTCTAGGTGGAATTCTGGGGAGAGGCGAGAGGTGGCACCCAACAGAGCGCGGAGGACCTTCCAGAAACAACTGTCAAATTGAGGACTGTGGTCAGAGACTACCTCTTAAGGCACACTCTAAAGGCAATTCATTTGTTGAAGAAGTTTGGCAGCCTCCTTGGCAGTGGGCAGCTTAGCTGATGGAAGAAATTGGGCTGCCTTAGAGAACAGGTGAACAATGGTAAGAATGACCATTAACCCATCGGACGGGGGCAGCTCCATGACAAAATCCTTAGCTATGCAAGCCCATGGTTGGATGGGACCTGCCAAAGGATGCAGCAGACTGCAGGGCAGTTGGTTCCTTGATTTGGGGCGGGCGCATACAGAATGGTCTGTGATGAATTTCTGCCGATGCTCTAGGGTGAGAGCGCGAGAGATGCCGAGATGGCATGCCAGCTGAGGGGCGTGGCCCCAGGTGATGACCTTGCCTGTCACTCTCTCGGGAACAAAGAGACGATTTGGTGGAGTTTGCGATGGTGAGGGACAGAACCGCAATGCCTCTTCGACCTCACTCTCCACTTGTAGCTTAGTGACTGCCAGAGGACAGCTACCCAGGAGGATAGTGTCTGGTGGATCTTTGAGCACCGAAGGATAGAGACGAGACAGGGAGTTCGGCTTCAGATTTTTAGAACTGGGTCAGTACATTAAGACAGATTTGAAAATTGTGAACGAGAGGGACCAATGGACTTGCCTGGGATTAGGCATCTTAGCCATAGAGAGGTACTCCAGGTCATAATGGTCTGTCCACACAAACAGGGGGAGCCTGGACCCCTCCAACCAGTGTCTCCACTCTTCAAAGGCCAGCTTCACCAACAACATCTCTCGATTGCTGATGGAATTGTTCCTTTCAGCAACTGACAGCTAATGAGAGAAGTCAACAGAGGGACATAATTTGCCATCTTCAGCTTGCTGCAACAGGACAGCCCCAGCACCCATGTCGAAGTCATCAACTTCCATGAGGAATTGGTGCTGTTGTTCTGGGAGCTTGAGGACAGGAACAGTAGTGAATAACCTCTTGAGATGGTTAAAGGTGGAGGATGCCTGGAGGGTCTAGGCAAATGGAGCCTTAGTGGATGTCAGCTTTGTTAAGGGGGCACCAGCAGAAAATCGCTAGTAGAAGCCGGCAAACCCAAGGAACCTTTGTAGCTTCTTGCGATCTTAAAGATCTGGCTAATCCAGCATAGCCTGTACTTTCTACAGATCCATTTCCGAAGTACCCTGTGTTACTGCAAAGCTCAGGAGGGAGAAGGTGGTTTGATGGAATTCAAACTTTTCTGATTTTAGATAAAGTTGATTCTCCTGAAATCTTTGAATGACAAAGCGGGCATGGCTAGTGTGTGTCTTGAAGGACGTCACTTATGAGGTTCAGGAATTTAGAGGGGGTTTAGCAAGCCTAAAATGCATCACCAGGTGTTCATAGTAGCCCAAAGGGGTGTTAAATGCTGTCCTTCACTCATTTCCTTCCCACCTGCAGATCAGGCAGTAAGTATTGCACAAATTCAGCTTAGTAAAAAAGTAGCAGCCTTGGAGAATGCTGAGTCCATCATGGGTAAAGGATAAAAAATTTTTATGTTAATTCCATTAAATCCCTGATAGTCAATACAGGGATGTAGAGACCCATCTTTCTCAGCCATAAAGAAGAAACCAGCTCTGGCTGGTGACGAAGAAGCCCAAATTATTCCAGAAGCCAGGGATTGATTCATGTACCCCTACATAGCTTTGGACTCCTGGTTAGTTATGGAGTAGCTCTTCTGGGCAGTAACTTGATAACACAAACATAGATAGGGTCTGTGTAGGGGAAGTGATGTTGCTGGAGCCTTGCTGAATGCCATGTGGAGGTTATGATAGATGGTAAGAGCTCCTTTCAGATCTAGTGGCTCCTCCTGATGATTGGAGGATTGAAGTTCAGTGAGGCTGGAAGCCCCACAAAGACAGGACTGAGAACATGATGAACTCCACTCTAGAATAGATCCTGAAGGCCAGTCCGCAATAGGGTCATGATGTTCAAGCCAGGGCCTTTCCAACACCATCAGGGCATGCAGTGACTCCATGATGAGAAATGCCAACTCTTCGGTGTGGTTACCGGAGGTCAGCAAGGGCATGAATTACCACTACTCTATGACCTCAGGAAGGGCAATCCCTGTGAGACCCTGGGACTGGAGGGGTACTGGCATTGGCAGAGTCAGGACCGAATGAGTCCAGGATTGATAAAGTTCCCATCAGTTCCTGAGTTGACTAAAGCCCAGGTGGTAATAGGGTAACCTGCTATATTAGGCAACAGGAAGGAGAGGATAAATGGATGAGACACAGCTCCATACAGCACCTCTTCATCAGATGTCACTCATGTCTGCCAAACTCGGCATTCAGCATTCGCATGATTAGCATTAGCACTAGCACACAGTAGAGTCTATGCCACAGTATAGGCATAGACTCAACCTTATACGGCACAGCCATTCCTCAGGGGGCAGCTTGTGAAGCTGAGCCCAGTCGACAGCTGTGGGTACCAGAGGAGCCAGATGGGGATATTCCTCGGGTTCACCATCCTGGAATACAGGCAAAGAAGGCGCTTGTAACCTTGTCTGCTGGTCCAACTGCTGCTCTTCCAGCCGGACATCAATTCTAAGTGCCAAATTGATTAAATAATCCAGATCTGGGTGAAATACGCAGGTGGTTGATTCATTCTGGACCCGCTCTGCCAACCCAAACAAGTAGGTGTCATACAGTGTCCAGGTATCCCATCGCATAGAGACAGCCAGGGTATGGAAGTTCATGAAATACCCTGACACTAACAGGATGCCTTGACACGGCTGGAGTAACTTCTGGACAGCAGCATGAGTGAGCGGGACCAGTGATCACCTTCTTCATCTCTTCTGCAAAGGCAGCAAATGATGACACAGCAGGATCCCCTGCCTCCCAACAAGCGCCAGCCCAGTGCCTGGCACATCCCTGGAGGCAAGTGATGACAAATGCAACTATGGAATGTTCAATGGGGAATGAAGATGGCTGCAGTTCAAAGAACATTGTGCACTAAGCCAGAAAACTCCAACAAGTGGTGAGGTCACCTTTGTTGGAGTCCAGAATTCCAAGGTTTGGCTCCAGATGGGCTCGTGCCTGAGGGAGGGTCAGCTGTAGAATGGCGCTGGCTGTTGGATCAGTGGTGGAGGAGTCCTGTGAAATGCCCTTTATAGCCACTAATCGATTGGAGAGGGCGCCAATGGACTTGCAAAGCTGATGGAGTTCTTCCTCGGACTAATTAATCTACAGCCATTGGTACCTCAGGATGTCAAGCAGGCTAGGCATCTCCATTGATTCCATTCCTCAGGCTGGACTGTACTGTTATGATCCAGAACAGGAACCAAATGCAGAGGCAGAGTACAATCCAATGGTAAGGTTTATTGATAGCAATATGGTGGGACAGTGGGACCGAGCTCAGAAGAGAATAGGATAGCTCAGTTCAAATGTTACAGGCAAAGCAGTGTAGGCATCACTAATCTCTGGCTAGTGGCCCTCCAGAATGACTGCCAGATGAAGTGCAAACTTCACCAAAGTCAAACTGTTCAAAGGGAGGATGGAGTAGCTTAGGAAGAATACGGTTCCAATCCTGGTGATTGGGAGCTTGTTCCTAATAAACTGGACAGAGGAACATACTGAGAAAGAATTAACAAGGAAGCGATTCCGAACCTAAAGACCATGAGGAAGGCTTGGGAGCTCGTTCCTATAAATTAAACTAAGAAGGAAACTTCTGTAAATTATGACCATTAAAGAATATGTTTTACTTTAAAAAATCAAAGAGTTTTACAAGTAAATACAGACTGGTTCTAAGCTCGTGTAGCAAATTACAATCCAGCAACTTGCAACTCAGAAGAGGGGGTATAAATACATCACACACATAGGAGGTGAAGTAACTATAAAATTACACACAGTCAGGGATTAAGGGAGCATGCAAGACGCAAACCAATCAAAATAGACATTGCTTCTGATAAACATTCAAGTTGCTGAATGAGAGGAGACACAATGCATTCACACAAGGGTTGTGACCAGGGTGTTAAATTAACACCCGCCAAGCGCCAATGGCGGGTAAAAAATTAGTTTGGCATGTAAAACAAAAACACACACCCGCCAGTGGCCGATGGAAAATGTTTTCTACTTTTAAGGGTCGTTCTAAGCAGGTTGCTGACACAGACTCAGACATGTCTGACTCTGAGGCTGATGATGTGGTGATTACCTGAGCCATAAGGACAGTAGAGTTGAGGAGGCCTACCTTTAAAAAAAGGCAGATGCAAATGCACCTGTAGTCATATAGCATTCTAGAAAAATATCTATGGTCTGTGGAGTTCATTTCATTTAGACTCAATCCCAGTTGATGTTTTTTATTCTTTTCCCTTTTCCTGTGGGTAAAACAGAATGTTCCTGTTAAAGCTGTGAGATGTAAAAGGTTGCACTTTTGAATATTTTTAATACATGATGATGCAGCAGTCACCTTGAAATGAAATATAACCTAATAAAATAGCAATAATCTAATTTTATCTGTACATAACTGTATTCTTTAAGTGATGCTTAAGTTGTATTTTCATAATAAAAACGTATGGTAATTATTTTAAATCAAATAAGGCATGTTTTTTTTATTTGGCCAGTGAAAAATATTTTGGGCCGGTAAATTTTTGGAGGTCACTAGCCAATGGCAGAGGAGGTAAAAAGTTAATTTTACGCCCTGGTTGTGACAATATACTTAATACGGATAGCCCTGGCACTGATATCTTGCAGCTGACTATCTGCTGGATATTGATGTGTTTTTGCACTTTAGAGCCTTTATTAGTGCTAATCAGCTGAGGTTCAAGAGGAGAACCACACCTGAAGCACTCCCCTTCCACTCATTTTCTATAAAAGCCTTCCTGTCCGACTACCAGTTCTGTTACAATCTCGTTTACGTGCTCCACTCTCCCACCCCTGCTTGTGCGCACCTTTGTCCTGCTTTTCCATGACAGGATTATGTTTAGCCACCAAGCCTAAAAAAGTTACAATGACTCTTACAGTGAATTTTTTAGTTAGTGAAGCCATTGTACAAAAAAGGATTCCTTAACCAGACTATTATTCATGAGAAAAGTTTATCCCCTGCGGATGGACAATCCTTCTAGCCCCTCTGGGGAGTACCCAAAATTAAAAAATGTATTCATTTGTGTCCTTGTTTATTGTTTGTAGTGAAGAGGGGACGGGGCCCGATTCTTATGGATATGTTCACTTAAATGGCCAAGCAGGGAAGTTGACAAATTTGAAATGCGTAAAATTGTGCTGTAGTGAGTGTGCCATCCCCTTCTTCCACGTCACACCAGTGCAACAAGTGTATTGAATCTTTTAGTTTCAAGCTTTTCTTTGTTTGTTTGTTTTGTGACAGTGGCTCTTGACTGCCTTTCCTAGGCTTGAAGAATCACATTCCTTCTGTTTCCTCACAGACGTGTTAGGAGTTTTCAGACTTTTCAAATGCCTCTAGAGAACTGAAATTGCAGAAATGCTGCTAAATAGGGGAGAGAAGATCTTTAATTGATTCATTTATTACTGAATTTGCAACCCTTTCACCTTTTCACAAAATTCCTGCATTCCTCTGTGACAAATGTATAGCATTTTTTTCCATGTCTTGTTTTTCTTTCGTCCTTCATATAATTGTTAATTTAAGTGAGATAAAAAATCTACTAATAAAACATTAATATGATTTTGTTACCAGTGGTATGGTTGGATGTTCGCAGTATATGTGCTGCATATGGAGTGAGCTTTTATTCTGCAGAGAATATTATTCAGTGCCTTCGTCGTCTGCTTGAATGGACTTATAATGCAAGGCTGTGCTCCTCCTCCCATTTGCTGCCGTGCCTGTAATGTAGGGTAATGAATGGACTGGCCTTCCTCCTTATACTTGAACTGCAGTTAGTGACAGCCATATAGGCATAAGGGCTCATCTCTGATCAAATCAACCCCCTCCCCACTGAAGGGACTGTTTTGGAAAGAAAGGGGTGGGTGGGCAGGCAACGAAGGCACAGGTAGAGGGTAGAAGGAGGGTTATGGGTGGAAAGGAGTGTCAGTTTTTGCTATTCTTTACTAAGTCACAAGAAGACACTCCTTAGGTGTACTTATCAGGAGGGTGATATATTAGCCCTCAGAGCCTTAATAGAATTCATTTATCTCCATATTATTTCCCTACAATTTAACTAGGCTTTGAAGATGTATTCAAATGCCTGTGGAGACATTGATTTAATGCGTAGTTCACTGTGCCAATAAAGTGATCTAAGAAGGCAATATGTGCCTGCGTGTGTTGGTGAATGAGAGGAGATCTGTATTGTACAATTGTTGATCTTTAAACTAATGGAAAGGGCACAGGATGACAAACTTGTGTGGGGGATTCTGCATTCGCTAAACTGCATGAAAAAAAAGCTGTCTAAAGTGTTGTCTCAGCATAAACAAAAGCCCTGGCTTTTATCAAACGCTAGAGGACATTCCTCAGCTTCTCAATGTGGACAAGGAACTATTCAGAAATTTTTTTTGTCCCTGAACTGAAATTGGTAGTTATGTGTGCCAGGCCAGGCGGGGCATTGAACCCCAGACTTCCGGGTAAGAGTCACACGTGCTGACCACATCGCCAAAGAGACAGGCTCATTGGCAAGGTAGCCAGGGCGCGTACTTATTAGGAGACATTTCCAGTGACAGGAACCATCAACTGTCACATCTCTCCCCCTCTTTCGGGAGCGTGTCCTCACGCTCCATGCTTTACGCAGGCTGCCATCCATTAGGATCCCCCAGATCCTGCCGATTACACCAGAATGTGGCAGGCCGAAGGAGGGCCCGGGCGGCGAATTGAACCCCAGACTTCCGGGTAAGAGTCATTTCCATCTTTTTCTATGATGAACGGTAAACATATTCTGGGCCCAATACAAGGATGCATTACAAATTAGTCAGTCAATTCAGACTGTACCGAATTTAAATAATTATGACCCCTCTGACTTCTAAGAATAGTTAATGCTTAATGTTTATCTGCAGGTTTTGAGTCTGTGTCAGTGTTTGGGTGATTGTACAATGGAAAAGCTACTTTTCGTCCATAAAAACACAAACAGCTGGCTGTTCTCTGAGCTGAGGTCAAAGGCAGGGAAGGGCAGATCTGAGGGAGGGAATGTTCTGATTGGCTGAGCTGCACTGGGCCCCAGCTGTAAGCACTTTATATGAAATGAAATTCACAAACAGAATTAATATCACTCCCTCTTAGTCACCAGGCTTCCATCTTTTTCTGTCAATTCTCAGTCACTTTCTTTCTCTTTCTTTCTCATGTGCTGAAAGTTAGAGGTTATTGTGAGATGACGTTACAAAAATATCCATAAAAACTTGTTGCAGTGATAACGTCAGCCATTAACCCCTTAAACTTTGATTTTCTCTTCAACTTCCCCCTAAGTAAGTTCACAGTTACAAGTGTTTGTAGAAAAAGCATTTTTTAAATCCATATTGTAGGATAATAATGCATACATATTCTGTACTCATTGCTTGCAGCTGTTCACTGAGGCTAAATCAAGGATAGTGAGTGTAATATTCAAACCCAGGACACCATGTTTTGTTGGCTGCAACATTGAGGTCAAAAATAAAATATCTAGATCTTGTGAATCATTTTATCCATATTTCCCTGTAATTCAGTGGGACATGTTTGGGATCTTTGGAAACTTTGGGATCTCCACTAGAATAGAATTCAAAATAAGCCTGAAGATCCACAGGTCTGAATTAGGCAGCTGCATTTGACAAACTCTAATGAGGTTTCATGGGGTCAGTTAGAAGGCTCTAAGCTCAATCACTTTTCTTTCACCACATCTTTGCTAATGCAAATGTGCTAATGCACATCTTTTGCTAATCCTTACACTGCACTCAGCACCTTTAGCAGAGTATCCCACACATACACAACATGGTCAAAAATACACGGACACCAACTCGTCCAATGTGTCAGCCCAAATAATGGACAGTAATATGGATTTGGTCCCCCCCTTTAAAGCAACAATAACCTCCAATATTCTAGGAAGGCTTTCAGTTTCAGGTTGGAACATTGCAATTGGGATATGGTTCCAATTTGGTGAATACTTTAATTGGATAGTTATGTTAGCTGAATATGCCTAGCACAAATATGGCTTCTCAGTTGATCCCAATAGTGTCTGATGAGGTTGGGCTCATGGCCATATGCAGGGCATTAACATTCTAAAAGACTACCCTCGACAAACATGGCCCTCACTCTGGCATTGGGTACATTCACATGCTGAAACAGGAAAGGGCTATCTCTAACCATTTGTTTGCACTGAATCATCTAGACTGTCATCTTACGCTATAGTGTCAACCATGAACAAAGACGCCTGGACCGAGGAGTGTCCACATACTTTTGGTGTATGTAACCTGAGAGACCGTGATATTCTCTTTCCTCCGGCTAGCAAAGACCTCCTTTGAGCTGCCCGTCTCACATCCCTGACAGACAGAGACACCGCTGTTTAAGGTCAAGGAGGCTGTCCTCTCCTGCTAGGACTTTCTCTTACTGATCCACGGGAGCCTTCTCTAACATATTAAGAGAAATACTTTTGTATGATAAATAATAAATCCATAATAATCTGGGTCTTCCTGCTCAGTGAGGGATAATGTGAGAAACTCTCATATACCTAGGTCCTACTGCGCTGGGCCTCACAAACAATGACCCAGATTCCTGGTGGAGTGGCCAGAGCAGAGCTGTAATGAAATTGTTCACATCCTTTTTTTAAGTTGTAATTAATTTAAGCTGTGGTGAACTGCTGGTTTTATATGAGCTTCAATGCTCCTCCTCGCCCTTCTACAGCCGAAATATTCGGTGAGGCTAATCTTTCTGTTTCACTGTATGTAGTCAGAGTTCATTCTCCATTAGATGAAGGAACTTGAGAAACAGACAAGGTCTTGACAGTAAGAAAACAGGATATGAATGTTATCTATAAGTTTGCTTACAAATGTCAGCATATGCATACACTATATACAAAAGTGCCCACAGTGTTTTTCATGCCATAGCCATGTGCCAGGGCAAAAATGCATGGGTTACCCAGGATTTCTTGTTTTGAGTGTGTAAAGACACAAATCTAGATTCTTCACCAGACCTAAATCGCTTTGTTTCAGTTGCCCTTTTTTTTTCTTTTTTGCACGTGTTGTCGAAGGAGAATTGAGCCAGTAGGGGTCAGGTGAGGAGGCAGGTGATTGTGGTGCTCTCTGTGCTCACTCTAACAGGTGATACAGAGAAGTGAGAGTGTGAGAGAGAGCTTTTTCTTTCACACATTTTTTTAACAGACTCTCTCTGCCCTTCCCAACACCTGTAAGCTGTGTTTCTATCCTTGTGCACAGTGATTATGATTGCTGTTAGTATCCCGCTAAGCCTCATCATTGACTAATGCCCCAGCAGGACTGTCTGCCTACATTGCCATATGGCTCTGATTAGCAGTGATTTATACAGAAGTGAGATTACTGATTTATACACAGCTCATACCTGCATTATGTTGCAAACCACCATGGGCTCTACTAAAGTCAAATAATAGTCCCACATGGGGCTTTCATTTCAGCTGTTGTTTTAATTTTATTTTCACAAGTATAGTGATTCTTCTGATTGAATTAATTTTTGAGACAGATCATAAGTTACACTTTTAAGAGCAAAGAGATAGATAACATTATGGTTTTTATATGAATACTCAGCTGTGAGCAGAGGTAATTAGAGTGAGATGGCTTTAATTGTGCTGAAATATATGTGCACAGTTGGCAGGGACTGTCAGTTTGTTTGACAGTAAGAAACAGGTAAAGAAGGACTGCCTCTCTCAATTTTAGTAACATGATTGCAAGTAAAAATAATATAGTGGGCAGATCTGCTTTTATTGATCAGCAGACTCACCTTCTCAGTGAATACAGTGAAAGTAAAATGAAGCTTAATTAAATCTGCTGACAGGGTAATGTGAAGTGGATTGGTCCTTCATTTCTAGTGCACTAATTGGTTAATAAGTATTTGAAAGCTTTGAAGATGATTATAAATTATTTCTAAATCCAAACTTTCAAATGAGATTTTCGTGATGCTCTGTGATGTAATTTATATTTTAGAGTACATTTCTGCAGTGATTATGATGACTATTAAAAATATAATGACGATAATGATGCTAATGATTTTTAGAATTTATTATTGTTACACAGGAGTAGCTCTTCTGCTATTATTATTATTATCATTATTATTATTGCACAGCCATATTCTTTGGCCTAAACAGAGGGGATGCCCTGATAAATCTATTCCCACATCTTCATTGGTGGCAACTGGAGCCTTTGACATTTTTTCACTCATACATGATAGCACAGCTGACATCTTCTTCCAGACTGAATCAATTATACGCACAATGGAACTTTTGATGCCCTAGTCAAAGATCCCCCTTCACTGATGACAGAGGAATCAACCAATAAAGTCAAAGGAATCTGAAATGGACCAGTTTATATTTATGCTGATTAAACCAACAGTTTTAAACTGAAGAAGAAAATATATGTTGTCAGATGGATTAATCATATTTTGTGCAAACAATGGTGACATTGTCACTGCTCATAAAAATATGTCAGAAAACAAACGCCTGTTTTGCTTTACTGTTCTCTATTACTCAAAACATGCAGTAAACACACCACAAACCACACATACACACACTGTATACTTACTGCATATTTTATTTGTAGAGTTACATATAAGATCACTTATATCTAAAAAATACATATACTAAGCAACAATAGAAATACAGTTGGCAAGTTAGTTAATGTACTTGCATTGTCACCCAGTCGAAGTGACTGCGAAACAAAGAAATGTTTGAAGAAATGAGTGCAAGTGTGTTTGTGCTAATATTAAATAAGATTTCTTATCATAATTACACGCACTCTTAGTTTCTAGTCAGTCTTGAATTAACTTGCATTTTTTTTGTTTCTCAGTATAAATATAAAAAATAAAAAATGATATTATTAACAATACCCTGAGCATATGAAACTGTTGTGGGGAAACACACACAGCGCAGCCCTGTGATAATGACATGAACACCAGTGTGGCACACCCAGGGGCTGCGCAGTGCCTTTGTGTCGATGCGCATGGATGTACATGTGATGTCTGCATCTCTCCCACCTGCCAATCAAACGCGCTGTCATGGCAGGGGTGAGACGCTGAGGGTGCCTGGATCGCCCTACAGGAGGGGAGGGGGGGTCTGACAGGCAGGGAGCTGTGACCCGGGGTGTGGCATGTGTCTGCTGGGGGGTCAGGCCTTGGGTGACAGGGGCAGCCAGGGCATCTCTGCTTTCTGTCAGGAGGCAGAGAAAGTGATGTTCACCTTGGGTGTGCTGGGGTGGTTCCCCCTCGCAGCAGGGGTGTTGATAGAGAAATAGGGTCCAGGGATGAAGGGGGGGGGGGATTTAGCACTATGTGGTATGGGGGCGGAGTTTTATCTGATTGAAAGTGGAGTGCCTCATGCTTGAGTCTCATGTACCATTCATATTTTGATGGTTAAACAAAATTATGATAAAAACATTATGCCATGGAGCAGGAGACACACAAACACGGCAGGCGATGTCATGTAAATGATAAAGTAGAGACTCAGTGAGATATATATGTTTTTTTTCTCTGTTTTGGAGAGTCACTTGGTACAACACAAACATGGAGGACACTCGTTGTCTTATCCATTTAGCTGGCCTGCAAATGGAGACAGGAGAGACAATAAAAGTGCATGTCAGTTAATGTTGCATCTAAAAAATAACATCTGCTTTGTCTGTGTGCCATGGAATGATGGTAAAAGCTGGGAAATAGATGTTCGAGCAGGAAGTTCTGTCTGGAGTTTTGGTGTTTGCTGTCTATTGCTGCGGAGCTGTCCTTTGCTGTTCCACTCAAAAGATTGGACACACCTTTTCTCATGTTCTACTCAGAATTCTTACAACAACAACAACAGTGCTTGGCAAAGTAAATAGACAAACTATTTTTTCCCCCATGTCCCAACATGTGAATTAGAATCTAACTGCTTTAGTACTTATTGGACAAAAATGTTAAGGAGATGCAAACTGCAGGTGCCATATGCTTTGGGGAACTTCTGAAACTATGCTAGTGTTAACCGTCAGAGATTTATGGCTGCTGTTGTTGGGGAAAAAAAAAAATATATATATATATATATATATATATATGAGTAAGCTTATCAATTATTGTTGCCATTGTTGTTTTTTTGATGCATATGGAATTTAATGTAGATCATTTTTTGAAAATAAAAGATGTTTTTTTTTTTTTTTTTGCAAATACCTGATTCTTAGAAAAATGAGGGTTTGTCCAAACTTTTCACTAATACTATATGTGGAAAAGTTCTTGCTGTTGCCTCTGTTGGTGAGGGAAGCATCGGGGTCACAGTTCAGAGAAACAATAATTTTTTCACAGCTATGCAGCCTCAGCATATTGATCTTGATCTGAAGGGTGCCAGCTTTCAGCTGTCCAGAATAAATGAGTCTGGTGCTGTTTGTCATCCAAACATTTCATCTTTCAGGCAGTCACTGTTAACTGAAAAAAATAAAGAGAAAAAACACTGCTCCCAAAATGAGCAACAAAATCATACAATATATCCTCTTATTTCATTTAATTTGAAAGCAAATGGGGTCATTCAGAGAGATCATAAATTGCAGCTGGGATTCTGCAAAAACCACACTGACTGAGCCAAATTCTCATACACACAAAAAACAAAAAGTTAGCAACTTTGTCTAGCGACCCAATAAACTTTAGCCAAAACAGAATAGCAATTACTTGTGTTTTGCATGAGGATTTAGATGACTAGGCAGCTCTGTCAACACTACCAACCTATCAGATGGCAGTATCTCATGCATCCATTGTGACATCATGCCTCAAAGTTCTCTGGGATAGAAGGCCAGTAGACAGGCATTAATGAGCTCATGGCTCTGTCCCAGGGAGCAGTCTGATCAACCTCCAGTCACACTGCAGGTTACCGGAGGTCAGCGAGGGAGAGACAGCATAGACGTATCCTCCGGTCCCCAGCCTCTCGCACGCAGTGACCCAGAGTGCTCTGAACCTCGCTGCGTACAAGCCACAGCTGTCTCTGAGTGCATGTCCCTGTGACAGGGTGTAAAGTGTGTGTATGGGCCTGTGCACCCTCCCAGATCGCTCAGGCAGCAGCCACGTTCCTGGCTGGCAGGTCACGTGACCGCCTTGTGTTGGCCTCCCTGGCCTTGCAAGTTCTCCTTATCTCATTATACCGGCCCTGTCTGCCGGGGAATCTCTCTGCAGATGCTAGCTAGTTATTTAAATACAATTTTGAGAGAGAGAAAGAGAGAAAGGGGGGGAGAGAAAGAAAGCAAATGTGGGATAATGGCCGTAATGAGCAATTATTATTAGAAGTAGTAGTAGCAGTTGTTGTCTTAGCTGTAGTACAATCTTTTCCTGTTACTTTTGTTACTCTTGCTGCTTCCCTTTACTAATTGTAATTTTATAACTATTTCATTACATTTTTTCATGAAAACTCTTGCCTTTGATCAGGCTGATGAGGTAGACATGAATTTGAATTTAATTTTAGAAAGGGAGTAAATGAAGGTGCAAGAGAAAAGAAGGAGGGGAGTTCTGAGGGAAAAAAGCAAAGATAAGAGTGGGTGAGAGAGAAAGAGGTAAAGAGAGAGAGAGAGAGAGAGAGAGAGAAATGACAAGCACATTGTCTGTGTGTGGTGATGGCGGTGCCTGTAATGTTGGCTGCGCTTGGGGGGAGCTGGAGAGCAGGGCATTCTGCTCCTCATCGTGTCCTGTGAAGCTGAGCTCTCGCTGTGCTGTTGATGTCTCTTTTTTCTGCTTTCCATGCGATAACACTTGGACCCGCTCCTCTCCTGCTGGGGAAGATTTTTTTTCGTTACTCCCCTCCCTCTCACTTTTCAAAAGGAGCCTCCATAGAAGGTCATGGTTACAGCAGCGAGCAGCCGGCTGAAAGGCCGCCGCATTTTATCAGCTGCAAGCGCTCTGAACGCTGGCCAAATATGCAGATAAGCTGGGAAGCACATGCACAACAAGCGCCCTGCTCTGAGCTGCCAGGGGCCGGGTGGCTCCCTCAATCCTGGAGACACGATTGAAATCACAACTTCACCCACACCCCCCATTCCCCCGCCCCCCGCCCTGCCCTTCTCAGCTCAGGCAGCAGGTTTAACTGCAAGGATGATTAGACTGATCTAGAATATGTTTTCTTGAGTGACTAGTTTAAATGTTTTTGTAGCAATGCAATGAGTAAGTCCTGGAAACCTTTCCACATATTGAGGCGCTCTGAAGGCTTTTGACAGAATACATTTCTTCAGTTTTTTTTTTTCATGTGAAACTTTCCCCTTTGAACATTGTAAATCCTGTGGGTTCAGCTTTTTTTCATTAGCTGTTGACTTTATCCAGTGAACATGTTGGATTAATATCCTGCTTTTTTTTTTTTTTTTTTTTTACAAAAAGCCAACAGTACCAAAGAGCAAAACCTCAGGGAGAAATTTCATACTGTACACTCAGCTTGGTGATTAATCATTACTTGCCTTAATTTTTCATTATAATGAGAGGAATGTTGGACATAAACAGTGCTAAGTTGTTAACAAAGATAAGCTAATTTCTAACTAAACTAATTACATGTCAGCCCCTATTACAATGATCTTGATACCAGCCAGAAATTGCATCTAATTGCATCCAGATTGAATATAACTTTTCGTACTTTACTTTGAAAAATTTTTACAGTGGTGGGCTTGAAACAAGTATCAAAGCCAGAGCCGGCCTGTGGTATCGGCAGTATAAGCAAATGCTTAGGGCAACTTCCATCCATAAGGGTGCCTTAAATGAGGGAAGAAGAAACAATTCAAAATTTTTAACAAATACCATTTTTATACTATTTGCCATAACCCTCGTAGCTCATTAATTAATCCGTCCCCTGTTCCATTGGTCCTCATGAGTTTTGTAGTGTCTTTCTTAATTGATTTAATGTGTCGTGATATCGCCCAGCTCCCAATGTGAACATTTGTATGCCTCGCCCCTTTCATTGATTGTCCCTTCTATATAATTGACTTGTGGTGTCTCAGTCCTTGTTGGATTGTCTTTGCCCCTTGTTTGAAGATACCTTCTAGTACTGTAGTACTGAACCAAGCTCGTCATCCTCCGTGTGTTCCGTAAAATAGAAAAAAAAATTTATTTTTTCTTAATGTGCTCTTTATTGGGAACACCTTCCTGTTCTCTTGTAGTCTCCAGAGTAGGGACTGTGTCCCTATGAAGTTATCTTCCTGGAAGCAGTCTGACCACTGCAGTATTGGACTGACCACCTGACTTATGACTCCTAGACTGTCTTGACCACAGGTTGGATACTAATATCTTGTAGCTTATAATAAATGCTAATAACCAGTAGCTCACAATAAATATGCCAAACAGGCTTTCATCGTTGATCTGCAAGAGATTCCTTCCACCAGCTTCATGGCAACTATTATTTTGAAATATAACAAAAACCCACATCATAACTACATAGCATAGCCAATGAAATAATAGAGAAACCCTTTTTTCTGGTTCCACCCTGGGGTATTAGACTTACCTGAATGAGGGGGATGGGTTAGTAACACTGACCATTGGAATATGATATGATTAACATCAGTACGCAAGACCAAAATTGTCATGTCAAAGAGTCCAAAACCCTCTGGTGCCTAGGGTAGAATAAAAAGACATTAGGAGGAAAAACAGGGAAAAAGCAGAGATGATGCATGATGAATGAAGAGTTCATACTCTATATTGCATCGTAGTTACCAATGGAGCAGAGTGTTAAAATTATGAGCATACATCGGACAATAGTAACAATCGCTAATTTAATAAATTAATTCCTACCTTAAATTCATTAGGGAAAGTTGGAAAGACCAGGCGTTTAGGAAATAACCTCCAGCATAATTTTGAGAAATGTACTTTTTCTTTTGAGAGAGCAGCTGATGATGCAGCGAAACTGTACGGCAGCGCGTCAGCCTCAAGAAACCAGGGATACATTCTTATTGACATCTAGTTGGCCAATATTAGTCCTGCTTGTAATAGTTAATTAAATTATTTTTCTATCCATCCCCTCAGCATTAAGTCTTTGTATTTCACCGCCCTGCATCATTTTTACTGAATAAAATCCAATGCTTGTTTCTTACTAATTTTGGAGTGCTGATTCCAAAAATAGTGCCTGTTTTGCTCTAGCATGTCACATTTTTTCACCATGTATGATGCTCATTTCATAGCATTGTCACTTTTGACAACCACTCGTGAGGTAAAGAAGTCCAGGCGGCACGGTGGCATAGTGGTTAGCACTGTTGCCTCACAGCAAGAAGGTCATGGGTTCGATTCCGGCCTGGGGCCTTTCTGTGTGGAGTTTGCATGTTCTCCCCGTGTTCGCGTGGGTTTTCTCCGGGTACTCCGGTTTCCCCCACCCACAAAAAAAACATGCATCATAGGAACACTCCAACCAGTACCCATGACCAAGGAACTGGCTTTAGAACTGGAGTTGGTCCCCGGGCGCCGCTCTGTGGCTGCCCACTGCTCCAAACTATAGGATGGGTCAAATGCAGAGGACAAATTACCCCATGGGGTTCAATAAAGTGTATCTTATCTTATCTTATATCATCCCTGTATCACCAGAAAACTGCAACAAAGACATGATTTCCATCCTACTCTGAGCAAAGTGAGAAGTAGTTGTTCAATTCTCGGCTGATTTTTACATGTAAGAATGATTCTTAAGCCATTATTTTAGGCATAATCCTGATTTAGGCTTAGGAATATTACCACTGACAGAAGAATGTGCAAACATGATCCAGATCTTTTCTGCTACATCTGTGGGCGTTTCACCACACCCAAACAGCGACAGTTCAGATTTTGTGAAAAAAGCTATATAAGGAAAATTTTCATTCTTATTTTGTGGGGAAAAAAAAAAACTGTATGTGATAAAATCTTTTCAGTTTGCATTTTTTTCTCAGCATCCTCAAATTAGGTAATACGAGGCCTTTTTGGAAAATCAGCTATTTTTTTTTTTTGACATGCAGGGTGGTGTTTTCATTATTGATTTGTCTTCAATGTATGACCAACCGCATGCATTTATCTTGTGAAAAAAGTGCTCATTCAATGCATGTTTTGTGCATGAATGCTAAGTGTAGGGGAGACTGGGGGCCACTGTCACAGTTTTCGGTTTTGATTTCATTACTCAAAAACCTCTTGAACTACAATGTATTTGTGTGCAGTTTGTAGTTAACTTGTGTCTGTGTTCTTTGTGTCAGCAGTCATCAAATGATTTTCAAGCAATCTTACAGTACAAACATTAACTAAAAGCCAAATGTTACACCAGCACCCATGTGCAGGGGCAATTGTAACAGCACACAGGGGCCATTATGACTACGTATGTAACACCTTAATATAAATTCTGAGGACCGCAATAAACTGCCAAGAAGCTACTCACCAATCAGCCACAACATTAATACCACCTGCCTAATATTATGTCAGTCTACCTTGTTCCGCTAAAACAGCTCCATCAAACTGATCCCCACTTGAATCCCCAAAACCTCTACATCTTGAGGTAAACCCTCTATATCAGTGATGCCAAATCGTGTGCCATAGAGGGCTAAGAGTATGCACGTTTTTACACAAACCAATGGCTATGATCCAACCACCTGCTGATTTTGCTGATTTGCACACTTTCAAACAAAGAGGGAGGAACTAATTAGTGTTATCAGCAGGTATAATGATTGGTTGGAATGAAAACGTGCATACTCCCAGCCCTCCATGGTATATAATTGGGCAAAATTCCTGATTGTTGATAGTGACACAGACATGTTAGCTCCTGGAGACTGTTCTTGATTTGGCTACCTGCTGTGAAGGGATTTTTCTTCACAAGGGAAAAAATTCCTCCATCATCCACCACAGTTGTTATCTGTGGTCATCCAGGCCTTTTGGAGTTCTTGAGCTCGCTGGAGCAGTTTTCATCTTTACTAATGAACCAAATTGTTGATTCGGTCACACCTGATGATTTTGTTATTTCTCTGATACTTTTGTTTTGATTTTTCAGCCTAATGATAGCTTTCTTCACTGACAGTGGCAGCTCTTCATCTTTCACATTGAAAGTTATCAATGCCAAATTCTAAAAGCGATTGTGATACATTTAAATTAGCTGTATATATTTTACTCATGCTTGCTCGTAAATTAAACCAATGTAAGGTCCATGGAATATCTCTAAATCTAATCTAAAGTTGCAGTTTATGGTGTATTAAGGTAAGGCCAAATGATTTGAGTAGCTTTTTTGAGTTAAACAGTAGGCTCAAAAATTACTGGCACCCCTGACTGGCAATGCACAAACAATGTAATTATAGAAGAATGGAAAATACCAACATGAGTGAAATACTTTATCAATGTTTCCATGGAAACATCCAAAATCATTACAATCATTTAATACAAGATAAATAAATTTTAAAAATCCAGGTTTCATAATAATTGACATCCCTGATTTAGTACGAAGTGCAACTACCCCTGGCAAGGATAACAGCATGGAGTCTTTCATGTAATTTTTGACAAGGCTAAGGCACACATTTAGGGGGATTTTGGATCATTCCTCTAAGCAGATCCTTTCAAGATTCTTCACATTCTTGGGTTTGCGTTTATCAACTGTCCTCTTCAAGTCAACCCACAGATTTTCAATTGGATTGACGTCTGGTGATTGAGATGGCCATTGCAGAACGTTGACTTTGTTGTCACAGAACCATTTCTGTGTGGATCTTGAGGTATGCTTTGGGTCATTGTCTTGTTGGAAAGTCCATCTACAGCCAAGTCCCAGCCTTCTGGTGGAGGCCGCCAGATTGTCAGCCAAAATATCCTGATACTTGGTGGAATTCATCATGCCATTAATCTTAACCAGTGCCCCTGGACCTCTTGAATTAAAACAGCCCCAAAACATGACTAACCCACCATCATATTTCACCATGGGTAAGACGTGCTTCTCCTTGTATGCGTCTCTGTTTTGATGACAAAAATGCAGATGCCGTATCTGACCGAAACATGCAATTTTGGTCTCATCTCACCAAAGCACCTTGTTCCAAGGTAACTGACCAGTTTTTTGCCATTTTCACCGAAAATAAATCAAATGAGCAAAATTAGCTATTTTGTTGTTTGAAGTACTAGGGAAGACCTACACAAAGCCATTTAAATTGTAACTCTATCTTACTTAGTTTTGGTGCTATGATACAAAATACACCAATTTTGTAACTCCGTTACCGCGTGACCTGGCCCAAATATACTGTATGTTTTAGAATGTTTTTAAAATATTGTTTGTGCATTGCCAGTCAGGGGTGCCAGTAATTTTGGAGTCCACTGTTACTCTACTTTTGGATGCCTTTGTCATTGCCAGCTAAGCTGATATTGCATATATAAAATTTAGTAAATGATGCATGTTTTTGCTCCACAAATGTCAAGGTGTAGGGCTCCCAATGGTAGCAATATTCAATAATATTCAGACCTGAAAATTCCCAGATGAAAACTGGCTTGGCTATGAGCGAGGTAAATTGTTCTAAAAATCATAGAGGCTTAGTTTCTGTTATATAGAGGGGAGAGTAACAATGTAACCTTGGCCCGCACGATAAGGCCTTGAGATTCCTTCAAGGCACCGTGTGTCCCTTCATTGATGTTGTCACATCATCTGTGAGGGTTTTTCTCATAATGGCTCCCCCATGGTACAGCTATTCTCAAACAGTTTGCTAATACTTTTAAAATGGCAATGGGTTGCCTAGCAACACTGAATGGTAGCAGCAAAGGATTTTCAAGGGACAGCCGGATATAGGGTGTAATTTATGTTTGACAAAATGATCAGGGAAAAAATAAACTATATGTTTACAGCTTATTTTAAAGTTAAATTGCACCAGTTTATTTTTTATCATGCATGACGAAGAACTGAGTAATCTTGGCATCCAGCTCAAATGTGATCACCATAGTCCACATACTGTTTATATTTCTTTTTTACTCAATTTATTTTGAACCAAAAGAAAATCTGACATGCAGAGAATGGAGTAATACCATAATAAGAAATAATTCTCTACATTTAAGAATATAAAATGCATGGCTTTAATAATGAGCATCAAACAGACCACTGCGCTTGCAAAACAAAGGTTGTGCACCAGATTTTTCAGCCGGACACTGCTGCCGTCATACTAAATGCTAAACTTGAATTTCCTTTGTGACGTTCGGATAGTCACTCCAAATAAGAATATCTGCTGGATATAAAATGTTGGCAATTAATCACCACCTATGCGGTAGACTGCGTCAGCGAGAGTACTCCAATCACAGGGCTGCAACAGCAATGATCCTATTACGCTGGTCTATTTAAGCACAATCAGCATGAACACCTTTGCTGCTCAATTCTGATGCCTCACGTGCAAGGTGAGAAATGTGTTTTTACTTGCCACCTCCACCCCAGCCTCCACCTGTTTGGTTCTGCTGTCTGACAGTGGGGGGATTCATAAGTTCTGCTCCCTACCTAATTTTGTTGTTTAGTATGTTCTTGCTATGCATGGTAGAGAGCACCTCCAGAGCAGAACCTTTCGCCAAACTCAAATGTCATTACATCTACATGTCAATAAATTTGCTCAATCTTAATACATGAGTTTACCTGACTGAAATGCATGTTATTTGTATAACAGCATGTCAAAAACCACATAGCTGTGTTTTACATAAGTTCCTACATTGTTAGATAACAGTGTATTTCTGAAGACACACTTTGTGTCATGCTTTGTGTCATGCTAAGTGCCAGTACTTAATTTCTGTATGGGTTGTTCCCTTGAACTTTGGTTAAGTACGGTATGCTTCTGTGATTATTCATTTTTTTTTACTTACTATTATGCTCAATACCAACTTGAGCTTTGTAATTGGTGCATAGATAGGTTTTACTGGGCAGTCATTATATGATTAATAAATTATCTGGTCAATATAATCAAATTCCTGTCATGGCTCTCCAAAAAGGAATGTTTTCCGTTGCATGTTCCGACCGACTCAGTGGCTGTTCAACAAGAAGTTACCAATTCTGTATTTATTTCAAGAAACAGTTTGCACTTCCAATTAAAAATATATAAGCATTTTACATGAGAAATTAAATGAGATGGTATTTTATCAAAGTACCCAGAAATATGTTCCATTTTTACTAATGAAAAGAAAATGGAAAATAATTCCTTCTATCCTGCTGAATTCCTGTTAAAAGTATTTGGATTGGAAAATGGGGGAGCGCTTGACTGTTACAATCCACCTGCAAAACAGCTAAAGCGTCAGACTTGTCAGACTTCTTTGTCTCTCTCCTATGCCTCTTAAACAGTAACAGTCCCTGCCTGAAACACTGGGGAAGCCCTCGAATGAACTTTTTCTTGCTTTTGCTGTTTTTTTATCCTCTGGCACAAAGCTTTCCCGGAGCTGACTATGATCCCAAAATCAACAAAATACCTGTGGAATTCCAGCTCTTCGCAGTGAAATTCCTGATTATGCTCTTTTCTGGCCAGAAAGGAAAGGGCTGCTGATAAGATGTTCTGTTCAACACTAAGTGTCACGACACCCCTCCTGCTGTCTTCCTGGATGTCACACTTCTGAGAGCTGAGGGGCAAGGCCAGGATTATGGAGCCTGGTTCAAAGCTAGGATTAAACCAGTATTTGTCTTGACTTTAACTGGTCATCATATTAAACTGGTGGCCTTACAAGCAAGGTATACCGCAGGCAATTGGGTGAGTGCTGACAATCTTAACTGAAATGAAGACACGACTGTGAGTCAGTTTTGCGTTCAATAGCTAAGTAAGAAAAGACCAGTTTCCCCTTTAAGGTCATGGATATTTATAACAACTTCTTAAATGACTATTGCACAATAGTTTCACCCCTTTGCACAAAAGCCAAATTTGACAATTGACTGTATGTGTTCCCCTTTTTAAGGCTTTATAATTCAAGATCTGAGCTTCACACAGAGAGAGAAAGAGGGAAAATTGCTTAAATGGATAAAGACACTTGTAGCATTTTCAATATCATCTTATTTCAGTTCATTTTCAACAGACATCTTCATGAAAATTCAGCATTGAAATAAAAAAAGAAAGAAGATATGGCTGAGAGGTAAACAATACATTTCCAGGATCATAAGCTCCTTGACCATAATGGTACAAATTCTGAATGTGATATTCAAAATTACCAACTGTCTATGAGCCAAACAAGAAAGTTATCCAAGTGGTTCCCCAAATTGCTTTCCAGTTGGCTCTACAAGCTCTCCAAGCTCTCTAGGCTGCTTTCCAAGAGGTTCAGCAAATTGTCCACAGTCAAATCATAAAATAATCTCTTTTTTTAATCACAGATCAACCATCTTGACTTATGAAGCTCAATATGAATTGATGATTTTCAAGAGGAAATTATTAAACAGCATCAATATAGGGGAGGATGGACATGAACAGTCTCCAAAAAGCTCTCCAAATCTCCAAAAAAGCATTTTCTCCATTAAAAAGCATTGACATGTGTCCATTTTATTTTAAGTATTTACAAGGAACACCAGGTTGTACACATGGTGAATGCAGGAACAGTAACATGCACACCAATATGCAATCATACTCCCCTGTATTTGAATACTTTTCTCCATGTTCTACAGTACCGTATGTACCTATTTTTGGACTTGCCCTGAAATCTTAGTAATGGGCAAACTACCTTCTCGCTTCCCTCAAGATATGGTTGAACAAAGTTTCGTCAGGCCTATGCAGCTGACCTGCTAGCATTCACCAAGCATATGACGCTCCATAATCTTATATAAACACTTTCCACTCTCCATAAGTGGCAAGTAAAACTCACTGATAATTATCTGAAATATACTTCACATACTAAAAAGACATTCCTCCATCAGGAAAAAAGCGGGCGATAGGCTATCCTAACTTGAATGTAAATCTGTATGAATAACAGCTGAGCGTGTCCTCAAGCTGTCCGCAAAATAAAACGCCTTAAGGGGACCTATAGCTAAGCAAATGCCAATTTTGGTTCAAAATTTTAGTTTTGAGGTAAGAACATGAAGTGATCCTTCACTAGTCTACTTTCAGGACATATATTCACTTTCTACCTAATTGAAGACCTGGGTGCAAGAAGTACTTAAGTCACATTTTCCAAAAAATGAGCTGACACTACTACCATAAAGTAGAGTGTCATGTGCATCATTTAAAGCCAAAAAATTCCAAATATAAGTACTCAAGTCCTCAATACTGATATACGGCCTTCCCTGAATCTACTGGAGTTTTGTGCAAGAAATACTCAAGTCTTTGTAGAAGTACTCAAGTCCTTGACGTCATCAGGAACAAGTGCCTAAGTCCATGACTGTCCAATCAGCTCCTAGTATGTGTCATGTGACAAGCATAGCAAAAATGACTGTTTGGCAATCAGAAAATGATTGAAACAGCATTTGTGTGGTAAAAGTACCGAAGTCCATGCATTTTATGGCAATAAGTACCTAAGTCCAGGCATTTTATGGTAAGAAGTACCAAAGTCCGAAACTGATTTTCTTGTTTTTTTCATAATAAAGCATTATTTTTCCACAAAAACGTGTCTGTCTACTTTGTATAACCACTGGGACTAGCAGCAGGCGCCACTGAATGTTATCTTTTAAAAAAAGTATCTGCAGCATGTTTTCAAAACTTTGACCCTTAGTATCTCAAAAGTGTTATTTTGTGACTAAAGTAGTTCTGGCACCCAGGTCTTCAATTGGTCTTAAACTTGCTCTAAAATTGCTCTGAAATTACTCTTTTGCACTAAAGAGCACTTTAAAACCTTAATAACATTGATCACAAAAAAAACAGATTTCTCAGCCACCATACATCCAATTAACTTCATTTTTGGCAGTTTTCTTCATTTTATGATGATCTATGTCTTTACAGAGCTCTTTTTGCAATATGTACCTCTGAATATGAGTAAATCAAAATATGCATATTTAATTAGCCGTTTCCCACCGAAATTGATTGGGGGGGGGGGTCAAAATCAATACTAGAACATAGAAACAAGGAAAAAATTTCTGTAGTGACATTAGGAATGCTTTTTTCTTCAAATTACGGCTGAAATTATAACCAAACACTGTTTAGTTATCGCAATAACTGTGTTTCTCTAAGTATCTATATATTCATTAAAACAGCCACTGCCATGGCAACCACTGATGTGATGCTACAGAAACTCAGTGTTTTAAGTTGCAATTTCTAATAGAATTATTTTGATAATAATTCTTAGTTTAAAAAGTGAATATCTTGGAAAAATGTTTGCTTAGCTATAAGTCCCTAATTGAAAAACATTTAGTTACATTTACTGCTTTAGAAATTCCAAAACACCGCCACACTGAGCAATATTCCACTATCTTCAGTGTTATCAGCCAAGGTAAATGGTTATTGATAAAAACCAACGTGACCACAGTGGTATCAAAATCATGGCAACAGTGGAAAATCGAAAAGACTACATAGCCAGCTACATAACAAATATTGCAAACCATATACGTCCAGGAGATAGTCTTCCTCATGATGACAGGCTTCTTCCTCCAATGAATCAATGCTGTCAGGCTGAGAAAACCCTCCAGTACTGTCTGCTTCGGTCTTCCGGGTTCTACATCTGTAGGATGGTTATAAAGCTTTTCCATCTCGTAAATATAAAGCGAATGCATTTTTTTTGTGTGTATTTCTGCGTGCTTGAGAGGATGCAACCTATCCTGCTTTTACGCACCGGTATATATTCTTTTTCTAAAGCCCCAATTATTCATTTTAATCATTTTCAGCTCATGCTGTCCTCATCTGGAGAAAACACGTGTAAATCATCAGATCATTACCCAGAAAGAGTGAAGTGGGCGTGAACTACAGCTGTGCGTTTATGCAGCACATTATCTGCTGCTTCAAAGCAGACAGTATTTCCGTATTGTATGATCACTGAATGCTGCAAGGGATGCATCAACGCGTAAATCAATAGTAGGATAATGTGTTTGTTTAATATCTGATGGCTATAAAGGATAGTAGAATGAGATGGTAACAATACAGATTCAGAAAGCTGATTTTTTCACCGCTAAACTGACATACCTTTGGGCTATTATGGCTTACAGTCATTTTTACAATGGAAAACTTTTTTCTTTTTTAATTTTGAGAGATCATTCTTATCAACGGCTGGATGGATACTATCGGCAAGTATGTTTGGCTGTTTGCAGATCAGGCTTGGTTGAGGCGCTTAGTTCATACGCTTCCTGGGAAACAGTGATGGGACTTGGCACATTCGTATTCTAAATTGTTTTCGGGCACCACTTCCTCGTGAATATCGAATTTGCATTTCACTCTACCTGACATCTAGCTGACTGTATTTAGATCGTGCAACAGAGTGCATTAGTTGAGCAGCTCCATGTCTGCGGGCATCTACATCTGCAGAGACAGGTTAAAAATCTTGTGATTTTCTCCTAGATTAAATGAAAGAAGTTCTGTGTTAAAGTAAGACAAGGACCCAAAACATAATTCAAACTTTCTTGGAGCAAATCAGTGACTTTGTAGAATGACATAGCTGCTGTTGTATTCGGCTTCAATGAATCAAGGTTATACTGAGGACGCCTACTTTGTCACTTTCCATTAGGCAATATTAGGTACATTACCAACCAGTTGCATTTCAGTTAATTGGCAGCATATGAGGTAACCAGCAATGTAAAAGCAACAGTAGTCGACAGGGGCGCCGCTGGCAATTTCGGGCCCTATGACTGGAAATCAAAATCATAGGGGGCGCCCAGGTCAGCCACGCGTGACCACCGCTCGTCAGGATCATCACATCCGCCTGGTTCATCTGAGAAACAGATTTCAACCAGCGTCGCAAACTGCTGCTACCATTGTGGGGAGGCATCACCGACCTGTGTCTGGAAGAACAGTGAGGAACTGCCTGCGTGAAGATGGAATTTGAGATGAACCAGGCGGTTGGGATGATCCTGACGAGCGGTAGTCACGCGTGGCTGACCTGGCCGTGGGCGGACTGCAACGGTCCCAGTGGCGTTACATCGCTGCTGAAGACGCACTATTGTGAAATGGCTGACATTCATTCGTCTGGCAACTTCTCTTCAGCCTTGACCAGCCTGAAGCAAACCAATGGCTTGGTTCCTGTGTGGATCGCTCAGTCGAGGCATTGTGTAGACTTGTCCGAACCATTTCATTTTGTGGTCTTTTCATAGCCATGGACCTTGTCATTTTTGGGAGTGGCCAAAATCTGGCTCAACTCACTTTAGTAAGGGCTACTGCTCAACCTAGGGGGATAAAACGAATTGGTTATGTCACGAATCACTGAAGTGGAACGAGAGAAATTATCATCCCATTTTCAATATCATGTGCTCAGAGTACAAGTTTAACTTTTGTTCTTGGAAGTATGAAATCAGATTTCTTAAATTGTGAGGAAATTGGGTGGCGCATTTTTAAATTCCATGAGTTTTTATATATATATATATATATATATATATATATATATATATATAAAATATTTGATCACTAGTCTCCTCTGTGGTTGCCTCGTGGCTTGAAGATGGCCCTGACTCTAAAGCACCCGTAAGAATCATATACTCAGAATCTGTCATAGGCCTTAACAGAGGACTATAGGCTACATTGGCTACAAATAGCTGTAGCCCTTTTTCCATCAGATTTTCAAGCGAATTAACTCTAATGTCGAATTATTTTTTAGCGACATAAGAAGCGTCAAAACGGTTTTCCATAAACGGAACGATTCTAGCGAATTAAAATGATGTCACAATGCCCCGAGTTGAAGCGCATTTTTCTGACCCGCTAGATGATTTTCCATCAACAATGTAGCGAATTAGAACCTTCTGAGAAAGTTTGTGTTGTGCAGAGGTCGGGAACCCGGGGCTCGCCAGCCAGGATCTGCTGTTGCTCTGCCGGGGCTCTCGGACGACAAAAAATAATAATAAATAAAATGATAAACTTGCTATCAAGGGATAAGCCTAGGCCTAGAAGAAGACTAAAATAACAGTCAATACTACTTATATTAAAATGACAATGCTTCGTGGCAAATACGTAGGTCTATCTGAGTAGAAAATGTTTTTAAAAAACTGTAGAATAAAAGGCAAGGCAGTTTTATTTGTATTTCTTACATCAAGACATTTCAATGTGCTTTACAGAGAAAAAAACAACAGTAGGCTATAATTGGAGAGCATAGACATAGAAGTAAAGTAACTGTAAGTTAAATATCCAAAAATTTTCTTGTAACCGCCTTTATGTGGCTCTTCTGAGATTAAAAAATAGGCTAATCTTTCCAGCGCAGCAAACATGTATCAAGTTATTTGGCAAGAAAATTCATTGGCTGTCGTTGCGATGGATATATCGTGAATAATAAGCGAACGTTAAATGGCTATTATCGATCTACCTTTACATGACACCTTCGGCAGCTATAGTCAACTAGCCAAGGCGGTCGTCTCAAGAATATAGCCCACTTCAAATTAGTAACCCTTTGCGTTAGCCTAATTTATACACGCGATTTCACGACTGCATCTGACGTTATCAATGAGATCCATGTCACACACCGTAACTTTTTCAAAGCCAGCATCATTGATACGCAACTCTGTTTTATAATAGACTGGTCTTACTCATGAAAATGTAGTAAAACAAAATTTGGGCTGTAGATGGGGTAATTGGCTCATTTATGGAAAGCTAAACTTCCACTGACCTGAGTACTGAGGATATGTGTAACAGCGAACGTCCCTGACTATTTTCAAGCTAAAGGGGGAGAAAAAACATGCTGAAAAAATAGCGACCTGACGCCATACATGGATTGCATTTCTCCTCATAGCTAACCACAGGTTAGTACCAATACTTCGCCTGTTGTGCGTATGATCGTGAATATGCTGATGTTTCGAAAGCGCTCTCGGTGCGTAGTCTGACAGAGGCCCGGATGCTAGGCTAACGTTAGGCAGTCACTGGTTAAATCATCAAGGCTAATTTTAACCAGCGCAAACGAAGCGAATCTCATCATATCGCCCAATAATCCGACTTTAATCTAATTTTGCAAGGTTACCACTGGAAATGTATAACTGCTGAAGTGGCACAAAATGATCACTATCACAAATACCAAATAGTTTCAGCTAGCTACCGCTCACCTTTCTTCTCATGTGAACGACTACTTTATTGTGCTAAGCTTAGCTGATGTAACATTATCTTCACCGAACTCATTTGCTTCTTACGACTGTCACCCTGGCTTATTGTCTGCTATTCAGTGATGGCTAGGACTGAAAAAAATGGTAAACGAAACACAAGACATTCTCCGGGACTTGACGTTGTACAGGATAGCATGTCACATCTAGCAAGCTTTTCTAAAATAAAGACAACGGCTGATTACTTTTTTATTCAGTCATCATTCTTCTGAAGTTGGGCGATAGGATCATTTCTGAGGTGAACTGAACTAAACTGCGCGAGACAGAAGACCGCAGAGGCGGCACAACATTCGAATTCTCGTTACCAAGGCGCATGCGCGACATTCTATATCGCTTCAACCCTTTTCCATCACTTTTATGTCGATAAAACTTTCCCAAAACCACCTCTGCGGAGCGAATTAACTTAGCGCGACAAAATCTGCGTTAGAGCGATATAACTCTTTTTCCATCACAAATGTCGCACTAACGTTTTGATGCGCATCATTTTAAAGCGAATTATCTTTTTGATGGAAAAAGGGCTTGTGATGCAGGCTAACTATTTGATTGGAATGAGCTGGGCATGGATAACCTGCAAGGAAACATCAACTTTGCATTTTAAATAAAACTAACTCACAAACCTGTCTTAGTGTGCCAGTTTTCCCAGTTCATTTCAATAACTGTCCACTAAGGTAGCCTCGCAAGTTTGCAAAAATATTCAGTTTACAGAAATCTTAACCTTAAAGCCTTTTATTCAGGGCCTATTGTGGACTATGTAGCCTATAGTGCTCACCTTTCTCCCATTCGACTGTATCTTGTGTATGGGGGGTTGAGGGAAGATTTCCTGGGGCTGCTGCATCTGCGCATATCGGCATTTAATATTAAAAGTGCATTACGGAAAAATACTTTTGTTGATTTCCGGTCTTTTTAAAACATGAACGTGTTCTAGGGATCAAAATAAATAATTCTACGGAAGAACTTTATCCATCAGGACAGACAGTAAGAGATTGATGTTGATATGAGCTATGGATGCATGCATGGCAAATGGTTTTATTTCGCTAGCTCGTTTCAACATCAATCGCAAACCTTCTATCCTGATTGATTAGATTGCATACGCTCTTCCACTCTGATCTGAAGTCCCGCATGTACATGATTATTCACGCAGTATGTATGAAATCGGTGACTGGTTGGTCCGAGTGCAAGATGATTTATTTTCATTAGAGTACGATAAAGATGAGAAAAGCTGCGGTTATTATAGTCTGTTTTCGTTGTGGTTCCGATAATTGGCCAGTGGTCAGTAGAACTGTATTTTGTCGATTGCCGCAATTGTTCAAGAATGCTGATTCAGAAACTAACTGGTAACGCCTCCCCAATGTACTCCAGCGACGACCATATGCTTATTAGTGCAATGCTTCAAATAGGAGTCTTTGTCACGAACAGTCTACGGACATGAAGCAGACTGTGTTTTGGGGGCTAATAACGTCAGACATCGTCCTCACTCTCAAGGTGCGTTTCCATTTAGTACCCTTAGAAATCCGCAAAATCTAAATAGCGAAATAAAAAACTGGTAATGGAAACACAGTCTGATATCACAAAATTTGCTGTCCGATTTGCAGTATTAGTCACCAAAGCCAAGGCCAATAAATAGACCGTTGGGCTTCTTCAGTAGACCAGCTAGTGTACTTGTAATTTCACGTATTGTGGAGCACTTACATCGTTATTGTAAGACGAGCATTTACAAATTTGCCGTGTGCACACCTCAGCTGTCAGTGAGAGGGTCGAATGTGTTGCCATTCTCATCGGTGCATGAGTACAGCCAAGCTGTGATTGGCTGATGGCACGTATAATGGTACCAGAGCCGATCTGTGATTGGATGATGTATGTAAACGTACCAACCGACCTGCAGAAAAAAATTTCACAGCCAGTTCAGGCACTGGCGTAACTTGGGCCATACAAAATGATGAATAGTAAGGGGGGGGGCCTTGTGCTAAGATTATTCTTAAAAAGTTGAAAATTGAGAAACAAACATCAAATTCATTTTAAATCGATGAAGTCATTACAAAAATTATAATATGAAATTTAAGTGTCCATATATTTTATTTACTAATGTTAATAATAATAACAGTACCCTCTGTGGGGCCCCTGTGAATGCTGGGTCCCTAGAATCGTCGATGGTTACCCCCCCCCCCTTATGGCACTCCTGGTAGTCGACCAGTTAGCTGGCATTTCTTGTTTAAGATATCAAGCCTCACAAGCCACTTCTCTGGCTGGGCAACGCACTCAACACAAGCAACAGCAATGGACAGTTCCATGGTTTTTCTCATGAATTCCAATTCAAAAATATACCACCTCTTTCCTTGTTTCTCTCCCTATGTTTGAGGCTCTGCTCATATATTTTTGGTTCTGCTTCACATCCTCCCGAGTTTAAGTGGCTAGGGCAAGTGTAGGTGGGCACAATTCTCCAGAGTGCTCTCGAACTGAGAGGGAATAATTGCAGATAAAATTTCAGTTCCAGGGTATCATCTTTACCCTGATGCTCACACCCATGCAAGCATAAATGAAGATTCTAGTAGTTTCACGAACAGGTATGCAGGGGCTGGATAAAATATCGGAAGTAACCCTAAAAATTATTGTAACCTTGAAGTTTCTACACTTCAATTAAAAGAGCATCTATACAAGTCAACCATATTAATTTGAGTGCTTATCACAATTTGTCCGCTTAAAAAAGATTGAACCAACAGCATTTTTCTCCGTGGGCATTCATACCAGGATGATGATATTAGCGGCATTCCAAAGGCACCAAATCGTTGGTGCTCAAATTGCAGGTATGTTGGTCACAAAAATGTCAGAAATATATAATGTGGCAAGGAAAACAGTCTCAAAAATTATGACAGCATGTGCCAAAAAACAAAGAAACAAAAACAAACAAACAAACAAACAAAAAAATACAGCAACAGCAAGAAAGAACTGTGGCTGCAAGGCACAACTCTCTGACAGGTACAAATGGACTTTTGCAATGATAGTCGCCAAGTGCCACGTATCTAAAGCTTCAAAAATCATTCCTGAATTCAATTATTCCATATGTAATCCAGTCACAATAAAACAATATATCATAAGTCTCAAAAAGCTGGTATTTCTGACAGTGTTTCTGATTATTTGACCTCCTGTATGATGTTTTTTAATGGTTTTGACCCTGTACATACAAATATTTTAATGGATGACAGAGCTGTTTCATATTATAAGGAATTACTTTCTAAATTCTGGAGATTAAAGACAGACTAATAGAAGCCAGTGGGTAAAATGTTTGGTGTGTCACACTTGAGTATTGCTAATTGGGGATGACACCAGCTGTTGTAGAGCATTAAGAAATCACCTACAGGGAACAGGTCCCAGCACTGGGTGGCTACCAGGCTATGATTAGCGTGGCCAACATCTCCGGATGAAAGAGTCAGGTCTAGGTCAGAAGAAGACTTCAAGGGTCTTATCTGGTTTTAAGGTTGGAGGGCAGTCTCCCCGCCTCGCTTTAATCTGATGCTATGTCTGCACAGATTTGGAGAAAACTGTGGTGACCCTGTGCACTCGGAGTGTAGCGGCTGGTCACATGCCAGCCTCTTGCCTCCAGCTGTAGAAGGTGGAGGGGAGAGAAGTTCAATGGATGGAGGGAGTGGGTGGTGAAGGATGAAACTTTGCCCACAGCTCAGTCTACATTCATCGACATGTTATGCAATGTTAGACATATACCATAAAATGTACCTTGCATACAGAGTACACAGCACAATATAATTAGTTTCAAAATGAATTATTATATTTGTACTCCTTGACATGGGTCTGGGATTACTTAGAAGGTTCTTAAAATAATAATGCACCCAGGGGAAAAAAAAAAAAATATTGGACCTCATTTCTATGAAATTCTTATGTCATCATCCATTCAAAATCACATTTAAATTCAAATTCAAATTCACATTTTAATTGACAGAATTTACACAACTGAAGATTTTTGTCTTTGGTAAAACAGTCTAGGATATTCTGATGTTCACACTCTTCGCATGCGAACATCCTAGTTTTCTATGGTAAAAAGAAAATAAAGAAAATAAACTAAACCCTACTTTAAATGCTTTCTCTGTTCCTCAATCTAAATATGAATACTCCAATCTTTCAGAATCCCCACATTGTAAACCCAGATAATGTGGTCTGTGGAAACAGGTAACCTCAAAAAAATATGTCAGCCAACTTAATTGTCTGGTGTACCTTAAAAAAAAAAAAAAAAACAATTTATATATATTTGGAAAATTTTTTTATTCGGTTTAATGAGCTGTGTTTACAAGATTGTACTTTTTTTTGAGGCAATCGGTTTCCACAAAAAATTTGAGTGCGCCACAATATCTGACGGACACACTTAATACACTACATATTGTTGAATAAATTCTTCTTTAAAAAGTCACTGAAATGTGACAGTCATGTATTAGGGCAGGGAAGACAGTTTGCTGGTTGCCTCTGATCCTTTTCACAGGAAAAAAGATCCAAGTGTTCATTCCACCATCAAAAATAATCATGTTTTTAATGGACAGAGTTACCAGATGGTGGCCCAAGCACACCGTAGGCTAATAATTACAACACTACTATGAGAACAGCCAGGTACAATTCTTGTTACAGAGCAACCAGAGCTTGACTTTGATGTCTCAGTCATAACACTCCAAGCCTTGTGTAATCATATTGTACTCAATTCTTATGTCGCGAACAAACAAGCAATAACACAATTTAGCTTCCTGTCTCTCTCCTGAGATTGTTACTGTGTAACAAAGCTGCCCAAAATAAAAGCAAAAGTGTTTTTATTTACTGACCTTGAAAAATGTTTTTTTCTCTTTTTTTGGCAATTGGATTTAATCTGTCACGGTGCAGTAGGTGATCTTGAGACTGGACTCATTCTTATACACTGAATAAAGATACCACACAACAGAGTCAAGCAACTTCAAACTAATTTGATTAATTAAACTGGCCAAAAATCAAATAATTTAATTGAGCCCCTGAAAACAAAGGTGGTCTAATGCCATATTTGTCTGTTTAAGTTCTAATCTTAAAATAATTCCTGAGTGGTCAATCTCTTTAGTGTAATAATTGATTAAGTCAATATATTTCCAGTACTATACAATAGGTGGGGCATATGTTCCACACTTCAGGAATCTATGAAGTGCTCAGTTCATTTGTGGTCCAAAATGAAAATGGAAAAAAAAAAATGAGTTGGACCACTCTTGTTCTAAGGGGCTCAGTGAGAAGTTACTCAAAACAGTTGCGCGGACCTGCTTACCTTTATCAATGAAACTTCACATACGGCATCAACATTAGATACATTTTTTGGTTGTTTTGGTTCAGTAATGTTCCAAGCTTTCTCATACCTAGCCATCTGAGGGCATTGCAGGCACTCAGCCCAGCAGAATTGGTACAGACTCATCATCTTAACTCAATTTATCCCAGATGCTAAGTTTGTTTCAGTACAGTATTGGCAATTAATGAGTACTCGAGTTTAGATATATTGAAGGTCACTTTCCTTGCTGCTGTACGTGCTACTGCAGAATGAGATGAGCTATGGTTAGATCATGGTGGACATCCGGGAACTTTCATCATCTGGGTCTGGTGTATCCTAGCGACCAGATGCTGCCGGTGAAAACAAATAACC
This sequence comes from Gymnothorax javanicus, assembly GCA_029692085.1. Taxonomy (NCBI): domain Eukaryota; kingdom Metazoa; phylum Chordata; class Actinopteri; order Anguilliformes; family Muraenidae; genus Gymnothorax; species Gymnothorax javanicus. The sequence continues at coordinate 138,840,003 of CM056194.1, forward strand.
TGGCACCATATACATAGAAGACACCAGTTTTATTTTCGTGATCATTTCACGTGATAATGCATAATCATGCCGAAAAGTTGTGTGGTGGTTGAACGTACAGCACATAACAAGTGTACAGACAGGAAAGGATCAGTCTAGGAGCTACCCAAAAATATATTTATGCCCAGAATGTCATGACCAATGGCTTCAGGCAGCTCGGCGAATTAATCCTGATGGGTCCCACTGGAGTCCGCTGAAATTCACAACCATTTGTTCAGATCACTTTATCACAGGCACAATGTTTTACTTAAAAGATTGTATAATTATGTCGTTGTACCTCTTTCGATGGTAAAGGGTGGTTTATGAAAATCATAAGCAGTCCTTATATGCAAAATATTCAACATATCAGCGAGTTAAAAGAACAGTTTCTTGAGTGGGCCACTTTTTAGCTAACATTCTATTCAAATTTCCCTTAAGCTACAAATATAAATAATTGTGTAATGTTTTCGGTCAATTTAATGGTTTCAAAGTAAACTCTAATTTCTCACCTGTCTAACCAGGTATCGTTTTAATCATTTACTTGAGCTTTGTCTTTACAAGAACTGACAAAAGGATGCTAACCTCCACGATTTCGCTGTACGCTGTTTCCTGAGTGGTTGATCCTCGAAGTTGGATCATCCACCCACACGTCGGAAGGAAGACGATAGGGACACTTTCAAACCCAACACATCAAATTTCAGCAATTATCTGGACCTAGCCTTACTACAAAGACTATCTATGTAACTGTATGCCATACTGATGGTAAACAGTACAACTACAGTGCACTTCTAAAGATCCAAGGCACAGAAAAACGGATGAAACCACACACGTTAAAGAGAATGCTGTTTCTTTATTTTCACCGACTGCATAATGGCAGACATGTCGTCAAGCGGAAGTGACATCGTTCCGCCCTGATCTATAGAGCAAACCATATATAGATACCTGCAGAGCTTTTTCCCATACCTGTATTACGGAGCAGCAAGCACCTATTGGACTGGATATTTAGAGTGTGAATGGGCCTCTCAATTTGTCGGTATTTTCACGAATTGACGTATCTCTGTTTTTTCCAATTCTGAGAAATTCAACTTGAAAATTCTGGAAAATTTCCAGTCCCCTGGTAGAGGCTCAATCTATTGACACGGCATGATTCTTTGAATCTTAATAGCTGCATACATGAAGATAATGGGGCAAACAGCAGCATTTGGTTCTGTGACCTAATTATTCGATAAATTTCATTAGAAGGAATTACGTCACTTTGTGAAATAGTGGATCGGTACTGATATGAGATACGCCTCTAATACGCCAGTTTGTGAAATAGTAAAATGTTAGGAACTGCCAAGGTTATGATATACATCAGTTGCTATTTAATGAAATAAGAGGCTCAACAGAGTAACTTCATCACTCAGCTGGTACCACCAGCACAATAAACATATAGGGCTCTATTTTTCACACTGCCCTACCCGTTGCCACTACCCGCTACCCGTGAATTACGCATTCAGCAGCTTCCACTATCCCTAAACGGTATCTTGCGGCCACACTACCCGCTATACATTATGCCGACTCCCTTGTTTGCGCCTGGAGGTGTGCCCGTGGGCATGTTTATGCGCTTTCCCTACAATTGCTATCTTGACCACACAGGTTAGGGAAAGCGTGTAGCGGGTCCTCAAACCACCCACTACCCACTTGGGCTTTTACAAGAGCGCGCCCAGGCGGCTTCAATGCGCGTCCACTTGGACACATGTGGACGTACACATGCGGCTCCACTTCCCGAATTAACTCGCCCATAAAAAGCCACTTTGCTTTAGCCTCAGTTGAACCCCTGAGAAAATGGCAGAGATAGTACTAAGTCGTCTTGATCGCCATTTAAATAATAGAAGACGCCCAGAACGCGTGTACCGCCAGCGCACCAGCTTCCTGGGCCCTTCAGGTAAGTCTACATTGTTTGTATTTTGTATCAATCATTTTGTCCGCTTTTATAATAATATATAATTATTATATATAATATATATTAATGATATATATTATATGCAATATTCTAAAATTATAATAATACAATACAAGTATTATTTCCCACAGAACGAGAATGCGTGACAAAACTGCGCCTCTCCCGTCAGGCAGTGACGGAATTATGTCACCTGGTTGCAGATGATGTAGACACTGCTGCCAGCTGTCCGTATGCCTTGCTCGTTGCTGTTAGGGTTACCGTGGCACTATTTTTCTATGCTAGTGGGTCATTCCAACACCCACTCAGCTCAATTGGAGGCATGACCCAATTTGCCGTAAGCTCGGCTATAACTGCAGTCACTGCCAGCGTAGTCTGACATGCCTGTAGGTATATCACTGGCATCCCTGTGACAACCGAGAGACAACACAGGGTAAAGCGGGATTTTTTGGCAAGATATGGGTTCCCTAGGGTTCTGGGTGCCGTCGACTGCACACACGTTCTGATTCGGGCTCCGGCTCTGAACAATGGCGCCTATGTGAATCGTAAGGGAACCCATTCCATCAATGTCCAGGTGATTTGCGATGCATGAGGTTACATCTTGAATGTATACGCAAATCATCCTGGAGGTAGCCACGACGCTTTTATAACGGAACTGTCGGTCATTCCTGCAGTCTTCCAGAGGGACCCCCCTCTGGATGGGTGGCTGTTGGGTGACAATGGCTATCCATTAAAGATGTAGTGCATGGTGCCATACATTACGCCAACAAGTGTCGCGTGAGTTAAACTTTCAATAGAAAACACTCACGCCGCCGAAGTTGTCATTGAGCGAACATTTGGCGTGCTCAAAATGCGGTTCCGCTGCTTGGACATGTCAGGTGGGGTCTTACAGTATGGTCTTCAGAAAGTAGCATTTTTCTTTGTGGCATGTTGTGTGCTGCACAACATTGCCCTACGCCATGGAATGATGCTGGAGTCTGAGGATAGATTATTACCGGACTATAGAAGGCAGCAAGTTGAAGAGCAGGTGCCGACTCCAAATGCTGATATAGTGCCAGCAGTAGCAGGGGCAATGAGGGACCAGCTGGCAGCGGAGCTGCGACACCGCTAGTCATGTCATCTGCAGCCTGCCTAGTAAGTCATTTGTGCGATCAGTAGGCTACTAATAATGTAATAATACATGTAATTCATATAGCGTTTTATTAAATACTCAAATTCGCTTTATAAAGAAAAAAGTGTAAATGGTTGCAGTCAATGTAGGCATTTTTGGCTGTGGGTATTTTCTAAAATGGGATTTTGATCCTCTCGTCTGGATTTGACATCATGCACGAGCAATTTAACTTCGTCTTCGGAGAAACGTTCGATCCTCCTCTCTCCATCACGGGTTTCGGTTTGAGGATTTGGGATAGCGCAGCCTGCTCTTAAAGGCAATGGCACCTGGCACACTGATTGGTTTAACTAGCGTAACGCCCAAACCACGCCTATGCATAATATAACAGGTTGCGCAGGTGTTTTAGGGATATAGGCAGGTGTGCAAGATAGCAACTTTTGCGGGGGAACGCCTCTTACGCAATGCTAAATCCCCAAATAACGGGTTTAGGGACACTGGCGTAAGATAGGGCCCATAATCTATAAAACACAACACAAGATTGTCATACAATATCCCGCAGTGACTGTTTATTTGGTAGACAGGTGAAACATGACCTTATAACAGTGTTTCATTTTCTGTTAACCCTACCAGCATATTAACACTTCATAGTTCTTCCTGAAGCCCTTCCTTGAAATCCAGAGCAACAGTTCTGATCAAGAATAAATGCGAATTATTTAGGAATCATTTAGTCCCTCCAATGTGGAACGGGCAACCATTCTAAAATGCATTTGCCATATACTGGTACAGAAGTTTCTCTCTCTTGAAAATCCCATAAGAAACTAGAAACCACTACTAATGAAACCACTACCAAACTAGGCCAGCTATTGAATCTCAGTCACATGCATGATACTTTTCAATGTGGCAGTCCACAATAGAAAGCGATGTGGTCAGGATTCTTGATCAGTGCTGTTGGACCATTGCAGAAGCTCAGCAAATCGTTATACTTTCCCTATGGGGAAAGAAATGGGGGAAGAAATGGGTCTGATATATGAGATATCTGGTTGTGCACCATCAATCCCAGACAGAAATTATATTTTTAAAAGTGTTTACCCAAGGTGGAGCTCCTACACTAAGTAAACAATGGAAAAGACAACAAAAATTATAAATTTACTGCAGGATAGCTCACTCGGTAAAGCATTGCGTTGCGAAGCAGTAGTGACTATCACGTTGCGGGTTCGATCCCCGCTTCGTATCTGCCGGCAGTGGTCGGCAGCATTTTCAGAGTAGCGCAGAATTGGCTATTGCGCTACAGGGTTGCAAATTGGGAAGGGACTGCCGGGAAGGGAAAATAATAGTTGCCTTGTTCTTTGCTCAAGCGCCTCCTGTTGGCCAGACGGGCGCTCGTCAGGAAGATTCAAAGTCTGTTCATGTCCAGGTATCCTTCGCCCTCGCTCTGAACTTGCGAAGATTCAACCAATGAGTGTATAAGAAGCGGTGGCTGACAGGCGCGTGCTTAGGAGGAGAGCCGCAAACTGTCTACACTCTCCTGAATTGGCAGCAAGGGGTTGCATACGAGCAAGCCTTGTACATAGTTCACCAATTGGACATTCCAGATTCGGGTGGGATTGGAGATGCCAAATTTAAAAAAAAAATTATAAATTTAAATAATAATACTAACAGCGTTCTTTCAGCCTCATGCCTCATATGGCCATATTGGGCCCATGATAAATTTCAACACAAGATGGCCCCATACTGTTGCATGGGAATGAAGATACAGCCATGGCATGAAGCACTAATGGGAAAGAGGATTCATGGTAAAAAAAACACCACCTTCTTCGGGGTGACTGATCATGCGGTAGGCTAGGCCTATTGGACTTTTTGGATAAAAGATTCTCTTACCTGCTTTTCTTTTAAATCGGATTGGAAGTTCATCTTGATTACAAATTAATAAATAAATTACACACTACAATGAACCGTGTCAGTTTCTAGACTCGTGGTTTTGCTAAATCTGTGGGCAAGGCGTTGACGCAGGAGATGCGTGTACTACAAGAATGTAGATTCTGACGACAGACTCAAGTCATAAAACCTATATGTAGCAGGCTAGAGTTCACCCATTCACTAGGTCACCGAGGAACCTGGCTAACATATTGCAGCTGTGCATTAGATATCAATGACAGGTTGCACTCATTTAACTGGGGAAAAGGGAGATACGTCACTTCGTGAAATGAAGGATTTTATATTATCGACATGCGTCAAATTGTGATGTTTCATAAAATGGGAACGAGGTTAGATATGGAATCAAAACCTAGACTGAACAAAAGACCTCACACCCAGGACCAACATGATGCCCATATCTCAAAACCCTAAAAAAATGAGATATGTCACTTCACCAACGAATTCTAGGAGAGATTGCCTGCTTGACAAGCTACGTCAAATGATCACACATGTTCACACCCACACACACATGTACGTCCATACATGGACAAGATTGACAATACATCTTGCAAGTGCTCAAAACTGCAACGTGGTTTATTTACTGTATAATTGTAGCTCCAGGACGAAGTCGGGCAGCTACTATGGATTCATGCTTGTCGTCTCTGCAGCCACCGCGTCCGCATCCATAGGCACTTCCTTGTGGATGCTGCACAGGCTGTAATTTTTTACCGATTCCTTTCATATTTGGTATGGACAAGACGCACTATTGTGGAATGGCTGACATTCATTCGTCTGGCAACTTCTCTTCGGCTTTGACCAGCCTGAAGCAAACCAATGGCTCGGTTCCTGTGTGGATCGCTCAGTCGAGGCATTGTGCAGACTTGTCCGAACCATTTCATTTTGTGGTCTTTTTATAGCCATGGACCTTGTCATTTTTGGGAGTGGTCAAAATCTGGCTCAACTCACTTTAGGAAGGGCTACTGCTCAACCTGGGAGGATAAAACAAATTGGTTATGTTGCAAATCACTGAAGAGGAACGACAGAAATTATCATCCCATTTTCAATATCATGTGCTCAGTGTGCAAGTTTAACTTTTGTTCTTGGAAGTATGACATCAGATTTCTTAAATTGTGAGGAAAATGAGTGGTGCGTTTTTACATTCCATCATGAGTTTATTTGATTAATCAATTAAGTTATGAAGGCCTTCATTGAAGGATTAAACATGGAATTGGCCATCATAGAGCTGAAATAAAACCAAAAAAAAAAACTTCAACAGCATTTCCTTTAAGATGACCAAGAGTATTACACAAAACATTACAAAGCATCCAATTTAGCATCACGGAGACAGCATATCCTCTTCAAAAAAAGCACAGATTCACAAGCAACAAAAATGTGCCACTTTTTAATGGGTACTAATTTAAATGCAGTTTAACTACAGCGTTTTACATTAGAAGGAATTTGCAAATTTTGAGGGATTATGTTGATATCAAATATATTCACATTAATATTTTTGCCTTAATGAGTATTAATATTGTGAAATTAGCCATTTGAAATGAATATATAAAGATAATTTTTCAACAGACTCCTATTTTTGTTTCTACTATTCTAAGAGGCCTGTCATCAAAGCTCTAGAGCTTACAAACATTACAGCCAAAGAGAATGGCAACACCTCAGACAATCAATATTTGTAATATACGTGTGTTTGTGAACCAACAAGGTTTTTATCTAGTTTTTTTTTTCATCGCTAATGGATCTCACCTCCATTGATTTCCAAGGGAAGTGTTTGTATGATGTGAAAATAATTGAGAAAAAAAGTCTTGACATTATTGCCTCTCAGTTTCAAAAGGGGATAAAAGTATAAAGATTGGTTATTGATGAAACAGCTTGGGGTGACTGAACCTGCCATAGTGGAAATAAACTTGTGCTGGAGAGTCATTACAGCCAGCTGCTCTGGCCTCCGTCAACCTTCAGCCAGTCAATAAGCTATTATATCCATGCAAATGCAGGCGCAATCGAAGAGCTGACATATCGGAATTGCATTTTTCACAGCTGCAGGGTTATACATCATTATTAGATACTGCAAACACGTCGTACAATTTTCTTCATGCGTACCGATTGTTTGGCGTGATATTCATGATCAAAGGAAGAGGCACAGTGGATGTGTGTGAAGGTTATGCAAACAGTCTGGGTTGCTTGGTCTGGAAAATGTCAGAGGCCAGACTCACTTAATGCAAGCTAACTACACGAAATAGACTGACTGCTCAGTCCATATTGCTTAAGTGCTGGACTGAATCTCTGTACTTCCTGGATATAAAAGAAATGAAAAAAACTAAAATAATGAAATGTGAGGGAATTCAAGCTCACTGCTATAACATTCTGTGAATAAGACTTAAAGATATTACTCTCAAATTTTTCCATGCATAGTTGCAAGTCTGGCAGTCAGAATGCTGACACAATGCACAAAGAGCTTATAAAAACCTGGCGTAGTTTATTTCCTGAACACATTTCTACCAGGTTTCCAATTCTTGCTGTTTTCTACAGTGCGCCATTTAATCAACTTAGGGAAAACCCAACATCCTTGGCATATAACTATAAAACAAGGGCATGACACACCTTCACTTCTATCCCCCCCCACTCTAATCTCACTCTCTCTCCCCTCTTCAGTGTTAAGCAAAAGGTTGGTTGAGGATTCAGGAATTCAAATGTTACAGGCTAGTTGGTGTGTCTTTGCAGTATGTGAGGGTAAAGGAGATATCCAGATAGGATCGCAGCCTCAGAGTCGAACAAGCTGAATCCGCCACGGCCCCAGCAGTCTAAAAAAAAACGCGCACACACACGTATTTGTTCCACCAAGTTTTTCCAACGGATTGCAGATGGGTAATGATTAATCAGAGAGCTAACCGGGAAGTAGTTTGCAATCCGACTGGAACGCTCTGACGCATGCTAATTGAATCAGAAAATTAGAGACAGTGCGCGGTAATTGGCTCGTTCCCATGCAGCAGGTGGCAGGCCACTCAGCTGTGGAATGAAGTCGCATTAGCACCATTTTTTTTTTTAAAGGAAACCTCCCTTTATGCAGTTTGGAACAATTTTATTTTCTGCATATTTTCACCAAGCAAGCAAAATAATACTGGTCAGAGACCATATGGAGAGACAAGGCCTGAACAGGTTGCTGTGGGTTGTTTGCACTGATTTTTGCATTTTGGAGGAATTGACACATCAGCTAACACATTTAGTTTTTATTTTATTCCTGGCAAACCATTGCTGTGAGTGAAGCAAACTCTTTATTACTGCTACAGTCCATGTTCTTTGACTTAAACACTTAATTCAAGTGTCTCAACTTGCCTGGTCCTCATTCTTGAAGATGCAGATGCTCACACAGAATGCCCAAAGAAGACATTCAAAGTCTGAAATATATTATTGTAAAATTAAGGCAAGTAACTTTTTCAGGTTTAGCAAAAGGAGTCTAGGGAGGAGTTTTAATGCAAGTTTATTTTTAGAAAGTGATTAAGAAAAATGAAAAACAAATATCTGTTTAAGTGAGGGATTACAGGGCGAGAGCCAGTTGCAGACTGTAGAAAAAGCTGGATAGGCTTGTCTATTGACTAAAGAAGTTTTTGCTCAAAACACTTAGAGGAAGCTTGGTCAGGAAATGGTCAGAAGTTAGGTAAAGATGAACAGAGTAACTGGTGGGTAAGGGATAGATATGGTTAAAGGGACTGGTCCATGGTCTGTAACCGGGATGGCAAGATAAACGAGCCAGGGAACACAGGCAGGTGTACAACCTCGAATTGGGGAGTTGGAGAGACTGGAAGAAGCCACTGACCAGGACCACACTAGGAAGAGATTCCCTACTAAATGGCCACGGTTACATGATGTTTTTTAATTCAGAATTAATTATTGGGAATTAAATAGTTCGGTATTAAAATATTCTGCCTCGAGTTTACATGGAAATAGTAATTCGGAACTGAGGTTTACATGGAAAACACGTTTAATCGCCTTTATTTAATTCCGCTTAACGTCCGGGGGTCGGGAAGGGTTCTGATTGGACAGGGGGTGCACATGTTTACGTATTTACGTCTACCGGAAGAAAACAAACTCCATTCTCTGCTTCTTTTCATCTCGGCTTTCACCATGGAAGAACACATAATAAAAACTGTTTTCGCAGTTTGTTTACCATGGTCTGGGTGAATACTCCTTTCCAATTGGCTGGCAGGTGTTGATTAAAACCATGAAACCGCACAGGTAGTTCGGCCTACAGTAGTTTCACCGTTTGAAGTTCGAAATTCATCCGCTAGCCAACCTATAACCATAGCGACGTTAGAGCGCTGGCATTTGGCTGGGTATAACAGAAACCAAGCTACTCATTTATCTCCAGTAAATTTTGCGGCGTTAAGTTACGTCCTGTGGGGCAGTTAACAATACGTGCTCAAGCGATAATGACCGTAAATATTAAAGCAGCGAAATAATCACGCTTTATTCATTAAACGATAGTAACTGTGTACAGTTGCAAAGGAAGCGAACATGTCCACTTCAAGTATCAACAACTGCTGACAGTTCGCTAGTTACGTGCTGTGACAACAGACTGATTTCAGCTCGCTAGCTCCACGGAAACCGTCATAAGTTCATTGTAATTGCGGGGAGCAAGTTAGCGACAGTCTGCATAATCGCGCATAATGTTGTGTTATGCAAAATCTCCGTTTCAGATGGAATCAGTTACCAAATAATTAGCTGGTAGAAGGATGATAGATTTTTTTGTGCACGCTTTCTCCATGAAGGTAAGCTGAACTAAGTTAGCTGGTTCAGTTTAGCTTGGCAAAGGTTATAGTATTGGCTATGAGAAGGCGCGGCGCCTATTTATTGATTACCAGCTCGTTTTTTAAGTGCAAAACTTTCACCAAAAATTTTTTATTGCTTTGATTTGATATTGCTGGCAAATGACTATGGTATAAGCGGGATAATCAACTCGTAGGTGTGCATGCACAGAACGACAGGAATTACTTTTAAAAGGAATAAACATTTACATGATCGAGGAATTAATTAATTCGGATTTAAGATCGGAATAAACCAGCCACTTACTTCAGAATTAAGTTTAATTCCGAATAATATTTTTATTTGGAATTAGGTGTTTACATGGTCTTTTTAAAGCGGAATTAATTTTTATCCGGAATTAAATAATTTTTATTCGGAATTAAAGTGCTCATGTAAACGTGGCCATGATTCACTTGATTTCCTCAGTAGTTAACACTGAGGACGGAAGAGAATAATCCAGTGGAAAGGAGACATAGACCAGGAACTTGAATGCACATGACAACAATTAGCAATGGGAAACAGGTGAGAGTGGGAGCACAAAAGGGAGGGCGAAGCACAAGACAATAATTAAATAATGGGAACTAATTGGAGAAACTGAAGGAGAAACTAGAAAGGACAGCTGGATAATGAGTGAAAACAATTAAGAAAAGCTCAGGATGAGACATTCAGGTAATCCGAAATCATAGTTTAGGCTGTGTTAGCAGAACGAAGAGCATATGTGTGAATTCACGTAACGGTAAATTTGATGCTGACATGAGAAAATGTTTCTCTTACACTGGGGTTGGAAATGCTTGAAGCAGCTTGTCAGGTGTTCAGCAGAAGTAAGAGCGCCCTTGCATGATTGAGATCAGGCTTGATGCAGCACTGGGTAGTCTGTGGGTGGAATAACAAGCTCAGATGGACTGAATGGCTTTTCTCATCATCAGTCGTTGTTTCCCCCTTGTGTTCTTATGTCTGAGGTGCCATTCTCTTCTTCTTGAAAGGTCCTTAGAACAGACTTCTTCTATTCAACGTGGCTGCCTTTTTTTATTCTGCATCAGGAATGACGCAGTTTACGGGACAAAATATTGATTTCTCGCCATTGTCAGTTAATTCATGGTGTGGGGAGAAAAAGAAGGCAGTGCAGGATTATATGTGAAGCTTTTTGTTGCTTTAGAGGATCTCTGTGGATGAAATGGTGGGGACTCACAGTCAATCTCACTGGATTCAAGTGACCAGTGTGGCTTGGTTTCCTGCAAGTAACTCCAAATTTAACCCTGGGTTTTCAAGGTTTTGACGGTGGTTTACTTTTTTACGGGGGTGCATTGTCATGGTTACATGCTGCACATGCTGCTCTGGTGCAGATTATACTCAATATTTCAGGGTAATATGTACGTTGTATAAAGCAGCACCGACAACCCAATCAACTCCCTAAGGAAATGGAATCACCATTCCAGATCCCATAGACCTCAGTGCAAGAATAGTGAGGGGGTGTCTTATGAAGGCAAATACTTTCAGAGACCAACAAATCTTTTGGCTTCCTTTGACAAACATTTATAACAAAGACATACATTCTCAGCAGGGGGAATAGCTTATCTCTGTCAGCTTCTTGAGCCATATGTTGCTACTGCAGTCATGCACTGTCCCACATACGGTTTGCATCAGCTTGCATTTTTTGTTGCTGCAGGTAAACTTAATTTTTCTAAATTTGATTAGATTAGAATGTTATCTCTAAAATTATCATGACATTATGATAACCAACCTTTTCTCTTTGAAAGTTGGCTGGGGCAGTTTTATTTTGCACAGTCTGTTGTTAAAACGAAACATAATTGTATTTTATGCACCGCAAAAACTAGTATATAATTTAATTGCCTTGTGAGAAAGTAAGCAACAAGGGTGCATTGCTGGTAAGAATTCAGTTGCAAAGAAATGAGTGTTCAGGTGACCTTTAATTCAGTACAACAGAGTGTCTGAACCGAAGTGTAAATTGTGAAGCTTTCTTTTGAACATCATTTCAAAAAAAAAAATCTGAATAAATTTTCTCAGACTCGTTACAGTTGAAATTGGATCATTTTTAAACAAGTAACACCATAAATGAGTTAGTTGAACCATGTTCCCAATTTTTATTTTTGCTGGAGTCCATACCCAGTGGTGTTGCCACGGACATCTCGTAACCGCTCATGTGGCCCCCCATTTAAGATATTAAAATAAATAAATAGTATCTCGCGCCCCCCCCCACTCGACAAAATGAATGAATGCCACCCCCCCGGTCAACTAAATAAACTAACGCCATGCGCCCCCCCCCCGCTCAACAAAATGAACTCCCCACCAAACTGTTGTGCCTCCCTTGTGCACCCCCAGAATCCAGAATAAAAGGTCTGGTGACACCACTGTCCATACCCACCTCCAAACTCTGGCCACTCACAGGGACACTGTCATGAGAGGAAAAAGATGCAGGGAGGATTGGTAAGATTACACAATGTATTTGGTGTAAAAGCCCAAAATATTTTTTTCTTTAATTGAACAAACCAGAGAATGTGTAATTAACATGTCTACATTAGTCCTGCATATTATTTTGGGATTTACCTTGCAATAGGCGGTCTTCAAAGTTTTCCAATGGTTTTGGAACGCTTTGGTCTATCCAAGCTTTGTTCTTTATTTCAACTTGTTGCATAGGTCATTATTTCTTATTTTCCTACTGTCTAGAGTCTAATATTGTTCAGTTCTTTAACAGTTTCCATTAAAAACAAACTCTCAACAGAGGGCCAGTTCAGCTTTTTGGTCAAGACAGAGGGCATGTGCGAGTAAAGAAAGAGCCCAGCCAGGAATTCGATCGATTTATGAAAAGCTTTACACTGTCCCTCTTCAACCGAGTGCAATTTCACTCAGTCTGAGTCTGTTTATTCTGACAGGTGTTTATATGGAGCACTATTCCCCTGGTGAAATTCCCCTGGTGTTTGTTTTTTTTTAATCTCCTTCACCTATCAAGTAATAGTCCTCTCGCTCTTCGGGCCTATTGCATTTTGGCATAATCAGCAAGATCAATTGCAAACGCGGAGACATGTAGTTTATTTATTATTATTTTTCTTATTTGTAACCCAGTTGGTTCATTCAAATATTTGCACAGTAGAGGCTAGTGTGTAGACAATGGGTTCTGGATGAATCCCTGAACTGCTCGCCAGTACTCTGTTAATCTCTTCTGCCCTGCTCCCTCATGGAGGAGGAACTTGCCCAGTTAAAAGACTTAGGGCTTTTTCACACCTAAATAGTTCTGTAGACTCAGTTCGATTGGGGACTTGGTTCGATTGGATTTGCAACATTCAGCTGGTCTGAGATTGCGTTCACACTGCACTTTGTCAAACAAACTGTAGTTCAGCTCCTCCAGGATGACACATCCGTACTTACTGGTGCAAGAAGGTTTGCTGTGTCTCTCAGCACAATCTCAAGAGCATGGAGGAGATACTGGGAGACCAGCCGTTACAAGAGGAGAGCTGGACAGGGGGAAGAGAAGGGCATCAGCCCCGCAGCAGGACCGGTGTCCTTTATGTGAGAAGGGACAGGAGGAGCACTACCAGAGCTCTACAAAATGACCTCCAGCAGGCTACTGGTGTGCATGTTTCTGACAAAGCTGTCAGAAAAAGACTCCATGAGGGTAGCATGAGGGCCCGACGTCCTTTAATGGGACCTGTGCTCACAACCCAGCACTGAGCAGCTCAATTGGCATTCACCAGAGAACACCAAAATTAGCAGGTCTGCCATTGGCGCCCCATTATCCTCACAGATGAGAGCAGGTTCACGCTGAGCACATGTGGCAGGCATGAAAGAGTCTGGAGGCACCGTGGTGAACATTATGCCTCCTGTAACATCATCCCACTTGGCGATGGGTCAGTGATGGTCTGGGGAAGCGTATCCTTGGAGGGTCACACAGACCTCCATGTCATCGCCAGCGATACCCTCACTGCTGTTAGGCACTGGGATGAAATCCTTAGAGTGATTGTCAGGCCTAATATGGGTTCCTTCTGGTGCAGGACAATGCCCAGCCTCATTTGGCCAGAGTTCCTGGATTACGAAGGCACTCATGCCAATGACTGGCCCTGTCCTTCCCCTGACCTGAATCCAATTCAGCACCAATGGGACATTATATATCAGTGCATCCAACGCTGCGGAGTATCTCCATAAACTGTGCAGGAGCTCACTGATGCTTTGCTCCAGGTCTGGGAGGAGATCCCCTGGGACAGTATCTACCGACTCATCAGAAAAGGCATGCCCAGACATTGTTGGGAGTGCATACAGGCACGTGGGGGCCATGCACATTACGAGTTGCTGCGATAAAATTTACGCAAGTTGGATATGCCTGTGATTTCAATTTTTTTCTTTCATTTTTGGGGTGATTTTCAATCCAGCCCTCAGTGGGTTGATGATTTTGGTTTCCATTAACTGTAGTTATGTCATTCCGTTCTTAACAAATAATTTAGTATACTTCAGTAAAGACTTAACTTGAATAATTTGTTTATCAAGATCTAATATGTGATTGATGTTCCCTTAATTTTTTTTGAGCAGTTTATATTGCGTTTTGCTCTATCAAACTCTCCTTACTTTTCACTCGGCAAAAATACAATGCATGTACCGTACATCCATAATGTAACATAAGCTTTCTCTGGATTTCTGCGTTAATATACTGTATATCTGTGTATTGATACTATGCATGTCTTGCTTAAACCATGTAACTAAAAAAAAAAAAATCTGAAGAGCTATAAAAACTTAATTCTATTTTCCACTCACCTATGAGAATTATAATTTTACCAATTGGGCTTCTGAACTAACAGTATTAGTTTCAGAGTTGCGCAATGATACACAGAGTCAACGCACAGTGTTCAAGTGTTTAAAAAAACAGAGAAGTTAATATGGAAATAAATAAAGTGAAGCTCTACAAGAGTTTATCATGCATTCTGCTATTCAGGTTTCATGAAAACAATACACCAAGGTTGAAATTGGTATATTTTATGTGATTCTCAGTAGAGGTGGTGAAAGGCCAAAATGGCCAAAATCCTGGCCCCCGGACATCTTGTACTTGTCTGCAGTTGTAGGCAGAGTCTGCCACAACTCGCCCACCAGCAGACTGCCCGAGAGCTGTGGCGGTAGTAGGGCCTGCTGAAAGCTCATGATGCGGAGGGGCTTGGTGAGTCATGCTAAAAAAAAAAAAAAAGAAGGCGAATTGCGGCACCAGCAGCTCATGTATTCAGTCATGGCTCTGAGCATCTGTGCTGATGGGTATGAAATTATGTATGCCATGCATCGGATTTTACTTTACCGGGTCCTCTCCCACCTGCAGCAATTTCTCAATCATTTAAAATGTTTAACTCATTCTCAATGTTTGACGGAGAAACAGTGCATAGTATTTTATCATTTACAAAAAAAATTTATTTAAATCGACTTGATACTTCATTAATTGGGTGAAAAGTAGAGTTTTGCAGGGTCAATAATGAATAAAAGGATACAAAACAATCATGAATCAACAAAGCAACTTGAACTTTATTTAAATGTTTTTCAGTCCTAAATATCAAAGTAAAAATGTCATTTTGCTTTTCTAGTTTTTTTTCTGTTTCTCCACCCTTGAATCTAATGACACTGCTATGATCTGATCGGATCCACAAATTAAATTTACTCCATTATACAGCCAGTAATGACTAAGTTCAAATTACCTCAATAAGGAGATATTTACAAGTGCAGCTAAATGTAGTCCTTCTGTTCGCTGACCAGGCTACTGGATTGATAGCAGTATGTGGCTCATGCGCATAGCAATGATGAAACAGACCACTTCAGTTCAGCAATCCCCTCAGGCCCACATTAGAGCAGCTTCAGCAGCTCTCTGCGAAATAGCCTCCAAATATCACAGGGGAAATAAACTCAAACTGTCATGAAAAGTACCCTTTTCAATCAATTTTATCCTAATGGCCCATTTAAAGCCCCCACTGTAATTGCGCTATGATATCTTTCTAATAAAAACTCGTGGCTTGTTAACTTGATTGTGGCAACACATGAATTAGGCTATGCCAACTGAGTGCCTGGTGCAAACTCAGAAGGATTTGGGTCTTCTGTTTCTGAAATGGTACAAAAAGCGCAAAGTTGCACTGCAGGTTGTCAAGAATATAATCTGCTACTGGATTTCCTAATAGTTCAGGTCCATTTTAGACCCATAATTGTTCAATTTTCTTTTCGTTGCCTGTAAGTCCAGTAATGTCTTCTCTGTGATTGGTGCTATGTGCAACTTTCAGAAATTCCTTGTCATTTTTACACTGGTGTCTGTTAAGTGAATTGCAGTCAGCTACCTGTTGCATGCGCTCGCACTCGCTTTTAAGACTGAATGTGATTGATGAGGTAGCTAGCTAAGTAAAATTACATGGTTAGTATAATTTAACTAACAGTATGTTTGTAAACTAGATTTTAAAAAGCACAGTATAGTCAGCAAGGCAATATAGGCTGGTGACATTGAAGTAATCAATTCTTGTGACCGTAGCAAGATACATTGACTGGATTTATATGATACGTCAGCATTAGCTGGCTTGCAAATTTTATCAATCGCTGTTGGTGTCGCTTTCAACAAGAGGCTCAGCATAGTAAACATAACAATATTTTCTAGTTCACAGACACGTTTGTGAAGTAGACAGAATACTATAAACAAGATGTGTTGGCACACTGATAGCTTCCATCACAACTCCCATTTTGCTGAATCAATGCACTAATGTTTTAGTGTAATCGAATTGGCCCTTTTTATCGTCAACAAACGTAAATGTGCTGAGTCTGGCTGTGGGTTGAAACAGTGATAATTTTTTTCCTGAAATAACTTTAGTCGTAAACAAAAGATCAAAGTGGAATGAGTGAGGTTAGACGGGCGATAATGCACACAAAAATGTACAAAGTAATTTGACTTAATAGGTTCTAAAGAATAGACATTTTTGGCATGATCTTGGAACAGTCTTTCATTTTATAATTTCATGAATCATTCCAGTTTACCTTGCTATGTCATTACCACTTAGAGCTGTTAATTTCACCGTTGCTATCGCTGGTTGTTTGTTGACGATAGTGGACACCATTTCTAAGCTCAGCTTGGGGAACTGAAGAGAGGCAGGCAAGGCATTCGGTAGTGCCCATGAACATCACTTCCCAAGGATTTTTATGGAAAATCTAGCCTGATGACTTCACATATAAATCAGTCTACAGGCTGTTCTAGGAAACAAAGGAAGTTGGGAAGTGTCTCATTTTTTAATTTATGCTACAGCCATTTCACATATCGGCAATAGAAAGTGATTAATACAGGTAAAAAAGCTTGAGAACCTTGAAGTTATTTATTAGTGAATAGTGCTATCCAAGGATGCTTTAGGATAAGACTGGGAGCACAAACTGGCCAGTCTGACCTGCCAAGGAAAGGTCTGCCATGGCTGATGGCTGGACTGTCTTACAAGGTATAGCACACTCACATGCACATTTAAAACACACGCACACTCACAGGCACACAGGCACACACACACACACACACACACACAGAAAATACACATACCTAATTTACTCATACATTCATTTGGGAATTTCTCATTTACCATTTGGCTGTACCGGTATTCTTCTATTATAGCCCATTATTTCATTTGTTATGTGTGATTACTAATCACTTTTCTCTTCGACAGAGTTTTTAGTGCCTGGCAAGCCTCAGGGTTGGTTGCAGGTTGTCCATGGCCTCTTGGAATTGCTGTGCCTTTGAAAGTTTTGTTGACCTTTGCCTATTGACATTTTCCCCATGAGCTTGAGCTTTTTCTGCAATTTTCACCTTTCACAAAAAATCATCTGCTCTTTCAATGTACCACATCAGAACCTACTAAGCTTAGGTCAAGGAAACCAATACAAGTATTAAAGTTGAACTACAACCTTTACAGGACATTTTATGTGATCTTTGACTTGTGACCTTGACCTTAGATCTGGTTCTGGAGAGTATATTCTAAACTACTTGCAGGGGCGTTTCAGAATTGAAGGGGTTATGTCCATAAGTGCTCAAGTCCATATTCATTAAAAATCGGATGACACTACAAATCCATTCTTTCATTGATGAGAAATAAGCCACATAAGCTAATTTTGGCCAAGAAGCACTCAAGTACAATATAAAATGATTAGTAAATTGGAAATTCCCCAAGAAGCTACTTCTAGCAGTGACCAAGTCCAGTCTAAAACTTCTACAAGTACACAAATCCAGCCAACCAATCAAAGCATCGCTTAGAACATTGGTTGGCCAATAGCAGCCACTGTTGCTTTCTTACCTAACCAAAATGGCTGACTCTACAGGCCAGGATGTGTGTGGACTCAACCCAAAAGAGCTAAAAAAAAAAAAAAAAAAAAAAAGACTCAGGCAGCCAGAAACATGGGATAAAAACAAGCGAAAAAAAAGTCTGGCAAAAGGTAATCTTTTTTAGCTGCTTATTCTTTGGCTGAACTTTCTAATTACCACGCCACGTCCCTTTAAAGACCTGAAGTCTTTAAACCTGTTTGGATGGTAGTACTGCTCATTCATAAGTTATGAAGATTGGTTTTTATTGTGACCTTTGTTCAGCTGCCTCTACCTTCCATTTCACTGTATATATCTTCCATTCATTTTGTTCAAGAAGATTTTTGACATCCATGACTATACTGTACTGGTATGACTATATTTGATGTTAATTTTCATTAGAAAGTGGTGTGTTTTGTTCTCAAAAGGATGCTGTTTTAGTACTCTGAAATAATAAAGTTTAATGCTGTTCATTTTTTAAATCAAGTTCAATTTTTGTTATTTTGAGGCATTTGCTTCTAAAAGTATTCAAGTCTGCTGACTCGTGTTTGAAATATCTGGGCCAAGAATCAAGATAGAGGCTATAAGGTCAGCTAATATGTTTTAAGACATGTTTTCTGATATTTCATTACGTTTACATCAGCTTAACGCATGTAACATGATCCCCACAAGTTGTCAAATTCTTAAAATCTCATTTCTCTAAAAAGACGAAAACAGAGTTGCGCACTTCTGGAAATCAGCCCTTCAACTGTTTTTTTAGTCCCCTGCTACTCAACAGGTTGGTTGGTGGACTCTTGTTTTAGGCTGTGTGTTTCTGTCAGTCCATCTGTCCAACAGCCCGTCCATCCATTCAAACATGCATCCTTTGGCAGGGGACTTTTGCGGTCCCTGGCCGGCTTGCATTATTTTTTTACTTCACATGTGCACCATGTAGGGGTTTAGGTCTGGGGTTTTCTTGTTTTCCACCTTCTTCTTCTCTGCAAAGCGTCTTCTGTTGGAAGAGTTACACAAATAAAATGACTAGACACACATAATCAGAGAAAGTCACTTGCTGATCTCTCTGTGTATGGCAGTGTAAACACATTGGAGCTGAGAACAGAAAGAAATAAAGATAGACCAAGAGAGAGGGAGAATGAAAGAGGGAAAGAGAGAGCAGAGGGAAGGACATTGCACACAGCTTGATCAATTTTAGATGCTGAGAGGATTAACCTTTGCCTCTCCAGTAGCCACCGCTGCTGTCGACAGAGTGCATTATTCTCTTTTCTCTCCCCTGGTCTGCGCACGTTCAGAAGTCAATAAAGCTCCTTTTGTGTGGATGCAGCGCACACACATGCGCGTACAGTACAGATACAATTCCTCCTGCTTGTTGTGACTCTCCCCTTAGATTACAGACACGATTGTGATTAATGGTAAACAGCCAAAGGGTCGGAACAGGGCCAGTAAGAGCTGCTAGCCGATGCTGTCAGATAAGCAGCTCCAGCTTAGTAAGAGTCATGCTCTGACCCGGCGATACTCAGCCATCCTAAAGCTACAGCAAGGCGGTGACTGAGAGAGAATGAGAGAGATAAAGATGAGGGAGGAAGAGAGAGTTACGTACATGGGAAAAAAGTGAAAGAGGAGAGGGACAGAGATCAAAACATGAATTCCCTTAACTCCTTCTTCAATTATTTCTTAATTTCCTCACAGAAAATTACAGCTGATCTGACTGAAAACAAATTAAATTTATTTCCTAATTTAGTTTTAATTAAAGTTTAAATAAAGTTTTTGCTTAAAGTTAACTGCCTGAACCCTCTCATACCCTGGGTGAAACAATCATATACTGCTCATGGCTCTACTGCACTACTGTCCACACTCAGCAATGGCCTGATGTGAATTAGACCTAAGGGCTCATTATCCTACCCACAGCGTATCAGGGAAAAGAGCTGCCCAACTGTGCAAAACTATATTCATCAGAATTTCCAGCAGCCTGTGAATCTTTTAAAATGACTAATGATGGAAATCCTAGGTATATATGAAGAGTTTGTTTCCAAAACGCAATATATTCATTTTACTCATTTTGAGTATATCAGCTTTTTCTATGTGGGTGCCTATTGCATTTTATAGAAAAACACAAACTGTTTGGCCATGAAAAAATACAACTTATGGTATGAATTTCTAAAAACGGATTTTTGCGTCATGTATAAGGAGCACAGGGCTATAGCTGTATGGTATTATCTAAATTTTTGTAATTTTGGCATTTATTGCGTTTTGGAAACAAACTCTTCATATTTTTATAGTACATATGATGGTTTTATGGATCTATGGAATAAACTAGCTTTATGGAGCTATGGGGGGTGGCGGGGGAGGAATTGTACCTCTGGCCACTAAGTTGGTTTATAAACAGCAAGTGTTGCTCAAAAACAGTGGCAGTTTTGCCAGTGAACTGGCCACAGCATCCCTATATTGAGGCTGTACTAAAATACTCCAGATCCACAGCAATGTTTCATTGTGAAGGATATTCACCATAAAAGATGCATTCAGGCGGGCGCACTGAGGTCAGAACTCTTCTGATTGTGAGAAATGCAGCTGTCCCTGCGCATATTTCTGTGCACACACACTCTCACACACATACGTGGACACACACGCACGAGCACACACTCATCCACACTCACTCACCTTGCGACACATGTCATAACATTGTCTGGCAAAGCGATAGCAGGGGAAAAGAGGTGGGGGAGAGTGAGTTATCTCCTGATGTCACTGAGAAGCAAATCTCTCTATCACACTTTCTCTCAGGGTGCATCGCTCCAGCTGTCTGCAGACAGGCCAAGGACGAAGCGATGATGGAGGAGGAGGAGGAGGCTGCGAGTTCTCATGTCTACTCCATGGCCTTGACTTCGTTTGAGGTCACTGCAGGTCGTTTTGACAACCCCAGTGTAAACATTGCACCCCTACACCTATGCACATGCACCACACACTCAGACACGCGTCATTCTAAAGCGCATTCCCTTCTAATCCATTCAATTACACATACATGGATCACAATGAGTTGTGTGCTATGAAATCAGGAAGTTTTGCTGTGTCATGTCCAACATCTCATTTATCTTGCCTAAGCCAGTCAAAGAGTGAAAAGAATTGGTTAGTTAGATTGGATAATAGATGTTAGATCATGGAATTAGATAATGGATGGGTGAATGGATGGTTAAGCTCACTCGTGCACGTCTTTTGTGAGGGAGGGTGCGTTGATGTGCACTCTCACTGAGGCAGAGTCTGCCGGAGTGAGGCAGGATATCGCAAAACTTCCTGTGAGCTACAGCCAATAAGCATCATCCCTGTATAATCAGCTGACTTACCCTTAATTCAGTGCTTGTTTAACCAATGTTTTAACAAAGAGCTGTAAATATAATGTATAAAATATTTAAAATGTGACCAGACAAACTAATTGAAATGGAAGGAGTCTCTGCCTGTCTGTAGGAGTCTCCATCTGTCTGTCTGTCTGTCTGTATGCATGTATGTCCTGTGCATGTATACTGTATGCACGTCTGTCCTTAGATTTCTCAACAATTGTTTATCCAATCAACTTCACACTTGGCAGTTGTATAACTGGACTTGTAAGCTGCAATACTGGAGGCCAAGCTGCACATTTTGAACAGGCATTGAAGCTATTTTCATACTACAACCCTGTTTCTTAAAATGTTGGGACAATTCAGAAAATGCAAATACATAAAGAAAACTGTTATTTATAAATCCGCCCTCACATGTACAGTATGAAATTGAAGACAGTGCAAAGATATTTACAGTTTTTCCTTCTTTATTGTTTTTGGAAATAAACACTCATTCTGAATTTTATGCCTGCGGCACATTTCAGAAAATTCGCTCCGCATAATCATTTGGGGAATTGAGGATTGTCCCAGTTTTGCAGGATTATTTCCCCCATTCTTCATTACAATACTTCCTCAGACATCTGGGCTCTTCATTGTTGGACTTTGCTCTTCTGATAGTCCTTCATATTTTCAATGGGAGACAGGTTTCGACTGTAAGTAAGCCATTCTAGGAGCTGTACTCTCGGATTAGGAAGTCACGCTGTAATAACCTGTGCAGAATGTATCTTTCTGAAATTAGAACAGGCGTCCCTGAAAAGGCATCATCTAGAATACAGCATGGGTTGCAAAAGCTCAAGATAACAGTGTTTCTGGACATTTCTGACATATGGCTGCCTCGGTGCATCGTACAGTCTTCACTTGCAACTGTGGATGCAATATTGAATGGTATTTTTGGCACAGGTTTTCCAAAGTTGTCCCCGCTCTCATGTGGTTATGCAGTGACATCTGAAGGATTGAAGATCAGAGGCATCTGATCACATCCTGCTACTCTCAAACTCTCTCACATGCTATCAAACTCACATTTTGGTAGCGTGTGAGTGAGTTTGAAAGTGTGTGAGAAAGTTTGATAGAGCGTGAGCGAGATTTAATAGTGCATGAGAGAGAGTTTGATTGTGTGTGAGAGAGGGTTGAATTCATGAGAAATGGTTTGATAGTGCGTGAGAGAGTTTGGCAGCACAGGGGAGAGAGTTTGATAGCATGCGAGAATGTCACTCAGGATTATGGTTTACACAGCCTCTCATATTTGCGTGTGCGTGCGTGTGTGTGTGTGTATGCATGTGTGTTTGTTTGTGTAGGAGTGTGTGTGTTCTTGAACACGCTACAAAGTGAGAACCAAAAAAATTTTTCTTTTCCTACTGAGAGGGGACATTATTGGGAATTGAGGACATTTTCAAATGTCCTCGAAACCACAAAGGCAAATTGTGACTTACTAATGAAAGTTAGGGGTAAGGTTAGAATTAGGGATAGGTTAAGGTTAGGGTAAGGGTTTGGGTTAGGCATACATTGCTTATTGTTTAGATTAGGAAAGGCTATAGAGACACAGAAAGAATGAATGGAAGTCAATGTAATGTCCTCACAAAGATACAAGTACAAGGATGTGTGCGTGTACAAGCTTGTGCAGAAAAGTAAGCATTGTTTCATGTATATTTTAGCATGCATTCACGCCTGCGCTCTGGCATTTAAGTGACTGAAAACACACACCTACATCAAAGCACCACTTTGTCATCTTTCCTCTGCCATCTCTCCTCAAGCACCTCTCTCTCTCTCTCTCTTTCTCTCTCTCCCTCTCTCCCACACCCATCCTAGGGTCACCTCCTCCTCCCACTATGTGGCTCTGACCCCATTAAGCAAATTCCCAGATAGAACCTGGGTCCTCTTATCAACCCCAGCTCATTAATTACACTTTGTCTCCCCGAGTGATCTATTTCTGAGAGCCGGCCGCCCTCTCGCTGCTCTCCAGCCTTATCTCTTCCCAGGATAGAGCTGTAGCCCTCTGCACTGCACTGCGCCGCGGGTCAGCCTGACGGCCTAGGCACTGGGCCATGTGATTGCAGCTCAGTCTAATTGAGGCTCGTTATGTTATCTCATACATGAATGTTAGCAGCAACTGATTTTGAAATTGCATCTAATTGCAGTGTCAACTACATCACCCTTTTCTCTCCCTCCCTCCCTCCCTCCCTACCTCTCTCTCTCTCTCTCTTTCTATCCCTATCCCTGTCTTTCAACTATACTATAATCATGTATATTGGTAAATGACCAAAATACAGAGGCCACTTTCACTTACATTCCATATAGGGACAATCTCCCAGATTCAATCTAATAACCATTTCCTCCTGATTTTGTTTGCTCTCAAATTGGTGTGATTTGTTAGCGAGATCTTTCATTGCCATTGTCTTTGAATCTGTGTTTCTGGAGTAATTCCTCAGCCAGCATATATAATATTCCTCAGAAAAATACACTAAATACACAATGCAAAGTGCATTGTAGAGAGGCTGAGACTGTGTGAACACAGCAGTGATTAATGTCTGTGGGGGGTTCTTGAAGGGTTCTCTGATTTACTGATGTGGAGATAGGAGTTACATGGTACTGTAATCCCAGTAACTCCCATGTATCTCCTGAAAGTCTAACACAACTAACATCTAATTAAGTTTTACAGTCTGTTCCATCACATCCACAAGCAAATGCCATACTCTGTTGTCAGATCCACATTTTAAAGGGTTTGGTGGGAAAAGTGCACTATGCATGAAAAACTGCGAGGTTTTGAGAACGGATGGGGAGACTCGTCATGAGTTTCAGATGTGAGGGAAATCCCCATTTCTGTCAAAAATATATACCACACTTTTTTGGCTACTGCTGCTTTTCAGTCTTTCTGAACTGAACTTGCCATGGAACAGACTACTCATGAACGAATCCACTATCAGTCATTTAGACAATCAGCCACTCATGACTACCACTCATCAGGATCGTCACATCCGCGTGGTTCATCTCAAATTCCATCGTCACGCAGGCGGTTCCTCACTGTTCTTCCAGACACAGGTCGGTGGTGGCAGTAGTTTGCGACGCTGGTTGAAATCTGTTTTTCAGATGAACCAGGCGGATGTGACGATCCTGAGGAGTGGTAGTCACACGTGGCTGACCTGGCCGCGGGCGGACTGCAACAGTCCCAGTGGTGTTATACCGCTGCTGAAGATGCACTATTGTGGAATGGCTGACATTCATTCGCCTGGCAACTTCTCTTCGGTTTTGACCAGCCTGAAGCAAACCAATGGCTCGGTTCCTGTGTGGATCGCTCAGTCGAGGCATTGTGCAGACTTGTCCGAACCATTTCATTTTGTGGTCTTTTTATAGCCATGGACCTCTTCATTTTTGGGAGTGGTCAAAATCTGGCTCAACTCACTTTAGGAAGGGCTACTGCTCAACCTAGGGGGATAAAACGTATTGGTTATGTTGCAAATCACTGAAGCAGAACGAGAGAAATTATCATCCCATTTTCAATATCATATGCTCAGTGTACAAGTTACACTTTTGTTCTTGGAAGTATGAAATCAGATTTCTTAAATTATGAGGAAAATGGGTGGTGCGTTTTTACATTCCATGAGATTATTTCTAATCAGGGTGTTTATGAATATATTTGGTTATTGACCTCATCCAAAAACCGTAGTATTCATCTATAATTAGTTTGTTTCTTCACACAAATTGACCTCTCAAAGTGAGGATGTTGGCGTATATACTGAAGTGACTGATAAGTCATTTTAGGCTTGAGCCTCTTGAATTTTTTAAAATCTAATGTGAAAAATGTATGTTTATTAATAAATTGTACCCCTGCTTTGCTACGTAGGTCTCTGTCTGTGTGTTTTACGGGACAACAGCTGCTATGATCCAGTGATTTGGAGAGAGCATAATGATTTTCTTCATCACATTAGCTACTAGTTTAGTGACTGAGTGTAGTTTCAATAGGTGTGTCAGTGCTGTGGATTGCTGTGTATCTTAGCTCTGTTTTGTGCTGTGTAATAGCAGCATTGCACCAGTGTTTTGCATAGAGAGAGGAGCCGCGCTGCATTAGTTAGCGCTTTAGTGGAGGTGCGGGCCGTGGCACGGGCCCCTCCAGCTGGCGGGGCCACCAGGCACGGAGGGGGCGGTGTGTGGTTCTGCCGCACAGCGGGGGGGTGGTCCTGGCACTCTTTGTGCACTGCCGCTCTCCCCCAGCCCTTCTGCATAGGTGGTCCCCACGCCCCCTTCTGCTGACACATGACAAGGGCCGGTCTGGGGGCCGACGAAGCTAGCACAAAGCAGGCCTTTTAACCGTCGCCGCCTGGAATGCCTTTCAAGATGGCCGCAAGGTGTCTGCCGGGTTTGGATGCGAGATTCTCCACTTCCCCCCTCCCATCCTTTTCTTCGTCCCCGTCTGCTGCAGCCCCGTCCGGCTCCCGGTGGAAGAAAGCCTCATTGTGGCTCGCGATGCTGGGGTGCCCCATGTCAGCGCATTCAAGCCCAATCTTTTCTTGTCACAATCCATCCTCTTATTCAACTTTTTTCATTTCATTTCTGTTTTCTTTTCCCCCCCTCCCCAAGCATCTCTGCTGTATCTGTTAACCTTTTTGCGCAGAATACAAAATAATGCAAATTTCTCCTGTTATGCACAAGCCTATTTAGGCTTTTTAACACAGTATTTGTGTATAGAGACTCTGGAAAATGATTCCAGTGAAGCAAGACATTTGGAAATTCAATTACAGAATTGTTTAGGAATTACATCTCGGAATTTATGGACGCCGGCGTCTATACCTGCGTGAAGGGGTTATTAAACGGGTTCCATGGATTGTCCAGCGCTATGTGGTCGGGGGCCTGTCCTGGTTCACTCTTTAGGGATCAAGAGAGTGTGAGAGAGACGGAGAAGGTGCTAGAGAGGGAGAGAGAGAGAGAGAGACAGCGAGCGGCGTGGGAGCGCTGATTCATGTGTAAATGGGCATTCATTGTCACCCGTGTAAGGAGAAAATGTGCATGAACAAACACAAACACACAAAACGCACACACAAACAGGCACAGACGCACAGATATACCCTTGTGACGCTCACAGAAAAGCACATATCCTCCGTATTTTCATTATGATTTTATAGTGGTATTATTGTAATGACTAACTTTGATAAGTTATTTTCTGCTGATTTCAGTGATATTTTCAGAAAATTAATATTCACTATTTCAGTGCAACACCGTGGGCGTACACAGCATCTTTCTGAATCTTGTGTCCTCTCTTTCTTCTTTGGCTAAATTAAGCCATCGATACGAAGTAGGAATTCTCTGCTAACATTATCCACAAAACTTCTTATAAGAAAATACAAACATGCCAAACATGGGCTATACCACATAAGGGTGAGAATGAGAGAAGTAAGATGAGAAAGGGAATATATCTGGATCTACACACACACACACACACACACACACACACACACACACACACACACATTCACACGCCCTCATTGCATGAATAAAGACTATTTGACGTGTTCAGAGGTATTGTAATGGGATTTGCTGTAAATTTGACAGTTGCTGAATTTAACCAGTTTCACAGGGTAAGCAGCATAAAATAGAATGCTTCCTTTGATACAACTCAAAATTTTGGACAAAGCACAGTGCAGTGAATCTGAATAAAGACCTCATTCTGTCTCTCTCTCTCTCTCCCCCTCCCTCTCTCTCCCTATCTGTCTCCCTCTCTTAGACCCTCTCTTCCGCTCAGAGAAGTGTATGATTTACAAGGGGAGAGTCTATGTCTGATCATATCTTAACTTTAAAGCAGTTTGGGGCCAAATGCAAGGTTTGTGTTATTGTGAATGGAGTGTCTTTGTGAGTTCCCCTTTTCAGATGTCATGAACGAGCGTTTAAAAAAATCAGGCCCTCCATTCACACCGAGCAGAAAGACAAAACCCACGTCATGCCAGGGATCAGGACCCAAAGTGCTCTACATTGAAATCCTGACCAATGACATCTCCAGGTTAAACAAAAGGCTTAGAGCTTGAGTAAGAAGAGCCATAGATATAGAATTATTCCAACGCTCCAACTCACTAAGGGCAGTGGATGGATTTTCAAAAAAAGCAATGAGACCATACAGGATTAGGCAAATATTCATTCATATTCAAGGCTGTCCAGAAGTATTTGGACGATGGCACTGGCTTTGCTTGTCTTTACCTTGTGCTCACGTGCGCTGGATTTGAAAAAAGAAAATACAATGAATGCCCCATGAATGCAGATGAAAACTAGCTATCTTGGCTAACTTTGGCATATTTATCAATATGCATTGTCTGTGTCAAATATGCTAATAAATAAATGACCATTAGGTTATAATGGTGCCTATCAGCATTAACTTGTGGGCATTTCCCACTATGTACTTCTTTTTTTCTTTGCACAGAACAGCCAAAAAGCCAAATAGGTTTTTGTCTCAGTTTGCATTTGAACACTGAACTCGGTCTCTTCAACAGTGTTGGAATTCTGACTTTTTTCACGAAGTTCCATTACATGTAGATTGCATTGTAGATTTTTGCATGTCAGCATTTCAAACCAGTATTGCTAATTTGAGATTGTGCAAACATGTTGAAGTGAGAGGATTTTTATGCATGAAAATAGCAGTATGTCACCCCTGATATTTGAGCCAGCAACAGTTAAATCTTGTCCCCTGGCCGTGAAGCCACTTCACTTCCCTGTTCCTGATTTAATCAGTTTCAACAAACACATTAAAATTTCACATCAAGGAATTCCCTCAAAGGATATAATTTGCCAGAAGGTATAGGATATTTAAGCCTGTGGAATTAGTCACTGAGCAGTAATGCAACCCAGAAAAAAAAGAAAAACTAATTAAATGTCTGTAATGAGTTGGAACTACTAAGCACAGCACTGCACAGCTCTAATATGTTCAGGGTTATACCCAAATCAGTCACAATTTTGTCTTTTTTTTTTCATTCTGTCGGTGTCCCCAGCAAAAATTTCTAATAAGGCGATGAATGTGTTGATGTAGTGCAGTCAACTCAGATAATCTGTTTATTTCAGCCATTTTATGCACTCCTTCAATTGGATACCGTAACGGTGTTAACCTTCTGTTAGCTTTCACTTAATTTTAATTTTCAGAGTGAAAAGTTTAAAAAAAGTGAAAGCTAACAGGATGCTCTGTTACAATACAGATGTAACGATGCACATTTGACCTGTATTATTCTGTAAAAGTTATAACTGATCATATTGAAATGTGTTTATGAGTCTGTTAACTTTGAAATGCATGAAACTTTCCTTTTTTTCAGTCTTTCAGTCCGATGTCATAATTGAATCATGGCTTGCTCTGTCTGCTCCTGTTTCAGTCCTTCGTATAATCACTTAAATTATGTACAGTCAGATTCCCTCTTTGTAACAGTCAACATAATGCATAATAATAACCAATTACACAAATAATAAGGATTAGACACATAAAAACACAATTAAATGGTAATGTTCATCTTGTGAAAAATTTTATTCATTATCTGCTCTGTGTGTGAATGTATGTATGTACGTACATATGTATGTATGCATGTATGTATGTATTTGTAATTAGGCTTTGTCTCTGTCTGTTTATTTATTTATTTGCCGTTAGACCTAAGCTCATCTTTAATGTGGGGCCGGTAAGGCTGTATCTGGTCGACATGCTTAACTGGAGGTGACAGAGGAGTACATGTAGACCTGATTAGGTCTATTAGTGTGGACAGCATTGTGTGTTCACTCAGTGAGGACTGTGTCGGCCCAGTGAGCAGATAGCCCTTGACACCTGTTCTTCTCATGTTTGCCCACAAACGCATCACCACATCGGGCCTCAGATCAGGAAGGGACCACAAGCTCCACCCATGAGACAGCTAATAGGGTAAATTTTAGAGTTTCCTCTCATCCAAGTCATGGAGAGATTTTATGAGCAGCTCATTAATTTCCAAATTTACATTTTTCTTAGCCTATGTCATATTATTGAACAATTAAAATCACTATTTTCTTCTAATTGACACGAGTGATGTGCGTGTTTTATTTAAATGCTAAATAGTACTTGTGATGTTTTTTCATGTGCCATGAACACTCCAGTAATTTGTATTTTGGAAAATTGCATTCAAGTTCACCGTTACAGACTCAGGATATTTACTCAGAGAGAAACCATTTTGTGAACATACAGGTGAATTTGTAAATAAGTAACCTAAGTCCCGATTCATGTTATTCAGCAAATGCCATAACCATTTCTTTCATGACATAACAGTCATGGACACGCCTTTTCACAAGGAGTTTTCGCCTGGCCACGCACATTTGAATCTTTTTTTTTTTTTTGCACTTTCTTGAAACCAACTTTTTATTGTCTTTCAACATATTAACAGTATCAAACAGAAAAGAAAAATAGAAATTAAACAAGACAGTCACAAACAAACAAAAAAAAACATTAAATAAAAATAAACTAAAATAAACAAAATATTGTTAAAATAGGAACGTTCACAGGGTATGCCTTGGCAGTGTCCGTCATACATATTACACACATTCAGATATGATAACAGTATCTTCCTAGCTACTGAGTACTGTATTCATATAGGGGGCCCATATTTTCCAGAATACCTCTTGTCTATTGTTCACTTTAAAAATTAATTGTTCATAGTTGGCAATCTTGGTCATTTGAATTTTTTAACTACATGGATGCAGCAGTGTGTAGAACAGTAATTTTTGAGGTGCTGCTTTGCGGCAGATTTGAGAAAGTATAGGCGTCTGTACAAGAATGAGGCCTCTTGTAGACACCTCCCCCTGTAGTCTGGGAGAATATCGGTTTGCCTGGCAGAGAAAATCAGAGTATAAAAGCTCTTAAAGTTTGCTGTTCCTGACTTCATGGCAGCTAATGTCTGTGTGACCATCCATGTAGAAAGCATAATTCAGCCTTTATATCATCACTGATGACCACATATTCACCAAATAAACACAAAAGAAAGGGTGATCTGAGGAGAAAACATCTCCTACATTATCATATAACAGTTTGAAATTTCACTCTCCCAGCCTGTTCAGAACTATATGGGCATTACTGACTGGGTCTGGCTCCAGCTCACAGCTTTGGTCCAACAATGAGTACTGAAGCAGGACTTCTCACTGAGATAACTGATTAATAACATTAGTAACAGATCTGTTGCTTATGCGTGGAATAAGTCAACGTGTGGGACATTTAAATTTAATTTAATAATTTAAAAAAAAATGATTCAAAGCTATTTTGATGCTTGCTAATGTTAGCTATCTACGACTGTAATGCACTCAATGGAGCTAACTTGGGTCACACAAATAGGAATGCTTTGGAAAACGTAATGCTAGAACTCATACCTACTTTTACACTTGATATAACTTGCTAGCTGAGTAGTTAACTGTGACAATTTAATTTTGATTGTTTCTTGTTCACACAGACCTGGAAGACCTTCCATTTGTCCTCACTCTTCACACTTCAGTTGCTGTTGTGGGCCAGATGTATTTTGATTTTAGTGAGGGAAGCAATGGAGAAGAGCTCATGGAAATGTGGTTTCAGATGATGTATTGTAAGACCAGGGTGCTGAAACACAAGAGACAAGCTAATAGGAGAAACAAGGAACAATCAATAGCTGATAACTGTGTACAGGTTACTGCCTAAATTATGTCCTTTGAAGTCAGTATTATGGAAGTTTAAGTCCTTTGTACATGTTGAAAGCAATTTAATGACCAAAAAAAAGGTTTACAGTCCCAGTTTTGGACTGTATATTCAGTATTTATTGCATTTTAATATAAACCTTACTTGCATAAGAAAGTAACAAGATAAAATTAGTATATATAAAATTAAGCAAGACCGCTTTCATACTATGCACAAAAATGAAAAATGTGATCTAGGTTCCTTTTTCTCTCTTTCATACATTTCGCTGAGCATTATATAGTGCTTTTAATTCCCCTTGTACTGTATTAATTGTTGTTATTGGTGTAGTCAGATAATTAGGGTAACAATTTCTTCTAAAACTTTATGCAAAATGTTTTTGTTCTCTCGAGTCAGCATACAGATCAGATCATAAAACAGATAATAAAAACATCACAGATCACAAACTCAAGATAAGAATCCAAATTATCCTGAAAGTAATGGTATCAATTTGACATCAGAGACAAGGCATTCAGTCAACAGGTTGTGTGCTCCTATCGCCTCCAGCAGTTATGGAAACAGGGGCAAGAAGAAATAATGATTGATCACTGGTCAAATTAAACAAAAGCTGTGATCATCATGAGGACGGATGAAGAGCTTGTTTGAATGCCGGCTGTAGGATGGGTGTGATGAACGGGAGTGGAGGAGTTTCTCAGAATTCGAGAACCAGTTACATTTGCAACCACCGGGGTGGATCAGCATTATTACAAAGTGTTGTGTTCACTGAAAATGTTATCCAGCAAAAAAAACATAAAACTAATAAATCATATTCTCCTTTATCTATTAATACTGACCAGTAGGACTATTATGATGATGACGACTACTATAAATTATTCATGTTTCATCAAAGCAAATGTATTTATTGTATTATTTAGAGCATTAATTTATTGGGGGAAAAAATGATCTTCTAAACATTATCAAAAACTAAAAATTTTTGTTCACACTTATTAAACAGAGGCAATGATAACAGTTATAACAGATCTCTGATGTTCCTCCCACGATGACACATCAGTCTAAATTATTAAACGTGTTGACGCAGGTACCATTATTAATAAGTGATTTCTTGACAAAATGGAGAGATAATAATTAGTGATTTAGTAGGATACACACCAGTTAATAGTTAAAATTACATACCAGGTTCAAATGATGCCAAATTCACAAATACATATTGGGCAAATATATATATATAGATATATATATATATTGAACACCCCACTCATGCTTTTGTTCCATAATTTAATGAAATATAAACTATTTTAAGCCATGTATAATTAGAGAAATGGCACAGAACCAGATGTGAACAGTGAAAAGTCAAAAATAATTGGTAAATTTAAGATAGTAACCAAACTTTTGAGGTTTGTATTTTATATTTGGCATAAGAAACAGGTAAACTATTTCCATTTCCCGACAAAGGAATTACAATCAACCTAGATCAATGCACACTGAACCGAAAAATCAAGAAGTACATCACAAGGGCAGCTAATCCTTGGAAACTTCCAGAGTAGTAATTTTGGTAAATAAATAAATAAATAAATAAATAAAGCCACAAATGTGCTTAGCAGTTCTTATGGCAAAAGATTGCCACTATGATCAATTTAAGAGTGAAGAATTTGATTATTTTATTTATTTATTTATTTGGTAGGCAAAAAGGGTTTAAATTACATTTTTTCCTTTGACTAACTGAGAAATGTTGGTGTCCAAATATTTTTGTAGAGCAATGTATATAAAGTATATGTATGGATTTACAGAAAAAATGAGCTAGTTATAAATTCAGCACTTGGACAGATTCTGGATGATGCACGTGCTGGTACCACTCATTTTACAACATTGAGCTGATTGTGGGTGCACCTGCCATACAATACCAGTGAGCAAAACCATGCTTAAAATACTGTATCTTAGTCTTTGATATCATGATAAACACACATCAGGTGAGTTGCAAACATGATCTTCAAATGAATAGCTTTATTTCACTAGTGCAGGAGATGAGCATGCAGACTTTGCATGTGAATGACCAAGATATTTACACAAGCATTAATATACAGACAGCAACTAAATTCTCCCTTTCTTAAAGGATGCCACTCTCTTGTTATTTTTTCATCTATGTGTGTAGCAGGTTTTTCTCCCAGACCTTGCTAAGCTTAGATGCTGCTATTTAGCCTTCCTGAGGCTATTGCACTGTTAAATCAATGAATTTCATTGTGCCCCCTCACAATATTTAACAGCCCCCTCAGTCTCTTTATCCTGGTAGCGGGCCTGCTTCCTCCTATGTCCAATATGTCCTTTTTCCATTGATATCTATTTTTTTCTTCTTTTCCTATAGCAATGTATGTAGCTCTTTTTGTAATTTTTTTTTTTTTTTTTTTTTTTTTTTTTGAAAACCAGGAAAAAAAAAGAAACAGTGACTGGGCTTGTAACGTTAAGTCTTTTCGTTTCCACAGTCACAGATCTTGAAGCCCTGATTCTGGTAAAAGATTGTCTGAATCATCTCTTGTAGCTGCTGGTTACAAGAATGCAATGGTTTACAACCATCTGGTAATATAAAATTTCTGGATTCGTGGCATGAATTGTCAACATTGGATTTCATAACAACTCAAGTGCACTTAGGGCAGATGCAATGTGCCTATTCACAGGAATGAAGCAGACAATATTCACTACTTGTTCTATTCCGCGTTCATGAGCAGTATTGGGGCTCTCAGGAGTTGACGGCAATACCATTTTGTTATAATGCTTTTATTACAAGGGTATTAAAACAACATAGTCACCTGACATGAAACCGCAAAGTAGTACCATTTCTTGCAGACAATAGCCTCCAAAAGGGTACTGCAACAATCTGAAACAAGAAAATCAGTCCATAAATTTACAAAGTATCATAAACACAATATAGGTTACCTATCGTCCACCAGCTTTTAAATGACGTAGAAAATAACAAAATATAATTTGAAACAAGCTAACCAGTTCTTTTAAGGATAGCAAATGTGTTATCAATCAAAATCATCAACCATTAAGACAAAACTTAGAGCTGTATTTGAAAAAAGGAATAAAACAAGTGCATTGTGCATCTTAAATAGGTATTGTAATTGTGCAGACAGAGCAGTAGTGTTGTAAGTATCACTGAGAAATGACAACTGGGGTAAGAGGAGTAGAAACACTGCTCTGAGTCGCACTTTTGTGTGACCTTGAAGTGGAATAGGCAAGAGAAGGGCTTGGTCCCAGGCTCTCCACTGGTTCCAGGTTTTAGAAGAAATTAGCATTCATCTGTCCTCCAGCAGAAACCCACAAGCTCTGGTGCTCTTGAATAGATATGAATTATAGATGACTAACTGAGAAGTCTTAGTATTTCATTGAGAAGCGCTGGGACCATTACTTGCATAGGTAAAAAAAAAACGCAATGGAGGTTACTAATTTGATGATTGCTAGATTGGTTGACCGCTTGACCCAGGATTCAGATCTTCTATTCTCAGTGAAACCTGAACGAGTCAAAATCTCTGACAGCCTTCATTCTCCTGAGGTGCCTTCATTAATACCATCCAGGTAGGGATCAAGTTAATGACGAAGGGGTCGGCACATCAACCATACACTCCAAGGGGAGAGCAGTTAAGTACTTTGTTTTGGACCTTTCGGTATTACATGGTCTCATATCCATGCAAGAAAATGAGCAACAGAAAAAAAAGAACGTAATATCAGCAAAAATAATAAATAAATAAATATATTGTCAGACAAGGTACGTAAAGCACAAGCAACTGCTGTCAGGTTTCCTCTGCGCTAAAAAGGGATGCTTAATTATCTCCTTCAGAGGTCATATTGGGGAAAAGTGACAAGATTATGCAAAGAACTCATTTGTCATGAAACGAAGACATAAGAATAGTCATCTGCTTTGGTTGATCATAGACACACACTGCCTCCATTCACCGTTGCTGATTGGAGCACATCTTTGCTTTTATAGGAATGGCATGCAGATGTTGCCAAGCAATGCAAGAGGGATACTGTATGCATGGGTACCAAGAAGCACTGGGTCAGTGAAAGATCATAATTTCAATACACCACCATTCCCATGTGATACTCCATTTCAGTCATCATTTTGTGAAGTAATGCCCACTTTTTCTGTTTCTTGCAAGTCATTTCCACTTATATTTGCATATTTGTATTAAACTTGTATGCAAAACCAAAGCAAGAAAAATTAATTATTAAAATAATAATAAGAAGAAGAAGAAGAAGAAGAAGAATAAAATAAAAAAAACAGTACGGGTCTACTTATTGTCTTAAGAAAAGGGTTTTTGACTTGCAAAGCACTTTTTATATTTTTGCAACATGAAAAAGTAATTTAAATGAGATTCTGAAATCATAATGGAAAATAATCGAATTAAATGATTATGCGTATTTGATGGAGCCGACACGGCACTGACGACATGCAGTGTAACGCAGTCTAATGATAAGAGACTTTAATATACTGTGGCCTATATAATACACTATTTTTGCATTTTAAATTTTATTTTGCGTTTTTGAAGTCGCACCGAGGTATTAGTTCGGCTAATTATGCACCATTCCATGGATAATCTGAGCTTCTAGGTATACACCAATCAATATTGGCAACCTCGTGATATTGTGTAATTCCAATCATTAGTGCCCAGCGTTGTATTTTAATGGGTGCTTTTTTCCCGTTTGGCAAAACTTTTAGTATTCAAGCTCTGAGAGCGCGAATTATATAGCTCAGTTGTATAGGCCTCATTCCACAAGAGACCGCCATCAAATAGTTTACAATAATTTACTGTACATCAGTGTGGTTGTGGTTGGTTGATTGACTCATCATACAAACACACAAAATAATAATAATAATAATAATTATTATTATTATTATTATTGTTGTTGTTGTTGTTGTTTTGTTGTTATGATATACTTTTTGCTCTTAGCTTGTTTCCTTAATTTTTCACGAGCGAAATTAACCCCTATAATAATAATAATAATAAGAAGAAGAAGAAGAAGAAGAAGAAGAAGAAGAAGAAGAAGAAGAAATAATAATAATAATCAGTAGAGCGTGATGGACAGCTTCCGCAGCATTCAGCACTGAGGTTGTTCTTGCTGAAGCACCAAGTAGCCTATCTTTTTCCGCAATACCCCCGTCTATTCCTAGAGAGTAAAGACAAACTTGCATTGTTTGGTCCCTACGCCCTTATCAGCCAAATTTACAACCACACAACTGCCATAACAACCTGCTCACTGCTTCAGCAACAACAGGCAACAGGCAATACCGAAAGTAGTCATCCTGAAGCGCGTTTAAAACAGGCCCCACCACTTTTTTGAGAATCATTCTCCAAATGAAACCCTATGAAATGTTAGATTTACTTAATAATGTTATGTCAACTGGTTCCACGCAATGGCTTTGTGTGACCTTTATTCGACTTCTAACATTTTTGGCCAGTTTAATTAATTGCATTGAGTGGAATGTACTTCACTCAGTTTAGTGGAACCAGCTGACATAACATTATAAAGTAAATCTAACATTTCATGGGGTTTCATTTTTTTGAGTATACTGTCTTATTTCTCTGACTGATACTCCACGTATGGCAGCCTTTTTCTTGTTATTTATTGTTTTCTTTTCCACCGACCTGTCAAAGCATTTTACATCTTCCTCCTAACTGTCACAGGTTTGCTG
The DNA here is from genome assembly GCA_029692085.1 of Gymnothorax javanicus. NCBI lineage: Eukaryota > Metazoa > Chordata > Actinopteri > Anguilliformes > Muraenidae > Gymnothorax > Gymnothorax javanicus. The sequence goes on from CM056194.1 coordinate 138,876,775, forward strand.
GAGCACATTCCAATGGGATGCACCTTGCTCTGCCCATCGATGTCGAGATTCAAGACAGCAGCTCAGCTCTAAGCGCCACGGTGGACTTATAATTGCCCTGACATTGCTCTGACATGAGCTAATACCGGGAACAAACCCCGGCTCCCAGGTCCTAAAGCCTGTAGAGATGACTGTCCACTCATTAAACTTGAAAAGTTGAACAACTCGTGATCTTGAGAAACCCATGATATCGCACACTTAATTATAGACTTAATTTGAATCCAGAGCAGTGGTTGAAGGAGTTTAAAGGAATGAAACCCCTGCATTATAACTTTTCAGAAGATGGACGCACAACTTGATTTTGAGTGACAGTGACTTCCATCAAGAGAGCAGCTCTCTGAGGTATATTGTGTGTTCCAACGATGTTGAAAACAAAAGATTAATCAAGACTGCGATTGAAGTAGCGATATTTTAGAGCGATGTATTCATTTATTTATTTCATTTCATCACTTTACTTTCGACATAAAATAGCTACCTTTCGTTTTATATTTGAATTGTTGAACAGCACTGCCGCAATTTTAGACTTAACATTTTCTCACAATTTCGCAAACGTTCTTATTGTTACTATTTGCGACCACGAGGCCGCGCTTGAAGACGTGAAGGTACTTGTAGACAGAAAAACGGGCTTTCTCCCATACACTCGCTTGTCTCCCATTTGAAGTTGAATCATTAACCACGGTAAATCACAAGAATTTGAGCAAATATTTACGGTTGATTCTGGCTCAGTTAATGAAGTATTTGGTTTATTTATTATTATTTTTTAAAAATCATTTGACACGTTTCATGTATTTGTAAACAAAAGTCTAATTAACTTGCTATGCGCGACGTGAGGGCAAACAATATGATAGTTTTCTTTTCCTAATAAATTGCTTTCAAGTTAGAAAAGCGTTCAAATAAAGGCCAATTAATAACCGATACCAAAACAAGCCAACTAATTTGTTTTTGTAGCCTATTATTTTTTTCAACGTTTTTCGGGCAAATATGTGTCACATTGCTGATTACTGGAAACATTCGGATTTACTGATTTACTGTTTTTGAAAAAAGTTTTCATCGTCTGCATGCGTGACAAATGAAAGCAGGAGTCAGGTAGGTCCCTACATTTCGCAATATTCCCTGAATTGCTATCCATTCGTATACCGAATAAATTAAAATTAGCGTCAACAGTTCCATCCAAGCATTCAAGTATTGCATTTCTCGTGTCCATCACTGCCGGTTATGTTTAATTGGTCGAAGTTAATGCAACTGTTTGATCTAGGAAGTTACAGGCCTGTGTTATAGGATTACATTAGTGCTAATGAACATTAGTATCAGCGCTCATTCTTTTTTTTTTTTTTTTTTTTGCTCAAACATTTCAAATGAACTGCGTGCTCTGTGTTACGCAATGGACATATCACGTTTAGCTACGCTTACACAATATTAGACCTAACTATTATCAAAGAGCTAAATGATCAGTAGACTTAAAAAGTCTCCCGTTCCTCCCCTCTCTTCTGGAGTGCTCCAGCAGATCCCTGTCAGTTCTCTATTTGCATAATTATATGCTCTGGACTGAAGAGAAAACTAACCCTCAAATTTTATGGGTCACTGAACTGCGACAATTAGTTTTACCACGTAGCCAGTGCTAAGGTCTAGGAAGCTTTTTTCTCCTCGCTCTCTCAATCACGACAGTAAACAGGCCCTGTGGTCCATCGGAGATGTGTGGGTATGATATTTTAGCCGCGAATTGCGAACGGTTTTTTACAGGTTTTTTTTTACAGGTTACACAATTTATTGTGTTTCAGATTAGATCGTTCCCACCTTTAAATAATATAAATATGTGGTGTATAAATGTTCATGTGGATCAACTCCTACCCGCACATGAGCGACGGGCATGATTACGTATGTTATGGAATGTAATGGCCTCATCAGGAAAATAGGACTTCATGATAGGGTGATGACAGGAATCGCCTTTTCAGACCAACTAGCAGTTTATAACGGCAGCACACGACACACTTTCTTGACACGAAATAAGGTTTTACAGAAGTATGTATCAACTTCATGATGTCCTCTTTTGATGTCCTAACAGCAGAGTCCTGATTGTCTGTGCAATGTCGGATTAACGTTAAAAATAGTGAAACCGATATAGAACTCCACAGTAAATGCTCCATTTGGGGTGTGGAGTTAAATGGCGCAAAACATGAAAGGAACAAGAGCCCCAATGGAGAGCAAAATAAAACCAAATAAACAGAATACACATTTGGAACAAAAATCTGTCGGGTAAATATTTTGAAAATAGGGAAAGACCAGAGTATTCAAAGAACAATTGTTTCACACTGTCTTTTTGTCAAATAAGCCACTCATGTTGATGCAACAGTCGGTTTATACGGCATGCTTATAATTTGCCCTAAATCTGCTTTCACTATATATTTCAGATTTTTTTTTTCCCTGTGCATAGCATTATTTATGTTCTATTAATCAGAGCTATACAGATTAATTGACAGAAACATATACACCAGCAAGTACTTTTGCGGACTGTCCCTTTAGTGCAATGGAACACTTATTCATCCTCAAATTTCATGAGCGGAAACTGCATGATTGCACGGCCGTTTGAAAGGCCTCTGATAATAAGATGATCAGAGTTGAAGAGTTCACCTTAGTGGACAAATGTAGTTTTGGAATTTGATTCAAGTCATCACATGGTACATCTATACAAAGGGCAGTATTTAATCATTTAATACGAGAGATAAGTATACGGTATAGCATATAGATATTCTTACAGTGATAGTAAATGCGAAAAAAATCTTACTGTTTTGGTCTAAATTGGTCTTTGTTGCAAAGACCTGAAATATCTCGTGGGCAGTTGCCTATATCGAAGTTACTCTCTCACTTGTTCTCTCTCTCTCTCTCTCTCTCTCTCGTGATTACTTTACACTGCGCTTGTGCATGTGCACCACCAAAGTTTTGAACTTCTGTCTGTGTAGAACGTAGCCGAGTAGCCCATTAGTCGGTTAGCGTGGTGTGTTGTATATGAAGCCAGGGGTTTCAGTTCAAAAAGGTGGCTGTTTTTTGACCTGGCTAGGTCGCCATTGAAACTTATGGCATCCTTGCAAGTTTGGGATTTGTCGAGCCAGCTCACGCAAAGAAAGCCTATGTTGAACTTGGTTTGAAGTGCACCCTCAGGTGACTGAAATAAACTTAGAGTTGACTTTTTTTCATCGAAAGTGTCGCTGCTCTTACTTCTGTATGCTTTCATAACACCAAATTCTGACCATGTAGAATAGAAAATACTATTCCGGGAATAATGTACGTCAGAGCCAATAACCTTAAGTGAAAAAGCTCATTCGTGACTGGAGCAATACATAGCCAAAACTTGTCCTGAATAAGTGCGCTTGTTTTATGATCATTACTTTTTTGGGGTGAGTCCCGTGTTTTCGATCTCTACACGGGAAAATTGGCAATGTTAATTCGACTCCCGGGTAGTTTATCCACCCTGGGCAAAGTGAGCTCATTTAAGTTCTGTAAGAGTTGATGTAACACAGAACATTTTACGAAAGCTTTTATTTTCAGTTATTTGATTATTTTTTGAGCAATCTATTATTATTATTTATTTATTTTTATTTTTATTATTATTATTATTATTATTATTATTATTATTATGGGGGACAATTTTTCTCGTGAAAAATTGAGAAAACAAGCTGAGAGCAAAAAGTATATCAGCACCTGAAGGAGTGTGCTTTCTACCCAACGTTTAATCATTTCATTATTACTACAACCGCCTTAAATTTTGGGGGACAGAAACATTAAGTAAAAAACATAATCACTTTATTTATGACTGTGATAAAATTGCGCGGCGAAGTGAAATGGTATAGTTTTTGCACTTAAATTGATGCTCTCAAATTAAAGCTAACAGCCTGTTAATTACCCTCATATGTATGCTTCCATTTTAAATTCAGTGTGCTGAAGCACAGAGCCAAAGCAAAACAATACCATACAATAAAATAAAATAGTAATACGATTTGACTTATATTTGAACAACAAAACAGCAACAAAAACAACAACAATAATAATAATCTGTGTCACAATTATTTCATGATGGCAAGATGAAAGCAGATCGTGCAAAAGCCAAACAGTACACGAAATATCATTCCTAGAAACATGAAGGACCAAGAAATCCTCCCCAAAACGTATACCTAATAAAGCTGATTTATGTTCAATTTCCATCGCAAGCTAAGAAAAGAATATATAAATAATATTGTTATTTGATGAATAGCAAGCCAAATACGCGATTATAATTCCATCACTGAGTCTTGCAAAAGCAGAAGAATTGCAGAAATAATAATAATAATAATAATATGTCATAAATTCAATAAATTTTTGTATAACTTTGGTTGATTTCTTTTTTGTAAAAATATTATGGAAAAGGTTCTGTCCTTGTTTATGCATGAGAGCGTCTTTCTCTAATAGTCACTAGACATATGTGAATTTATTAATCTGCAATTTAACAAAAGATTCATTCCATTCCTCAAAGCGACTGACTCACTTTTATCATTTTTAGCTTCCAAATACTAAAACTACCCAGTAAGGTGCAACTTGTTATATTTATTTTTTCCCCCTTGTCTTTCCGTGTACCCGAAGCTAATGTAAAACTGTCGCTGGCCTTTATGGATTGCATGTCACGGTTAAAGACAAATAAATCTAAAGCAACCTATAGATATTATTGCGAAGCTATATTATCATGTCAGTAACATACATTTTTCATATTTCTTTCCTATGCCGGTCGGGCGGCCTACCATCCATACAGAAGCAGTTTTATGGCCTGCCTGCACGTCATTTGCGTTTCCCTAATTTTCTGACAAGCTAGCAAACCAGAGTAGCACCATGGACAGCGCTTCTTCATGACCTTTAACTTGCAATCAAATTAGCCAACGTCTGTTTAAATTGTGCGTGTGCGTGTGTGTGTGTGTGTGTGTGTGTGTGTGTGTGTGTGTGTGCGTGCGTGTGTGAGTGTGCGTGTATGTGTGTGTGCGTGCGTGCGTGCATGTGTGTGTGTTTGTGATAGAATATGATTCCATCTAACCTTTTTGTTATTTTTCCCTCATATTAATTGTCATTCAACGACGGACACGAGGGCGTTGAGTCGACCGAACTCCAGGATAATCAGTAGTGATGTACTTTCAAAAGTTTTTCATTTATAGCGAGCGATTAACGGGCAGAGGTTATTCACCGTTGGATAAATAAGCAACTCCTGAGAAACACAGCCCGTTCAGATGGACTGAGGATTTACTATATGCACCGTTTGCGACAGCTTTACAAATTTGAGACAGCCTTGCTAATTAAGGCCCCGAGAGATGAGCCTCTGGAGCCATCGTCCACATCAGAACGTTGCTAACCATTCTGACAGCAAGGTATTTAACAAGCCGGCAGGCGGGAAACGTCCTTACTTGCTCTTCATTTGCAAAAGCACCTCTCTGTGAGATATCATTGTTTGATAAGAAGCCAGCGTGCATTTCAAAATACGGACCTTTGGTTGCTTTCTTTTTTGGTTCATGTACCAAAGATGAACTCACTCATCGAGAGCGTACTGCTTCGCGACGTTCAAGAACAAAATTAACGTGGATAACGTTGTCAACTGAAAGACCATCCCAAATTGTATTGCCATATTTACGTAAAATGTTTGTTTAAAACGAACGGCAAGCATGTTTTATATGCAGCAATAACAAGGTCTCCCGCTTTCTCTCTTAATTCAGCGTGCGTAGATCTTAAAATACTAAAAACTGACTTCTACAAAATAAGGAGTTTAATAGTTTCTCTATCGGACACTAACTAACAAACAAGCAATACCTTCTAATGCGCTTCGGGTGTTTTACGCGCTTACAGTCTGATATCAGAGATTTAAACAACGCGACTATATCCCTTCGGTTGTTTGAAGGCCAAAACATCTTGCATTACTTTCAATGCCATTTGTGTTATATCCCTCCCTTTGTAATACCAAAATGTATTTTTGAAGCACTAAAGAAGGGACCTATACTCAAAATATGTAACACGCAAAAAGCAACAATCTAAATAGCGAAAACGTGTTGTATATTAATTCGTCCTTTGGAGAGAGCATAAAATTCAGAAGCCCAGCTGAACCCTGGTTCTTGATCCCGGAGTTTTATAGTTTGGTCACTACGGTGAGAACATGGATACAAGTATTAAGGGCAATTTCAAAAAATCCTCTAACTTTCCAGTTGGCTTAATATTTATGGTTTTCATTATCACAGCAAAAATGATCCTGTGAAAAACAATCGTTCCATCTTCTAGATGACTAGTCTGAAATTAAAATAGCACTCTTATTTCGGTTATCTTGTTATACCCAAAATCCTGGTATTTTAGCTGTTTAAGAAAAAGAAGCACTGCCCAAGTCAATTCCATCCCCCATAAAAGCCGAATAACCTTTTATATTTAGTTGTTCATTCTTTCAGAAATAATTTCCGAGTGCCAAAATATGCTATTTGCCATGTTTATACCGATGATAATGAATAATACGTCGCAAATTTGCATGATAGGTAGCAGAATGTTTGTTTAATAGAAGTTTTTATTATTATCATAATTTTTATTTGCCAATATAATTACTGAATGCACACACATTTACTTCGACTTTAACGAGCAACATGAAATAACTTTTCCCCAATTTAAGCTTCCTTAGAACATTATACTGTTTGTCAAATTACTCCTTAAAAATAATAAAACCACCCATTTAAAAAAAAAAAAAAAAATTTTTTTGAATTCCGAATTGACGTTGTCAGGTGTGTAACAAATGGCGGAGATGAAAAAAAAAAGTTATGTCAACAGAAGGACCGAGCAGTTAGGGCGCCATCTAGCAAACCAAGGTTGCAATAAACGGCGCATGGCTGCCTGCCCTGAATGAGCGAACAAAGACAAGCTGACGGATTAGTACAATGGGTTCAGCATCTCTAACCACTGTACCGTTCACCACACTCTAACCAACGTAAAAAAAAATAAAAAAAAATGTAGAAAAATATAGGGTGGCTGGGTTTTCCGCTGAAAAATACCGAAACAAAGCCACTCCCAGCCCATTTCTTGTTTTGGGCGATGGAAGGTTTAAAATGGTTGGCCCAAGAGAAGCTTTGAACAACACCACTACTTGTCAGTGTACAAGTGAAATTTGAGCCACAGGCAAAGTTACACAAATATATTGCGCGGCGGGTTAAGTACAGAACATCCATTAACACAACTACAACAACTACTACTCCTGCTGCTGTTGCTACTACTACTATTACTACTACTAAATAATAATAATAATAATAATAATAATAATTATTATTATTATTATTATATTATACTAAGGCGTATTGTGCGTTTCAATTTTTCCGTTGATGTCAGTACACTGTTATAAATGGACTGAATTGAACAGTTAAATTAAGGCATTGTCTCCTTGTTATTTTAGATGTAAGTAGTCCTGCGCGCATTTAACTGTGGTTTACAGCGAACATACACGCAACGTCTATAATAAACTGACAGTAAAATTACAGTCAAAATAACTGGCAAAAAAAAAGGTGCCAGTTTATTACAGTACGCGCAAATGACACGTGAAAATACTTCTCACACAAAGTAGGCTACTGCCGAGTGTAGTAGGTGTTGAGCACTGATCACTTTATTGTGAACTTTACTGTGAACTACTACTACTACTACTACTACTTCTCCTTTTATTATTATCATTATTTTTATTTATTTATTTATTTATTTTAAATTATTGCTATTATTACTATTATTATGTTCTTGTGATTATTATTCACCACTCCATAAACCAGTAGATGAAATAAATGCCACCGCATGTGTGTACACAAGGACACGCACTTAAGTGCAAGAGAGTATTGTGCAAGCAGCCTTCACAGGCACTTTTCACTGTGTTCTGCCACTTGCCTTCTTTTGCATACACACCTGTTGGCACTGCAGTCTTGTGGGTGGAGAGGTCTTAGCCTATTTTGATAACAGTTTGCAGGGTAGTGCCATGTACAAGTCACATAACTGAAATTTAAAAACCAATAAAAATGCAGATTTTCAACTGGGTGCAATGAATTCACGCAAATATTGCTTCACTTATCTTTGCTTCACTTCAAGCATAGAGTGGAGATTTTCAACATTTTCTGAATCCAAAGCCCCCTCCATTTGTCCAAATGAGCACTTATTAAAGAAAGGCCCTTTGCTTGGACATATTTTCCTAAATTTACTGACAAAGCATAAAATGCCAGGCGAGGGAACCTCCCACAGTGCCTTTACGGACCCCCAGCAGTCTACCTACCGCCTGTATAAAAACTAGGACATAGAGGACATAGAGGATCCACTTTTCCCCAGTCAAAGGTTATTGGTATGAAACTGATACTTTAACAAAGTAATTTTAATACTATTTCTGCAACTATTGTTGCTACTTTTATTAATACTTCTACTGCTGCTGCTGCTGCTACTACTACTAGTACAGCACTAGTAGTAGTAGTAGTAGTAGTACTAACAAGAGCCATCAAGAGATATCATATCCCCCTGGCCGCAAAAGGCTTTACTACAACATATGTTTGATGTGTTAGCCAAGTTTTATGATAAAAATTTGAACGGTTTTGTATAATGCTCTGAATTAAAAAATGTTTACAACTGAACTGATGGACAGACAGACAGACAGACAGAGTGATAGCCATATCCCCTTTCATTGTATGTCAGGATAATAATAATAATAATAATAATAATTATTATTATAACAACAACTCTTATTAGAGTTAACTCTTATGGGGGGTAAAGATGTGATGGGGCTTCTGTAGCAGAATAAGGGCCTGTGTGGGGAGACTCCTTTCCTGTTCTCACCCATAAATGCACAGGCTTTCAAAGATGGCTCCCCCTTTCAAATGCTCTCCTGCCCCCCTCTACCCTGCAATGAATAGATGGTTGACCTTCTGAGGTCTCTGTCCACTATCTCTCTGGCTTCACCACGATAAGTTGCTCTCCCCCTCACTCCCTGGCTCCAGCTCAAATTCCATCTATGATGGCCTGTTGCATTGATATCATCAGTGAGTGCAAATTATTCCAGATTTAGGAGCGGAGAAAGAGAAAGCCAGACTAACTCCTGATGTAACTGTTTGAGGTGCTGGCATGTGGCTTTCTGAGCTGACCCATTCCAAAATGGTTAAAACTTGTATCATTATCCAACTCCCACATATTTCTATGCATGTCTGCCTGACAGAGAAAAACTGTCTGAAAACAAAACTGAATTGAAGTCTTTCAGATTAGAGGGCATATTTGTTCCTGCTTAGCCTGTTGATCAATGGCTATTCCAACAACACCGTCAGCATTTTACTAGTAATCCAGAACCCCAGGCCTTATCTCCCATTTTTTTAAACTAACCCCAAGAAGTAATGCTTCCACATTAGGCTCATTTTAACAGTAATAGCTGAATAGTATTGGAGAACTGGCCCACAAAATAGGAGCCACCTCGATAACAATAGCAATAGTGCATAAGTGACATTTTTTTTTCATGTGAATGCCATTTAGTCTTGTCCTCCACATTGTTTTTGGTACCGTGTTCATAGAGTAAAAGGTCCTGCTGATTTTCTTTCTTATTGCCATGCCTTCAGAATGGTCCTAATAAATCCATGAGGCTTTCTAATTTGTGAACGTAGCATTCATAGCATAACTACACAATAATACATATTTTAAAGTGAGCAAATAAATAAGTTAATAAATAAATGTGCCTGCAAGGCATGGTTTATTTTTGAAAAGCTGTTTTTGTCTTTTTTTGTGAAGTTCCGGCAAGTTGCATTGCTGCAGCTGTGTTTATTTTAGACGACTGCAGACATTCTACGCAAGAAATCTCTTTCAATATAGGCGACTCCATCAGCTTTGAGGAATAAATGATAGGGTCGTTATCATCAAGTCAGTGGCAGTAAGTAAAACCATAACAGTGTTTTGTAGATGAACTTAAGCGAAAACAGGAATGGTAAAATCTGCAATGTCTTCTTGAGTCTGAGAAATGCTGTTCGTACAAAGCCCTTCAGTCATTAATTATGACGAAAAATAGCGCCCACGCTGTGATATCACGTAAATAAAAACCAAATTAGACCATTATTAATCACGAAATTCCATTAAGCACGCGCGCCTGGCTGCTATTCCATCATTGCAAATTGGTCTATTAGTAATATTCCAGATACCCCGCCTAGTGAATTCTATATATATATATATATATAGTACAATTCTGACATTTTCGAAGTCACCCCATCGGCAGTGTAATTCGAGGATTCACATACAAATAAATAAATAAATAAACAACAATTGAATGGTCTCTGCTTTCCTGCTTTCGCATACCTGTTGCAAAATAGGTTATTAAGACTAACGCAATTCATTCAACCTTTTTCGGAATAAAAGAAAATAAAAAATAATAAAATCAAAGACTTTTTAAACTTGACATAATTTAATGGTGATGTGGCCGACTTCACCATTTGCGGGATAGTGGCTACTTTGACTTATAGCTCTGTGAGTCAATCCATTGAATAGCCAAGGGACACGTCAAACTGCCTCGTACATTAACTTGTTCTCTGTCCAAACATGTCACAATTACTCCATGCAAAACACTTCCTGCATCAGCAGTTTTTTTTTCTCTCTCAGAGACGTTTGCCAAGTTTTTCAGGAGTTAGCCTACCGAAAACCCCTACCCTGTCTGTTCGGCCAAATGATCCAGCGGCAGAAATAAGTCCAAAAAAGGTGGCATAAGAACTCGTACAGAAACAGTCATTTTCCCCTTGCGTCACACTTTCTCGACTTTTCTCCACAATCTCCTGCCTTGGTTGTGTTGACATATTTCGCTAGCACGTGCAAGTTTCAGACACTTAGAAGAGTTCCATGGGTCGTGAATGACATGTGTTGATTAATTTGTTGTCAAGTCTTAAGTCTAACCAAATAAATTTTACAAGAACTCGTCTTTATCCTTCTCGCACTGACTTACCCCCTCCTCTCACCACATCTCTCTCTCTCTCTCTCTCTCTCTCTCTCTCTCTCTCTCTCTCTCTCAAATGGTTATACAGCCAGAAACATATTGGAACAAATATTTAAACAAGTCTTACTTTTGCGTGGAACCCACAGAAGACGTTTAAAACTTGGTCGTCGCTCAAACTTCTTTCCCCACTTTTTTCGGTTAATGAGACGAGAAAGTTTTGGTCTCCTCAGTTTGATTATTTTTGTCTGTGTATAGTGCAACACCCAAAATCTGAGAGAGTATACAACTGCAGCGCAGATTGAGACATATTGAGATCCCTTTAAAGGGATCATTTCGTGTGGGAGGTTGGACACAAAGTTTGGACTCGTGACTAGAATTCCAGAGAGACCTGCATATTTTAAAACAACAAAGCGGGATGGCAACGGGGTTTTGAAAAGCAAGGGGGTGGTGTGTGTGTATGTGTGTGTGTGGGGGGGGGGGATCCACTGAAAGGGAAAACTGATAGCTGTCGCTATTTAAGGCCCAGCAATGGTATTTTCACTAGAACTACCGACATAATAATAATAATAATAATAATAATAATAATAATAATACACGTTTTATTTACAGTTGCGCTATAGCAATTTTGTCACGCCTGCCCCAAAGTGTGACAAGTGCGTTGCGTTTCCACGAGAGTGTGAGAAGTGACAATTCCATCCCACGAAGACAAGCCTACAGATCCACACTGTTCAAGCTCTATTACATATTAGTTGGAAAGGACAGACATCTATGAGGTGCTGTTTAAACTACATGAGTACTTGGTTCTAAGGCTATACAGCGCATCTGCAGTTCGACAAGACGATCACACAAAATTAAGAACTTGTCATAAGTCCACCCCTTCCTCCCTCTCTACTTCCATATCAATCAGAAACGAACAGCAGACGGACATTCAGACCAATAAGCACATGTAACGAGTGAACAACGAAATAGACTATTCGCTCAACTCCCGCCTGCTCCCTAATCCCGGTCAATGGCCTCGACTATCTTCCTACGTGGATTTGCCCACGCTTGTTTCTGTGCGTAAACATAGTTTAGCAATGTCGTCAAATAAGGACGCCAAAGGACTCTATTTTTGTTGTATATCTACGTATAAGAAAGAGCGTAACTATATGTCAGTGCCGGGATGATACCATGTTGGGAAAAGAAGAGGACGACTAAATAAATACTTTGTTTTTGTCTGTAAGCAAATGCATGTGTGTAATCATACATGCAATTCCGAGATGAAATGGCACAACTTTCCCGTGAAAAGAAATTAAATGCAAGAGGAACAGACAAAAGGACGGGGGTGGGGTGGGGTGGAGGGTGTTGGGTTGGGGGTATGGTGTTTAACTGGATATCTGTGTTAGCTGCCAGCGTAACTCTATGGACAAGGAATGCTAATGAGGACATGGGGTCCTATAAGCATCTCTCTCTCTCTCTCTCTCTCTCTCTCTCTCTCAAGTTGGACGTCTGATTATTGCTAGAAACCAGTTCAGTAGAAGACAGATTTATACCCGACTGCACTTACTTTTTAACTTCGTGGAACAAGCATGCATGCAGGCTAATTTAGGTAGTTTGAAATGTGCACTCGCGCGCGTGAGTGTTTTCAATGAAATGAACTCATCCAATGAAATAGGCCTACATATTGATCACTGGCGTAATTTATGCTCAAGTATCCTTCTGGTCGTCCATTCTGCAAGAGACGGTACTATTTGAATGACACAACGTCCCTTTGACATCATGAACAGGTGGACAACCCTTAAAAGAATTTGGTTTCAAAACATCTCATAAAAACTTATTACAATAAAAAAGAGATTCTAGGAAGATCAAGTAAAATCGCAAGGGAATAAACAAGTGAAAATAGCCGCGTAGTCAGTCGCAAGTGGTTCGATTAATAAAAACATCACAGACTATAAATGTGTAGTAAAAACGCCCCAGAGGGCAGCCTCGGTCGGCCTTCAGTAGATTCAACCCTACGAAGGTTACGAAGAAGGAAAGTGAAACGGAAAAGAATAAGAAATAGAACCAGCAGAAGAAGTAGAAGAAGATATCAACAACAACTACAACAACACAACGACAATAACAAAAAAAGAACAACAGCAACAAGAGCAGCAGCGAAAATAATAAGACGACAGCAAGAAGAACAACAAGAAAAAGATCGCGTCACTGATTTGCTTTAACGATATGCAGTTTTTAAAAAAAGGTTAGGAGAAAAAAATCAAGAAATCCCCATAGCATGAATACCAGCAGCCATGAAATCAAGTGCAGTAAAGTGCATTCCAGGACAGCCTCTTGGATTCAACGTTAACTTACATCAAAACTTCACCCACAGCATTCGTAATATTCTCTCTCAATGTTAAATTACCGTATATGTCAAAAGTCAAATATTCATGTGGAAAGGTGTGGAAAATTATCCTGATTTTGTCAATGGTGTCCAACAAGGAGCTTCCACATGACACTTTATTTTTTACTAATTTTGTTTATTTTCATTCTTGATCAAAAACCACAAAATAATTGGAATATTTTATGTTTTTGTTGTTGTTGCTGTTGCTGTTGTTAAGCACCTACAATCCAAGATATTCTTTTCTTCAAAATGTACTTACTTTATAACTAATTTTCATTTCTTATAATTACTTTTTATTTTTATTTTCTTTGTCAACGCCAATTGAATATGCAGGCAGTCAGGTTTCCATATTTTGGAAAACTTCATAATAAGGTTATTTCTGAAAGAGAAAAATAGCATCCCAGTGCAAGGTCTTGGTTCATCAGCAAAGATTGTTTCAAACCATCTCAACAAGGTTCCATGACCCCGTGCATCAGTACCTTCCTACATTATTTTTCAGCAGCCTATATCAATTGTGAAGTGCCAAACACCATAAAAGGGCAATTCCCCCCCCCTCTCAATTAATACTACTACTACTGCTACTACTACGCTTTAACAAATACCAATGCACTTACTGTAAAAAAAAAAGTGCTCATGAAAGAAGTTGGAAGGACAAAGAGGGCTAATGTGTTGTTGTCTGCATTTACAGATATTAACTACTCAGCTTTAAAAAGCCAGTTGTGAATTCAGTCCACATGGAGATTGTGGCCAAAATCAGTATTGCACAGTCACACCCGTTATTTATTTATTTAATTAAAAAACTCATTTATCTTTATTTAATTTCATTAATGTTGTTATGGGGATGGTGAGAGTTACTTTTCAATCCCTCTTCTACACCATTCCGATTTTTTCCCTTAAAAATTTCAACACAAGCAATATCGTGATCGCATCATGCCAGCAGGACATAATAAAAGAATGATACGAGACAGTGAAACATTAAAATACAAACCAAATGTATTAATTACTATATATTATGAAAAGTGCTTTCCATTCATTTTGTTTTAAATTGAATGAATCCCATACATGGTAGGCTATACCAATACAGTATTACGCTCTCTCTTTCGCTCTCTGGAACGCTCATTTCCTGCTGAGTTGCTTGTTGATAGCATCAATTGGGCAAAAGGGAAAAAAAAAAAAAAAACAATACATATCATCAGGTCATATCATCAGAGCCAGAATAATTTCTTTTGGATTTATTTCCGTGTCCTCTGAAATAGTCTCATGTCACTTTTATTTTCAAGAGAACAGTCTTGACAATGTATATCGCAATTATTATAAGAAGCCAAAGATTATAGAAAAAAATTATTAGTATAGAATCACATGGTTTTGAACCAAAATAAACAAACAAAGAAAAAGATTACATAACACAGGACATTTCTTATATTTTGGAAATGTTATTTTCTCACTATGTCTTGATTTTAATGCACATATGATTTACCTTTATTTATTTTGTACAAAAATGAAAATAAAGACTAATAATGTACAAAATGATGATCAGCGTTCTTACAGAGAAAAGAAGCTTACAGAGAAATTCCTCCTTTTCTGTACACTGGGTATTCCGCCACCACAAAAACTGGGGAAAAGGTAAAGGGTCTCGTGATGGTCCAGTCTCCCAAGATTAAAAGATGTCCGTCCGTTTAAGTTATTTGGAATCCAGTTCACTCTTGGGGTGCCGTAATTTGGTCCTGACTCTTTTCATGACTTTTTTCACGGATTTTCGTATAACAACACTCACTTCGCTCATTGAATGGGCATGTAAGGCCAATTGAAGCTGCTGCCGGACAACAAC
Source organism: Gymnothorax javanicus (assembly GCA_029692085.1). NCBI lineage: Eukaryota > Metazoa > Chordata > Actinopteri > Anguilliformes > Muraenidae > Gymnothorax > Gymnothorax javanicus. The sequence continues at coordinate 138,891,958 of CM056194.1, forward strand.
ATATCCCGGATGAGCGTTTCAATTGGAGTTTTACCTACCAAGCGGACGAAAAATAGCTGCTCAATCACAGATGAAGAGACGGTACGAAGGGATGGCAATCGCAACAAAAGCTTGCCAAAGCGACTGGGTTGATTCGGGTACTGGCTTCTAACGTATTCCTCGAGAGCGCACTGAGACTTCTCCTGTAGACTTTCGATGTGGGCCACATCCGACAGGCCACAAGCGTCTGAGCAATCAAAACAAAACACAGAAAGACACAGGTTATCCCATTCATGCTAATATCACTATTCTGGTTCATGTATGACAAGCATATTCGTTCGATCTATATAGGGCGCCGTTAGCCGTTTGTTTTCATTTATTTATTTATTTATTTATTTTACAGAAGCTCAAATTTGACAGACAAGAATCGCAAAAATCGAAAATTAAATGTGATTGAATTAGATGCAGTAGAGATGTGGCATTGATGTTTGCCGCATTCAGACCTACAATGGATTTGATGGAATCGGGCAAAGCTACACTGTCTTGAATTCCGCTAAAGCGCAACAATAACCGACGGATTCGTCATGTTCATACATTTCTCACCTGTCTCCCACCCCTCTCCCTGTATCTTCCTCTTACAACACCCCCCCCACCACACACACACACACACACACACACACACTGGTTATGTCGCCAGTTTTACGACCAATTTTGCCTCTTCGCAGTCATAAATAGGCTATGACTTGCTTCAACAAATGAAGTTGGCCTACTTCAAAAACCCATGGCAATGGCAAATATCTCAACAAAAGCGGCCGTGGTATGCACATTATTGCCAAAGCATTCTTTGATCATTATTAAATATTGCATACTGGATATTTATAGACTATGCAAATGGTCAGAAAGGAAATCCAAGAAATTATACCGCTTTGATCCGACACAATGACCATAAATAAGTGTTAGCCGTGAAACTAGGATTTCATCGTGTTAAACAATTCCAGAAAATTGGAAAAGAACTCTCTTTTGTAAAGTTCTATCAACGTTCTATGGGCAACCACCCGAGGTAATTCAGCCTCAGAATTGCATTTGGAGATTTTGTCAAAGTTATAACATTGCCACTATGTGACAGTTCTGTGTTGGCTGGAACAGACCAACTAACCATTTGATAACTGCATCTATTTTCTAATTTCACCGTCTAATTTTGCTTTGAATTTCACTTGCTTATTTTATAGAGGCAATTCAGCTGCAAGAATAATATTGAGTACACGATCATGTTAAAGAGATTTATTAACTGTGCGCACGCGCTGGCGCGTGTATGCATAATGACTAATCCAGTATAATTATCCCTGCAACTTAATTACTAATATAAATGTGTAGGCCTACAGTTCTCAGATTGGGACTTGAAGCCTAGACCCGCCGCAGTCACACTATGTCCCTTCAAGTAAGAGTAGAATAGAATACCTGCAAACCTCATTCACGGAATCATTCGGATATTAGCTGAAGATACATTTAATGCAGTGGACATGGCCAAGGACAAAAATACGAGGGCATTAGTTTATTCTGCAGAAATATGCCAAAGTATCGATTGTTTTATTTCAGATATTAAACACAGAGATAAAATAGAAGAAAACATAACCAAAAAAAAAAAAAAAAAAGAAAAAAAACGACGAAGTTTATATGAATACAGGTAAGCTTCGGTATGCATAGCTTCAAATTTAAATGTTCATTTCGGGCGAAACATCCTATAGCCTACGTTTCCGTGAAAAAAAGCGTAGGCCTACAGCTTGTGAATTAAGCTAGCAATTTAGCTTCGTCCATTTCAGTGTATGATCAATTAGTCTATTATTTAAAGGAAAACAAGTGGGCGTATCAAACATATTAATAATATCGACAACAGGAATGTTCCGTAGATAAAACAAATTAGTTTTATGTCATAAAATTCGGACGGTTGCCCCGATTTTGAACTCACGTGTGTGCCTTCTTTAATTAATTGCTGCTATTTACTTCCTGCTTGAATGTTGTCTTGGTGAATATGAAAAAGACCAATCTCAACAAAAGAGATAAATGCTGCATCCATCTTGAGCGAGAGTAATTTCTGTTGGGTGAAGCCATAATGGAATAGAATTCCATAAGCTAATGCCAAACGCAATGCATTAATATGAATCTTGCGCAGTACCAGATCTGAACGGTGCATAAGATCCATATGATTCTAACAGTGAGGCCTGAGTCGTATTAAATTGTGTTCCCTAAGGTATGTAATTTATAAGGAAATCTACACGCAGAACAAACACAGACACTGCATAATTAATCCTAAAATCATCGTGTATAAGGAGTAAACATATAAAATGGAATGTGCAAAATATGTCAAAGAATATAAAGTGGAAACTGTAGCCGAATCGAGCGAAAATAAAATGCATATTTTGTCTGCAATAAATAAACGAATAAATAAATAAGTGCATGATGATTGCTCGCATTAACTGGTTAGCAGGTATTCGCCTCAAAAAAAAAAAAAATGTTCAGCAGGGCCTATTCGCACAACTCATGATGCCTAGATGTCATATTGACAGTAGCCTCATCCCTCGCAGCAACCTGTCGGCTCCCAGTTATTACCGTGGCAAACATTCTTTGGTTTTAAAGGTCTTAAAGACCGTGTTCACTCAAATTTCGACAGAACTTAAATCCATTTTCCCCAAGTCTATTTATCCAAGCAGCAATCATATCAATGAGCTTTCACGGCAAGCCAAATCAACAATTTGCTTGGTTGAGGCCTATCGGAGGCTTTACCAGTGGGTGCAATGTCTGCCGTGTATCTCAGTCGTGGAGTTTGACTATTGACATTGTTTTTTATTATTATTTTTATTTAACAAAAAAAAACATTTTTGTATTATTATCATCGTTTGAAGAAGATAACAATACATGAGTGAATGTCGATGCACAGTAACACTAATTCTTCATCCTGACCGCTCAATGTCACATACTCATACTTGTGATCAAATGCCTTTTCAAACTGAGTCATGAACTTTTCGTGCTTTAGACGGTGGGAGACGCACCATTAAACGAAGTGCCAACCATGACCCAAAACTGTGAGTTAAATGACCCACATTGAGTGAATTTGCTGTTTTTTTTTAAATCCCAACCCTATAAAAATGTGCTGATGGAAATTTTGAAGACCTTACTTCGCTGCATACACTTTGCAGCCGTGCCCAGTATTGACTCCCTGCAAACGCAGAACTTCATATATGTACCATTTAATATGGGGGAATTGATGTTCTGCTTGTTATCTGTCTTCTTGGACAAGACCACTTGAATTGGCGTCTTCTACTGCAACTCACCTGATGTGAAAAGAACTATCGCTTTGATGCAGCTGTACTCTGCAGAATCGACGTGGAGGGCTTTCAGTTTCTCGACCTGCTCCTGAAAGATACGAATGTGATCCATGAAAGCCACGACCCGGTCCGCGGACATTGGAGAGGCGTGAAGGCCAGCCGCGGCCAACAGGGGGGCCACGTGCAACGGCATTGAGCACTGAGCGGCATTCAGTACGAACAGCTCGCTCCATGTCAACCGGAGGAGAGACACTTGGTCCGTGATTTGAAGATCGGGGAAGAAAGGGATGTTCCTGGCCCATTCCACGGCACTGAAGAGCAAGCGAGCAGCCAGTTCACATATGTTTTCGATGCCCATTATATTATTGGGCTGCATGCACTGACTGCCGTATCGAGAGGTCGGGTATGGCTCGGCCCTGAGCAGCAACGATATGTATCCGGAGAGATAGCAGTGGCCGTTCAGAGGATCCCCGTTCGTCAGCGCATATTGGCCTGGGTTAGGTTGTGTTGGAGGCATTCTTCCTCGCTGAACCGCTGACAAAAAGAAAGAGAAGAAGAGGAAATGCGCATCCTGAGCTCATACACGTTAAAACAGCATTACATTTTAGGCCTACTTTATTGCGTAAAAAGCACCACGGCTGTTTCTTTCGCAAAATCAACATGAATGAATGATTAATAAATAAATGAATGAATGTATAAATGAATGAATACGAATCGTCACAACTGTCACACATTAGAACATTTTGATTGTCTTGGACTTCAGTCTTAGTAAAGCACATGCTTTTTTCCACCTTTCCTTGTTTATGCTATATTACAAGTGTGTGTGTGCGCGCGCACACACACACACACACACACACACACACACACAGGAACAGACTGCTACAGAACTGTGGCTATCAATTCGTTTATCCTGAAGTTCTCCAACAAACCCACGTCACATTGGCATTCATGTAAAAATAAAGCGCAGTCTGTCATGTTCTCATGTACACACACACGCACACCATTTAAACAATTTTGTGAAAACAGGGTCGATAGGCTGTCATATCAGGTGTATTATGATGAAGTGCAATCCTGGTTATTAGCTTCAATCATTTAAGGAACATAATCGTCCAATTTTAATTATAAATAGTGACTCAGATATGCATGAGTTGAACGTGTTGACGCATTTCTGACTTATTTTATGCGCTATATATTTTGTAAAATAAGAAATATGCTACGCTTGCAAGCTATACATGAGCGATAAGAGAGACTCGAGAGTAGGAGAGCAGATTGAACAGTCATACGCTGCTAAGTTGCAGTAGGCCTACAAATTAATACGAAATACACATATTTGTATGTCGCTTCAGTGTACTTCTCATTCAAATAAATGAAATGTTTTCTGCGAACATATAGTACAGGAAGACATACAGCAGTATTTTAAATTCCGTATCGTACATTTAGGCAACGTGGATACATACACAACTATACTCATGGTTTTAGTTCATTTTAAGACACACGAAACAGGATCTGTTCAAAACGAGACAGATCCTGTTTTTGCAACGTGAATAGTGAGCAATTAATTCGTAGGCAGACCGCATGCATGCTCACCCAACATCCACACAAACAAAATCTTATGCACAACAACCCCGCTTTCAATAATTAAATGGCAAGGTTTGTCTTCAAGCGATATTTATATAAAGTTATCTAAAGATATACATTTTATATTCACCTTCCCGCCGCATGCCCACTTTTAGACACTTCTTTAGACGACAATATTGGCATTGATTGCGATGGTGTTGGTCGATTGGACAGTTTCTGTTGGCACGACACGAATATGTTAAGTTCCTCCGGACACTCCTCTTGAAGAAACTTTTGCATCCCTCGCAGGTGAACTGACCGTAGTGTTTCCCGCTAGATTTGTCTCCGCAGACCACACATTCGATGTGTTGACCCTGCCCGGAATTTTGGCTATGTCCCTTATCGCCCGCTGTACCGGGTGTTGATGGGGGTCCCGGTTGACTGGGGGTCTGCGGAGTGTGTGGTGCAGCCGAAGCCGCCTGCTGTTGATCTCTAGCCGGCTGTATTGCTGGGTTAGGGCCGCTGAGAGTTCCTCCGGCCACGTCTTCCTGCGGATCTCGCCACACGCTAACTACCATTGCCATATCTCGAGCCCAAAAAGTGCAAAAAAATCAAGCTGATTGCTGTTTTAATAACGCGAAAAAGAGGTCTCAGATATAGGCTACGGTCGTGCAAAGTCAAATCCAAGCAGGGAATAGCGTAGGACGAAGTAGTAGCAGGCGATAGCCAATACATTCAAAACACAAGGAAAGAGGCACCCGATCAGGATACGCGTGTATCGGGAGGCCAGTTCCAATGCAAATCGCAGTCAGCCATCCAGGAAACCAAAATTCGGATAAATAAAAAATAAATAGGAGTCCAATTACTAAAAATGGTTAAAATAACAATGTACGAGCCATTTGCGATGAAAAGATGAGTAAAAAATTATACCGAAAAATAATTCGCGGTCCAAAGTATGGCGAAATAAATCCCCAGTACTTCCTTGCTCCTTAGTCCCGTCTCCGCTGGCAGAAGAGCGATAACACAGAAGAGCGGAATTTCATATTTGTAAAGCTATTTTGAATAAAACTGAGCGGAACCAACAAAAATGACGTACCCCAGTAGTCTCCCCTCTCCACCAGCAACGGAGCGCAAGAAAGACAAAAACCCACGCTCAGTGCAAGGGGGGAGACGAAAAATGAATGCGTTTTAACGAGAGGACAAGCACAGCAATGCTTCCGAAACGAGAATCTGCGCGAATGTCTGTATACAGTGAACTTTGACACTACTATTGAAACTGACACGTTTCTATGGAGATCGCTGCGCCTTATATGGTGCTCGTGTCAAGGAGCCAAGAGAAGGGCTGCTGGCAACTGATAATCAAAGGCGACTGACTGGTCAGAGCCCTGTATTGGAGGGAGAAAATGGGAGGCTAAGGTTAGCCAAGCCCTCTTTCCCTCTATTGGTTAGAGTCCTTAGTCTTCGCCACCTACGACAAGGATTGGGGGGGGGCTTGGGGGTGGGGGTGTCCTGACAAGCACAATTTACACAGAGCTCGCCGTACGCTGCTAGTTACTTTGAAACCTGATTAGTATGGGTCGTCTATTGTCACAAAAGGCGCAGAAAGACCTTGGATGGAATGGCAGAAACAGAACGGGTAAAAGAAACGCTCGGTGTAAGTGAAATTTGCGGACACGAGTGGCGAAAAGGCTTGAGGTGAATCCTCCGAAGTTTCAGACGGTCTGTACTATGCTGTTGCTTTTAACCGCGAATGAATGCTACTGATACGTACACTTTTCCCTGTGAGTGTATATAATAAAATGCATGTGAATATAATCCTTATTTATGTTTTTATTTATCCATGTTCTTTAGCATGAATGTCTGTTTTGAGAAAGCGAGCGTCAGAAGAAGGATGTTTGCTAAAATTATAGGGAAAAGAACTGAAGTCTACTAAATGCAGACTATGTGTCGGCTACGGAGAAAAACAGACTTACCTCGCTAGACATGAAAAATATACGGATCGGACTGCCATCTAGCGTACAATATACATTCAATGTGCCAGAGCAGCTATAAATCATTTAGATTAAGTGTTACGATGTATAAAAAACCTCTCATTATTCAATGCTTCAAGGAATTTACCTGGGTTTACAGGTAACAGGCATCAAATCATATTATGCATTCTGCATAAAAAGGTGCATTTGCCTACTTTAAAAGTGAAGGTAACCTGAACGTAACGATGTAATAGTTGCTGTCAAATTAAGCAATGGACTATTCCTTTAATGTTATTATTATTATTATTATTATTATTATTACATGTATATCTCTTGATATGTCAAATAGCTGTGTTGAGATTTGAGATGTGTTGGGGGGGACTTTCCAAATAGCCCATCCATGTCACTTCCACAGGTTTTCTAAATAAATAAATCAATGAATTAATAAATAAACAATTCTAAAAACGTGGTCATGGCTTCGGTGTGGTGTCAGGGTAAAGCGAATTTATAATTTATTAATCTTATAAGATTAATTCCAACAATTCGAAACCTCTGTTAGTGAATCGTCAAGATTGTATTCTTTTAATTCTGGCAAGTGGGAAGGCAAGATTTTGTGTGTGTGTTGGGTAGGGGAGTGGGGGTTGGCTGCAAGGGTGGCGAATGAGCGCAAAGAGGAGACCAACACAAAAAATGCGAGGGAAAGGCCACTGGAACGTTAAATGCAACAGTTCCTGGGGGTCGGCAATATGCTCCAGGAAACACCGCAACACAATTTCTGCTGGCAAGTACGCAAACTCTTAAATTATTAACAAATATGTTCGCATATTCATGACAACAGAGAGCTTACGCAAAGCAAAAACACTGACCAAATATATAAAGTAAACATTCATCCTAAGAATAAATTAATATTATTATTATTATTATTATTATTATTATTATTATTTTTGTTGTTGTTGCTGTTGTCGTCGTTGTTGTCCTTTTGTGGCAGCCATAGAATATTATCTTCCGTGTTGCAGGCTTCTCCTCAAATTGCTATATGGTGATATTGAATGCCTCCTTGCAAGTCGGTTAAGCGGGGCACTATTTGGGAAACTCTTTCTATGGTTCATAAATAACTTCTCTTGCTACATATAATAGCATTGTAAGTAGGTTTTGCATTGCTAAGCGTACAAGCTATATTTCACTGTGGTTAAATGGAGATATGTCGTGCATAGCCTGCGTGTGTTATGTGCATAGCCGACATATCTCAAACCGCGAAAGCATCTTATAATACCAAAAAGGCATTAACAGGCCTTCCGTGAGACGGCTATTTTCTTGCAGGCTTCTGGACGAACGGCAAAGGCCATGAAAAGGCCATGCTTGGATGTCTTTTACTCAGAACATTGAAGACTTAATATTTCAGAGGAAAACTGCTGTATTAAATAAAGCGCCAATCGCACAATTATGCTATTTCAGTGTTTGTTCTTGGCCCTAAATCAACTCCTTCTTTGCCAATGCTTTATTTAATTTCAAAGTTTTTGAGGATCTAATACGCTTGCAATTGTTAGAATGGCTATTCTCGAGTTTTAAAGGTTTCCTTCTGAGATGCAACAAAACATGGTAGGCTATTTAATAAGTAGCCTAATAGGCAGATTACCCCAGTCCCCCCCCAGCCCCCCGCTCTCACTTTCTCCTCCACTTCTCTCTCCTTCAACAAATATCCATCATTGCAGTGTTCTGACCGATGTCACAAACAGTTTGTTTATTCATTTATTTATTTTGGGAGGGGGTGGGGGGGCCGGGGAGTTAGAAATCAAGTTCTGCACCTGAAAAATAAAGTCAATGATGATATTACAATCCTCATTTCATCTCAGAGTCAGCTAGGGCTAGAATGACAGACCTTGAAAAAATGAAAATTTAGGTGTGTCTCCTTCAAATAGATCTAATTTTCAGACTGAAATAGAGAAGAAAAATAAAATAAAGAGAACTTATGTGCACCTGTTATAACTAACGCCTACACATGTTGCAGTTGAGATACTGTTATTAAACTTAGCAATGCCAGTTAACTCGCATCAAAAAAAAAAAAAAAAAAACACATGTTCGTCCTGACCTTATAATACTGAACCTAACAGCAAAATCATTTTCATGCGTATCAGCATTCTTTGAATAATTTGAATTAAACTAGCGTCCTATTTGCAAAGTTAACTCGGTCTACAAAAGCGGCATTTTACTCGTTTTCTTGATATATTGCACCCCACAGTGACTCAGAAATAAGCGCACCTACAGTGTTTTTGCGGCAGAGTTGCTCAGGGCTTTTAGGTGCTCTTCGGTCCTCTTGCGAAAATTTATTCGATTGTTGTTCTCTTTCGCGAGTAACTTTTTATGGACCTGCACCTGAACTAAAACAAACCAAGATACAGCATCGCTGAAAAAATAGGAAAAAAAAAAAAAACTCGGGAAATGTGATGGACCTAACTCCTGATTAGTTTGGAAGGTATCCGAAACCAAAGTCAGAAATCAATTAGCTCTCACTGCTGGTCGTGGGTGCTCAATGTTAACCGACTCGCAAACAACGTGCAAATATATGATTCACTCGATAAACCAACTTTTCGCTGGGACCACTTTGTAAGGACTTGTGAATTGCCAAATATTCATGGACAAAATGATAGCCTACATATACCGTACATTCTTCTAAAGAAGGCTTATGAGCTCAGATTTTTTGTATTTTATTTATTTCGGGTGTTTTCCCCTAGTTTGGCCACTATTTGGTTGAAGTGCTTTAAACAGCCAATTATTACGTAGTCTTTTTTTCTTCTTCTTCTCCAAACGATGTGCAAGTTTTTGGTGAGCGCAACGGAAAATCCATTTTCAGCGTCATTTTTCGTTTTTATGACCGATATAGCTAATAAGACCCAGTATGTGAGTTAAACGGTCACTTTGAAGAAAATGTGACTCAAATGCACATGGAAAGGTGGGCCATTATTATTATTATTATTATTATCATCATCATCATCATCAATACCCACATTATTTAAAAGTATCCAGTAATGATATTTGATTAAATTGTTGAAACTAACATGCACATATATTAGTTGGGCAAATAGTGGAGTTAATTTAAATGGATGGGTGCAATTTTAGCCGAGACTATACCGTAAATTGCTGGAGTCAGTTCCCAACATTCTTAACTCCAAGCATTTAGGTTGGCGAAAAGTTTTGTGGTCCAGAGTATTACTCTGAAGAAACGTATTTCAAAAATTCTAGTCAATTTTCATTGGATTTTTCAAAACGAAGTCTATGTTGTTCTTTATTTCCTCATGCTTTCGTCTCATGCTTTTCTGGGGGATACACACTGATCGGGCAATCTTGAAAAAAGGAACAGTCAAGTTTAAGCTGATATCAAGGAATGCAAACATGATTCTCAAAGTGTTTCATGACTTTTATTCTTTGGCGTTTTAAGTAATTTCAAATTGGATACTCTACTATCGCATTTGCCTGCATGAAATGCACCGATTAGGCCGACGAGCGCGTCTGAACTGTGCGCGTATTATGTTGCATATACCCACTGTATTTTTGTGTTGCCCGTACTTGGGTTATTAGCTCAAGAGGGTGAAAGACTTTGGACTTGGGTCACGCTTTTGAGACGTTTCCCCCTGTCTTCCCGTGCGTACATTGTTCATTGAAATATCTTCGCAAATAGGAATGGATAGGCCAAATTCATTAAAAAAAAAAACAAAAACAAATGGAAGAATGTGATATTTACAAGTTGGGTTCAGAAAAGAAAAAAAAGTTTTCTGGTGAGGGAATATAGGAAACGAAATCAGTGTCTCATTTTACATTAGGTTGGCAGATTTGATTTCTACTTCCGTGGACCATGTAATGCACCACATACAGTACTGTAGAGTGAAAAAAGTATTTGCCCCGTCTCGATTTCTTCTATGACTGATTGTTTGTCATATATGTTTCAAATCATCCAACTAATTTTAATATTAGACAAAGATAACGTGCGTAAACATAAAATGCAGCCTTTAAATGATCATTTCGTTTACTGAAGGTAAAGTGTCATTCAAAACCTATAGCACCCTTGTGAAAAAATAATTGCCCCCTAAACCTAATAACTGGTTGCGCTGCCCTTGACAGCAACAATTGCACTCTCATGTTTGCAATAACTGGCAATGAGGCTTTTGCACCAGTGTTTTGGCCCATTATTCTTAGCAGAATTGTTTTAATTCAGCTACATTGGAGACCTTTTGAGCATGAACTGCCTGTTTAAGCATCTCAATTAGATTTAAGTCAGTACTTTGACTGGGCCACTCCGAAACCTTCATTTTGTTCGTTTCAAGCCATTCAGAGGTGAATTTACTTGTGCTCTTTGGATCATTGTCCTGCTGCATAGCCCAACAGCGCATAACCTTTAGGTAACAAAATGATGGCTAGATAAACTCCTTCAAAATTTTCTGGTTGCAAGCAGAATTAATTGTTCCATCCATTATAGCAAGCCACCCAGGTCCTGAACCAGCAATGCAGCCTGAAACCATTAAACTCCCACCAACTTGTTTGTTTGTAGGTATGATGTTCTCCGTGTTGGGGGTCATCAAGGTGTTTTTTGGCAAATGTGAGATGAGCCTTTGCGTTCCTTTTGGCCAGCAGTTGTTTTTACCGAGCAGCTTTCCTATGGATGCCATTTTGACCCAGTCTCTTTATAATTGTGGAATTGTGCGCAGTGACCTCATGTGAGATAAGTAAGGCCTGCATTTCTTTAGATGTTAGTCTGAGTTCTTTTCTGAACTCCTGCATGAGTCGATAATATGCTCTTAAAGGAATTTGGTTGGCCAGCCACTCCTGGGAAGGTTCATCACTGTTCCACGTTTTTTCCATTTGTAGATAATGGCACTCACCATGGTTCGCTGGAGTCCCAGAGCCTTAGAAATGGCTTTGAAACCCTTTCCAGACTGATAGATGTTAGCTACTTTGATTCTCATTAGGTTTTGAATTTCTCGCAGCATCATCTACTGCTGTTTGCCAACTTCATATTGCCAGACACGTTCTATGTATGTGATGTTTAGATTTAACATGGCTGGCAGTAATTATGCCTGGTTGTTTCCAGTGAAATTGAACCCAATTTTCAATTACATTTGTTGAATTAGTTGATTTAGTGACTAAGGGGGCAATTACTTTTTCACATAAGGTTTGGCAGGGTTAGATAGATTTTTTCCTTCAATAAATAAAACCATCATTTAAAAGATGCATTTTGGGTTTACTAGGGTGATCTTTGTTTTATATTAACATTAATTTGATGATCTGAAACATTTAAGTGTGACACATATCCAAAAATAGAAGAAATTGGGACGGGGAAAATACTTTTTTATAGTATATATGTCAAGCTTTGCATTTGCCTATGCATGATGGGTTAACCTGGTTGCAGGAATACTTACCATGGTCATAACAGGGCTCTCTCTCTCTCTCTCTCTGTCTCTCTCTCGCTCCCTCTCACACACACACACACACACACACACACACAAGCACCATTACAACCTCCGCCTGAACAGTGCAAGTATTTTGAATATGCAGCATTGGTGTATTCTAGGTGGTAGCGTTTTAAGGTTTTTGGCTTGTTACTTGAATGCTATTGGCATACATTTAGTATTGGTAAATGTTGTGCTTTTCCCTGGTCAAGGTTTAACATTTCTTCTGCAAATATTTATCTGAATTAATCCGAATCATATTGAATGAAGGACGTCTCACCCAAACATTTCCGCAAGAAAAGATCTGACATTTCAATGTTGCCTGTTTTTAAATATTGATGGCAATTGCAACAAAAATGATGCAGCATTTTTTGATCTCTTCGCATATTTTGTTTATGAGTTACTAACTGTTAATCGATAGTGCTGTACCATGTTTGTTTTCAAATGTTGATTGCGGACCTTTAAAGATGCAGTTCTGCATGCACAGCAGTGCAATGGATTTGCTTGTGCTGGCTTATAAATATAAATGTGAAATCTCATTTGAGGAGTCAATTTTTTCACTTTAATACATAACTACAGGTTATGACACTGTGGCCTTATTTGAAACCCGAGGGCCATTATTTTTGGAAAGAAAATTCTTGATCTTTGTATTGGCATAATGTTGGTGCTCAGAATGGCCTTGTTGTTGGATCGGACAACATTCCTGTACCAATGGCTCCCTCGTCATTCTCCTCCTCCTCCTCCTCTCATACTGATAGAGACAGAACATGCAGTTAGTTACTGAAAAAGTCACTCGTCCTTGGAGGTTTTGTTGAGTTTTTGGCTCCAGAACATCAGGTCAAGGAAGTGCTAGGGTCACACTGCAGACTTTTCTCAATGACCCTTTCTATGGGAGGGGAGCTTACCTTCGAGAAGGTTGTGGCCTTCTGCAGTGTTTGTGAGGCTGGAAGGGAAATGAGAATTGCGGGAGGAGAAACAGACCCCAGTGCATTAATAGGCTGGTGAGCTGCAGAGGTCGGAGAGCTGAAGTCCTGTCACGCACTTCTTTCACCTGAGAGCGCAGCCAGCTGATTTTCAACCTCTACCTCCAGGACGAAAAACTGTGCTGATCAGTGAATGCAAGTTTTTGAACAAAATACTGGGGAGCTCTTTTGCTTTCTGAATGTAGATTTTCTATCTCTGCCGAACAGTCGTGTTAACCTGTTATTTTTGCTTGAATATCCCCTTAACCCCATAAACAAATGGACCCACTTAGGGGTCCATCAAATGCAGCTGCTGTATTCCAACCTGAAAAATTTCAAGTCTAGTTTAAATTGTGGTGGAGATCCCGAGGTTTCCAACAATCCTATATATGTCCTGCTGAATCTCAAGGAAATGTGTATAAAATGGTGTGCAAAATCTAGATTTTTTCAATTTGATGCAATGCTATGGCCATAAAAAGCATGGTGTCCTGGATTTGAATATTTCTCTCAATATCAGCGTGATGTAGCTTCAGTGACGCATTGCAGCTAGGAGATACAGAATATGCATGTGACATTTTCTTACAATATGAAAAAAAGCTTTTTCTTATGTTGAGCCCGCTTACACAATCCAGCAACTCCAAAATGCTCTCGTGGACAACTTGTGACCTGCACATTCACCACACTATGAAATAATAATGTATAATTATGAAACATTACCACACATGAAGCAAATACTCGGAACTACTTTCTTGAGTAACCCGCTGGGTTAACTCAAGAATTCGGATTAACACAGTGCGCAGTGCGCACCTCAGGCGTTGCGAGTAGTTCCGGTTATGTATTTGCCTTGAAAATAACTCTGTCTCATAATTATACATTATTATTTTATAGCGTGGTGAATGTGCAGGTTACTAGTTGTCCACGAGAGTGTTTTGGAGTTGCTGGATTGCGTATTTGATGAGTTTTGAAGGGAGTTTTGAAGGAGGGAGGGACCTGTACCGTTCACTTTCGTTATGTTCGCTGAGCAGCTCGCGTCTTTCCCCCCCAGTCTCAAAACAACCGGCATGGATAACTAAAGGTAATGTACCGACTCATATAACTATAGGGATTATGTCAATAGGCCAATTTGCTAAAATGTTGAAACGTCCCTTTAAAGAATTTCAAACTTGAAGTTAAATATGCTCAGAAATGCTTAGTGGCTGGTTGGCTTACTTTTTAAAGTTTATTCAACTTTTTTTTTTTTTTTTTTTTGCAGTGTGGATTAAAATTTAGAGAAAACATTTTTTTTTTTTTTTTACAATATTATAGGACAATGCCACAGACCATGGCTGTATCTGCTGGCTGCAGCACTTCAATGAATCTACATCATACTCATAATGAGTGAAATATTCAAACAAGGACACCATGTACTTTCTATGGCCGCAACATCACATCAAATGGAAAATATCTAGATCTGGTACATCATTTTATACATATTTTCCTGTAATTCAGAAAGACATATTTGGGATCTTTAGAAATCTTAAGATCTTCACTAGAATTTAAAATAAGCCCAATGTTCCACAGGTTTGAATAAAGCAGCTGCATTTGACAAACCTGTATATGGGTCCGTAGCTTTTGTGGGGTTAAAGACAACGCAGCCACGAAACACTGCTCTGTTTGAGAGCTTTGCGCAGAAATCGGCAACCCCCCCAGAGTTCCTCTAGGAAGTTGAGTGACATCTTCCATTACGGATAACAAGGCAGGCTGCACCTGCACTCATGTTGTCCCGCGGCTTAACATTACTTATTTACGGTTTCCCGTTGAATGATCCCGTTCCCCGTGGCGGGGGATACCCACTAACCAAGGTTTCCGCCAACAAGTGCAGTTACCAGGGATGAGGCTAAACACATCAAGGCTGACATGGATGCAGCTAAATGATGCAAGGAATCTGACGTAGCAGTCCAACTGCATGTGCATTGGACTCCAGCCAGTTCCTTTGCAGGATATTGAAACGATGTATACTTGGATGAATAAACATCTTCTTATGGCATTTGCTGGTTAAGAAGTGTTTTGGTACTTCAACTTTGCTGTGATTTTTTCCCAATTCAACCCAGCAAGAGGTGTTACTATCAATTGGTACCAATGGCATAAACTTCTTGCTGCATACCCATTGTTTAAGATTCTATGGCCCCATATTGGTGCTCAGCTTGCAGCATTTGTTTGTTTCTGCCAGTTACACTTTGAGGAAAAGATAATAAAATAAACTTTACTATTTGAGTCTGGAAATTTGATATCCTCTACTGTTGTTTCACATCTGTCTTGATGTAAATGACATGACGAAAACACGGCTGAGCTCACTGTTACTGTTACTCATATACAGAAGAAATATTTCTCTCCCCATTTTCTGTCTCACCTTCAATTATTTGTTTCTTTGGAGATGTAGCTTTGCAATATGTAGGTGCTGTATGCAGTCACACTCAATGACATCACCTGCTCGATGTCCCGCAGTACCATCATTGCGCATTGACGGGATGTTACAGTGTCAAAGGAAAATATAATTTAAAAACATGCAGTGGATACACATATCAAAGTGCATACCAAGTGGTTGAGAACTATATGAGGGCTTATAATGTGTATATTGTGAAATTTGTTTCTTAGAAAATCATCATGACACTCAATTATTCTTTTTCTCTCTGATTCTCTCTCTTTCTCTATCCCCCCTCTCTCTAACACACACACACACACACACACACACAAAGTGTCAACCTGCACTCCGCTGCTCAAGAGTGATATCTCAGGTGGTATTACACTTGGGCTAGCCCACTTTATTTCAAGTTCGTCTGAGCAATCATTTGCAACACATCCACTCCAATTCCTCAGGGGCCTCACTTGCGTGAGAGCTATTGTCTCCCCAGCCCCTCCCCCTTAATCCCTCTATCTCACCTTACCTCTCCCACATACTCTCTCTCCGCCTCTGTGTCTCTACCAACCGACCTACCTACCTGCCTGCCCTCTCTCCCTCTCAGCTCCCTGTTTCAGTGTGTAAAAGTAGCTCTGAATGATGGATCGTTGGGTCATTGCAGCTGGGCGCAGGATTAATTTGTTTCATTGATTTCTCTTTAGGCGGAGTGCCAGCACTCGCTGTCGCACCCCCCCACCCTTCTCGCCACCCCCACCTTTGCGGGAGACTTCCAGGCGTAATAGGCCATAATAGCCTAAGACAAATCAACCTCTTCTTGTAAAAATAGCGCGGAATAGCCCCCGCCTGCGGCGAGCAGGGGAAGCCACCGGCTCCATTCTCGTGGATCCGTAATGGCGTCAACGCACAGAGAGCGCTCACAGCCCAGCACAGACAGAGCCATAAGTCTGTGGCACTTCTGCCGCTCAGTCACGGCTGCGAGCGGATCCTTAACGCCTGGCTGCCAGGCTGTTTGCGCTGCTCGGCTTGCGCTGTGATTGTTGTCTCTGCCCATTCTATTTCAAACGCGCTCAATTTGCCGACTGCTCAATGAGCATGCTGTACAGGCAGTGCCAGCGACACTGATAGCTGCAGATTTTCCTGCCACTTGAAGCTACATTCAAATACGCGGCTTACTGCAGGCTGGGAAAGTGTGAGCATTAGCTTTGTGTAATTACACATGAATTTCATTTTGTAAGTTGTCTTACACAAGTCTTTCGACTGGAGGGTTTCCTCTGAAGCTCTAGTAAACAGTGTGCATCCTGTAAGGAAGCTAAGTTAGACCTTAAGGATTACTCGCACATTCTGAGGAGGAATAAGGGACTGAGAGAGGAAGGGGGTGGTCATTCATTTAGAACGCCGCATGACGTCTCCATGGAAACTGACAGGAATCCCTGAAGGTGCTCTTGGGGCCCAAGCCGTCAGTGAAGAAAGAAGCTCAGGCTCTCCACTGCCATGGCACTGCTTTCCTTCAAACTAACAGACGGAAACTTGTAAGCAACCTCACCTGCAGTACCGCCGCATACACACAATGAAAGTGCAATTATTGCGTCTGTCAATAGAGGCCAATGAGAGACTTTTTCCCTATAAAATCTGGTAACATATTTTGATTGCATGTCCCCCAAGAACTAATTAATGGGAGCGTAATTTGGCAGCAATTTATAGCCAAAGACAACTGAACAATCCTGCAATATAAATGCAGAACAGCTGCTGTGTTGAATTTGAATTACATTGACTCCCCCCACCTCCACCCTTGAAGTGCGTGGCCTACGTTATTACACATACTCTGTCATCCACATTCTCCAGTACCCAACCTCTTGGGGAAAAAAAAAAAAAACAGTCCATACAAAGTCCTTCTTTAATTTGAATAGACTTAAATAAATATCCTTTCATATATAAAGAAAAACATTATTCATTCATATATTTTGTGTCAGTTTCGATTGGTAAGATTAATAAAAAAATTTAAAACTGCTCATATCACATACAAAAGTTCATAAGGTTTCAGGTAGATTGAAGTGTACATAAACTTGGCCATGGTGTGTGCACCTTAACTCCTTAATATTCGTTAAGATTATTTTATTAACTAGACATTTGTTTTTAAACTGACCAATTATATGAGCGATAAAGGTAGAGGGATGTGTCTTGGAAGAATTAGTGGAGAAAAGGTAGACTGTTGACATTCGAAGGTAGACCTTCCTCGCAAATGGACATGAGCTGGAAATAATTTGTTTGGTGGCCATGACAAAGTGTCCCCAAATGGTCTATTTCATGAAGGAAAGGAGGCAAATAGCTCTTTCTTTGCTTCCTTCTGGCAAGGCAACACAGGGCCAACCTTGGAAGAAAGGAAAGATCAAATATGAACCACAATCCCCTGCAGCTGTGATAATATGTCATTTGTGTCCTGAAGTTTTCTGATGAATTGCAAAAGCTATCTTCGCCATCACGCCCATGACATACTGAAGGAAATGACATTGAATTTTTCTCAAAGGCACTTTTAAAATCTTTCTGCAACTTGCACATGACCTCCGTGACATTTTCTAGCGAGGTCAGGGAGAGATAAGGAAAAAGGTTGCCTATTTAATTTGGATGCAGCAATTTTCATCAATTTTGTAATAAAGGGTCAAGACACTAAATACTATATTTCTATTTTTAGATTTTTGACAGGTTTTTAGTTGCAGTAAAATACCTAGTAACATCATGCTCACAAGCCACTTTATGGCATTCGCCATCTCGATTTCACATATCAAACGAGAAGCAGCTACCTGATACCAATCAACCACCACAACCAGCGAGAATATCTGTCTTCTGACAGAATATATATATATATATATATATATATATATATATATATGGGCCAGGCTCACGAAATGTGCGCCCCCCCCAAATGTGTCCTCAGGCTGGCAAATCTTATATTTTGCTTAGATCATTCCAGAACCACCATGAATGGATAGAGCTCACCAAGAGCAACTTCGAACACACCACTTTTGTCAGTCTGCGATAAATATTTCCGTCTTTTTTGCCCTTAAATTTGGAAAAGTGGCCAAAAATTGCACTTTTTTGATGTCCATGTAAAAAGTGAAATAGTTCACTTTTTGTTTTTTTATATTTAAGTTCGTTCTATCTTTTATTTTTTTTCCTGTGCATAATAGACATGTGTAGGCTATGCCTGACAGACGGCATATGTCCCTATCGTCGTTTTGTGTATTGCGGTGACATTTAATAAATTGTCCACAAGGTACTGGTTTCTGACTTAGATTTTACATTTAGCACTCTAGAAAAATAAAAAAAAGGTCCCCACACCCTAATAATCCTTCAGGATGAAGCAAATATATGGTGCATTAGGGCAAAAAAAAAAAAAAAAAAAAAAACCAACCTACAGGGATTGAGTGGGATTTTTGTGTCCCCAAAAAATGACCTTTTTAAGAAAAGTTTCTGACTTAGATGTATTTTTAAACAACTGTAAAAGATATAGCCAAATGCAATTCAGGTATTGTCGTTGGCCTAAATCAAAGTGGTAATCACTGTTTAGATCAATTATTTATTGAATAACGACATAGCTACAGCGCGCAAAGCATTTTGGTCGGTTTCTGCCTATTTCTAAGTCAGAAACCTGGGCATCTCAGGCAGAAACCGGGCGTATTCGGCCAAATGTGGCCCCAGTCATTACACAGGTGGTCAGGGACATGATATTCCATGTTGGTTTGACATGTTGACATGTATTTTAGCCGATTTGATCGAAAATACAACCCCAATTCCAAAATAGTTGGGACAAAGTGTAAATTATGAATAAAATTAAAACGCAATGACTTTCAAATCACACCAGCCAGTATTTTATTCACAATAGAACAGAGATAACATAGCAAATGTTGAAACTGATAAATTTTACAATTTTATCCACAAAATGAGCTCATTTTGTGCATAAAAATGTAAAATTTATCAGTTTCAACATTTGCTATGTTATCTCTGTTCTATTGTAAATAACATATTGGCTCATGTGATCTAAAAGTCATTGCATTTTGATTTTATTCACCATTTACACTTCTTTGGCCGGAGGCCCGACATCGGACCGATCAGCCCACGCTCTCAGTCAGAAATCGGAATCTCAGGCAGAAACTGACGCGGGGCGTGGGCGGCCGCTGTGGCCGCAATCGGTGGCCAATCAGTCATAAACTTGTTCAAATAACATGCATAGGTGGTCGGGCACACCAGACAACACCTACAACAAAAGACAGAAACATGCAATCATCATAAAAAAACTCCTGGGGCTCAGGCAAGGACCCAAAATAAAAAATAAAAAAAAAAAGAACTGTCAAGCAGCCTGTCCACCAGCCTACAAGTGCCATCTTCCATTGGTAAGTGATCAATTACCTACTTGAGACTCTTATTCTATCTATTAGATAAGTGTTATGGCAATAGCAAGTCAGTCGGGTTGAGTTTGGTACACTTTGACGGGTTTCTGACTTAGTCGCGGTTTCTGACTTAGATTCGGTTTCTGACTGATATACCAATATTTTGAGCTAACAGACACCTGTTCTGGCTTGGTATTGCCTAGGCTACATACTTTTAAGCCATAAGGAGTGTTTCTAGGAGATTTTTGAGTTTTGATATAGGTTTTTATGACATTTTTCAGGTATTTGCAGACCAGAATTTCTTTTTTTCAGCAGCGACTGGATCCCGAGGGAAAAAAATCACTGTAAGGTTTCTAATTTCAGGTGATATACCTCTGGACATCACTTATGTACAATTATAACACTGATTGGAGGCTTAAATAACTTTATTATCACTAGTTATAGGCCTCTGGATGGATTATAGGCAAACAGTAGGTTTTCGTGTTTCTGACTTAGACGAGCAAGGATATAGGGAAATGCGTATAACTCACCAAGTATTCCACCAATGACCATGATATTTGGTATTCAGAGAGTAGACATATACCTTTATCACATACAAGTACCACTGAGAGCATAGGGTTGCCTGAATCAATTTTACACATTGTGTTAGAGAGCAGTTTGCACTCGCGCATCAATTTTGTAGCCGCACGCAAAACGTACCCCGACTTCAGGGCCATGGCAGTGTTGACAATCCCAACAGCATATTACCTATATACCATTTTTCCATCAGCTATACTATCCTTCTATACATATCAGGGCATTTTGTGAAGATATAGCTATATCTATGCATGTATGAGGCTTTAGAAGATATGCATGTCTTTGAACTAAGGCAGAAACCCGGCCCAAAAAAAAATGAGTTGAGGGACCCAACTTTGACCAGGTACCACGAAAAAATGAAGAACGTCCCCGTCGCACGGCTTTGGAATATGATCCCACAACACCTATAGATTAAAAAACCACTCACTGCTAAGCTCTATGGGTACTTTCATTATTTTTCAGCACCCGGGGGGGTGTTACACATTTTGTGAGCCTGGCCCATGTATGTTTTTTGTTTTTTTTTTAAGTAACCACTCTGCTAACACTGGTAGTAGTTGTCATTTGGAAACTAAATAAGGAAAATAATATACACAAAAGCCAAAACCCTGATCATGTTCGTAAAATTGTCAAAGACAGTAAGTAAGGCTAACTCAACGTTGCTACCTAAGTGAATACTCCTGGTGTCATCAATTCAGGATGCCCTGTCAATCATTAAGTAAGCTAATACATTAGCAGAATGCAAGCGTCTTATGGGCAAAATTGAATTGCTGTAAAAATAAATAAATGAATAGATTAATTAATAAAAAAAACACAAGGACATTAGCCTTTTATTTTGAGAATTATGTAAGCTCAATACTGTATTTGCAAAAACTAAAATAAAACTTTTGCTTTTTGGTCCACAAGCAAGTGTAAATAATTCTTTCAGCAGTTTAGCATCATCCACTCCCATTCATTTAGGACTATCTTGCGAAGGACTTCATGCCGCATTGCAGCCAGTTTTGGTATAATGCCATTAATAGGAAGTTGACCAGATCTCTGTAGAAAGGCTCTGGTTGTGAAGTAAAAAGAAACTGCGTCCATTGGAAGTTAAAGCACTGAGTGCCTTTACAACCCAGCTGGCATTTTAACGGTTTTTCACTTTTGAATCAACGTATGGATCATAGTTGAATCACCGTTGAATTATGTTTTGATTTTGAAAGATGAATCAACGTTGATTTCGCAACGTTTTTTCAACGTTGTTTCAACGTTGAAACAAATCTTGTTCAAATTTCAGTGTTGAGTTGAGATCATTTTGTTAAGCTTTTTACAACCATCAGAGTTAAACGTTGTTTCAATAGCGTTTCAACGTTGAAACGACAACTGACATAATTTCAACCATATTTCAATGTTGAAGGTCAGTCTTGTGCTGGCTGGGAATGAATGATAAAATGCATCACTTCGTTTAACCAAGTTACAGATTGTGGTGGCTCAGTAATGTTTCCTGTGGCGCACCAATCAGTGAAATTTAACCTCTTGCACTCATGACTTGCCATCAGAAGGATTTTTGCCGGCTCTCACCTCGCCTTAAGGCGCATTACTTCTCCAAACCCATACCCATTTATGCTTCCTAATCAGCAACTAAGCGCTCATTTGTTCAGTTGCAAGAATCAATCAGTAGAATTACTGACTATTTCTCCTCATCTTACGGTATTGTTAATTGCAATAGTAATCAAGCATTTTCCTATCCACACTAATGGTGACATAAAACGTCAATGTCTTTCAAAGCTACTCAATTCCCGTACCTCACAAAACTGTATTTTTTTTTTTTTCTGGGTCAGTGTTTGATCGGCTTGTTACGCCTAAGAAAATGTTTTAACAAATGCGATTTTGCCGACTAAAGTCCGCGTGTGAAGTTTGCTTATGTAAAAATAAAGCTCTGTTTACTACCAGTGACATCACGATAATGCAGGTTAACTCTCAACCTGTTTCCGATAAAGAATCAGAAAATTAATTGAATTAATTTATTGAGCGAATAGGCTACCAATAAGCTGCGTGGCCATCAATGATTAAGACATATAGCTTTGCATCAAAGGGAAAGGCAAAAATATCAGATTGCATGGACGGCAATAACTGAAATTTCTCAAATTTCCATCATTTGTGCAGATATAGACGCAGGCTTCCGTAAATTCCAAAATTTAATTCATAAATAATAGCGTAATTGAATTCCCAAATGTCTTGCTTCACTGGAATAATTTTCCAGTGTTATAAAGCCTAAGTAGGCTCATGCATTAAAGGAAAAAATTGGCATTATTTGTATTCTGCGCAAAGGGGTTAATGTAGAATGTTATGAAGTAAATGCAGCTGAAAATGGTAGTTAGATAAGGTTCAGATTTTCTTTCTTATTAATTAATTAGATAATTAATTGTTGGTCAATCGCACCATTGCTTTCTGCTGCCTGAATATAGCAGTGCCCAACAATGAGCCTCACCACAACACACAAATTGGTGCTCAGAATGGAGCATATAAATTTGCTTTTTAAACAACGTGAGCACTTGACGAAGAAATTACAAATCTATTGGCCTGAAACTAGCAAAGGCACTTTTGTTTCACTTTGCACCAGCTTATACCGGGTGTAAGATAGAGCTCTAAATCAACCTAGCATCATTCACCTCACTCATCTTAATTACACATTAGGAACAAGGGTAAATTCTCTTCATGGCATTGTGAGAACTGAGCTTTATCGTCAAGGAGTACTCCTCTGTCTCCTGGGTAAGTCTATCACTGGAAAGCCCTCACCTCAAACGTAGCCAGAAAGGGCTAATATTTACCAAAGATTAAGTGATCACGCTTTGATAAGGTTCACACTTTCAGCCCTCTGTGAAGTGAGTACAGCATTTACAACATAGCTTCTTTCAGATCTCTTTTATATCCTATGTATCTCCCCAAAGGTCATCTGTCTGGTAATTGCTTTGCTGTGCTTGGGTTTATCTTAATTACAGGCTCTGTAGTAACTGGTAATTCCCACGATATTGAGGCTCACAGAATAGAAATGTTTTTTGCAGCCCTTGACATAGACATAGCTTGCAACATATGGCAAAAAGTTTTTGGGTTTCTTTTTTGCTACTTCATGCTGTTCATATACAAGGCCAGTCCATTTGTTTTTGATTCATAGGTTAAATGTGAATGGAATATTATTTAAATATTAGTGAATGAAAATTTGACTTCCAAACTCAGTGCAGAGCAATGTATAGGTCTGTAATGACACGTACAAGAAAATATTTGCATATACTATATTTGTCCATATAACTAAAATATGTAAATTCCTGACCTGGAGTACTACTAATTTACCTCCCGTTAACCAAATGTTTCATTTATTTGAGAAAATTTTGTCGATATGACTTTGATACACCCTTCAAGACAATTTCACTAATGACTTCATTAATCTTTCAAACATCAGAGTAGTATAATTTTAGTGCCGCAATGATATGGGTCCATTCTGTGAGCCTTATTGTGAATATAATTCAGCATAGTTCAGCATTTTTTTGGACTTCCCCAAAGAATAAATGTTCCGGCATTGCATTTTGATAATAAACCAACTTGCATCTCAGTGCTTAAAATATCCATTTCCAGACACCATATGAAATAAAATCTGTACATAAGCGGTTATCTCATGCTTGTGGCCATTGAGTAAGTCTGTGAAGGACACTGTTGTCTATGGGGCTGCTTCTTCTAGTTGCAAAAAAGCACAAATAAATACATAAAGTATCACAAATAGCCAGTTATATCTCTGTTATGCAAAGACTGTGTCAAAGGTTAAGGACACATTTTTGGGGGTGTATGAATAACTTTGACACGCAGACTAATACATCTCAGATGTACACGGTGGCACTCCTAAGAAAGCAGCTGCTGCCACCCAGGATCAAAGGTCAACAGGTGATCAGGAGATCTGATTCCCTTCCCTGTAGCTCCCTGGGAACGTAATTTAATCCACACTTCTATAATCACAAAGGTGCTTTAACAAACCAGTGGAAGAAACAAAGTATTACTGCGCTCAAATTGATCAATGAAGACAGCATGTATTTAAAATGTATCATGGCATGGCTCCATGATTATTTGATAAAACAGTCCATTTCACATGGATAAGAAAAGGATGATTGCTCTGCGTTTATAATCGAGAAAATTAATTCCTTGCAATTCTTTTGAAAATAATGGTAAAAAGCTGAGCAACTTCATCTTCAACAGGAAATGCCATCAACTGTTGCTATCGGCAATATTTTCCTTGCTCTCATCAGATTTTTCCATGAACTCTCATCCACTTATGATGTCTTGTTTGCCATCTAATGTGAACCATGTGAATACAGCATAAGGGTCGTTAAGAGCTGGACAGCATCCTGAGCTATAAAAAATATCTGTGAAAAATTTAGCTACAATATATGTTCTTCAGACATAAAAACAGTCCACTAATTCAATCTCCTCCTTAGCCAGTTGCTAATAATGGATAAGATGATAATTACATCATCTCTCTTGCCAAAACAGGGCGTGTGCGCTCTTCTTAAAGAGCCAGCTGCCCTAATGGCCATGACATATGAATTACCTAGGTCACAGGGCTCTTTGCGTACACTTAGCATCAGCTACCAAGGTCAAATACAAAGGTCAAAGCGGAATGGCTTCTTCTGCGGAGCACGGCAAAGCAATCCGCGTTCACACATCCCACTGGCAGTGATTTATGACAGCAGATAAGGGTACAGATGGGCAGAAAATGCTCTCTTTTTCTAATCCTGTCAGCCTCCGTAAATTCAACAGAGCTCATATCAATCACTGTGTCATGCCGGATTGCTACTGTATGCCTTCAGCATAGATTAAAGGGCTTTGTCCCTGTCTATCCACTTGCTAGACACAACACAACAGTCTCCTTATTTCCCCGTAATGGCCATTTCCCATGCCAATATTCTGCTTGACCTCAGTACAAAGGACCAAACAAAGTCAACTCTGCAAATTGTGTTAGAAAATGTCAGTAGCATGTTCTGCACATTATTTGCAAAATAACCCATTGGAAACACAGGTGTAGTTATCAGATAAAATCATCAAAATAAATAAATAAAATTGACTACTGTCTTGTTTCCTGCCTTTTTTCCACTCAGTTCTTGTTTTTATTGAGTTCTTTCTTTATAAAATATTGGTTTGTTACTTTGTGTGAGGAGGGGTGGGAAAGTGAGGGAAGTTGGGGGTCTTTGTTTTTTTTTTATTGTGTAAAAGCATTTTGTGTTACTTTGTGTTTGCATCAAAACAGTTATATAAATAAAGCTGATTAATTGATTTCTTATGCAAATTCTGTGTCTGCTCACTGTTGTTCTGTATTTGTTTCTCAAAGCATCATTCACCAGCACAATGCAATGTCCATAAGATGGAGTTAGGCCTGGCCATGACGGGTAGTAGTGGAAAAGTATACAATTAGTTTAATAAAAGGCTGGAGTCCTGAGTCCCACAAGGGAAACTTGTATTGAACCCCAGAGAGAAAGGTATTAACTTCACCTTGAAATACCTCAGCAAAAAGCTGGACAAGGTAAGGGAATTAAGGGATTTTGAAATACTACAAGTTATAGAAATCAAACCAAACAAGAAGAATGTTACTCTTAATTTCCCATCTTCAGTGCAATGCTATATAATCCATTGACACGTTTAAGGAGTAACAAAAAAAGTGCCCAATGATGACAGCATCCCTGTTTTAATCGGCATAAACCTTTTGTGCTCGACAATCCACTTGCTCTATACTATTAACCTGAGTCAGATCAACGCAGGACTGGCAACAAAATTTACTATTGAGGACATATTATGCTTTTCAGAAAATGGAAAGAAGTGATGGCTTCAATAGAGGGTATCGCCAATACGAAAAAAATGCCCGGATGTAGCGCTTTCGGCAAAATATCTTGCTACATCTGGAACTCACTCACTTCCAGTATGTTGTTGAGATCACGTTTGTCATTTACCGTGAGCTACCTACAGTTTAACAATGTACGCACGCATACATACATACGGTCATTGTGCGTATAAGTCTCTCATCCAGGGGTATTTCTGAAGTTTTTTCTGCTTATTTTCGTTCGACGAACGCATGGCAGCTTCATAGTAATGACCCATGGCCTTAATGACTGCAGTTCAGTTACTATTGGGCTCTGCAGAGACTGGAAGCGACTGGGTTACCGAACGATCCCATAATGCATCTGAAACGGGGCACGAGTGCAACATCCGGGCATTTTTTTCGTATTGGCGATACCCTCTATTTATTTTCAAGAAGAATCTGTGGCTAGATAAGTAAGTGTTTCCAGTTTCTGTTAATATTTAAACTGAATTCAAAGTGAAATGCTGCTTAACTTTGTATGGTTAAGTTGTCGATGTAGTTTGCTAGCTAGCTAAGTGCCACTCTCAAATCTACTTGGCTAGCAAGCATGCATTACCTCTCCATTTTGACTGACTTAAGAAACCGTTGCTAGTTTAGCCAGAGGCAATGTACGATACACATCGATAGAAACAGATAAAACGGGTGACTGCTTTCAATGAAATTCAGTTTCTGAAGAGTCGTGCAGCCATTTGTAATACAAGTAAATAGAATGTTAGGTAACAATTACTACTATAAAGATGCTGGGCACATATAAATCATGACATTAAAGACTGAATTCCAAGTGTAGTAAAACTTTTACGGTGAATGCACATTTGACGTCTTTGGAAGTATAACTACCATCTTTGCTTAGCCTGCAGACATTACCTCTCCATACAGTGAGCTGGCTACTTTTTCAGTCATCTGTATTTAGAGATTTGTTAGCAGCCTGGGGATTTTGACATTGTCACTCTCCATTGACAAACAGGCCCAGTGGCTCTGTTCACTAGCCAATCAGATCAGAGATCATTTCACAAAGGGGGCGTCCACTCAGAACGGCCTGTTTTTCAGAGGGTTAAGAAAGACAGGAGTTTAATTGCCATAAACCATAGATTTTGATGTTTTGTTTTTATTTTTTTTTTTGCTAAAAAGTGAATTTATTTTTAGACATCAAAAAGTATTATAATTTGAAAAAAAAAAAACTCACACTAGATCCTCTTTATAGGAAGAATTGAAGATCCCAGAGCTCAAAAGTACTTATGTCACAAAATGTCTATTTAGAAGAAAAAGAGGTCTGAATACATAATGAATCCATAAAATCTGCTAAGTAAAGACCCTAGCGCTAAAAGTATTTTAGTCCCAAAATGTCCATTTTGAGAAAATTGAGACGATTGACTTAGGTCACTTAAAAAGATGATTTCCCATCCTTACCTCTCAATCTGTGAAAATGTGAATTAAGTAGCCTACTTTTAGTACTAGGCTCTTCAATTGACCAAACATGCCAAATGAAAAATGAGAGGGGGCAACAAAATTTTGTGTACTATGCTGCTACCACAAGGCGCTGGGGTGCCAGTGTGAGCCAGTGGACTGCCAGTGCATTAACTGTCCTATTCCTGCAAGAAATTAAACAAATTTCACATTCATGATACAATGAAACATGATGTTATGCCCCAGGTCTAGGGGAATCCAAGACACAACATGATAAGTGCCCCCCACTCTTCCCACTCCCAAGAAAGCCAGCAGCACGTGCTAAATCAGGTTCAACACAGCCATTTAATGAGCTTTGGTAGTGAGCGGTTGCCAAAACAATAAACAAAATTATCAAGTATACACTGAACTTCTCTGATACAAAAGAAAACAAAACTTAAACCAAATGATAATATGAATTATTTGGCTCCTACTAAACAAAAAAGAAAGGACAAACTAAAAAGGCTACTCACTCCCACTCTGCTGTGAGGTGCTCTATTTACAGTGTCTATTTACAAACTCAGTACAAACTGAACCTTAACAAACAAATCAAACTCACAAATCAAACCATATATTACACACAGGTCTCACATAGGTACAATAACAATGTCTATAAGGTATCTAATGCGGGTTTGCTGGGAATGGCAAGTGAAGGGGGAAGGTCAACAGGCTGCAGCAGCTGAACTTTAAGAGTAGTGATGGTGCAGTGGTCCAATCCGGCGACAGAAATTCCATTTAAATGGTTCAGTCAGGCAGCAGCAACTATGTTCAAATGGCCCAATCAGCTGTAGCCTTGCAACACCTGCATAACACCTGATACAAACCATCCATATACAAAGACCAACACTACACAGGGGAGGAGACAAAGCTACACAGTTTAAAGGGACATTTACAAAAAGACTCAGGTCGTAACAATGATACAAGCATGATGCATTATTATGATTATTTTTATATTTAATACCTTCAATTCTTGACACAGTATTCAGTTTGTCAGCACCCTCTGATGAAATCAAATATGTTGCGCTTCACTTTAGATTAGGTTCTAGCAATTCATACATGGTCAGCTTTATATATGAGGAAGATACCAAATATTGCCTCGCGTGGCACTCCCGCTGGTGTCATCTAATTTACATGTAAAACCCTCCGTGAAATATAACTACGCCCTTGATATCTCTGCCCAATTATGTAGTCCTGGCAGAAAAAAATACAAGTTAGAACTTGCGGCTGGAGAAATGCAGGAATTGGCGCAGCAATTCGTCTGTTCTCTCATCGTCAGAAGAAGCACTTGCAGAAAAATCCGGCTTGGTATGTCAGTTTTTGGCTACATGCCAAGACAATTAATATACTGTTGAATGGTTCACTGCATTAAAATGCTTAATTACAATTTAGTTACCGCTGGAGCACGCACTCTTGCAATGGCCACGATATTAGGGATGCTCCTCATTATCTGTCCAAACCTATGAGTTGTATGCTCAAAAAATATATGTATCAAAGATCATTTGGGCATATGATACTTTTAGACACTAAACACCGGTCATCTGAGGCTGTGAAAAATAATTATTTTAATACACTGTTTAATAAACTATAATTCTTTACAGTTTCGGCCCAAAATATCAAAATTATACCACAAAATAAATACAGTTCTTTATTCTGAATACAAAATCAGTGTTTCCTTTGTGCGTGCACATATATACTGTTTTCACCATAAAGGGATTACAGCAGGATAAAAGGTAAAATTACCGGCATGAGTTTCCTCAGTATTTTTGTTTATATACTTATAAGTATATGATTAGATACTTCCAACTCCAAAAAATAAATCTGCTCCCAATACACAGGGTTACCATGGCTGTACTGTGAACCTTTCTTGTATTTTTTAGCTAATTAACCCTTTGACACCAGCTTTTACAAAACCAAACATGACTGCTCTGCCCAAGTTAACCCTGTAGCAACCTCTGTTGCAAATATGCAACAGAAATTTTGGGGTGGTAGGGGGGTGTTTTTGTCAATATTTACATTTAATAAAGGTTTTTTGGTGTTTTTGAATCATTGTAGTGATTCCAACCGCATAGCAAAGTATCACCAGAAAAACCTACTGTTGCAAATATGCAACATTGCCAAAATTTGGCAAAAATTCTGTCAGACCAAAAAAATTGGTGCTTGGGTTCTACAGGGTTAATTAAGACCAGATATCAGATATGCTCAAACTTTTTATTAAATTCTGACATTACATGGTATGGAATAATTAAGTTGAATGTTGCTTTTACATTTCAGCACAAGTTGGATGCATTTATTACCAGCAAAAACAGCAAATTTTACATAATGGTAGCAGATGTTCAGAGATACATGATCAGTTTGAATTTGAATCTTTGCTCGTGACCTTGATTATTAGAATTTGGTATGCAACTGCTTAGAATGAAAGCCTTCATCCACATTGGCCCTTTATAAGATAGAGAACCCTAAGGCAATTGAAAAACACGGAAAAGTCCACATTCAGGCAGATGAGTCCATTACAATAACACAGAAATTTTGGCATATGGGTACGAGAGAGTTATGTAGACAAATGTTTCTAATGGATTTTAACTATGCCTCAACAGCTTTCCATTCATGCATAATTATTATAATGTGGTAAACCTGAAAAATAGCTCACAGACATTTTCCCTATTTGTATCCTAGCTTGTTGTGACATAGTGCTTAGTCTGTTTAAAAACAAACATTAAACAAATTGCAGTTTTTTCTAAATTTGCCCCGCAGTGTTAAGAGAATAGAAAAATGAATAATACAGAGCAAAGAATAATTTGACTCAATAACTCTCTGTACTTAAGCATTTATCCACATATAGTACATCATACTGTATTACCTCTTTTAAATGCATTCACAAAATCTTTGCTCAAGCATGAAAGACCAGTTTGTATTTTAGAATTTTTTTTTTTTTTTTTTAAGTTTCAGAAATGATATAATGACATAATAGTTTACAGGTGTATAAATGTAAATTCAGTCTGATAACATAGACAGAACTGTTATGGACACTGCCACAAAGATCAACAAAACTGGAAAACTACATAGAGCACTCCACACAATGAAGAACCAACGTATGTCTTGCCAGTGAAGCAATACAAATCCAGTGCACCACAGCAAAAACAAAGTAAGGCTGTTAGGCAATCCTAACAGAGCATGACCTTGCTCACTTTTACTGAGGCAATCTTTACTTTCAAAAAATGCAATATTTGAAAGAACATTTTAGTTTGTGAAAATAGGAAAATGATAAAGAGGTGCACAGTACAGTTCTTTAAATCAAGTAAGCATAATTTTTAAATTGG
This sequence comes from Gymnothorax javanicus, assembly GCA_029692085.1. Taxonomy (NCBI): domain Eukaryota; kingdom Metazoa; phylum Chordata; class Actinopteri; order Anguilliformes; family Muraenidae; genus Gymnothorax; species Gymnothorax javanicus. The sequence continues at coordinate 138,923,184 of CM056194.1, forward strand.
ATATACTGTAAATAATTGTACATCTGTATTGATGACAATATTTATAACATAACATAACACAGCATGAATGGCGAGAACAGGCCGCTCAGCCCAACTAGGCTCACCAGTTTCTTTATACTATTGTGAATATATCACTTCAGATACTCAATGACTCAATGGTATCTAGCTTTAAGTAAAGCCTGCTCTTGAAAACTCCCAAGGTCTCTGCCTCAACAATATTGTCAGGCAAGATATTCCACATCGACATTACTCATTGGGTGAAGAAATATTTCCGAATATCAGTGCTACATTTACCTTTGGTCAACTTCCATTTGTGACCCCGAGTTCTACTAACAACACTTGGTCGAAGGAATCCTACATAATTCACTTTGTTAATCCCTTTAACATATTTAAAGACCTCAATCAGATCACCCCTAAGTCTCCTTTTCCTAAGACTAAAGAGATTAAGGATCTTCAGCCTCTTCTCATAGCTTTCATCTTTTATACCCGGAATTAGCTTCAGTGGTTCTTCACTGAACTTTTTCTAGAGCCTCTATATCTTTCTTAAAGTATGGTCCCCAGAACTGTACACAATACTCCAGATGTGGTCTGACAAATGTGTTGTACAATAGAAGTATCACCTCCTTGGATTTGTACTCAATACTTTTGGCAATGTATCCCAGCATCTGATTGGCTTTTTTAACTGCTACGGCACAATGGCTAGAGCCTGTGAGGGTTTGGTCAACAATCACTCCTAGATCTTTTTCGTGTGGAGCACATTCCAGTTCTAAAACTCCCATGAAGTAATTCCGTCTAATGTTTTTATTACCTACATGTACAACTTAACATTTCGCAACATTAAATTTCATTTGCCACATTTCTGCCCAATTCTGGATTCTATCCAAATCATCCTGAATCACTTTGGGGGACTCTAAACTATTTGCCAAACCTCCCAATTTAGTATCATCTGCAAATTTAACTAATTTGCTCTCAATATTCCTGTCAAGGTCATTAATGTAGATGAGGAACAGCAGGGGTCCCAACACCGATCCCTGGGGGACGCCACTCCCCACCATACCTAGCTCAGATGAGATACCACTGACCACCACTCTTGGTGTTCTGTCCTGTAACCAGTTTTGAATCTACTTCAGAATACCTCCTGTAACTCCAATGGAGCTCATTTTAAAAGTTAGTCTCTTATGCGGTACAGTATCAAATGCTTTCTGAAAAATCCAAGTATATGATGTCATAAGCCTTGCTCTGTTCATAAGTCTTGGTGGCCTCTTCAAAAAATTCCAGAAGGTTTGTCAGGCAGGACCTTCCCTTACGGAAACCATGTTGGCTGTCCCTCAAGATATTATTACGTTCAAGAAATAAGTCCAGCTCATCTTTCATGATAGATTCCAGTATTTTGCATGCAATGCAAGTTAAACTGACTGGCCTGTAATTTCCCGGCTCAGTACGGTCCCCTTTCTTATATATTGGAATTATGTTGCCCTGTTTCCAATCATTTGGTATTTCTCCAGTTTCTAAAGACCGTCTGAAGTTGGCGGATAGCGGCTTTGATCTCACTAAGTTCCCTGAGCACTCTAGGATATAAGCCACCAGGACCTGCCGCCTTATCTGCCTTTAGTTTATGCAACTTGTCTAATACTTCGTTATCCCTAACCTCAATTTCCGCTAAATAATCTTGAGCATTGGACATGCCCTCTGGCCAAATAAAAACCCGCTCTGAGGTAAAATTCTCAACAAAGTAACTGTTTAAGGTATCTGCAATATCCTTGTTATCATATAGCAGCGATCCATATTTATCCTTTATGCACTTAACCTCCTCTTTGACTTTCCTTTTTCTGCTACAGTACTGAAAGAAGCGCTTAGGGTTAGTTTTTGCCCCATCTGCAATTTCTCTTTCATACAGTCTTCTAGCATTCCTCAGCTCTTTTATGCTACAGTAAAACTATATTTAACAGTATAGACATCTTATTAGTTAAAACAGTCAAACAATTCACACAAGTACTCACACACAAGTACAAACATGCACATGTAAGCACACATACGCGCGCGCGCACACACACACACACCTGGCTGATCTCATTTTGCCACATTTGGGCAGATTCCCTGGGCATCAGAATAGAAATGGAAAAGGAGACCTTTCGCATCAGAATTGAATGCAGTAGGTATTTCCATTGACATCGTCATTGACAATATTTGACAACAATAGTAAACATGAGATAAAGATGAATCTACTGGGGCTCAAACTAGCTTATGAGATAGTCACACAAGCCAGTACACTACTGCACTCACTGTCAAAACCTACTGTGTTAATCCCTTATATTCTTATCCTACCCGTAATCCAAACTTTAACTGTAACCCAAACGCCAAACCCAACCCTAACCCTAAACATTACCAGGTAGTTTTGTGACTAAACCTAACCAAGTAGTTTTCATACCTCAAACTAACCCTAACTCAACTCCTAACCCCAACCTTAAACGTAACCAAGCGGTTTTCTTGCCTAAATTAAGGTGTTTAACAACAATTTAGAACTGCTGTAAAATAAGGATGTCAAAGGGCTCAATTTTTCTCATTTATCGGTGCTCGGGCAAGAGCGTAACTATTTGACGAGTTAGGATGACACCGTGTTGCCCATACACACCCACGCATACACACACACATACATTCATTCAGGCAGGTGAATCACCCACCATCTCGGCAACATTACTATACTCAGCAACAAAAATTTAGCAACACCCAAATTTTAAGTAATGTTTAAAAAAGATAGAATCATGAAATAGCAAACTTTATAGTCTTCCTGAACAGAGTATATCGCACCAACACACCAAGTAATGCCGAATCCTGGTTCATTTACACGTACTTACGCATGATTTTGTGTGATTCTTGGCCCACATTAATCCTGTCACTCAAATCCCTTCAAAACGTGTTTCACACATTAGAAATGCTCTTTGTTGAACGTAAAACACTGAAAAGAGCAAAATCAAAATTATGGGGCATGGTAGAGGAATGTCTGAAAACGCCAGACATGAAGCCATCGGCGTGTTAAGGGCAGGGATAAGCTTACGACAAGTTGGGCAGCACTTTAACGTCCACCACAGCACCATTTCACATCTTCAGAAACATATGGCACAGACTGGGACCATCAAAGACCGACCTCGCAGCAGTAGACCACGTAAAACGACAGCACGTGAAGATCGCTTCATCGTGACATCATTATGACGTAACGGAATGACATGCGGTTCCACAGGCTGGTGGGCGTCACACTCACTACTGAGGGATAGAAATAGTCCTGTGGGGAACTAGTCAACCCACCCCCATGCATTCTGAGTGACGTTTATTCATCTCACTGATTTGCATCTCAACTTTGTCAAGCATTCATGGATGTCTAATTGTTCCACGTAATGGTCAAGGCAATTAAATACACATTTCACTGTTGATAACTCGTTTATTGTGCTTCTACGTTGTATATCAGCTGTTGCTAAACTTACGTTACTGAGTCTGTGTAAAAGAGAAGTGGTGGGGGGGGCGCTGCAGAGAGATGGCCATATATACAGTCGGCAACAAAGGGATCGCCCACAAAAGTAGAGCCGAGGGGGAAAACAAACCGGTCTCTGCCATTAGCCATAATGCCGAAGAGTTGCTGTGTGCCCTTTTGCACCGCAAATAAACAAAAAAAATCCCCAACTAAAGTTTTACATTTTACCAAATAATAAAATGGAACCACAAAGGAGGACAAATGGCTTCAAGCTATCAGAAGAGAGGACGAGTTCGGCAGATTATGGCGGGACCCCACAACAGAACGTGTATGTCTGCAGGCCACTGAGTCGGATCATTCGCCCAGTCTTTTAAAACGTACGGACAACAATCCAACCCCAGTATATTTAATTTTTTAATATATCGATCCTTGTCAGCAGGCAATAGCGACTCAAAGTACGTCATGACAACCTCTTAGCGTTAGCAAGACAAGTTTAAATTCCGCGTTTTTACAGTATAGTGGACGGGGGGAAAGGATTGTTTTCCCCCTCGGCTCTAACTAGATGTGACGTTTGTGGGTGTTCTCGTTGTTGCCAACTGTATCTATGTGAGGTATTTACAACTTCCATCCACTATCCACCCAATCTTAATTCATTTTTGGGTTTATTAATTGTTAATGATCCCAATAAATCAGTGCTAGTACCGGCACGAACCTATGTACAGTTACAGTGATCAAAACATGGCCAGGTGCTTTAGTGTATATGCTGGTGATCAATGCTTACATTTCCTTGAATAATTCCTTCCATACTGTAAACAATGCCAAGCTATATAATCTCTCTCAATACAAGAGTGATGTAGCTTCACTGAAGTGCTGCAATCAGCAGATGCAGAATATGTATGTAACATTGTCCTACAGTATAAAAAATGCTTTTTTCCTGACTTTTGACCTACTTAAGGGAAAACTTACGTGAAAAGTTAGCGTTTAAGGAGGTAAAGGATGTGCTGAAGATGTGCTGTTTGCTGTCATTTTAATTGAAGTTCATGTACTTCATCTATGTAATATACCATATCAAGTATACAAAGGCAGTGGCACATGCACATCTGGAGAAATCTACACTGATTTGTATTTTCCTTTCGTCCTTTTGACTTCCTGATGTGCTATTGATGTAGCTTTTCTTTTTAACCCCAAGTTCAAAGCCAACTGACTTTACTTCTTAACCTTCATCCTACCGGCCAATTTTACACACACAAACTACCAGGCGAGGTCCGTATGGACCCCAGGAGGGAATACCTTGAAATCAATGCAGTAAGAACAAATTAAATTCAGCAAACACACATAACTTTATTGAAGAACAAAATCCACTACTGCTGAATATCAATGATGTATTATAAATGCAATAACATTGCAATAATATTGCAATAACTAGCATACACTTAGCAAATTATAGCACCACAAAAGAAATTTTGGCATTATATACATGATTTTTGCAGCTTATGCACCTGTAAAACATTCTGGATTACACCTTCTGTTTTTCTTACAGAACTTAAAACAAAAAAGTTATTGTAAAATAATTTAGGGCAGAGTCATTGTTTGTGTTCAGAATCTGCCTTAAGGTCTCTGCTGCTGTGTATCTAGCTTGTCTTTGTCTGTTGGCCATTATGAATCTTAAACAACCAAAAAGAAGTTAACTTTCAGTGTGATATTAAATTATAAAATAAAAGACAGATGCCAGTAACAAATTAATTGTACCTTCACAATGCAAAAAGCTGATCTTCCGGTGCTTTAGTGTTTTAATGAAGTCATAAATTCTGACAAATTCATAAAACAGTGAGGCAGTATGTCACATATTTTTAAAACGGCAAACGAATATATAGGTGCGGGGTCCAGACGGACCCCACTTGGTAGGATGAAGGTTAAAGTATTCACGTATCTTAACTCATTCCCTACGGAATACTTTTATATAAAATTGTTGCGTTTGTACGGAATACTTTCCTGAAAATTACACAATATAAAGTACTGAAGTACAGGTGGCCCATGACCACGATCGTCAACTGATTTTGTGTTTTCATCGGACTGCGAATGGTCATCCACGCTGCTGGCACCGGCTTACCATAGGGAATGGTAGAATTCGCCGTGCCGTTGACAGCGGCTTGCCGTAGGAAATGAGTTAAAAGATAGTGATTACTTTACACAGTGATTGTGTCAGAAAGCGATACCATCAGATCGTGATTAATCAAAGCAATATGCTTCCCAAACCCTGCTATCTTGGTATCCCACTCTATGCTAATACTGGGGCCACAGTAACTCTCCAGGACAACTGTTAGTTATTTTTGTAAAACTGAATTATATGATTGTAGAGAAATTATTTATTCACCTCGGCCAATCTTGCTATCGAATACCACTAGCTCTCCTGGGGCCTGTTCCACAAAGCAGGATTACTTGAGCTCATTGTTTAACCATCTTGAGAAAAACCTAGAAGTTCCATTTTTTACTTCAGTCCACGTTCCGGATTTGGGGGGGTCCAGGTATTAATGAGCCCCAGGTTCTGCCTTGAAGGAGTTCTGCACCTGCATAGCACTACTTTTTTTGGACCACAGGAATTCTCTGGAGTTACGCCTGAGATGAACAAACCTCGCTGTGATTCACTACCTTACCGTCTCATGAACCCAGTGAGGGGTGCAACCGCTTTGCCAAATCTGACTGACCTTGAACACAGAGAAACATCTGCATGTTCTGGGCTGCAATGATCTCAATCAGCCTGTTCATGATTCCGCGGATCACTGGTTGTGCAGCGGACCCTGATTTTGTGAATAGATGCGGTCCGTAAGGGCTTAATTGGTTGGAAAAATTGTAGCCGAATGCATCTCCTACAAGATGTTTCCCCTCATAATAGTCAGACCACATTCAGATAGCAACTACCCAGCCTATAAAGGACAGCAAAAACATGCATCCATTTTGATAATGAGAAACAGTAGGAATGACACAAAAAATATCCACACAAATACTTTTTACTTATTGTAAGTGGCACTTTTATTTTAAAAGGTAAATTAAGCTATGTTGTGTTCAGTAGCAGGTATGAAAGCCCCTTTGGCAGAAGTTCTGATTTGAAAACTCAAATCACTGTCCATGTTAATTGGGTCTTATGGAGAAGGAGCCCTACACTGGACAATCTTTAGCCACAGCTGAGCGACTTTGGTTCCCCTGTGCCACAGTGACTGCACCTTGTGCTTGTCCTAGTCTTTCTTCTCTGTCTGAGTATGACTCAGGTGTAAAATCCTTGGGTCAGGAAGTGGAAGTCCTGTAATGTGTTCGTTCCACCGATTAAGTCATCCAGCTGATTTCACTCATCACCTCTAACCTCTGGCCAAAGAACTGTGCTAATTAGCGAGTTCTGGACATTGGAATTGAACACCGGGAAGGAATTTCACTTTCAGGAAGTAGATATTACTCCTCTGCCCGTGGGGATTTGTTGGGCATTCCTTCCTCAATGCCGTTTGAACAGTGCTTTCTGCGGGACCTCTCTGTGAGTCTCCTGTAGTCTAGTGATAGAGTGTTCGTTTGATCAACAGGGATGCCCTACTTCGATTTTCCATCTCTTCTTATTTAGAAACACACACGCTCTGTGGGGAGGTTGTTAATGGTGCTGGCAGGGGCATTCCCCAGTGAACAGTCCAGAGCAGTGTGTGAGTGTGTGTGTGTATGTGAGTGTGCATACACTTTTGTGGAAGTGTCTGTAGTTACATGCATGTACACAATTAACTGTGTCTGCATGTATGGGCATGTCCAACCAAAAATATTTGAACAAATATTAAAAAAACGTGCTTTGTTATCTTAGCTTTCCAACGCAGCATATTAGTGTCAAAGGTAAATAATCTTGAAGAGCAGTCCTTTTAAATATGTCCAAATCAGGTGAATGGTGTGAGAAATACAGCACTTTTTATATGTCCCCCCCCCAACGAAGGGACCAACAGCAATTGGATAATTGTCTGAACTGCATCTTATGGCTAGGTGTGCGATATTCCCTAACTGCATTTACAAGTAAGCAGATAAATGGTCTAGAGTTGCTTTTGAGAGTGGCAGTTGGAATATTTTGCTATTAATTCTCAATATAAAATTCAAAGAGCTGTCATTACTTATGAAGCAATGTATCTTTAGGCTGAGGGGAAATATATTTATATATCAGTGGCAGCTCGTGAACTGGCAACAGGGGAGGCTCAAAACAATCCCTTAAAATTAATGATTGGTCATGACCTGTTTTCAATCATTAATTTAAATGACCATTGCAGAAACTCCGAAAACTCTCAGCATATATATATAACTTGTGGCCAAAGCGACTATTTTGCACATTCTTGAAAAGAAAGAGCACACTGATGAACTCAGGGAGACCACGTCTCGGACACCGCATGTAATAACTGTGGTGGATGACAGAAGAATTCTCTCCCTGGTAAAGGAAAACCCCTCTACACAACAATATGCCAGAACAAGAACGCCATCGAAGAGGTTGCCAAACTGTGTCAACAATTCAGAGGAGACCTCACCAGAGTAAATACAGAGGGTTCACCACAAGATTTAAAGCACTGGCAAGTCTGAAATGCTACATATTTGCCAAAAAATACATCTGAAGAAGAGAAAAATTGAAAATAATGCTTCACTGTCCCAAGACTTATGTCCCAGACTGCATGTACTTTCAGTTTGTATGTGTAAGTGTCTATGTGCATATATGTGAAAGGGGCTATGCATGGGCATACATGCAAGAATCTCTATATGCAAGCTGCATGCATTTGTGCGTATATTGGTGTTTGAATATGTGCATGTGAGGGAATCTGTGTGCTGAAAGCAGTTGAGAAAGCTGAAAGCAGGGTATGGTTTTGAGTGTGCCGTAATCTAATTAGGCTTATATCTTTGGGATCAGTTTTTCTTCCGCCTGTTTTCCTCTCTTTTATTGGAGCTAGGGGTCTTGTTACTCAGATTTCACCTTATTCATTGATGTTTTATAAATATTTTCACTGGGGTCACACTTGAATAGCATATTTAGCAGTAACAGATAGCCAGGCAGGGAGTGGTATTTGATTTTATTTTCATTTTGAACAGATTAAGTTGCTTGTGAACATTCATAGCCTATAATGATTACTTCCTCCAAACTGAAGTGAGGACGCATTGACCCTAATTATGGCCTTCTTTACAGGAACTGTCAATTACCCCGTGTCAAAAGCGGTTTACTCAAAGCACAGATCTCTTCCTGAAGAACTGCTCCAGTTTCAGTGAAAACAAAGTAGCCCTCGCCACAGTCAGCAGTTACATAAACTATACAGATAACTGCATAATGCATACTGGGCCTTTTAAATAGTAACTGAATGCATAGGGAATGTTTATGCAATTATATTATGAACTTAGAACTTCTAAAAATATATTTCAAAATGTAGCATTACTAAAAATAAATCATACACATTACGATATCGGACTCATTTAGCATAGATATATTTTGTTTCCCTATAGTAGTGTACTTAAGCGCACAGTACATACTGTTCATAAACAGAAAAGAGGCAATTTCAGCTATTTCAGTTCTATAGAGTTACACATGCCAGATAGTGCCTCTTTGAGTTTTTATTAAGAAGATTGTGTACAGGAGAGGATTTTATCTAGAACTTGGCAAAACTAACGCTTCCCTAAAATATATATCCGCTCAGTTGTGGACCAATGTATAATAGTGAATATGCGTAACGTGGACTCTGAGAATATCTGGATATGCGGGCTGTCGTTTGAGAGTCTGCAGGCATATGTGAGCTCAGATCTTTGTGAATTTGGGGGACTGTATGCTCCTTTTTGGGAACATGTGGTTACATGGGCTGTTATTTGAGAATCTACAGAGACATGACTTAAGGCATGACTTGCACTTGGGGAATCTTTGGGAATGTGGGCTCTCTTCCATAGAAATCTGTGGGAATGGGAACTCATTTCGTTTGGAATCTACAGCTATGAGGGCTTTGCTCCATGGACAAGCTGAAGTGCGTTTCTGGGCCCAGTGTGCAAGATTCTGAGCTGGCAATGCAGTACATTTATGCCTACAAGTACCCTATTGAAGGGAATAATGACTGTATCTTACTTTAGAATTGAATCTGCTCCCTCAGGCTGCATGGCCAGTTCCTTTGCCATTATACGACCAAAGCAGTGATCAATTGGGAAATTTTGTTGAGTGCAGAATGATGAGGTTTTCCCAGAGAATGCTTATCTGCTGAGGGTCTGATCAATAATATGTTAAATATGTTTCATAAGCAATCCATAGATATTTTGTACCAGATGCGATTTTCAATCTCATTTTACGGTGAATGCAGCAGCTTGGAAATAGAGAAATCAGATAAAGCCAATCCAAAGACAGACAGACACACACACACACACACACACACCCACATACAGTCTCACACAGCCGAGCGCAGGCTCACAAACTGGCGCACATTTCTCACAAAAGCTGCGGAATCCTTTAGCGGCGAGGCCCGTTGTAAATGAATGATTTTCTCTTCCCTTCTCCTCCCATCGATTACTCTATCCCGACGGCAGAGCAGACGTCTCGGCTCTTGACAGGGCTCATATTTCAGTCTGAGAGGACTAGCACTCAAAGCGGCGCTCGCTCTTCGGTGGTTAACGCCGCGGCTACACTCCGCCGCCGCGCCTCGTGCAAACAGTTTGACTAATACATTCCTATTGATTAGGATGAAGTGAGTACTGCGCTCTGTCTCCGGCCTCGGCAGTGATTACACTCCGCAGGCTCCCACGCAGCTCTGGCTCTCCCTTCCCCTCGCGCTGCCTTTCCTTTCGAGAGGAGAGAGGGAGAGAGGGGTGTATCAGACAAAGCAGGCCCATTCAGCGCCCTAACAACTCACAAAGATCTATGAGCTCGCTGAATATTAAAAGATATGTGTTGTTTTCAAACTGCAATGTATGACACTCTCGCCTGGCAGGGAGCCTGGTTTCTACTAAAAGGATTGTCAGACTGGGAAAAATAAATTTCCCTCCTAACCAGACAAAAGTCAATGTTTTTCTGCTTTTACTTCAGTCACGTAAGACGCGGCCCGGCAATTTTCAACATCTCATCGCTTAAACTATCTGTGAATAATCTGGTAAAAACCCCATCGATCATAAATCCGTTGGGAGAAACGAGGAATGGCTTTTGGCTCAGATTCTCCCTCCTACATTTGAGGACTTCATTCTGTTATCTCTCTGCTCACTCCTCCCTCTCTCTCTCTCTCTCTCTCTCTCCCTCTCTCTGTCTCTCTCTGGCTTTCAATTCAATTTAATTAAGCTTTGGTGGGGAAGTGAAATATAGGGGGTTCTGTTCATATATGTGACTGTTTCCACACAGTCAGGACCAGTGTTTGCTCTGGCGTAACTGTCACCTCAGGGCTGCACATATCACAGAGCCTAGCTAATGGCGAATATCTGGTCATATCTGATGTCCTTAAAATATGGGGATATTGATGGGGATGAGTAAGCCGTATATATGAAGTACATTAGATACATTTCACTATTCATGGTTATTGTTATCATTTCTTGCCAAATACAGTGAGCACCATAATTCATTGGACGGTGACAAATTATTTATTTTGGCTCTGTACTCCTGAACTTAAAATATAAAAGGATACCATGACCATGAGATGGGCACATTTTGCCTTCAGTAAACTCTTCAGTATGTAAGCTGAATGCTCAATTGAATCACATCCAGTGATTGTCTCGGCCAGCAGGACTGAAATAACAAAAATTGTATCGCTGTCCAATAAATTATGGTGCTGTCTGTGTTTTGTCCTTTGGTAATATTGTAATGTGTCTGGCCTGTTGTCCTCTGTATCAAACATTCTCATAGTGTCTTTACCCTACCTTGCAACGGCCAATTTTGTTGAAATTTACATAATTTCATTATAGGTTGCGGGACAGTGGAGCACCACATTTACAGCACCATGACTCCAATAAAAATAAAATATCGACATTATGTACATTATTAAGAAGTCACAGTGTGTACCCTTCGGTTTCAATGTTGATGAGTACAGTCTCGGCATGTTCCAATAGCTCATTTTAGTTAATCAAAACAGTCAATGCTAGACATAAAACAAAGCAATACAACACATTAAAATAACACAAACTAATTATTTTCTTAGTATAGTTGCAATTTAGTTATTTTAGACCATGTTTACTTATGCATAAACCAACCTTATAATGCAGCTGTCTGGAGCAGAGGGTGCTGAACAGCTGTTATCTCTCTCTATCTCTCTCTCTCTCTTTCTCTCTCTTAAAGATGGTTTACTTTACATGAAGAGATTCATATTATAGAGTAATGATGATTTGTTATGCAATAACAATACTATGTATATTTAGTTACATGTCCAGTTATCTCGTATTGTATTCCTATAAATTACTATTTTTAAATACATGAAGCTCTTTGAGCTTGGGGCTCACAGAAAGACAGTGAAAAAAATTTAATGGGCTGTAATTCCTGCGCTGCTCACTTGATATTGATGAAAATATCCTCATAATGAAGACGAAAAATTAGCGTGATCTGCACATACATTTTGATGGTGTATATATTCATACAAACTGTCCAACTCTCCTGCTACCTCTAGAAGAAGGGTAGCATTCTGCAGAGAATCCACCATAATTTAGCAAGCAGTTCATGGAGTTTATTAGTCTTTTCAAGTCACACATTCAAAAAATGTATCATCTCTCAAATTATGTAATAACTGTTATGATCCACACCAGGAACCAAATGCAGTGTCAGAGTGCGATCCAACAGTAGGGTTTATACGGTAACGACAAAGGGATGGAGCTCAGAGCAAAATGACACTGTTCAGTTCAGATGGTACTAGCTGAGTGCAAGGGTGTGTCTGTGCCCAGCCAGTGGTGCCCCAGGACAGCTGCCAGATGGATTACACACTTCGCCAGGGCAGAACTGTCAGATGGTGGGACCAATGAATTTAGCAGGAATGCAATCCCAATCCTGATGACCTCAGAAGGCTTGGGAGGTTGTTCCTAATAAACTGGACAGAATAACAGACTGAGAATGATTAATAGGGTCACGGTCCCAATCCTGGAGACTGAGGGTAAGGCTTTAGAGGTTGTTTCTATTAATGAAGCTAAGAAGAGAACGATGAACTTTTACTAGGAAGATACTGGCTGGTTGCTAAAGGGCATATAGCAAGTGACAATCCAGCAACTTGCACTCTCAACATAAGGAGTATATGTATGTCAACACACACATTAGGGAATTGGAAACATAGATGCATATGACCTGGCAGGTGAGGCACACAGGACGCTGATCCAATCAAAGGAGACAAACTTTCTAAAAGACTTACAAGCTTCTGGATGGGAGGAGACACAAAAGGTATTCATACAAGGGTTATGATGAATAACAACAGTCAGACTGGAGACTTAAACAGTTTACGAAGAATGCAATCCAAAGACAAGCATGAACTGAGGGCAACATAATGAGACCAAAATCAGTATTTCAAAGTAGAAAGGTGAGTCAATAGATGTGGCTAGTAATTAACAGAGGAGCAGGAAAACGTGACAGTGTAGATTGCTGGTTGGTTGGAATTGAATACATGACGGTCGACTACCACTGCTATGGGTTTTTATGTCTTCACATTGTCAACAAGCCAACGCTGAGCGCCGAGAGAATCCCACAGCCCTTAACTAATAATAAACAAAATTTTTAAGTTCAAGGTCACTGTGGCAAGGTCAGAGGTGAAATTCACTAATGACCCTTATGCTGCACGCCTATCCCTCACAAAGAACCTGCATATCAAATTTGAAGCTGCTGTGGTTAATACTTTCAGAGATATGGCCCAAATAAATTATGGAACTGTCGCCCGCCCGCCCAGATGCCACAGGGTATAACAAATGCCCCATCAGCCCATAAGGGCTGTGGGGTAAAAATGAACCTCCTTATGTTCTTTTGTTAGAGCAGTTTTATTGACTACTGAAAGGTGATGGCACAGTAGTTCTATGGAAGCTGCCACTCTTTTATGAAACTGATGCATGCTAATCTCTGGCATACAGCTTTACATGTATTTCCAAGTAGTCAATTCTTTTCAAAACAAAGGCATGTGATGGAACTAATTTATGAAGTGGTGCTTCCAAGCCACATGTCTAATCGCTCATCAGGTGTAGTGATGATGACTGAAAAACACAGGGGCGATGATCAGCAGACAACTAACAACTGCTACCATGCACCGAATGGGAATTATGCTTCAACATTTATTTCTGAACTGCACTTTAACAGCACTATCCCAAACCTTTTGAAGTCCCTCAATGCTGGGTACTTGTTTTAACCTTGTTTTAAAATTGGATTTGTATGGCTTTGCTGATCTAGCCACATAGTCTCCACGAGAGCCATAATTTTACAGCTTTTCTAAACAATAAATTGAACACAGATACCTTTTCTTGTTTTTTTTCTCTTTTTTTGGAATGATGTGCTTTAGCCAACCAACCAAGCCACACAACTGACTAAAAAAGGACACGAAAGAGTAAAAACAACTCCACGAGTAGCAGAACTTCATGTGCTTCACGGACAATTTCCACAGGCATGAAAAAAAAATACAAAGAAAATGGAAGCATAACAGATCAAAAATGATTTGTATGGTAAAGGAAAGGCAAAGTGCATGCTCTTAGCATAGCTATTGGGGGGATTTCTGTAAACACCCAAGGAGGCAGAAAGGCTCTCTTCCGGCTGATGCATCCTCTCCTGTGGAAGGCTGTTTAGAGGGAATGGTGTGGAGCCAGAGTAAAGGGGGAGGCCAGCTGCCTTCTTTTCTTTCACTCCTAATGTTCAAGAGAGCGCTGAGTGTGAGAGAGATGTGTTCATATAATGGCTAAATATGGGCTTTTGCAATCATATGTAAAGACTGGAAGAAAACTGTTTTATTCAAACAATAATTGCATATTTGAATATTTTTAATGTCTTGGTTGTATTTTTTGATAAATTCAAAGCTACCTTGGTGAACACTAAGTGTCGATTTATTACAAAAAAATACACATTTTTCGGTGATTCCAAACTAATGAACATTTCTCGTGAAGCATCAAACATGAATGCCATGATAAAATAAATGTGCTTACGACAAAAGTGGCTCAAGTGTCATAAATCAAGCACTTGTTGCCTCTCCTGGTTCTGCTGGCTGCACATGACTCCAAACAAGTCAGTGATAAAAAATCCCAGGAAAAATGAAGCCCATTCAGCCTGCTGCTGAGATCATCAATCACCCTCCTTGTACTCTAATATTATTAGTTCAAGCGAAGCTCCGCTCTTCCATTTTATGGGCATCATAAAAAAATAAAAAGGAGGAGGAGAGGAAGAGGGAAACCTGCTACATTTTAACATCCAGGAGACCTGTGCTCGATTTCTGCGGAAAAGATGCCAGGAGAGGCAGGCCGGCTGTGGAAATGCCACATAAGTTGCCAACAGCTATATACACCTTCTCCTCCTTACTTTGTCCTCCTAGACAGCCTATTGGACAAACAGTCAGTTCTGAGGCCACATAAGCCAGAATGACAGGTCCTGTTCTTCATTTGGATGGGATTCCCTACTACAGTCCAACAGTTCAATTTTGAAAGTGTGACATGAGTGGAGACGCCTAATTTTCTGCCAAATTCCAAACTTTTCTGAGTATAATAAGGTGTTAGAGTTTGGAAACAGGTCTGCTTTTATGCATTTTCAGATAATATAAATATTAGGTTATGCTATTTTTTCTATTCATATCTAACAAGCCTGTTCATTGATTAGAAATTGACTCAATTACAATTCAATATCAGTGTTGAAATGGGGGGAGGAGAGTGCTGGATTACAGCACCGATTGAGAGGGGTTTCAGTTTCTACTTTTCCAGAACATTCTATGTTGTTTTTACCAACCATTGTGAACTATTCTTCCTCCTTCACTGCTTTTTGATGCCTCGGTTCTTTGGTCTTTGGTTAAGAACTTTGAATGTTCTTGCATCTCCTCGTGGAGAATAGAGAATGGACGAGTATACTCCATAAACTGCTAAGACTTTGCTCAATAGGGACCATGGATCTACAGGAGAGGATCGACCTTTGCCTGAAACCTCCATAAGGAGTTGAAACTGGGTGAGCCGACACCCACCACCCCGTAGATGACGATTTCATTGCCAGAGAGGAGCTTGAATAATTCCTCTCCGTCTCTGCTTGGGCTGGAGGAGGTGGGGGTAGGGGGGCAGCTGCTGAGTCCGAGGCGAGGCGTGGGGTGTGTGATTGGCTCGTCAGGCCTGACACCGGCGCTTTAGCAAACAAAAGGCCGACGCAGCTTAAGGCGGCTTGGAATGTCAAAGGGTTCACATTTCACATGCAGATGTGCGACCCCCATGACCTTTCACGGGAAGGTGCGCTTCAGAGCAGAAAAGGAAGTGGGTGGAGGGGGTGGGGGAGAACAGTTTCGGGGGGAAGAAGCGGTGGGCGATGCAGAAAACCTTCTTAAGAAGGCAGCTTCACTTTTTCCTTTGGAGAGAGATGACTAAGGCACGCTCTTCATGGTGAGTTCTGCTCAGTTGGAATGCTGCCAGAGCTAATCTACAGGTGGGTTAATGGCCCTCTAAGTCTAACATTAGTTGAAGGCATTTTGCCAGTACTTCGGACTTGCAGGAAAAAAATGAAGACATTGAAGACTATGTCTTTTATAAATATATAGATAAGTCAGCATTCTCTGATGCCATTACTCTCAATTACCAGTAGGTATTGTTAAATCAACATAACAGTGTTCAATCAAGAATATTCTAATCAAATATTTGGGACCTTTAGTTCTTAAAGGACAAAAAACTGCTGTGGGATGAATGTAATAAATATTTTGAGCTTTGCTTAAAAATCTGTGGAAATATACATTGAATGCCACGGATGACAAAAAGGCCACGCATAAATTGCTTAGTCATGAAGAAGTCTATAAGTGTTACTTGCTTGTGTTACTTGTATTTAATATATACTGACATTTTCCTGGTAACAGTATGATATTATAATACTGCAATTATAAGTATTACGCCACCAGAGGTGTAAAATCCAGGGGTCAGAAAGTAAAAGTCCTGCCAAGTTTTTCTCCCTCCCACAGAATGAGCTGATCACTCATATTGGCTCTATCTCCTGTCCAAAGTAAATCCAGGTGGTTGGAATAAAGTTCTGGGGAGGATTTTTACTTTCTGAACCCGGACTTTACATCCCTGTACGCCACAAATATTATGAAATATGAACTATTCGGGAAAAGTGTATCGTGATTAGTGATAGAAAGGGAGGAATGCAGTGTGCTGGAGAGACCAGTGTAGACTGTAGGTTCAATGCAGCCACAATGTCTGTCTCAGTGACTGATGATACCTGTGTCTTGAAGGATATTAAAACATATGGCTGGTGGTCGAACTAAATTGTCCCACAATCCTTCCTGATTTTGAGCACAAACATTTGCATTACATCCTGCAACACATCCCCTCATCCATTGTGTGACTCAGCTTCAGAGGGATGGAGGGATGATTACTATTTACGATCGACAAATGACCTCATCTATCAAGCCCTGAACACTGCCGAGCACTGACTCTTGAGAATGGTCATGGCTGCAAGCTGTTGGATGACAGTTATTTTTATGAAATAGCTTTATATGAGACATGTTGTCAAGGTGGTAGAGCCACAATCTCTCCCATCAAAATAGAGCTATTCAGAAAGCAAAAAGTAATAGTACATGAGGCAGAAAAATCTACCATTGGTTCATAAACATCAATGAACAAAAAAAAATTGAAACTACTCACAGATGCAGCAAATAATGCTGATTATCTCGTAACAATGGCTAATGTACAGGTCTGCTGACAGATCTTTGGCAGTAAGCAAACCTGCATTCAATGTGTTGGATGTGAGAGAAATGGAAACTGAACAACTATGACAAGGGGCAAATCGCTCTGGCCTGATGAGTGGCTGAGAGCATGTCTGAAGAGGCAGGACTTCTAGGGTGCTCCCAGTCAGCAGATGTAAGTACCTCCTGACAGTGGTCTGTGGAGGAACAAATCATTAACCGGCGACAGGGTTTTGGGCGCCCAGAAACTTCAAAACATGAGGGCTATGAAGGCTATCCTGTCTAGTCCAAATTAATAGAAGGCTGACTATGGCACTAGTAGCAGAGAATTTCAGTATTTACATAAGAAATGTGTCACAGCGCAATGTGCATCATATCCAGCTGTGCACTGCACTTTTTAGCTTGGAGATCAGTCAAAGTTCCCACTCTAAGTGTGGGCCACCTCCAAAAGTGTCTCCAATGGGTTCCTCAGCTTAAGAATGGACCTTGGAGCAACTGAGAAAGGTTGCCTGGTCCAGGGAGTCATATTTTCCTTTATATCATGTGCTTTGGCTGGGTATGTGTGCAGCATTCACCTGGGAAGAGATGGCATCACGATGCTCTGTGGGAAGAAGACAAGCTAGTGGAGGGAGTGTGATACTCCGTGAAATATTCTGTTGGGAAACTGTGAGTTTGGGAATTCAAGTGACATCAGTTTGATGCAGCTGTTTTGGCAGCACAAGGGTAACCTTAAATATACTAGGCAGGTGGTTTTAATTTTGTGGCTGATCAATGAATTTGTCAAATAAGCAGGATGTGTTTAGCAATGGCCTATGCAAGATCCTAGTTGCCGCAAGATCTGTAAATACATATGAAAATCAATAATCAAATTGATTCATTAACTATATAATTATGAACTGACTGAAGTGTCTTTTATTACAGCAATTTATGAGAAGATGCATGGTAGTAATGGAAGTAGTCTTGAAAGGTTTGTTCATACATCCAATGAGCATTTATTGGTGAATACTGTTCACTAAATGATGAGAAGGAAGATGAGAGAAGCCTTGTCAAAATACGACCTCTCTGCTGAATGAGCAATCATAAAGCAATCAAATAAAATGGACAACATGGTAATCATACAGCATGCAGCTGTGAAGTCGTATTGAGGATCACCACAAAAAAAGAAATAAATACAATAAAAATCCTTTAGAAGTCAGGTTTTGCTTTTAAATTTCAAGCCTTCATAAATCTTCCAAAACATTGAAAAAAATATGTCAGAAAAAAGGGTATATGAATAAATTAATAATTATGTTGAAACAAAGCTGGGATAAATTAATTAATTCCTAAATACATAAACAGCAAACAGGCAGACTGTATAGGTAAATAACAAAGACGGGCCCTTCCCTACATGTACTGAGAAGAAGCATTAGCATTCAGCATAATTGGAGGTAAACATATTGTACCAGGCCCTGAGGGAGACTTCTAACTGCACACACGCGCACACACACACACACACGCATGCGAATACATAGACATGCACACACACACACACACACACACACGCAGACAGACATTCACAAACACACGCACACATGCAAACATAAGCAGTTGCGCGCACGCACACACACGCACATACGTATACATACACAAACACACACATGCACATGCGCAGAAACAAATAAAACCACCCATGAAAAAACTCTAACCCATTCTCTTGGTCTCCCCCTTTGGCCTGTCACTGCTATAGCCAGCACATCTTAATTTGCGGGAAGAAAAGAACTCAATTAAGCCTACAGATACAGTAGACAGAGTGGACATGACTGTAATGAATGCAGTTATTAAAGTGTTTCAACTGCAAAGAGGTCTATTCAACTGCCATTATAATGGGAGCGATTTATCCGCAGTGATCGGACCCTCGTCTTCCCTCTCTTTGATCTCCTGCTGTGGTGTGTCCCATTCACTGGAGAATCTGGGCCAATTTTAATGCTTCTCCAACTCGCCCCTGCTCCATTTATTATTTTTATTTTTTTCCCCTCCTCTTTTTGTCCGGGTTAAAAATAGCTGTTAATTATAAGAACAGTTTAAACATCTCCAGTGGCCCAGAAATGTGGGATAGACTGAGACTGGATGTCTACTATAAAATTGAATCAATCTGCTCTCCCCTTTTTGCTCTCTCTCTCTCTCTCTCTCTCCCCTCATCTTCTATCCCCCCTCCTTTCTCTCTTTTCTGTGGTTTAATTGTTTGGGCCAGCAGCTGGATCACAGACAAAGGTGAGGTCTGAATATAAATACTTATGATCAGTTTCACACGACATTTCACAATTGAATAAAAAGTGTTGCACATAGTAAACACACAATATTTGATTTGTAAGTACAGTTGGTCAGATCTCTAGAAATACTATTGGAAGCCATAACTTTGTTCATTCAAACCCTTGATTAAACCAACTGCATCTTTGCAATTAGGAGTTAATAGATATCATGAATGGTGTAAGTACAGTGAGCAATTACACTGCCTGGCCAAAGCACACACTAATATCTAGTCAGAATGCTATTAGCTTTGATCACGGCGAGCATTCATCATGGCATTGCCTGACTGTTTGAACTTTTCTAGTAATGCGAACAGTAGTAACCAAATGCATATGTCAACAATATGTACTATTTTGTGTGAACTCAGTGCACATTTGTATGCAATTTGTACATTGAAATGGTGAAAATAGGCTAGTGGGAAAAAAAATTATTTTAATTGAATAGTTGTGATTAACTGTAGACACTGAGGGCCAGATTTACTAAGACCTTTAGCAAGTACAAAACCTTATAGCACATGCAAAGCCTGTAACATTGCCGAAGATTGGTGTGAAACAAATACCCTCGCCAATCGCTGGCCATGTAACTGGTTTTGCGAGTACAGAGAGATTTTTCAATATGTACTATTTTGTGTGCCTAAAGTGTTTGTGAATCTGGCCCACTGAGGGCCAGATTTACTAAGACCTTTAGCAAGTACAAAACCTTATAGCACATGCAAAGCCTGTAACATTGCCGAGTGTTAACAAAGTTTGAGGTTTGACACCTCAAAAAATAACTGGAAGGCGGGCAGTTACCTTTTCATTTAACTACAATGTGTCATCCTGACACATCATATATTGACATTACCTGACCAGGCATCGATATGCGACGCAAAAGGACACTTTTGGCGTCCTTATTTGATGCCAGTTTAAAACGAACCCTACCTCTAACCCCTGACCCTTAACCCTAACCATAACCCTAAGCATCAAATAAAGACCCCAAATGCTTACTTTTGCGTCGTATATTGATGCTTGGTCAGGTAGCGTCACTATATGATGAGTCGGGATGAAAATATGTTGACAATGTGGTAAAATATACCCTGTAAGATAAAAGGCAGTGTCCATCCATCTCTTTTACCATGAGTGAAAATGGTTACAAAAAGCTTGTGTATGATTTATCTTTCAACCTGTCTCTTTCAGTAGATCTTTGCAGGGCAAAATGGTTAAATCTGGGAGCTGCCTCATGCAGAAGACACATTCCCAAAGAGGAAGAGACGATGACTGAGCAAGTTTGATCCACTGAATGGGGAGCTTGTAATCTTACTCAGCAATGAATTTCTTTTAAACCTACCTCTTAGGAAAGGATTGCAAAGCAAAAAATCAGATGTTAGCTCTTCAAAGATGATTCTCTTGCCATTTCTTAGCTAATACATGGCAGACGTCACGATGGAGCAATGAGGTGAATCCCAATTCTTCAAAAAGAAGGTCAGTGTCGATCATTTCTATTACATGTCACATGCTGTTTGGAGAATACCACAGTCACCAGCATGGATTAAATACCACTGCACAAGAGAGCAGTTGTGATTAGCAATGATCTGATTGTGTTTAAATGAGATTTGAAGCATTGTCTACATCAGGCTGTCAAATTATTGGTCATGTCAACTTTCAGGAGCATTATGGCTCAGGCACATGGTGAAGCTACCATGTTTGCATCATCTTGCCAATCAGTGTTAACTGTACCCCATCTCATGAAAGATTAAATTCATGACCATGGCATGAAGCGTAGAATTTGTTGTGAATCAAACTATTTCATACATCAGGAATGTAACGTCATACGCGTGATGCAAAGCCATTTCAAATGATTCCTTCTGTCTGCTTCCTTACTGAACATGACTTTGTCAAATAAAATTTTAAGTTGCTATGAAGAACGTTTCTTACTTTTTTTTGGTATTCATAAGCTGGCATAAGTAACCTCATATTTATACCCCAGGGAAACTGGAAGTCATGGTTGACCACTTAAAATACGACTGGAAAAATACAGTACTTCACTTAGATTTTCACCGTTGGATTTTCAAGGGCTGCTGTTAATTGTGGCATGAATGTTTTGTTGAAAAATATTTATTTGATATCAAAATTCCTTTTTTTCTGGCAATTATTTTAAGGTAAGGTTTTTTTTAATATTTGAACTGAAAGACCAAGAGGATAAACAGCAAAGACATTTTTTAAAGTACAGATTCAGAGAAAATAAGTACTACCCCTAAAATTGGTCCGTTATGGCAATTTCATGATAGGTTGAAGGTATTCACTCATATAACAAGATAAAAAAGTTTCATGCGACTTGATATTCGCTTTCCAAATGTTGCTCCTTTTCCACCGTATCCAGTCCGCCGACAGGCTCATTTTCCGTGACGTCACACACAGGTTGTGTACTTTGAAAGTACCCAGATGTTCCATAGTTGTAATACAGTGAACACTGTGAAAACTATTTTCAATTTTGTTTTTAAAGCCTGACGAGTCAGAACTCTTAATAGATTTCTTCCAGTAGTGCATAGTTTTAAATCCCATGTTAAAATTTTTATTTTTTTAAAGCTACTGTCGCATAAAGGTGATTTCTTTCATCGATGCATATTAGTTTTGCTACTTATTTTGGTTTATTCCGTGTCTGCAAAAAGTGCGGTCACCGATCTGGCTATACGCTATACACGTACACGTTGTCTAGTTTAGAAAGAAAATTATGTTTTTACTGTAGTCATGCTACCATTCCGAGGAAGGTTGGATAAGCCAAAGCTGCGATACAAAAAAGACAGTATTTTATGAACACGATCAAGTGGACTCTCATAACAGTGATTGACTGACATAGAAATATGGAATGACGAGGTCGATGCCATTTAGAACACAATCGTACCCCTCAAATATCTCCACCCAATACCTCAAAAGCAGCCTGAATCGTCCGCCTGTACTTCTCATGCACTCAAGCTCAATTTCAGGTCTTAATTGCTTTTTTATAGTTGTTGTATCTCTTCCCATGGTTCTCTCTTCAACTTCTGGTCCTTCCTCTTCCATGATGGCCAAAACGAAACAAAACCTCAAATCTAATAACAGATAGTTACATTATACGCAATAGAAAGATCTGACGACAGGCAGCTGCAAGTGCATGAACAATATGTATTCCTGCGCTAGTTAAGAGAGAGAATACATTCTAAAAATCCTCCTTTCTTGTTTTGTTGTCGCTCTTATCAAGTCTACTCATCGAAAAAAATCATAATAAATTAAGGTATCAGTCCTTGCCCCGGGGTTTCTGCTACATGTAATTGATTGTGGCACACCGCCACAGCAAAATAAAAGCTGCCACGCCTATGTAAAATGACTTTCCATAAACTCCAAAAATACTTAGGACAATCAGGTGTCGCCAGTTCTCATTGTTAAGTTAAAATGAGCGCTAATAATTCTTGACCTGTTGTCAATCATTTTGCTTGATGAACACGTTTTCCGATGAATAAAAATTAGCCATCGGCAGTAAAACGCGCTGCTTTCTTCTTAATGCAATGTGTGCAACGATTAGAGAAAAAAATATTTTGCTCACTTTGCAAAACGATAAACTACGATGTTAACTTCTGTGTTTGCTGTGAGCGCATCCTGCTCTACCTAATTATATCTTCATGATTATTTAATTCCAATTCCAGAGTCCGGAGTCATAATCGGTGTCATATGATATGTGAAATCCACCGTGACGCATGTGAAACTGATAAACCTCCGTGCACATAGACTTCAATTATTACATCGCTTACGTGCTGATTAATGAAAACTGGCCACACCTGATAATGCTGAGTTTTGACCCGACACTGAAGTCCTCCGCCACAGTTTCAAAAAATCCTGGAGGAAACCCTGCCTTCTCCGTATTTACACGATTTCCGTCAGATCGTTTATATGTCCATGTTAATCTTCAATGTACTAGGCCTATATACACTGATGGACTTTAAAAACTTATAACCAGAATTGTAGCCAAACTCTGATTAAAATTTGTAACCATTTCTTGACTTTACCCATAACAACAACTTTGACAAAATGTCAGATAACATCAACAAAAAAAGAACGACAAAAGAATCAACAATGACAAGTTTAACAACAAAATCAACAACAAAGATCAACTCCAATCTCAGTACCGAGTGTGACGGCCATGTGCCTGCAACAAAGCCATCACTCGTCTTGGAATGGACAGCACCATTCTGTCGAGCTCTTGCTGGGGAATGGCCTGCCACTCCTGGAGAAGGGCTTCTTGGAGCTTTGCCCACGTCCTGGGAGCTGGAGTGCGTTGCTGAACCCGCCGATCCAACAGGTCCCACACATGCTCAATGCACTTCATGTCAGGGCTGAAAGGTGGTCATTTTATGACTCGCACACCATGATTTCCATTGAGTATGACCAGTTTATACATACAGCCATACCGAATGGCACCCCAGACCATCACCGAGCCTCCTCCAAAGCGATCTGTCTCAGCAATGCACGGGGCCGCGTATCTCTCACCACGTCGTCTGTAGACCCTCTGTCTTCCATCGTGTCGGTACAGACAACATCTGGACTCATCATTGAAGACAACATTCCTCCAGAATCGGTTGGGGACTTGTCTCTGACCGTATTCTTCAGCCCAGCGAAGCCTGATTGCCCTGCGCCCTCCATCAAGCTGCATTCCAACACATGCCCTGTGGGCTCTGATCCCTCACTCTGCAAGTCTTCTTCCAGTCTCCTGGTAACGAGCCACAAGGTTAGAGCTTGTGGGTTGGCTTACCCCAAAACGCTGAGCGATGCGATTTTGAGATATTCCAGCCATCCACAACCCAATGGCTTGATGACGTTGGGGTCTGGAAAGGCGTCTTTGAACAAATGCTCTCGGGTTCTGGCTTTAATGACCTCAAGGATTGTTTTAAGGCATTTGACAGCATTGCAATTGTGATCAGTGAAGCCTGACGAGGTCACGTCACTAATTCCTCAAATCCAGCTCCACAGACACAAACAAGGTCATGACCTCACGCACGGTTGTGTCTCGTTACTCAAAGACAACTGCATATCAATTATGTAATCATCTAATTAAAGTTCCCCAAACCCAACTATACTATTTCTGTCTAGTCAAACTTAAAGGTTTTAAAGTCCATCAGTATAGAAAAAAATTAAATAAAAAAAGACAGATAAATGTTTCTCCATTATAATTCATCCATCTCTAGTAAAGTACGACTCAGTTTTAACCTTTAACAAAATATAAAGCTTAGAGAGAGAAATAGTATTTCTATTGACATGTAACAGAGCAGAGCTTGCAAAACCCGTACGTGATGTCACCCAAAACGGGCCTCTTTCCTAGCATTCACGCTCGATAAATTACTGTCATTTCGTGCGTGTTTCCATTTTTTCATATTGATAATATGACGGAATGACATTACATTGCATTCTTTGCGTTCTAAGCCTCCCATTGATGTCGAAATTGCCATATTTCAGTTTTTCCTTTGAATCCCCACTTTAAGAGCTTGTTTTACTCTAAATCACTGTGTACAAATAATACTGGAGGGCACTGTAAAACACTGTTTCCACTAAAGTCTTACTAACAACATTTTTTCCAGTTATTGTGCTGATTATTAAACTTATTAAAAATCATTCCTTGGGAGAGACAAATTTATCTGGTCATCAAAATTCTCTGAACTCAAATAGATTTGAAAAATAACATCAAACTGAAAAATCCTCCACTGAAAATCTTCAAATACATGCTAAAATAGAAATAGGAACCGACCTTCCTGTATCTGTAAAATGTTTACTCAACGGAAAGCTCACAGCTGTGTGATGCTGGCCCTGGCCCTGACTTCTCAACATTGTGTGAGAGTGAGGAACAGTGTCCCGCCCTCAGTCATAACAAGCACAATAAAGTCCTAATGAGGTAACAAGCGCATGCAAATGAGTCTGCCATTAGCCTCATGTGATCTTCTTTGTCGGTGTGACAATGCACTGCTGGACAGAATAAACACCAAACAACAGAGACAGACCGAGAAATTCATAATGGATTGGGAGGAACTGCTGACTGCACACACACACTTACCAGTGCTTTGCTCACTGCATTTCAAAAACTTGTAATATACATCCCAGTGACAGATCATCACAATGAATAAATGCAAACTCTTTATTCCACAGTGGCCTTCTGTCCTCCAGTTAAGTATTTTCTTGAGATAGGCTGGGCATTACCTGCAAGCAGCATTCAAAATTTCACAAAGATTCACAAGAATCTTGCATTAAAAATAAAATAGAAATTTGAATACAAACAAAGCTGAATTAAACAAATATTTTCTTAGTAAGGGGTAAATTTGAGAGAAAGACAACCCATACGGTTGATAAAAAGTGACAGAACGTAAAGAGTTTAGAGTTTAGAGGCCTAAGTGTTGTCAGTGTTTTTTCTTCATCTTCCTTCTCTTCCTCTTCTTATTTTCTATTTTTTTGTTATAATTAGATTAATTATTGCAGCTGGCACTTCCATGTAATTGTTTCTGCAATTCAATTTTAAGGATAGCTAAACATTCTCTGGCTTGTTTTCCACATGATGGAGATGAGGACTGAATCTCAGCCTTGGTCCAGTAACAACAATAAATGACAGGCAATAATGTTCTAAAAAGACCAAACCTTATAATGATGGGAGTAACAACTTGCAGGCTCCCTGTTCCTGGCCATCTCACAGCACGCACTCTGACTATTATTAACTACAGGAATTCAGAACATTTCAAATGGACAAAAGTAAGCTATGGGCTATTGGTTAAACATTGCCTCTAAAATAACACAGTTGTTGTTTAAACATTTCACAAAGTGCCCTTGTCACCACACCAGACATTACTCACCTGGCTGTTGCAAAAGGATCGCTTGACTGCTTCACTCCCTCTCTCTTTCTCTCTCCTTTTCCTTCTCAATTTCAATTAAAAAGTAAGTTTTTTTGGCATGACATATTTTGAAAAACATGTTGGCACAGCATAATAATCAATAACTAAATTTACAAGCACTTATTTTTTGCAGTCAGATTGAAATTACTTAAAAAGATGAATCCTAACGTACCACTTTACATGAAAGTGATTGGATAGATTGTGCATGCTTGTATGTCCAAAATGTAGGCTATAATCTGAATAGATCTGTCATGCACGTTTCCCTACATTCAACATGTCCATGTAGAAGGTGGTTTTACTTGTTTCAGTTTCAAGTGGTTTTGCATCTGGGTTCCAGCTTGACCACTTCTGATTTTTTTCAAACTTCACTTATATACTGTATATAGCAATCATTTATATGATGTTTTGCAAAATATTAGGCTCCCCGGATCACTGGATCATGATTTATGGCCCCTACGGGGGGGTAATGCCTCAGGAAAACATCTTTAATTCTGGGCCTTTTTAAAGCTCTAGTGTAGTTGAACTATTGAAGGCACATCTATACTATTTTTTTCTGGAATGACTCCCCTGTACCTGGACAGTAGGGAAAACATAAGCTAAGGCATGCTAGGAGGTAGCCTGGAGTTGCTCAAATGGTCCAAAAATGAAAAAAAAGGAAAAAAAAAAAACACTATCACAAATGGAAAAACATCACTTTTTAATGACCCATCTGACACTTTAATTGGCTGGCTAGAACTCTAAGAAGTTGTACATGAAAGATTTATGTAGTTTATGTGCACTTAGACAAAAAAAAAATATATATATCACACAATACGTGAATGTAAAAATATGAAGGATTTGTTTTTTTTTGTCAAAAAGGGCCTTTTACATGAGGGTATTACTTGGTCCTGACAAATAACACTGCTCTTTCACTTTGGAGGTTTGAAGAACAGATGTATAATATGCAAAATGAAATTAGGTGTCTCAAATGCTTGTCAGAAATTTTGCTGCCAAATTTGAGTGAAATACACCATTCACCAGAATCACACTCAACGCACCCCCCATGTGTTTTGCAAGTTGGAGAGGATTTGGAAGGTGCTCAGATTGAACACGAGACATGATCAACAGGTGCATAGCATCCCTTGCCATATCTTGCCCATGAGAGGCTTTAAGTTGGGCCTTTTGGATGCATAAATCTTATTAAGGCATCATTATTCTCCAGACAAACCTCTTCGATGACGCCCACCAGTCTTCATCGTATATGACAGTAACATATTGGCCTGCCTTAAAGTTGTTGCTTTGTTCTGGGGACTTGGTAGTCATTCCAAGAGTGTCTTTTTGTGATGATAGCAAATGATGGAAGGGTTAACACCCAAACCAGGCTGTATTCCAACGTTATGCATCAAGAAAATGTTTTCGTCTGGAGAAAGCTCATCCAGAGATATGAATCCCTGTTTCTCGGTGTAAGATTTGCTGTGACAAAGAGATATGAATCCCTGTTTCTTGGTGTAAGATTTGCTGTGACAAGAAGAACCATTTTCTCCCAGATACTGGCTTATACGTATCACAAGGTGTTCAATCCTTAACACCAGAAGCCATTGCCACTGCTTGGACCAATGATCAACTAATCAAGTGAAACAGAATGACTAAGAAGTGAGTGCTATGCGACATGCTGATGTCAGCCCTTGTGTTCCAGTCAAGTGGAACACGTGATGTTAGCACCAGGAATATTGTGATAGGAAGGAGGAGGGGGGTACTACTTGGGCCTAAAATAAAATATATTTCCACTGACACTATACAAGATTAGGAATTAATAATGGGAATAGGAACAGATGATAATAATGGGAATAATTCTTGAAAGTAAAGAAAAAATGGCAGCAAAAAGGTTCAATTGTGTGTTTTCATTTATATTCACTCCCAGAATTTTCTAGGTAGGAAACCAAGAGTTTTGGGAAAATGTTCTATGGTCTGAGTCAATAGTAGAAATTTTTGAGGACATGGGTCTCATTACCTACGGTGTATAGCAAACAAGGCATTCCACTATAAGAACATTATACCAACAGTCAAATGTAGTAGTGGCAGTGTGATGGTCTGAGGCTGCTTCTTGCTATAATTGAGCCCCTCAGTACAATAGTGGCTTAACTCCATTTTTTTCTCATATTGAGAAAACAGCTTCCTAAGTTTCGACGTTGTCAAATTCAACATGCCAGTCAGTATTTAAACCTGTCTTGAAGTGACATCCTTTGAATCTTCGCTTTCATGATCAGAAAGTATTTTTTGTCAACATTGACGATTTTTGTTATTTTTGCATGTTTTGCTTAAAAACTAAGAATTTTGGAGTTAGACCACTCTTGCACTATTATCTACATTTCAGAGGTGGAACTAACAATCTTCTGGCCCATTATTGCATGAATAGATTTTACCTTTAGCATGAAAAATATGGGTCTAACTCGGAAAATTAGAAAATAGGAGTTAGACCACTATTGTTCTGCGGGGCTCAATTGATGGAGCAATGATTTCTGTGATTTCTGCTCTCCACCAGAAAATCCTGAAGGAGAATGTCTGGCCAGCAGTTCTTGGCCTAAAGCTCAAGCGCAGTTGGGTTATGCAGCAGGAAGATGATTCGAAGCAAGTACACCGCTGAATGAATCAAACAAACAAAATGAAGATTTTGCAGTGGCCTAGTCAAAGTCCTGACTTGAATCCGATTGAGATGCAGTGGTATAAACTTAAGCAGGCAGTTAAGCCTGAATTAAAACAATTCTGCAAAGTAGATTGGGCCAAAATTCCTCCATAGTAATGTAAGACTTACTACAAACATTTGATTGAAGTTGTTGCCCCCAGGGGTGGCATAACCAGTTATTAGGATTGGGGTGCATTTTTTTTTTTCACGAGGGCAATATAG
This sequence comes from Gymnothorax javanicus, assembly GCA_029692085.1. Taxonomy (NCBI): domain Eukaryota; kingdom Metazoa; phylum Chordata; class Actinopteri; order Anguilliformes; family Muraenidae; genus Gymnothorax; species Gymnothorax javanicus. The sequence continues at coordinate 138,952,517 of CM056194.1, forward strand.
ATTTTGAATAACCATTTACCTTCAATAAATTAAATGATCATTTAAAAGCGGCACTTTGTGTTTTCTCACAATGTTGTTGTCTAGTATTAAAATTAGTTAGATGATCTAAAATATTTAAACATATCAAATATGCAAAAATAGTGAAAATATAGAAGAGGGCAAATGCTTTTTCACCACACTGTAGCATGTACAACTCAATTCATTCACCCATGCTTGTACAATAATAACAATGCCGGATTCCTCTTCTTTTCTTTTAAAACATGCATGCCGGCTTTGGCAGACAAGTAGGGCAAGCAAGTAGTCTTCATTTTGTGGAAAACTTGCTGCAATTAGAATGAAAATTGAGCAAGCCAGTACAATTAACTGATATGGGTTTTTCAAAAGCAAACCTCTTGTGGGTTCTCTGAACACAGATGAGAGAATGAGAACAAGGCTATGCAGATTGCCCATTATAATTAACAATAGCATGTCACACTGATGTGATCTCACCCGTAGAAATATCCACATGGAGGTGACAAAATGCAAAGAAGACTGCGACTCAAACAGCTCTTTTGCATTCTAACTTAAATAGGCTATGCTACTGCTTGCAAGGAGTCCAAGCTGCACATTGAGCAGCAATCAGCCAATTTCTTGATTTCTTTTGAGAAGATTTTAGCCACAAAAGTTTTTTCAATGGAGGGCAAATGAGCTTCCCAATCATTGGACCTTACCAGAGGTACAAGATTGAATAAGAACTCAAAGTCTGAGGTTTCAGAAAAACATAAGGAAGAGCGGAAGGTTGTCATCCGCTTAGAACTGCTCTGCGGTTGGAGGGGCTGTAACAGGATGTCTGTTGGCTGCGACCTCTGTCTTGTTGGACAGGGCTGTGACATGCCATACTGCTGTGCCAGGGCCTTGAGAATGTCAATGCTATTTCACACATTTGTTTTAGTGGCTATCTTCATGCAGCAGACAGGGTGGGGGAATCATAAGGATCTCCACAAGGCTCAGAATTAAGAACAGAAGGTGCATGTGAGTGCTAACATACTAACAATATTCTACAAACCATAAACTCATCAACAGCAATAGCAACAACACTGCAAGGGAGGTTAAACAAGTTCAGGATTGTTACAACAAACTAACTACATAATTATGCAGGTATATACAGTCAGGTCCGCTCGTATTTAGACTATGAAACAATTACAAAGGACTGTAATTCAAATATCGTTTGCTCCATGGAGATGTAAGAACCCCAAATTTAAATCAATTTCTTCATATGATATGCAATACACCATTGATATGCAATATGTTTTGTTAAAACAACAATGTCGATACACTCAAGTGGAGTGGAGGCAATCAGCTACAGTTTGAGCGGTTTGACATTCATATGGAGCGAACCATGTATGAATTACAGCCCTTTCAAACTGGTTCTGTCTAAATGATCTAGACCACACTATTTAATGCACAACTTCATTTAAAAAATATGTTGGTGCGTCATGGCAGATGCAGATTATATCAAAAAGGGCTGATTCCACAGGTCAATTCTCCCAGAGCTATATTAATAGTAAAACACATTATTTAATGTTTAAACATGTGAATTTAATTCCTTATTTTAAATATACAATGTGATGACTGCAACAGAATCCAGAGCCCAAAAAATTTGGCACACTCATTAAGTATTTGGGTGCTGAAGATGCCATTTGGTCAAGTCTAGCAAGCAAAATTTTCCCTCCAATTCCTCCATAATGCAGGTACTTCTGCGTGCAATTCTACAGGGCTTTCGTGACATATTTTGCCTCATAATGCTGAATACATTCTCAACTGGAGACATATTCGTACTGAAGACAGGCCAATCAGGCACTGATACACTCTGCTTTTGCATTCATAAACTTGTAATACATGCAGGAAAATGCAGGGACGTCCCTTCAGCAGACAGCATCTAGATGGTAGCATATGTTGCCCCAAAATTTGTAGATATCTCTGCGTTTTGCATAAATGTGCAAGTGATCCATGCCATGCGCACTGATGCATTTAACAGCTAATAACAGTCCTTGCCATCTTAGGTCCAGGGAACATGGTAACTGTTTTTGACAAAAATCATTTAAAATGTTGACCCATTGGAAGGTCAAACATAATTCTACAATGCTATTGTACACCTCTGATGACACTGAGCACAAATTTGTCGGTGGGGCTTTTTTATTGCTGTATGGTTCTGGCTTTTTATAGCAAAGCTATCACTGGCATCTGCGGATGTCATGGAAAGTGGTTTTGACTGGCAAAGGTTGACCAAAGTATTTCTGAGCCCATGTCATGATATCCGTTACAGTCGCATGACAGGTCTTAAGATGATGTCATCTAAGATATTGGAGATCACGCATATTCAGAATTGTATTTCAGCCTTGCCCTTAACGCATCAAGATTCAATTAAATTCCTTCCATCTTTTGCTTACATTACATATTGTAGGGGGTCAAATGCCCAAAATCGTGCATATTTGTGTTTGGGGAACATGGTTCAGAAAGTAATGGAGAACATATCTGTGGGCAAATTGGTGACCATTGACCCATTTTTGCCTTTGAGGCACTAGGCCGTTCTTGAGGCGCCTTTTATATAATAACACAATTATCTAACCTGTGTAACATCACCCGTTTCATGTCACCTTATTGTAGCATCATTTCACATCATTATTCATCCTAAATTGCCCCTGTGCTAATTTTCTTCTTTTTTTGAGTCAGTTGCAGTCATCACATTTGCAATAAGCACCTATTTTCAAATCCTAAATGGACTTTTGAAATCCATTTTGGTTCTATTTTCCAAAATGTTCATAATTTCCATAATTCTATTAGCATTGCTCAGAACTGGGTTGTATAAGTCAAATCTATGTTTTATAGTGTATGTGCATTTGCAATTGTTTGCTGTACACCCTGACTCAAAAAGCTCTCCATTTTCAGATTTTACTACCACATGTAAAATAAACAAAAGTGAACAGGTAAGCACATTGCTTACCAATTTTTCAACCTTTCCTTGAACCTAGCAGCAAAATAGCAAGCATTATTGACCAGTGCTGTAGAAGACCCTGCCCCCCATCCCCCCACTGACTAAAAGCGGGACTTTAAGTCCGCACACTAGACAAAGTCAATCAAGTGACATCAAAAGAGATATGCCCCTCAGCGGTTGTTGTTGTCGTCCCCAGAGCAGGCTAACCTAAACACTCCATGGTCAGGTCTTGCTAAACAGGCATTAGTTCAAATAATAATGAAGTTCCTTTTGCTCACAAGTCAATGTTGATTGATTCACCTAATAATTTTGGTAATTCATTGAGAAAGAAGACACAGACAGCCGTCAGGCACATTCTTATGTGGGAAGTGCATTTTACATGTGCAGTGGCACACAAGTTGAGCAGACGTTCTTCACCTCTCCTGGCTTTCATTTATAGTCTTGCCCTCCAAGAACCTCAAAGGCTTATGGGAAATGGTGTCTTGATTCAGGATTTTGCTGTGCCAGATGTCTCACATTGGAAAAAGCCACGCCAGTCTCAGAAATCCACAGCACAGAACAAATACAAAGCAGGGATTTTGGCCACTTAGGACTTCTGTTTGTGCATACAGTTGTCCATCCGCGATTGGCTCGCTGAACTCGACCCCTGCTGGGTCCTCACATCGCCACTTCAACCTCTGCCCTCTCCATGTCGCAGAAGGGTTTTCAGCAGGGAATTTTGAAGAGGCCATTGTCTGATGCACAAGTGTTGTACCAAAGGACAGACGACCACGCTGGAATATAAAGGGTAGAGGAGCTGGGTTATTCACCAAAAGGCAAGATCCAGCCATTGGCAACATACAAGTAGTTAAATCATGCTTATGTTGGATTAATAATGAACAGTAAAATAAAAAAAAAAAACTTTAACAAATAAAGTATTCTGAAGGGCAGCGGAGGGGCAACTCTAAGCACATGGCGAATCGAAACTTGAAGCAGGTGAGCCACAGTGACAGAAGATGGCTCCTGTACCTGAAAAACAGAGAGAGAAAGATTGTAAAAGTATCACCTAATGTGATGAGTTTCAATTTCTCCTGCAACTTGCAGTCCTTGTTATCTCCTGTCTACCCTTCTTCAAATGGATGCTTCCAACTGGCTAAATGTGCAAAGTTTTAAGGGGTGATCAGGGGTTAAATGGGCAAAATTTGATTATTTTTCCAAAAATTTTTTTTGAAAAAAAATATTCTATAATAACCCACCTTTAATTATCGCTAATTGCTACAAGGATTAAAAACTGGATTTTGCCATAAAATCATAATTTAAAAGCAATTGTGATGATGAAATTTATGCTTTTCACTCCGGGAAGTGATAAACATTTGAATAATCAGATAATACAGTCTGAAAAATGGGTGTAAGCCACAGACTAAGACTGAACTCAACTTTTCAATGCGGTCTAATGCATTTTCCATTGATTTCCTAAGGTATTACTTTTTCCACGTTTCTCATGTTTGTGGCAGCCATAACTTTTTTATTTATCATTGAAAATCAATGAAATTTGGGCTGCAGGTACTTTACTTCATTAGAAATGCAATGACATAGGGAAATTTTGCCTATCTGTTAGATACTTTGAATATTTTGAGTATTCGTCAGATTCTGCGCAAAATAATTTCAAAATTTGAGTAAAATGCCCCAAAATCACAAAACTGATAAATTGGGCAAAGAATGGCTATGTCATTGCATTTGGATAAGCAATGGCTTTTAAATGATGAAAGAAAAACTGAATTATATCATAGAGTTAAAGAGGAATTGGTGCCAGAAGTTTTCAGCATATTTAATGAGCTTGCTCGGTTACCATGGCAATGGCATAAACAGAAAAAATGCTAACTTGTATCTTTTTTGGTGGTTATTACATATACCTCTTTAGATTAATTCTGAGTTGTTTCCTGGTGTCATTTTTCATTTAACCCCAGATCACCCCTTAAAGCAAGTTTCATCTCAGCCTGGTTCTACAAGTATGACAATGGCTTTAGTTTACTCCAATTGACTTTGCAACCTTTAAGATGAGGCGAAATGGGAGCTTTGCAGCATGATTTGAGCCAAAATGGTCTGCTGGAATTGAGTAATGGTGTCGAGTCAGCATGGATCGAAAGCCCTAAGGAATATTTTGAGGCAGCTAGCAGAATTATTCTGGCTGTTATACAGGCAAAATGGGGTCATACCTGGCGTTAGATTGGTGCAATTGATAAAATGCCGACTGAGAGCACATATTACACAGAAGTGAGAGGGTTTCTGCAGCCCTCGCATCCAGGATCCAGCTGTGTATGAAAGGAGATAGTAACACCAGAAAATATCAATCAGAATTTGAGCAGCATACTTAAGGGAAATGCATTTTAAATTAGTCAATTCAGAATAAAGCAAACACCCAATGGCTAAAAATAAACAAAATAAGGAGCCATAATCAGCATTGACACACAATACAAAGCTATATATAACAAAGCAGAGTTCATCATTGATCTCCTTTTCAGTTAAATTACAATACAAAGGATGAAAGTAGAGTTTGGGTGCTCTCATGTGAAAAGAGCATTTTCATGAATGAGCCCCTGAGCCTCCTGGTATCATGAAGGCTGTGGTTTTGTCTGCATGGATTTCCCCTCTCTTCACAGCCCTCTGTACAAGTGAACATTGAGTCAGGCTTTAATTTTCAAATGACAGGGCACTATGCTTTCTCATAAATATCAAAACAGGGGTTTACAGACCCATCCACTTTTCATAGAATAATATTAATAACAATAATACTGGCAGAAATAGTGGTAGCCAATAGCTTCATCTGAATCAGTGGACTGTAGGAGTGGGTGGGACATCTATCATTTTAGGAGAGCTGACTGAAATGAATATTCATCCACACATCAGAAGTGAAGTGGTAAAAGTACAAGATCTCTTAAAATCTTTTGTTTGAGGATACAAACCACTGCTGACAAGGCCAATATTGATTAAACTCAGATTTTGACTGGTGCAATTAAGATCTATTGGCCTTGGAAGCAGGAGCCTATTTTGAATAGACATACTTTTTTCAATATCTTATGCCATAAACATTTTACTTTGGATTGATACCAACAATAGTCTCTGTAGACAATAAACTTTACAGACAGGGAAACAAGAAAAACTGAGAGGGAGAAAGTGAGAAAGTGAGAAAATCTCAAAATGTGCACTCATCACGTGTCAACTGAACAAAGCAGAATAAAGAAGAAGAAGAAGGGAGAGATGAATGAAGTAACTACCCATTCAGTACAAACTTTCCTCCACAGTTAGTTGCGCAGTGTTAATTACTCCATTGGGGTCCCCGCGGCCATATTTTTTTTCCACGCATTACAATCATGGACTTACTGTTGGTGCAGCTCCTCAGCTTTTCACATCGACTAATTATGGTCTTCAGATTGACCCACTTCCATATCTGGGTGGAGGGAGGGGGAGACAAGGCAATAAAAAAGAAAAATAAAGTGAATGATTCCATGTCCAAAACTTTGGTCCATTAGGAGTGTGAAAGAATCAGGACTAACCCCAGCTGAATGGCCAGAAATTCTTCAGCAGAAAACCCGAAGAAATATGGATTCATACCTGCACACCTGCACACACATGTGGAAGGGGCTCGACTGTGCCATGGACTCCCCTCCACCACTGAAGAAAGTGATGCATTGAGGTGTTTGGGAGTTCAGCTCACAATGTATTCTTGTCCTGCCCCGAATAACTGGATTTAGACAGGTTTAAGAGGCTGCCAGGAAAAATGGGAGGAGAGCAAGGGCTCACTGAAGCCCTCAAGGGTCACCAGAAGAGAGGAGAGGACACACAGGTCACAGCACAGCCTCCTAATTAAGCCCTCGGCATTCTGGGAATGCGTCCCCTTCAAGGTGAGCCAGGTGAGAGCTGAGACACTCCACGCAAGGCAGGGCAAGAAAAGGGCAGGTTAAATACAATAACGGGACGGTCCTTCTCATTAATTAGAGCACACATTCTCAGGCACATTATGGATGTGTTAAAAGTGAACAACACACTTTAATATATACAATTGGAAGTGAATACCTGTGTTTGGCTGTATCGAGTAAACACAGACATAGACTGTAGCTATTAAATGTTGCCAGTAGCAGCACAGACCTTAAGCCCATCTGGAAAAAGTGGTTATGTTTGCCGGGTAAGAGAGGTTGGCAACCTCTCCTGCAATGAAGAAGGGGCTAAGTTTAAGTTTTGACATATCCGCACACACCAATATCTTCGATGACTAACCTCCCCTGTCCGTAACCTCTTAGCCAAATTGGGCCAATCCTTACCGTTTTATACTTTTATTGTGGCTTTATAACTTTTTTTTTTTAATTTGAATTCTTAGACTCTCTGGTTTTCACTTTAGTTCTTACATGGGATGTTCAAGATAATCTTCACTGAATGTTGAGGGGAAACGTGTGCCTGTAAAATTATAAGATTTATGCAAATATATCTTACAACAAATCTACATGCATTTGAAAGAGGAGATTTTGAAAGTTGAATGACATGACATAAATATCTGTTCTTTCAACCCTGTATCCAAGAAAGTAGGGACACAGGGTATAATGTAAATAAAAACAAAATGCAATGATTTTCAAATCATTTGAGCCTTATATTTACTTGAAAATAGCGCAAAGACAACTTAGCAAATGTTGAAACTGAGAAATTTTACTATTTTTTGAAAAATATCTGCTCATTTTAAGTCTGATGCCAGCAACGTTTCAAAACAAGTTGGAACAGGAACGACAAAAGACTGAAGAAGATATATGAAGCAAAATACATTTGTGGAACATCTCACAGCTACAGTTTATTCAAGGAAATCTCACCCATAATACCATGCATATTTCAATTAAAAGAGATATTTTCACCCTTTATAATGATCTATGGAGCCCCCTACCAAAATATACTGGAGAGATATCCAACCCCAATTCTGAAATAGTCGGGACAAAGTGTAAATTGTGAATAAAATCAAAACACAATGACTTTCAAATCACACCAGCCAGTAGTTTATTCACAATAGAACAGAGATAACATAGCAAATGTTGAAATTGAGAAATTTTACAATTTTATCCACAAAATGAGCTCATTTCAAATTTGATGGCTGCTACAGGTCTCAAAAAAGTTGGGACAGGGGCCTGCTTACCATGGTGTAGCATCCCCTCTTTTTTTAACACAGAGTGGAGGCGTCTGGGCATTGAGGAGACAATTTTCTTGAGTTTAGCCATTGGAATTTGATCCCACTCTTGTTTCATACCTGCTTCCAGCTGCTGGAGAGTTTTGGGTCTCCTTTGACGGACTTTTCGTTTAATTATGTGCCAAATGTTCTCAATCGGTGAAAGATCAGGACTGCAGGCAGGCCAGTTCAGCACATGGACTCTTCTACTACGAAGCCATGCTGTTGTAATAGCAGCAGTACGTGATTTTGCATTGTCCTGCTGAAATGCACTAGGCCTTCTCTGGAATAGATGTCATCTGGAGGGGAGCATATGTTGCTCTAAAACCTTTATATACCTTTCAGCATTCATGGTGCTTTTTAAAACATGCAAGTGTCCCACAACATATGCACTAATGCATCCCCATACCATCAGAGATGCTGGCTTTTGAACTGAACGCTGATAACAGGAGGGGTGGTCTTTCTCCTCTTTAGCCCGGAGGACACGACGCCCATGATTTCCAACAAGAATGTCAAATTTGGACTCGTCTGACCACAGGACACTTTGCTTTGCAGTCCATTTTAAATGAGCCTTGGCCCACAGAACACGGCGGCGCTTCTGGATCATGCTCAACAATGGCTTCCTTTTTGCATGATAGAGTTTTAGGTGGCATCTGTGGATGGCACGGCAGACTGTGTTTATAGACAGTGGTTTCTTGAAGTATTCCTGTGCCCATTTAGTAATGTCAATGACAGAATCATGCCGGTGAGTGATGCAGTGGCATCTGAGGGCCCGAAGATCACGGGCATCCAGTGAAGGTCTTCGGCCGCGTCCCTTACACACAGAGATTTTTCCAGTTTCTCTGAATCTTTTGATGAAGTTAGGCACTGTTGATGATGAGACCTTCAAAGCCTTTGCAATTTGACGTTGAGAACATTGTTTTTAAAGTATTCCACAATTTTTTTACGCAAGCCTTCACAGGTTGGAGAGCCTCTGCCCATCTTTACTTCTGAAAAGACTCAGCCTCTCAAAGACACCCCTTTTATAGCCAATCATGTTACAGACCTGATGCCAGTTAACTTAATTACTTGCTAAATGTTCTTTCAGCTGATTCTTATATTATTTGCTTTTTCAGCCCTTTTTTTTGCCTGTGTCCCAACTTTCTTGAGACCTGTAGCAGCCAGAAAATTTGAAATAAGCTCATTTTGTGGATAAAAATGTAAAATGTCTCAGTTTCAACATCTGAAATGTTATCTATGTTCTATTTTAAATAACATATTGGCTCATGTGATCTGAAAGTCATTGCATTTTGATTTTATTCACAATTTACACTTCGTCCCAACTATTTCGGAATTGGGGTTGTAAATCATGGTTTACTTGTCATAATTCCAGTCTTCTCAATGTGGGCTGCAGGTCGCCATCATTTTGAAACTCCCCCGATTCTGTGACGTACTGTACTTAAATGCAACTGTTATATTTAGTATAATATAAATACTCGCAGTTCAACTCTAGCTAAGTGAGATAGCGATATAATGGATAATTTTATTCTCCAATTTTCTCATGACTTCCATGCACCAAATACGTTGTATAACTGTTTGCTTGCTAGGCTAGCGAGCTGAGCAAGCACACTAAAATTGGCTAGCTAGAAAGCCTTTTTGCCAACTTAGCAAGCTAGTCTCACTCACGTCAAAAGTAAAAGCTGTTCTAGTTGGCGCTCCCCACAGCAGCTTGGAGCACTTCCGTTGTGTGGATGTGGATAAGCTGCGTTTTTCTCTTGCATTTGCTTTTGCGGTTTGCGTGTTTTTGACTTTGCATTGCTTCTGTTTTTGCAGCGCATTTCTCTGATCGGAGATGTGTTGGGCCGTTGCAGCGTTATTCTCTTGCATTTGCTTCTTTGGTTTGCGTTTTTGACTTTGCATCGTTCCTGTTTTTGCTGTGCATTTCTCCAATTGGAGATGTTTTGGGCTGTCGCAGCGCATTTGCCCTCGTTGGCCACTATACAAATCAGAGAAGTATTGAGACAAACATATCTTAGATCCATCCTCGCCATTTCATTTGCGTAAATGTACTTCTCTGCACATGCACTATAAAATGCTGGCAAAAGCCACTCATATTGCATGTAAGAGCCTTTTTGCAGACACCTAACTTTCAAGAGAAATGAAATTTTTTTTTTTTTTTTTTTTTTTTAAAGATTTTTTTTGGGAATTTTTCCTTTATTTGACAGGTATACAGTGTAGAGAGACAGGAAGATTGGGGAGAAGAATGGGGAAGACATGCAGCAAATGACCTGAGCTGGAATCGAACCCAGGTCGCTGCGGGAGGGACACAGCCTTTATGGTACGCGCGCTTAGACCGATGAGCCACCGGGGCGCCCCAAGAGAAATGAAATTTTTGTATGCAGTTCATTTGTTATCCAAGTTGATCCAGGATACAGGAGTGGACACTTGCTGTAATCTGATTCTAAATTCTGGGTGCAGAGACCAGGTGGTTTAGTGTTCACATTCAGGGCTGGGTTGATTTATTATACAGAGTGGATTAAATCACAGCATGTCGCATTGGGCCGTCACGATCTTGGAGTCAAGTGGAAATGTTAATTTTGCGCTGATCATTTCATGATGGCAGAGTTAAATACCAGGGAGTACCCAAAGTGCCACCCTTCTTGTAAATGCTGCTGATAAAGCAGCTCTGCATTTTGCCATACTTTCATCAGTTAGACTCAGAAAGTGTTGATAGATTTTCAATTGGTTTTTGGTTTCCATTATTTGTTGGGTAACTAAGGAACACACTTACAAGTTGACCTTTAGTCTGCAAACAAAGGTTTGACATTAACCTGAAAGTTTTCCAGCTCTTCTGGTTAGCAGTGGAACTGCAGTTCTTTAAAGGTAACCAATCTGTTCCATTTTTTAAAATATAATTTAATAGTATGTAATAGTAATACAGTATGACCAAAACAAACAGGAATAAATAAATGTTTTCTCCGAGAACGCTTGCAACCCCCCGAATATTGAATGTGAAAATAGTTTTTGCGACCGGCAAAAACTCCCCACGCCTTTAGAATCCTCATTAGTATTCATGAGTATGCAAAAATGATGTCATGCGAATGCAGATGTGCGCGGTGGATGCAAAAATGAAGAGAAGTTTGCCAACAGCAACATGACGCGGCCAAAGAAATATCAAACTGATTCGGCCCATAAAAGAGCAAGAAAAGGCCTGGAAGAAGCTCAATTGAAGGCCAAAGTGATCGCTGGCAAACTTTTAAAGCCAGGTTTGGAGATATTTCCAATGAAGATGTGGCCAAACTTTTGCTGGATACGAAAGTAAACTTGATGCCTGGTGCAAAATGCCCGATTTCCCTGTTTCCTAGCACTTTCAGATCGTTAATGTACTTGAAATCGTCCCATATTTGTAACTAGACATATTTATAGTAAGGAATTTCTAATGCATAAAGGTAATTAATTTACGATCAGTCAAATCTGATGATTGATCTTATGTGACTTTCATGCAAATCGCTCATGTATATTAAGTCATAGGCAAGTCGAAATGGCCGCGGTCCAGCAGCCACAATGGCTGGTCGTAACGGTCAAGTTATTGCTTTCCTTCGGAGTTTATCCTTATTAGGGGTCAAGGATGACATTAAAACTTAAACACAAATCTTTTTATTGGAACAACCTGGCAAATTATGCAAAAAAAGGGTCGGAGTTAAGGAACCTTTAAGCTTTTCCCAATGAAGTTCATTCGATGCTAACTTTACCATACGAAAATGATTTTTCACCGATTTTTGAAAATTTAAAATTACGTTGTGCCGATCTAATTACTCTTTTATTTTCTAAGCCTCACAGGAAAGTTTTCATTCTTATTCATCCATCCATTGTGCCAAAGAAACCCATAGCTAAAAATCTCCATAGTCAAATACAGTAGCCTCTAGCATTATAAATTGGTGTCTTGCACCACTAAGCAGCTCCCTCAGGAATCTAGGAGTCGAAGGAAATTGAAAGACAAAGCTGTCTCTAGTTCTTAAGTGTCTTGAATGTGAAATATAAATGACTGTCCATAGTCTAAGAGAACAGAGATAAGGATTTCTGACCTAGCGTGGATTATCATGTTCTATTGCACATGAGTATTTTCTCTTGTGTATGACTGTATATGTATTCCAATGGAAACTTTCTTCACAAGAAAACTGGACATTTTTCAATGGCACCAACATATACGAGTCCTAAAGGATCAATGGGAGGTTAGGGCGATATATGCATTCGAGGGTCACCTCTGGAATGGCTGTCTCATTGACTTTCCATGCCTAATCCACAGACAGGGGATGGTGATAACTCACCTATCATATAAAATATGAACCCCGCGGTGCACGCACTGGTGTTCAGCCGACACGTTTTATATTACATGTGATCTGTCACTGGAGCAGGGTCACACGTATCAGCTCCTGTAAATGACATAGCAGGAGAGGGGGAAGGGGGAAAGGGGGGAGTCTGATGGCTCCCGTGTTAGACCTGAAGTGGATAGCCTCTACTTATGGCTCCACTGTGGAGGCTGATGCCCGATTGGATGGCCCGAGGTTGTAATACGACGACAGGGTTTTTATTGGTTTGCAGTGCGGCCAGTGCACCGGGGAGAGGGTGGGCGAGTGGAAGGCCTGTAATTGAGAACTACTCATCCCTTCCCCGTGGCATTGTTCCCCAAGCCAGCAAGGAAGACTGCCTGCCGTCCACCTGCGCAAATTCTGCTGAGCGCCTCCAAGACCAGGCTCAGCTTCAAATTAACTGTGTGACAGACTGAACTGTCAGCTACAATTACCCACCTCACGCTTTCAGGGGGATCTGCTCAATTTATTCCCCCTTTTCTCTCACTCACTCACTCTCTCTCTTTTCTCCTGTCTCCCTTTTCTACTGTCTCTCCATTTTTGTCTTTATCTAAATCCATTCTATTCCTCTCTCCCCTCTCTCTTTCCCCCTAGCTCCATCCGTTCCTCCCTCCCCCTTCTCATTCTGCACTACCTCACTCCTATCCTATCTCTCTTCGCTCAGAGTACAGTGTTACCTGTGAATAGTCCCCAGCTGTTGCTCTGTCAGCTCAGATGACCAAATAGTAGCAATCATACCTTGGGCATTTGGAGGCTATTGCTGACAGAGATGTAGCCTCTAGTCGCAATTATGCCAGATTGGTCCAGCTTACACTGTTTTGTAATGCTGTAACGGTCAAAATGACATTTGATTTTATTTTTCCAAATGCTCAAAGTATATTAACTTAAGATCAATAATATGCCCGTGCAGGTAAGCTAAAATTGGCTATCTGCTCCAGCAGTCAAATTTAAGTTTTGTAACATATGGAGCAAAGGTTATTGAGTCAGTGTTGGCTAGCTCAAGGTTGCCTCCCCAAAGTTCACCTTTGCTGACACCTCTTTGACATCCATGTATTAGATCAAGCCAGACTCTTATCAGCTCTAATCAGCTCTGAGTTTAATGATTACAGATGGAGACTAAAGCCTGACTCACAGAGAAGTACAGAGTACTCAGACATAGGAACAGTGCTAACATAGAGCAGCATCAGTTCAGAGTATTGACATGTCTCACTGTTCAAAAGGGAGCACCGAATAAACTGCTCCCAGAGGCTATAATCTCGCTGGTAAAAGTTCAAACTGATAAGAGGGCACAAATTGATTTAAATCAAGAGTCACTTGTGTGCCATGACCTCCAAGGCTGAAATGATAAAGAATAAAGTGAATAAAATTTGAGGTTATGAGGGATATAATAGTTCCCATGCCCCTATTTGCGAAAACAAAGGAGTGACCAAAATATCACTTATGACCTGTGGGTCTAGGTCTCCTTTCTTTAGCCAGATGTCTAGCCCTGAGGGGGAACAATGCTAAATTGCATTTATTCATACAGGCTCTGCTGCTTCTCATCCCTCTCTAACTATATCATGCTGTTGCTTGTACCTTCTCCTCTAAGCCATACTCCATAAAGCTCAGTGTGATTGAAGTGACTCGTCCTATGCAAGGAAACAAACAGGCAAACAGTTCACAAATTGTCGCGTCAGGTCTTGGTGTCAAAATGCTCCAAGTTCTATTTAAAGGAACATCACACTGCCTGGCCAGAAGAAAAGTCGCACACTCTAATATTTTGTTGGACAGCCTTTAGCTTTGATCATCCGTGCATTCGTCATTCCATTGTTTTGACAATCTTATGCAATGTTACAGTATTTATTAGTTGTCCAACAGGACAAATGGAGTCAAACCACTTGGTGAAGCATTCTCTAGCACATTCCAAAGACTGTCAACTAAGGTCAGGACTCTGTGGTGGCCAAACAACGTGCAAAAATGATTCTTCATGCTCTCTGAACCACTCTTTCACAATTTAACCCCAATAAATCTTCGCATTGTCATCCTGAACTATGCCTCTCTCATCAGGGATTTAAAAATACATTGATGGGATAACCTAGCCATTAAGTGCATTCAGGTAGTCCACTGACTTCATTTTATTGCTGCATAACCTTGCTGATCCAAGAACTGAACAATAGAAGGAACTCCAGACCACACCACAGAATCCAGAGGCTTGTGCACTGGGTGCGATGCATGATGGGTGCATTGCTTCATGGGCTTCCTTTCTTACCCTGACACACCCATCGCTCTAAAATAGGTAAATGTGGACTCATTGGATCAAATGACCTTATTCCATGCCTCCACAGTCCAATCTTTATGCTTCCTAGCAAATAACATCTTCGCCATACCGCTGGACACTGTAGTCTAAAATACAATTGGTCTGTTGTAGACAAATGACCCAAATCATTGGGTTCAAATTCTACTATGGGCCGTAAATATGCATTATATGACTGCAATACAAAGGACTGACCCTGGATTTAAAGGGTTGGGTAAGTACATTCATTTGAGGGTTTCGGACAAACTGCCATTGCTAATTAAATTCCGTATGCTATTATTTTTTGTTTACTTTTTGTAAATATGCTGTATTTGTATTCAGCAAGTTCGACAAAATGAATAAATGGCACAGAAAATCATAAAAAAAAAGACATAATGCCATCAGTAACACAATCTGTCTCAATTCCACTTTGTTCTGGTGTAGTGTTAAAATTAAAGTGTCATTTTTTTGACAAGCAGACAATTTGGAATCAGCACTCAACATCACCAGCAACTAAACAACTGCAGTTTAACTTCACATTTCTTTGTGAATTGCCCAGCAATGAAATTGTGTTACTGACTTTAACAATAAAACTCATCATTGATTGGTATTTTCCCTTTTTTTGATATCCCCATCCATTATCTAAACTGCATCATTATCAGTGGGTCGCTCGGGATCTGAAGCCTATCCCAGCGAACTGTGGGCGAAAGAAAGGGACACACCCTGAACAGCTCACCAATTCATTGATAGTGCATATACCATCATGCCAATGGGCAGTGGTAGGGCCTCCATTCAGGCTGACATGCATGTGTTTGGACTGCAGGAGGAAACTGGAGCACCTGGAGGAAACCCACGCAAAAATGCAAAAAACAGGCTAACTCCGCAGAGAATTGCCCCTGGCTGGATTTGAATCCGTGATCATATTTCTGTGAGGTAACAGTGTTACTCACAGTGGAACTGTGCGCGTCACCTTTCCAAAGTCCTGTTTTCTAAATGCTAATGTGTCTAAACAATCTACAGAAGACGTTGGGTGAATTCAGCGGGGAGCTTTTCTCCGAGAACCAGTATACACTGCATAGGGAGCCAAGCCATGCACCCTTGTACAAAAGTGATTGAATAATGTAAACAGACAGGACTGCTCAGCTGCCCAAATAGTATAATTTAGGCTGATTTACCAAGATAAAGTATACATGCCACTGTTTTAGTATTTTCATGTCAAACACTGCTGTTCACTGACAGTGGCGTGGAACAATACATTCTCATCACGACTCGTGATACAGTGACGCTCGCCAACGAAGCGTCGATATACGACAAAAAAAGACGCTATTAGCATCCTTCTTTGATGCTTAGAGTTAAGGTTCGGGTTAGAGTTAGGGGTTAGGTGGTCGGGTTCGTTTTAATACTGACATTAAATAAGTTTTTCATCCAATATCAACACTTGGTCAGCAAGCATTTCTATGTCAGGAGTCGGGATGAGAATGGGCTCTGTGTAATAGCCTATTGTGATTCATAATTCTGTATTTTTAACACATCTTACTGCAGAGATCGAAATTGCTATTTTCAGAAGTCCCTGTGTCTGCAGGTATTTGATGTGTTCCTGCACTTAAGTGCTTCATTGACGTCACTGAGTGGCGAAAGAGTCATTGCACCTTGTTAACAATGCTAAAATTGTCTGCTAATTGAATAGAAATCCCTTGCAGACTCTGCAGCCCAGGAGTTTTAGGGGCAGTTGATGACACCTAGCAGTTTACAAGATGATGATTTTTGCATAAAATGAGAAAAAATTGTTGCCAGTTGGCCTTTCTTTCACATGACAATGGCACTTTTTGGGCCAGAAAAGGCAAATTTTTGAAAATGGCCTCCAGTACGACACGCATAATGCAATTCTTTTGAATACTGTGGAACAAATGACTTTACTACATACATGGTTATTACGTTTTCAACCCACACGGGAAGAAGCAAAAACAACAGCAGCCTGTCGAGCCGTATTTGTGCCAAAGACTGTATAAAATAATAGCTGTCGTCACAGTGACGTCACCCATACAGTTTTGAAAAGCCAAAATGAAGTTCTGGCTTTCTATTAGCTAGCTATCCCGGCAACTCACCAGTTTTCTTTCAAGTAGTGTAACATTTGATTATGGTATTTCTTGACTCCAACATTGAGCCTTCCTTGTACTTTTTTTTGCCTTTGTTCATTTGTGCTAATGTAGCGTCACTGGACTCTGACTGTAGTCTAACATAGCTAGCTAGCTAGCTACATAGTTTCAACTTGCCATTTCGAATAACATTTCGGCTTATGTAGCTAGCTAGTTTGTGGATGATAGACTTCATGAAGAAACCTATTAGATGACACCTAGCTAGCTAATTAATGTGGAATAGGTTTAATTATTTAGCTAGCTAACTTGTCGAATTACAATTATCTTATACCTTATCAAAACTTGCACCAAACATTGAACAAATCTGTTTTTAGCAAAGTAACGGCAAGTGTTGCATGACAATCTCTTGCTGCATGCATCTACTGACTGCATAATTACAACAGAATCCGGAGATGCCCTTCAATTCCCCAGGGAAGCAGCTAAGGGATGGAGTCTTCTGATATTGCACTGCGGCCAGCAGAATGCTGTAGCTCCCTGGCCGGCAAGCTGTGACGGCTTTCCAACCTTTTTTCAAAAGTATTATCACCCTAAATTCGGAAACATCTCCATAATACTTTGCGATTTTGGCATTTGCAAGATTAATAACTGTGGCAAGCCTACACTTTCGTCGGCACAGCACAGCACAGCTGGCTGATTGGCTATTTAACGAGCCAAAACTGATTCCTGCTACTTAGTGCCAAACTCGAATTTTACTAATTGCACAGCAAGACATTATTTTCCTAACAATCTGAAAATTTTTCAAGAAATCTCAAAATACTACAACTCCACAAATGCAGCCTAAAGGTCAGTGCCTTGGATTAGCTTAGATGAGGTGATGCCTGGCAGACAGCGAGCAGCTGTCAAATTCAAATTAAAATGGGCTTTATTGTCATGAAAAAAGTTTACATTTCATATATAATGCTATAATGTGCTAGCTAGCTACTGTAAAAGAATCCTCTCTTCTTCTTCTATTGAGTTAAATGGTGGTTGACAACCATTTTGGTGTATTACCGCCTCCTGCTGAGCATATTATTTTAAAATGATATGATTAATGATTCAGAATGTACAACTTAGATGGCTTTGTAAGTGGCCATTCCCAGAACTGCAGTTTTCGGCACTTCTGCATTGGTCTCACTTCTCAGCACTGGAGGTTGCCGCTTGGTTTGTGCTCAGGCTTGCACATAGGTGTTGTACTATGGTGTTGGAATAGTTGCGTAGAAAAGTTACTCCACCACCTACTGGCATAGCATGCATACTACACCATTTTCAATTGTTTTTTCGAATCCGTGAGAACAAGGATTAGTTCCAACTGCATTGTCATACTGACACAAAACTTTTCAAAACGCAAAGGAAAATCTTTTTCGCTTTTGGCAAAACCCTTGTAGTGTAAAGTACCCTTAGGCCCTTTTTTTATTGAGGATGATGGAACTTTTCCCTAAATTACAGATCAAAAAAGCAAATACACAAATTCTGACTGTGGTTCACAAACCAGTGTTGCACTCAATCACACAGACAGTTTGCACCACACTCCACTTTTCTCCCTCCAAAAATGCACATTTGTCTGTGGTGCCGAGATAGCTGGAGGCCCTGCTGTCATTCTCCATCCTTTGCAAGCATTATGCTTCAAAAAATAGGGAGGGGAATTATGCAAGGATCCCTGCTGGCGCTTCACAGAGGGATTTGAGACAGGATTTACTGCATTCAGGTTGAGTCAGCCTGCACCAGCACATTGATTTTCTGAATAAGATATCATGAATCAGGACATTGGAAAGCAGACAATGGCAATACAGTGTAAAGAGGCATTGGGGAAGAAGCTTGGCGTTACGTGGCGCCAATACCTCACAGAGCCTGGCCAATCATAGCATTTCATTGTGGATACTGCAATGGAAGCCCCACTAACTTAACTGACAAGTGCAGAGGGGATCTCAAATACAATACATAACAAGGAGACAATCACAGATTACTGCTCCTCTGACATTGTTTCAAGAATGCTGGGTTTTCAGAAAGTATTTTATTGAAAGCACAGTGCAAGTCATTGGTATTTTTACAATTATACTGTCTATAAATGAAAGCTGTTCCCAAATGCCACTCCTATATGGCTCAATATGGATGCATTCATTCGATTTTGACCTCTGATGGGCTGCAATGTACAGCCAAACTGCAAGAAATGTGGAAAAACAAAAAAATGTAAATAAAACTGCAAAAAGAAATAAAATATTAAATTAATTCTACCAATACTTTTTAACATAAAGATGCCATTTCCATGGAAGAGAATTGATTTTGGATTGCTTGGTTTTGAAATTATTAACGTGATTTTACGGTTTTTGAAACAGGCTGACATTAATGGGCTGACTGTGTCTTCCTGGCAGAGGGCTTTCCCACTCAGGTCTGCTTTGATAATTGTTCCACAGGGTGCCTCTGTTCTCAATCCACATCACTGAAACTCAGATAGCACACACAAAGAGTAATGCTCCCTGCAGTGCCCACAGACATTCATCCACTTCCCACATACAAATACACTCCACAAGGAGCATTTTTCTTATTGAAAACCAAATGTATTTTAATTGAAGGTAAAAAAAAAAACAAAAAAAAAACTGTGTACTTGTACTCTGAGTTGGAAAAAAGGCCAGTCCATTTTGTACCGATCAGACACAGATTGTCATATTTCTTTGAATTGCAGCAACTTATAAAAAACTAGTTTGTTTGTTATTGACCAAGAAAATGGATGAGTAATTTCTTACTTTGAATGGATTTTCCAGCTAGCTTGTAAGACTTATTGCTCTGAGTAAGGTGGACAGCAGTCAGGCACGAGAATTTCTACTCAGGCTATTTTATTGAGCTCTTTCATATCACAATATTTCTTTTACCTGTTGCCCGTGATTCTCCTTGCAGGATGGACAGTGAAATCTCAGGAAAAGAGCTCTCGAGGCTAATACACATACACCCATCTTGCGGACTGATGAGTGATTTAGCCATCCTTCATCACCTGTCAGGATTATATTAATGCCTTCTCAGAGGATTCAGCAAGATCACTCAAGAGAACGGATTCCAAGAAAAAAGTATACTTAAAGGTGACACAGAATGGTTGAACGGGGTATTTATCCTTGTTCTGTGATGTGACTTATAGACAACAAAATTTTGGTTGGGTCTGTAATGCATCAGAAGCTTCCTAAAAACCTCTCTCAAAAAGCTATGTTAGGGTGGGGGATTTTGAACATGTTGTTTTGCACCTATTTGGCTACCTTTCAGGCTTAACTGGCGACCTCATTATGAAATGCAAGCACTTGACGCTGATTGGCTGGCTTTGCTGCCACTCAAAAGAATGTTACTTCACCCAGAGCGGTAGGGAAAATGGAAAACACTTGCCGGCTTTAGAACACAGACAGACCAACTTTATGCAGCTCTGGCGTATTCAGAGATTCAGCCTTGTATGTTTGAGCCCGAATCGGATGAGGACACTGAATTGGAGGAAGAACCAGTCCAGAAAAGGCTGGATTTAAACGTTTCTGAATGGTAAGTATTTTTGAAAATTTTTTTTTTCAAACGTAATACGCTAACGCATTCGGAGTGAGTCTCTCGCATTGACGTTCCTGTGCTGTAGTCAGGAAGTATTCATTCAAAGCGCACTGAAGAAATTAATTTGCGGAATTTAAGTCCTTGTGCAATAAGTTAATCCGTTTCACGTGCATTACGGTGGATTTCCCCACTAGTGACACGGAAATCGATTATGACTCTGGAATTCTCACGCTTGTCTTTACTGAGGGATTGGAAGCAATGGAATTGCACAAAGACGTGTAATGCAAATTATTTTGAAGGGGAGGAAACGGAATGAGAGTGGGGAGGCAGTGAGATACAGTACATGTTACATCATATGTATCCGTTGTTCAGATTGGCCTGTTTTCTGGCAGTCATTTTTAAAAGAGGAATTTCTATGAAACAGAGATGTTCAGAATTTCTAGCACTTTTTGTATGTTCTTGAATACAGGTAGACTACCGTTATTCAACATAGACAAGGTAAAAACGGTTTTTGATTCTATGTCACCTTTAAAGGGACATTGCATAGGAATTACTCCCATCCAGCATTGAAATCGTGTATTACATTCAAACGAATATTGCACTCTAGCGCCTCACTTTTTCAAACACGTATTGCAACTACGGTAGCCACCGTGTATCCTAAAGCCTTGACAGCACTGATGAAACCATGGATGTATTATAAGTCCATGGCTGTGTGGGGCACATGAATGTGCTGATGCCTGAGGTATCTATGACAACCATCCGCGCCCGAAGCACTCCCACACAGGATGCGTGTTCACGACCAATGTTCTCCGGAAATGTATCTATGTCCACTGCAAAACCCATGCAACAGCTCTGCACTGAACAGGCAAACATAGCACTTGCTTAAATATAGTTTGGAAGAACAGTTTATATACCTAATAGGGATATAAAATGTTGATGAACTATTTTTATTTAACAGGGAAATAAAATTATTCACTATTGCAAACAACATCAGCAAAACAGTTGACTTGCTACTGTATAAGATGACAGCTCAATCTTGTTTTCCACACAATTCAAAGCGAAATGTATACGTAGAAAGTGAAACGTTTCGAGCTTGTTAGCTAGCAGCCTCCTCTACTCTTACCGGATTCAAGACCATATCCAACCGCACAGAGCACTGCCCGTGCTTCATGAACTTATAAGTTTTATAGTAGATGACGTTGATCAAAGTATTTGGCCAGTTCTGACAAGTGAAATTACTTTCAGTGTACGAATGCTCAAAGCTCATTAATTCCATCCTTTCTCTATACCTGGAACTGGAGCCCATCCCAGCTGACTCGCAGGGTACACACACCATTCATTTAAATTTAATTTTAATATTGTGAATGCATATGCTGCGCATACTCTCGCAACCTGGTGCGTCATCCGTAACATAGCTACTGCTGTTTATTACCACGTTTATCAGCACTGGAAAATAAACTCTAAATTTTCTTGACTAAATTCATGCTTGACTTTTTTACAATCCTAATGTTTCTCTGGGTACTCAAACATCAAGGTAAGCCGGAAAAGTGCTGATTTCATTCGATATTAGTGGAGTTTGAATTCTGAATTATTTTCCTTCCCCTTATACAGGATTAGCAAATTCCTAAGTCCTCACATGATCAGCAGTCCAGTTATAAAATATATATAAAGTCGATTTTAGTTTCGTTCTCATCTGTTTCTTTCTTCTGGAGCCCTCATGTTTTCTCTGTGCAGATGGAGTTCAGCCGCATTAGCGAATCTCCACAGCATCACTCCCATACACTGATGCTGCTCTCGAACTGTGTGTAGTTCACATCTCAGGCTGAACAACAAATAGCTACGGTCTGTGAAGTGCTGTCATGCAAGTTCGGCGCATGCATAAAATAAGATACAAAATATGAAGTTTCTGTTATCTTAAAAGTTGCTGAAAAGTCACAACATCAAGTATGCACATCTGCTCTAGTTTTAATAATTAAGAATGAGCGTGCAATGGTAAATAAATGATTAGCTGTGAAGTTTTTTGAGCTGAATTTATACCATGCTGAAAGTGCACATATTATGAACGTAGTCAATGCTACTTAGCCAGCATATAATACATGAAGCAGCAAAACACAGTACCGTGAATCTGTGTAAGATATTCAAAGTAATGGAAATAAACAACTCAGCATTAGGTGCATCTCGAACATTTTAATACGAAAAAGCAAAGCAAGTGTTAGCTACATGCACGCTTATAGGATGTCACCTTCAATAGTTACTGAATACACACCCGTTATCCAACCTAAGTTAACCAACAACAGCCTTTGCCACCTTACTGTTTATTCTGTAACGTTACATAAAAGACAAGTGAAGCAGTCGAGTCGCTACATAACAAAGCCATTCATGAAATACCATAACTGAAAACATTGGTGTCGTTACACCTGCTCACTTTACCAACTTGGTGATAACGTAAGCCGACAGCACGGAATCTCCTGACCAGTGCAAAGAGCAAGCAAGAACCGCAGCTGCTGCAGCACTTACGAGAACACGCTTGGAGACAAGGTCCCCTTGGTGTTCTCGTAGCCTGAATTTGAAGTTGACTTACTTGTCATTCAGAAAGCTGGCAACTTCAGCGTCCCTTTGAAAATCTTTCTCTTTCATTAGCTCCTTCCACCTGGGGAAGGCTAGCCCGATGTTAACCCTCGTTTTTTGAATGCACCGGTCGCGCTGCCTTTTTAATTCTCTTTTTCGCTTTCTTGGCAATGAGGATTCCGTCTCCTGTGCTGCTGCTGCATATGCATGGTCCTGCATTATGCTGCAGTAGTGCAGATTTTCAAACTTGCCGCGGTAGCCTCTCTTGCTGATCTCCTCCGGCGTCTCAATCACTCTGTGCTGGCTGGCAGGGCAAACGTGGATTTATTCCGCGTTTGGTACTGTTTGTCTCTTGCCGGCGGCTGTAGTTTCAAGATGGCAGACCGTCATGGAGCTTCCCTACTGGCTTACCCGTCCAATGTACAAACAAATCTGAAATTCTTCGTTTACGAGAATAAGTCAGATTATTAGCAGAGATCATAATACACCAATGATGACATATATATGAATGCAGACCTAGATTTTGGCCAATAAACAACTGAAAATGTTACACAATGTCCCTTTAAACAACTAAAATTTGCAGATTTTTTTATGGTGTCTATCTCACAAGATTCAATAGGTTAAAAAATTCACACAGCAGTTGCATCCTGGACAATCTTTTTTATAGCTAGTATTGACTGCTTGTTTCTCCCAGGCCCAAAGCAAGCAAGACATAGAGTGCGTTTACATGACGGTAGGAAAAAAAAAATCTAATTATCGGGTTAGTCTGACTATAACTGGACTTTTAAAATACATGTAAACATGTTAGTCTGACTGGAATCATGCTAAATCGAATTTCTCATAGTCCGACTAACACGCCCAGATAATGCGGTTAGTAGTCGCATTATTCCTCCATGTATACGCTTTAATCGAACCAAACTGGACTATGCGCACTGAGCGTGCTCGACACTCTTCGCGCAGGGCTTTCACCCGGAAGTGTTGTGGACATGTAAAACACCAAAATGCTTAGCGACAGCTCTGAGCTCTGCTCGCCTGCGCAACTAGCAATTTTGTACTGAACAGTAACAATCCTCGTCTGCAAGGGTATTGGTGCTTGAACAGTCACGCCTTGGGGTCTCATAACTTTCACCATTAATCCACATGATTTATTGAATGACTTGTGCGTCTTCCGAAAATTTTACTTCCACTCACCATTGGAAAAACGACACTCTCCCACTAGTCTTTACTCCTGACCCGCATCAAACATGCGCAGCAAGCCCGAGGGTGCATTTCTAGAAAGCACAGATGCTAACTTACATAGTTAGAACCACAGACTGTGCATAGACAAACTATGTTAGTTGCTAGCAACTACACTTCTGGGAATCGCACTCCGGGGTAGTGTGAAGGGTACAAAGTAGAGCCTAGCGGCGTTTCAGCCCAGCTTCGGTTAACGCCATAACCACCGGGGATAGCATGCATCTCAACTGTGCGAAAAGCATAGCATACAGCCTGTATTAAATGTACTGAGCCGTAGCATTGTCCATGTTCTCGCCACTCAACCTTATACAGTCAAATCACTCGACGCGCTACTAGTTTGTCGCCAGCTAACTTGTTTGTCAAATGTTTGGTCTGCAATGTAATAGGTCAACAAGAAAAAGGTCCAACATGAACAAGCTGAAAGGGGGAATATTGCCACCTATCGTAGCGGAGATGGACATGCTTTGGTCAATCAATCAAATTTCATCCTGTGCCTGTATAGTGGGACAAGGACAGTAGTCCGATTAAATGGCCTAATCGAGCTTTTACCATAGCTCGACTTAACTGTGCATGTAAAGGTACTGACTGCAAGTTTTAAGCCTGGCTTGTTAGATTTTTACCTTTGTTTCTTTTTTTAATGTATTAGTCTTTTAGTCTTTGGATTTTTTTTTTTTTATTTGGATTTTCAGAAAGGACACAGTGCATAAGAGACTTTTTTAAAATGAGCTTTTTACAGGTGGTCTTCTGCACTCACTAACTGGTTGCAGGACAGAACACAAAGAGTGGTTCATCTGGCTAAGATGGGGGAGTGGCTTCCCAATCCAAAAAACCCCTGCTGTTCCTCATCTACATTAATGACCTTGATAGGAATATTGAGAGCAGATTAGTGCTTGAAATTTGCAGATGATACTAAATTGGGGGGCTTGGCAAATAGTTTAGAGTCCACTAAAAAATTCAGGATGATTTGGATAGAATTCAAATGGGCAGAAATGTGGCAAATGAAATTTAATGGGTGAAAGTTCCAATCCAGTTTTGTTAAACATTGGAAAGGGTAATTTTTATTTGCTCCAAAGAGAAAGATCTGGGAGGATTTTGACCAAACCCTCAAAGGCAGCCATTGGTAATGTTAAAAAAAAAGCCAATCCCTGGGAAGCCTTGATATTGAGTTCCCAGAATGCTTTTTTTGATTCTCCCCAGACCACATCTAGAGTATTGTGTACAGTTCTGGGGACCATTTTAAGAAAGACATAGAGGCTTTAGAGAAAGTTCAGAGAAGAGCCACAAAGCTAATTCCGGTATTAAAGATGAAAGCTATGAGAAAAGGCTGAAGATCCTTAATCTCTTTAGTCTTAGGAAAAGGAGACTAAGGGGTGATTTGATTGAGGTCTTTAAATATGTTAAAGGGATTAACAAAGTGAATTATGTAGGATTCCTTCAACCAAATTTGAAGCAGAACTTCACAAATGAAGCTGACTAAAGGTTTACTGATATTCCATTTTTTTCACCCAAAGAGTAATTTCAGTAACAGCACCTGACCATATTGTTGAGGCAGAGACCTTGGGAGTTTTCAAGAGCAGACTTGACTTAAAGCTAGATTTTGAGTCATTGAGTATCTGAAGTGATATATTCACGATGGTACAAAGAAACTGGCGAGCCTAGAATGGGCTGAACGGCCTGTTCTCGCCATTCATGTTATGTTATGTTATGTAGATGGTGGACAGGCATGCTTTCGTTTTTCGAGATTTTTTGTCTCTGCACTCACTCTGGTGGGAATCCTTCCTGGTAAGATGGGGGCTGCCTTCCAATCCAAAAAAATGCTTGCCTCTTCATGCTCAATCACCCTCCAATGGAGGGGTGATCCCCAAAAAAATCTTGGTTGAAAGATGGCTGCCACCAGAAGGGTGATTCCAATCCAGTTTTGTTAAGGAAAGGGTAATTTTTCATTTGCTCAAGCCCTAGGTTTTCCTCCCTCAAACAGAGGTAATAAAAATCATCCCTCCAAGCCTTGATATTGCAGAATAGTGATTCTCCCTCCAAATTTCACCTCTGTCACAATTGTTTCTTGTGGCAAGATGATGGTGATTTCAACACTGAGGCTGACACATTTCGAACAAATTTGACACTTCCAGAACTGTCCAATTTCAAAAAATCACATAACCGAAACAAAAACCACAATAAGTTTTGAATGCTTGTGGGGATTGATATTGGGAATGCAGGGTTCTGCCGATGCTGGTTGGCTGTGGTTGGCGCCGACCAGCACTCGGAATCCCCCGACCACCACTCAGTTCAGATAGTGCTTTTCCCGACCGGCACATTTTCTCAAAGATGAGTTCAAATTAATGCACCCAGTGTCCAATAAAATCGCTAGAAACAAAACATAAATGACTCTAAATATGCCCCCCTTCTTGAAATTGTCAGAATAGCGAACTTTGGTTTGGTTTGCCATCCGAGCCCGCGTGTGCTGGGTATATGTGGGGAAATGATCGCTACGGTTGTATAAATCTAATGAAAGACAGGCAATTATAATCAGGGCAGGGTGATTTCTGTAGCGCTGTACTTTGCATATTGAGAGAAAAGTTTTCTTGTTATATAAATGAAAGCAAAACAAAAGGACAGTAATATCCCAGCTGAAAAAGGTCAGGGCAACCATTAGGCATATTCTATTGGTTTCTAATGGTTCCTGGTGGTTTTGTAATGGTTTCTAATGGCTACTTATGATTTCCTAATGGTTCGGTTTGTTTTTCTAATGGGATTCTATTATTTCCTACACAAATCTACAGGACTTTAACTGGTCCCTACTAATGGTTCCTACAGGAGTCTTAATGGTTCCCACAGGAGTCTAATGGTTCTTACAAAAGTCTTAATAGTTCCTTCAGGCATTTCTATACCAGTCTAATGGTCACTATACAGTGGTCTAGTGGTCACTACAGGGTGTAGTGGTCTCTAATGGTTCCTAATGTGATGGAGGAACACAGATGTTATAGCCTTCTTTGGCGATCACATCTGTGTGATTTCTAGTGGGTCCTTGTGTAGGCTATACAGTATTTTTGTCGATTGCAGTGTTCAGTGATTTCATTTAATACATTCCAAGATCACCTTTGGCCTTTTACGATTAAATCATATTTGGCCTTTTGTGATTAAATCATTTTTCATGACTCATCCATCAAAGAGGAGGGAAAAGAACACAACCTGATGGTTTGATGGTTCATGTTCTGAAAAAAATTAATTAAAATCACAAACTGCAATTAGTTGTCACACCCCATTTGTCCTGTTCTCAATTCGGAGGGGAAAATATCTGAATACATAGACAATTACGCATATGTATAGACATGTCTCTGGTGCCCAGTGTTAGGACTCTGCTATAATTTCTGTTGCAGCAGTAGGTTTCTCAGTATGTTTAGGTTGCCGGCTGTAGGCCAGTAACCTATTGTCGTCACTTTGCGTCCGGCGGCGTCGTCGGCGTCGTCCGTTTAAAGCCGTATCTCAAAAACGGTCCTATGAATTTTTTTTTAAATTTGGGGATGTGATCAAATCGGTCTTTGAGTTAATGCCCGAGCAAAAATTTTTTTGATTGAATCGTTCGTTTAGACTTGGCGGCCATTTTTATGTCGAAAATGGCCATTCTTGGCACTTATGCGCAATTTTCTCAAAAACTGTCTGAAAAATTTTTTTTTATCGCAGCAATGGAATCAGTATCATGACCTGCTCCAACGGTGTAAACGGCGTTTTGATTGAATCGCTCCTTCATAGCGCCACCTAGGCAATGTGTCTGGACTTCATCATTTTTCGGGGTGTTTTGTGCTATAACTCTCTTAATATGGCATTTAGAGCTTAGGTATGTCAGAGGCACTTACAGGTAATAAGGTATGCCGAACATTGTGAGTCAGTCACTTTTGACCTTGGGCTTCAAGGTCAAGGTCAAATGGCAAAAATGTGCTATAACTTTCTTAATATAGCATTTAGAATTAGGTATGTATGAGGCACCTCTAGGAATCAGGTAAAAAGGCCAACCTTGTGAGTCAGTCACATTTGACCTTGGGCCTCCAGGTCAAGGTCAAATGGCAAAAATGTGCTATAACTCTCTTAATATAGCATTTAGAGCTTAGGTATGTATGAGGCACCAGAGGGAATCAGGTATGCCGAACATTGTGAGTCAGTCACATTTGAACTTGGGCCTCCAGGTCAAGGTCAAATGGCAAAAATGTGCTATAACTCTCTTAATATAGCATTTAGAGCTTAGATATGTATGAGGCGCCTAAAGGGAATCATGTATGCCAAACATTCTCGGTTGTTCAAATTTCACCTTGAGCCTCAAGGTGAAGGTCAAATGGCAAAAATGTGTTATAACAGCTTAATGTGGCACCTATAGGGAATCATGTAAGCCAAACATTCTCTGCAAGTTGACTATGACATTGGGCGTCAAGATCAAATGGCAAAACTTGCTACATCTGGCTGAATATGGCAATTAGAGCTCAGGGATGTTTGGGGCATCTATAGGAAACCATGTATGCTGAACATTCATAGGCAGTCAGTCAAATTTGATGTTGGGCCTCAAGGTCAAGGTTATATGTCAAAAATGGCCCATACTTGTTTAATATTGTTTGTAGAGCTTAGGTTTGTCTAATTGAAAACAAAGCTTGAAATGCACACTTTTTTGCCGTCAGTTGACGCGTTCTCTCTCATTTTAACGAATTACAATTAGCTACACCTGAGAAGGGAGAGTTTAAGTATCTTTTATCAAGGAAAATGACTGAAACAGATCAAGACTAATAAGCAGTTTAAAGATGTTTATCGCCCTCCTTGTTCTCTGTCCAACGGGCGCCCCTGAAGAAATGCTTGAAACATAAATGACAGTTGTTAAGTCGTATTCAGAAATTTAATCAAAAGTATTCGGATACAAAATAGAAAGACAAGTTTATGAATATGGCATCTATCTATGAAAATTAGAGGCATCTCACTACGCACCGAGGGGCACTTCAAAGAAACACAGTAATCTCTGGTGACTCAGTGGCAATATTTGCTTTCGAATAGACGCAAAAAATTTTCCAGCTCACGCGCTGCACGCTCGCATACAAACAATTCCCCGACCAGCACTCTGAGCGTCCTGGGCAGAACCCTGGGAATGAACTTTGAGAGACGTTGCTACTGTTAAACCAGTAAGTTAAATGGATATTTTGATTATGATATGGAGGTAGATATAAATAGATAGCCTATATTACATTGGAGTAGGCCAGGCTATATATATTACACTTTAGCTTTATTAAATGGCTCATATCCATTGTTGCACTGGTTCACAAGTTTTCCTCCAACTCCTCAGATGTTTGAAAAATGAACATGTCTTGGAGCTCTGTTTCCAGTATTATGAAAAAACTTCATCAGGGTAAATTTCGGAGTGGAAATTTTCGAAACTTGTGCACATTCAGTACGTTATGTTTTCCCTCCAAGCCGGGCAGCAGTTTAAAACCTGATTCATCGTCCGATCACTGCAGTAAAATAACAGTGAAATGAGGTTGTTGCAATCTACGTATGTGGTCTCGTGATCCCCGAAGCAAAACGTACACAAAGATTGATCGCAGCGTAGTGAAAATGGGGAAATCTTGTGCTGCTGTTGGTTGCACTGATAATGCCATTCATTGTCCGGAAAATACGGCAAAATAAGTTTTCAATTTCCTCAAAATAATGAAGCCCTTTTGAAAGAATGGTTTGTTAAATTAAGAAGAATTGACTGTGGAAAGCCTTACAAATCAACAAAACATTAAGTTCATTGCTTAGGGCACTTCGTGAGAAGCTGCTTCATGCACCAGAATTTCATAAGTAGCCTAACTCAACAGCTTTGTTGCAATGAAAACTGGTTTTAAAGTGAAGATTTAAAGAAATTCGTGGAAAAGATATATTAAAGTAAGGGTAGGAGATGTTTTTCTGGAGCACTTTTTACTATATTGTTTAAAATCCTCTTCACACCCCGATTGCAACCAATTAATTAAATGCTGTGACACAAAAATAAAAAAATTTTAGTCACCTGTAGAGTGTACAGGACTAAAAAAACACCATTCAACCATTTTGAGCGGCCCTATCGAAATGATTGAATGGTGATATGGCTATCAAACTCAACTGCCATTTGTCCCTCCCCCCTCCCCGCGTATTGCATTGCGCGTTCCTGTACTCTGGAGGCGTGGCTTCGGGGGGAAGTCTGAGGAAGGGGTTTGGACTTTTGAATTGTCTATTTTCAAAATGTGGCTTGCTCGAACCGTTTTTTCCGGATCTCCTACCCTACCTTTAAATACAAACATTAACCTGAAGCCCAAATGCCTCCGGTACCAGGGGCAATGAATTTGCACAATAAATGCAGCACGTTTCCTAAAGGCGCTACTCCACTAGACAGATTATGTCGAAACTTTCTGTCAGCCAACTCTCGACAGAAATATCAAACGTCTATCCACCTCAGATTAAAAAGTCTCTGACAGAAGCTCTGATTGTCAACTATGTTTCTGGAAGCAACTGTCGACATAAAATTTCTCATGATGTTCCACTTGAGAGATCATTACAGTTTGACAGTATCGATCGATGACCATATGTGACACGAGGGTCTCTACTCGATCTACTCGACCTCATTTACCATGTTGCCGGCAAGGAGACAACAGGCTGGGCAGTTGTTGCCACCTTCATTATAATAAAAAAAAGGAGGAAACCTCTGTACCCTGTCCTGATTTGGTTTTAATTGTACATAGCTCGCCATCAGTGGCGGGCGGTGGACAGAGAACAAGGAGGGCGATAAACGTCTTTAAACTGCTTATTAGTCTTGATCTGTTTTCAGTCAATTTCCCTGGTAAAAGACACTTGAACTCTCCCCTCTCAGGTGTAGCTAATTGTCTTCGTTAAGACGAGAGATCAAACGCACCAATTGAATACAAAAAAAAAAGCGCATTTCAATCTTTTTCAATTAAACAATCATTACACACAGGTTTGACGACTTGCTTAGGGTATGACAAAATTTAACGCGGAAAATCCATGGTGGTTTTTTCGTGATGAGTTGCCCATTAAAGGCATGTGAATTAAACATTTTATAGAATTTATTATCCACTCGCCTAAACATTTCATTATAAGGGAAACTAACATGTTGACCAAGAACAATGATTGAAATCAGGTCACTAATCTGATCCGTTTCAAGGGATGTTTTTGGCCCCCCCCAGTTTTCCGTCCACCGCCCAAAACTGTGAGTCGCCATTGAACTGGTTCTGTAAATTATGCATCTTCCGCTGTACCTCAAGTGACGTCCCTGGAACATGCTTTTGCAAGATCAGCCTAAGTAGCCATTTTTTTCATCCTGTCTTTATATTCTGATAAGCTAACATCCCATAAACTGGGTGAAAGGAACGGGCATAGACTCCAAATGCAGTTCAGCATCGGCAGGGCGTTTATTGGGATTCACAAAGCTCATGGTCAAGACAGAAATGGATCAATAGCCAGGCAAACAGAAATGCAGAATAGGCAGAATCGAAGTCAGGGGACAAGCAAAATAATCCAGTAACCAGAGAATCAGTCCAAGACAAAGACAGTAACAAAGAGGGCTGAAACTAAGGGAATGGAAGGGGAAGGAAAAAGGAGTTGGATGGGATAAGGGAGAACACAGGAGATACTAAACAGATTGGTACAAAATGGGAATCAGGGAGAACGAAGTACTAATCAAACAAACCGCAATCTCACAACGCAATACAAACAATCAAATACAAGACTTACAGGAGAATCACAAGAAACGAGCTTTCAACAATCGAAATGAGAAAAGAGCGCAGAAACAAGACTGACCAAGAACGAGCTGTGGTAGAAATGAGTCGACAAGAAGCTGAGGGAAAGTGGGTCTTTTATACACAAACAAATTAAGTGGAATCCCAGCTAAACACAGGACAGCTGTAGAGAGAGGTGGAACTAGAAAAGCAAGGACGGTGATAGGAGAGAGAGGGGAAACGGGTGGAGTCCTAACTCTAACTAAACACCCGTTCCTCACTAAACTACTCTCAGGTGTGGATAGTCAATGAGAACAGCGAGAGAGAAGGAAGTGGAAACACCCAACCGAAATTACAGGGAAGAGAGTGTGATGAAAAAGACAAGACGCCATGAGACAGAAACGAGAGGAAGACACTGAAGACCAGAGACAGAGCAATCATCCAGAAACATACATGCCCTAAACAAATAAATATAATAAATATATAAATAATTAGCAATACTAAAAACTAACGAGAAACATACTAGAAACTAGAAACATGCTAAAACAGAACCAGAAACATACTAGGAATTAAAACCAGAAACATACTAGGAATAAAACCAGAAACTAACTAGAAACAATCTAAAAACAAACATACAAATCACCGATCTCTAACACTGGGTTGGTTTTGGTAGCTGTTTATCAGCTGAAATGTCTCCGATTTCGTCCATTCTTGGCCACTAGTGCTTACCATTTTGTCACATAGGAAGAAATCCACGCAACACGCCCTTTTATACACCACACCATTCACGGACTATTGCGCTTCTCGAAAGTAGCTTCCCCAAAATAGAACAAGTTCTATTCTCTGAGAGCGCTGTCGCTAGTCATTATGACATTCTTTCAATAGTTCTTCCACTTCACACCAATAACTTCTGCGACAAACTTCCGAAAGTTTTTCAGCACTCTCGGAAGTAACTGTCGTTTCGTTATCCACTAGAGATTTTCTCTCTGACAGCAACTTCTAACAGTAAAAACTGTCTAGTGGAGTAGTGGCTTAATAGCAACCTTGTCATGGGGCTTATCCTCTTAAAGCGAAGAAGTTCAGCGAAAAGCTCATTATGATCATTTTTACCTAAACCGAGCACAATTCAAGCACCAAGCTATGCATATAAACGATAAATCAAACGAAAAAGGTGGGGCCTATTGACCCGGACGCCGGGTCTATTATTCGAGCTTTTCCTGTTATTGACCCAGACGTAACTTCTGATTTAGGACGAGCGCCCCCACTTCGTCCGGCTCAATAACTGGACATTTGAGACAATTGAACCGGACGCCGGCTATATTACTCAGCCTCTACCTGTTATTGACCCGGCGGCGTCCGGGGCAATAGCCACTACGAACGAAAAAGGACAGTCCACAGAATCCAACGATATAAGCCATGTCATTTTAAATTGGCACCGCACTCAAAGAACAGCAGGCATACACTTTACAGTCTAGAGAGATGAGCAAAATTTTTTCTTACCTTTGATATAAAAGCAGTTTGTGGGTAAAGCTGCGCTTGCTATTGTTTTAGCCAGTCTAAGAGTCCTCGCACCATCATGCTATGCACTCAAAAAAACTCAGCAGTATAATCGCTTAAATTAAATCATTTGTTTTTAGTACTTTCCCTATAATTAACTGCTAAATATTCAACTGTTGTTTTCAAAGCCGTTTTAAGACTGAGAATCCTTGCGCCAATATGCTCAAGATCAAAAACAGTACAGCTATACAAGTGCTAAATCGAACAGTGAATATAAGGTCTGTTGAGCTACTGTCGTGGATAAGGCAGAGCATTTGGACCTGAGCAACAATATCCAGTTATATATGCGACCTTTCAGAGCAAGGGAATCTTTTTTTTTTTTTTTTGTAATTAATATTTAATCGATGCATCCCCATTCAATCAAAGCTATCTTCCTGGGTTACTTTGGTGATCATGTGACTTACACTATGGTCGCTGCAGCCAGTGCAACGCCTCCATTAAACCAACACAGTGTGTGAAACAATGTTGGATTTATTCAATAAATGGTTCCTGACCTGATGGGCAAATGATCTGAAACTAAAATAACAGTCAGTTCTGTGGTATTCAAAGCAGCATGATGTGAATGCCAGCACATTTCAATTAAACTGAATACAGTACTAGCCTACGTTGTGTTATATTTGTAAATGCACTTGTTATAAATAATGGTATCTATATAATCAGTCATTAAGGCTCATCAGTGATTATCCATGCTTTTCCTGTTAGAAATATAAGCGCAGGAACATTTCTGCATGTATACTGCACACTACTTCTAGAAACCTTGCTTTAAAAAATTTTTTTTTTAATTTAAGCCGGGGGCCTGACTGAGACCATGTCTCCTTTTCAGCAGGGCCCTGTATTACAAACAAAAACATTTCAAAATGTTTTTGAAACAATGTTTGTAAAGTTAAAAGCTGTTTCAAAGGTTTGAAATTGTCATCTCCGGAAAATGGCCAACAAATGCAAGAATTGTGCCTGAGTAGTGTGTCGATGTGTAATATCTGATAGGTGCGCATGCAAATAGCAATGTTTGGTGGTGGGAGGCATCCATTTTCCGTTTCATTTAAGTACATAACTTAACATTTCTGTAGCTATGCCCGTGAGGACTGTTGCAGTATTTAATTTTACAAGAAAACATTAACTAGCTTCGTCACTCAGAGGGCTTACTCGATTGGAGGGAAGAAGTGAACGGAGCATTTTATTTTGTATTGTAACACAGCTCAGAAAACCCCAGGTCTGTGGCTGAAATCTCAGGCTGCTGACTAATAAGTGGCATGGAATGCTCAACTGTGCATGCAAGAGCTCATTACACAGCATATCAAATTCAAATTTCTTACCCAGCATACTGTGTTCAATTGTAATTAAGATTTTGATGATAGGAAAAAAGTAGTAGCCAAAAAATTCAAGAGCTTGACCTTCCCCACCTCCACCAGGAAACAGCTTCAATTTCCCATATCCTAAAATGGATGCGTGAAGCAAAACAAGCTGTCCACTTTTCAGCAAGAATTTGGTTTGGTGGAAGAAGAAAGTGAGGAGAGAGCCGGGGGCCTTGAGGACAGAGAGTACACTATGTTCTCTTCTTGGCTTTCAGCTGGACTTCTTTATCCCACCCCGTCAGACACCATGAATTTCCTACATCTGATATAAACACATGGAATACTATTTTGAGCAGATTTCATGGAATGCTTGACTTAGAACTGCATTGATCCAGGTCTGTGTTCCCTCATTCAAATATTGAGCATTTATTAATTTATTATACACCTACATAATGATATATCACTCATGTAAGCTGAATTTGGACTGGATTAAAAAAATTTTTTTTTCTTATATAAATAAATGCATTCCGCCAAATGTAGTTTGGCTGGATGAGACAAATGCTGTGGGTGTATTTTAAACAAGATGCATACGGGCATTACTGTGTTAATCCTGTTTACTGGAGTCTTAAAGTTGACTCTGGATGTCATTAAAGTAAGTAGCATTGCACTGTTGGTGCAGCAGGTTCAAAAGTTCACGCAGAGGATTTCAGCCTAATACCTTATCCAGTGAACACGATACAACCCCGAGTAGCGGCACAATGGGATTATTTTAACAGCTGAGCCAGCACAGACATTCACAATTGTCTCTGATTTAGCCTCAGTCATTGCATTTGATGTTGTCATATGCATATATTACAATTGATATTTATGTATAGTATTAATATTATGCATATTGTGCAATGCATGTATTTTTACATGCGCTTAGTCCGCTGGTATGTAAACTACATTGTTTCTTCTATTTTTAGTCTAGAGGTGTAGCTGAATAGCAAATCACTGTAAATCTGAACCTCTTAATAGGATGGTCAAAATTCATGGTCAAGGTCAGGGGAATCTATAAATAAATTTTTATTCAAAACAAAATCATGTTTAAAAAATTATGTGGATGAAAACTACAGAACTTGTGATAAACTCACTACCGTTTAAGTAATTCCCCGATTTGTTTTCCCAATAGGTTTCCACTGAAACAATGTGACTGTTATGAAATGTTGATACTGATGGTAGATAATGGGACCGGTGGTCAGTGCAATGATATGAGCAGTATTTACTGGAGCCCTGTGTCTCAGCAGCGGACTGAGGAAACAGAAACAGGCTGAAGAACGGCTGTCACAGTGCCAGTCCACCCTGCTGCTGAGACCTTTCCCTGACCCCTTTTCATTTAACTGCACTTTATTTCCCTGTCTGGAGCTGCTAAAACTTCCCTCATTTCATAGCCAGCCTCAGCTAGACACAGAGGTCAAGTGCATGACTTTTTTAATCCTTTCAGTTTTAATTGGTCATAGGAAAATTCTGTAATTTTGCGGAAAAATAGAAACTTGAGCCAACACTGAAGTAATTTCATTGGATGAGATGTTCATATTTTCACTCATGCTCAACCCACATGTCCCAAATCTCCTGTAATCGCGTTTTTGTATTAAAATTGTGCCAAATACTGTCACAGTATTAGTCATATTCATGGTGTTCTTATTTTCTTTTTATTGTGAATAAAACCTTGGATAATCTCACTGCTAACTTGCACAGTAGACGGAAGACCTGGGGGGTTCGTGCGTGAGTGCGTTAAACATATACTGTAACATATCACAAAAAAAGGTCTAGAATCCCTAATAGTTTCTGTGAAAGCTTGTGGACATGATACGATAAACAGAGGAAAGAGAAAAATCTTTGATCCTCATGGTGAGAATGATCGCTGTTCTATATCCTCCCATTTGCTTGGGTTGTTTTGTTAAGCGAGATTTTCCTCCCTGGGATGAGGCATTTTTGACTGGCAGCCAAGAGAAACAGCGATCCGGATGAAGTGCCATTAATTCAGCAGAGAGGAGGTAAACCTGAGCTTTTCGAAGAAAAGGATGTCAGGGGGCTAATTTGAGGATTTCCCTTCATCATAGTTTGCAGGGAAGAGAGAAAGAAAAGGAAGAGTGAGGGCAGCATTGGCACTGGGACAGGCATGGCATTCTGCTCACAGCCAAGAATCATGTGTGTTTCTTAGCTGGCCGGAGCGGCGGAGGCGACCAATGAGGAGACGACCACTGAGGAGACCAGAGAGCGGGGATGATATACATCAAGTTGCCTTTTTATTATCTCCGCCAAGGAGATAATGCGATCGAGTCGGTTTATTTATTTATTTATTTGTCCATCTGTCCTTCTGTCTGTCTGTGGACAGGATTTCTCGGAAACTACTGGACGGATCTTCATGAAATTTTCACCAGAGGCAGATCTTGGGCCAGGGACGACTCCATTAAAATTTTTTGATGATCCGGATCCGGATCAGGATTCTGGATCCGGATCCGGATCTGTATTTACAATCTTAGTGGCATTTCTCGAAAACTACTTGACGGATCTTCATGAAACTTTCACCAGAGGTAGATCTTGGTCCAGGAACGACTCCATTAAAATTTTTTGATGATCCGGATCCGGATCAGGATTCTGGATCCGGATCCGGATCTGTATTTACAATCTTAGTGGCATTTCTCGAAAACTACTTGACGGATCTTCATGAAACTTTCACCAGAGGTAGATCTTGGTCCAGGGACGACTCCACTAAAATTTTGTGATGATCCGGATCCGGATCTGGATTCTGGATCCGGATCTGTATTTACAATTTTTGTGGCATTTCTCGGAAACTACTTGACGGATCTTCATGAAATTTTCACCAGAGGTAGATCATGTGATCGCTCTGTACTTTGATGATGGCCTTGGAGAATGGATGCTTCAAACATACAAAAATCCCATTTAAACTTGTCACATGGGTGGTCCTGAAATCTTCCAAGAGAAAGATCTTGCATTTGTATCAACATCATCCCTTGGCGGAGATCAGAAATCTCGGATTGCTCTTGTTTGTTTTGCAGCACCATGTTCACCAATACACCAACAACCCTTCACACACTTAATAGCTGCCTTTTATATCTCTGCAGCCCTGATCACCCACTGGCATGTACCAAATGCAAAGGTGATGTCTAAACCCATCAGAATAAATATATAATAAATATTTATATAAAACCCTTCCCAACAAATAAACGCACTATCTGTAAAAATATACAACCCCAAATCTACTTAAATACCCTTAAATAAGTCACATAAATATTTACATTTATTTACAAAATGAACACTCCCCTCATCCCAATTCCCACTTGGTATCTCCCTCCCAGAACTAATAAATGCTGCATTCATGTGGTGTCGGGACATTTGGAAAAATGACTTTCCGACTGGGAAAATTCACAAGAACGCCCCTCATGTCGGAAAAACAACTCGGCATCTCGGCAATAATTTTGGCACACGAGTTGCCGACTTGACTAGAAGTTGATACTGAAAAATGTCGCCTAAAAATGGCGGATGAAAACCAGTGTGTAGTTTATTTTTAAGCAAATACGGACGTTTTTCTGATTAAAATACTTATGTATGAAATTAATCATATTTCTTGGCTCACCTGATCCGTTTCGGTTGTTCTTCAGTGTCACGAAAAAACTGGAAACAGCTGTCAGTGTTTTCCTTAAACGCTCTGAGCATTAAAATCCAACTCAGCTTCCTTGCAACATCCATGTTTTTCCCGCATTACGATTTCAAAGCACATGAACACAACAAAGTGGGAAGAACAACTTGCCGACTTGGGAACTCCGACCTTCCAACATCACATGAATGCAGCAATAAGGTGTCCGAACCCCCCCCCCGCGAACCATGACCGTGGTTGACCTTGGTTGACCCTGGTTCAAGTAACCGTGGTCAAACCTGGTCAAACCATGGTTTTGACATTTTTGTTAAATGGAA
This sequence comes from Gymnothorax javanicus, assembly GCA_029692085.1. Lineage (NCBI taxonomy): Eukaryota > Metazoa > Chordata > Actinopteri > Anguilliformes > Muraenidae > Gymnothorax > Gymnothorax javanicus. Next base: position 138,991,297 of record CM056194.1, read on the forward strand.
CACCATGGTTGACCTTGGTTGACCTCGGTTCACCTTGGTTCACCATGGTCAACCATGGTTAAAGCATGGTTAAAAATGGTCAACTATGGTTAACCATGGTGCAAAAACTCCACAAGCAGGTGCAACCATGCTTCAACCATGGTCGGCCATTTTTAACCATGCTTTAACCATGGTTGACCATGGTGTACCGAGGTCAACCAAGGTCAACCATGGTCACGTTTCGCAGGAACCGGGGAACTCTTTTGTCCGAACACCCTGGGAAGGAGGAAGAGGACAGGCAGAGAGATAAGTTTGTGCTTACACACACAAAGAAAAGACAATTAACCCAAAACACAGTTTGCTTGCAATGAATCTTAATACTTTAACCACATGTTGCTGCTGCAACAGATTCAATCAACACGCATTTTTACTGATATTTCACAGGTGAACACTGAGGTGGACCGGCCTGGCGTCCTCCCTGTGAACCATGTGCTCAGCAAACTGTCAAACAAAGAAACAATAACAAAGCAAAAAATTCAATAAACCTTTTAAAACATTGTATTTGTTTCATTTAACTCAATACATGCCAAATGTGTGCTTTTTAACCTTATCACCACAATTACCATATTCAATTTACCATTATAATTTACCATTTTAGCATTTTAGACATGATAAATATTACTAGTAATGGCGGTCTGTCGTTACAGTGTTACAGACATTTAGTGTCTACAATTTTCTCGGTGCTGTAGTTGGGTATGGATTTACAGCATGCATATAAATAGAGGTACACACACATTTACTGTTTAATGCCATTATAACACCTCACTGCACAGCAGGAATAAATGACGCATAGATTTATTTATTCATGCAGCACATTATATTATCAGCTGGGCAAAGACGAAAAAAAGTAAAGAAAGAAGAGGAGTTGAGGTGTTAATTGGACGATTTGTGTGTGAATTCTTCAAATTTCAGAGGACCCTATACGTATGGAAACAGTGTGACATTCATCTTCATGAACAAACAACAATGAATATCAACAAGTCACGCCACCTGTCACCTACACCCCCGCCCCCACATAAACAAACACATAGACTGACACAGAGACACAAGCATGCACACATAAATGTACATACGCACGCACGTACACACGCACACACACACACACACAAATACACACTCACATGCACTAACACACATACATACACATCAGTGGCGGCTGGTGAACTGGCGATAGGGGAGGCTCAAAACAATCCCTTAAAATTAATGACTGGTCACAACCTGTTTTCAATCATTCATTTAAATTACCATTACAGAAACTCTCAAACCGAAAACTCTCAACATTTTCAGGTGTGGCCAGGTGTCATTTATAATTTATACCTGTCAACTCTCATGCATTCGGTGTGAGTTTAAGTGGCATATTTACGTTCCTTTGCTGTAGTCAGCAATTATTCAATCAACGCGTATGTAAGAGATTCTCGCGTGGAATTGAAGTCCTTGTGCACTGGAGGGGTTGGAAGCAATGGAATTGCATAAAGACGCTTCAAATAATCTTATTTCATTTCAATGATCATGAAACACTTGCATTGCTTCCAATCCCTGAATAAAGAAAAGCGTGAGAAGTCCGGAGTCATAATCAGTATGCGTTATAAATGAAAACTGGCCACATCTGATAATGTTGAGAGTGATCGGAGTTTCTGTAATGGTAATTTAAATGAATCATTGAAAACAGGTTGTGACCAATCATTCATTTTAAGGGATTGTTTTGACCCTCCCCTCTCACCAGTTCACCAGCCGCCACTGATACACATGCATGCACACAAAAATACACACGCATACAAACATATTGTGTTTTCATGTTTTCTTGGGACATCTAGTGGACATACATTCATTCCCGAACCCCTTATCCGGAGCTTAACCATAAACACTACATGCCTAACCCTAAATTTAACCTCATCCCAGCCTTAACGTTACCCTGACCCCTAACTCGAAAAAAGCTCAGTTTCCTTGTGAGGACCAAAAAATGAGTCCATAAGGATGAAGAAATCTGGTATTCCAGCACATATGGGGAGATTTGGTCCTCAATAGAAGAAGGAATACTTGCGTACACACACACACGCACAAATAATTTCAATTTTAAGAAAACATGACTACACTAATCCACACAGGATATTTTTCTAAAATTCTTTTTTTTTTCCTGAAATTCTGACTGAAGGTGCGGCAGCTTATCATCAGCACAACTCCTGTACAATTCAGATGAGCAGATATTAGCGGCAGAGGAGGCGTCAGTGTGACACAGGGGTCATGCGGGGACACTTCCTCCAACACACAGTCTTATTCCAGCTCTCCCCATCATTTGTCAATAGCCGAATGCAAATTGAATCATGACCATGCCAGTTTACACAGAATTTCCAATTTTTGTTTTTCCCTTCATGAAGCATCATTTAGCACTGTCAGGCAAAGAATGTCAGACACTCCAGCTGCCACAGCTGACTGTTCAGCTGAGCAATGCTTACCAATCAGTCAATTCCCATAATCGGTTGACTACTTAAAAATGGCCTCCCTCGATACACTTAGCTGTTTCCTCCTACAGGCAAGCTACTGCATGCTGCCAGTGTAAACCACCTCCATGTGTATTCATAACTGCTGTTGCAAATCTAAAACCCCTCCACCACCATAGATAATCCCTTTTAAGTTTATTAGACTGTCATTAACCCATTCCCTTCTACGGACATAAATATATATTGTATGTCCTTGTTGCAGCCATGACAACCTCAAAACAGCCGTTTGACCCGGACTCTGGTTGTGCGAATAAAATCCCTCTTCTTATGATGGTGGCTGAGAAGAGTCTAGTTCAGACTGGAAAAGACCGCTGACAACAAGCATTCACTCATTTCCCAGAAAACCCCACTTGTTTATGGTTTGAAAGTCAAAATAGCATGTAGCCCTCGTGAATACACATCAGAGGAAGATACAAACTTAATTTTTGCAGATGCAGACTTGGAATACAATGGAAATAGTGAAGATAGAGATTCGTAATTGCCAAGTGGTTTAGAAGAGAGTTCAGAAAATACGACCATGGGCAATCAACTGTGTTTTTTTTTTTTTTTTTTTGTCCTCATGTTCCAAAGTATCTTCATTCTCTACACTGCTATTTCCCTCTTACAAAATATCCTGTAAACCTCTTTTCACATCAAAAAATTGTATATGTACGTTCTTAGTAGGTAAGGGGTAAATGGTACTGTGGACAGCACAGTCACCTGACTAAAAAAATGACCTGGGTCCAAATTGAGTGGAGCTTCTCTGAGACGAGTTAGTATGTTCTCCCCATGTTAATGTTGATTTCCTTCAGATACACTGATTTTCTCCCATAGTCAATAAATGACATCAGTCAACTCTACCCTGTGTTCAATCAGTTCCATGAAAAAGTTTTTGCCCTCTCTACTGCCGGTTTCCTCGAGGGTTTCAGATCTTCATGCCGACGTTTAGTATTTAATATAAGAAATGGACAACAAGATAAAAAACAAAATACTGTTTTTAAATGATAATTTCTTTTGTTGAGACAAAAAGACAATCAAACCCACACATCACACAGGTGAAAAAGTCTTTACCACCCTAAACTTAACCCCTTAAGCCCTGAGCTTCTAGCTTGAAAATGACACGCCCAAAATGAAATGACTATATCTCTGCAACGAATTGGTCGATTTGAATAATCTTGGTATCATAATAAAGGTAACACCTTGGGGATTTTTGTCATGATGCAAAAATCAGCGTATATTCAGTGAGTCAGAGTAAATAAAGATGGAACACTGCATAAATGAAACATCTTTTTTGTACCAAACAAAGTTTTACTTTTATCTGTCTTAAAGGTTGTATCAGCGATACGACGTCACTATTGTTGACAGTTGAAACATAACAGAGCTGCTCGCCCCTCCCCTTCAGAAGCTTGGAACATGAACGCGCTTTTCTTAAAGTGAAACTTCGCGTCTTTGCATTGACTGTAATCTGTCGCGCAAAAAATTCGTTTCGCATCCGGTGTGAAAGCAGCTTAAGAATGGCTCACTCAGCTGGGTAAATGGCCATGTACAGCTCATTGTGATAAACGCCCAGTAGCAACAATGACGACCATTGCCAGACGATAAATTTACACCATTAGTGCTAGCTACAACAAGGTATCTGACAAGTATCTTAGCTCGGCATTACAAAATGAGTATTAACGTCACATAGATCACCACTTTTAGCTAAACTTATCACGCGGTTATACATTCATCGACAAATTTCAACTTTGAGTACTAATCAGAGAAAAAATGTTATTACACGAACACAAACTCTGGTTTGATCAGACAGAATTAGCAAGCTCACTAGCTTGCCAAAGAGGAAATATCGATCTCTCTACTGTTTGATTCATTCTGACCAGCATGATCAATGCAAGATAGCCTTACAAAAACAATACACGAGCTTCCCTCAATTTTGCTTGGGATGAAAATTTACAATTCACATCCAACCGAGTTAGCACCAGCTCTACTCGCCTCAAGTAGAAACAAGGTGACCTGGGCGTCAGAATTAAAACTATTCAACTCCCGGAATTCTCTCCAACGTTGGTATGCTTTCTCCATGTTTATTCGGGACTTCATATAGCTGCGATCGCGTTCCTTTTTCCTCGACATGCTCTCGTTTGAGCGTCTCTTTTCCGGTTTAGCTTCCATATGCTTCACTCTGCCGCCTCGGTAGTGCCACTGCTGCCAGTTCATTTCATCGTTCAGTCCCACCCACTTGTCGTGCATGAGCACGGAACTGGCGCAGATGACCCACCCCTGCCCTCCGATTCGTTGGAACACTTTTGTTGATGTTTGAGGGAGCGGGTAGGTCCCCACGAGTTTGTGTATCTTTCTCAGTGTCTACCTGGCTGTAGGGGGCCTACAGAGACCTGAGTTTTTCACCACCCACTCATGAGAGGAGCTGCTAACAGTTTGTGAGGAAAAATCTCCTGTATGTGACAAATTATATTTTGGCTCAGAATCGCTGATACAACCTTTAAAATGATTCAGTTGCAGTCTGAAACCCTGAATTACAGCACAGATTCCCCCCATTTCTTCCCTCTGGTGGAATAATCCCCAATGCCCCAGTACAGTGACGGGGACACTGTATTCAAGGAGACGCCATCTTTCGGATGAGATGTTAAACTGAGGTCCTGACTCACTGTGGTCACTAAAGATCCTATGACACGTATCAATAAGAGTAGGGGGTTCCCTGGTGTCATGACTAAAGTCCCAACCTGGCTCTTTCAACCTGCCACCTAATCATCCCCTGATCTAATTGGCTGTGCAAATTGCCCTCTTCCTCCCCACCTCCACCCCCAGGGCTCCCTTGAAAAAGAGATTTCATTCTCAACGGGACTTCCCTGGTTAAATAAGGGTTGTTAATAATAATAATAATAATAATAATAATTAAAAAATTATCTGTGCCAAAGTTTATTCTAATCAAGTAAATCAGAGCAAAATTAGAGAGGTTTTAGTTCGGGAATGTCGAGGTGGCCTCTCCAAGCTGACACTGTGTGCCTCTTCATATTTTCAGGTACCAAACTGTAAAACTCATTTAATTTCACTTATATGTCACTATAGGCATACATTCCATCCAAATGCTACCACTTTTTAATTTTTAGAATTAAATTTTTTTTTAAATTATTATTTCTGAGTGGTTTTTTTTTTTTCTGCAATCGCAGGATTTAACATGCTGTTAATTTGTCTTAATTAGGTGTATTTTTAGAGCAGTTTTTTAGAAGATGTTTAGAGCAGTTATTTGAAGATACAAAAAAGCAGCACGCCAAAAACAATGAGTGCTGGGTGCTGGACAAAAAAATACAAAAGTACAAAATATAAGTATTTTAGAAAATACTTATATTTTATATATTATAAAAAATATAATTTTTTTAGAATTTTTTTTGATTTATTGGTATTACCGCGTGTGACGGCGCCCTTCATCAGACATCAGAAAAAACTGCGGAGACACACCTCCATATATGGCCAATGGCGGATCATGTGATCACATGCGCAGACATAAAATATAATACAACATATCACAAAAACAATACAAAACAACAAAAAAAATCCCAATCGGAATAAATTCAAACCCTTGTATTCCAGACAGAATGTATGTCCAAAAAAAGTATACTTACTAGAATGTATGTCCAAAAAAGTTTACTTACTATATGGGTGTGTATATATATGTATATATATATACACACACACACATACACACACATATACATATATATACACATATACACATACATACACACACATATATACATACATATATATAGAGAGAGAGCAGTTAATTGCCCTCTTAACTCACAAGATTACAGAAAGAGCTATGTTTGCCATCAAGAATTAAAAAAATGCCATTGGAAATAACAGCATAAAATGAGAGAAAACAATGTAACCAACCAAATTAAAGATGTAGTTGGCTCCTAATTGGTGAAAACTAATTGGCACATCATGACAAATTTATTCGACATGCAAATGGTAAAGAGTCAAACTAGTTTTGTGTTATGTAATTGGTCTGATAAAGTTCAGCTGAAGTTTTTTGAAATAACTTGAAACAGTTGAGTCTAGCAACCTAATTTGAGGTTCCTCAGTGTCCAATTTGATCTGTTTGAAATTTTAAAATGCTTGAAATTTCTTGCAGTATAGAAATAAAAGCATTATCTTCAAGGGTATTTTATTCTTCATAGCATGTATGGATGTTTCTATGTAACATTTTGCCAAAGACGGTAAGTAACAAGGCTAAACATGAAAAACAACTCATTAAGACATTAACAGCTTGTTAAAATCCTGCGATTACAATTGTGGTTGGAACAAAAACCAGCATACACAGTGGGTCCCCAGGAACTACGTTGAAGACCACTGGCTTAATTAATGTACATGTCTTCACTGAGAATTGAACCCCCGTCACCTGGGATACAGTGCTTCAATCTAACCACTGTTGTGCTCGCAGTATTCACATGGAATGGCACAAAGATTCTCTCAGAAAACGACTTTGAAAATGACCGTTGAATATTTCACGGATAATTATACCGAAAATACCACGAACAAACCAGTTAAGCGTTATATTGTCGCGCTATTTAAGTACATGAGAATGGCCCATGGACTGAGTTTGACGCACTGGGAACGCAAGGCTCTAGCTCAGGCTAGGTTTGTGCGATTAAGGTGGTTTGGAGCTTGTTGGAAACATCAGAACCTATAGAATCAAATAGCTACCGGCAAAGTCTTACTGACACCATCAGTGCTGAGTAGCTGAGATCTTTGAAGCATAGTCCAGGAAAAAAATATGCTTGGAGACTGGAAGATCAAGTTTCGTTATAACATGGACACATTGGGCTAACAATAGCAAGCGCAGATTTACCCTCAAGCAGTTGCCTGCTGTTCTTTGAGCATGGTGTCGGTTTAAAATGACATGGCTTATATCGTTGGATTCTTTGGACTTTCCTCTTTCATTTGAGGTATTGTTTGTATGTATAGCACAAATTCAGTAGAAATGCTAGTGACTCAGTGCTGATATGGTTTTATCCTACGTTTTGCTCCATGCTTATTTACTTGTTTGGTGCTTGAAGTGTGTTCGGTTGAGGTAAAAATGGTCAACATTAGCTTTCTTCGCGTAAAGTGGATAAGCCGCATGGCGATGTTGCGATTAGGAAACATGCTGTATTTATTATGCGTAACAACCGCCCCCAGTACCGGGGGCGTTTGGGTTTAAGAGGTTAATATCTGGTTGTGCACACCGTTTTGCTGCAAAAACTGTGGACAAATGCTGTGGTGATGGAATGTTGGTCTTATTGCTTCAATTCAGACACAATGGAGCAAAAAGTGAAGAGGTTTTTGCATATGACCTGCAATTTTAAGGTCATACCACCGCATCTTCATGGGACTTAGTTTAGAAGGCCGCTCAAAAAAATCGTAATTTTTTTCTTTTCAACCTTTCAGAGGTGGTTTCCTCTTGTGCTATGAATCGTTGTCATGCTACATAAAACAATTAGATTTAAGTTTCAGATGAAAAACTGATGACCCAATTCTCTTCTTCTGGATTTTCTGATTAAGAGAGTAATTATGCCTCTGTCAATATCGATAAGTCATCCAGGCTGTGAAGCAGGTGGTGGTGCTAGTGAGATTTCAAACCATAAAAACTACCAACACCACATCTTACCATTGGATCAATGTCCATGTGAAATGCTTTGTTAGCTTCACACTAAATCCAAAAAGGTGCACTTTTGACTTAAGGCTCATTTAAGTTCAGCATTCAATACAAATATGAATACAGATGGAGCCTTCTGTCTGTAATCTGTGTTAATTTTATCTGTATTTCTGTGCATAGCTTATGGATAAGCTTATGGATACGGAAAAAACAAAGCAGTACCACCGAAATTCGTGGGGTTGCGCATCCAATAAATTATTATTTTTATACGTTATTACCACCTTGTCCACTGTTGCCATTAGCGGTGGGAATCTTCAGTCACCTCACGATTTGATTACAATTCAGAGGGTCACGATTCGATTGTGAAACGATTCTCAACGCATACCAATTTCAGATTTTTGTACATGGTTTATTTTTCCCCATCAATACAAACTATCATGTGAAATTAAAACCCTTTTATTTTTACATTTTTGTAACAAATCACATAACATGAACAGCTGCCCCTTTTCAAATAAATAAAATATTCATCTTCCAATCCACCTGATTAGACTGAAAATAGTGCTGAAAAATAGTTCAAAATAAGCCTCTTTCATAGTGCATTACATTTTCATACATCAAAGTAAAACCGATTTACATTGAAAAAAAATTATTTAGCGGCTTAATTATGTGATGGGCATTTCTTACACTCAGTAAACAAGTGGCAACAGCTCCCCTACCTCTTTCCCTCTCTTTGTCGATGACTCACACTTCTCAATGACTTCATTACCTGAGCTTTCGTGTCACGGTAAAGCGTTGCCATAGCTATGTCTGTGAAGAATCGCCTGAACGAGACGTTGTACCTTGGTTCCAAGGTATGCAGGAGAAAACGAAAGCCTTCACTTTCCACGATGGAGTAAGGGCGCAGATCTTTAGCCATACATATTTTGACAGCCTTTGTAATCTTTTTGGCCCTGTCAGAGTTAGGTGCCAGCTTTGAGACGAGTGTCTGTTCAAGATTTTCCTGGTTGGATACAACGTTTTTTTTTTTCCCTGCTACAGTTAGCTTGGATAGGTGACGGGCAAGATAATTTGTCATATTTGTCATGTTGCCTACGTACTTGATTTTTGTGTTATATGTCTTGCAAATTGCATAAGTCTTGTCCAGTTCTGTTTTTTTTTACCATCAATTTCACCAAATTCTAAGCGTTCCCAAAAATCTGCTTTTTAAAAAGCCGGCGGTGCATGTACCTCTTTTCTCTCTTGCACCCGCCCCTCCGTCCGGACTGTAAATACGGCGCACACGTTCTGCATAAAAGACACGTCCCTCCTAGGCATTCAAATGCTGGGATTGGCCAGCTGTTCAAGAGGTAGGATTCCAATCCTAGAGCTGAATGGCTGGCTAATCCTGGCGCTAGGTTGACTGGCCAATCATAGCACTTGAATGCTCCTGAGGGGCATGTCTTTGCATTAACGTTGATGGGTTCCTTAATAACGCGTAACTCCAAACTCCCGAACTCCGGGAGTGGCAGTCCATTGAAAATTGCGTTGATAATCGACTATAGACTTTCCTGCATCGATGCTGAGTCGTTTAACAAAGCATTGCGATGCATCTTTGAACCGATTATTTCCCTCACCCCTAGTTACCATGTTGTTTTTTTGACCCTGAGTTGTCCTTCAGTGGATGTATGACTTAACATCAATGCCAAAGTGAAGGACACATGGAAGAATGCGGACAGTGACATTTTTTGAGACGGATGTATTTATTTTCATCCATTAAAGGAGCATAAACAAGCCTTCAGTCCACACAACATTATTCCAAATGGCACAGTGGTCATACAGGCAATTTTTTTGGCAAATGTTAAGTAACCCTTAATCTACCTCTTGGACAGCAGAAGTTTACACTTCAAACTCTCTCAAGCATACCATTTTTTTGCCCTCTTCTGATGGTGGAATCTTGGATGCTGACCTTCGCAGAGGCAAGCAAGGCCACCAGTTCCTTTGATGTTTGTCCAGGCTCTTTTGTCACTTCCTGGGAAAGCTGTCACTCTGCTCTTAGAGAAATTTTCATGAACCGACCACATCAGCGAAGGTTCACCAAAGTTTCAAGTTCTCTCCATTTGTAGATAATAGCTCTCAGTGTGGTTCTCTCGAGTTTCAGCCCCTTCAAAGGCGCTATGCAGCCCCTTCCAGATCCGGATCCTAAAATGCATTCTTGTCTGACGAATGGGACGGTTTTCAAAACCAAGTAAAGTAACCAAAGACAACTGTACTACATTTCTTAATACTCTGCCAAGCCAAAAAAACTAGCTGTTAGGATAGAAATATGCAAATACTTTAGAGCCTATGATTGAATCATTATCACAGTGATTAATAAGCTTCAGCAGGAAGCAATTCTTTTAAATCTGACTTCTGTTGTGGGAAGTTTCTCATATCTTAAAAAACTGTCGGAAGATGTATCCCACGGTCGTGGAACACGTTACTGTGTTTCAAGAGGGGCAATTTATCGGCCTGCATCAAGCAGAGAAAACAACTAAGGAGAGTGTTGAAATCACTGGAAGTGGGTTTAGAATTGTCCTATGCATTATTAAAATTTGGAAGAATAACGGTGAACTGCCAATTTTGCAGACAAAACAGCTCAGGATGATGATTCATTCAAGAACTTTAAGGACTGGGACAAAACAGCTGCATGGCCACAAGAAAGCCACTTGTTCGTAAATCTAATTGGGAGAAACTTTGCAAGGGAGTACAGGGATTGAACAGTGGAGCAATGGAAAAAGGTCATGTGGTCCGCTAAATCCAGATTTTTCCACTTCCAGAGCAATGGGTGTGTCAGGGCACGAAAGGAAGCCTATGAAGTGATGAACTCACTAAGCACAGTGCCCATAGTACAAGCCTCTGGAGGCAGTGTTATGATGTGGGGTTGCTTCAATTGGTCAGTTCTAGGCTCAGCAATGTTATGCAGCAATAGAATGAAGTCATCAGTCAACCTGAATGTACTGACTGACTAGGTTATCCCATGAATGTATTTTTTAATCCCTGATGCCACAGGCATACATGCCAACTCTACCGCTTTCAGTGGTAGACTACCGCTTTCGGGGCATTTCATTCTGAAAAAAACGCCCCAAAAGCGGTAGTCTACCACCAAAAGTGGTAGAGTTGGCATGTATGCACAGGCATATTCCATATTCCAGGATGACAATTCCAAGATTCATGGAGTAGTTTGACTCTCCTGTTGTCAAAACAAGATCTCAGCCAAAAATTAATGCAATGCTAGTCAGAAATAAATGTTGTAACATTGCATAAGATTGTCAACACAATGCCATGACAAATGCGCACCCTGATCAAAGCTAAAGGTGGCCCACATAATAATACAGTGTGCAACTTTTTTTGGCCTGGCAGTGTAAAAAAGTGGACCTGACTTAAGCCCCGTCACACTTATTGGTAATCAGCAGGAATCAAGCAGAACTAGCCGGAATGAAGAATTTTCAAAATTCGCGCCACATTCGGGCGGGAATTTCAAATAGACCAAAATTCTTACAGTTTTGTAAGAATGCCGTTCAAATACTCAGAATGCGCTTTGAACCTGCCACTAATGATTATTGCACATTCCGGGTGTATTAGCTCTCGAATGCAGCTTGAATGTTGTTGGAACACAGTAGAAATATTTAGAATGCTGTCAGAATGCAGTCAGAATATTTAGAATGCACTTCGAATGCTGTTCGAGTGCGGTTTGCTTGCTGCCTGAATACTGCCCGAAGTCTGGTTGGAAAGTGCCCCGAATGCTGTATGAATTCACCTCGAATGCAGTCAGAACGCTCCCGGAATTGCCGCCATATATGGTTTGAACGTCCAAGAATTCCATCAGAATGCAGCTCGAATACTCAGAACGCACTTGGAATGTACTTAGAATGTAACACGAATGTCCCGTGTGTACCAAGAATGCCGCTGGAATGGTCCCCGATAGGGTATAAAATGCTGCTGAATATAGCATTTTCATCAGTCTCAGCCCAACCACCATAGAGTATGGACCCCTTGGACCATACTTGCTTTGCTCCAGATTGCTGTCCTCCAGCAAGACCTGCTTAGAAGAGATGTGGAGGAGGCCAGGGGAAGGAACATTAGGAGGAGAAGACTCAGAAGATATCAGATCCGACCATGGCTGGCAGAGGAGAGGAGGAGGCTGTATGGACATTACACCAGACTGATGGAGGAGCTCAGAGTAGAAGATCCACAGTCCTTCTTCAACTACCTCAGGATGGAGCCTGCCATGTTTGATAAGTTGGTGCAGAGTTCCAGCGGCAGCTGGCCGTGTTTTTATGCGATTCGGCGGTGTTCTGAATAACGTCCGGACTCATTCGAGGGCCAATCGGGATGTTCCGACTGCATTCGAGCGGCAATCGAAAGATTCCGATGGCATTCGAAGTGCATTCCAGCTTAATTCTTTTAATATTGAAATAGATTCAGGCAGCAATCGAGATGCATTTGAGGTGCATTCCAGCTCATTTGAGGCGCATTTGGGAAATTCTGGCAGAATTTGTTTCGATTCTCCCTCGAATGCGATCAGAATGTTTTGAATGCTGTTGGAATGCCAGAAGAATATTTAGAATGCAGTCAGAGAGCAGTTAGAATACACTTCGAATGCCGTTCGATATTTCTCCACTTCGAATGTACCTGGAAAGTTTTGAGCATGAGCAAAACACTCGGGCCGGCCACAAGAATGGGCCCGAATATTTGGAATGCACTCAAAATGCAGTCAGAATTTTTAGAACACACTTTGAATATCCAGGAATATACAAATAATTTTCATTCCGACGGCATTCCAGCTCATTCCGCCTCTAGTGTGACCAGGGTTCAAGCTTTATTTTGTTATTACTTATGTATTGTTGCTGACCATCTTTTTAACAGATCTTGGAGCTTAGTTCCGCCTTAATGTGCAACTTATTTAGTTGAAGGTGCTTCACATTACAGGATATAAGGTATTTCTTATTTAGACTTTCAGCTATTAAGGGCAAAGAATTTTATTGATCCCATATCTTTTGCTGCATGCCTCTCAGACATAGATATCTGGTTTTTTTTAATTCCCAGAATAAGAATAATGTGCTTATTGTCATGTCCTAAGTGTTGTGTTAATTGTTTTCCATGCAGTCTAGCAATCTGTGTCAGTTTTGGTTTTATTTTGCATATTATTTCTTGTTATTAAATTATTGTCTCATTCTGTACGCTTTCACTTGTGTTTCCTCTTCATGCTTTGCACAATCATTTCCACTTTGTTAATTGCTATCGTAGTGCATTTACGTTACTGGTTTTCGTCTCCATGTTGCTAGATTGTAATCTTCCCTTTTCTGTGTATAAAATCTTGCTCCAAGTATCTATTTATTAGGGTTCAATTCCCAGTGCCTCCAGTCCTGGCACATGGTACCTTTTGCAGTATCTTCTTCATACAAGTCCAAGAGTGTGCATCTGCAATGGATGCCCTAATCTCTTTGGCTAGTCACTCCGGCTATTGACCGCGGACCAGTCCCTTCTACTGTGCTTAGCCCGGCCCTCCGTGCTCCAGTTTGCCCTGACCCCGGACCATCCTCTGGCTACCATCTTGATTCATGATTATATATTACTCCAATTTTGCATTTATTAAAGATGCCCTTTGCGGCTTTGTCCTTGATCTGCATGTGGCTCCTGCATTCTGATACATGACACTTATGGGGCATATTAGGGACAATGTGCTTGTGGCGCATACTATGAATAATATACCGGGGACAATGTACTTATAGGTCACCATGGGCAATGCGTTTATGGGTAATAACTTCAATGATATTAAAACTGAAAGCAGTGAATCGTAATGTACCTTTGAACTGTATTACATTGGAAGCAACAACACATTATTTGATATTTCATCACTGGAAATGTGTTGATTTTTCAAAATCAACACATTTCCATTTGGATTCTTGCAAGATGTTAAAAATAAGTTGAGACAGTGAAGTATTTACCACTTCGTAATGTTAATAAACATTTAGGGACTGAAGACACCAAATGATTCAGTGTGTCAGGTAGGGCTGAACGATTTATCGTTTTCTAATCAAAATTACGATTTGAAACAATGTAATTATGTTATCGCAAAGGCTGTGATTTGAGACTGAGGCTATGCAGCGCTTCTGACTGACCCAGGATCTGTTGCGCCGTCTACTATTTTACAACTGCGTGCTGTCTCCTTTGTCAAGCTCACCAAGCAGAAATGGCATGCTACACGTGGATAGGTCACGCTAACCAATCAGTATTTTCCGCATCCTCATGTCTATGTGTACAAGCGAAGCCACGCCGATCAATCAGAACCAGCAAGCCGACTGCGTGCACACCCACTGACAACAAACTCGAATCGCACAAAAAATGGCTTCAGCAAACCCAGAAACAGCATTGGAAGATTTAATCCCAAAGAAAAGTAGCACGTCGGTCATATGGGAGTATTTCGGGTTTCAGAGTACAGACGTGCACCAAAAAAAGGTACAGTGCAAGGCCTGTCATGCAACAGCCATCACATCCCATGGCAATTCAACTAACTTACACCAGCACTTAAAAAATCACCATAGGCATTTATATGATGAGTGCAGCATGACCAAAAAGTCCAGTGAAAGGCCCAGTGAATGTGATGCTCAAGCCAATTCAACCAAACACACTACAATTACAGCGTCGTTTGCGAGTGTAACTCCGTATGGAAAGGACAGCCAAAGACACCGGGAGATAACGAATGCCATAACGCAGTACCTCGCGAAAGACATGGTGTCTGTTAATACAGTGACAAAAGACGAATTTCAAAACCTCCTCCGCATGTTGGACAAAAGATATGTCATTCCCTCCCGCATCTACGTCAACCAGGTTGCCATCCCACTGTTGTACGCGGAGTATAAGGAAAACGTTGTGGCAGAGCTGAATAATGTGGAGTATTACGCCACAGCTACGGATATGTGGTCAAGCAGAACGACCGAGCCATATCTCAGTTTGACCGTGCACTTCATAAACGAAAAGTTCGAGTTGAAGAGTCGCTGCCTGTAGACTGCATATTTTCCCACTGATCATACGGGAGACAATATTGCCCTTGGTTTAAAGGAGTGTCTGGCAAGCTGGGATCTGAAAGAAGAGGACCAGACGTGCATCACCACTGATAATGGAGCAAACGTCATCAAAGCTGTGGAACTTAACCAGTGGACCAGACTTCAATGTTTTGGCCACAGGCTGCACCTTGTGATTGGTAAGTGTGTGTGTCATTTGCTTGTTGTGTTCAGTGTAGTTTTTCTCTCCATGTTTTTGCTTTAAAGCCCTTAAAAATGCCTAGTTAATAGTAATAACAACAACAACATCAACAACAATCTATATATTATTACTGAGTTGGCGATTTTCGTAATTATTATTATTACTAGCCGATACCCGTGCTACGCACAGCTGATTGAATTAGCCAGCTTAACTTCCAAAAACGGCTTCAAAATGCAGTTTTCACTTCTTAACTAAGTTCGAAACCTGGCGCATCATCTTTGTCGCGCATTAAAACCGGTGTATGCAGAAAACAGACTCATTATCAACCGTGGTTTCGGAGAAGATGTGTGAAATTACGCAAATCGCCAACTCAGTAATAATATATAGGTAATAATAACAAGTGGTACCAGGCACAACAAACCCCGCCCCTCGCACATACTTTCACCTACTTGTACGAAATTCAATATGGATCTATTCTGGGTCAGTGGCAATCCCTATACCGAATTTGGAATGAATCTGGCCATTAGTTTTGCCGCTAGAGTGTTAACAAACAAACACACAAACACAGGAATTAAAGGTCATTCATAGAATGATGACTTTCCGGAGTCATGCACAGATCTCTGAAACAGAATGAATGGAATGGAGTTGGTTTCAAGTCTCTAGCTGTAATAGTAGCAAAGTTATGAACCAAAATGTGTTTTTGACTTTTCTGGTGAGCTTGACCTTGACCTTTGACCTTTGGCCTCGAAAAGAGACCAGTCTCTAGGCACAAGGCTAGTCAATGTTGTCACCTAGTTTGGTGAAGATAATGTGAAAATTGTGGCCTGTAGAGTGCACACAAACAGACAGACAAAAGAAAAAACCAAAATAGAGCGCTGCTTAGGTGACCTTGACCTTTGACCTAGATTTACCAAAATAGTGCAGTGCTTAGGTCAGGTAAAGCAGGCTACACAATAAACAAACGAACAGAGTAATATTGCGGAATCCGAGATTCCGGCAAGTAACAAACCGAACCGAAAAAAACAATACCCCTTCCCTCACCCTTCGGGTAGGGCAGGGTAGTAATAATGTTGATGATGAATAAACTGCTTTTGTTTTATTTGCTTTTGCTTAATTATTGCTGTCTTTACTGTTGTCTATAATATGGCTTTCTTGGATTCACTTTTTTCTCTTACTAGAAAACCTGTCTTGCTAGTGAAGTTTTCCATCATTATTACATTTCAGCCTGCAATGTTCAATGTTTTAGTTCTTGTCCTTTTTTGTCTTTTCCAGAAAATGCTGTTAAAGATGATGCAAGAGTTAAAAGAGCAGCAGGACTTTGTAAACAGATAGTTGGTCATTTCTCACAGCTGGAAAAAGAAGACTGCACTGAATAAGACACAACAAGAATTACATCTTTCAGAGCACTCACTAATTACAGAGTGTCCGAAAAGATGGGGCTCAAGGCAGAAGATGATTGGGAGGGTGTTGGAGCAGAGCAAGGCGTTGTCTCAGGTTTTGTCTGAAGACAAGAAGACACGTCACCTGGTCCCCACTTGGCAGGACATAGATGTTGTCATGGTTTAGTCCTGCCGGATACAACATGCAATCCGGCAGGCACTGGGACTATGTACCCAACGGCTGATAAAGGGACCTACTTGCACAGGCTGGTACAAAAAATAGAAAGATATTTAATAAATATACTTTAAAAAATGACAAAGAGACAGGGGAGCAGCAGCAACACACACAGAGCTAAAATGCCAGAATGCAGCAGCTCTTACATACTCTAAACTTCACCTCCACTTCAACGAGCAACGGGTGTGGCTCGCTGAAGTGGAGGCGAAGACAGCAGGAGGGGGAGGGACTGCAGGGCAGAACCATCACAGATGTGCTCACATCAATAATCCACACCCTTGGTCCTCTCCAAGAGTTTACAGATGCCCTTTCCGGTGAGGCATATGTAAGTGTGTCATACCTGAAGTCAGTTCTCCATCTCCTGAAAACATAAACCCTGGCTGAACATGACAAGGACTCACACCTTACCAGGGAAATAAAGTCTAGAGCTCTTGGCAACATGGAAGATAAATACAGCAACCCAGCCACACAAGAGCATCTGGACATTGCTTCATTCCTGGATCCAAGATTTAAGACTGATTACATCAGTGCAGAGAATGTCCCAGAAATCAAAGCAAGACTGAAGATGGAAATGGAACAGGTGGCACGAAAGGTGACTTGTCCTGTTTTATATGTAGTTTAATAATACCAAAAATGACAAGGAAAGACTCTAAAAAAGACTTGAGTCTTGATTTGAAATATTTCTCCCAAAATTCATTCCAAGAATATACAGACAAAAAGAACTATGCAAAAGTGCAAAAAAGTGCAGAGGTGCAAATGTTTCAGTCCAAATTGGACTTCCCTCAGTGCGAAATGAAGCATGTATACTGAGCCACCTCACTTAAAAGGTTGCTCTACAACTGATTTGTAATCTAGAGCTTAATTAGTTGACCGAGTTATCTAGTTGTGTCCCATTCTTGTTGCAAACAAGTCTTAAGGTGTGCTACAGTACAAAGTCTTCATTGTTGCATTTTGTATTTAAAAATCCGCGTTTCTGCCAAACACTATCATTATACGTAGTATCCTTAGAACTGGTATGTTACCTGTACAGCCAAGTACCTAAACCTTATTTCTGGTTTGCATTTCCACAGCAGACAGTATTTGTGAATGTAGACATGGTTAAAAGAAAAGATCATAAGAGCTGCCAAGTGGCTCACAGCTAAGACTCCACCACCCAATAAGGTGGTACGAATGCAGGTGCAAAAAGAAGCGCGGGCTGGTCGCATGGGCGTCAGTTTGTTTTGATTTGTGCTGGGGACCATGACCATGAAAAGTGCTAGAGACTATGACGAGTTTGATGTTTCACACCTTTTTTCTCCGTAAGCCTGCCAGTGCTTAATTTGAGCTGGATCTTGCCATTTATATGTAACTGGAAAAGGTGCATGGAAACAGCTTGAAACAGATCCATTCCCTCTTTAACCAGTTAAAAAAAATTAAATGCTCATTTCATATTTTGCAATGAGAAGGCCTCGTTTCCAAGAACAAATGCATGAAGGAGTCTGTTTAGATGCAGCCTACGACTTTCGATGGAGAACAGTATGATTTCACCCCCTGATGGGTTGTCCAGCAAACACCTCTGCTTGGCATCATAAAAATCTGTAAATAAAGTTTCTTTGGTATTTAATGTTATCTGTTCTGTCCCATTATTTCCCATCGAAAATACCAGTGAGAGTGACATCAAGTTTTTGTAAAATCAACCAATGCCTAAAGTTCATGAGTTGCAATGACGAATATCAAGCATTCAGCATACTTATTGAAACAGCGAAAATGCACTGGTGCAACCACTGACCTTAAAGGGTCAAGTATCTCTTTCAAAAGTGCTTGAACTTGTTATTTGTGTTAGGAAGCTGTTCCGTTAACCTCCAATGTGGATGGCATAAAACATCATTGACAGGTGGATGCATTTGTGTCTTTTGTTCTTGTGTTTGTAAAGTCACAGTCATATAAAACAATAAAAACTTTATGAAAGCCACAAAACTAACTTTTCTAAGTTATGTCTCACAAGCCCACCACCTATGAATTTTTTTCTCAAATATTGAGACCGTGTTAGATCTATGGGTATCGCTACTCCAAGCTATATTGCTTCAAGTACTGGCAACAAGACTGTCACTAGTAGAACTGACATCCATCATCAGCCCCCAATAGCCAAGTGAATACAGTCCCTTGCATAGATAAAGAATATGCCACAGGGGAATGCAACCAGAGGAAAGAGTGAAGGTTCGGGGTTCCAGAATTGACAGTGTAAAGTTACTCACCCTATCCCTGCCAATATGACAACTGGATGGCCTTGCTATGCGGATCTGACCGCGACTGCTCACAAAATAGCCCAGTTTGTTGCCTGCAATACACAACCAGTCTAGTTAGCATGAGCCGTCTAGCAAAAGCCACTTACAATAGCTTGTATTAGCTAAAATAGCAAGCATTAAAATAGCCTTAGCAGTTGTGGACAAATACTCAGCCAAGTTAGCCAACAAACAGCAAAGCTTGTTAATGAACCTGTTTTACCTTTATATGATCCACTAAAAATCCTCCACATGGTACCGCGTTCTTTCATGTACATAATTATTTTCATAGCTAGTAAGGCGCAATATTACTTTCCAAGAGCAATGCAATTTACAGAGGCAGACAAGAGTAAATGGCTGGCACGTGTGTGTGTGTGTGTGTGTGTGTGTGTGTCGCTTGGGTCATCTCATTCAAGGTCATAAGTGCAGTTCTACTAACATGGCCTTTGCTTAAAATAAATATATGATAGCAAAATCAATAACAGCGCAATTAATTTCCATTGTAACCTTTATTCAGCACATTTGCTAAAGAACTAACAGTCACAAATGATAACTATTTTTTTTCAAATAAAACTGACCATCTTCACTCAGTCATTCAGAAAATCTCACGCCCCAACTTTACATTTAAAAACAGACATTTCTCTTTACATATTGTAGCTCCAATAACAGCAAAAGATAAAGAGAAAGCATGAAGTGCGCTACAATTTTATGAAGCAAAGTGGTATTTCTATTTAGATTTACCAATCAGTAAGAATTTTTCTCTCACTTTGTGTCACAATATTTACCAATGTATTTTTCTTCACTCAGTTTAACTAACAGAAGACTTTCAAAAAGTGGTGGAGACGACATGGGTTACGACAAGACGTGGAGGCGACATGTCCCCAGCATCTCCAGCGTAAGTGACACCTTATGTCACTTATAACTTATGTTATAGAGTAGTGGTTTCTAAACTGGGTCCTAGGGGACTGCTGTGTATACTGGTTTTTGTTTTAACCATGATTGCAACCTCAGGATTTTAAGTAGTTGTTCATGGTTCTTAATGGCATTTTTCAGTTTTACCCCTTTCACGACTCATAGCTCTGCAACAAAAAATAAAAAATCGGAATTCAGTGTGCTATATTGGAAATAACTTTTGATGCATTAAACGTGAAAATTTATAAAGAATAAAATTAAATAATAAATTTATGAGTTGGCTTCTCTTTGATGAAATTGAGGATATTTGGTTGCTAAGACTAACAATTCGATTGGTAATAAAGAATTCAAAGACAAAGCAAATTATTATGAGCCAAACCTGTTTGGTGTTATTTTTGTGTTCGGTTGTAGGGGGAAAAAATAGGAAAGAAACACTTGCATTCAGATACACCTAATTAGCAGCTCTTTGATTCACCACTCTTTTTGATTCACCGCTGTCTTGAGTTTGATCAACACTTTACCACCTTGGCTTGGCTTGGTTTCTTGGAATGTGGCAAAATAAACCCTATGTTAATGTTGGACTTTTCAACATTACTGAATGTGTAGCCATTTCTGTCATAACTTGGTTTAAGAGGATGGAACATCCTTTTAACCAACAAAGAACTTAGTAAGAAAAAAACAGCTTATCAGAATTCTGGGATTCTTGTCATTATTGTCAAAGCAAAACAGAATACACAATTGTTTTGGGTACCACTGTTATAGAGCACAGGCTGTTGACATGTACCATGGAGGGTCTAGATTATGCAAGTTTTTCATTGCAATCAACCTGTGCACCTGCTGGTGTCACAGATTAGCACACCCTCACGCGCAGAGGAGGGAACTAAGTGGTGTATTCGGCAGGTGTAATGATTGGTTGCAATGATAACCTGCATACTCTCAGCCCTCCAGACCAAATACTGGGCCTCCATTGCTGTTGATAAAAAATCTGAAATCCGAAATTATTTTGATCAACCCACAGCCATGCCCATTAAAACCTAAAAATCAGTTCTGTGATGATTTGGATTGGGAATAAGTGCTTATTTATTTATTTATTTATTTAGTTGTGAGTTAGTTAGTTAGTTAGTTATGGAACAAAGTATTGCAAGTAATCGTAGATTGATTCAGTTGGGTGACTCACGACACTGATTCAACCCTGTTCTGTCTCAGCCCCTCCTGTGGACGCACCTGGCGGGGCCTCGTTCTCCAGGGGGGATCCAGATGTGGGATGTCTGGAGCTGATTAGGCCCACAGACGCGTGCGCTCCATAAGTCATCACACCAGATGTGTGCAATTGACCCAGATCATTCAGGCCTGAGAGCGTTACAAAGACCTTACCACCCAATCAGCACCTTCCATTCACCAGACCGTAACCTTTACAGGGTACAATGATTGCTGGGATAAAATGCCTTTGTTAGACCCTATAGTCCGCTTGGTTTCTCGTCACAGGTTATGTCATAAATTGGAGATATGTTGTTGCTCAGTCCAATTCAAAATGCTTTCTCAGAACTCATTCTGTGTCAGCAGTTTGCTTTGTCAGCCAAATAATATTTCAAATAACTCATGTTACCTCCTGACAAAATACGGACAGTATTGTTTATGAAACATACTTCCTACTTAATTAAGAATGAAGAGTGCCCCTAAATGAGGATTTTAGAAACCTTGAATAATAAACTTACAGTGTTGGCAAAGTGTTCTCAATCCATGATGTTAGGTCATAGAAAGCTAGATAAAGAACAGTCAAACCCAGAAAAATACTGTAGAGATACAGTATATTCGACTCTAAAATCATTGGAACCCCTGACTGGAAGTACACTAAAAATACTAGTAACATTACTGAAATAAACTCAATTTGAGAAACACTTTACTTTATAAATGCTTCAATGGAGCCAACCAAAACCATACCTTACTTTAATGAAAATTTCATTCAAATTAAGGCTTCACAATTAATGGCAGCCCTGGATTTGTACTTGGTGCAACCAACTTCGGCAAAGATACCTGCATAGATCCTTTTCTCAACTGTTTAATCAGATTAAGGCAAACTTTAGGAGGGATCTAGGACCATTCCTCTGCACAGATCCTTTTGAAATCAATCACATCCCTGGGTTTGCACTCACCAACTGTCCAGTTTTGTTCAGCCAATTGATTTTCAATTGGATTGAGCTCTGGAGACTGAACCAATTCTGTGTGGATTTAATGGTGTGCTTTGGGTCATTGTCTCACCGGAAAGAGCTTTTACAGCAAAGTCCCAGCCTTATGGCAGGGGTAACTGTATTTGCTAAAATTTCTTGATGCCATGTGGAATCCATCCAGCCATTGATATTGACCAGTGTCCATAGACTCTTGGAATAATAAAAAAAAAAAAAACTGACACATCACTGAGCCTGCACCATATTTCATCTTAGGAATTACGTGCCTCTTCTTGTATGCATCTTTGTTTCAACGCCAAACATGCTGATGCTGTATCTGACCAAAAAGATCCATTTTGGTCTGATCTTATGGCAGCACTTTCAGGTCAACTGTTGTCAGTTGTGCTCAGATGTGATGTAAGACAATGAGTCCTTTTGGTCAAATATAGCATCAGTCTACTTAGCGTCAAAATGCAAACGCATTCAAGATAATTCATGCCCACAATGAAGTATCAGTGGTGTTTTCGGGTTGTTTTAATTTAAGTGGTCCTGGGGCACTGGTGTAGATCGAAGGCCAAATGGATTTCACCAAGTATCAGGCAAGTCTGTAAGTGGACTTTCTAGGGAGACTATGGGCCCTATCTTACGCCAGATTCCCTAAACTCGTTATTTGGGGATTTCGCATTGCGTAAGAGGCGTTCCCCCGCGAAAGTTGCTATCTTGCACACCTGCCCATATCCCTAAAACACCAGCGCTACCCGTTATATTATGCATAGGCGTGGTTTGGGCGTTACGCCAGTTAAACCAATCAGCGTGCTAGGTGCCATTGCCTTTCGGAGCAGGCTGCGCTATCTCAAATCCTCAAACCGAAATCCGTGATGGAGAGAGGAAGGTCGCCACGTTTCTCCGTTGACGAAGTTATATTGCCCGTGCATGAGGTCAAATCCAAGTCAGGGGAGGATCTGTTTTTGTTAAGTTAATCATGAATTGTAGTATTATTATTATTATTATTATTATTATTATTATTTGACATTGACATATTGTTTAATGTTTGGTATGTAGTAAAAAAAAAAGAAATCAAGCCTACCCCTTTTGTGATGGAAACTTCAAAAAAAAAAAAAAAAAAAGAAAAAAATGCGTTTTAGCCATGCACTTCCAACTCCCTCTCCATCTGAAATGAAGCATAGAATAAAATCCCATTTTAGAAAAATAAAATTAGGTATTTGCACTGGCACTCAGCGACGTAACTTTTTTTTCCCTCCAGCGAGAGCGGCATTTCAGAACTCTTCAGCGAATGAATGTAATTGTGGTGACAAGTACGTGGTTTCGTCTGTTTACATTTTCCAATCGGACAGCTGCCTATTTTTTTACAGCAAGTTGCGGACGCCGCTGCAAAAACAGGTGTACATACTTGTCGTCGAAATTACCTTCATTACGCGCAGAGAGTTCTGAAATGCCGCTCTCGCTGGAAAAAAAATTTCCGTTGCTGAGTGCTAGTGCATAGCGCTCTTGTGAAAGCCCAAATGCGGTGGCGGGTGGTTTTAGGACCCGCTATACGCTTTCCTAACGTGTGTGGTCAAGATAGCAATTGTAGGAAAAGCATAAAACACGCCCACGGGCACACCTCCAGGCGCAAATAAAGGACTCGGCATAATACATAGCGGGTAGTGTGGCTGCAAGATATAGTTTAGGGATAGTGGAAGCTGCTAAATGCGTAATTCACGGGTTGCGGGTAGTGGCAACGGGTAAGGCAGTGTGAAAGATAGAGCCCAATGTCCCTAAGCAGACCTCAAAATCCAAGCAGAGTTGGTTCTGGGTGAATGAAATCAATGTTCTGTTGTGAAACTTTTACTTCAAGGAAATGCATTTATAATTATATTGCAAATGAATAAATTATTAAATTTTGGTGGGTTCCAATACAGCATTGCTAAAGTACAGTTTTTCCTATTTTAAGTCTCTCACATTTCAAGTTTTTCTTGGAATGTTATTATATTTTTTCTTGTATTTTAAGTCCATTTTCAGCTGGGGTGCCAATAATTCTAGAGCCCCCTGGATGTATCTTCTGGGGATTTAAAAACACTACATTTATGTGTGACAGTTGAAGGGTCCTGTCACTAGAAATGCCTCCTAATAGGTACGCGCCCTGGCTACCTTGCCAACGAGCCTGGCTCTTTGGCGATGCGGTCAGCGCGTGTGACTCTTACCCGGGAGTTTGGGGTTCAATTCCCCGCCCGGGCCCTCCTTCGGCCTGCCACATATGTCTCTTCACACGGAAGCTAATACCTGGGAATGTCCCGAGTTGGCTGTGAGCATGAAGCAGTCGATCCAGATTTACTGTCCTATAAGTTAGAATCAAGTAGTTCATGTTCTGAGATTCTTGCTTTAGAGAACAATGTCTTCTATGGGGCTTCATGTATACTTTGTTTGTATGCTGATAAACAAAACTTGATGGGAAATTAGCTTTGCTGTCATTGGAGATGACACCCTGGGCCATTGCTAAGTTACTGCTCCCAGCTGTCGTTAACCAGGAATTTGTACTGTTCATTTATTAAACCATGTTAAGAAAAGTGGACTAAAACCCATTTTGATAGGTATTTGTGTTTATGTTTGCAACTAGACATAAAAGGAGGTGTTCACATTTTATTAATTTATTAACAGTGTCTTTTCAAATAAAAAAAAAGAGAATCTCAGGCCCCTGAAAATAAATGTGATTTGGCCAACAAAGCCAATGGCCAACAAAGATTCAGCCTTGCAATCTTTATGTGGAAGGGTCTAAAAATATAAATGGAGCATGGATGACTTATTGTTGAAAAAGGCATTGTAATATTTTTCAATTTCAACTTTCAGGGAGATGCCATTTCTTTAACAAACTGTCACAAAATAGTCAGCTAAATTGCATTTGGAAAGCCTTATGTCCCTCACAATTCAGAACCTTCTTTGTAAGAATCAGTCAATAAGAACTAAGACTGGACATTGTCGAGGCTTTTCTTAAATTGTCGAAACCAATTTTTGTGCAACTCACTCTGTATTTTGTAAGCAATTTAACTGAGTGCCAAAGTGCAGGCCTGTGAAGGGCTGGATAAATGAAGAAGAAATCTTCTTCCACTTGCCTCACTTCACTTGAACTTCCAAGGAATGTGATTAAATTGCCCGTGTGATCTAGCATTGCCAAGATTGACACAGTCCAACTGAATACCGTAAGCACACCTGCCCCTGGTCTTTGGAAATAAACCAGAAAACATGTTTTGAATGTCCAGAAAGTCAATTCGACTTCACTATGCACACACAAACAAAGCGTTGAAGCAATTTACTTGGCCGAAATAATTAGCAAAACACGTGTTTTTTTTTCTTTTTTTTATTGCTGTGGCTTGAGCTGTTGATGAGACTGAGCAGAGAAGTGGGATGCAGTCTGTTCAGACAGATCTGTGTGCAAACAGCCTTTACGTATGTGGCTATTAGCACTGATTACTCTCTGATAGCCATGCTCTACTTCATTTCAGGCCTGACAGTCATGGTGCCTTGTTTCGCCATTCAGCTATGGGGGAAATGGCCTAGCTGACTGACTCAGGAGTGAAAGGATGAGGCGTTGGAAGAAAATGGGGAAACAAGGAAGTGCGATCAGTTTCTCTTGAGTAATGCTTCCTTAGTATCACTGCATTACAGACCTTGCACATCAGTATCTAAAATCAAATTCCACATATTGGGAGAATTTCTCCAAGCTAAAAAAGACAGATTGGCATAATTCAGTTGGTAAACTTCCCCTTCCCCTCCACATGAAACTGGTGCTTGTTCTGTTCCAGACCAGGAATCAAGCGCGGTGGCAGAGTGCAATCCAAAATGAAGATTTATCACAACTTATATGATAATTTGGGGACAGTAACCCAGGGGGAAGAGGTGGGGACAGGGCCCTGGATAAGGATAGTACAGTTCAGGACAGATGTTGTAGGCAAAGCTGAGCTGTGAATTTCTGGCCAGTGCCTTCCGGGATCGCAGCCAGGTGGAGTGCACACTTCTCCAGCGCCAAACTGCCCCACTGGAGGATGGAGTAGCTTGAGGGGAACTTGGTTCCAGAGCCTGATGACTGTAGATGGATTGGGAGGTTGTTCCTACCAAACTGGACAGAGGAACTGACTTAGAAGGGTTGGCAAGAACATGGTCCCAATCCTGGACCCTCATTAGGCGTAGGAGCTCATTCCTATTAAACTGAACAGATGAACTGACTTGAGCTGGATTTCCTTGAATGCAGTCCCAATCCTGGACCCTGAGTAAGCTTGGAAGCTTGCTTTAATTGAGTAAAAAGAAAAACTTCCAGAAATAGTCATTAAAGTACACATTACACTTAATAAAGACCAAGAGTTTCGACTAAGAATACTAACGAGTTCTAAGCAGAAAAGGCAAATTACAATCCAGCAATTTGCAACACAAAGCAGGGGGCTTAAATGCACTTCACATGGCCACAAGGAAATAACCATGAAATGAGACAAAACCGAAGAAGGGCAAACACGCAAGACGTAAACCAATCGAAGGGGACATACTTCTGATAGACACAGAAGCTGCTGAATGGAAGAGACACAAAAAGCATTCTCACAAGGGTAGTGACAGTGCTTTGATTCCCGCCATGATACTTTCTGTGTTGTGATCAAATTTAGGGTCTAAAATTTACTTTTTGGTCTATCTGCCAAAGGCCAGTAAACTGGAAAAAAATTGCTGGCCAAAAGAAAATATTTGGCGCATCATAAAACAAAAAAAATCTGGCAAAGAAGAGCTAGGACTGTTGAGCAGCCAGAATCCTACATCTGACGAGTGGAACAACTTTCCTCTCCCAAAACCTCAGCAATTGGTCTCCTCTCTTCCCAGATGTTTACAGACTGTTGTTTAAAGAAGAGGGGATACTAAACAATGGTAAACATGGCCCTATCCCAACTTTTTTGAGATGTATTGCTGCCATCAAATTCAAAATGAGCTAATATTTTTCATGAAATGGTAAAATGTCTCACTGTCAACATCTGATATGTTTTCTATGTTCTATTGTGAATAAAATTTGGGTTTATGAGATTTGCAAATTATTGCTGGGGTTGTATATGAAACAGATTATTTCATACATAGAGGATCTTACATGACTGGGCGCAGTGGCATAACATAATTGTGATTGGCCCCAGTGCAAATTTTTTTTTTGACTTAGTGTTATGTTACATAGCATTTTGTTGGGCCCCTTACACCTGCTTGGCCCCGGTGCAGTGCACCGGTTGCACTGTCGACAGTTACGCCACTGACTGAGCGTATCATATGAAAGTTATGAAACGAGTTGAGTAAATTTTGCGTTTGTTGCGAGATTTGTGAATTCAGTCAACTGAATACCAAGGTAGCAAGTGTTAGCTCGCGAGTAAAAGAACTAATGTCACATAAAGGTTGGGAAAAAGTTCTGCATGCACGCTAGCTAGCTAAGTAACGTTAACTTAGTTATGTGAGTGGCACTTACCTAGCTAGCCACAGCGCGGAGCCATACCAATCTAACCAATATTATACTTGTTATTCAGTTTGACTAAATATTAACAGTGTGACATAATGCAGAGCGATTTTTTTTGTCATGCTCTCAGGCGATGAAATTTTTGCAAAAGTGATGTACCGAGGGTAATATCAAAAATATTTCATGAGCTGGGCTATGAGGAAAACACTAAAGTTACGTGATAAAAGAAATTATTGCATGCATTTGCTGATATGAGCTAGCGGGCAAGCTCATGGTTGACTACTGAAGGTTAACATGAATGAATAAATACACTAAGTTTTGGTAAATGTTTCTTTGGAAGTTCTTTTTATACATTTAGGAGGATTTTGAATCTGTTTGGGGCAGGAAACCATACGACTGATCTGGCAGCACTACATAAGAAATTAAGAATAGAAGGCGGAATTTGTTTGATCTTCTGAGGTACTAGATCAATTACATGGCAAGATTGTGCGAATATTCAATGAAGATCATGCAGAATTTTCACTTGCTGGCCAGGCGAGGAGTTTGAGCGTATCCATTCGTCCACACAAATTTTCAATCGCCATGGTTCCCGGGCGAGTGCGAAGATTGAGCCCAACCAAGTATTACTCTGTTGCCTCAAATCTCAGATTTACCTCAGTGAGCTGACAATATACCATTAACATTTGCTAGTTCCTGTTGACTAACCACAGGATACCAGCAGTGGGAGCAAAAGGGCATAGTAAGGGTCAAGGTTGATGGTGCATGTAAACAACAGGGTAATCAGGGTATTTTATATGCTGCAATTAGAGGGGTGAGCAGTACAGAGTGAAGATGACACAAGTTTTAGCTTTGCCTGTTTTCGTCCTGTTGCAAGTTTTTTGTACTCGCCAACAGATATTTACGTTCATTTGAAGAGTGGCGTATGCTAATTTTAGATCCTGATCACGTCTGTCTGAATCACTCACCACCATCTGAAGTAAGTTTCATAGAGAGGGCGCACATAATCCTGTATTCTTAAAACTGAAAACTGAAGAATACAAAATACACAAAAAAAACAACAGAGAAATGTTATTTTATCACGTGTGCACACTCGCACTTCTTGTCTTTGCACTGAATCCATTACTTGTTTTGTGTGCATGTTTGCAACTGATATGGAATGCATATTGTCAGTATGTTCCATGTAAATATTTCCCAGGAGTCTTTGCTGGTCTGCCTGTCGGGCTCATCCAATTTACACTTTGGAAAAGCTTTTACATACACATGTGGAGTTAAAGAAGGTTATGGCTTGCTTGGGGGGGGTAGTGCACTATACAATTATTATAAAGTGATGCTTGTTTATTTTGGCTCATCCTTGGCAGGTTAATTAGTAGGGCTATTTCACCAAATTATCTCCAGGACCCCTCAGGTGAGGTAACAGACAAAATGGGCCCATTGTTTTTCAGATTATGGCAAATGAAAATACTGTTGTAACTGGGATGCTCAGATTCATTCAGAAAGCTTGTTGTGTGAGATGGATGGAGGCAGAGGAGGACACATTGCTCAATCAGGTGAGGTAAGTCACCGGTGATGACCAGAGAAAAGCAAAGACCTGCCAATTTGGGAGAATTGAAAAATTTAAATGCTAATTTTTCCAGGCCCTGGCAAGCTCTGCACCCAAAGAGGTTAAATAAAGGAAGTAATTTAGCAGAAATTCGATTAGTTTTAAATTTGACAGTGAATCTGCTCACTTCCTGAGAGTTTGTTTTCGTGTGTTTTATGCAATCCAGTTCAATACACTCCAAGTACAAAAAGATAATTCTCCTCACAAATTTTCATTCATTGGTAAAGACCTCTACTCGCATGTTGTTTTATACTAGTGGTAATCAGCTATGTTCCTGAAGATGCACCCCACTTGTTTTCATTTCAACTGTATTTTGATAGACCTGACTCAACAAGTTGCTCATGAAAGAGGGCTGCTGTGTTGGAGCTACAGCAAAAACCTGGTTTTATGTTGACGGTACGGGCAAAATTATATGTGAAACAAAGAATATACATAGAATTGTTTGTTAACACATGCACATTATCCATTGAAAAGTTTGAAAAAAAAAGTTTGTGCATTTGAGCTCACATTATGGTAAACTAAATCTAAAAAAATGTGGTCTGGGCTTAAAATCAAATTACCACAGAATACCTTAACCCTATAATGCCCAGACACAGACATCATTATAGGAAAAATATGACCCAGTAATATTTTTGAAGTATTGAAGGGTAGTATTCAGATCCACGGTTCATCATTAGGTTTTGTGACAGCAAATATACATTGCTGAAGAGAACTTCTTCTAATTCCAGGAGTATCATATCTGATACAGCCAAAAATCAGCACCCCTCCAGAACTCAACACTCGAAATTTCAAATTATTTATATGCTCTCTACTATCTATAGCTAACCCTTAACATGTATAAGAATAAGTTTTTGTGTAATATTTACCTTGGAATGCCGAACTTCACTGCCAAAGTCCAAGGAAATTCATGAATTCCCAATCACATGGGAGATACTACCTTGAAGTGAGTGACTAAGGGAGAGACTACTCCTGTAATCTCACTTCTTCCTTCCAGGTGGCAGCACTGTGTATCAGATATGATACAGTGAGCAGTCGTGGTTGTGTTGCATCTTACCAGGTGGACATGGTCCTTCAAATTTGGTGTATCATATATGATACAGGGGGCATTATAGGGTTAAGTTTTTACTAAGGTTGGCTGTGGGCTGGATTTGCACGGTCTGCTGCTAATCTCTCTCTTTATGGTCTTGAATATAACACAGCCTCATATCATTGCACCAAAAGGTGTTTACCCTGTGAAAGCGATGGCACAGCCAGATTTCAGGGCATAATCACTGGTAGGAAACAAAGGTAGGAGTTCTGAATATACTGATAAGGGTGGAGATAACAGAAAGATTCCCTTAAGCTGAAAGTATGAATCAGTGTTATGGTCGACCCTTTGACCATCCTCCAAGCAAAAACAGACATGAGTCTCATCCCTCCATTCCCCCTTCTGCTGTCTTTCTTTGCATTCCTAGCTAATGCTATCAGTTCTGTAGGCCATGTCTTCCAGACATACAGAGCTGCTGTCAGAGACTTGGATAAATCAGCTCAGGGGTTAGCAGCATATAATATTCCCGAGCATCACAAAGGAGTGTTTGAATGGAAACAAATAATTTCTCAAATTACGATAAGGCTTATACTTTGTATATTATGTGATAAAAGATATTATGCCAGCCATACCACTTCTTTTTATGGTATTAAAAAAAATAGATACAAGTGGCAGCTGCTCAAAATCCATATGCACTGATAGTGGTTTATTTTAAATTAGATGCAAAACTACTGCAGAAACTATATTTAGAGCTGAAAAATTAAATACCCTATGATTATTATTATTATTATTAGAATTATCACAGTTACAAAGTAATTTGTGTTTCATATTGGGGTTTGACTAAACAAATTGTTCATTGCTGCAGTGAGGGCACACATATTAGCATGTGGCACTGTGTTTAGCTGTAGTTCAATTTCGGCTCATTGCAACGTCAGATGAAGTGCACATCCGACTTAAGTAGCCTGCTAGCCAGCAGTATTGAGCATCGGCATTAATCCCCCGGTCCATGTTCTACCAGTCACTAGGCTTATCTCTGGCTGACGACAGTGACTCCTCCAGGTCACCGTAAGCTCAGAGCAGACTTATGGTCTGTGTCTTGTGACCCATCCCTGACCTTTTTGGGTGACACTGTGACCTAGGGCATGAACCCGGGAGAGGAGCCACCGGTGAGCTTTGTTTACAGGTTTAGCATGCAGCACTTTAGCGGGTTCGCTCACTAATCCTTTCTCCTCCATTCATTTGAGTGGCTTGAAGAGACTGATACCTTCAGTATTGATGGCATTGATGAAGTGGTCACAAGGGATGGGGATATGGGGGAAGTTGGAAACCCAGGATTACAGACCATGAAAATGACTGCAGGCCAGAACTGAGAGCTTTGATACTTGACAGTGATGTAAACTCATGAGACCAGGAAAGAGAAAGAGAATGACATGAAACTGTCATTATGCCCTTCTGGTGCGTCCAAGGACACAGTGCACCAGCACCATTTCAATAGAGCCTAGTGATTGGCAGCTGCGGTTTTTCACAGGTGATGAAAAAGTGTGAACCTGTCAAGCTGCCCCCATTTGAGGGTTTTGCTTGAGGCAGCTCTCATTTTTGATGTACATTTCAAACGTCTCATGCTATGAAACTAATACTGTATATAGATGACTAAAAATACACTAATTTGTTATACTCCTACAGTCATGAATTGCCCTGACAAATTTTTGTATCTTCCAGTCATGTCCACACTAACCTTGAAGGCCCGTACTTGTAAACACTGTCTCAGTTTTATTAGATAACAAATTACATTTACCCTAAATAATTTCTATGAAATTAATTAATTCAATACTCATGCTCATTGATTTGCCAGTAAAAGCATGATCATCTAATAGAACTGCAGAAGCAGATTAATCCACATGACAAAACAAAAGTTTAGAGTCATGAAGCATGTCTCACCTTTTTTTTCTTACACAAACTGTTATTGAGTTCAGAGTTCATCAAAATCAATGACAAGATTTGCATTCACTGTCTGAGAAAAAAGCAATCAGTCCTCTCCAAGTCACTTAAGGACAAAAGTTGATTGAAACCAGGTCAGACCCAGGTAGGTTAATCCTGCACCTGAGCCATAGACTGTGAAAACAAAGCAACCAGATCTTCCAGCTAATGGGGCTGATTTGTCACTGGGTGTCATCATAGATTATATCCAATTAGATATGCATCCATGCCCCTTTGAACTTAGCAGAGTTGTTTGGCTTGGAGCTTTGCTGAATGGAAGGATAAGGAGTTCTAGTGTCCCCACAGAGAGAGAGAGTGACCTCATACATCAGTTGGCTCTGAAGCATAATCTAGACATTGAATTGAAACCAAAAATTAAAGAAATTTACAACAATAATAAAACTGAATACAGACAAAATTGGAATAAAAAAGCAAACTAGAATGCTTACAAATCTTTAAAGAGAGTATGAATTGGCAGAATATTTACCATAAATTATATGTAAGAAACAGGGAGAATCTCTCACAAAATACAGAATAAGTAACCACTACCTGGCCAGTGAAACACACTTCCAGAAAAGAACATGGTTATCCACACTACACAGATTATGCTGCCACTGTGACAAAACCAAAGTAGAAACAGAACAACACTTCCTACTCCACTGTACCAAGTACATGAAAGTAAGGGACTTAATCAAGCCAGAATTAATAGCCAAAATATCTGCATTCTATACTTTAACAGATGAAGAAAAAGCAAATATTATCCTTGGAAAACACAAAAAAAATCAACAGAAATTAAGATCAAATTTACCTTTAAATGCCATAAACTAAGGGACAGATCGTCATTAATATACAGTTGCAATAAAAATTATTCAACCCCCATTGCAAATTGGGTTTAATAGCAAAATTTACAAACTTTCAGCTGTTAGTGATAAACAGATTAAACAAGAACATTTTAAATAGCTCAACACAACTAATATTACAAGTAATCTCTCCAAATTTAACATAAAATGCCATTTTTAATGACTGCTGCAGTCTCAAAATTATTCAACCCCCCAAATAGAATCTGTCATAAGAGCATATTTGCAAATCAGGCATTGGGCTCTAATTTCTTGGCGCAGCGCAGGGTGGCGCAGCGTGGCGTAGCGTGGCGCAGCCCACGCAGTGGTAATTTCGTCCGGTGCAGCCCGCGCAGTGGTAATTTCGTGCGGTGCAACACCGTCTTGTGACCACTTTGGCAATTTGGTAGACGGACGTGCGCCGAGATGGGTGTGGCGGCGTAGTAGGGGGAGGTGTCACATATTCATCAAGACGCAGTGACAATTTCGTAGCAAAAGTCTCCGCTGAAGTTGCGCAGAGAGCTCGCCAGCTCCAACCTGGTTTACTTTCTGTGCAGTGGTAATTTGACTGACCGGCGCACAGTCCGCACACGTCACCGAACCTCACAGGCAGGTTTCCAGAATGTCAGGCACATTTCAATGCAATAAATAATTACGGCAACCACTATTTAATGTAACTATCAGAATCAGGACATAAATTATAGTATCTACATCGATTTTCCTGATGTCAGATCAAAGGCGGTTGGCACGCGTAATGGAAACTCGACCTGGCTTAACCAACGCAGGTGAATCGGTGATGCAAACTAACGACTTCACATCCTTCTCAGCCAACAACTAACTGCCTCGGCATCAGGCACTGATATATATATATATATATATATAATATATATTGCTTATGCGTTCTATCCTCAGTAAAGCCGCTTGCACACTGGGCCTTGAAAACAAATTTTTTTGCACGACTGATTACATTCAAAGGCCACGTTTTCCAGATTCATTTAAGAAGATTTTAGCGCTAAGAGCTTCTTTTGATCCTTCTTAAGGCTCCAGTAAGAAGAAAACGCGTTTCCCAGATTCCTTCTTAGCCTAAGATGATCTTTTGTTAAGAAGAATTTGAAAGAAGGGTCTGGAGCACTCCTAACGCCCTTCTTAGCGACGAAACACTGCAGATACAGCCGCGTCAGGCAAATCAATGTGACACTAAGCAAGGAGATATTAATGCAGTGCGTACGGTTCGTCCTTATTTTATCCCCCCCCCCCCCTTTCATGCACCCCTACTACCCATTAAGCATTTAAAATGAGGGAAACATTTCCCTAATTTTTCCCTAATATTTCCGGTCTTCTATTTGACTACTTGTTGTACGCTCTTGAGCTGCGTCTCAAATCAAGTTGAAGAAGGTTTAACCGCATGATTTCACACATGTAATATAATTATTTTATTTTATGTTTTCATTCTTATTTTTCGAAGTTCTTATCTGTGTTATTGGTCTTTATTTCCGTCCGTTTGTTTTCAGACAGTCTGCTGCGTGTGCAGTGGCATTACGCACGTTCATTTTTAACATTACACGCCACTTGCTGCATCAAAACTTCATTTATGTGCACGTAAGTATGTGGAACACTCGGTTACTCTGACATCGATTGATCAATTGAGCTCCAGTTAAGAAGGCAGTTAAGAAGGGCACAAAGACATTTGTTAAGAAGGGCACCAAGAACGCATCTGGGAAACACTCTTATCTTAAGGCTCCCTCTTAGCTGTGCTCTTCTTTGGAGCCTTCTTAACTCCTTAAGAACGCTCTTAACTGGGAAAAGCGGCCAAAGTCAATCCAAAGACGCGAATACATGGGTGTATCCGCGTCTTTGCATTGACTTTGAATGTAATCTGTCGTGCGAAAAATTCGTTTCGCGTCCGGTGTGCAAGCGGCTTAATACTATTATTGTCACTTAGGTTTTATCGTTTTCAGTGGGGGAAAGGAATACAGCCTGATTGCTATGATCTCGTACTGAGTTAAGATCACATATTGAAAATTAATGTGTAACGTATCTTGCATTGTTGTCCATGCATGTTAATCCCAAAATTTTAAGCAGCAACAGGGTGTAATAATAGGAACACGCTATCCATCGTTTCTCTTCCCAATGATGCAGGCAGAATAAATAAATGAGCAACCGTCGTATTTCATTCCAACTTCATAAGTTTGAATGATCTGACGTAGTTTCGTTTTGAAATTCCATTCAAGTTAAGCTAATGGTAATAATTCGCGAATGCCCTAGCTAGCCAGCTAACTCATATTCGTAATGCTTAATATAGACGTAACGGTGCAGAAAACATGCCTGAAGCAGCAAAGTAAAATGCAACATTAATGCATCATGCAGATATTGGACAGAGGTTTCTATATTCCAACACATTAAAGGTGAGGAGAGGAGCTCATTTGACTGGTGAAGATTTGACTCGGCTGTGTTAAACCCAAACACGCCTTCTCTCCTCCCTCTTTGCCACTTGCACCGGCAGGAGGGACGGAGGCGGGACAGAGGAGTACTTGCGCCAGGCTACGCCGGGCACGAAATTGCAACATACGCCTGGACACACCCCGTTGGCGCGGCGCACCCCCCATTCGCCGCGCCTGCGCCGCGCCTGGGCCTGGTTTACGAATTTAGAGCCCATTGTCTCAAGCACACCTAATGCAGCTAATCAAGAGGGTAATTAGTTGCATCAGGTTTGCTTGAGATAGAATACATCAAATACTTGCACTTGCTAGGGGTTTGTTGACAGTGACATTTGATTGCATATCAGAAATATGGCTGTCAAAAGAATTGTCCAAAAAGCTAAAAAAGGAGATCATTGCCTGGCACAAACAAGGAAAAGGATACAAAAGGGTAGCACAGGTACTGAATTTTTGTAGAGATACAGTTGGAAGCATAGTTCGCAAGTTCAGAGTTAAAGGAAAAGCAGCTACAGTACCAGGATGTAGCAGAAAGAGGAAGCTATCAATGGCTGTCACCAGATTCCTGAGGAGACAGGTGGTCAAAAACCCTCGAGTGACTGCAGGAGACCCGCAGCAAGACTTGGAGGCAGGAGGCACTGAGGTTTCAGTTTGCATAGTAGGGCGCATACTAAACGTTGAAGGACTCCGAGACATACACCACAACTGACCCAAAAGCACAAGCTCCAATATGCTCAAAACCATATAAATAAGCCACAGAAGTTTGGGGATATTGTTCTGTGGAGTGATGAGACAAAACTGGAATATTTTGGGCTTATGAATCAGTGGTATGTCTGCAGGAGGAATAAAGAAGCATATGCTGAAAAGTACACCCTGCCTACAGTGAAGAATTGTGGGGGCTTTTTGATACACTGCAGCTGCCTTGCTTCCTCTGGCACTGGAAATCTGCAAAGTGTGGAGGGCAAGATGGATTCAGTCAAGTACCAGGATATCCAAGGAGAAAATGTTGTGCCGTCTGTAGGAAAGTTGATGCTTTGGCATCATTGGACCTTCCAAAAGGACAATGACCCTAAGCATACCTCAACACCCACCAAGGCTTGGTTTCAGAAGAAGTCTGGGAAGATTCTAGAGCGCCCATCACAGTTGCCTCACTTGAAACCCCATAAAAAATCTCTGGTGGGATTTGAAGAAGGCAGTTGCAGCACGCAAACCCTAGAATATTAGTGAACTGGAGGCCATTGTCCATGAGGACTGGGCTAAGATTCCTTGGGAATGCTGCCAGAAGCTGTTTTCTGCCTATGCATCACGTTTCCAGCAGGTTATAGCAGCAAAAGGGTGCTCTGCTAAGTATTAAAGATGCTTGTCATGAAGAGGTTGAATAATTTTGAACCTGCTGTAGTCATTAAAAGTGGCATTTTGTGTTGAATTTGGAGAAGCCACTCGTAATATTTGTTGTGTTGAGCCATTTAAATTGTTCTTGTTTGATTTGTTCATTGGAAACAGCTGAAAGTTTGTAAATTTTTCCAGTAAACCTAATTTGCAACGGGGTTTAATAATTTTTATTGCATCTGTATACACTGTATGTACATTTGACTTTGAACTCTTTTTGTCAGTTTTTTATTGATTACCCCTTTGTTCAGTTGTTTTTATTCATAAATTATTGTACTGTATAACAAATTATTTAATATTATATTATTGAATTGCATTGGCAATATATGTGCTTTTATTTCTGCTATGCCAATAAAGCACATTTGACTTGACTTTAAAGAGACAGAGAGAGAAAGAGGAAATCTGTCATGAAATACTAAAACATTTTTACATATGTCACATGTTAATAATCTTGCCACGTTATAAATTATAGACTTGCAAGAATGCTACATTTTGACCTTTTGTTATTTGAGTTCATACGGAACCTGTGAATGAGCGCTTTCATTTTAGGCATCAGAGACATGAGAATGACCAGAGGTGTGAGAGTAGATGTCCCCTCTTGTGCAGTTAGCTTTAATGAATCAGATTAATTAAAGGCCTTGTTTTAGCATACTCCATGCCTCATTTTTACATCCAATCATGCACTTAAGTCTTGCCGCCTGGGGTGAACAGTAAGAAGATTACAGCTGATTAAAGGCAAATCTGTGGAGTCTGAATCAGACAGACAGCTTTGGCAGAACATCAGCCCCTCCCTGGCCTGCTAAACAAATTTCTGCTAGTGCATCTGATGGTATTTATACACATTTTAAAGCAAATGCATGTTTCATGGACTTCACTCGTGGACGTCCCATGGTTACTCCACATAACCTGCTCTTGATTTTAGGATAATATACCTGACATTTTTAATTTTACAAATACGGCCACGTAACCTTTTTCTGTACAAAGGAAAAGTGTTTTCCTTGCATAATGTGGTCAACCGGCTGATTCCTACCATATTCAGGACTAATTTTTGAAAATCCCTCCGTTTTTCAAAGTCAGTTGAAAAACGGAGTGTTCCATGAGATTGCGCAATCAGTGAGAAAAACCTAATGATCAAAACCACGCTTAGTCTGTGGGGACTAAACCAATACATGCAGACTGCTGCTCATTTTTTCATTAAGCCTCTGATTAAGGGACTGGACACAATCTTGGCTGAGGCTAAAAATCGTTCACTTTTGCCAAAGAAACTCTCAGACTTTCAGGTAAACAATAAAAAAAAAAAACCCCCAATAGTATGATTTGATTCCACATACATAGGCATTGTCATTGCAATGGCCAGGGGGGTGGGGGGAGGGTACAGACTTACAGATGGTATGTTGTGCAATAAATACATTATGGATGCTTAACCGATATATCACAATAGGCCTTCCTGCAATAATTACCCTTGCAATAACGCCCGTATTATACCAACTGAACAGTCCCAACTTATCATATATTATTCTGCATTTACACAAGATATTTATTTGATCTTATATTTACATGTTACTGTGACCTAGTAACGACAGTAAGGCCATTTAGGTTCTCCATTCTGTCCTCTGAATGGCGGAGTGTAAATCTGCATTGTACCATGAGGAGGGAGACATTGCAGGGACTCAACTGCAGCAATAAACAAATTAGTAATGCTCTGTTCTCCTCCCTTTTGGGCTGATTGGCTGCCTGTTGAACTGATGGCATGCAGACTTGCACTGTCTACAGGCATAGAAGTGGTTGTGTCAACTGCGAGAGCCGGGCACAAAACTGAGCTAGGGGACACCACATGAATAGCAAAGGAATTTCTGTGTATACGCAGTTCCCGTTATGCCACAGATGAAGTTTGATTTAAGTGGAAAATGTTTAATCTAATTTTTTATGAATTATCATGCCACTTTCAAATCTCTGGGGAGAAGTTGGATAATGGTCTGGTAAGTCTGTGTGTACACTTCAGTGATTCTTTGCTGTAAGTGAATGTGCTTGTGTTTATGGGCGTTCATGGCTTTGACTGCATTTCTGTCTGCAGGTCTTTATGACCTGTGTGATAGCTACCCTCATTTCCAAACCCACAAAAGGTTGTACGCATTCAGAAAAAGTTCTGAAGGCTCAGCTCTAGTGCCTGAGTTGGAGGAAACCCATCTGTGACTGATCTGCTCCGCTTCTCAACTGCATAAACCTGCTTGTGAGACCATTTTGCTAATGGAAGGAGGCTAATCCGGAGGACTGGAGGCCAAATTATTTTTCATAACAGAGTTAGGGAAAATTTCCAGTTACGTGCAATCTGATTGGCCTATAATTCCAATTAGGAACAATCTGATTGGTTTAAGTGTAGTTCAGAGTGGAAGTGGTACCACAACTTGTTTAGGAAAAATAAGCACTTGGACTGGAGGCTAGCATGGAGGAAATAATGTTGGAAAATCAACAGAATGGGTTGTGGAGGGTTGCACTGTGTCCATCCCAGCACTCTAATTGGCTGGCCGCTCATTTAGATGGCGATTGGTCTATTATGAAGGGGAAGCCGGGCACAACAGCTTACTCAGCGGAAGAATCGGACATGATTGTGCTATCATCTCTCCAAGTCCTCCCACACCAACGCAGCCAGCAGACCACACCTCAAGCACCGCCCCTCCCAGCTCTGCCTGTGACCTGCAGTTGACCGCTTGAACTTAAGAGTGGGGGTCAGGAAGAGTCCTCTGTAGAGAGGTCAAAAAGTGGTCACTTGTTCTTCATGGTACGGTGGGTGAATTCAATGGCGCTTTATTGCTGTTATTTATGTAATCCGCATAGACAGGTTAAAGGGAACTTTCACATCCCGCTCCATGCTAGCCTCGTGACACTACCCCCCCACCGCCCGTCTGGAAATGAATTCAAATTGTTCAGCAGGCACCAAATCTCCTATGATTCTGCCTTCAAGCGATTTAGTCTGAATGTTCTAAAAAAGATTCATTTCCCTGCTCGACCCTGGAGGGGACAAGGTTAGCTCTCCTGGACTTGTTCAAACAAAGGCGACACACCAAATGTTTCTCTTCAGGAGAAGAAGGTGGGGGGGAAGTATCCTGATGTATTATCACTGCTAAATACTAATCAGCAATGAATTATTTTAACGACAGCTAACTCTTCTGGAAACAAAGAATTTCAAGGTCTGCAGGCCCCTTCTCACTGACAATGCTGGCAAATATAGTGGCATTGAAACATTTGATTTTCACACTGCCTCCCCTCTGTTCACGCCACTGGCTGTAGCTGGAGCAATGACAGATTGCTGGTACGCTTTCATATGTAGAACAAAAATTCGTGGAGATCATTGTGCGGGGATGTGGTATAGCAGGGCGCGTTGTCATATGAAGGTTTGTCAATTTACTGCAGCCATTCTATATTCAGGAGGAAGAATTTTTTTCCCTGATGGTTTTTCATGATTTATTATTATTATTATTATTATTGTTGTAGTTGTTGTTGTTGTTGTTGTTTGCTGATACCTGAGCTATATCAGATATTCACTTAGAAAGACAAAATTATGCATGTCATACAAAACAGAAGTACCAAAAAAGAGAGAAATGCTTTAACATATTCTGCTTATATTTAAGTCTCTTGAGGTAAGGAACTGAAATAATTCTGTTCCTGCTTCAGCTGCAAGTGAACCTAAAGGAAGTGGCCTCCATATGTCTGCAGTAAGTTACGACATCAGCACAATGCCACAGAGAGAGAGAGAGAGAGAGAGAGAGAGAGAGAGAAAATGGTTCCATACTGTTTCTCTGTTTGTAGATGGTCGTGCTGCATGTGTTGTATAGTTAAGCTTGTGACATTTCAGGGATGTTTTGACTGGAAATTGATTGAAGAACTTGAACCATGTTTTAGTTCCCATCAAGTTCATTTTTATTTATTTTAACAGGGACAATGTAGAAAGAAAACAGTAACCTTATATTGTACAAGGAGAGATGCACTGCACCGAGTTTTAGCAAAATGCTAATTTTCGCCCAAAAGGATTTACGAGAGAAGACAATCATCCCCATTCACCCATCCTGAAAACAAAGCCCCCCCCCTCCATCACATCATAATGCTTTACAAAAGCATACAGGTTTGTTGAGAAAATATCTTATGTGTTGTCAGACAGGAGAAAGTTTGGAGATTTTTAGATGTTATTAGTTCCGTTGGGAGGTTGTTCTATCATTTAATTGCCATAAAAGCAAAAGAATTGTGCCTAAGGAGGTCTTGCATTTTGGAATTCTGCACTTCCCTGGAGTGGTTGACCTAAAGGCTGGAGTTTCCCTCACTCCGCACAGTATCAGCATCGTGAATGATCTAAAAAAATTAAGCAAACATTTGCGTGCATGATAAAATTTTCAAAATTTCACAGATTCTATTTAGTAATTTCACTGGTTCACCTGCCTGAGACCAACTTGTCTTACAGTATAAATAATGCGGAAGAATCTTTGCAGATATTTATATAAAGATATTTGTGGTCTAAATGTTCGGGGAATTTGTTATATGTTTAAAATGTGCAAGGTTAAATTTCAATGTGTTTCCAAGCTGTTTAATGTGCTTTTTGATGTCAGTGGTTGGTGACAGAAGTGAAGTCTAAGTATTTAAATTAAGCAAAATTTTTACAAAACCCAAAACCAGTTTCTTTTTCGTAAATAAAAACCCATTTAAATCCTTTTCAACCTATATTCAATTGATGTCAATGTTCGAACAATCTCAAATATTAGTTTTGGATTTGATCTAACATTTTCAAAAAAAGCTGGCACAAGTGGCAAAAAGACTGAGAGAGTTGAGGAATGCTCATCAAACACTTTTTGGAACATCCCACAGGTGAGCGGGCTAATTGGGAACAGGTGGGTGCCATGATTTATAAAAGCCATTCAGTCATTCAAAACAAGGATGGGGGGCGAGGGTCACCACTTCAAATTGAGCTGATTGTTAACAGTTTAAAAACAACATTCCTCAACTTTCATTTAGGGATTTCATCATCCCGTAATATGTCAAAAGGTTCAGAGAATCTGGACAATGTCATTTGCAAGGCCGACATTTTGAGATGTCAAAACATCATGTGTAAAGGACATCACCAAACAGACAGGTCAGAACTACAGTTTGTCGCTATCTGCAAGTGCAAGTTAAAACTCTACAATGCAAAGCGAAAGCCATTTATCAACAGCACCCAGAAATGCCGCCCGGCCGCTGGGCCCAAGCTCATCTAAGATGGACTGATGCAAAGTGGAAAAAGTGTTCTTGGTCTTAGAGTCCAATTTCAAATTGTTTTTTGTGGACCTGTCCTCACAAAGAGGAAAAAGAACCATCCGGACTGTTGTCCAAAGTTCAAAAGCCAGCATCTGTTGGTATTTAATCTAGTCATGGGCAACTTAGCTATGGAAAGACCATAATTTGAAAGGTAAAACAGGTTTTGGAATATTTGCCATCCAGTTTTTTTCATGGACGCATTTCAGCCAATCCAAGCCACATTCTGCACGTCAACAGCATGGCTCCGTAAAAAGAGTGCGGGTACTAGACCCTGCCTGTAGTCCATGTCTCCCATTGAAAATGTGTGGCCATTATTTAGGGAGACCCGGACTGTTGAACAACTTAATGTACATCAAGCAAGAATGGGAAAGAGTTCCACCTGAAAAGCTTCAAAATTGGTTTTCCCAAACGTTTACTGAGTGTCCAAAAAGGAAAGGTGATGTAACACAGTGGTAAAAAGGCCCCTGTGAACTTTTTTGCAATGTGTTGCTGCCTTTAAATTTAAGTTAATGATTATTTGCAAAAAAAAAAAAATTTTCTCAGTTTGAACATTAAACATCTTGTCTTTGCAGTGTATTCAATTGAATATAAGTTGAAAAGGATTTGCAAATCATTGTATTCTGTTTTTATCTACGATTTACATAACGTGCCAACTTCACTGGTTTTGGGTTTGTATTTCTTTTTCCCATTTACACAGATGTCAAGACAATCTCAATGTTTATATCTATTGGTAAAGTACGTAGTTACAGTCTTTTCAACATTTAGAATGAGACTAGAGTCGTTTAGCCATTCAGCAATATTTTCAATTACCTTTGTTAATTTTGTAGCAACTTTTATTGCATTTTCCCCCTGTGAGTAAAGCACAATGTCATTTGCATACATTTTGAGATGTACATCATACCAAACAGACAGGAGATCATTTATGTGCACTGAAAAGCAGCGTTCCCAGAATTGAGCCTTGAGGCACTCACATGGTGCAGGCTTCTTAGAGTAATAATTTATTTTTTACCCTCACACACTGATGTTGTCCACTTAAGTGTTATTTAATCTAGTCTTGTGTAGCTATGGAAAGATCATAATTTGTTAAGTAATATTTGATAGTTTTCTGTGTCATTAGCCTTCCACAAGTCAAGGAAAACTGCTCCCATCATGCCCTCCATTATTTAGGTTTACTTTAATGTCTTCAAGAAAGTAGCAGCATGCCATTTCAGTTTAATGTTTTTTCTGAAACCAAATTGCATAGGATGTAATAGGGCCTTGGAATCAAGGTGTGCATTCAGTTGTTCTGCTACCACCTTTTCAATAACCTTTGAGACGGTGACGAGTATGGTGATGGGTGAGAAGTTACTCCCCAGATTTGTACTCAGGGGTTATTCTGCCTGGTTTACAGGCACTGGTAAAGGGGCTTGTTTATTCTTTGAGTCATAGAAGAGATTATAGTTTCTTTATGGTTTTTTTTTTTCAATGAAATGCGGTATCAAGACTGTAAATATCCTTGGCTTTGCTGCTTGATAGGGTTGAGAGGATTTGTCTCATTTGTAGGCATAGTTCTCGCCAGGCCATTTTAGCGTACCGGGCCGGCACGCTGACGAACGCAAAAGTCGCATGCCGGTACGCTGGAAAAATCCGCCGGTATGCAAAAAATTGCTGCTGGTACGTTACAGATAGGTCACCAGTACCAGTATACGCAACAACACGGATGGCTTCAGGCTGTACCGATCAACCTAGTTTTATCGATTATCTCAAGATAGGCCCGTATAGCCGCCGCTGTCGCAAGTACCTGTAAAGGCATAGCACATTAGGCTCAGTGCCAGTTAGCGCGCAAACAGCCGATGGCTGGTTCGTCCACCTCCTGGGACTAGTTCCCATTCCAAAATGAAA
This sequence comes from Gymnothorax javanicus, assembly GCA_029692085.1. Taxonomy (NCBI): domain Eukaryota; kingdom Metazoa; phylum Chordata; class Actinopteri; order Anguilliformes; family Muraenidae; genus Gymnothorax; species Gymnothorax javanicus. The sequence goes on from CM056194.1 coordinate 139,035,531, forward strand.
CCAGTGCCGTGAATGTCTCAACATCAGAAAGTTCAGAAGACGATGATGCAATCGTCAAAGTAGAGCCTAGAAGCAAGCGAAAGTCATCAAAGACGGCGGATCTTGCTTGAGCGAGTGAATATGGCCAGCTAGAATTAGAATTAGCTCTAGGAAATATCTATTTAACTGTCTTATGGATCCCAATCTTTTCTGCCACTTTGCAGTCTCTTCCGTTTAACATGCGCAATTGGCACAGTTTTAAAATAATCACAGAAACTAGGTAGCTATAGAGATACTGATATTGCAAATTGATCATTTCGCTGGCGTCAAATTATCCACAAGTAATTGGATATCTTTACGAGAAGCATGAGACGTTATTGCACAACACTTCCTATTATATATAAAATACTGCATTGTCATTGACTATTAAGTTAACTTGGTTACTGGAATTGACATTCATATTGTGACTTGACAGTCCGGTAGCTTGATTACTGGCAGCAGGCTACGTTGTAAATTCATGCCAATTACCTTACTTATATTGACTAGCTACAAGCACGTCGCACACAGATGAAAAAATATTATATTGTTGGTAGCACATCATTTTAGCCATGGGTATCTTTCCAATATCAATTAACATTTCCCAATTAAACTTGCTGCCGAATCAGTATGTGCAGACCTTTGTAATGTGTGTTTAGCGACCTTGCCATGACATAGCTAGCGGACTTGGAATGTAGGTATACCGTTCGCTAATAGTTTTTGCTCGTCTTTATGCATGGTCAAAGATGGACCGTGAACGCACCGTCCCTCAATAAGTGAACGTGTTAACAGAGTGAATGTGAACCTCAGACCAGGGCTGAATCATGACCTGAATGACGGATCGTTTGGCTGTTTATGGGAGTCGGAGAACAAAGCACTACGCAATCAGGGTTCCTGCTAAGCACTGAACAAATTTTTTGAACGGAACATTTTAATGAACTGATTCTAGGGATTCAGTACAGTCAAAAGAACTGCCGTTCCCATCACTAGTCGAAGTAAGTTGTGTCTCTTACGCCTAAATACTTTGAATTGTGTCCCTCTGCAACTGCTGAGAAGGAAATGCGGCGGGTCCATTGCATTTACAGAGGGCTCGGCTCCGAGCAGAAGTAATTTCAAAGGACAGTAAAATTGTCCAGTCATATTTCCCTTATGAATGGGAGGGCTTTGTTATCGCTAATGTTATGACAGGTTCCGCTCACTGTCCCCCAGGCGAATCACAAGCTAGCGAAATAAAAAAAAAAATCGGCAGTAAACAACCTAGCGGGTTAACCTGAGTTGGTTCATGATAGCTGTAAATATCGTTTCGAGTTTATGAAGAACGTTTTCTAGACTAATATTCAATGAGAAGTTGGAGTTGATCAGCATGCGAAAACTTACACCAGACTTTAATTTAATGCAAAAAAACCAAGGCTTTTGAGATACATTTCAACACCAGCAATTATGCGTGATACCCATGGATGAAGGAGGAAAATTGGGTCCTGGGCCAAAACTGGACTCTCTGAGCGGGTGAGGAAGGCAATTTAATGATCATGAAACGGTAAGCTATTTATAGGGCTCTGTGCTCAGTGATTTTTGTATTTTTGCCGTCGCTGCCAATGTTTTGTGTATGTTACAAAATTTATTTGGGAAAAAAATTATATGGCATTGCTGAGATGGTGAAATCGATTAACCAGTAATACAGCACGATGCTTCTACCCAAATTAACTTTACAGGGGAGACGGAATGAAACTTTTAGCCTCTGAAATAATTTTTGTGACCTCCGGACGCGTAAGAACACAGCGTTAATTATTCATTAATTAGATCCTCCTGACTCCTTCGGCGTGCGATACTTATTGTTTACAAACACTGACGTCATATTCAGCCGTACGCATTAGCGTGGTTGGCAAGAACAAGTGTAAATCAATACAATAAAACAGGGGAAGTATGGCATCCTGCAGTTGTGGAACCGATTTGGCGGTCTCTGAATATGTACAAAACCTTGACAGTACCGCGAAGGCAAGATATTTCTCTTAGCTTAAGTACAACGAAGGTCCGTGTAGGCTTCCGGATCCTTACGAGCTGAAAGGTTGGAGGAACGTCACCTCTTTGGGTCTGGGTCGTTTGGATCATCACTTGATTTTCCTACATCGAACAGATATTCAACATTTGTTGATCATCATTGATCAGTGAAAGTAATTCACAGTCGTACGTTTACCAGAAAGATTTTATAAAGGGGCGCCAATATATTTTGGGGGTTTTATTTGTGATAAGGGGGTTTAGAATTTATGATTAATATTTAATATCGCGAATGCATATACTGCTCATTCCCTAGCCACCTGGTGTGTCATCAGTAACAAGGCTGCCGCCGTTACAGCTGCAGTAGACATTAAACTCTAAATTTTCTTGACTGGATGTACAATGGACGTTTTTACACACTCGAATGTTTCTCTGGGTACCCAAAATTCAAGCCGAAAAAGTTATGATCTTTGTCGATACTGATGAAGGTTGAAAACGGAATTCTTTCCAATACTAATATCCGAACTGTCACTTAAATACTCGCTATCGGAAAGTAAGGAACCTATCGAATTACCTAACACAAAAAAGATCATTCCCTTGCCATGACCGAATAATAAAATGCGAAAACTTAGCAAAATGTCATGGTAGAAATAATGGAAAATAACTTGGGACTGACCTGACAGAAAGTGAATGGAAAAAACACGCGAGTGGGTCGACGGCATCCAGTTCTTTCACCAAATTGCATCAATCCAAGTAGATTTTTTCGGTTATCGATCAGGAATATGGAGGAAACGTATTCCTGAACCCTTCACGAAACGGTTTGTGCAGTCAATAATGCTGCAACTGACTGGCATTAGGATAAAAAGTGGAAGACAACTTTACTTCACCTATAAAATCAATTGTCATGTTGTGGCTTTTTGCCAACCACGGTAGCCAACAAACCCACATGACCAGGTTCGTGACATCATGAGAAGTATCTCTCCGGTATGTTCAATAAAATTTCTGGCTGGAACCCTGGTAGGTGTCAGGGTTAATGTAGTACTGTCAAAATGAAACTTGGGAAAGGAGCATTTTAGTGAAGGTTTGGCCCAATTTCAGGACAGAATTTATAAAGTAATTGTGAAAATTTGTTGCAGCAGCTAAGCTACCATTTTGAGTAGAACCAGCTGTATACCACCACAATTCAGTTTCCCCTTACCGATTAGCTTGTCAATACTTTACCATAGTATTTTATCATTCTCTTTTGCTTCTCTGACTATCTCAAGAAAAAAGTTGCTTTAGCCTTTCTATGTTGCATATTGTCTCCTGCATTTGTTATTTGCACTAAGAGTATCACTTGAACTGTTGCGTTACAGATCAGCAGCAATATAATGTAGAGCAAAATTCTATCCAATAATAATCTAATCTAAGCTCGCAGCCATACCATCCTTTTGTCCATCACGTGACCCTACCCATTCACTTGCAAGTTAGCTTCTACCATTAAAAAAAAGTAAACATGACTGGCTTAATACTCTGTTTATTAAAAGTGGTGCTTTTTATATAAACCACAATGCTTACATCCAGAAACTGATTAGATATACACCTGCTAGATCACTTTGCTCTACCACTTCTGGTTGCTTGGCTTCACCTCCTCTCCGCTCCTGCTCGTCCCCTTCAAGACTGCTGTCTGTCCTGGCTCTAAGTTGGTGAAATGATCTTCCCGTCAGGTCAGAATGTCAGAGTCCTCGAACACCCTCAAGCACAGCCTGAAAACCCACTTCTTCAGGCTCCACCTTTCCCCTACTTCACTGCCCTCAGTTTGACTCTCCTGATGTCACGTCCACGTTCCTTGACTGTCATTTAGTTCTCTTTTTTTTTTTTACTTTACTGGTCTCTTTATTGTGTACTGTTTGTTCAATTGTCACTAATTTCATTAAGCGCTTTTTGTCACTTGAACTATTGGCACTTAACTTGCCTCCTTGGAGCTCTGCACTTTTGTACTGAACTTTTGCACTTTTGTATGTCGCTCTGGATAAGGGTGTCAGCTAAGTCCCTGTAATGTAATGTAATGCTTGACTTTTTGAAAAAAGAAATGAAATAAAACTAAATAGATAAATTTATTAATAAATACTCCCAGAGTATATTCTGAGTTGATATAGCAACACAATTCACTTCACATCCTGAGTGTTTCCCTATTTGGTTTTCCCTACAATCCAGCTGTCACGTCAGTCTCGTTTCACATCGCTTATTGATTCTCATTGTATAATCATGGTCTCATTCCATTCCCCACCCTGCTTGTTTCTTTCCCCATGTCTTCACAGGCTTTTTTTCATTTTGTTGACCGTCATCTTGAGCATTTAAGTTCCTGATCTTCCCTTTGCTGGATTGTTGTTTCTTGTCTACCTGTCCACTTTAAACTAAACTAAACTTCAGGGATTATGTACAAAACCAAAAAAAGTCCCCGCACACTGATCACCATTAATAGAGCTTTATTAGGAGCTAAACATATCTGTGCCTTGATCTTTCCAACTTACCACCCCAGTCCAGCCCCTTTGACTTCATCAAGCACCAGTCCCCTATTCCCTGATGCATCAGCCTGACTGCGAACATTTTCTTGAAAAGCTCTTTTGTTAAAGCTGAAGTCAGTAAGATTTTTTTGGTCGTACTTACTGAAACTGACACTATGCTTCGACATGCGAATATGAATCAGGTGATTTTAGAAAAAAATCCGCAAATTTATCTCCACCCACAGCATGTATTGCTTTCTGCAAAATTCTACCGCTCCCGGCTCAATCAACCAATCAGATCATTAGCACGCGCCTTCGGATGTGCACAAAAAAATCAAGGGACGGACTAGTTGATTCAGCGCAAATAGGGGAGGGGCTTTAAAGTTGTACTCGTTCAAAAATCTGACTAAGTCCTCTCGGTCGAGCAATCTTACGGACTTCAGCTTTAAAGTTCAGTTTGTTAATAAAGGCTAACTTTGGCATAACTTGTGATTCTGCATTTGGCTCCACTTTGCAGTTTGTAATATAACTCATTCAGTTTACTCTTAGCGGTCATGGTGCCAGTGCCACGAGATTGCTCAACTATGTCATTCACACCTACTGTGACCACATTACCACTTCAAATACAAAATCGGTTTTAACAAGCTCTCCCTCCTCATTGGCGAGGTGCGGAGACCTCACCTCGCCAAAGTATATTTCAGAGGAAAGTAGAATTCTTGAAGTGTCTAAAATGCATAGCTTTATAAATTTTAATTAGGGTAATAATCCAGTGCAACGCATTTTAAAACTAGTGAGTCTTCAAATTGGCGTCAATATCACGGTGCACACATTTTTATTTGGGGAATCGAGTTTTATTCAATCAAATACCAGTTCACTAGACTGCAGCGCGCTGCTTGTGACGTTAGTTAAAAATTAATTCCTTTCATAGTCTCCATTTAGTTATCACTAAATTCTTATACACCCTGCAATTTTGAGATGTTTTAGAGGTGTTAAAAGCTGCTTTAGGACCAAAAGAGCAACTGCAGCCCTCCGTAAGATTGTCGGGGCTCATACTGCTATGCTCAAAGCCCATTCCCAATAGCTTAGACGTCATATTATCTCTGACTCATCACTAGAACTCAGCAGCGTGCTTTCAGATGTTCAGAGGTCCTTCAGTGAACTCACCCTGTACCGTTTGATTGCCCTCAAGCTGTTCTCGTTTAAATTCACCTGATTAACAATCAAACAATTTATCGACTGAGCGACGAAGACCAATACATGACCTATAATGAGAAATGACAATAAGAAAGTGAATGCCTATTGTCTACATTTATATAATTGATATGGCATTGTAAGGATGGCAACATAAATGCAAAAATCCAAAACTTTTGCTGACTTCACAGCATTTATTTTTGCCATCCTTACAATTGTCACTCAGCCGGGCAACGTGCCTAACAACGCCCTTTAGCCGTGACTACATTCAGAATATAGAATGGATTCTCTTGGCTTATTGCTTGATGAGCCTTGCAAACTAATGTGTGCAAATCTGTGCTGTTTCACGAGCTACACGAGCGCAGAATGATAAAGACATATCGATATTTTACGTTGTCATTTATGTGTGGAAGAAAATGCCTCATAATTTTGTGGTGCAATTCATAACAATGCTATTGAGAATAAATTAGAATGTCATCGGTTTTACCAAATAGTCGGAGCGGCTGTGGCTAATCAGGAGAAATAAACTGCGAGAGGTTTAAGTTATTAAACATTAAAGGTGAGGTTTCCAAACGTCTCTGAGACTCTCTATACAAAATCTACCTTCAGTGAACAAAGAGCGTAAGTATAACTGACGTCACTGTTCGAGGCCTTAAGTCGTCAATCGCTGCCTAGTGAAGGCATAATGAGGGTTTGGAGCACAATGGTGATATGTCCAAATTTTATGATTTTGAGATTTTCACCTCCTGTCACACATTTCTATCAGCTAATTCTTGGAGCACAATAATTACATGTCCATGCACCTCAGTTTTAAACAGAATTCACATTTTCATTTTGTGGTATGTCCAACAAAATCTGTTTATATGAATTAAACATTGATATTTTGATGAATAAACATGAATAGTATTACAGAATCATCTGTCTTCCATTGCAAACAAACTTAACTTCAATCTATCACCATTGTGTTATGTCACATCAAGTGCTAGAATTGTTGGAGCATGGAGGTGACATGTCCATTTTGGCAATTTTGGCCATGATGTCGTGGTACCACACTTATGAAAACTTACATTTTCAGTATACTTCTGAACCATGCAGTAAAAGAGTGACTGACATAAAAGTGATGTAAGTGATGTACCTGATTTAATAGAACATTTGCAAACCTAAAAATCAATTTTTCTCAAAACCTCTAAAATGGACATATAACCATTGCGCTCCAAACCCTCGATATGTATGCAAGGTTTTGGTGTTGTTTCATCGCCATTACTGTGAGAAAGAGCTACGTCTATATAGAATTTTGGACACTTTTGGCTCTTTACTTTTCACTGAAATATACTTTGGCGAGGTGAGGTTTCCTCCTTTAACATTGGCCATGATAGACAACTTTTTTACCTTTGCAAAAAAATACACATTAAATTGGTGGAGAGGGCACTACCGATAGCTGTTCCTAAGGGATGATTGTGAATTTTCCCTTGTCTGTATTTTTGTTTTCACACTCTTTATATTAGCCAACATTACAAAAATCGGTGCTTCTGACAAGCATGCTGAGTATTGCATGAGATTTTTGCTATTGATTAATACAAGCTGAGATCACTGACTGATTTGAATGATTACATTCTGAGGTACTTACATTACAGTGTGTTAGAGTGCTTTTGTATGATATTTAAAAGTGATTTCAGTGTTTCATGTTAAAACATTGGCAAATATAATGCTTTTAATACGTGAAAAGCATTGTATAGGAGTTTATAATGATAAAACATAAAGGTTAGTGGTTTAGTGAAATGCAAGATTTCGTCATTTAAGACAGGACACAATTTTGCCATTTCAGCTAGGTTTGGAGAGATTTAGTGGTTCCTAGAGGCAGCAAGAGATGCCAGAAACACTCCATCAGGTGACTTGTAGGGGTGTGAATCTGATATGGAGACTCATAAAGCCAAAAACAAACAAGCTCTCACAATAAAGCTTTCACACGATCACTTTTGTACCAGAAACATCTTCGCTCAAGTTGTTGGCTGCTTTCCAAGCCACAGTTCCGTGGTAAAAGCATTGCTCTAATTCTACAGAACCAGGATCAGTGCAGCCAGAATTTTCAACTTTTTTTTTTTTTACTGGTAAAGAACCTTTAATACACCCAATTTAAACTGATTTCAAGGTGAATTTTTTCACCTCCCCCCTGATATTTCAGTTTGAGTCTCATGGTCTGTCCACTTAAAGCTGATCAGTGCTATTATACTGTGCACAAAAGTGTGATACAAACCTAAATGAGACAGGTGGATGGAAAGGACTGCAGATTGAGTGAATGCCTACATAAACAAGCTAGTATTTATGGCTTGCAATGCCGATATATGTGTGAAATTCTCAAAAAAAAAAAAAAAAAAACAAAAGAAATCCATTACATCTTTCAGATCTCAGCTAACTTGTTGTCTGTTTCTTGGAACAAAAAGTGTTAAACCATAAGTTAAATGCAAGAATTATATGTTCATTCGCTTATTGTTAGAGCAAATAATCCTTAACATTTTCATGGTAGCTCTTGTACCTCTCTCATGTTCTTTTGAACTGCAGAGTTTTATGCCGAAATACACGGTCAATTCAGTAGTGTCCATCAGTCTACAGTGAAGTTACATTCAGTGCCATTTTTTACATAGATCGGATGTATTTGTATCAATGAAATTAGCATTAGAGTACCATGACTGGTACTATATTTTTTGCCTTTGATATTTTTGGAATATTTGACAGCCAATTAACTACAGAGTTGAATAATTACTAAATGGTAGAATTGTTTTGACATGACTTTAGCTCATTTTAGAGATGACAAATTGAACCGCAAAAATCTCGCCATCCATTTTAATCAGAGGTTTGGCTTACCGTGAAATTTTGATAGCAATTTCATCGAACTATGATGGAAGCAGTCAATCTGCAAATCAGTGTAATTGGCTGCTATCACACAGATTAAAAAAAAAGTCACAGATAAAAGAAATTCTGGTTATCTAGCATGACATGGCTTATGTTGCAGAGGTCTTTATGTGTGGGTGGCATCTGGTTTAAATAAGGAGAGGGCCAAGCTGGAGTGCCTCTACATATTTTGAGAGCCTTGTGTATATTTTGACAAGGTTATTGACTAAAACTGAGTAGATCCGCTGACCATTTTTGGTCCTGATACCATCTCAGTGCTGTTGCCGATAACTTTTTTTTGTTTTAACTGGATCGTTAAGAATCTTGTTCAAATCCTGTATCCTACACCTGCCAATCATTTTCACATAATGCAGCCCACATGACAGCATATTGCCCTTCATCTGAGCTCTTGATTCACAGCAAACTTTATATAAAGTAGAGAATGAAGTGTCAGGTTTCTAGTCTGCTTTAGAGCATACCTGTGACAGGGACATAAACAAAGCCAGGCCAAGATAGTAATCACATGACTATATTAATGTAAAAATTTCCCACCCCTACAGAAAGCTATGGTCGCTTGTACAGCAGAGCTTCTGAAGCCTCTTCTTGGGCTCCGCTTTCAGGAGACGGAAAACATGCACTAGGGTTGGGTTGCATGGAATATAGAGCAGGGATCCTCAAATCTGGACCTCAAATCCAAATCCAGCCCAGGTTTTCTGTTATCCCAAGCAAGTAAATGAACAGTTAGTGCCTCTGATTGGCCAGACTGTGTTAACACCTGACTCCCAGGTAAAGGGAGGGTGGAAAACCAGCACTTGTCGGACCTCGTAGGGTGTGATTTGAGCACCAGGGATATAGAGTATAGAATAGATTCTATGTCATATAGAACAAAAATTCAAAGAACATGTAAATGCTTGAGGAAATATTCTCTGGCCCTTCTCATGAACAAAGATAATTGTAAACTCGTATTTTCAGGCCACACCACAAAAAAAGTTGCCAGTCATATTTCGTCACCCTATTAAAATAATGGCCTAAGTCATTTTTTGACGAAAATGAGTTTTTGGTCTAAATCATCTCTTGATAATGCTTTGATAATGTTTTTTGTGTTTTCCCAAAAACTTGGAAAAATGACTTAGGCCATTATTTTAATGGGGTGACGATTTATGTTTCTCACATCCCCTTGATGGTGGTTCATACTATATATGTTACTGTAACTTTTGCTTAATATTAGCTCAGTTGTTGTCTTGTGATGGTAAATGGTCTTTTAGTCGCTATGGCTAAAAGTGTCGGCCCTCTAATCAATACCTAATCCTCCTGAAGTTGTTGACATAAATACATAGCTTCATATGGAATGATTTTTGAGAGCATCTGGCATGTTCACATGAATTGAAAACCATTTTCCTCATGTCATAGTTTTTGGCAAAATTAATATTTGCTTCATACTTCCCAAGTTGTAATGGAAGTTGAAAATGTGTGAAAGTATTTGCTGATGAGAAGCCTTTGAATCATGTATTCTGCCTGGGGCTAATCATCTCCAACCAGTAAAACTGAAAGAATACGCACTCTTATTCACACAAGCACACTTCGCATATCTGTGATCACAGGTGTGGACACTTTTTATAAGGATTTAATTATGTCTCATTATCAATTAGTTTTCATGTCGGCAACAACAACAGTTCATCAGGGAAACGTGAACATTGAAAAAGTAAACAGCTCATAATTCAAAGTAACATGTAACTTTTTTTTTTTTTAAAGAGGACTAAACTAAGAGTTTAGGTACCATTTATACTACATTTAGATTTTCATGAATGGGTGAAATGGATAAATTTGAATAATATGTAAAGCAAAATATTTTCCAAACACTACATTTTTCTATGGGAAAGCAACACTTGGAAACAGATTTTTCCATCTCTGTGAACCACATTTGTAACGGCCACGTGTAACCACCAGGGTCAACCTTCATCGTGTGTACTTGTTCAGTAAGAATGCATCAGTGCGTCAGTCATTCATTCTTTAAAAATGTATTTTATTGCTGCAAAACATTTTTAAATATTTGCTTTATATATTTTTTTTTTCTGTCCTATAACAGCCTGGGGTAGAGAACATTTTTTATATGGTTATGGTTCAAAATGGTTCAGACCAGTCTTAAAATAGACTAACAAAATAATTCTGATAAGGCACGTGTGTATGAAGAGGGCAAGAGGGCACCTAGCACCCATTGTGGAATTCATACAGTCACTGCAACTCAACCATGAAGGTCAGTCATGAGAGGAATGTAAATGATTGTGGTCAATTTGAGACATGCCACATACATAAAATGATTAGTGTCATAGTGATACTGCGTGAGTGCCTTTGTTTGCCAGTGTATGCATGGGTGCACATGAGGGAATATATGTAGGTAAGCATGCGCATTTGTATGTGTGTGTGTGTGTGTGTGTGTGTGTGCGAGGGATGGGATGGGAGGAAAAATTGTGAAACAAAGAAATCGTAAAATTTACGAAAAGATTACAAGGTGCACGTGTGCAAAAGAAGAATTTTAAAAAAGCCTGAAATGTGACAGCTAAATCTTCTGGCCTTTTCTTGAGCCTGCCAGAGCAAGCTGAATGAAGTGATGATGCCCATTGTATCCTAACAAAGTCATTTAAGCATTTTAACATTCCACTGTGGCCAAGTACAATTTTTACCCTGCAGGAAGATGAGACTGTTTGGAATATGTAGTTTCTTGGCTGTCTCTATGGGGGGGGGGTCATCGTTCATTCTTTTTCTTGATAGGCTTTAGTGGCAGGATGACATTTTCACTGATTGGTAAGAAGTAATATATATTTCAGCCAATATCCTGAGCGTATCTGAACTTAAATTTCCTCATTTTTTATTGGCTAGTTAGGTGGCAGGAATCTAAGATTGCTACGCATTTATGATCTTGGTGGCAATGGGAGGACAGGGATAGGCTCAGGGGGAGGAGTCTGACTGAATGAGGAAGTTATTGACTTCTTCTGAGTTTAAGCTGCCCATAAAAAGCTTCCACATGCTAATTCTAAAAATAGTGTGCTTAATGTATGGAAAATGGTTCGGAAAATGATCGTGCTATTACATTTTTTTTTTCTCTGCTCCATTATACTTCACTCTACGTACATACTGAAACGTTCATATAATTGACTATGTTCACATTCATTGGTGTGTAAAAGGACTACTATGGTTTAATCATGCAAACTTATCTTAATTAAACCTATTTGGATGATTTTGCATTAGAATGGCATTAATGAGTGATACAAAAATGCAATCCTATCAGCAAGAATGCTGAGTCAAATTCTGAATAAAAACCAGAACTCAGATCAGGTGCTGCATGAGGTATTCTGCTGTACATTTCCTGAAACGGATAATCAGATATTGGCTTGGTCTCACCGTGCACTTACAATTGTTGTTGCCATATTCTTGTTGTTATGATACGAATAGCACTTGAGTCATTCTCAAATAGAAACTGCAACAGGTTCTCGAGGTCAGCAGTTACTGACCAAATGAAAAGTATGACCATCAGAGAAAAAAGATGATTGCAATGGCATTAATACAAATTGACTCCAAACAGCAGTGCTGTAATTTCACAAAATGCATGAATGTCAGAGTGTGAATGCATTGCTTTGGAGATGGGTCTAATTTGATGGAAGCAGAACTGGACAACTTCTCGATCTGTGGTTTAAAGCTTAGCTCTGAATCAAATAGTTGCCACGAATTTCTGGGGACCAAGGCCACGCTAAATGAGACTGACTGGCTTTGAAGGATTGCACAGTATGATTTCTGATTTTGAGTTAACAAGTTGAAGAAAATTTTGTTCCATCTAACAGCTGACATCACTGAGTCAATCTAAAACAGCAGAGAGGCTTTTTGGGTCACCAAGTCTCCGGGGAATGTAAATCTGTTTGTCTTCTGCATACCAATGAAAAGAGATGTACTGACGTTAGATGATTTGACTGAGTGGAAGCATGTAGATGGTTAACTTTATAAGGGCATTTGTATCTTATTTGATACACGATTCTCTGTGACCTCTATGTCATCCACATGATCAAACTCTCCTCAAGAACCTGTTGTATGCAATCTGATACATGTCATCTGCCCCCTTATGGGCTATCCGTGCACGGCAGGCAGTAGATGTCTGTAGAATTTAAAATCAAAGATCGCTGGGGGGGGTTCTCATGGAAAATTTTGCTAATTTAGCCAAAGTTACATGAAGAATAACTTTTATATTGATACTAATACTTCAATATGAAAATTTATTGGATCCAAGAAACTTATAAATTCACAATATTTTGTTGCTTATTTCATAGTAAAATCGAGTAAAAATCAAGTATATACGTATATTCCCTCCACAAGGCAATGCATGATTAACGATAACTGTGGTATGTTGTCTTGTCAACCTAACTTGGCATCAATATCTCTGGTTTAGCAGGCTATAATATTCACAGAATTTTATCTTTATCTTTGACCTAGGTCGCATCCATGCCAGCATGTAGAAGATGCCCTCTCAAACCTGTGTGCAGAACGCATCTAAGATTCTGGACTAGGGCTTGATTTTGAGGGCTGATTTCAGGATTTATTGTCATAGCCACTGTAGAGACACAGTTCCCCTTCTGAAAGACTTTTTTAAGAGTAATAAGAGTCAACAAATTAGCTCCTAGTTTCAGGAAAGAGTTAATTATATAACCTTCAGCCCTATACCACCCTGACCTTGCTGACATGTATTGCGTATGGCATACAAACCTAAAAACAGAGAGGTTCTCTCTCCTGAAGCTGCTCGGGTGAGAAACACAATGATTTTTGTCTGTTCACACTGTGGGCATCTGAAGACGCAGTAGTGTGTGCTTGGACCCCATTGTCCAGCCCCCTCCCCCACCCACCCATCTAATCTACTAATGTTGGAACCCTTTAAAGTTGTTTGAAGAAGTTACAGTGGGTAACTGTAAACCTCTTAACCCTGCACTCATAGCTGCTTTGCTGGGTTTCATTTGATTAGTGCCGGGGCAGGCGGGCCAGACCCTGACAAAGAGCGATGTTGGTGGGGACTTCTCTCCCTCAAAGACCCCCCTTGTCGCGAGAAGGCAGGGGGAAAATGGTGGGCGAACAGAAAGCCATGCCGTTTATAATGGCTCCCCCATCAACCCACCCTCCCTCGGAAATGAAAGCATTATACTGGATCCAAATGTCTCCTTGTTTCACCATCCGTTCCTCTTTTCATCCTTGCATTGTTCTGCGGGAGATGGAGAGATTGTTATGGGAGAAGGGAGAAAGAGAGAGAGAGTGAGGAGTCAGAATTAGCACTCAGATGTAGCTACGCCCCCTCGGATTGGCTCGCCCCTTTACTGAGCACCAGGGGCAGTCTTTCGATGGTGGTGGATGCTGTGACCCCCAGGGGTGAGAGGGTATGACCCCAGGAGTGTGGAGATCAGGAGGCCCAGCGCGAGACGGCGAGCCTCAGGTGGAGGGCTCCTATTGGTGCTGATATGGATGTGATGGGAAGAGTGACAGACAGGAGGCCCCTCCCCTGGGAGTCAGTGGGTAAACCGTCTGTGGGCCGTCATCTTTACCCTGGGTACGAGAAGAAAAAAAAATCAATAACAACTAAACAACTAATCGTTCTCCCAACATAATGAAGCAAACAGTAAACGCAGGCATTGTTTGCACTGCTCCAACAAAGCTTCAGACACTTTGTGTGGGCAGGAGAGGGGGTGTGAGGGCTGGGGGGCTGAGGTGCCCCAGGGGGTGCTGGGAAGGTGGGGGGGTCTGGGGTGGGTAGAGGCATTTTCTTTCTCTGCCTGTTTGTGTGTTCTCTCTTTTCTTGTGGGATAAGAAACAGAAACTCTGAAAACTCCCGGGACGGCCCCCACGCACTCTGCTAGATACGTTCCATCTGTTTTTTTCTTCCCCAAAAGAACAAAAATGGAGGTTTTTTTCTCTTCTGTGTGTGTATGTGGGTGTGTATGTGTATGGGTTCATTTCTCGGACACGTTTGTGTGCACAGTTTGTTGAGCTGTTTGCGTTCTTGCTGTATCTCGGCCGTGAGTGCTGGAGGGCTGGACAGACAGATGTGTGGCTGAGTATATGTGGCTGAGAGCTGGGATTTTTGCATAAATTATGAGCGCTTAGTATGTTTGTGAGCGACTGTACTGTGTAAGCAAAGCCAAGAGGAACAATGCTCCCCGCCCAGCGAAACCTATTACTGTAACAAAAAAATAAACCAGAGACGTCTTGGTTAGCCGTGTTATGCATTTATCATCGACATTTACACAAGCCCTTCAACAAGCACCCGCTAGGTAAGTCCAACTATTGGTGTTTCACCCGATTTTTTATTTTTCTTTTTTTAGATCCAAGAGCTCACACAATGCTGCTCACATACAATGTGATCGTTTCAATGACAGCTTACGTATAATCCCAAAGAATCATAGGCACGTTTTAAACAGAAACTGCAGGCTGGTTCTGATGAGTGCTGTTATACTGGGTTTGGCCTCATAGTCTGGAATGAAATCCAAATTTTGGCAGTGCCAGCTGCAGACCCACAGAGCAATGCAGCCCCACAGGGGGCAGAGATCCCTGTTGGCCAGGATCACAGAGATCATCAAAGGCTGGTGAATGAATGTTTGTTCACCAGAATGTGAATGGCTGTCCCCCAACCCATGTCTTCATGAGCCTCAGTTGCTAACCACTAACTGCGAATTACAATAGCAGTGGCACATACAGTCATGAATTATAAGCTGTATTTCAATTTTTTGGTAAACAGGCTGCCGGACTCAGTCATGAAATTTCCAGCTTCTTTTACGAGATAGTCTAGCGATCATTCCTTATTTGGCATGGAATCTAATAGTTTTTATCATTGGAAAAATTATTTAACAGCCCCCCCAAAAAAAGGGGGAGCAAGTGCTCAAATTTTCTCATAAGTGTACAGAGATAGATTACGTTAAAGCTGGAACACATTAAAGTGACACAAGAAAGAAGAATTGTGCCCTCTCTTATATACAGCTTACAGTTTTCTGGTTTCCACAGTTTGATACGCAACATTAAGTCTTATGACCTTATAAACCTTAAAATCTACTTTAAACATAATCAAGTCATTAAAACCTTGTATGTAAGCTACAGCTATGCAAAAACAAAAAAACAAGAAAACTATGTAAAAAACAAAAAGTAGTCATTGTCGATATAGTGTTGTGCAATCAAACCGGAAATTCCCGAGGAAAGTGATACAGTGGGAGAAAGTGTAGCAGCACTTGAGCTGAGGGTAACCTCCCTCCTCTGTCAGGAAGGCCTGTTCCATGAATGGGGGGCTGATAAATGTGCATTAGCCCCATTCTGCACCTCCTAACTGTGAAGGCTTTAGAGGGAGAAAGTGTCGCCTCTTTGTGCACTGCTAATTTGATTTGTACCTTCCCGCGAGGGGTACATATGTCGCGACCATCCAGCCTACCGTTCTGGGGTTTTAGTCGTGGGAAAGTGCGCAGACAGCAGACGGGACCAGCAGAACAGAGCTCTGTCACATCATAACTTTATTAAATTAGGGGAGAAAATAGGGACAGGAAATGTCCCCCGAACTCTTTTCACTTCTGCCGCCAGTGAGGATGTGCTTGCTGAACCTTTGGATTCTGACCTAATTGACCTATAGTCTATGTCCTTGAAGACAATGCCAGAGGTCTTGTTTGTGGGAATATGGTTTTGGTTTAGTAACAAATTTGGCTTCCTGACAAAACTTCCATTATTGTTCACAGAAGAGTCCTTCTTTTCCACATTTTTTCTAATTCTTATTATTAAAGCCTGCCTTTATTCATGATGGAAAGATAATTGGTGTGGAAATTATATTCAACTTTTGCCAAAAAGGAAAAAACGACCTAATAATTTGTATTGAGAGTTCAGTAGTCTCATGCACCATGAATAAAAGAGTTGGATTTGACCAGTTCAGGTGCAAGCTCCAATATTCAGGATTCATTCAGCGCAGGTTGAGAGTTCAGTCATTTTAAGGAGAATGCGGCAATGCTCCATAGATTTCTAAGGTGTAGTATAATAGTCAAAATGACTGTTGGTCTTGAGCGTGCATGTAGAAATGACTCCACCAGAACAGGAATAGCTAACGTTTTCCTCGGGACTTTGTGACAAATTACCTGAATATTATTGGGTGGAGACGGTCTGTCAAGAACAGAGAAATAGCCAGATAGAGATTAATTTCATTTAAAAAAAAAAAAAAAAACGTCAGAAACTGATTCTGGGGTAAGCTGGCTGGCCAATTATTATGTGAAAAAGCATTGTTTTGTGCAGAATAAAATAATTAAAAACTACAGTCCCACTGTCTAAGGTAAATTTAGCTTGCTACGTACAGTAGCTAGCTATTGTGCACTCTCCCAAACACTGCAGTAGCCTGTATGATCATGTTAGCTGACCCGCTATTGCTAATTTAACATTACTGCAGTTCTTAGTTTAGCTACAAGATTGATGTTTTCGTGCTTCAGTACAGATTTGTAGCAAGCTAACTTGGCTGATTCACAACCAGGGTAACTACACCCCTTGCCATAAAATTAGCTAAGGGAAATTTCCAAATCCAGTTTTGCTTCCCATGTTTATTCACACACCTGTGTAGAAGAAAACAAGCAACTGCGACATCAATTTGAAATCCATTCCCCTTCATCAGAGCTTTCCACGTGCGAAAGCAGTTGTCATATTCCCTTTGGTTTAATTCCTCCCCTGATCCTTAATGTTTTTCCATGGGCATTATTTACATTTTTTGGTCTCTCTACCTCCTGTGACTGATTTACCCACCACCACTAAACCGTATAAATGATCCATAGTTGTTGTAGGTCGAAGTCATGATTTCTCTATGGTCAAATCTGACTTTCATCTTCTACCTGTTTCACTGGTATCATTGCGAGTATTGCAGATGGAAATAGTGACCTCTGGCTTTACAGCCATTAGCACTAACGATTTATTCTTCTACATTCACTGTTTCATTGTCCTGATCAGGTGATTTCAAAATAGCCGCTAATAGGTACGCATCCCGTGGCAGTTCATATAAATTGTTATTATAGATGGGGGAGGCAAATTAAAATTTTCAAACATTTTAACGTTTTTGATTAGTTGAATGATTGAGTATAAACAATAGCGAATGGGGCGCAGATTGTGGGGCTAATACAGGCAGACAGGTGGAGACATTACCACATTCTCATGGACACTCCCATGCGCATAACCCACAGCTCCGCCCCCCCGAGGTTGGTGGGCTATATAAGCTGCTTTTCTGCTCCGCCTTCACGGCATAACACGCCTCTGCCTGCTACTGCGCTGTGTTGCTGTGCTGCTGCATCAGACTTGCTTGCTGTCAGTTAACATCCCACCTCCACCCCAGCATCCACATGCATCTCTGTTTGTTACTGCTGCTATTGATGGCTTACATGTGAGTAGGCTGACAGAAATGCACATGTTGCAGGCTGCTAAGCAAAATTTTAAAATGGAAACCTAGAATTATAGCAAAGAAATGTCCCAAAAACATAAAGGAAAAGAAATCACAAAATACTGAATGGCCAGGTGGAAATCACCTGGATCATAAAGTCTGCCCGTCTGCGAAGACACACCCAAGGCAAACATTGCAGTCCACATGGAAATCCATTGGGGATTATACCTTAGTAGAATGAGTGTCCTAAATGTCTAAAAATCACCAAAGTAGCGATGAAAATCTACCAGAGGATACTTTGATGAGAAATCACTGAGATTGGAAATAGTGCTATTTATCATTCAAAAACCTTTTCTTGCCTCCCAGAAAACCTGTTTTGCTCTTCTCTTGTGCAGTGCATATAGGACAGGCAGCGTGGCTTTAATTTAAGTGCTGCTCCCTCCAGCGCTGAGGGGCGGCCCTCTGTCACCTCGTCTTTCACTGTGAGGGGTTCCCAGGGGCAGCATCTGACCCCTAGGACTCCCCCCTGTCCCAACTGCGGCCAGCCTGTCCTCCGGGGGTCACGGCTATCACTGTGACCTTTGGGCACTAGCACCTTTCCCTCTGGACCCTGCACCCCATCCTCCTCCACACCTCCACGCCCCACATTCAGCCAGCCTGTATTGTGTGTGTGTGAAGATGCAGGATGAAATAGGCGAAAGCTAACCGCTAACGCCACTTCCTCCCTACGGGGCTGAATTGCAGTGGCTATATGCCCCGTCCATCAATCAAAGCCAAGGGGCCATACGCGCGGCAAGGGGGCTTGTCTGCTCTGCATGCAAATGCTCATCTTTAGGGCAAGAAAAATACACACATGCGCATGCACAAATGCACACAATTAAGCAAAAATGCAGAAATACACACACACTCACAAAACATGCTTTATACCCCCCCCCCCCACACACACACACACACACACACACACACACATACACGTGTTCAAGCACTCACAATTATGTATACATGTGCACACCCAACACACTTAAACATGCACATCCCCATACACATTATGAAAAGACATGATAACCCCCTTTGTGCATGGATTCACACTGCTATATACCAAGATATAAACTGGTGAATCAGCAGCCAACAAGAAAAAAAAAAACCACTAGGTAAAATCATCTCGCAGCTCTTCAAAGATAACAGGTGAGACGAGATACAGCTCGTATATTCAAAGCAAGGCAGATGGTGCGTGTGATATTCCCTTTATGCTGAAGTGAAAGGCCAGGGTGAGGGCCTGCCATTGGAAACAGAATTGAGGACTGCACACACTCCGACGCTTCAGCAATACCAGAGAACAATGCCACAACCTCAGGCTGTAGTTATCTTGATTTATCACAATCAAGCTATTGCCTCAAAATAAACAAAACTCTTGTCAGGATCTCTTCCATGGAACACATGATTAACAAGATATTTTCTTTGTCTCAATTCCATTTAATCTGGCCATGTTCAAACATATGGCAAATCATTTCCTAGAATCAAGTAGATCTTTCAATCTGAAAGAATTAAGAGTTCTAAAGCATTGTTTAAATTAGCTGTATTACAGTATATTATAATGTAGTGTATTATTTTTTAATGTACTAATAACATATTGGAGGCATCCCCTCAAAATTCTGCATGAACATTAATTAAAATCCTTCAAGTTTGAGCTGAGGTAGGTAGTGTAGCTTCTGTTAGGTTACAATTAGACAGCAATACTTTTTAGTTTAACTGATGATTAGTAGGCCAAAACCATTCTCTAATCAGTTGAGCTCCAGTTAAACGTGACTCACCACATAATGCACTAATCAATAGAGACAGTCAAAGTGTGTCATTGTCAATGACCAGAGAATATCAACAATTCACTTTCACAGATATTGATAGCGTTGGCTTTTTTGAACAAGGCCCTGATTTCTGATTTAGGTAAATAGACAGTTTCAAGCTCATCGACAGCCCTAACTCAGTCAAAACACAGGGAGCTTTATTTTGTATCGTTATTGAGGCAAACTATTTCATCATAAATACAGTACAAATTGGCATCCATATTCACTGGCTGATAGTCTATCCCTGACATTAATTTGATAAATTCAATAATGAAGAAAATACATACAACATACACTTCATTGAACCCCACAGAGTAAATTGGCAACAATACTTAACCCATGTGTGTTACTTAGGAGCAGTGGGCAGCCAGGGGATGAACTCCAGTTCTGAAGCCAGCTTCTTGTTCAGGGGCAGTGACAGGACTGCTCGTGTAGAGCATATCTGTTGATGAACTCTGCACAGAGAGGTCCTGAAGCTAGAACTGAGCCCAGGGTTTGAACCTGAAACCGCATCATTGCGAGGCTGCGACTCTACACTGATCACTCTACTGCCCTCAAAACTTCACGTTCAAATATCATAAAGTGGATATTATTGTGGATATTATCTATTGCTGGTGCATAGAGGACAGAATCTATTGTTTTATGTGACCCTATGAACTTTCCTGTTGTGCCACCACCAACTAAAGCAGCTGTACAACCCCTAAACGTAAAATTGCCACAAAACGTAAAACTCCCCCTAAATGTAATAATTTCTAACGCTAAACATAATAATCGACCTTCCCCCTAAACATGAAATTTCTAACGCTAAACATAAATATTCAGCCTCCCCCTAAATGTAACAAAAACTGCCGCTAAACGTAATATTGTCGGCCTGCTGATAAAACCACGTATCTTCAAAATGATAAACTTTACAGGAAAATAAATAATAGTAATAAAATAATATAAATATATAAATATAATTTAAAATATAAATAAAATAAAAAATGTTTAATTTTGCATGTAAGAATAGTGGACATACAAGTTTTTGTTTCTTATCAATTTGGAGATACGAGGTTTTATCAGCAGGCCGACGATATTCAATCTTTTGTTGTTCATGAAGTGAGCTTCAAGTGTTCGACAATGCATTAAACAATATTTTGAGAATGCGGCGAATTTGACTCATTCAACAGGTGCTGCCTCACTAGCAGCCAAATCCACCTGCCAAAATTTACGTCAGATCTATCATAGATAAAGATCGACGGTGATTCCACAAGGATTTTTTGACGTTAGCAAGTGCTGCCTTACAGATACTACCTGAAACATCCCTCTTTCCATAATTTTAACCCACTCTCGTTATACCTGTTGCAGGCCAAACTTTGAGCGAATCATATTTTATTCATGCTATAACTCCTGTAGGCTACCCTGTATGTAATAGAACTGCCACTAAACGTAATTTTCAGAAATCTGTTATTGGAGTTGAACGACTTCAGAGGACACTATTTACCAAGTGTTGCCTTACCGAGAGTACTTGCTAAGAACCCTTGAGCCATGACTTTGTCTCATTTAAGAGACACGTTACCTTAACGAGACTACCAGCCATATCCACCTACCAAGGTTGACATTACATCCGTAATAATTGTATCCCCGATACTACGGTTTTGTGTCCGCGCGTCGTCCGCGTTCGGAGACATTTCTGTGAGCATTCTACAGGCGACAACTTGAAACTTAGAGGGGCTCAGCCTCCCCCCCTCGCCTCCATTTATCATCTGATAGAAAAATATTTTTAAGTCAAATACCTGGAGAACGTCTTACGGTCTGTAGTTGTGAAAATGCGTATTCCTACAAAAAACATACAAACGAATCCCCATGAATAATTGTTTTAATTAATTTCATGTGTATAATACGTAGGCTACAGGCACCTTCCCCCATTCTGATGTGCTTCCACTGCCCCTGATAACGTTTCAACCGTACCATTATCTAACGCTAAGCACAAGACCAGTGACGTACAGTCGGTTAGTTTGGTGAGGCAGAGTCCTCCCCTTTGCTTGATTAGCAATCAGACAATTAACTAGTTTAGTAAGACTATCCGGCAGAATGACGGGCCAGTTTAAGTTTCCGCGGCATTATTACTCCGTAGGCTACATCAAACCTGAAATGCTTACGAAACTAAAGATTTGCGAGTACTTGCTGACAGGAAGCCAGAGATGTGCGGTGAGGTGAGGCAGTGACCCAAACTTTTATCAAAGGATTTTGTGAACCTGCTCCCACGTACTATTCCTGATTGACAATTAAAACAATAAAGACCAAGCCTATAGGAAGCCCGTATACTGATAGAGGAGATAATGAAAAAAAGATTAATTCACGTATACGTTTCAATTTGAGACTGCAAGGATGGAAATCTGAATAATCAATTAGGAAAAATTCTCGGCTCTCGGTAATTCTGTATATCATTTAAACATTTTGTTAATCGGATTATGAAAGAAGACTGAAAGTAAATGCCCGCTTTTTTTTTTTTTGGGTGTAAAAGCCCGTATTTAAAGGAGAATACATTGTATATTGATTAAGCATTGAACTCTGCATAAGTCGAACTGTTTAATATTTGTTGATGACATTGCTTCGGCTTCCCGGAAGCAAGTACGCGCAAATCTGCTGTCTAGCGAGCATTTCAGGTTAGATATATTGAATAATAACGCCGCGGAAACTTAAACTGGCCCGTCATTCTGCCGAATAGTCTTACTAAACTAGTGAATTGTCTGATTGCTAATCAAGCAAAGGGAAGGATTCTGCCTCACTAAACTAACCTCCGACCGCACGTCACTGCACAAGACCCCCCCATATGTAACACAACTTGCCACAAAACGTAAGAATTCCCCCTATATGTAATAAACCTTAACGCTAAATGTAAGAACTCCCCCTATATGTAACAAACCTTAACCCTAAATGTAAGAACTCCCCCTATATGTAACAAACCTAACGGTAAACTGTCATGGTTTGGTTCCATCGCGGCAACCAGAGAGCAACTGCGCTTCCCCACAAATGTAGCTTTTGCTTTTGAACGCTGAAAACATTTTGATGAAGTGCAATCTCAAAATAAATGAGGTTTCATTGCTGAAAAAAAAATGCTCGAACGGGAGATGGAATTCAGGGAAAGTACAGTTGTAATTAATTATTTGTTTGTTTTTTTTCCCCCCATTCCCGCAATACCACTTTTAAGTATGTCATCATTTTAGCCCTTTGGTGATCTCTGTCATTTCTTCATACTTTCATCATAATTACAGGCATGTATATCAGTCTTCATTATTCAGTAAATAAATTGTTTGATTATTAATCAAGCAAGCTTTAACAGAAACAGCTTGAAAGCAATTATGTGTTTAAGGGTCAGGCACACCATACCCATCTTGCCCCCAGTACCCGGGTGTTTGGGTTTAAGAGGTTAACCAGCATCGACTACATTTGTCCATCTAGGGGCCAGCTCTGACCTGCCAGAGAGCAGCTGTGTTGAGCTGGAGGTGTCAAAAACACTGCTAGGACCATCTTAAACAAGCTGAACACCCAGCTGTTCTTCTCTGGTACATTCAGTAAGGTTCACACGCAGAAGTGAAGCCCTCAGTGCAGCTGGAAGCTCAGAGCCTGTGCATGTACACCTCTCTGCCCCTTTCCCCCCATGGATCCTAGTTGCTAAATATCCACTCTTTCTTCTTCCTGTTTCGAATGAACTCTTTGCAACCTTGATAGTCACCAAAAGCAGGCATGTGGGTAAGAACATTACAGTTAGCAGGAGCTTTGATTTGAGGGCGAAGCACTGCATGTTGCTGATACCCAAGCTCTCATACGCATTGAACTCTGGTGCAATTATCTGCCGAGACTCTCCATGCCCTCCTGTCCGGACAATCTCTAGGAAGGTTGACCTCGAGTTGTCATAGCAACAAGTTTTTGACACTTCTGTCATTCCTCTGAAGATTATACCCCTGGCTGCACTGTCAAATTAGGACCCATCATATTCCAGCTGCCATTTTGACAACTCCTTTCTTCATTTTTTCCCTTTATTCCACCCTCTCACTGTCTTTATTTCTGCCTTGAGTTTGACCTCACTCAGTCCCAAGACAAATTTGGAATCTACAGAGATAGCATCCCCAGGAAATAAAATCTATGGGGCTAATTGGGCTAGTAATTTAAGGAGATCTAGTATATTTCAGTTTGTTAAAGATTTCCACAAAAGGAGAAAAGTTTGCTAATTAATAGCATTACTTCAAAAATTTCACATATAACTTTAGAATATTTCCTGACTGTATTTTATAAGTATTGCAGATATGTGAAATGTGACACATTGAAATATGTGTTCAAATTTGCGCTGGTGCATTGGAGTCAGGCCATCACTTGAGACGCAATAAAGGAAAACGCCTTGGCATAAATTTACGTGATTTAGCCTAAAATTATAAGATTATTGGAAAATTTATCATATTAGCAGCAAGTATTTGGGAGCAAGAGACCAGAACCTAATTATTTCATTACCATCTTTTTTGTTTTTTTTTACCCATACACTCCAGTGAAATCCCCCGAAAAACACCAAAAAAGAACCCACTTTCATCTTCCACCATTCACTCCCCTTCTCAAATATAACTGACCCAAAAAAACCTGCCAGTAATTACTGCTGAAAAACCCACAGACTCTCTTAAAGCTAGGTATACATTGCTATATTCCACTACAGGCTCAAAGTAAAGCAGCACAGTTAATCACCACATTGCTGTGATAGTTAAATAGTTTATGTTCTCACTGTAGCCAATGTTATACATTATTATTATTATTATTATTATATTATTATTATTATCATACTAGTTGTAGTTGTAGTAGCAGCAGTAGAAGTAGCATTAATGTATTTTGTCAAGTCTAGTTAGTGGTACCGTTTTCAGATCACCTGGTGTTATATGCCATTTACATGTTTACATGAGCTTTGGCAGTTGTGTCGGCTGATCTCCCAACAAAGCTCCAAGACATTTTAATTGAAATGAATTGAGCATTCTACTGTCTGCTAGTCACACCTGCGTGACCTGCAATCCAGCAGTCCTTGATTCACATAAACATTCAGGCGAGGTACATGCCGGCACACAAGAAAACAACAGCAGACGGCTAACAGCCACTTTCTGAGTCTGGCCGTTCACTACCTCTGCATGACAACCCATCTAGGTCAAATTGAGGCACACATGGCCATTTACTACAATTTGGAATTAGAAAAAAAAAAAACATGCATATTTGAGCAAAAACATATTTTTATGCCATAAAACCTAATGGTTGCTGAATTTTAATTAATAGTAAGAATTTCTGTTCATTTATATGCTTAAAATGTATGCTGTTGTGTACTTTTATTTTGTGAAAGAATATTGAGGTGAGTGACTGATAGGGTTGTTTGTGAGTCTGGAGAGAACGGATAACTAGGTCCAGAAGAAAGAAAAAGAATGAGTTTGACTCAAATTTGTAGCCTCAGTTACAATTTATTAAAGATGACAAATCGTAAGCAACACATTGCACTCAACCTTCCCCAAACCCAGGAGAGTTGTTTTTTCCTGCAAGGCAAATGCTATCATTAGTACAAGTTCAATACACCTAGCTTGTGCAAACAATGTTGGCTAATGTGCATCAGATGTTGAGTAATTACTCCGCTTAAGAACCATTCACTTCACAGATTCACAGATTCACAGTTCAACGGCACAACCCACACACAGAGGAGTAATGTGGCAGAGGTGATGACATGATGAGACAGCGAAGTACTGCTGCTGTTATACAGTAGGGAAAGTTCCAGTACTGAACTGCATTCTACCTCAGCTTTCCCGCATCTGCTTTCCTGTTTTCTTGACGATATTGCCTTGTCTGTGGATCACTTCAAAGAAAACTATTAGCAAAAATAAGGATTAATTGCATAATTATTATGGCCTATAATTACATGTGAAGACAAAATGAGTTACTCTGAAAAAAGTAATTTTGCTCTCATGATTTCCTCTATTTTGTATACGTGTGATACTTAATTGTTTCAGATGTTCGTACTAAATGTAATTCAAGAGAGGGACAATAGAAGAAGCACAAAATACAGTTTTTAACTGAGCGTTTTATTAATTGAAAGAAAAGGATTTTCCCAGAGCTATATCACGTACGTGGAAAAAGTACCTCATTTTACTGAAACTTAACTAGGCCTACGCTGTCGGCGGCCGACAGCAAGGGGTATATCCCCAAATTTCCCCAATCCTCAAAGCCCCCTTTTTTAGATTCCCCTTTACTAGACCTACAATATGAGGCAAATTTGAGGTCTGTGTAAGTAATTGTTCCAGAGATATGGTTAAAAAATTGATTTTTTTCAATATATAGCGCCACCTGGTGGCAAACCTTGGAGTGCATGCTTGCCCAAAATCTAATCAGTTCATCCTCTCTACCATATCTAGTCATATGCTAAAAATGAGAAGCCAATGTAAAGTATTTTGTGAGTTATTATAATTGCTGGTTGTATTGCCATTATGGGGCAAACTCAATTCCAACCAAACACTTTTGGCCCACTTTTATTGACAGAACTGTCATGATTCAACCGCATTATAGGTTTTCGAGTGTAAACTCTCAGTTTAAGTTCCTGCCAAAGAATCTCAATAGGGTCAAGACTTTAACTGCCACTACAAAATCTTTATTTTGTTTCTTTAGAGCCATTCAGTAGTGATCTCGTTTTTGTGCCTCGAATTGTTGACTTGCCGCATTACTCATCTGCACTTTGGCTTTAGATCAAAGACTGATGACCGGACATTTGCTCGCAGGAATTGTTTTGATGGATAGCAGAATTCATGTTTCCGTCAATTATGGCAAGACTCATGAGTCCGTGGCATTTTGCCCAGTCTCTTTCCAGTAGTGGCCGTTATCTGAGGCCTGTGAGGCCTGCATTTCCTCCGATGTTTATTTGGATTCTTTTGTGACTGGACAAATCGTTGATGCCACCTGGAGGAATTTCGGTCGGCTAGACATTTGTCAGAGGATTCACCTCCATTCCAAACTTTGTCCATTTGGAGATAATGGCTCTTTCTGTGGTTTATTGGGGTCTGAGTCTTTCTGACAGACAGATTTCAATTCCTTTCTTTTTCAGCTCTTCCAGAATTTGTGTTGATTGTGACATAGCTTGCTGCTTGTTCAGACTATTTAGCCTATTTTGATTTGCAGGAAGGGTTCTTCAAGAGTGATATTTAGATTCAGCGGGGTCAAAACAAGCAACGCCTGTGTGTGCCCCATCTAATTTGACCTGGTGATTGATTAAATTTGTTAAAACTATGGGAGCCAGTACTTTTTCAGACAGGGCCCCCTTTTTCCTCCAAATAATGAAATGATTATTTGAGAACTGCATTTTACTGTATTTGCTCAGGTTGTCTTTGTCTTGGATTAAATGTTGTTTGAAGATCTAAACAATTACGAGCAAACTCTCCACATTGCAGGGGTATCAATTTTACTGTTCAGCACAAAAACTATGGATAATCACAGATAATCCATAAGAAAAAAAAAGATACTGGCTGATTTAAAGTCCTGACGTAGCTATCTCACCCTTAATCATTAAAATTGAAAGGGACTTTTAAGTATAAAATTCTTCAAAATCAGCAATTAAAGTTGGTGCACCAAGTACTGTCAAAGAGAGAAAACTGACTACTAGGTTGCTGCATCTAACTAAGCTCTTGCATCTATGACACTTCCATCTTCAAATACCCTCAACCAGCTCAAGATGTCCCCCTTAACTTTTCTTGGTGTACCAAAAAAATTTGATTGAAATGTATACTTGAAATAATTCTTTACTGAGTGTGGTCAGTATTGTGTCCTGCTATGGTGAATACAGTAGTATGCACTATCCCATTTCTTCTGGAGCTGAGGTAAACTCTTTTGGCAAACCATTCACAGTTTTTCTTCTCACTGCATTGATCTTCTAGTTGCCATGTCATTTCGACAACTCTTTCCTGGTCACAATTAAAATGGAACAACAGAGAATGTATTTACTTTCTAAGGAGATAAAGTTTATTTGCATGTAGCAGGTGAATTGTTGTAGCGTGTTGAAAATGTTCGTTTGTATCAATAACTGCATCTCTTCACTGCATGAAATTGAAGTCAGAGGGGAAAAAACTGGAGAGAGATAACATTCTTTACCTGGAAGGGTATCAGTCACACCACTTATTCTCAGAGTCAGAAGATAAGAACAGAACAATGGAAGTGGCGTAAGAAACACACACACAAACATTGTTATAGCTATAAGTGCACTGCCACAGGGTGAAAAGGACATTTTCATCATGATACAATGTAGTAAGAGGATTAATGACACAACAGACAGCAACAAATGGATTTCAGTCAAAGTGGATAAGGTTACAGATGATTGTTTATTGTACAGATGATGTAGAGCTAAAATTTTTATGTGAAAATTCTTCCGCGCTTTCCCTCTACTGGGAGTTATTTAATCAAGGTGCATCAGCAGCTGCATAACAACCCCTATGCGGTCCAGATACTGATGGTGGTGGTGGCTGATGTCTTCACATTCAATTTAACTTCATTTGTATACCACTTTTCACAGAGGGACTGGTATAAAGATGCTTTACAGAGTAAACATGGGCAGTACCTGGCCAACATCTCCAAAATAGCAAATGGCTTTAAAAAGTACTCTTAGTAGGAGGACAATCCTAAGACAATGGTGCTAAAAATCTGATTCTGTAATGATGAGACGGTAATGGTAAGGAGAAACGCACATGGCAGCAGCATGAAGCACCAAAGCATGGAGAGAGACATATTTCAAAAAGACAGCAGTAAGATGATTGGCTAGCAATAGAGGTGTGTCGCTGTGACTCTTCCTTGCATGATATGGAGTGGGGTTCGGTTAGGGAGCTTGTCAATATACTGAACGCATTCAAATTTGAACAGGCGTTCAAAAATTAACAAGTTCACGTTCAGCTAAAAAACGAACGGCAGAGTGTTAAAAATTGAACGAGCATACGTTCATTTTGCATTCAAAAATGAACAAGCATGCGTTCATTTTTGACCGGATGGCATCCAAAAATGAACGCAGCTGCCCTCTCTCGCATTACAAAAGAATCTGCTCTCCACTTCACAAAATTTACATCAACATGCGTAAATATTTCCTTCTTACGAGAAAAATATTCCCCGTCTCCCATCCTGCAGAATTTAGAAGTATATTGTAAGGTACATGCCTATTAAACGACAGTTTTCACGTCGATTAAAAAATCCTACCAAATCTCCAGTTTCGAGATTATATCTTTACCGATTGTCAATCTTCCGCTATATGCTTACACTTTTCATTGGGTTCGATAAGATGCTTTAACACATTCCACACTCAAGACCAGAGATAAATCGTGATTCAATGGTACCGGGGTACGTTCAGTCAGCCAAAACATTCAAATGTTGCTGTGTGAATACTTTACTGGAATGAACATTGCTTCTGTGTGGTGTCAGTATGCCACTTTTTCCTTCTTATATAAAAAAGCATTTTAGAATTCCAAATCATTATATGACCGCTAGGCAATTTGTATGCAAAAGATTGTAAATAAATTAAATACATTAAAATTATAGTTTACGCATTGTATCACATCATCTGCGCGACAGCCCAAGTTTAATTCTACTAGTCTGTGAGTATAAGAACTAGGATAACTTAGACCCGCTCATATCCAATTGCAAAATTATCCGCGATATTAATCCTTTCTTTTTAAACCTGTGAACACGCAAGCCAAAAAAAAAGCCACACTTTACAGCCCTCTACGTACACGATGAGTTCTAGAATGATATTCAGATTTTGTTCCATTGATTGTCGCAGATTTTGTAGGCTACCATTTGTCATATTATATATTGTTCTAATTTATTGTACAATATTTTTTTCAGATTGAAGTCACAACACATGAAACCACCGCTCTGTGGGAGCTGCCGACGACAAGTCCAGATCTAGACAAGCAGATGAGCAAAGTAAAACCTCTGCATGTGCACAGTATTATAAAATCAGCATGTCTGAATGTTAATAAATATTTATCCCCCCCCCCCCCCCCCACCTTTATGAATATAACCCTAATTATAATGGTGTTATCAGTTCAATTAATGAATAAGCTTGATTGCAAGATAAACAACTAAGTTGCCTAGTCTTGTGATGCCATGGGAATTAGCTGGTTCAGGGATACGAGATCACGGAGTGAGACCTAAATTCATGCGACACGCTGGAATACCGGTGACAAGACTTTTGGATGATGTGCACGATTAATACTTAAATTGTTCAGACAACTAAGTTTAATATGTTTTTGTTTAGATAACCGGAATATGTTTTTGTTTAGAGAACAGGAGTAGGTCGCATATAATCCCATTCCTGAAGCGTCACCTAAATTGGCAAATGATCTTTAACAGGCGGATTATACCCAGTATATGAAAAAAAAAAAAAAAAACTAACAATGACAATGAGAACTATTTCACTTTAAGGAACTCAGAATTTAAAATAGGCCAGTACAAGCAATTATATAAACCGTCATCCATACTCAGTCGTCGTTCACAAAATAATATCCGCGCACATAATCTAAAAGCTCAGTTAACACATGTTAACGCCAAATCACAGAAATCAGCCTAGTCTATACAAAAGACAAGAGAGTTTCTTATAAAACAAAAGGAGTCAGCAGTACCGGGAAGACCTGGGATCAAATGATCTCACTGAATGACTTTCTACCTTTTTTATTTCAGAAAGATGCCTCGAAATTACAAACGAATAACGAAACGTGGCAATGCCATTAGAGAATCACTCAAGAGGTTCCTTACAGTAGCTTCGTGGGATAATAGTTGTAAGGCATCCCCCTTAACTTTCCTACTTAAGTGGGAAACACGTCTCACTTAATAAGCAAATTCTTAGTGTAACAAAATGCCTCGCAACCTGTAGCAAACTACCCCTCCTGTAACAAACTACCCCATATATGGGGTAGTTTGTTACTGGTGACGGTAGTCTATTTTTTCCTCACCAGCATTACGCATGCACAGAATATTGGGGTTGCTGCAGATCAGTCATGTAGTAATATACTTTTTATCTGTACAGTGCATATTGGTAACAAAAACCTGATAATGTCAATTCTACAGCCATTAACAGAAAAAAAGTGTAACAACTAGACCCGGTCTCCCCTATAGCTGATTATTTTCAGTCATAATGACAAATTTATTGTTCTCGACACCCTTAAAATCTTGCTATAAATCTTTATCGTTGGGTGTTATTTTTTATTACATTATGTAACTTTAGCTTACGTAGAAAAAATCAGATAGGCATACAGAAAAACACAACCGCGAGACCACGAAGATAACGGCAGGCAAAGGGTAACATACATGCACGTTTCACGCTTTCCAAATTCTGGTACCACGTCGCCAGTCAAAAGTAGGCCTACATTTCAGAAAAAGAAATGAGTGACGACAATATTTTATATAACTGATGCATAAAACAGAGAGAAGACTCCAGCTGTAACACTGATAATTTCTATCTATAAAATCTATCTATAGTAAATGACGGAAAACGGGGAGATGGCGTTAACCGCACAAACTGTCACACACATCGACAAAATCTGCAATCAAAAACTCATAACAGTTGACTACAAACAGAAATTCTTAGATTGCGAACATTTTATAATGAATGGAGTTAATTTTTATATGAATGGCGTTCAGTTTTAGATGAACGCATCAGGCCTTGGGCAGGCATCGAGAAAAAAACGCATCAGAAAATGAACAGAAGGGCGTTCATTATCGAACGCAGTGACCAGGTTTGCAGCCTCGAACGCATCCAAAAATGACCAGGCGTCCGTTCAAAAATGAACGCGTTCACTGTTCAGAATATTGACAAGCTCCCTTAGTCATAGTGATCCCACCCCACACTATAACAGACCGACCACCAAATCTGTCATGCTACCTCAGGTTAACATTGGCATGGCGTTCGTTACGACGTCGGCAGATGCGACCACACCTATCAAGGAAGTCTAAACTGTACTGGGACTCATTTGAGAAAATTACATGTGGCCACCTACAATTTCCCCAGTTCCTGTGTTGAGTACACCATTCGCGTCTATTGGCAATGTGGTGGTTGGTCAATTTCAGCACTATACAAGGCCATCTAGCATGAAGATGGGCATCTTGTAAAGAATTTCTAATCGTCTGACCTGTCATTCGGACACCAGTAGCCTGGTTTAGGTTTGCAGCAATCTGATTTGCTGTTTGAGTGCGATTTCTCAGAGCTTGGGTACGAATAAACCTATCCTGGGGCCTATTGCACGAAGGCGGGATAAGGGATTAGCCCAGGATCGGCACGGCATTAGCCTGATCTCAAGCCCCATTTCGGTTGCGCAGAGTGTGTGAGCTAAGCCATGGCACTAGTTACTATGGAAACAAAGTCTGTGGAGCTAGCCAGCTCTGGAGCAGGTTTACGAACTATCTAAGCTCCTGCCTCCAGCCAATTTCACCTCACCTCATTCAGCAGTCACCCTGTTTGAAAATCAATGTCCTTAACAGTCATTCTGAATTGTCCACTACACATTGCTATCTCAATTATAGTAGGCCTAGAGTAATTATCTTAGAAACTTGTGACCATTGATGTCAGTAAAATAGCCAATATTCGATCATTATATTCAAGCATCCATGTGACAGTGACCGTCACAATTCAATCAGTCCCCCTTACATGTGACATTTTAACCATATTTAGAATCCGTCATTATCAGATTGTCCTTGTTCCCCAAGTTGAGACTTCTTTCGGAGTAGAAAATGAGCAGTGCTGTATGAAGTGGGTTACCGTGTTTCAGCGCGGCCTTAAATCGCTGCGTAACCCCCTACATGCAGCACTGCAGCTACTTTACTCCGTCTTTACTCAGACTGCGATGGGTAAGGTAGAGTCGTTGCCTTAGTGCTGGACACGAGTGCAATGTTGCTCGCTTTGCGACACTGGAATCAAATATTTTCAGGAGGCTCCTTGACGTAATTTTCTGGCGTTAACATTTTACTTTTTAATGTGAGTATGCCTCCATCAGAGGTGATTAAAAGCAGAAAGTAAACTCAACTAGTCTGAAAATGTTTTTTAGATCGGACAATCATTTCAGTTTGTATAGGACAAAAATAGGGCTTGTAGCAAAACTGTGGTACGTATTTAGGAAAAAAAAATAAGCTCGTAAAAACTTCTAAGATATTCAAATTGTTCGGCAGTTCACGTGTGCGTTTCACACACAAGTACATTCCTTTTTGGCTTCACTCGATGTTATATCTGTCTGGCAGCGACGGATTATCTCGTTCACGGTTACGCGGAAGTGCATCAGCTACTCCTTTTCGATGGCGCTGAAACACCTCCCGAGTTTACTTTCACTTTAGTTTAGCTCACTTTAATACTCCTCTCAAACGTCTCGCACCATTCAGACAGAAACTGAAGGAGTAGCAAGCAGAGGCATTTCAGAAATACCGTTGTCCCTTTGTCTGAACGCGGTCTTTAAGAGAAAGCTGGCGTATACGTCTGGTGCAGCTACTTAGTGTCCATGGTGATGATCAGTGATCCTGTGATCGATCTCAGGGTCTATGTGGGGTAGCCATGTGTGCACACTCAGCATGATCAGCAGCAACGGGCTTCACTTAGCTGATCCTCCTCCACCCGCTGTTGGCTTTGTGCAATCAATTAAGCCAGTGACGCGCTGTTTTGGATATGGTAATCCTCGCTTTGGCGTTGATCCAGGATCTCAGGATCTGACTTTTGTGCAATAGGCCCCTTGGCTCTTGTTGTTGACCGTGGACGTCCTGAACGGCGTCGATCATCAACTTTATGGGTTTGCTGATACCTGCGCCATAATCTGCTAATCACAGACTGGGAAACATTGAAGAAATTGGCAACCTCAGACTGACGGCTGCCAGTTTCAAGCGTACCAATTGCTCAGCACGTTGGAGACATCGCACTGGGAAAAAACAATCAAAGGAAGCCTCAGATAAACAAAATCAACCAAGGATTATAGTCAGAGGCTATCAGAATGAAAGAGGTCTCGATCACAAGGGAGTAGATGACCTTTCTCTGAAGTGTCAAATTCGAATATGCACCCCGGCCACGTGTTTGGGATTTTCACGTGCTGCACGTGCACACCATTTGCTGCGTTTTGGTGCTCTATTTTAGATCAGTTCATGTTGTCTTCATTGCAGTCAGTTTTTGTATCCAAAACACAACAATTATTTTGTTATTGACCTTGAAATTGCAGTATCTCCTTCTTTTTTTTGAAGAGTGAGCCAATACTAGTATTAGGATAGTCTTCCTGACTGAAAATGCTAAATTAAATTACTACTGGTAAAAATAAGTTAATCAACCATGCAGACAAAAATTCTGGGAGTTTGTCGATAAACCTTTCTTCAGAATAATGAATAATTCAAATTTTATTTAATATGTCATAATACTTATTTCTCAAGTTAAAATTTGATGAATGGCATTTTCCATCCAGACTTAGCCCACCTTTTTCACAAGATCAAACTAACTTTCTCTCCAGCACAACCATCAGCAGCTAAAGCTAAATGAATTCCCACAGATATAAATCTGTTCTAGCCTACTTCTGTGTTCTTCCTCTGACGGCCTCATTTTTCTTGTTCTTTGTTGTATTTTATGACAAGCATTTTTACCATACTGTATGCGGTGAGGAGCAAGCTATTACGTAAATAGCTGTTTTCTCTCTCTCTCTCTCTCTCTCTCTCTCTCTCTCTCTAATTTAGAGTCTCATCATTTTTTTTTACTCTCACTGTAAACTCTCAGTCCTCTCTGTTAATGCAATGGCTGATCTCCCACCCCTCCCCCACCCCCTTTCAGTTGGCTGAATTATTAGACCTGCAAATTGCAGAATTATAATAATTTATTTATAATCGCAGCCAAAATATTCAGTCTATCACAGTAAGTGACACCTCATTTTGTTGGTTTGAACCTGTGCTTTTGTATAGTGTGAGAAAAAAGAAAATGCTAATTTTTCAAATGTGCCCCGTATTAGGTTGAAATTCAAAAGAAGAGAAACAATTGTATGAAAAGAAAAGAAATCAGGGAGGGGCAAATACTTAAAAAAAATACACATTGTATTGCGATAGAAAATTTAACCAAAATGAGAGCTTTATATGGCATGCTACAGTAGTAAATTTAAATATAATAAATAATATTTTATGAGTGAGACGTATGGTGATGATCTACGAGTTTTCTTAATGAAAAAAATAAACAACTGAAGAATGCATGTTTTACTGATTGCACCGTTGGCGCTTATGCTTTCGTAGCAAGCAAAGAGAGAGTGAAAAAGACATACTCTGGTTAACCATGTGCAGCAGTGATTAATTTAAACCTGTTACTCATTACTTCTTATTACGTCTCCCGACACCTCAACCTCATCACAATGACATCACTCTTACCCTGTTGCTCTCTAGTCAACATTGTGTGTGCGTGTTCGTTCTTGACAGAGCAGGGATATTATTGGGAAATGTGAAAAATTTTGCCCATCCTCACAACTACTAACAACTACTACTGCAAATTGTGCCTTATTGGTTAAGGGGAGAGTTAGGGATAAATTAAGATTAGGATAAGGGTTTGGGTTGGAAATACATTGGTGATGGTTAAGACTAGAGAAAGGATGTAGAGAGACACAAAGAAGGAATGGGAGTCAATGTAATGTCCTCACAAGCATAGAAGTACAAGGATGTGCGTGTCTGCATGCGTGTGTGTGTGTGTGTGTGTGCCTGTGCATGTGTATGTACATACGTGTGTGTGTGTGTGCATATTTGTATTTGTGTGCATGCGTGTGCGCGCATGTGAGTGTGTGGGTGCACGTGTGTGTATGTGCGTGTGTGTGAGTGCAAGTGTGTGTGCGTGATGTGTATGCGTGCAAGGGTGCATGTGTGTTTGAAACGTGTATGAGTGCATGCATATGAGTGTGTGTGTGTGTGCGCGAGTGCGTGTGTGAATCTGGGGGGAGGGGGAGGTATTTTAGATCAGACAGATGGATAGCTGCATAATTTCTCCCAACATTTGGTAAATGATATATTCCAGCCTCCCTCTGAACTCTGCATAACTCTCAAGATGCGAAGTCATGGCAACACTAATAAACCCCAACAGTGTGAAAACTTCACAATAACTTTTTCTGTTTGTCCCATGTAAAGTTCAGATGATCCAGTGACAAGCAAACATGTCAGCCATTTTGTTGGTGAATTGTTTCTCCAATGCGTTTAGAGGCATTTCGTGATGTCTGGGCCTTGTGTGTACACACACTACATATGACACCAGGGAAGGTTTTATGCACGTACGCCGACAGCAGTTAGCTTTGGCTAGAATGACTTGGTAAGATCAGGTTTGGACAAGGACAAATGAGAAGACTGATTAGCTAAAACAAGGACAATCAGATGGGAGCTATTACTTTTATCTTAAACCATATGAGGAAGCTAAATGAAAACTACAACTTAGTCTATCCTGGCCATAAAGTTTATGGATAAATCATACGTATTTATCCATTCTCATATCATGAATGCTTATGCAAAGTGAATAATGTTTAGCGCTTCGTGATACAAATATGTCTACTCTACAGGGGAATAAACAAAAAAGGTTGCACTGGGGAATATTTCTATTTTTCCATTACTTACTCATCTGTGCTTTCAGACCAGTGGGATCTGTAAGTGTCGCTCTTGGTTTTAGTCCAGGGTCAAGAATTCTCCCCGGTCTGTTTCACGGTTTGGTTTCCAGCTGAGTTATTCTATACCTCTCCACGTTCCTGGAGGTCTGCAGCCCTATTGCCCCTGTATAGCAGGGGGAACACCTGTCTTGGATGGCATCACTGATTCACTGCCCATTTCCAATATATCTGATGCTCCCAGACTGAGCGCACAACATACTGGCCCAGCTCCACTGAGGCCTCTGAAACAAAGTACTCTGAAAACAAATTCTTCCAAAAACACTGCCAAGTTATGGCTGTGGTCCACTTAAACATGCATGTAAAGAGAAACAAAAGTGAGAGGGATGGGAAAAGAGGGGGGGGGATTGCAACGTTTACATTCATGAATTTTGTGAAAAGCTGTAAGGTACTATTTTTTTGGCTTTGGTCTTGTGAACCCCAGTGTGATAATAAGCGGCAGGTCACATTTCAAATAGAGGAGCGCATGCGTGTGACATGTTCCAAAATTGACTATGGAGGTTCAGATGAGCCTTGTGGCGTGAGCATGTTTGTACTTTCAACATTGTTGCATAAAAATGGATTAAAAGAATACAAAAAGGTTGACAGAACAAATTTTTCTGTTACTGACTCACTGGCCATGAAGACTCTGTGTACCAAATGCATATATTCTGAATGCAGTGCTCACGACTTGACGTGTGACAGAAAAGTTTTAAAAGCCCTCAGGCGTGAATAGTCTTCGAAAAGCAAACAGAAAGTGGGCCTGACTGCTAATAGCTTCAAGTCTCAAAATAAGCAAAGGGTCAGGGTTGTAAACAAGCACACTCCAGCACTTGGAGCAGTAAGAAAGTTCTGGAACCACACATAATTAATTATTCATCTTTTTTTCTGGGAGGAAGATGTTAAGCAGATTGCAAAGAGAGAAAAATAAATAACGACAGTAACTGAACTGCCGAGGAAGAAGCAAAATAAAGCCAACAAGGTGGTGAAAAATTCCTCACCAGCTTATTTATAGCCGGATATGATTCTGAGCAGCCGCATCTGTTTTTGGTTTAGCTGAGAGAGTAAAGGTCTCTGGCTTTAAATGAACCGGTCAGCTTTTCATACTCACAACCTGATAAGCTTCAAACACCCAGAGGTGCTCATGTTACTTCTGTCACCTCCAAACAAAACTTCAAGAGAGGCCTGGCTTAAAACACCTCAGGGGGTAAATATCTACCTCATTGCCTGCCAGCTTTCTAGATTACAAAGTACACTCTGCATCTTAAAATATCCAATGGCAACCCCTTGGCAGACATTACAACTGCTCTTTAGTGATTATAGCAATGAAATCGACCAGGTAAAGCTCTGAGGATCAGATTTTTGTTATGGCTTCCATTTGAGATCATTTTCCCTAAAAATCTTGATTTCTTCTTGCGGGAAGAGTTGCTTTTTGTGGAGAAAGAGAAACTGAGAAAGTCAAGTCCCTTGATGGCCTTAAGTCCTGGTTTAATTTCATTCAAATTGTTTACATTAAAGGGCCAATATGGAGGGCAAATTTCCATGAGCCCATAATGACTATTTAGTATTTTTCAACTTAAATTGTTTTTACATAACTCCATAAACTTTATACAAGTAATTGTGAAGACTCTGTATTATTGAAATTAAAAATACACTGGCAATGGTTCCTTCCTTTTGCTTAATTTCTATAGCAGTGACTCTCCATCTCCATCTCTCCCTCAGTGACTTAAGAAGTGAAGAATGTAAATCACATTAAAAAAAAAACATAGTTAATATAGGCTTTGTCAGAGTTTTATAAGAGGCCAAGAGGAGCAAGAAGATTGACTAATGGAGATTAATAGAGAAATGTATACTTTTATAAGCGCTCAGTATTATTTTGGGTCAGAAATATGAGGAAAAAGAGCATAATGCATTTCTGGGGATGAGGGTTTTTGCTGATTGGCTTCCCACACTCCTGTCTTTGACAGCCTGAGCTCCGTCACTCACTCATAGAGGGAGGAGCACTAGCTGTTTACTTCTTGCCTTCCCCTCTCAATGGCTTTGGGTGGAGTTTGAGCCGTCCCACCCATTCCACTTCTTTCTTCCCCTCTTGAATGGAACAATCAGGCCATTACAGGGATCAATGTCCCTCCCCACTGGAGTCTCCGCACACTCATTCAAGGGGAAATTGTCCTGGAGAGAGCTCTCCAAAGCAAGCAATAACGCTATTCTCATGGGGTGTGGACTGATCACACCTTCAGTTTGAGAAAGTACCTGAAGATATTGTACTGCTCAGGTTGAACCCCAACGGTGGAGGGACCACGCAAAATTAAAGAGCATACACAAACTGACGTATCTACATGTGCTTACAAGCACACACACACACACACACTGACTTACAGATGTTTGTCTAGCCATACTTGTGAGGACATGGTATTGACTTCCATTCATTCTGTGCAGCCTTTCCCAAACCCAAATTATGCTTAACCCTAACCCAAACCTTAACCTACTCCTAAATGTATCTGTAACCCTAACTTTGACCAATTGGCTGTAATTAGTCATAATCCTCCATGAGGACCACCGAAAATGTCCTGACAACCCCAAATGAGGTCTCTCAGTGGTTGATCATGACAAGTATAGCTATACAAACCCACACACATACGCACACACGCACGCATGCACACTCACACACACACACACACACGCACACACACATTGATTGCACAACAACGTTGAGTGTATCAAAATAATTTTTTTTTTTTAAATTTCAATTAAGAACAAAATAAATCTGTAACAAGTCAGGTAACTACTTGTGGCAGGCCAAAGGAGGACCCGGGTGGGGATTTGAACCCCAGACTCCTGGGTAAGAATCAAACACACTGACCACATCGCCAAAGAGCCAGGCTCATTGGTAAAGTAGCCAGGGCGTGTGCTTATTAGGAGGCATTTCTAGTGACAGGACCCTTCAACTGACACATACTGAATTTATGTGCAAGTAGAACTTAACTCTTACAGATGGCTTTAGAGTGTCCAAAGAGGACCACAACAGTAATCTACTGTAAATTCATAGGAAAGAATGACTAAATGAGCAAAGCAAAGTCAAGCCAATTGTACCATCCTTCTAAAATAGGTAAGTGGTACCTTGTCAGCTCTGTGGCATCACCCCTACTTTTACATTCTTTCCAAATCAGGCTCTTTGGTGTAAAGGCACAAAATCCATTATGATCCTCATTTAAGCTCCTAACAAATTCAACTGACAATTTCCTGCGTAAAGCCTGTTCTGTTCAATCAACATGTTTCATTATCCTACAGTGGCCAGTACTCAGCTGTAATTTATGACTTTGGGAAATTAATAGCTAAGTAACAGATGTATTTTGTTACAGCTTTATGAAAGTATTCTGCGTTGTGCAAATGCCTGTAATCAATCAATTTGTCCTTAATTTTGGCTTAAAAGTAAACATTAGCATTAACGCTTTTTATTAACTTACTCACATTTACCGCCACTTAAATGTTAGTCAAAGCTAAAGAAAAATGTTCAATCAAATGTGCTGAGCAATGGTGGCAAGAGGCCCGCGGTCCTTTAAAGTTATGATTACTATTATAAATGAAATTTAGACATATTAATATTTTATTATGTTGTTCTTTATCCACATCGCATAATGTTTGCTGTGCCCATATTTCTTTCTCACTTGTGAAAAAACTAAGTGAAAATGAATGAGTTTTTTTTTTGTCAGCAACATCTCATTCTGTCCACAGAAATGCAGAAACTACAGTTGCCCATAATGCATTAGTTTCTCTCAATCCTACCACAAGGCCAAAACAATAAGAGTGGGATAGTGAGAAAATCGTTAGTTTCCATTAATGGATAGCGGTCCATCATTTATGAAATTTTACTCATATGGATATCATTGTTTTGGATAGATTATTAGGGAAGGCATATGTGCACCATGAAACACTTCCTCACAGCTAGCGGCTCAAATTCCTTACAGGAAGGATGTTGAGGTTCTCTTTTTACCTAAGATTATGATTTACTAAAAATGGCAGATGCAAAATGGCAGACATTTCTGAATTCTCTGATCTGGGTCATTATCATCAGCTTTGCTGATTATTTCATTCACTTGATTGAATTGCAGGTTTAGGAACTTACCTACCTTTTGGGGGGGCCAGGCAGGGAATTGGAGAAAAAAATCCTCTCATATTCTTATGCTCTTATATGCTCATAGTATACTTATATACACATGCTCTCACAAACACAGATGTATAACCAAAAATATACTCAAACATCAAACACATGCACAGGCATACACTCCCCTACACAAATACACGCACAGACATGAACACATACAAAGGGGACAGATTTACAGGCCCGCAGAACACACATTCCGTTATGAATATTGAAAGGATAGAGGCCATCAGCATTTGGCAAGCATCGCAGAGACTGAGCCATCAGGGCAGAGAGAGCGAAAAGCCAGAGGGCACTAACACTCTCTGGCTGCCTTGATCCCCTCATCAATCACAGGGCCAGATCAAGGCCTGTGTCTCAGATTGCAGCAACAGGGATTGGCGGTTGCCTTGCCTTCTGAAATGCAAAACAAACCGTTTTGGTCCATATGCTAATCCCCTTGTTTATTGACTTCTTACAGAGGAGGCACATAATTAGGGTCATCAACAAAATGTAAGCGAGCCCACAGTATGTCAATACCTGACCCCAACAACTGCATTGCCGTGGATGCTACATGCTGTCGAGCAAGTGTCGTTTCATGCAGGAACATAGATTAGTCTTCTCTCCCTTTGCGTTGTTCCCTCGCTCCATTTGTCGTGTTTGTTTTTCTTGCCTCTTGCTCTCTCTCTCTCTTCTCCTGTTTTTGCAGACTATTTTTGCACTTAGCAATAGTAGTCTGGGAAGTAAATTCAGAGTCATCATTTTACCATGAGCAAAAAAAATTTGATTCTATTGAACCAAACCCTCTGGAGATTGCATTTACAATTTCCAGCTTCAGAGCAGTTTCTTACTGTATCATATTTTCCTACTCGCCTTCTAGCTTAAGCTAACATTTTACTGAAGTCTCAGAGGAGATTTTGGAGAATAAGAATCGCTTCAGTACCCAAAATTCCCATCTTCAAACTTACTAACTTTTTGACTTAAAAGGACTGAAAGTTTGTTTATCATTAAATGCATTTGTGAGGTTGACATACACTACTCAAGTTGATTTAATTTAGTTTTTTCTCACTTTGTTCATCCTTTCTTAAACACAGGCAGTTGTAAAACCACTAATCTCAATGACATCCACCACAGCAATTCTCAAGAAGAGAATGTTTCCCGACCACAGAAAAGAGAACATATATCCAAAATAAACACTCCCCACTCCTTTTTGAGCAACTGTAGAATATAATTTTGCCCCAGTGGCTCATTCTACTTCAGATGGAGCTCATACTCTTACACAGAGGTGTAAATGTGGCCAAATATTGGTTTTTCTTTTCACATACACTGTTATTGTACTTAATTAAGCACTTGAGTGAACAGCAGGTGCTCTTCACTATGGAAGCATACAACAGCTCTCTAAGG
Source organism: Gymnothorax javanicus (assembly GCA_029692085.1). Taxonomy (NCBI): domain Eukaryota; kingdom Metazoa; phylum Chordata; class Actinopteri; order Anguilliformes; family Muraenidae; genus Gymnothorax; species Gymnothorax javanicus. Next base: position 139,077,539 of record CM056194.1, read on the forward strand.
ACCAGATTTACTAAGCATTTGCATGGGGAGAATACACACAATACGCTGTAATAAATCACTTGTCCATATTTGCTCAACTGGTACAGATGAATCCGGAGATCATGAGCTGCAAAGCTGCTTTCACACCGGACGCGAAACAAATTTTTCGCAGGACAGATTACATTCAAAGTCAATGCAAAGATTCGAGTACACGCGAAACGCATGTATTCGCATCTTTGCATTGACTTTAAATGTAATCTGTTGTGAGAAAAATTCGTTTCGCGTCCGGTGTGAAAGCAGCTTAAGAGATGATCAGTGAGTTTTGTCCATTTTCTTCAATGTCTGTTTTTTTTTTCTGTATGTTTAGGAAAAAAAAAAAACTTATAGCATCAATCAGCGTATCCCCAAAAACAGAAAAAATACAGCCAGCTTTACTTTTTATTTCTTTCCGGGTACTATGTTGAATCTGTCCCCTTCAAGTACACGTGGTTCTGCAGGGAAGGCCTTCAATGAATTTACAGAACGATTTTCTGTAGTCTAAATGACAGCTGCTACTTTGAGAGTTTCATCTGGGGGGAGGGTGGGCGGTGGGAAGAGAGATACAAAGTTGCTGTAATCAAATAACTAAAACCAATATAGCTAGCTGACAAGGTTACCAGGGCATGATGTTAACCTCCAGCTGGCGACATGTTTAAAAAATCTTACAGTACCATGTTATTAGCATCCATGCTCATGCCAGCTGCAACCTAAAGTTATTGAAATTCATGAACGACATAACAATGGCTTGTTTTATATAAACAATTTAACCCTTGGAAAGGCATTACGGGACTCATAAAAATAAAATAAAAAAAGGAAAAGGCTTGTGGTGATTCTGAGGTCTGTCTCCCTGAGAGGGCCCAGCAGGGCACTGATTTGCATAACAGCACAGAGCAATCAATGACAGGCCCTGCTTTGTCTGGGCTGTCAGGAGAGCAAAGGCCCGGCCTTAGAGGTGCCACGTCAAACACTGTTATTTGGCACTTTCTTTGGATGTGACAGGAGCTTGAGGGACAAGGCTTAGAGTTGACTGACAATGAGAGTGACATTAAGACACATTTTATAAAGTGATGGAGACCAGAAACCACAGTAAACAAGCAGTATGGACTATAATGTGCTGTACAAGTTGCAATTTGTTTGCTAGGTTGCCAAAATTAACAAGTTAAATACATAATCCTGTTGACTGTTATTCAATCAGAAATGTAGAAAAATTTGAGCTTGATTTTTTTAAGTTTTCGTTGTTAGGCAGTTACTGAAGATGCTGATGTTTCTGAATAACTAATAAATAAAGGTTATTTTGTCATGCTGCCACATTTGTACAGGTCAGAAGTGAATGTGTGTGGATGTCCTGTCACAAGATTGAAGAAAAGCATGTGCGACACTCTTTGACTTGAATCAGTCACTTCTTGTCTGCTTTTATGTGGTATGGAAATTAGTTCCCCTCTATTTCCACATCAGGTAAATTCAGAACCGCCGCGTCTTGCTTTATATTGTTCTATTTTGCCCTCAGTGACCCATCCGCACCTTCCAGATCAGATCCACCTCTCTCTCCCCCCCAACTGATACATGCGACCCCCAGGCCACTTGTGTCAAACACTTGAGGCCCCCAGCTCTTCAGCACTCCCCTGAAGATTAGCTGTGGAACAGCAAAGCTTTTGGAGAACAGTGGGATTTCTGTAAGCACTGGAAAAATCTCCCTTTACATGTTGCTCCATCCTTTAGACATTTAGTGGACACTCTTATCCAGTCCTGTCCAACAGCAGACACCTCAGATCAAACACACCATGTGTTTAACCATTTGGGTACCATGTTGAGGTTTTTAAGCTTCTAAAGTCAGATTTGTTCAACTTATGAATTGTTTTAATCTGCTTCATTCTCTTAATTAACTGGCAGTTAAACTTCAACCTCACTCAACTTTGTAAAATAATAATAAAAAAACATATATGTATAAAAATGAGGCAGCTACTGGAAAGATTAAAAGATTATCAACCATTTCATACTAGACTCTTATGATTAGCCATAATTAAAATGAAGACTTCCAATGACAGGGTATAAGTGGCCGCGTTTCAGCTGAGCAGTGCTTTGAGTCTGCTTCGAACCTGACCTTCCTTAATTAAAAGATCATCCATTGGATCAACTGTAATCTTTACCTGAACCATGCTGTTCTGCTGCATGAGAGCTTACTCTATGAGATGATAACTAAATTTTTGTATTAACTTTACTCAACTCAAAAAAGTGAGAAGTTACATTTACTCAAAATGTTACATTAACTGGTTCCACCCAAGCAAGCTAAATAACTTCTAATTAATTTGATTTATTAAATTGGCCTAAAATCTTAGGATTAATTCAACTGTAATTACATAAAACAGCTGCATGGAACCAGTAGACATTACATTTCAAGTAAATCTCACTTTCATTTTTTTTTAAAAGATGGTCAATCAATTCAGGGGTTCATCAATCCAGAACAAGCTAGTTTCTGCATAGTTTCTGCATATTTCTATGTTCCTCAGTCAAAGAGGTCCATCTGAGGGAGGAATCTTGATGCAAACTGGCTGGAGTGAAAGGGAGGCTTAGCACATTTTAGGCCCCGAGAGTCTTAGAATGCATATTTTTGGGCAATGTGGACATAGTTGAGCTCTTATTCAATTTTGGGGTCCAAGGCCACAAGTCCATGCAGACGTGTTTGACACATGCATTACAATTGCAGTGCGTTGACTGCCCCCTACTACTGGAAAAAAATTTACAGTGACCTATGATCTCCATACATTTGTCGCACACGGGTCAGCATGGTGAAATATCAGACTGTTCAGACTCTGCTCTGACTTCGCTAATGACAAAATTTTCATCAGAGGCTCTGTTCGCAAGTCATCACGTAATTCATACCTGTTGGTTACACCAGGGACTTAAGCGAAAATAGACAGTGGATTCTTCATCTCACAAAGATGAATCACAGGCTTCCTTGCTATAGGAATGTGTTGAGTGCACTGATGTAATTTCAGGGTCATAAAACACCAACAGAAATGTCACCTTTTAACATGTAATTACTCTCAACCCGTTGCCACTTACTTTGCTTGATTAACAATCACAGAATTGAGCCCTTAAGAACCATACCGGGCCATCCCGCACTTTTGGCGAAATTGAGTTGTGGTAGTCAGCATGTGCAGAAAACTGAGATCTACATTTCCTAACAGCCCAACCCAATCTGCCCACATGGATTGTTAATACAAGCAAATGTCTTCTCTGCCCCTGTACATATGCACTGCACTGCCTTAGCCATAATACACCATCCCACAACCTTCCCATAATTCATTGTAAACATGGCAGCTCGGTATCTCACTGATGAGGAGTTGCTTATTGTGATTGATGATGATGGTGAAGTGGAAGATGACAGAGACCCAAAGTTTGCCCCAAATGAATCAGAAGATTATGGTTCCTCCTCAGAAGGAGGTTGGTTTCAATTTAATGCAGCAGAAAGGCACCCAAAACCTGCACAAGAAGTGCATGTGCATGATTTTACATATCTTGAGTTTGTACCAAATGCAGTGTTTACTCTAGATGACTCTAGGTGCAGTGTTTACTCTGGCAACTTTGAGTCCCATTTTCTCAAAAGTACCCCAACATGGGTTGGCCCGGTATGGTTCTTAGGGGCTCAATTGATTTGCTCAATAACAAAGATTATTCTGTAGAATGACAGCCCTAACTACTGTATATTCAGGGAGCATTCTGTGTTTATTCACAAGTTGTCTACATTAATGATCAAAATATAACAAGAATATGTGTTTTGAAGATTCTGAGCTTTAAATTCTCATGAAATAGCACATATTTGCAGAAATTTCTTTGTTAGGCTTACAATTAGTTTTGCACTAACGTGAAGAGCTTTTATGCATTGCATGCGATGCAAATACAGTGATAAGATGTTTTACATTTTGAAATGGACATTTTTGAACATTTAATTTTTAAAATATTTAACTAAATTAAGTGGCATGTTAAAATAAATTATGCTGAAGAATTGTTACAATACCAGAAAAAAGAAAGATTGTCCCAAGACCTGCCCCTGCAGGTACCAAAGGAATGGAAGATGGCAGATTAGTTCCACCATATCCCTCCACTTACATAAAAATATGCGTGAAGCTATTCCTGCCAAACATAAATATGGCCTGAAAACATTGGCCACTCTGAGCACTGCCAGGTGAGGTCAAGCTGTAAAGAAATTGCATCTATTAAGATCTTAAGTTCTAAATTTTACTTCATTTGCCTGAAGTTTTGAAGCATGTTTTAGTCCCAAAGATTTTGGAGTGTAATAAGTATATTTTATGGAAGAGGAGGGAAAAGTCTTTGAGTATTATTTCACCTTACTTAAATCTGGAAAATGTCTTGAAGGAGCAGGATCAGTGTAAAGAACGCACTAAATGTGCGGAAAAGCACTGGTGATACTGCCTATGTGCGGAAAGTTGACCACCCAATGGCCTTTGCCCACTCTCTCCTCGTGCCTTGTGTGTTTAAAATCCGCATGAATATTAGCCTATTTCCTGTAGCCTATCATTAGTTTGTCCATTTCCTTACTGGGCAGATCCACAGAGCAGTGAGGCTACGCACATGTGTTTACATAATGCCTTTTGTAAACTTACTACTGAAATTCTGTTTTTTATTGGAAGTTTACGGGAAACAAATTGATCTGCTTTTATAGAATGCTGCGTCCGTCTGCATAAGATAGTGTCAAATTGATAGGGTAGATCCACTTTGCGGTAAGGTTGCGCATGAAAGGTAATGCAATGCCTTACATAAACCTACTGCAGAAATATTGTGTTTTTGTGGAAGTTTACTGCAAACCAATAGATCATCTGCTAACAATAAGTGAAACTATTTGACACATATCAATATTAAAAAAATCACCTTAAGATAAATAATTCTACATTATAGACAAGTTTCTAGCATGTTGGATAAGAAGTCCTCCTTAGTGGAATGTGTAGGTTCCCGTAAGCTCACATGACCATAGATCCACTGCCACGTAAGTTTGCACATCTTTACTGTCACTTGCGGATCACTACAGATTCGACTACCATACAAAGATTTGGGCAAATTTACGCAAGCCATACTCCTCTTGCGGAAGTTTACTGCACAGTGGATCTGCCCTATCAGACTCCTTTGCCCCTTGGAAAAAAAGCAATTCTAAATTGACTAAACATGTTAAGTGGTTTCACTATGTTGTTTTAAATAACTTCAAATGAAATTCTAAGACTTTTAAGCTGTATTAATAAAAATTAATTGGACTTAGTTAACTCAGTTGTGTTGCACCACTCAATATAGCATTTTTGAGTAAATATACTGTAAATTTGCATTTTAGAGGGTGCTTATTTACTTTTCACTTTCCTATTGTATTGTTTTCTTTTCAGTCATCTTGTTCCGACCAACAAGAGCTGTGTGAGGGTACAGAATCCCAGAACAAAATGCCAGGCACCTCTGCCAGGAGCAATGGGAGGCTCAGCCCTTAGGGCCCCGTTATAGGAGGTTTTTAGCCTCTCTTAATAAAACAGCCGTCGAGAAGCTGCTGAGGTCAGGCCTTCCAACACAACAAGAAATCCATAATGCACTTTGGCTTGGCTTTCACTGCCCTGCTCCAGTGTTTGTGCCCCTTGTTGTGATGATTGAGCCCTGGCAGATCTTGCTGGTGTCAGCAGGCTGCGTCAATGGGCCAATGTCCTGGCAATACAAAAGCCCCGAGAAGCTGTCAGGTATCTTATATTGTGCACTTGGAAGCTGGGAGTGGATTTAACGATTTTTGGAGCTCAAGGGGACTGTCTTGCTCTTTTAAGCATGAGAGCAGGGACACCAAATATATATATTTTTTGTAAGAGGGATGGGTTGATGAAAGAGGCAGCTGGTTCAAGCTACATTTCTTATGCCGAATGACTTCAGTCAGCGAAGCCAGTGCAACGCTGATTTTCTCGTACAGACATTGTGCCTAGTGCCGCTAAAATAATTGTACACAGAAGGTGAACTGCAATGGAAAATGAATTGAGAATTTTGTGGTTGGCAGGAATAGAAGGCAGATTATGTAATGGCCGCATGTTTCAAATTTGAACACTTGCATCATTATTAGTGACATTCACTTTCAATGATCTACAGTTTGCTGGGGAGATTTCTTTTCTCCACTCCTCTAAACCCAAATCTAAATCCCTAAGCAAAAACAATCAATTCAGCAATTCAACTGGGCGCTTTTTCGAGAGCAGTGGTTGATGGACCCCATAGTCAATCTGCACTTCAATAGAATCTTTTCATCTCATTCGAAAGAAATGCAATTTTGCATTCCTCAAACATTTTGGACTCTGTCTAAAAGGAGACAGAACACTGGTCGCCGATTGTATTGCTCCGATGACACAGTGCATTATTATGGTGCACCGGCATTCATTGTTCATTTTCCCAGAATTGTCCGAATTGCTGGCATTGCTGCTCCCAGTGCTTACGACAAAATGGACGTCTGGAATTCCTCTCCTCCCACAGCAGAATTTTGAGCTGGCTGTGTCCGTTTGTATGTGTGATGTCATCACTACGCTCAGAAGCCTCGTGGCTCAAGGGCAATGGGTTATACAGCTCTTTTTTTTAACTTCAGCTGACGTTTCTCTGGACATTGTCACATGTCTCATGAGCTCAGACTTATGAAACCGCATTGTCACACGTCCAATGAGCTCAGACTTATGAAACCGAAAAATATACCCGACTATAAATGCCGTACAACTGAAGAAAAGTTCCAACGAATGCCAAAGAATCTCAGTGCAATAAAACCAATCTACCTGATTGTTTTGGGGCCACATTTTCTCAGAATTTTGTTTGTTCTGTGTTGTCTAAGGGGTTCTATTCTCAACAATGCTGTCACTCACCTCAAGGTCTTTTGGGCCTGTCTGTAGCGCGTCATGGTTTGTTTCTGAATGCTAACTAGCAGGCCAGATCATGTCTGGTAAGCGGATCACAGCATGAGGGGCACCCAGCAACTGACTCAGTAAGAGTAAAAAAGAATGAGCAAAACAAAAGTCTATTCACAGTTGAATTCTCTTATAGACTCCCCCCCACCCCCACTCCTCCTTTAAAACAAGAAAAAAAAGATAAAATGCTGGAACACAGTAAAAGAGAGAAAGTACATTTTTTCCACAGAGGCCCCTGTAAAATGCCCTTCAAGCTCATGAAATTATTGGCTGGGAATGACATAAATATGACCCATGGAATTTTAATTTGAAACAAATTTTGTCTTTAGGCCAAGTTTAAATCAGCCTCTACTTGCAGGAAAGCATGTGTTTGTTTCCACACTATTTTACAGAAATACTGGACAGAACCAAAATTGAAGGCAACTAAGTCATGACTGTTTTGCAGTGATGATAGTGATGGGTTTTGTTGGGCTCAGCTTCTAAGAGACAGAAGGATCAAAGCTCTCTGAAATGGTCTTATTCTGTAGATTCCCTTTGCAAGATTTCACTATACTTCTGACCTTGTAAAATCCATGAAAAAACCTTGATTAATCTCACCATTGTAATTTTTCCCCATTTATCGGAGTCAGTATTCATTTGCCTATTCTTACATACTTTCATTACATTCTTAAATGTTGACATCTTTCATTGAAATGGAAGGAATTACGTTTGTTATCAAAGTGAAGGACGAAGTCTGCCGTGCTTTGATTGATCGAAGCTAAAAGGTGAAATATCACCAGTGAGCTCTAGTTAGTATGTACATGGGTGGAATTAGCACACTGTATATACAACGTATTTATACTCCAGTTTATCCTTTAATTTCCTCTCCTACATCTGTCTAAAGTCAACAGAGCCAGCTTGAGCCTTGGTGTCTCCAACGGCTGTGGCTATTATTGCTCTGTAGCAGCCCATAAATCCGAGCAGAAATGTTTACCGAAAGACCAATCTGTGTCAAAGGTCAGGGAACGTCGTCCTTTGGCCCCTTTCGCCAGATGGAACTTTTTCAGTTTCCCAGGCTGTCAAATGGCGATCTCCAAGCCAACCAAAAGTGTTTCTTCACGCCCACTTCATACAGAGGGGCCCGGCTTGCATGCTCCCCAGGCTAATAGGGGCTATATCTCTCCTCGCCAAACCTCTGACACCTCCAGGTGGAATAAAAATGAGCCGATACGTAGCTAAATGTGCACAATCACAGCATGTTTATATACTGTTGTTGATGATATCATGATACAATGACAACAATTATTATTATTATTGATGTTGTTGAAATTGTTGTTGTTACTCTTCTTATTATTTTATTATTATTATAAGTTCAATTCTTTAACTAATGGTTCTTTGTTCACTTGCAGAATTTATTTGCACAGAAAAATCTGACACATTTTAATAAAGCTTTGTATGGGGATACCGGCAGCTTTTGTTTACTTCTGCCTGTTGTTTACTGCTGAATCCACGTTGATCAGTGTCTTGCGTGGCATATTTTCAGTGTGTAATCTTGGTCAGAAAATAATAATAATAATAATGATAGATGGCCTGACACTTTTTGGTTAGTAAATTCTGATGGCTTATATGTTGGAAAGAAAGACTGAAAAAAAATCTGCTGAATGAGGACAAATTGGCAAAATATTATATCATATCACAAATGCTGAAGTCATTTGTGATCACAAAATCGTGAGAACAAAAATACTGCGCCATCCAAATTATTCTCTGCTATTGAACCTATGTTCTAGAATTAAGGATCTAAGAAAAGCCTGAGAAAAAAGGATAGCATACAAAGTCATATATATGTGACCACAAAATGTGAAAATCATTTATCTTTAACTATCAAGGAATGCAATGCCTGAAAATCTTTTTTCAATCAATGTGAAAAGTCTGCATATAGCGAAGAGTAATGTCCAGTAGTGACATACAGTGCGGTGAAAAAGTATTTGCTCCTGTTTTGATTTCTCATATTTTTCCATATTTGTAACACTTAATTGTTTCAGATAATCAAACTATTTTTAAAATTAGACAAAAATAACCCAAGTAAACACAAAATGCAGTTTGTAAATGATGATTTCATTTATTGAAGGAAAAAAAAACTATCCAACCCTACCTGGTCCCATGTGAACAAGTAAATAAAGTAAACAAACCAAATACACACAGGCACGATTACTTCTGGCCATTTTGCTTCTAAACATCACTTAAACAGAACTTGTTAGGCAATATGAAGTCGGCAAAAAGCAGCCCATAATGCTGCGACCTAAAAAAACATCCAGAACAAATGAGAAGCAAAGTAGTTGACATGTAGCGGTGTGGAAGGGATTACAAAGCCATTTCTAAGGTCTGTAACTCCAGCAAACCATGGTGAGCCTGTAACTCCAGCAAACCATGGTGAGAGCCATTATCTGCAAATCAGGAAAACTTGGAACAGTAGTGAGCCTTCCCAAGTTTCCCAAATTTCCTCCAAGAGCGCACTGACAACTCATCCAGGGGGTCAAAAAAGAACCCAGACTAAAATCTAAATAATTGCAGGCCTTGCTTGCCTCAGTGTAAGTTAGTGTTCACAATTCCACTATGAGAAGGAGACTGGGCAAAAATGGCATCCGCAAGGTGAAAACCACCACCGACCAAAAAAGACACAAAGGCTTGTCTTGCACTGGCCAAAAACATTTTGATGACCCCCTTGGAATAATATTCAGTAGACGTATGAGCGCAAGTTTGACCGCGGGACTTTTAATTATTTGGTCACACTTAATAATGTGCCAAATAATGTGCTTAAGTAATGCTGAACTAATGCATGACTCATTATGAGTTAGTGCATGAATTAATGCAGGACGTATCATGAATTCCTGTTGCTTATCATTAACAAATGATGACGTCTCTATGACTTTTTGTGATTAGTTTGCACTCAATAGATCATCAGTTAAGGGATATTAACTCGCTGTTACTTTGTACATTAATAATTTTTTCGGACCAAATTAGCTGGATTCCTCTTATAAAAAAAGTTATTTCAGGATCATGCCTTGGCTCAGCCTCTCTCATAAAAAAGAATTTCTTCATATTGAAATGAAAATAGACCTAACAGTGTTTTTGACACATTTGCAACATAGTGGGTATTTGTGTCATTGACTGTATTGCATACATGTCATGTTGTGGTGGAAATCATTTGAGTATGGTAATATAGTTGATTTGTTCTATCCAATAAATGAGCAGCAGGAATTCATGATATGTCCTGCATTAATTCATGCATTAAATCATCCTTGGTCATGCATTAATTCAGTATTATTAAAGCATACTACGTGACACCTCATTATAAAGTGTTACCAACTATTTTCTCACTTTAACAATTCACAACAAAATTACGTTCACGTCTATACACCAGGGGGGTATTCCATCAAGCAGGCTAAAGGAAAATCCAGACTTAAATGGCCAAGTCTGGCTTATGATAATGAGAGTTCAGTTCCATCAAAGTGGCTGAGATTAGCCCCACATCGGTAACCATGGAAACTATGGTTCTGGCTAAGCCTGATACATCCAGCTAAGCTCAGATTTCTGTTCCATCAACTTGAGCCACATCTCTGTTCCATCAAGGTGGTTAATGTGAATCCCAGCCTAGTAACCATGGTGATTTAAGCTGCAGGGCAATCCTGACCTGTAGCAGGTTTAAGGTGAGGATTAGCTCCATCTATGTTCAAAGAATGTCCAATAGACTGGCTTAGACACCCAAAAGACAGTTCTGCCAGTGCATTTACACACTCACAACAGTCATGTAATGATAATAATATGTGAAACATAACTAATTCATTAAGAAACAGTAACTATTCAAAAATAAATAAGATCATTCCAATAAAGGCAAAATCAAACTTTAAAAAAATTAATAAAATTCCAATTGGCTAGCAAATCATCTAAAATTTTTGCAGCAATCAGTTGATAAATGTGGTATCACTTTCGAAAATAAATTAATCAATTTGTTGAATATCAGTAAACCTGTCTACATTCATTTTGTCCCTTTCATGCGGGATATTTTTATTATAAAATAAAACCTATTGAATGATCTCTGTGTCACTTATGCATTTAGCTGGTCGACGATATTCTGCCAGGCCACCTCCCTCGCCCTGTTGATGGCAGCAGTGTTCCCTTTCCTTGTGATAATTTTGCAATAATCCTCATAAACCCCCATAAAGAGGGTTTGCTCCACTGAGGAGAGCGCAGAGACGGGGTGCTCTGGTAGAGTGAAAGGCGCAAATTTCGAAAGTATAGTGTTTTGTTTGATTATTAGATAGTTGTCTTTTGCTTGAAATTTTGAATTTCGAACAAATGGAGAGTGATGAGGTGGAAGGGGGTAAAAATAAAAGGAATAAAGGAAGTGGCAATGAAACTGATGAAGGGCCGTTTGTTGTAGGGATGAAGGTGGTAGGAAATTGATGGGGAAACAATCGTGTATTCAGTGATAATCATTATAATCAGTGATAATCAGGACGACGAAACAAGGCAAAAGCAGTTAAAATAAAATAATTTGATCTGTTTCAAATTACTTGTCTTAAAATGTAGGCCTATAGTGGCCAACTAAGACGAGTGTTACTGGAGGTGTACTTATTCCGTTAAAATTGGTTCTTTTTTGGAAGTTGAGGGAGTTTGTGCAGCTCGGCGCATAATAAGACGGAAGGAGCAAGACAGCATGGTGGTATTGCTTCAATTCGAAAAAGTTACCGGACAGAATATTTTTGAGCTACGTGACTTGGCTATATGGTGAGGGCTTATGGAGGGTGCCACTACGTTGCTTCTGGAGCCAAGAATGTTGCCGCAGTTTGTAGGGCAAAGACATTTAGACATTTACATTTTTGGCTTTCATTGCAATGGTCATTAATTGTGCAAAAGAAATTGAATCTAAGCCGGAAATAATTAGGATGGTGGTCCATGCAGGGAGGGAATTTCTTGGAATTATGGAAGTGAAGGGAGAAATCCAAGAAATTTTCGAAAAAGTTTTGGCGAGATCCAAACGCAAATTAATTAGTTGTGTATGCTACATTCATGTTTCGATAAGTTAGGCGCTAGAGAAATAGAAAAAAAATTGTTGAAAAAGAGAACTGTGGATAGGTTTTTTTTTTTTTTTGTATATTGAGATTGTCACTCTAGACCTTACGTCACCATTGTGCGTGACGGTAATGCACCTTAACGTTGGTTTACCAACCCTGAAAAACCAAAAAGAAGAAGAGGAGCATGCCTCCACTCGTTCCTTTCCCTTGCTTTGAGTCATTTTGTGACATTTTCGGCACTCGGCTAGTGTGGGCCTTTTATTTTCTCTGGGCACATGCACGAAGTGCGGCTAAGCAGATGAGGCTCGAATTAGCATCAGTTGGAGCTAGTTTATTTCACTTGTTGGAACTGGTTGAGGCTAGATAGGGAGTTGGTGCTAATTCAAGCCTCAAGATTACGCCTTAGTCTGGATGTTCTCAGCTACATTGATGGAATACCCCCGGACCGGCATTGCATCATCAAGCGTCAGGAGCCAAGGCTGCACCCATTTTTGAGGGAAGGAACCACAGCCTGGCATGATGAAAAAAGCAGGAAAATGCCTAAAAGGTGTTGTGTCAAAGATTTTAAAACAAATAAACATACAAAACCAGGGCTCCGGTTCCCCATCCGTCCAAGAAAACAAAGAAAGGGATGCTGAGCGATGGTTACAACTGATTGACAGCAAGCTTGAGTGGGAGGCTGCTTGAGTGTAGTCACACAGTACAACAGCATCAGACTGCTGTCTCCAACTAAATCTCAGCACTGACTACCCAGACAGCAAATGGATCCGGGCCGGATCTGCACCGGATGTAGTCCAACATCCTGAAAATGATCCGCTCCAGATAATTTTTGCTCCCTGGCCCAGATCCGGCACGGATCCACTTTACAGTTCTGGAACAGATCCAGACCAGATCTGACACGGATCCACAAAAGACTAACTGTTTACAGCCCATATCTGGCACGGATCTGTTAGGCGACTGTCAATCTGCCAGATCCGTTGCAGGTGCGTTCAGTGGGTCTGACTGGTAAACAGAGGTAGGGCGGAAGTGGCCGAATCCAATACGGACCTTTTTGCTGTCTGGGTAGATCAAACAGTTGGCAATTAATAGGTTGGTTATCCACAGACAACACTTAGCCTAACTGGTGACTTGGTCGATTATGTGAAGATGTCCAGATAAGCAATGTTTGGCAACTGAGGCAGATCATTGATCCAATTGAATCGGTGAATTCGATAGGGGCCCAACCCCACAAATGTTCAAAATTCAGGTTTTGCATGCCCTGTGTTCTCTATGTATTTTACTCAGTGAGTTCAAGACAGGAGTTGGGCCCCTGTTGCAGGAAATTCTGCTTTGGCCGATAGGTGGCAGCAGCAGTGATCCAAGCACTCTGTAAGTAAATACAAAGTGTTCAGCAGATTTCAGAAATGACACTGAGGTTTCTGAACCAACGTCGTCACGCGTCACAACCTGGTTCTGCCTTCTTAATCCTAAAGTCCGGGCTATTACCCACAGCAACCACTTTATACTGAGCAGTTAGGTGTCATGGCTGCCAAATTTTGAGATGTCCAGAAAATTGCCTAGTATCTTTCACTTGAGCTGCAGGCTTTCCTTGATAAGTTAGTGGCCATGGACATCGGAGTTGGGACGCAGAGTTAGATTTCGAGGATGTTAGATTTTGTGTTGATCAGCAGGCTCAATTTGAATGCATTTAATCACTTTTATTGCAAAGAAGTAGATTGATTACTTGGTATGCATTTCCTGCGAAGGTCAAAATGGAACAATGTGAGAAAAAGGCGGGTATAAGCTGTTACTGCCAGACCTTAGAGGAAGACACCCCCCCAATGATGAGGTATTATATCTCAGGATAAGCATCTTGATGACGTAAGGAAGTTGCAAAATAGGTCCTTTGGACTGTTTATTTCATGTGATGTTTTGAAATAAATGATTCTGAAGAAATAAGACGTCTTATTCCTTTCCATATAAGGGATTCAATTTTTAATTATCAAAAACTGCTGAACTTCACAGTCTTTATTTGGTCACTGAGCTGAAACCAAATTACCATTCGCCACCATATTTTATCATTTGTTACCTCTGATGGGGCACTACATGTCAAAAATATGGTACTAAGATCATGGCCACACTTTGAGGAAAATAATAAAAATGTTCTCCATAATAATTTGTTTCATGGAGGTGGGCCCTTATTGAATTCATCGATGCAATTGGACTATGGAAGTCTGTAGGGACATGATGGCTCACCACTCAACTATAATCCATTAACGTGTCACGAAAGCCCAGGTTTTGGCAAGGTAGCAAAATAATCACTAGATATGTCTATAAAGCAAAGGTTGTTTAACACAAAATGATCGGTCGAAAAATTGTTAAAGTTGTCATCAAACATGTTGAATCACACTGAAATCTACAGAACCTGAAGTTTTCTATCCCTCAAAAAGGGGCTGGCCGAGTTGCCGGATAGCTCACTCGGTAAAGCATCGTGCAGCAGCTTTTTCAGAGTAGCGCACAATTGGCTATTGTGCTACAGGGTTGCAAATTGGGAAGGGACTGCCAGGAAGGGAAAATAATAGTTGCCTTGTTCGTTACTCAAGCGCCTCCCGTTGGCCAGACGGGCGCTCGTCAGGAGGACTCTAAGCCTGTTCATGTCCAGGTATCCTCCGCCCTTGTTCTGAACTTGCGAAGATTCAACCAATGAGTGTATAAGAAGCAGCAGGCTGACAGGCACGTGCTTCGGAGGAGAGCCTCGAAGTGTCTACACTCTCCTGAATTGGCAGCAAGGGGTCGCATACGAGCAAGCCTTGTACATAGTTCACCAATTAAGCATTCCAGATTCAGGTGGGATTGGAGATGCCAAATTTAAAAAAAAAAAAAAAAAAAAGGGGCTGGCCACTGCATTTTGGGAATTCCCGTATGTGCCAGTCTGGTTTTTTTGAGGTCAGCTTGGTTTAACTTTGACCAGAGATTTCAAAAAGCCAAACAAGAGCAAGTTGGTCCTTGTCTGCCCCTCAAAGGACGGTTCTTCCAAGGAATCTTCAGAAAATCAGCAACAAGATGGCAGTGCTAATGTTGCTATGCTAATTACTTTATGAACATTGTGCATGCATGAGAATAAAAGTATAAACAAAACTAATGATGCTGCCATATTCGATGTTGAACAAGACAACAGTTTTTTTTCTGAAATTGCATTACATTGGCTAGTTGCTATAGCTAGCTAGCAAGCCAACCATCCATAATCAAGAGCAAAGTTATTGCAGTCTGAAAAATGTAGGCTGTGCAGCGAGCCAATGTATACTTATCAGTAGTGATGATGCACTTCAAAACTCTACAATACTTGTGCATATTTTTTTGCTCGAGTTGTAGGCCTATACTCTCAACTTGAACGATACGTGAATTTCACGCACTCACACCGTTCACATCACATCATTCGTACCATGCTGTTGCGTAATATGTGTCGCTTGGCATGATTTTGCATCTTGTCATGTTTCTTGGCGTTTTTGCATTGCCTTTGTTTGTAATCTGTCCGTGCAAGATATTCTTTCTGCGGTTGGCGGAAATGCATCAAAGACTTTTCGGCGGTACTGCATGTATGTATATAGCAACCAACACGAGAGGGCTGGTCTGCGTAAGCCAGTGAGGAAAAAATAAAATACAGTGCCGTAAAAAAGTATTTGCCCCCTTCCTGATTTCTAAATTTTTTGCATATTTTTCAAACTTAAATGTTTCAGATCATCAAACATATTTTAATACAAGACAAAGATAACCTGAGTAAATACAAAATGCATTTTTCATATGATGATTTCATTTATTAAGAGGAAAAAGCTATCCAAACCTACCCTGTGTGAAAAAGTAATTGCCCCCCCTTCTTAAATCATGAATTAACTGTGATTAACCACATTTTTTTGAGTCCAATTTCACAAGCCACACCCAGGTTTGATTACTGCCAGACCTTTTGAATCAAGAAATCTCTTAAATAGAACCTGTTCGACAAAGTGAAGTGGGCTAAAAGATCTCAAAAAGCAACATGTCATGCTACAAACTGAAGAAATTCAGGAACAGATGAGAAACAAAGAAATTTATATCTATCAGTCTGGAAAGGGTTGCAAAGCCATTTCTAAGGCTTTGGGACTCAGGCAAATCATGGTGAGAGCCATTATCCACAAATGGAGAAAACTTAGAACAGTGGTGAACCTTCCCAGGAGTGGCTGGCCTACTAAATTACTCCAAGAGCACATCGACAACTCATCCAGGAGGTCACAAAAAAAAACCCAGAACAATATCTGAAGAACTACAGGCCTCACTTGCCTCAGTTAAAGTCAGTGTTCATGATTCAACCATAAGAAAGAGACTGGGCAAAAATGCCATCCATCGGAGAGTTCCAAGGCGAAAACCACTGCTGACCAAAAAGAACACAAAGGCTCGTCTCACACTTGCCAAAAACATCTTGATGATCCCCAGGACTTTTGGGAAAAGATTCCGTGAACTGACGAGACAAAATTTGAACTTTTTGGAAGGTGCGCATCCTGTTACATCTGCCGTAAAACTAACACAGCATTTCATAAAAAGAACATCATACCACAAGTCAAACATGGCGGTGGTAGTGTGATGGTTGGGGTCTGCTTTGCTGCTTCAGGAGCTGGAAAACTTGTTGTAATTGATGGAACTATGAATTCTGCTCTCTACCGGAAAATTCTGAAGGAGTCTGTCCAACCATCAGTTTGTGACCTCAAGCGCACTTGGGTTATGCAGCAGGACAATGATCCGAAACACACTAGCAAGTCCACCTCTGAATGGCTTTAAAAAAACATAATGAAGATTTTGGAGTGGCCTAGTCAAAGTCCGGACATAAATCCGCTTGAGATGCAGTCCTTAAACAGGATGTTCATGCTCAAAAACCCTCCAATGTGCCTGAATTAAAACAATTCTGCAAAGAAGAGTGGGCTAAAATTCTTCCACAGCGATGTGAAAGACTCATTGCCAGTTATCGTAAACGTTTGATTGCAGTTGTTGTCGCCGAGGGTGGCACAAGCAGTTACTACGATTTAGGAGGCAATTACTTTTTCACATAGGGCCAGGTCGGTTTGGATAGCTTATTCCCCATAATAAATGAAATCATCATTTAAAAACTGCATTTTATATTTACTCGGGTTGTCTTTGCCTAATATTAAAATTTTTTTTTTGATGATCTGAAACATTGTGACAAATATGCAAAAAATAAGAAATCAGGAAGGGGGCAAATACTTTTCACAGTGCTGTACATGAATCACAAATTGTCATTCTTAATTTCATCAGAACCAGCCTGAGTTGGCTCCTGAAACAAGGGTGGCACAGAAATGGTGCCCTCCAACAGGGTGAATCTCTCCTCATGTTCTGGTATACTGCCAAAATAAAAATTTCCATATTACATGCCATTAAGAAACAGGCAAGCAGGCAGTACAAAACGCCTCTGAAGTAAGCTGTATCACCCCAGCTGTTCCTTGGGCCAGCTCACACTGTGAAACAAGGTCTTGGTGTCTCACCAAATGTTTCCAAAAACCACTCTTCATTAGAGCAGAGAAAAATAATCATTTGTAAAAGAATAAGTTTAGAACAAGTGTCTAAGAAGGTAACTTGGAAAAGACACACAAATGTACTTCCACCTTAATTTCTTGGAGTGAAGAGGGTAACTGAGGAAGCAACTTCGTAAATGAAATACTTCCACGGACTACACCTGAGTCGCGCTACTATTTTGTTAGCAAATGTATGCACAGCTGGTGGAACTTTTTTTTTCTTTTTCCCAACGTTTCAGTGAAGCCAACACAAATAAAGCAATGGAAATGACCAAAAGGCAGAAAAACTTGTGATTACACAGGTTAGTACATGATGCTGGTTTATTTAGGTTAACATGCACTTATTTCATTTCTTATTGATTATACTAAGTCTGTTCTTTGAGATATTTTGTCTTGATGGTTAAAATATCTCAAAGAACAGACTTTGATACCTAAGGGGCATAATTCAGAGGAATCACTTATGACACCTGTGGGGTTTGTACCATGGCTAATGTGCAGGAATATTAGTGAAAGCTCCTGGAAATGCTACAATTTTTTTTTCAGGGCAATCGCACTGATTCACTGAATGGCTGTATGCAAAGTCATCGCCCAGCAGTCTCCTCCCTCCCCAAAATTACCCCCCCCCACCCCAAAATTGCTCTCCCCCACCTCATATTAACTCCCCCCACCCCAAAATTTGGCACAGCAGCCACAGGCCCTGTCCTGCCGCCCTAGTGATACCAGCTGCCGAAATTCAGACACTCACCATCGCAGTGCCCCAGCCGTCGAGACTTTGAAACCGCATCCTGAAAGTATCCTCCATCAACATTTTTCTCTGATCGCCTTTTTTTTTTTAGTGCCTTCTTTTCACTGCTTTTGCTCTGGCGTGGATGACATATTTAAATCTGCGGGATGCATAATCCTATTAATACAGCTACATTTAGTCTCTTCTAATCTCTCGCTTCTCTGATTTTGCCGCGGTCGTGTCCCTTGGCTGACCCCTCGTCACATTTTCATCCGTCTGATGCTGGGGAAAATTGGGGTTGTTAAAAAGTATAATGGCCATTGTGCCTTTCATAACAGCATGATGGGCAGATCAAGGGAGGTTTAGCCCAAGAGATCTTATGGGTGATTTTCATAGAAACCGGCAGGACAGCACCCAGGCAGCTTCGAAAGATTGGACTGGGGGTGGGGGTCTTGGGTAAGGGGTCTAAGAGCTCAGTATCTGCTAGACTAATAAACTTCATTAAATTTAAAAAAAAAAAAAAAAAGACTGCAGTAAAATTATTTAGACCACTAGTATAGGTAATGACAAACAGAACAGAATAATAAAAAATGTTGGCTTGGCTGACTGTGAGAGGTTGTGATTTGAACTCAAGGTCAAGTGCGGTGGGGTTACTGGTATAGTATACCTTTTGCACAGCATTCAACTGCAATTTTTCCATTCACAATATTTCATATAAATATTTGCTGAAATATTTGCCAGTCCTTTACAACTTTTTCTACCTTTTGGTACCACATGCATACAGATACTTATTTTAAAAATTTTAAAGCTATGCATCATTGGTTAAGTGTCAAAACAGCAGCTGCAGGTCTCTAATTCACCATTGGTGGCATATTTAGGACAGCGCAGAATAGCTCCACATATAGAATTTGAGATATTAGCAGCTTGTTTTTCTGTACCTTTGTGTTATTACCGAAAGGCAATTGTTTGCACTTTCTTTAGCATCGGCAGTCTTCCCCAAAGAATTAAAAAAAAAAGTTTAGCTTTTTGTCAATCAATTTAGTTTTTCTTTTCTTTTATTGAAGGCGGTAATGGCCAATGACTTATGTCATGGAATGATCTTATTTGTTTTGCCAGAATAAAAAACTTAGACTGGGTTAATCATGCTGTTTTAAACACATATATAAACAGAGGGTGTTCTCTACATTCAGGTCCCCACGTCACAATGGACGGAGGTCAAATTATATTCCAAAGAAACCACAAGAAACAATCTGTCTAAGTGATTATGCCAGCAGCAGCAACCTGAAGCATGCACCCAAGAATGGCTAAATGCTGTTTTTAAAGAGACAGTTCACCCTAGAATAAAATAGATAGATAGATAGAGCTATTTATCCATTTATATTGTTTTGGTGTTAGTGGAAGTGTTCTGTTGATATCGACTGGGGACATGTCTGCCATCTCTCCAATATAATGGAACTAAATTGCACTCGTCTTTTGGTGCTCAAAGCACCAAAAATTCTTTTGAAAAATTCATAAGTAATGGGGCTCATTATCAATATGTTTGTGAAACTGTGCCAATTTACACGTAAAAAATACAAACTATCAAATACAACCGGATTTATCAAACATGCACAGTGTTATGACAGGTGAAAAAGGACTAGTGTGAAGGCGGAGAAAATGGATAAGAAAACAAAAACTGCGGGCCGCTATACAACTGCGGTCCTTGGCTGCCTAACCAAAACTGCCTTTTCCTGACTCGTCTTCGAGGGTTACTGAGTATGAGGCGATTTTACACACTGAGCTTCAGAGCACAGTATCTGCAGGCTGAGACGCAGTGTCTGAATCGTGTAACCCCCACCGGAAAGCAAATTTCCACCCAGGATAGCCCTCAAAAATAACAAAGGAAAAATAACAAAGCAAAATAATAAAATAGTGTCCTGACGGAAGGATTTAACAAAACCCAGCTAGGAACACTATAACTTACTGAGGTTGCAAGCGACAAGCAGGGGTGCAAAGCCAAATCGCAGTCAAATAACGAAGCCAGGGTCAAAGCCAGAAAATTTCACTGGGGCGAACAGACAATGGGATAAGCCAAGAATCAGAGTCGAATGGGCGAAGCAAATGGTCAAACACACAGTCTACTAATAAACAAATCCAAAAGGGGCAAAGCAAGAATCAAAGTCAAACAAAATGGGTCAGTCACAAGTCAAACAATAACAGCAATCTGCAAAATCCACAACTCAACCACCGAGTTCGAAGAGCTAGTCTCCCCCGGTTTCACACTAAACCATGCTTTTTCAAATGGTGAACCGGAAACGGAATTTTCTAACCTCAGGCGAACCAGAGAAAAGCAAAGATAACCAATTTCACAGCAAAGATGCACAAAACATACAACAGGGGTCGTAACAACAGAATACAGTGTTTGTTTGTATTCCCCTTGTGCAAGTTGATAAATACCAATCAATCGTAAATGAGAACTACCTTCAAAGAATTTTCGGTTTGCATAAATCAGCACTCCTGAAATACCACAGAAGGAGCTTGGACTTTCTGTGACGGCAATGCTGACTAATTATCCATTTTGAGGCAGTCAAGACGCACATTGTATGAGTTTTTGAAACAATTTCCAGTTCATGGGACATATCTGCACATGTTATGACTTGCCCTACAAGTTTCATGTCGACTTCACACTGCATTTCCTGTCAAATAGCAGATTAGCTAATAGCGGCCATTTCTTTGCTGTTTGGAGGGTCTTTCTGATGCTTATTCAGAGATATAGTATGCAAAATTAGAACCATTTTGGTCAAATGGTTGAAAAGATACAGGCAATTATAAATTTTTGTTTCCTACAGCATCACCTATCAGCCAGTGGCAAACAAATCTTGTAATCTTCAGCTTCTTTTCATATCTACTATATTGTTAAGTTTTATGATGATTTGAGATTGAATTCAGAGTTTACAGCCCAGTACATCAATAGAGGCCAAGCCCACAAATTTAATTTGCTAACTGTTGTCACAGATTTAAATACAGCAACGCATTTTTAGCTGGGATTTAACTCTTTCAACCCCAGATATTCTAGCATCACTATACCCTTCAACCCCACAGCCCTCTGTAGAGGGCTGGTCATTATCTGGACATTGTATCTTACTGTTATCTCTGGAATCCCATAAAATGTAACCTGATATGTTCCAATCAATTAGTCAGATTGTTTGAATTTTCCCTACAGGAATTTGGGGTTGAAGGGAATATGTTGGTCAGCCCTCTGTAGAGGGCTGTGGGGTTGAAGGAGTTAAGATCTGGGTCTGCAGGTGCTATGTACCAAATTTCATGCGAATTGGTCCCACCATATCGGATGAGATTAATTTGAGAGGTGTTACAAAAAAATCAAAAAGGTGGAAAATCCCATCCCATTGGCAAATCATTTTGGTCTAAGAGGCCTTTTTATTCCACCGGAGCCAAGGAATCAAGGGGTAAAAGAACTTTAAATCAAGCCCAAAGTGTTCAAGAGTTATAGCCCAAACTGGTGCATGCTTCAGATAAGGAAAATGTGTTACAAATTCTTCAATCCACAAGTTTTTGCATGACTTTCATTTTAATTAATATATTTTAAGAAAACTGACACTGATATTGGGCTTTCTGCATTTACCCAGATGAATGAAGGTGACAGGTGCTCTTAAATCAGGGGTGGGTGATTCGCAATCAAGCAGAACTTTAGGAGCACCAATGTTAAGAGAAGAACAACATAGTTTTCCTATGGGAAGTGGCATATAACATCTGAAGGTGGAAGCGAAGGAAAACTATTTTACATGGGAATAATTCATTAAATCCTTGCAATGTATTGGCAAACTGCCCAGCGTATCCTTCTGCCTCTTGCCCATTGCATGGATAATTTATCCACCAGTGTTACAGCATTCTGCATAGATGAATATGTCCATGATTATATGCTTATGGTCGGGTCACCAGTTTTTCGGAGCAATTTTCTTGTCCTTTATTTGTAATATTATTGATTATTGTTAGTGATTCTTCCACACTGTAATGTACAATTAGGAGATAAACCTACAGTTTTTTTTGAACACGAGGTATTTATTGTAGGATAGATACCTGGAAATTTCATTTGAAACTGAGCGCTTGCGCGAGCGTTTCAAATGTAAATTTCCAGGTATCTAGCCTACGATAAATACCGAGCGCTCGAAATAAACGATAGGTTTATCTCCATTCTACCATGACTCTTGTCAAAATCATCATCAAACCATTCAGTTTTGATATCATCAATGTGAAGTCTTTCCTCTAAAGTTCCGAAGTCGAAGTTTGAAGTGGGAATGTCAGACGCCATAGCGGTCCCTTTTTTTGGACACGGAAATTAATAGCCTACGTTTTCTATTGAAGCGGCTCGATAATCAAGCGAGAGCTCTTCACGCAGCGCGCGGTCTTGACCCAGTGCGAGGTAGTTTACCGGTGAATAGATATCAAAATGCAGAATTCGCTGGAATGAATGGTAGAATGCCTTAATAGATAGAAAGGCTAATGTAATAATGAGATGCCTCTGAAGGGTATGCTAACAGAAATTTAAAGTTTAAAACAAATGAATGGAAAAGAAATAGAAAGGCAAGGTTAATTATTGTTAATTAATTGTGATCAGGTTTTGATAGAGGTCATTTTATGTCCATTTCCCAATTTAAAATTTTAATTTTCATTGACTACTTACTAACATTTGCATGTTTTTTTCTGATCAAAAAGCTCTTCATTACAGCTGTACAGGCTGTGTGTAAAGCGACTCGGGTTGAAACGGGCTGTTTTGGCTCCTGTGTCTCTAAGGCCCCCTCGCTTGAAGCCCACTCAATGAAATAACTTGAAAAGAACACGATTAAAGGTTGGGGTAGTACTGAGGGAAAAAGGAATGACTCCCACCAAGCGGGACCATTGTCAAAATCGTCTGGTGTCTGACTGGAGACTTCAAATCTCCGCCAGTATAGCTGGATTTGTACTTCGGCCTATATCTAAACTGTACTTAATCTCCGCCAGCATGGCTGGATTTGTACTTTGGCCTATATCTCAGCTGTACTTTGGCCTATATATGTCTAAATTTAATCACTTGTTCCTCTTGTGCTACTGTAACATCCTGCAAAGCTTGGTTGAAATCTATGCAGCTGTTTTTGAGATATCCTGCTAACAGACAGACAGACAGACAGACAGACAGACAGACGACTAACAGAACGAGGTGAAAATAACTTCATCCGCTGGTTATTTGCTTTGTCTTCCTTGGGAAGTCAATACAAAGGAGATTTCCCCCTGTACAAAGGAAAGCAGCATCTTCTCGACATAGCTATACACAGGGACATCGTTAGGCCTATTTTAAGGGGGCTGGAGCCACCCTAAATTGTTCCCAAGCCCCCCCCAAATGATTTGGCGTTTTTTTTTTTTTTTTTTAAATAACAATAACAATATGAAATGGATACATAATATTATTAGGGCTGGTAACGTGTTATTATTGCGGTAACTCATCCACAGATTAACACCGACAATTGACCTATGGCTAAGCCCCGCCCCCTCCACTGACTCGGACAAACAATCAACATTTTTGAACAGGCACTAATGGCTGGTATCACAGTCAGAGATATTTTTCAGGATGCTATTGATGATTTTTGGCGATAGAAGGCTCAAATATCATCAACAAGTCAGCAAATAGGGTTACACTATGCATTGGAGGGATATATTAATGAATTTAGAGTGGAGGTCAACGAAAACTTTAAATTAGAAGCTAAAATTTTCAGGTCTCAGTGCAAACGCGATCAACTGCATCTTGTTTCCGTCACCCTCTCACACAACAAGACAGAGGATCAGCATTGTTCGTGCACCGCAGGGTAATGAATTTAATTTACGTATTATTATTGCTAGCTACCGAATTTAAGAAATCTAACCTGACGTGACTGAAATCCTAAGTAAACAAGGTGACATGGTGAACAATACAGCCAGGAGCTCACGTTAAGCCAACGTCCGTCAGCACTGAAGTCAGCCATAGTGTTTACTAACTTGAGCTAACGTAGCGATGTAAAAGATAACTTTACCTTAATCTCCAGCGAAGTGACAAGATGTCGCCTTAAACACAATGTTGACTTAGCTTGGAACAATGGCAGACATCCTGGTTGACCTTTGTTAGCTAGTGTTAAGCTGATAGTGGGGTCTTCCACAAGCTTTAAGCTGCTTTCACACTGGATGCGAAACTAATTTTTCGCACGACAGATTACATTCAAAGTCAATGCAAATGCGCGTATTCGCGTCTTTGCAATGACTTTGAATGTAATCTGTTGTGCGAAAAATTTGTTTCACATCCGGTGTGAAAGCAGCTTTATCCAGAGGAGACACTTCTCTCGGTTATGATGTGGCTTTGGGAAGGGTCTATAATACACCCCATCGACCAGCCTCTCGGGAAACCTTGAATTGGAGTTAAATTTACCCCGAGCACAGCGTTTGACCATGTTTTTTAACTTCGAAACATTTTTAAACCCCATAAAAGCGAACGATTCGGAGTTTCCGTAATGCATTTCAATAGAAGCTCAGGCTCAGAATGTCCGAGTATATGGGGAGAGAAAACGCACTGTGATTGGCTCATCGCATTTGAGGGCGGGGCTTAGCCATAGGTCAATGGTTAAATCTATAATTAAAGCTTCTTTTTTTTTTGGTGAAAGTTCCGTTGATACTCAGCTCTGAATCCGGTTTCCAAGTCTGACGTAACGCGTCGTGTGACTGTTTCCGAGTCCAAAAAACAAACTTGGCTTGTTGAAACTCAAAATCAAAAATGAAACGAATGTCTATCTGACTAGCTGTATAGTCAGCCAAGCCAGGCTGACTACATAGCCTGGCTATATAGCTGGGCTATATGGTCCATTTACATTTTTTTGCATTAGGAGTAATGGGGGTCAAAATGACCTCTTGGCCGTCCTAGGTATAATCAGTGATTTTTTCTTTCTCTTTTGTTCCAGAATCCCCATAACTCATAAGTTGATGAAAAACACCATTTTAGGAAAAGTCCCTGACTGGGAGACATAGGGTTGTTATTCAAACAGAGTTAAGTGCAGTTTTAATAGGCGAGAGAGGTCAAAATGACCTCGCGGCCGTTCTAGTGTTAACTGTATTGCAGCAGTACATGCAATTGAGTCTATGACACTTTTTATCCTATGCTGTTAATAACCCGTAATATAGTGTGAAATTCATGAAAATGAATTATTTCCATGTGTCATGCTTCTCCTGGGGGCTAAGTCGCCCCCCCCCCATCTTTAAATCCTAGTGATGTCCCTGGCTGTACACACGACAACTCATCACTGCGGCCCATCTACCAAGTTTTGTTCGAAGGCATTCCAAACTAGCCGCTGTCGGGCATTACGCAAATGTGTTAGAATCGTGAGATAGACATATACGGAACAAAAGGCAATACTACAAACGAGACATTTTAGACAGTTCAAGAGCTGTGTTTTCTGTCCCTTCGGCCGAGACTTAGGGCTTTGTAACTTTGCAGAAGTTTTGCATGGACAAAAAATTATGTAACACATTGAAGTAAGGCAGGGGTGAACTAGCCATCGGGCAGTTAGGACATTTTCCCAATGGGCCGGTCTTGTTAGAGCCGGCCTTTTTCACCAACCCCGGCATAATAAAGCCTACCCACAAACTGATATTTAATAGATCACCTTAGCTTACCTGG
Source organism: Gymnothorax javanicus (assembly GCA_029692085.1). Taxonomy (NCBI): domain Eukaryota; kingdom Metazoa; phylum Chordata; class Actinopteri; order Anguilliformes; family Muraenidae; genus Gymnothorax; species Gymnothorax javanicus. Next base: position 139,103,461 of record CM056194.1, read on the forward strand.
TCCTCCTAGAAATAACAAATGCTGGCGCTCCGCCTGCCTAACCAGTGTCATTCAACACTGTTTCTGGCGTCCTCTTTGGTTGATGCTAAATGGTCTGGTTAGCGGAGACAGCATCATGGACCTGCTGAGCAACTAGCAAAGTGTCTTTCTGGACAGGATGAAGAGAAACTGAACCAACTGCCGCTGAATGAAGGAACCAGGACTGTATCTCAGGACCAACCAGAACCAGAGACCAGCAGACAGACCTGGACCTGCTCTGGTCCCAGAAACTCATACGTGTGCCCAGTCCTGTCAGGCTGCTCTGGGCTAGCTGACTAACCAAGCCACTAAAGAAGAACTGCTGCTCTGGTTTAGTTTGGATCAATGCCAAAACATGGATAATGTTGGAAGGAGAAAACCAGTGCCCGGCAGTGCAGAGAAAATGTGGCAACAAAAGGAACAGGGTTTGCTGGCTGATGCCGCGAAGTGTGCAAAGATAACATATTTATTTAAACTGTAAGCTGCAGGAGGCAAAGATGGCGATAAAGAGGAAAAAACACTAAGTTGTGAGCAAGGTGCAGGTGCTTTGTTATACTTACATGCAGAATGAACTAACTAAAGAACAAATTTTTTTAAAATTAACTTTGGGTTGTATTTCTCTAAAGTGTTCATCAACTTTGACCCTGAAAGTGCAAAATTAACATGTAAATTTGATGATTTTCCAAACCACCTTGGGTCAGAGATATGCCGAATAGCATGTTTTCTTCAGCACCTCTTTTGCTTTTATGGACTTAACTGTATCCACATGAGGAGCATGAAAGATGTGGAGACTATAATGTGCCTCAGCTTTTATTCCTTTGACAAGACACAAACTAAGAATTGCGAAGCAAGTTCAACATACCAAGTCTTTTCGTTATCCAGCTTCATGTAACCTAACAATGGCAGTAAAGCTAAGTGGTAACATGAAGGTGGTCAATTCTGGTTCACATATGAGCGGTGATGTTGGCAGCATATGACCAATCATAAACATGGCAAAGACGACTGGCAGCTGCGTGGCATATCTCACGCAGGAGGAGAAAACCATAATAATGAAAAAATACGAAGAACACCAATGCATCATACAAGATAAAAGCTGCAAAATGCTGGAAGGACAGTTGGCAAAAAATTCACAACTGTGTGAAAGCATAAGTAAATGCGTTTATTGTAACACTGCACCATCATTACGGCACGAGTAGTTCTCACTATAATACTTTGAGTATTCCATTAAATTGCTTAGATGTATACTAATGGCGTGTACAACAACTTTTGCAAATTATTTCAGCTGCAAGCCTGGCAGGGTAGGTAAGGGTAGTTTGAGGTTCTGCAAAGTAAATTTGTTGAATTAGCTGAAAAGCTTAGGGAGCAGATCCTCCACGGTAGTGTTCTCCGGGATTCTACCGGTTGCCACGTGCAAGCAGAGGAAGCAGAATTTTATCTGGAGGTTTAACACGTGGCTACGAACCTGGTGTAGGAAAAGGGGTATAGGTTTATGGGGCACTGGAACTACTTCTGGGACAGGGTGACCTGTTCAAGCCGGATGGGCTACACCTGAACCGGAGGGGTACCTTTGCACTGGGTCAGCGTATGTTGAGGGTAGCAGAGAGTTATTTAAACTAGGGACTTGGGGGCAGGGAGGTTAGAGAGTGTTACACAGAGGAAATGCAGACTGCCCTGATGGAAGCTGACAGCGTTACATGCACTATTGATGATATATTTTAAAGCAAAAAAGCATGGTGAGGGGCTTTGGCAGCAGGCGCATAAGAATCGAAGGGAAGGCGTTCATGATAACCTGAAATGTTTTTATCTAAATGCAAGAAGCATTAAAAATAAATTTCAAGAACTTGAGGCCGTTATGATTAGTGAAGGTTATGACATAGTTGGGATTACAGAGACATGGCTTAGTGAAGAGGATGGAGATGAATATAATGTAGAAGGTTATAAGCTCTTTAGGAAGGATAGATGTAATAGGCGAGGAGGGGTGTAGCACTCTATGTGAGCGAAAACATAAATGTGCAGGAAATTCCTGAAATTGAATATTCCGTGCCTTGTGAAGATATCTGGGTCAGGCTCACTGCTTAACACAGAGACTGGTTTAAACATAGGTGTATGCTATCGACCACCAGCTTTGGACAGTACAGTCAATGAAATGCTCCTTAAGAGGATTACATAGCTTGTAGAGGAGGAGGGACTATTATTATGGGAGACTTAAATTATCCTGGTATTGATTGGGAAATTGTGAAAAAGGACAGGGTAGGGGGGAGGAAGAATTTCTAGATGTCATAAATGATAATTTTTTTTTGGTGCAGTATGTTAATAAACCTACAAGAGAGAAGGCAATTTTAGATTTGCTGCTCTGTAATGACCTGATAAATTATCAATGTTGAGGTACTGGAGCCACTTGGGACAAGTGATCACTCTACTAATAATTTTGAGGTTTCATGGGAAGTTAAAAAGGTGTCTCAAAAACAAAAATTTTTTAATTTTAGGCGAGCAAACTTTGACAGGATGCGGTCATATCTAAGTGAAACAAAATGGGAGACACTCCTGGACTGTGAGTCTGTAAATGAGATGTGGGAAAAAATTTAAGGGGGTTTTACTTGATTCACAATGTAAATTCATTCCAAAAGGTGTCCAAAAAGTAAGCTGAAAAAAGCAGAATCCTCAGTGGATGACAGCAGCTATTCGTAGGAGTTTGAGGGAAAAGAGGAATCTTTTATAAGATGTACATAGAGGATAACAATGAGATTACTAAGGCCGAATTCTGTAAAATCTTGGCTGTGGTCAAAAAAGAGCTGAGGAATGCTGGAAGACTGTATGAAAGACAAATTGCAGAGGGGCAAAAACTAACCTAAGCGCTTCTTTCAGTACTGTAGCAGAAAAGGAAAGTCAAGAGCAGGTTAAGTGCATAAAGAGTAAAAATGGATCGCTGCTATATGATAATAAGGATATTGCGGACACCTTAAACGGTTACTTTGTTGAGAAATTTTACCTTAGAGCGGGTCTTTATTCGGCCAGAGGCTTGTCCAATGCTCAAGATTATTTAAGCGGAAATTGAGGTTAGGGATAACGTCGTATTAGACAAATTGCATCAACTAAAGGCAGATAAGGCGGCGGGTCCTGATGGCTTATATCCTAGAGTGCTCAGGGAAGTTAGTGAGATCATCTTTAAGCCCCAGCTATCTGCCATCTTTAGACGGTCTTTAGAAACTGGAGAAATACCAAATGATTGGAAACAGGGCAATATAATACCAATATATAAAAAGGGACCGTACTGAGCCAGGTAATTACAGGCCAGTCAGTTTAACTTGCATTGCGTGCAAAATATTGGAATCCTATCATAAAAGATGAGCTGGACTTATTTCTTGAGCGTAACAATATCTTGAAGGATAGCCAACATGGTTTTTCGTAAAAAAGGAAGGTCATGCCTGACAAACCTTCTGGAATTTTTTTTTTGAAGAGGCCACCAAGACTTATGACCGGAGCAGGGCTTATGACATCATATATTTGGATTTTCAGAAAGCATTTGACACAGTACCGCATAAGAGACTAATTTTTTTAAAATGAGCTCCATTGGAGTTACAGGTGGTATTCTGAAGTGGATTCATAACTGGTTGCAGGACAGAACACAAGAGAGTGGTGGTCAGTGGTATATCATCTGAGCTAGGTAGGGAGGGGAGTGGCGTCCCCAGGGATCGGTGTTGGGACCCCTGCTGTTCCTCATCTACATTAATGACCTTGATAGGAATATTGAGAGCAGATTAGTGAAATTTGCAGATGATACTAAATTGGGGGCTTGGCAAATAGTTTAGAGTCCACTAAAGTGATTCAGGATGATTTGGATAGAATTCAGAATTGGGCAGAAATGTGGCAAATGAAATTTAATGTGGCGAAATGTAAAGTAGTACATGTAGGTAATAAAAACATTAGATGGGATTACTTCATGGGAGGTTTAAACTGGAATGTGCTCCACAAGAGAAAGATCTGGGAGTGATTGTTATTAAACCCTCACAGGCTCTAGCCATTGTGCCGTAGCTGTTAAAAAAAGCCAATCGGATGCTGGGATACATTGCCAAAAGTATTGAGTTCAAATCCAAGGAGGTGATGCTTCTTTTGTACAACACATTAGTCAGACCACATCTAGAGTATTGTGTACAGTTCTGGGGACCATACTTTAAGAAAGACATAGAGGCTTTAGAAAAGTTCAGAGAAGAGCCACGAAGCTAATTCGGGTATTAAAGATGAAAGCTATGAGAAAAGGCTGAAGATCCTTAATCTCTTTAGTCTTAGGAAAAGGAGACTAAGGGTGATTTGATTGAGGTCTTTAAATATGTTAAAGGATTAACAAAGTGAATTATGTAGGATTCCTTCAACCAAGTGTTGTTAGCAGAACTCGGGGTCTAAATGGAAGCTGACTAAAGGTAAATTTAGAACTGATATTTGGAAATATTTCTTCACCCAAAAGAGTAATTTCAGTGTGGAACAGCTTGCCTGACCATATTGTTGAGGCAGAGACCTTGGGAGTTTTCAAGAGCAGACTTGACTTAAAGCTAGATACCATTGAGTCATTGAGTATCTGAAGTGATATATTCACGATGGTACAAAGAAACTGGCGAGCCTAGTTGGGCTGAACGGCCTGTTCTCGCCATTCATGTTATGTTATGTTATGTTATGTTATGTTATGTTATGTTAAATGCGCGTATTCGCGTCTTTGCAATGACTTTGAATGTAATCTGTTGTGCGAAAAATTTGTTTCACATCCGGTGTGAAAGCAGCTTTATCCAGAGGAGACACTTCTCTCGGTTATGATGTGGCTTTGGGAAGGGTCTATAATACACCACATCGACCAGCTTCTCGGGAAACCTTGAATTGGAGTTAAATTTACCCCAAGCACAGCGTTTGACCATGTTTTTTAACTTCGAAACATTTTTAAACCCCATAAAAGCGAACGAATCGGAGTTTCCGTAATGCATTTCAATAGAAGCTCAGGCCCAGAATGTCCGAGTATATGGGGAGAGAAAACGCACTGTGATTGGCTCATCGCATTTGAGGGGGGGGCTTAGCCATAGGTCAATGGTTAAATCTATAATTAAAAAGCTTCTTTTTTTTTGGTGAAAGTTCCGTTGATACTCAGCTCTGAATCCGGTTTCCAAGTCTGGCGTAGCGTCGTGTGACTGTTTCGAGGTCAAAAAAACAACTTGGCTTGTTGAAACTCAAAATCAAAAATGAAAACGAATGTCTATCTGACTAGCTGTATAGTCAGCCAAGCCAGGCTGACTACATAGCCTGGCTGTATAGCTGGGCTATATGGTCCATTTTACATTTTTTTGCATTAGGAGTAATGGGGGTCAAAATGACCTCTTGGCGTCCTAAGTATAATCAGTGATTTTTTTCTTTCTCTTTTGTTCCAGAATCCCCATAACTCATAAGTTGATGAAAAACACCATTTTAGGAAAAGTCCTGACTGGGAGACATAGGGTTGTTATTCAAACAGAGTTAAGTGCAGTTTTAATTTCAAAATGACCTGAGGTCAAAATGACCTCGGCCGTTAAGTGTTAACTGTATTGCAACAGTACATGCAATTGAGTCTATGACACTTTTTATCCTATGCTGTTAATAACCCGTAATATAGTGTGAAATTCATGAAAATGAATTATTTCCATGTGTCATGCTTCTCCTGGGGGCTAAGTCGCCCCCCCCCCTATCTTTAAATCCTAGTGATGTCCCTGGCTGTACACACGACAACTCACCACTGCGGCCCATCTACCAAGTTTTGTTCGAAGGCATTCCAAACTAGCCGCTGTCGGGCATTATGCAAATGTGTTAGAATCGTGACACAGACATATACGGAACAAAAGGCAATACTACAAACGAGACATTTTAGACAGTTCAAGAGCTGTGTTTTCTGTCCCTTCGGCCGAGACTTAGGGCTTTGTAACTTTGCAGAAGTTTTGCATGGACAAAAAATTATGTAACACATGGAAGTAAGGCAGGGGTGAACTAGCCATCGGGCAGTTAGGACATTTTCCCAATGGGCCGGTCTTGTTAGAGCCGGCCTTTTCCCAACCCGGCATAATAAAGCCTACCCACAAACTGATATTTAATAGATCACCTTAGCTTACCTGGTCCTCCTAGAAATAACAAATGCTGGCGCTCCGCCTGCCTAACCAGTGTCATTCAACACTGTTTCTGGCGTCCTCTTTGGTTGATGCTAAATGGTCTGGTTAGCGGAGACAGCATCATGGACCTGCTGAGCAACTAGCAAAGTGTCTTTCTGGACAGGATGAAGAGAAACTGAACAAACTGCCGCTGAATGAAGGAACCAGGACTGTATCTCAGGACCAACCAGAACCAGAGACCAGCAGACAGACCTGGACCTGCTCTGGTCCCAGAAACTCATACGTGTGCCCAGTCCTGTCAGGCTGCTCTGGGCTAGCTGACTAACCAAGCCACTAAAGAAGAACTGCTGCTCTGGTTTAGTTTGGATCAATGCCAAAACATGGATAATGTTGGAAGGAGAAAACCAGTGCCCGGCAGTGCAGAGAAAATGTGGCAACAAAAAGGAACAGGGTTTGCTGGCTGATGCCGCGAGTGTGCAAAGATAACATATTTATTTAAACTGTAAGCTGCAGGAGGCAAAGATGGTGATAAAGAGGAAAAAACATTAAGTTGTGAGCAAGGTGCAGGTGCTTTGTTATACTTACATGCAGAATGAACTAACTAAAGAACAAATTTTTTTAAAATTAACTTTGGGTTGTATTTCTCTAAAGTGTTCATCAACTTTGACCCTGAAAGTGCAAAATTAACATGTAAATTTGATGATTTTCCAAACCACCTTGGGTCAGAGATATGCCGAATAGCATGTTTTCTTCAGCACCTCTTTTGCTTTTATGGACTTAACTGTATCCACATGAAGAGCATGAAAGATGTGGAGACTATAATGTGCCTCAGCTTTTATTCCTTTGACAAGACACAAACTAAGAATTAAGCAAAGTTCAACATACCAAGTCTTTTTAGTTATCCAGCTTCATGTAACCTAACAATGGCAGTAAAGCTAAGTGGTAACATGAAGGTGGTCAATTCTGGTTCACATATGAGCGGTGATGTTGGCAGCATATGACCAATCATAAACATGGCAAAGACGACTGGCAGCTGCGTGGCATATCTCACGCAGGAGGAGAAAACCATAATAATGAAAAAATACGAAGAACGCCAATGCATCATACAAGATAAAAGCTGCAAAATGCTGGAAGGACAGTTGGCAAAAAATTCACAACTGTGTGAAAGCATAAGTAAATGCGTTTATTGTAACACTGCACCATCATTATGGCACGAGTAGTTCTCACTATAATACTTTGAGTATTCCATTAAATTGCTTAGATGTATACTAATGGCGTGTACAACAACTTTTGCAAATTATTTCAGCTGCAAGCCTGGCAGGGGGGAACCCAATGAAAGGAGCTGCATTTAATATACAACATAATAGGATCTGCATTATTAATAGATGAAAAAAGTCACATGAGCTAAGGTCTACCTGCTATATTTAAGCCTTCTTTTATGGACTGCATGGTTTAGTGGCCAGGGAGCACTATAAAGGCATTCAGCAGCTCTGATAGAGCATGTGCCACCTATTCCATTGCCAGGCAGATTGTATTCTTGTTCAAGTTCCATGCATCACCTTCAGCGTAAAGAAAATAACCAGAGGTGAAAAACGAATGAAGGGAAATGCATACAGTTTGGGGAACTGTAAGGGCATTACTCCAACATGTTGCACTGGCAACATATGGCTCAAGAAGCCAACAAAGGTACATGGTTTCTCTCGTAGAGATAGTAGTCAGGGAAAGTTAAAGGGTTCTACTGGTCTCTGAATATTATTACGCCCCTCAGAGACCATCTCACTATCTGCCCATCAAACTCTAAGAGATCCTCCATGAACAGTGATGCCACGTTCCAAGAGAATTGATCGGTTAGCAGGCATTGCTTATATACCCGCTGATCTTTATTCTCAAACTTAACCTGCACTAGAGCAGGTTAGGCATTCAGTATAAGTTACCATGGTGATTTACCTTGGTAAGAAGTGAACCACCATCGTCGTCCTGAAAACCAGGGGTTAAACCTGAAGTTATCACAATAACATCAAATTCAGCCTCCTAGTACATATGGAGGGTGATTTGTGCCATAATTCAATACAATACACTGATTGAAATACAATACATGTGTAACAGTAAATACAATACAAACATGCTTAAATACAATACACATATTGAAAATACAATACATATATTGAAAATACAATATATGTGTAACAGTAAATACAATACAAAAATGCTTTGTTTTTCAATGTGAGTCAGGAATATTTGTGCCAAAATTAAAACAATACAACCGTATTGTATTTTTGAGATGTGCATTGTATTTCAAGATGTGTATTGTATTTCAATGTGTGTATTGTATTTAATTTTGTCATAAATAATCCTGACCGACATTGAAAAACAAAGTATGTTTGTATTGTATTTATTGTTACACATGTATTGTATTTTCGAGGTGTGTATTGTATTTCGAGCTCTGTGCCAAAAACCTCGATTGAAATACAATACACCGTGTATTGTATTCGATATGCAGTTTTGGCACGATGTAGGCTGGTTCTTGGCTAGAATCGCCCTCGTGGGCCAGGATTGGCCAGGCGCTGATTTAGTTGGACCAACAAACCTACAAAAATAAATGACGGTTTCCGTAGAGCCAGCGAGCTGAAATCAGTCCGTTGTCTCAGCACGTTGCCAGCGAACTGTCAGCAGTTGCTGATACATTAAGTGGACATGTTAGCTTCCTTTGTAACTGTACACAGTTACTATCGTTTAATGAATAAAGCGTGATTACTTCGCTGCTTTAATATTTACGGTCATTATCGCTGGAGCACCTATTGTTAACCGCCCCCCAGGACGATCTCGCGTCTTTGCATTGACTTTGAATGTAATCTGTCGTTGCAAAAAATTCCTTTCGCGTCCAGGGCCAGGAATTCTTAATCAGTGCCAACACAAAACTCGGTGAAAGGTTTTTTTTTTTAATTGTTGGCTTGATTCCACAATCAGGAAAAGTTCACCCTAACCCCTGGCCCAGATTTTAAGTGTTTTAGTACCATCTGTGATTTCTGCATTAGATCTGAGCTGAATACGCTGCCTGGCCAAAAAAAAAAAAAAAAACAAAAAAAAAAAAGTCCCACTGAATAATTTTCTGTTGGACCGCCTCCAGCTTTGATCACAGTGTGCATGCGTTGTGGCATTGTTTTGCAATCTTTTGCATTATTCCAACATTTACTTACTGTCAAGACGAGATCTTATATCGATGATGGGGGAGTCAGACCACACCCTGAAGCCTTCTCCAGCACATCCTAAAGACTTTCAGTTGGTTTAGGTCAGGACTCTGAGGTGGCTAATTCATGTGCAAAAATCATTTCTCACGCTCGCTGAATCTTGGCATTGTCATCCTGGAATATACCTGTGCCATCAGGGATTAAAAAATCCATTGATAGGATGACCAGGTCATTTAGTAAATTTGGGTAGTTTGCTGACTTTATTTTATTGCTCCATAACATTGCTGAGCCTAAACCTGACCAACTGAAAAGGCCCCAGATCATGAATGCCTCCAGAGGCCTGTACAGTGAGCACTTTGCATGATGGGTGCACCACTTGATTTGATTCCTTTCTTAGCCTGACATGCCCATTGTTCAATCTGGATGCATCGGACCTCAAGACCTATATTTATTGCTCAGCCGTCCAATCTTCACTATCCCCAGCAAATTGAAGTTGTTTTTTCCCAGTTAGCCTCACTAAGAAATGGCTTTCTTGTGGTCACGCAGCTGTTTAGTCCCAATCTTGCAAGTTCTTGTTGCATCTGCGTTTTGAAATGCTCTTACTTTTACAATTACACATAGCCATGAGTTCTACAGTTTTTTTTTTTTTATATGATCAAAATTCACCAAGCATTTTAGTAATAAGCAATCACTGTCGTTAATTTTTTTCCGTCCCATTGATTGCACAAAGTTGATGGTTCACCAATATCCTTCCAGGTTTTACAACGTAACAATGTATTGGACAGCTCTTAACTCAGTGCCACTGATTTTAGCAATCTTCTTAGAAGTTTTCTTTACTTGATGAAGACTAATAATTTGTCCTTCTTGAAACACAGTTGCATCTTTTCCAAAACCATGGGATACATCTTCTGACATGGTTGTCTAAGAAATGAGAAGTTACATGCTGCATCAGTCAGGGTTGAAGTAATTGTTGCCTGCTGGAACATATTAATCACTGCAATAATGAATCAATGCAAGGCTTATTTAAATTTAAATGCTGATTTGATTTCTTTTTCACCAGGCAGTATATTATTCACCAAAGTGCACTATATTATTCGCCAAAGTGTCAGGAGTCAACTTCTTAAATTGGACTGAGTGAAAATCTGAGCAAAATCCTCTAATGCTGATATTTTTGTCTGAAACTTGGCTAAGCAAATCTATCACGGACACAAATCTATCACACTGAAATTTAAGGTTATAATGTTTTTCAGAGGTGGTGGAGTTGCCATTTCTATAAAAAAAAAAAATCTTATGCCACCATCCTTTAAACAGTATCTCTCAGCAGACAATTCTTGCCTTAAAAGAGGCACTTTGTAAGGGTCATTTCATCACTGCTGTAGGTTCTTATAGACCACCATCAGCAAACAGTGAGGCTTTATGTCATGGTTTGTGAGGTGTGCGTGTTGTTTGAACTTTTCTTTGTGGCTCTCGTCCCTGGACGATATCGAATTCCTGGGCTATCAAATTCTTTACCCAGCTGGTTGATTGAGCTAGGGCGGCGCTTTCCCAGAATCTATATAAGCAGGAAGTCCGGCACGCCTCCTTCGCTAGAGTGTCTGTTTTTAGCTTTGCACTATACTGCAGCCGAAGATATCTGTAGTCAGGTTTTGTATGACTTTCTATCTTCTGATTGTTGGAGTTTCTTCTCCCTTTTCTATCTAGCTTTGCTTCCGTGGTTCGGACTATTATACGTCATTTGGAAGCGCAAGTACTTTCGTTTGGTCTATATTATTCTCTGTGTTTGTACTGTGTCCAAGCTACTCTCTCTCTCTCTGGTAGTTGCGCTTGGCCTCCGTATACTACCGGCCATTACAGAACACTCTAGCCAACATGGAGTCGTCAGCAACGGCTGTGTTAGAGAGAGTTGTGGCTAACCAACAAGCTGTTCTTTCTGGTTATGGCAAGGGTCTTTCTAGCCTGAACAATCAACTGGCAGAGTTGGCGAATGCCATGGAGAGACAGGAGAACGTTCTGATAACTCTCACTGAGAGTATTAGATCCTTGTCCATGCAAATCACACAAAATGTTGCACAAGCACAGTCCGTACATCATCCCCGAGAGCCAAAGCTTCAATTACCCCCAAGATACGGAGGCGAGGCAGGAAGATGTAAAGATTTCATTGCCCAATGTAAGATATTTTTTAAAGCGCAGCCTTCACGGTTCGTGAATGAAGAGTCTCGGGTTTCATTTATTTTATCCCTGTTAACCGACACAGCACTCACTTGGGTCAGCCCACTTATTCGATCTAATTCACCGGTAGCGAATACTATGGAGACTCTCGTTAGAGAAATGGTATCAGTGTTTGATCAGGATGTTTGTGGTCAGGACGCGGCTACGCGTTTAATTCATCTAAGGCAGGGATCTGAGAGTGTCGCTGTGTTTACAATCACATTTCGCTCCTTGGCGATAGAGACAGGCTGGCCAGAAGCACCTCTTATGACAGTGTTTGTGCACGCTTTGGCTAAGGAGGTTAAGGACGCACTGGCTACATTGGAGCCTTGTTTGTCTCTAGATTTGTTGGTTCGCACTGCAATGCGAATTGATAATCGCATCCGCGAACGTAACAGGGAGAAATGCACTGCATTGACTCTTGCTGGTAACGGGGCTAATGCTACTAGCAGCATGCATACAGCTCCCATTCCGCCCACTGAAAATTCCACTCCTGGTGAGCCTATGCAGGTTGGTGGCTCATATGAGAACCGGGCTCGTAAGCCCGTTCGCAGACATATAATCTGTTATAATTGTAACAAAACGGGACATATCCGCTGCCCTGAGCTTCAGGGAAACGGGAAGTACCTCTAGCAGTATGGGGGGGCACTAGAGGGACAGACCCAATTTCCCTTCCGTACTTTAATCCCTGTAGAATTGACTGTGGGGAGACAGAGAATATTTATCGAAGCTTTTGTGGACTCTGGCGCCGTGGATTGTTTTATGGATGCAGAGTGGGCTAGGAGACATTTCATTCCTATCCACCGTCTTTTACATTCACGCTCTGTTAGATCTTTGGACGGTCGCCCGCTGGGAACTGGATTTATAAGCGAAGTTTCTGAATCATTGACTATGTTCATCCCTTTTGGTGGCCATTCTGAGGAGGTCCGGTTTTTTATTATCAGTTCTCCTGTTTTCCCTGTCGTTTTAGGACACTCTTGGCTTCATCGTTTCGGAAGGGTCGCTCCGCATGGATCCTGACAAAGTGGCAGCGGTCAGGGATTGGCCTGCCCCTCAAAATGTTAAGGAGGTGCAACGGTTTTTTGGGTTTGCTAATTTTTATAGGAGGTTTATCTGTAATTTTAGCGTGGTAGCTGCCCCCATTATCGCGCTCACTAAGAAGAATACCTCCTCGTCGTTTTGCTTGGTCTCCAGCAGCTGAGGCTGCTTTTCAGGAGTTAAAGAAACGATTTAGCTCAGAACCCATTCTCGTTTTGCCCGACCCGTCCCTCCCATTTGTTGTGGAGGTGGATGCATCGGAAGTCGGGGTAGGTGCCATTTTGTCCCAGAGCCCCCTTTGGGACAATAAGTTGCACCCATGCGCCTACTTCTTCCAGTCGTTGTTGGCGGCCGAACGGAATTACAGCATTGGTGACCGGGAGTTGTTAGCTGTCAAGTTGGCGTTAGAAGAGTGGCGCCATTGGTTGGAGGGGGCTGAACATCCGTTTGTGGTTTGGACGGATCATAAAAATCTCCAATGCATCCAACAGACTAAACGACGTAATTCTCGGCAGGCGCAGTGGTCGTTGTTTTTCAACCGCTTTAACTTTACGTTAACCTATCGCCTGGGGTCTAAAAAAATCAAGCCCGACGCTTTGTCGCGGATTCACGACCGCTCCGGTCGCGACCCCATTCCTGAGCTGGTTATCCCAGCAGCTCAGATTGTGGCTCCCATTCAGTGGGACATTGAGTCTGTTGTGCGGGAGGCGTTGAGAGATGATCCCGGTCCTGGTAGGGAGCCGCCTGGCTATTTGTTTGTTCCTTTGGCAGTGCGGTCCCAAGTTCTCCAGTGGGGGCACTCTTCCCGTCTGGCGGGTCACCCGGGAGTTCATCGGACCAAGCAGTTCTTGGCCCGATGTTTTTGGTGGCCCAGCATGATTGAGGACATCCGGGAGTTTGTAGCGGCGTGCTGTATTTGCGCTAGGAACAAGACTTCCCACCTCCCCCCTCTGGTCTGCTGCGGCGTTGCCCGCCCTAAGCGCCGTGGAGCCATATAAACTCTTGATTTTTGTTACAGGGCTGCCAGTTTCTGAAAGCAACACGGTCATCCTGGTCGTGGTTGACCGTTTTTCTAAGGCTGCCCACTTTATCGCGCTGCCCAAGCTGCCTTCGGCGCGGGAGATGGCCCTTCTTGTTGTGGACCATGTTTTCCGGCTGCATGGCCTCCCTCAAGATGTGGTTTCTGACCGGGGCCCTCAATTTACGGCCAAATTCTGGCGTGCGTTTTGCAATTAGTTGGGGGCCACCGTGAGCCTTTCCTCTGGTTTCCACCCAGAGATTAACGGGCAGACTGAGCGAACCAATCAGTCCTTGGAGAATACTCTTCGATGTTTGTCGGCTGACAGCCCATCTTCGTGGAGTCGATTTTTAGCATGGGCCGAATATTCCCACAATTCACTGGGTAACTCCTCCACAGGCCTTTCCCCGTTTGAGGCTCAGTTGGGATATCAGCCACCACTGTTTCCTGAGACTGACAGGGATTCAGAGATTCCTTCGATTAATCACTTTGTTCGTCGTTCTCGATCAGTTTGGGCCTAGGTCCGTTCCTCCTTGTTGCGCTCTGGATGGAAACAAAAGACCGCCGCAGATAGAAGGCGCCGTTCGGCCCCATCTTATCGGGTTGGCCAAAGGGTCTGGCTTTCCACGCGGGACCTGCCCTTGAGAGTGGAGTCATGGAAATTGGCTCCCCGCTTTATTGGTCCTTTTAAGGACTTTTCTTTGCGGCTCTCGTCCCGGGACGATATCGAATTCCTGGGCTATCAAATTTTTTACCCAGCTGGTTGATTGAGCTGGGGCGGTGCTTTCCCAGAATCTGTATAAGCAGGAAGTCCGGCACGCCTCCTTCGCTAGAGTGTCTGTTTTTAGCTTCGCACTATAGCCGAAGATATCTGTAGTCAGGTTTTGTATGACTTTCTATCTCCTGATTGTTGGAGTTTCTTCTCCCTTTTCTATCTTGCTTTGTTTCCGTGGTTTGGACTATTATACGTCCTTTGGAAGCGCGAGTACTTTTGTTTGCTCTGTATTATTCTCTGTGTTTGTACTGTGTCCGAGCTACTCTCTCTCTCTCTCTGGTAGTTGCGCTTGGCCTCCGTATACTACCGGCCTTTACACTTTATCATTATTGAGTTAACAACAATGAGATTCTCCTTGCTGGGGATTTTGATTGAGACTGGTTGTCATTTATCTCTGATGGTTTTAAATCTACCTGTCACTCTGTTAATCTCACAGAGCTAATTTGTAACTGAATTTGCCTGAATGGCAAGAGATATCCTCTCTTCTTGATTTATTTTTTATCAAATGCTCCTTATAAATTATAAGGATATTGGTGCTTTTGCAAATGACATGAGCGACCATGGTTACATGGTCGAGACAAGCTACCACCTGGTGTATTTTTTTTGCATGATACAACTTTTCCAGTCTTTTGTTGCCCCGCCCCAACCTTTTTGAAACATGGTGCTGCATAAAATTCAAAAAGAAAAAGAAATTTTTCAACAAACATTGAAATTTTTTGGTTCCAACTGTTGATATGTTTCCTTCATACCAATTTCAATTAAACATTCGGTTAAAATGATTTGCAAAATGTTGCATTCTGTTTTTCTTCACATTTTACACAGCATCTCATCTTTTTTGGAAATGAGGTTACATATGATATCAGGTAGATAGTCGTGGCTTATCAAATATATTGTTGCATGTAGGGCTGGCAGGAAATTTCGATTATTCTTTGTGGCTGCTGAACATCCGAATAGACTTACTGATCTATCTGTGTAGTCTATCAGGTGGAGGACCTTTGGTGTAAACAAGCCCGAATACATCTTGATGCATTGCTTGAGTTTGATGATACTGTGTGCTATTGAGAAATATGTTCTCTCTAGTATACTTAGAACAACTCATCTCTTGATGCAGCACTGTTTTCTTGTGTAAAATTTGTAATTGACAAGGTTGAAAAGATTTCTTGTCAAATTCTAGAATTGCATCCATTGAGAGTTTTGTCAAGTTCAGCCGACTACTGCTGCTGGAGGTCAAAAATCTAAACAACCTCATGGACTTTGTGCTCAGGTTGAGTGATATGTTGTCTCTTTTGGAGAATTGGAATTGTTGTTACAATGTTTTGTCATTTTATGCAACTTTTCAGTTTTTCTGCAATATCTCTGAATGTTCTGATGCAGTGGCTATTTATTGCCTTGACAGTGTTGTGAATTTCTGGAAGCATGGAATGAAATGCTTGGATTGAATATTTCAGCAGTTAAATCTCCTGTGCATTTGTATTTTTTTACTCTAAAACCAGCTGATCATTGTGGCAAGACGTTTGCAATGGTAAATATAAGCTTTGTCTCTGCAAATGTTTTGCACAAAAGAATTTCTGAGCTCTGCCAACACGAAAGTATCTGATGAGAAGTTGTTCATCATGGGCATGAATATGCGACAGATATTCAGTGACTAAATGTGGTGGGACACTTCTCAACTGATAGCATTCTTTTTTTAGGGACCTTGTGGCAACCATCATCAAACTTCATGATTTCCTTCATATTTTATTCACAGTATGTCCTTCAACTCCTTTGCCAAAGATATTGTTCAAAGAGGTGTCTCCTGTCTTTAATTACATGCATATTGTGAAATTAATGCTATTTTGGGTTATAGCAGAATGATATCAGTACATTGAAAACATTGAATATTTATCATTATCCTAAAAGAATACTTGCAGCCATACTAAAAATGTGAAGGTTCAATTTTTACATTACATTTTAGCATTAAGTTCTTACCTAGAGGTTGCTCTAGGTAACCTGATTACATCTTTATACCAATATTATCTCTTTATTTAGCTTGATAGTTTTTGAGTGGCAAGTCTGGTTTAGGACCGGGCAAATGAAATTAAAATGAGCAATTCCAGAGCTGGAAATGAAACCCCCAATGCTTAGATTACAAGCCTCTGTCCCTAACCTGTAACTGTATGGTCCACATGGGGTCACAAACAAACAAACAAACAAACAAAAAAACATTTTGCTTTTACCAAGTTGCAGTAAAGCCGTGAGGAGTATTGTCATGGACTTGAACGATGTACAGTGTTTCTTTGGCCCACTCTTAAACTGCAACAGTCAAAAAATGTCAGCACAGATCACAGCGGCATGATTTCCAGCCAAACACATACTTTATATTTCTTGCAACCCATTAAGAATCATAATAATGTGAATTTCCATGATTAGGATATATGTAAGACTACATACACAGGACTGTATAGTGTCTATAATGTCTACACGCTCCTTGTCCTCCATTGACTGCAGCACTGTAAGGAAATGGACAGTTTTAAAATGGAGAACTTATCATTAAACATCAAGATTCTAAGCCTCCTCAGCATTCACTTGAGACAGTTTGGGGATCCATTTCCCTGTCACTGATTGCATCATCAACCTGAGAGTCGGAAGGCAATAAGGGCCATCATCTTAGGGTTGAGAGGGCCATCATCCAAGTGAGATTTCGGGATTATTGCTTTGAGCCTATGATTTGTCATGCCATTGGAAGACATCACATATTACTCCCTGTGCTTCACCGCTTATTTCCGCGATCAGACTCCCTGCCTGAATGTTAGAGGTCACCTGTTTTTGCTTTTTAACCTGAAGTTTCTGATTTGGTATGGCTGTGGCAAACAGTTAATGAGAATGGGCCTCAGATGGTGCAAGTCTACAGAGCTGTGAAAAAATATTTGCCCCCTTGCAGAATTCTGCTACTTTTGCTTATTTGTCAAAACTAAATGCTTCAGATCAGCCAAATAATTTCAATATAAGACAAAGACAATGTGAGTGAGCAAAAAATGCAGCCTGTCATTTATTGAAGGTAGAGAGTAATTCAAAACCTATATCACCAGTGTGAAAGAAATAATTGCCCCCTAAACCTAATAACTTATTGGGCGCCCTTGGCGGCAACACCTGCAATCAAACATTTGCAATCACTGGAAATGAGTTTTTTTACATTGCGGAGGGATTCTGGCCCACGGTTCTGTGCATAATTGTTGTAATTTAGCCACATTGGAGGGTTCTCGAGCATGAACTGCCTATTTAAGGTTATGTTACAATACTCAATTGGACTCAAGTCAGGACTTTGGCTTGACCTCTCTAAAACCTTCATTTTGTTTCTGTTCAGACATTCAGAGGTAGATATCCCTGTGTGTTTTGAATCACAGTCCTGTGGCATACCCAACTGTGCTTGAGTTTTAAGTCATAAACCAATGGTGGGATATTGTCCCCCAAAATTTTCTAGTAGAGAGCAGAATTCATGGTTCCATCAATTATGCCGAGTCACCCAAGTCCTGAGGCAGCAAAGCAGGCCTAGACCATCACACTATCACCACTGTTTGCGTGATGTCCTTATTGTTGAATGCTGTGTTAGCTTTACGTCAGACATAACAGGACCCATCTCCTCCAAAAAGTTTCACTTTTGACTCAGCAACCCACAGAATATTTTCCTAAAAGTCTTGGGGGATGTTTCTGTGGCAGATGTGAGATAAGCCTTTGTGTTTTTTTTGGCTGTCCATGGTTTTTGCTTTGCAGCTCTCCTATGAATGCCTTTTTTGCTCATTTTCTTTCTTATTGTGGAATCATGCTCGCGGACCATGACTGAAGGAAATAGGGCCTGCAGTTCTTCAAATGCTAGTCCTGGTTCTTTTATGACCTCTTGGATGAGATCTCGATGTGGCATTGGAGAAAGTTTGGAGGCCAGCCACTTTTGAGAGGGTTCATCACTATTCCACTTTTTTTTTTTTTTTCCCATTTGCAGATAATAGCGCTGTCTGTGGCTTGCTGGAGTCCCAGAACGTTATGAAAGACCTTGCAACCCTTTTTGAGACTGTTTGATGCGAACAACATTGTTTCTCATCTGTTCTGGAATTTCTATGGACTGTGGCATCATGCGCTGCTTTTTTTGCCTACCTCATATTGCCAGACATAGGTGCCTCTTTCATAACCTTTATATTCAAGAACATTCATTAATATACCAATGTGATATGTAGACGAGGGCCAGCCGGGTTGGTGGCCAAATGTACATTTTAATTGCACCTTTCTGCTCATGGTCTTATCTAAAAATCCTTTACCTCAGGTCTATTTCCTTCCTGCATGCTGTATCCATTTCCCTCCTATTTTTAGCATGTCCAAAAATCTCGGTGAGAAAATCAAAATGGTGGATTCATTTTTTTTTTTTTAGGTTTTTTTTTTTTAAAGAAAACCTTGACAAATCCAATTTTAAAGTGGTATGGATTTAAGTTATATTTTGTCAGTTTGTTCACAAAGCAACCTGAAGAAAGCAAGTCCCAGCAGATGCAGCAGATGGGGTCCGTGGAAGTTCAGACTGCCATGTCCAAGCAACCTTAAAAAAATGCCTTCTCTCGCGAAGAAGCAGCAGTCTAGTATTTCACGTGTGTGTTTTTACCCTTGACAGAACAAAAGGCTGTGCTGTGTTTCGCTTTCTTGTCTTAACTGTCAGAAAACTGACAGTTTGTCCCTTGAGCATCCCAATAGGAGTGATGAAAGTGCAGGGAAGCACAATCAAAAGACAGAAATGGCTGTGATTTCATGGCACGCTCCTGGCTACCAATTTGCTTGTCTTATTTTTCTTTGTCCTCGCATTGTTCTCTTCCTCAGTCAGCTCTGCCTTCCTGTTATCAGTTAGCAGAACATTATGCAGAATCCGTCAACATTCTGAAAAGCTTTCTCAATCATTCCCAGGACATTTATCTGCGGTTGGGGGGTGTGTACAAAAAAATCATTTTACTTTTAAGTGTTAGTTACCTGAGACAAATTGCCTGAAGAAATCTGAGATGGTACTTGGAAATGATGCCTCTCATTCATGCAGAAAGCTCCAGCGCTTTGGGTTTTAGATCATCTGCTTGAAGAACAGAAAAGAAAGGTAAACCCCGTATTCTGCTGTGGGCAAAACCTTGTCCTCTGCTGCCATTACCTCTCACAGATAAACAAATAAATACATTGTTTGCCATTACAACAAAAATAGTTTCACACAGAGAGATACAATGAACTCAAATATTTAATTAATTTGAATGCTTTAAACTGGTTTATTGTGTTATTATGTACATTCTTATTATCATTTGCATCTCATGTTGTGCTGCATCATATTATATTTGGGCCACAGCCAGTTCAGGCAAACAACCTTTCTCATAGGCACTCCTATACATGGATATCTGCCACTGTCCCGCCTCTCAGTAAGGTAAGATATTTGAGCTACTTGCCTGCTCCACCTCTGCAACATAAAAAACACCTCTGCTTCCTGCTGCACTGCATCATTCTCTGCTGCTACTGGTTCACATTTCCTGCAGCGAGTTAACATATGCTTCTTCCTGCATCTAAGCTGCTGCGTACAGCATGTCTAAACCTACAATTCACATATGCATTTTTTGCTGCGACTAAAGTGTAGCTGTAGACTGCATGCTGCAAAAGAAAATCATGCAGTTTATGTGCTTGTTCTTACCAAAGCTCTCGTTAGCCTCAGCATGCTGGTGATCCATTACAGGTTCTCCAAAAAACCTTGTTTGTTTAACGAGATAATCTCCAAATTGGCTAAATAGGCTGGGTGCCTCATTTTTGAGTGCTGTATTACTTTCGTTTGAAAGGACTCCACATGTCAACCCAGACTCTTTGTTGGTATTGTTTTGCTATAGCTGCAATACGTACTTGCCAGCAGATAAAAAATTGAAATGTGACTAGGGTGCTTCAAGGGTATTTAAGGTAATCCCTTTGTCGCCATTCGGGGACAGAAAGATAATTTTGCACCTGTTTTCCTTCCATGAAGCACACGACTTGCAAACAGCCAGTAAGGTGATTTGACAACTTTTGCAAAGGAGGCTTTTAGCGTTTTTTCACCTTTCCGAGAGCAAATGGATAAATAAGCTGTGAAATGCTAAAGTACTTATGGGTCATTCCATAAAGTACTTATGGGTCATTCCATTCTCTAACTTTGTATATTTGTTCATTTGAACTCAAATGATGGGTATCTCCATTTTTTTCCACGAACGGCCCACTGGTATGGATTTTATGGGCCTCTGAAAAAATGGCCTGTAGGGGGCGCTTTTCAAAACATGCTGCAGAAAAAGTCTTATATCTTTGATTCTATTACAGATACAGATCTGGAAGGTGGCTTGATCCTTGACATGAACCTTGCTCTAGGCTGACAATTTTAAAGGTTGCTTGTATCAATGGTAAATGCCATGGAAATTAAGGTCAAAGAGCCCAAGTTTAAGGGCCTGGCTTGCCCCCGGGGGAAAGTTGCACTGACACCATTTTGTACCTGAGCAGTGTATAATGACCTGAATTACACTGCTATGGCCCAAAAATCCAGTATATAGGCCTGTTTCCCACCAAAAAGCTGGCCTAAAAAGTTGTAAAAATCATTGTTTTTCTTTGCATTGAAATGTACATGGCAATGTACTATTATGTGCTGGAAGTAAAGAAACCTGCTTGAAATTCATGTGGGTTACTTTATTTGAGCTGAAAACCTGATATTGATATTCTTTGCAATTGTAGTGACCTTATTAGGGTCATTCCATGCCAAGTGGAAACACACCTCGGCCACCATGGTCTTGGATTTTACTTTAACTTTGTCTGTTTGTTCATTTTGGCCCAAATAATTGATATCTCAGATTTTTTCGCAAACTGCCCTCTGGTATTCGTTTTATGGACCTCTGAAGAAATGGCCTGTAGGGGGTGCTTTTCCAAACATGCTGTGGAAAAACCCTTATATCTCTGGCCCTATTACTGATACAGGTCTGGGGTTTGGATGGATTTGTAATATGAGGCTTCCTCTCGCACCACCATCATTTACCATGGTTGTAGCTGTTCTTTTTTCCATGCAAACTGTGATTGGGCAAATTTGAGATTTTTCACTTTTTGTGTCTGCTTTTGTGGTGAAAAAAGCCTATATACTGGACCGATGGTGCTTTCCAGTATAATTCAAGTCACCTGACATGCAACAGGTGCAAATTCATAATGATGCAACTTTTCCCCGGGGATGGACAGACCCCTTGAACTTGTGACTTTTTCTGTTGTAAGCAACTTTGAAAGGGTTAATCTGATAAACTATTATGTTCTGATTTAATTTTTTATTAAAAGTGTCAACGATCTATCTGAAATAAAAAGTTTCTTTTGTCGCTTCTTCAGTATCACTGGTAATTGGTGAGTAATAAGGGTCAAAAAAGTGGAAAAAACACAATTTCCATGGAAACAAGAACAGATACAACCATTGTAAATGATAGTGGTGCTAAAGGAAGCCTCATATTACAAATCCATCCAAACCCCATACTTGTATCAGTAATAGGGCCAGAGATATAAGGGTTTTTCTACATCATGTCGTCGCCTGAAAACCAGAGTGTTCCAAGTCCACTTTTTGAAAAAAATGAGTTATGGGTACCATAGTAAAGCTGAGGTGATATTCTATCTCCTGACCAAGTTTCAGCTTGAAATAAGCCCTGGAAGTATGATTTTTAGAATTTAATTTTGTTTCATCTCCTCAAAATAAGCGTTCTGTTGAAAACCACACTGTTCTAAGTGATTAACCAATTGCTGATGTTTTTTTGTCACATGACCTGGAGATAGAACAATTTGGTATTGACGAATTGACTGTGGTCATGTGGACATGGTGAGTACATTTTTATTGATTTTTGCAAGAAAACATTATAATTGAAATAAATAAATTGAGTATAGTGATTCCCTAACTCCTCAAGACGACATCTTAATCAATTACTCATGTATTTCTTGTTATGTAGAGAAAGGGTCCATCTTGAAATGAAAAGAGGAGATAGAACACTTTGGATCTGAGACAATTGCGAATCCACCATCTATTTTCCAATGATGCTGTTATGGATATGGAACAACGAACTTTTAAACATTTCACTAGCTTGTGGAGTATTGTTGCAGTTGAGTTGTGGGGTCAGTTTGACATAATTAGGTATAGTCCATCATATATTTTCAAAACGCCTTTTATTTTCTTTCCAATTCTTTCCAAGGTTGAATTCACTTGTTACATTTTAGTTTATTCAAACATTTTTTGTTTAAATTTGTATTATTTGTTTCACTTTACCAGGGGTTGCGATTTGAATTATTGCTTAGCCGTCAATGAATGCTAAAACTTAAAAGCATTTCTTTTCTAAAGTACATCATCATCAAAAGCTGATTTTTGTACTTAGGGTGATGTATCCTACAAAGTGCTCATTTTATGAGGTGCAAGGTTGGAACCTCTTATGTCTGTTGTGTTTTGATTTTGATAATAAAAAGTTATTGTTCGATGCCTTGGTTTTTGCTTTTCTTTTTAGTAGAAAGATCTGCAGCATAGTATGAACAATGTTACATGTGATACAGTTGATGCAAGGAATTTTTCATATATTTTTGCTGTCAATGTATCGCCTGAAAAGTTAAAATGCATTTTTAACATAAAATAGAATCAAAATAGTTCATTTATTTGAAAGAAATAAGCTATTATTTAAGACAATCTTCACTTAGAACAGTTTAGTTTTACCAAGAACTCATTTTGATGAACATAAATGTTCCATCTCCAAACTAAAAACGTCAAAAACTCATATAAATCATAACATTAAGGCCAAACTTTGGCTAAAATTGCTTCAGAATGTCATTTTCTTTCCTCTGTGCAAATTTGATTGGAAATTGTTAACAAAACATTAAATAAATGCGATTTGAAACTTTGGAGTCCATTATCTCAAAATCAGGTTTTTGTGACATGGAACGTTCTGGTTTTCAGGCGACGATGTTTTGAGAAGCGCCCCCTACAGGGCATTTCTTCAGAGGTCCATAAAACCATTACCAGAGGGCAGTTTGCGAAAAAAACCAGAGATATCCATTATTTGGGCCAAAATGAACAAATAGACAAAGTTAAAGTAAAATCCAAGACCATGATGGCCCATAGGGGGTTTCCACTCGGCATGGAATGACCATTATAATACTTAAGTAAGTAAAATATCAAGAGATATGTTCTCTTCCAGTTATTGTAATTTTGCTCATATTAAGCCCACTCAATCACAGTCTAGATTTCCTGTTCACCTGGTTGTTCCTGTCATAGTCTGATGGTTGTGCTTCAGAAAGTCAGCATTGTATGCAACCATATTTAGGCCAATGCTACTATGTGACATAGTTTGTATCCTATTCTCGTGCGATCATGCTTGATTGTTCTTTTTTTCTTCAGCCTCCACCAGCACTGCATTTATTAAATTTCAAAGGGCATTTACTCTGGTTTGCAGTGGTAGGTGAAGCAAACAGTGGCCTAAAGATCTGCGACCCAGCTTCTCATTACATTATTTCATTTATCCTGATATTGGCCGCAGCATTCTTGAACAATTCAATTGTCTGCAAAATTGAGCCTCACAAATGGTGTTGGCCTCTCATTTGCTTTGTGGTATTTTTGTGGCTTCTCATGGTCTTTATTGCTCGCATCTAGAACAGCTGTGTTGCTTTTGTTTTAGGAGTCTTAAGCCTTATGTTCTTACTATCAGAAGTTCTCTCGGTTCTCTCGGTTACTCTCGGATATGGGTCAGTGAAAAGCATGTAACACTAGCCTCCAGTTCCTTCATTGGCCTCGCTGTTCTCCAGTGTTCTTAAACCATGAGGGGATCCTGGTTCTCCACTGGTTAGCATGCACAATCTTGCAAAAGCCAGAAGCTCATATGGGGGTGTTTGGGCATTCCGCTCCATTTAGTGCATGATGCTGCTCATAGTGACTTTTAACACCACAGGACAGAAGAAACTCAGTGATCCTAAAGGGGCTTGAAGCATCACTTTCAGTGTAAAACCTGATCTCTATTACAGAGGTCACCGTCTCTCTTGAGCCTAGATTTTATGTAGCTTCGACATCTTGTAAGCAAAGAAGTCTTTTGCCTCGTGAGCGCTTACCATACCATACAGTGTCACAGTGCTAAGTGCTGTTGCCTTGTTATGAGGAGCCTCTGCTTTCCAGTCCCAGTTGGTCAGGATCTCTCTGCATGGTGTTTGCATGTTCTCCCAGTGTTTACATGGGGTTCCCCCAGGCACTCTGTTTTCCCACCCTGAAAACCATGTATTATGGGAACACGCTCACCGTTGCCCCTGACCAAGACTTTGGCTCTAGAACTTG
This sequence comes from Gymnothorax javanicus, assembly GCA_029692085.1. Classification (NCBI taxonomy): domain Eukaryota; kingdom Metazoa; phylum Chordata; class Actinopteri; order Anguilliformes; family Muraenidae; genus Gymnothorax; species Gymnothorax javanicus. The sequence continues at coordinate 139,128,143 of CM056194.1, forward strand.
AGTTGGTCCCCGGGCGCTGCACTGAGGCCACCCACTGCTCCTAAGTAACTAGATTGGGTTGAATACAGAGGACTAATTACCCCATGGGATACAATAAAATATATCTATCTAATATCTACTATTAGTCAGTGTTTGATTTGTTAATTTTATATCAATCTAAAAGCACTATATTTTTTCAATTTGTCATACACTAGATTTGAAATAATCGATACTAGGTTAAATATATGTTAACGGTCAGATCCAGCTGCATAAAGTGGTACTACATAATTTTACCGAGTTAGCTGCATAATTGCCAAAAGTGAAACTTTGACGGACTCGTCCCATTTTAGTCCCTGTTCCAGATATTTGTAAGCTTCGGGTGGTACTCAGTGCAGTTAAGTACAGAATTTAGTTGTTTTGCTTTGTGAAACAGGCTCTGGCTAAATTTGTTGGTGTTTGCATCTATATCAGGTCATCTGTGTAGGACTTACTGCCATTTTTTTCCAAGTCCCCTGTTTTCATGGAACCAAAGTAATTAGACCTAATAGGAGGGGAGACTGTTTGATAGTGTTTGAATGCATATGTACATGAGCATATGTTGTTTTTTCTGTTTTGCATGATTTAACATTTGTCTCATTTGTTGCTGTTTGTTTAAGAAATGCAGCTCTGGGGCTGGGCTGTAGAATGTACTCATGGAAATCAGGCATGTTCTTTTAAAAACATTGTTAAATCCCAAATCACAGTGGAACACAATTACACTCTGCTATGTAACTCCACACCCATACAGCCATATTGCACACACAAACCCATGCACACACACACACACACACACACACACACACACACACACACATTGCTATGGACAGACGTACGCACACATAATGATGTAAATCCCAGTCCAGAGAGCTGCACAATCGATCATGTTTGAAAAGCAGCGCAGTTTAAAAAGGCAGTGCTTAATTACAAAGGAACATATGTACTCATATTTAACAGAATCCACTTAAGTTCCATTTAAAAAAGCAAGCTGATGTGCTGCCACTTCTCTGCACGGCTTCTTTCAGCCCTCTGGCCAATGGTGGGGCCAGGAAAATGAGCTTGTGTTTTTATAACAAAAAACAGCGTCAGTCTTAATTTCCCCCTCTGCAGCAGAGTAACAAGGAAATGTTTTAAAGGTTGCGTGACGTTGCTATGAAATAGAGTCCCAGGAGAATCATAACAATTTTTTAAACATGTGGGAAAGCTTTCTTTAAAACTTAAAAGAGGGGCCAAAAACCCAGTGGGAGTCATGGCTTCTCTGTGAAAGTGTTGATTCTGACATCTTCTGGTGTTTTCATACAGCATTAACCAGGCCACTCTCCTTCTTTTGAACTTTCTTAACACCACTGCAGAGGAGCCAAGGTCAACGGCACAGCTGATGTTTCCTTATTAATCAGGGTCCGGCTCACAGCCCTCAGTTTCCACCCACAATCCTTTGCAGAGTGAGATTAGACACGCTGAAAAAGTTTGCAAATTCATGAACTTTGTGCTACTTTTGGGTTAGCAAACAAAATGAGCTTGACCATATGTCCAAAATCACATACTGACCTACTATTAGTAGGCTAGAAAAAGTATGTGAATATTTTTAGTGTGACAGAAACCACAGTATGCATGAAATGGCTTTTTAAAAATATCCATTTTGCATCCCATTACTCTTCACTGACCACCTCCACTCCCCCTCAACCACTCCACTGCTACTAAGAACTGTGGGGCAGCGGTACAGAGCAAACAAGCAATAGTGGGGAGTATTTGGACAGCTTCTCAGAGAAAAAAGTTGATGTTGAGTATTGAAGAAATTACTTGGTCATGAGCATGTTTTTTTAAAATGTATTTTTAGGGGTCCAAGCACAAACTGCTGGAACCCTGTTGTGTTTGTTCTGATTTTTAGGGGTCCAAGCAGGAAGTGCTGAATTCAACAATTCAACTGTTCCACTTGGTCTGCAGGTGTTTAGGAGATTCTTAACCAGGATTACACTGGTTACAATTAGCTTGCATAACAGTTTCTTTCATCCAATTTTGAAAAGCATAAAACACTTCAGATCATCTGCAAAATGGAAAAATCATTGCAAAATGGAAAAATTATAAAACTTTTTCTTATAAAACCCTATTTTCTTGTCATATCATAAACACATCCATCATATGGTCTGATTCTGTTTGAATCAGTTAAACACTCCTGTGCTCAACCTAAAACACTTTTAGCATTTACACAGAGAAAGTGTAAAAATAAATTCACCAACACTACATGACACCAATTGTGCAGACTAATGAAAATATTTATTTCTTTTCATATACTCAAGTCAGTCAATACTGAACATTTCAACAAAACATTCATAACAAAACATTTTCCAGTTTTCATACAGAATTACTGAATGTGCCATTGTACTGTAAGCTTACAGTAGTACTGTAACATATATTACGTATCCAATTCAGTACTGGAAAAAAAAAAAAGCAAACTAAACATCATCTCTCTGCCTTGCTGGATCTGGCCACAGGGCCTCATCAACATCACAGGCTATATTTTCATTTGCAAGGCAGTGTGGGAAGAATCTTCTGGAGTGACGAATCCACCCTTGTATTGATGCTGCATCAATTTTATCACATGCTTCCTCCATAGCTTGAATGAGGGGCACCTGGACATAGGGTCAGAGATCATAAACCTTCCACCGCCATGCTGAGAAGAACTCCTCAATGGGGTTTAGGAAGGGGGAGCATGGTGGAAGGTATTGAACTGTAAATTGTGGGTGTTGATGAAACCAGTTTTGGACCAGAGCAGAATGATGGAAAGATACATTGTCCCAGACGACAACGTGTTGCATCTGGTCCCTTTGGTTTGCTGCTGTGATAATATTGTGTAATCTGTCTAAAAATGTAAGAATGAGGTCAGTGTTGTAAGGACCCAAGTTGGCATGGCAGTGGAGGACCCCATCCTGTGTAATGGCAGCACAAAGGGTAATGTTACCCCCATGTTGCCCTGGTACATTGACAATAGCCCTGTGGCCAATGATGTTTCTTCCCCTTCTGCTCACTGTTGTCAGGTTAAATCCAGCCTCATCAATGTATATAAACTCATGCGGGACTTCCTCCGCATCCATGTGCAAAACTCTCTGAAATACAGCAAAAGATCACATTGTGTAGATCAATATACTGTAGGTCTGCTATACAGTAAAATTACATGTACAGTAAAAAGGTTATGTGTGCTGTACACAATACTACAGTCAGTGAAAAAAACTTACCTCCACATATTCACGCCGCAGGACTTTCATCCTGTCTGAATTTCTTTTCAGTGGCACTCTACACAGTTGTTTCATCAGAACTTGATGTTTTCTAAGGATCAGGACTATTGTTGACAGAGAGACCTGTTGGACATTATTGAAAATTGTGTGATCATTGACGATATGGGTTTGAATTTCTCTAAGTCTGACTGCATTATTGACCAAAACGAGGTTTATGATATCGCTCTCTTGCTCCTGTGTGAATATGGGGCCCCTCCCTCCTTGGTGTTCTCGACGTTCAATCCGATGTAGGCCAAACAAAATACATGTAGCTTACTGTAAAATGATACAGGAATAAATACCAAAACTGTTGATATAGTACATGCAGTAAGCTATGGATTTTCTGTTGACAGAAGATAAGTTTCTCACCCGTGCTCTTGACGAAATGTCTGAACTGTTGATGCCACCGTGTACCTGCTTAGGTTAGGCTGTACTCTCAGTCCAGCCTCCCTCAGTGTTTGTCCATGGTTTATTACAGGGTCCACAAGTGTAGCACGAATTTCATTGGACAGATTTGGTTGTCTTCTTCTTTGTACACGCCCTACCCCTCCTCCAGGTCTTCCGCTCCCTCTACCTCTTCCTCTTCCTCCACCTTGTTCTCTCCAGATTCCCCCTCTCATCCGCACTCTCCCTCTTCCTCTGACACCGTCCATTTTTGTTGAAGACAGGTGGACTTACCTGTTGCCTTTTTATAATGCTTAAACCTGATTGGTGTGTCTACAATTAAGCTCCTGTGTGTGTGCATACCTGGTGGCTGTGTTTAACCAATTGGTTCATGGCTGTGTTCATTTGAAACCCTTTGCTTTGAAATTGCAAGGAAATTACATCATGATAAATTTCTGTGTCAAATGCATACAAGTGTGTTTAGTGTTTTGCAAATCACTGTGTGTACTGTTGTGCAAAAAGTGTGAAGCTGACAATGTGCTTACAGTTGTGCAGATCTGGGCCGGTGTTTTGCTCCTTGAGTGTAAGGTTTTGCTAATTGTGGGAAAGTTTTAATTTTAATGTGTAAGCATTTGTAAAAAACTGTACATATTCTTACATATTGTAACATTGGGACAACAAGATAATCTTCTCATTCAAAAAAAATTCAAGAATGTATGTATTAAAATTCATGTACTAAAGCAAATACTTGATTGATTTTTAACTCAATACCATTTACTAAACAAACCAGATATTGACTATTGCCTTGTTCCTGCTGTGTATTTATACACCTTAGCTTTTACCATAGAATTTCAACAATAAATATGCAAACAGGGAGTTGATTGTCACTTGCATTATATCCAGTTAACATCTGTAGATTTTCATTTCGACTATCCAAGCAAAGTAAAAACTAACTCTATGTATTTCTGTACTCTATTTAAATACTCTATAGATAATCTGATAAACATCTACAAAGTGAAACAGTTTAATTGTTGAATGTCAACAAATCAGCCCCTAAAATGTTACACTTACTCTCTAAACTCTCTGTATGTGGACTATCCAAATAAAGTTTTGCCTAAGATTTGCATTCTTGTTTAATTTTTGTAGGTGATATGGCGGGGCACTTTTTGAAAATTAAATTGCAAGTGGGGAATACGATTTAATTTTCAATTTGTTATAGAAAATGCTTTCATTGACTTGAAAATAAAAATTCCAAGTAGAGGACTGCATTTTCATTTTCATTATGCTATAAATAATGCATTTGCTTAATGAAAAAAAGATAAAACATTTCTGAGAACGCATTTTCATTGTAAGATTTGCGTTTTCCTCTTATTTTTGTTTTGCAATATGGAGGGGCACTTTTTGAAAATTAAATAGCAAATGAGGAATGCTTTCTAAATTTCAATTTGCCATAAAAATGCATACGCAGACTGGAAAATGAAAAAGCTGAGTGGATGACTACATTTTCATTTCCATGATGATACAAATAATGTGTTACCTTCTTGAAAAAGAAAAAAAAAAAAATTTTTGAGAATGCATTTTCATTGTACAACCCCATTTCCGAAATAGTTGGGAGGAAGTGTAAATTGTGAATAAAATCAAAATGCAATGACTTTCAGACCACATGAGCCAATATGTTATTAACAATAGAACATAGATAACATTTCAAATGTTGAAACTTGAGACATTTTACATTTTTATCCACAAAATGAGCTCATTTCAAATTTTCTGGCTGCAACAGGTCTCAAAAAAGTTGGGACACAGGCAAAAAAGGGCGAAAAAAATTAATATATAAGAGAATCAGCTGAAAGAACATTTAGCAAGTAATTACATTAACTGGCATCGGCTATGTAACATGATTGGCTGTAAAAGGGATGTCTTAGAGAGGCTGAGTCTCTCAGAATTAAAGATGGCCAGAGGCTCTCCAACCCTTGAAGGCTTGCATAAAAAAATTGTGGAATACTTAAAAAAAACAGTGTTCCTCAATGTCAAATTGCAAAGGCTCATCATCAACAGTGCATAACATCATCAAAAGATTCAGAGAAACTGGAAAAAATCTCGGTGCGTAAGGGACAAGGCCAAAGACCTTTACTGCATGCCCGTGATCTTCGGGCCCTCAGACGCCACTGCATCACTCACCGGCATGATTCTGTCATTGACATTACTAAATGGGCCCAGGAATACTTCAAGAAACCACTGTCTGTAAACACAGTCTGCCGTGCCATCCACAGATGCCACCTAAGACTCTATCATGCAAAAAGGAAGCCATTGTTCAGCATGATCCAGAAGCACTGCCACGTTCTGTGGGCCAAGGCTCATTTAAAATGGACTGTAGCAAAGTAGCAAAGTGTCCTGTGGTCAGACGAGTCCAAATTTGACATTCTTGTTGGAAATCATGGGTGTTGTGTCCTCCGGGCTAAAGAGGAGAAAGACCACCCCTCCTGTTATCAGTGTTCGGTTCAAAAGCCAGCATCTCTGATGGTATGGGGATGCATTAGTGCATATGGTGTGGGATACTTGCATGTTTCAAGAAGCACCATGAATGCTGAAAGGTATATAAAGGTTTTAGAACAACATATGCTCCCTCCAGATGACATCTATTCCAGGGAAGGCCTTGTGTATTTCAGCAGGACAATGCAAAACCACATATTGCAGCTATTACAACAGCATGGCCTCGTAGTAGAAGAGTCCGTGTGCTGAACTGGCCTGCCTGCAGTCCTGATCTTTCACCGATTGAGAACATTTGGCGCATAATTAAACAAAAGGTCTGTCAAAGGAGACCCAAAACTCACCAGCAGCTGGAAGCCAGTATTAAACAAGAGTGGAATCAAATTCCAAGGGCTAAACTCAAGAGACTTGCCTCCTCAATGCCCAGACACCTTCACTCTTTGTTAAAAAGAAGAGGGGATGCTACACCATGGTAAACAGTCCGAACTTTTTTGAGACCTGTAGCAGCCATCAAATTTGAAATGAGCTCATTTTGTGGATAAAACTTTAAAATTTCTCAGTTTCAACATTTGCTATGTTATCTCTGTTCTATTGTGAATAGAATACTGGCTGGTGTGATTTGAAAGTCACTGCATTTTGATTTTATTCACAATTTACACTTTGTCCCAACTATTTCGGAATTGGGGTTGTAATATTGTTAGTCAAACACTTCCATAAGATACTGGCTTTACTTTCATGTATTTTATTTCATTTCTTTCACAGGGTCACTCGTAAATTTCGACTTGACTTCATAAGTGTGCAACTTGATATCAGCTAAAATGTCCTCATAATGTCTGATCTGTTGTAGCAATATAATAAATTACGAGATTAAATGCTAAAATATGCTATCATCTGTTAGCTCACTTTAGGATCACTGGTTTGAATGCCCATCGTGGTGTATTGAGTGATTGTGGGTGGTCAGCAATGATCGTGTAGTTGTATAGAGCAATTAGTCCCGCTGTTCAGAAGTAGTGGCACGAGATGTGTGAACAGATTAATCAATAGGTGTGTGCAACACAGTGGAAAACATTGGCAATCAAACTTACATAATATCAAAGCTGTTTTGTTGCCTTGATCTGTTTTATTTTTTCATTTTTATTGTTTGAATGGCACCTCAGGTGTTACTAGAATACCGAACTCAAGAGATGCACTTTTTCTGTATGTTGCAAAGAATTTGACTTGTGCAGGACTCGCTATGTACCATGTTCACTAATAATTTTGCATGGCTCATTTTAATATTGACTGTTATTGACCAGTTAACAGAAAACATTTGCTGACATCAGAAACTCCAACTAGAAATTGACAGTTCCTGAGGGGACTGTGGGTTCACTGAAACCTCCTGAATGGGGCAAATAATGTGCTATGTGAGATGAACATTTTGATTTATTCATTTTTGACCAGCTTACCATCCCAAGGTACGGAAAATGTGAATGAAAACAGGAAATAGTGATTTCTAAATTTACTTTTACTTGTATTTCATGGCAAACAGTTTGAAGAGGAGATTTGTAATGTTTTTTCGGTCAACTTTATTTTATTTTTAAAAATAAAAACATTCCTGCCGCTCAGGCCCTCACTGCATTCCAAAAAGGTGGGACGAGGACATTTATGAACTAGTAATAAGGTAAAAAAAAAATAAAAAATAAAAAAATAATAACAATAATAATAATAATAAAAATAATAACAATAAAAAAGAATAATGATGTGAATTTTTTTTTTAAAAAGTAAAAATAATGACCTGATTTGTATGGAGGCATTTATGATAGACCATCACACAATGGAAATATGGACTGTGGTCAGACAAATCAATATTTTGGGTCTTTTTGGGACACTGTGTGTTCCAAACCAAAGAAGAAAAGGACTATCCAGGGGTGCATTGCCCACACAATGATGGAAGTTAGCTTTGAACTAACATGGTACAATGCATGGTTAAACTAACATCTAAAATAAGATGGTGTCCCGAAACTGTGGTACTTTGTTCATACCACTGTAGTTTGAGCTAAGCCTCTGACATCAGCTCAAGAGCTACACTTGGAACTACACAACTATACAACAGTGGTTGTGAACGTTCGTTGGACCCGTGGTTTGGGTAACACTTGCATTTTTTAAAGCCTCTGAAAACCCAATTTCACAAAAACCTTTGAACTACGTTATTTGGGGTTGAATGTGCATAATAGTAAACATACTAAAATATTAGAAATTATGTCCAATTCAAATCCGAGATTTTGTCATTTAATTTTTAGCACCTATCCTCTAACTGCAGTTCAACTGGGCGTGGTTTTCTAAGTGGGTTATTACGTAATAAGCCAAACCAATGAAAAAAAAACTCTGTCATTTGTCCCACCCCTAACTGAATTTATAAAACTCTCTGCTCCGCCCAGGTTAGCTTCTTTTGAGCCCGAGAAACATCGTCTCGAAGTAGCCTGTCTTGCGATTGATTACCCAACTACACTTGGTTCCATTTATCTATCTGTCAATCCGTCTGTCCGCGTCTTTGTCTGTCCCCTCCTATTTCCCCAATCATGTTTGTTTGTATTAGCTCCACTCAAAATGCACCAGTAATGATTTTCTGAAAGGGACGTGTGCTCGCATGTGTTTCTCACTTAGCGTGGAATGGTACTTCCGCTCTGGCTCGAATGTCTTATGCTTTGTTCAAACTAGCTAGTAAAAAAGGTGTTTCTCAGAACACAACCGGTGACTTGCGTTCAAATCACCTTACAACCTGTGATCACAAGCAGTGAACTGGTGATTAATTCAGCGGATCAATCTTCACCACTCGTGAGCAAAATGAGGCCAGACCAACACATTGTGAGCTAAACAGAAAAGTACGTTTATTTTCATGTTTGTTTTATCAAATATTAAAAGGAGCAACTTATTATTAACCTTTATGTCCCAGAGTTTGTTGTATTTCCATATCACAATGTTTCTGTCGTTTTGTCATTGGGAAGTTAACTTAATATTTTGATACCTTTATTATCGCCCATGATGTCGCCCGTGACAGACTGGCAGCAAAAGTTCGTCATGACTGAAGTGCTCGGCGCGTTCACGGTTTCTATAATCCCTCTCGTATCTTAATGGACAAAGCAATAAAAATTGATTCTTCAATTTGCAGTAAGTACAGTACATGTCTCACCGGTGCGTTTTTAATGGAGCTAAGTATACAGTGGACTAATACTACACACCGGTGTAAGCGCCTGACAGCATATATTTTCTGCCATTGATGGCATCATCTGGCATCCTCCACAGGAACACCTGCAAGCACAATGTTGTTCTATTGGTCAGTGAGTGTTCATTTCACAACATGCATACTTGAGGGTAAAACATTACTGAATGGAAATTATTTTCACTGAGAGGAACCGGTTGACGGAAGGCACTATATCCCAATGGGTGAAACCAGAAACTATATCCCAATGGGTGAAACCAGAAACGCTACCACGATAATTTATGAAAGCTTAACCCTAACCCTAACAGTAACAGTAACACTAACCCTAACCCTAACCTAAACCACCTATGGGTAAGACCGCTTTCATAAATTATCGTGGTAGTGTTTCTGGTTTCACCCATTGGATGGTTTCACCCATTGGGATATATTGTTTTCCCCGGTTGACTGGCGAGCTAATTACGATGCAACACTGTACAGTACTAGCTAACGTTACAGGCCGCCATTGGGTGCATCCCTGCTAACGTTGAATTTTAGCGGAGATGCGCTAACTCGGTGATAATAAAAACCACAAAGGATTTTACAAAATACCATTCCGTAACTGGCTGGACGGTGTTTCCAGATAGTAGATGCGCTGCTTCGACTGATTCTGAAGCTGCTTGCACACTGGACGCCAAACGAATTTTTCGCACGACAGATTACGTTCAAAGTCAATGCGAAGACGCGAATACACGCGTGTATTCAAGCCTTCGCATTGACTTGGAATGTAATCTGTCTTGCGAAAAATTCGTTTCGCATCCAGTATGCAAGCGGCTTGAGTCAGACGGCTCCAACATATAGAGCTAGACTGACCCTTGCGCCATTGCTGTGACTAACGCTGACGGAGCCAGTGAGATGTCACTCAAATCGAGGGAGTGGTCAGTCACACCGCGATGCGCCACGCCCACACTGTCTCAAGAAATGGACTGAATAGCAAAATGAGCCGTTTTTGAACTAGGTTTTCTAATAGTTATGAATGTTAATTTTCACTCAGTTTTTTGTAGATGCTTTATGAGACACCCAACTTTGATATTTTACGTAAATTCTCACTATGTCAAGACAAGTTTCCAGAGGCTTTAACAATGGTTCGTACTACGTTAGTCACCTCGTTAGTTCCAACGATAGTTTTGGGAAACACTTGTGTCACAAATGCATAGTTCAAACTCTGTAAGTTGCAACCATAGTTAGTATCCTTGCTTTAGGGGCGCACACCCCAGACTTTTCTCAGCAATGAGTCCAAAAACCATGCACTGTCATGGTATGGGGTTGTGTCAGTGACCTTAACAAGGGAACTAGCAGTTCTGTGAAGGCACCATTAATGCTGAAAAATGCATTTTTGGGCAACATGATTATGCTGTGATATTTCCAAGGGACGCCTATGCATATTTCAACAAGATAATGCAAAATGTCATTCTGCACACTTTACAAAGGTATGGCTGCATAAGAAGAGGGTGGAGATGCTGGACTGGCCTGCCTGCAGTCCTAACTTGTCCCCAATAGAGAATGTATGGTGTACATTGAAACGCAAAATGCAGCAACAAAGAATCCTGCTTAACACCTTAAGGTTTGTTTGCAGGGAGAATGGGATGAAATTACACCCCTAACAGATAATCAGTTTGTGTTTTCAGTCCCTACACATTTATTAACTGTTGTGGAAAAGGAATGGAAACAGGACAAATACATTACTGTCCCAATTTTTTTTTGATATGTTGCAAAAATTGAAATAAATGGGGCGTGGCTTGCAGAGCTAATTCTGACAAAAACTCAAGACATGCTGACATTCCCATAAGCACTCCCAGGCATATCAGACACTGCTCCACCCCTCAGGAAAGTATGCTATATAAGCTGCTCTTCTGCTTACCTCTCCTTTACCTCTGTAGCAAACATGCCTCTGGCTCCTGCTGCACTGCATCACCCCTGCCTGGCGCTCGTTCAACATCCACTCCAGCATTCACCTATTGGCTCTGAATTTTCAGTTTACCTTGTGGGGACCGGGGATGGGGGTAATTGGATATCCTGACACCCCCAACTGCAGAGTGTGTTGGGGTTTGAGCCCTAAAAACTATCATTGTATCTGTTTGTTAATACTACAATTATAGATTTTCATGCAAGTTGGTGGACAGAAGTGTTCATTTTGAAAAATCATTGAAATTCATGCAGTGAAGCATCAAATAATGCAATGTTGTACTGTTGTCAACATAATACGGGTCAAAGATAATTTACAAATCACTGCTTTCAGCTTCAGTGCCAACATTTTCTGATTTGGGCTTGTAAATTGTGACTTTTAAAACTTGATTACAAATCCTGAAGTCTGAGACCCACAGATATATCAACATGTTGGGTTTCCTCAGTGGTGATGCTCTCCCAAGCCTTTTAATGCACCTTCAGTTACTGATTGTTCTTAGAATATTTTGCCTTTGGTTTTGCCTGCAGGATGTGCAATTCCTGCCAAATTGGATTCAGGTCAGCCATTGTAGAATATTACATTGTATAATATTAATTTGCCTTAAAAAAGTTTTGGTTTGGTATCTCAGTAAGCTTCAGTCATTTTCCATCTGCACAGTGAAGATAAATTTTGAAACATTTTGCTAAATGTGATCAGAAAATACACCCCTATACTTTCTATAATTCTGGGGAAGCAGTTCCAGCTGGGAGCCCTGCATGGCTATTCTTGTGACACTTCTCAGATGAGGTGTTATGCTTAAGATCATGCACAGTTCCATCCCTTATCCACACTGCTCTTTTCCTAAAATTCTGTAACAAGTCTATCTCTGTCTCATCAGGCCATAAGATTTTGCACTAATGTTTTGTAAACTTCCTTTTTCTCGTAAGGCTTCTTTATTTACAGTGCTGATGTCTTATATGATGATGGTATCGCATGCACCGGGCTTGTAACAGTCATACATTCCAATATCCAATTATTTTTGTAAATTTAAATGGTGGGACCACGTAAAAAAAGTTGTGTTCTTCCCAAACTGTCGGCATGAATTGAATGTTCATCCCCTAAAATTAAAGCAGAAAGTCTGCACTTTGGTAGCAGTAAGACTGGTAAACTACTGATAAATATTTAAGTACCAGCCTGTAGATGCTCATAAAATCATTCCATTTAGGATTCAATGGTATTCATTAACTGAATGTTTTATTATTTCAAGTAATCATTAAACACAGTGCATTCTTTTGTATAATCTGTTAAGAACTTGAAATAAACCTGATCCAAGATTTATTGATATAAATAATGTGATATTTTAAAGGCTTACACATTTAAAGATATTAATTATTTACTAAATATTATATTTTAAATTTTAATATTATTATTGAGTCTGTTGTTGTTACACTACTTACTGAAAACATTCTGGTGGTCATTTAACACATTCACAAGACCCAAAAAAAAAAAACCTGTGGTATGACAATGCATAGAGATTTGGTAAATCCCTTGGAAACATCAAGTAGGAGATGAAGATCATACTCATGAATGAGATCAATTCTTTTCTTTGATAACCACTCTGCACAGAATTTCGTACTGAAAAATAAATTCATCAGAAACTCCCGTGTTAAGGATTTAGACCTCCTCTGAGGTGGATATGCACAGATTGACTCTGTCCAATTAAATGCACATTGAATGTTTCCATTGATGGAAAATCGGGATTCTTAAATATGCAATTGATCGGGGAGGCAAGCAATGGCAACAGCAACAAAAATGGTCCCAATTTAATTAGAATTTTCCCAGGTTCGCCTATTTTGCTGCGGAGATTCTCTCAGGCTGACCTTTGAGCTCAGCCCCTGACCCCTGACCCTGAGACATCTGACCAGTCACTACTCTGGGGGCAGCAAATTAATAGAAGCGGTGTTTGTTAATTGCATAAGAGAAGGGGAAAAGGATTCATCATCTCAGTCATGGCCATTGCTTACCTTTGACCCCTTCCTTCCCATAAGGCATTTTGCTTTTAGTGGTCACAGCTGTGGCTTTCCTATACTGGCCCATGTCCACAGAATAATTATTCAGCATCAGGCCTTATTAATCAAGTCGATGCCCCATTTTAAATGGAAATTGCTGGATTAATACAAGCATTCATTTTGTCCAGGAAATCTTGATGGCTTTAGCCCCCTAATCGAATTGGAATATAAAAGAAGGTGACAGGGAAGACCTGATTGAATTAAGAAGGGCATGCTGCACATTAAATTACATCTGCCAGCAGGGTTCTGCTTTAAAGCTAATACACAGTCTTCTCTGTATATGGCCTATGATGGCATTTTGATGATGACCCAGCGTCAAAGCTAAGTATATGACCATTTGTACATGTGCTGTCCTGTAAGAGAATCAAGTATCTGGCTAGACATTGTGATCTAATTTATTTTAGACCTCCTCAGACTAAGAGTCATGCACACACGTATGCAAATACAAAAACATACGCACACACACACACACACACACACACACACATGCACACACATCCTTGTACTTTATCCTAGTGAAGACATTACATTTACTTCCATTCATTCTTTGTATGTCTCTACAGCTTTTTACTGGTCTTAACAATAAGCGACGCATGCCCAACCCTAACCTTTACCTATCCCTATCTCTAACTTTACCCCTAGCCTTTACTAATAAGTCACAATTTGTCTTTATAGTTTTGAGGACAGGCAAAAATGTCCTCACTTCCCCATAATGTCCCCCCTCTGTAGGAAAAAAAATTGTTTTCTAGTCCTCACTGTCTAACAAGTACAAGAACACAGGCGCGCACACACACACACACACACACACACACTCTCTCTTAAAAGAAGCTAGAAATCTCTCCGCAATACAAACTTCAGTATTTTACATTTTAACCTTCATCCTACCAAGTGGGGTCCATCTGGTCCCCGCAACTATATATTCGTTTGCCATTTTAAAAATATGTGACATACTGCCTCACCGTTTTATGAATTTGTCAGAATTTATGTCTTAATTAAAACACTAAAGCACCAGAAGATCAGCTTTTTGCATTTTGAAGGTATAATTAATTTGTTGAGTAAAGCTTATCTGTCTTTTATTTTAAAATTGAATAGCACACTGAAAATTAACTTCTTTTTGGTTGTTTCAGATTCATAATGGCCAACAGACAAAGACAAGCCAGATACACAGCAGCAGAGGCCTTAAGGCCTACACTACAAAACAAAAGCCCTAAATTATTTTACAATTACCTTTCTATTTTAAATTCTGTAAGAAAAGACAGAATTTGTAATCCAGAATGTTTTACAGCTGCATGAGCTGCAAAAATCATGTATATAATGCCAAAATTTCTTTTGTGGTGCGATAATTTGCTAAGTGTATGCTAGTTATTGCAATATTATTGCAATGTTATTGCATTTATAGTACATCATTGATATTCAGCAGTAGTGGATTTTGTTCTTCAATAAAGTTATGTGTGTTTGCTGCATTGAATTTGTTCTTACTGCATTGATTTCAAGATACTCCCTCCTGGGGTCCATACGGACCCCGCCATATGTAAAATTGGCTGGTAGGATGAAGGTTAAAACAACTTACCTGATTTGAAACAAGAATGGATTCAACAAGACCAAACATGTTTTTTTATTGCATCGAACAAATTATTCATAGATGTGAGTCTGTTAACTAAAATATGAAAAGCTATTAATGTTAGCCATTACTGAATAATATCATTCAAATTTAATACAAAATTTAGTCCTTTATTTCAAGAGCCTCCACATGCAGTTCATTTTTTGGGGTCTCAAAATGAACATTCAAACTTGAAATCATGTGATTTCCACCTACAATACCCACACAAGGAAATCATTTTAAGGTGGTACTTATAGGTTTCCATGATTCTGATTTGTTGGCTGTAATTTAAGCTTATGTTCACTAACACATAATGGAGGAATATAGGCTTTACCGACCCCAAAATGAGTGGCACTATACCTTATCACCGGCCCTGAAAACACTCAGTCCACAGTGCTCCTCTGTGGCCACAGCATCACAACTGCTTTGATCAGTTCAAGGGAGCTTGAAGCCTTCTAAAGTGCCACCCTCCCATTATGACTTGTTAGATCACCTTGGTCTGGCATTCTGAAAAGCACAGTCTGAGGGGGGTTACGAAAGCAACACCCCACTTCAAATGATTTACGATGTCATTAATGTCGAGCTATCAGCGGACAAGAGCCCAGAGATAACGGCAAAGCTGACGAAAAACAAATAGTTTTGATTAAACTCAAGGACATTCCCCACAGCCCTCAACAGAAAGGCATTTATCACGTCTGAACTTGACCTGCATTACTGGACCCCTCCAGATGCAGAATGCCGAGCCGAGACGCACACGCAAAATTTATACGTAATCGCCACATCCTGTAGTCGAGGAGGTTCTCACTTAATTAAATTCCAAGCAGGTTATCTAGTTCTGCCTGAAGACAAATGATTACTCGAGTGCAGGAGATTAATGCAGACAGTGCCAGAAGTTTTCTGACAGAGACAGAAATCAGATCAGATTTAACTTAAATTGAACACTGGGATTTTCAGTCCTGCGGAACATAACTCATAACCCAGTTGTAGATGAATAGAACAACTTACCTGAAATATTAATAAAAGTATAACATTGAACATTTTACACTTTATTTTGACAAAAGATGCAACATTACTCACAAACAAATGGAAATGTTCACATCTTCCAAAAGCCCACACAGCCATGAAATGAATTCGGTCAGTCTCAACATAAACATGAGCCTACGCTTCATCAAGGTGTATGATGTAATGATGTAACTATAAGACCTGGAGTTATGAGTTGACAACTAGATTAATATCCTTAAGGCACTATAGACATATACACCATCCACTCTATAGACACTATAACGCAGGATCTATCAATAAGTCGTCCCAGTTTAATAATGATACCATGCCACATGGGCCAACGGGCAGTTTATAGACTAACACTGCTGAAAGTGTGACATGAGATATTTGGTCCTATACAGAACACACTGGCAAGCAGGAAATGGAGCAAGATTTATAAAAGTGCAAGACCCACAGTGAAAAACGTGATCATGGGTTGCTATTTACGTGAAGAGAGTATTATATTTAATCTAACCTAATGAAATTAGGTTTCCGTGCTTTCTGAAATTAAAAAAAAAAAGATGTGTTCAAATCAAAAAATTCAGCTGAGAAAACTTCCAACAATTAGATGTTACTAATTGATGCAAAATCTCAATTATATCAGTGTACTGATTTAATATCTGAGTGGCACATTGTTCTATGAGAGTGAGTTTGGCTCTTTGAGTGAAGGCGAGAATTTGAATGTAACCTCTGGGGATTGCATGTTGACTGATGTACAGCAGACAATGCATAACAGAATTTGTCAAAGACCTGTGCTAATTAACAAGAGCTCATGTTCACATTGAATTCAAATTGAATGTGTATTTTCGTTTCAGCACTAGCGTTTCACTAGTCAATAATGCTGAATATTTAGCATTTTTGAATGGGATAAAGCGAATTCTGTGTTTCTAGGCTCATTCAGTATTTTCATAGATCTAATCGCATTCATTCGCGCTGAGATGAGTGTGATGGCACATCGGGGAGTGCGTCAACAGAGATTCTACCGCAGTGCAATTTTAGTTCCTTGTGTAAGTGCAAGTGCTGTGTTATTTCATTGACTTTAGACTTGGTGTAGATGTCGCCTGTATAGGTAAAGAAGACCTGTAAAATTTTCCACAGATTGGTGTTCTTGATGAATTCCATGTGTATCACCTCAAAAATCATTCAACAAGTCATAATATCTGATGTGCCACATTTTAATCAGGTAATCACAACAAGCAATTAAAGCTTTATACTGGAGGTTATTGTAGGCTCAGAATCAGTCGGTGCACATCATTACGCACAGACGATCCTTTCTAATTCTGAATGTCCATTGGGCAAAGTGATTGCAACTGTGACTCTAAGTACCAATCCTATTTAAGCTCTCTTGGTTTGTCTTTGCAGAATCCACTGGAATAAAATATACACGTGACGCAACAGGTTACATCAGAGCGGAAGACAATTCTTTAAATTTTGGCAATACCTACTTCAAATTATGGTGTAGGCTGCTTGCACGCAGCTTAAAATAAATCAAAATTGTTACATTTTTATCACGATCTACAGAAAGTGGTGCACATCATTGGCATGAGATGTTGATGGAGGTACAGCCCAGGCCTGTATCACCCCCACATGTCCTTTTCCTGCTTCAGGGACCAAGAGTGTAAGGGGAAACTGCATCTTTCCTGAGAGATTGAATGATTGTAGTTGAGGTCTGCTGGCTGGTAGCCACAAACCTGGATGGACCACCATCAAGTACATATTCTCTCCCAGTCACTGTGAATTTACGGCACCTCTCACTTACCTAGCCAGTGGGTCCTTCCAGTGCACCCTGGACTTGGTAGCTTGCCACAGCCAGTCTAATATCAATTTGGCTATACGTGCGCTTTCTTCCAGTCAAGTCAGACATGGCAATGAGTTCAGTGTTTTTCTAACAAACCCGATAGCCAGCTGGAAAATAAATAGGACTTCATGGTCACGTGTTGAGCCATGAAATAGTTCCACGCACCAAGTACCCAAACTAAAGGTGAATCAAGAGGGAGTCCGCCCCATTAATATCCAGATGATTGGAAATGTAAACTGCCTTATAACACTTGTTCAGCAATTACCCTGGATCTGCCCATGCTACATTCCTCATGACAAATTCTGTCATTCCTACAGCCTTTCTTCAGAATATCCCCGTGAATGGGTGTCAGGTATGCGACGATGGCTATCCATTAAAACCATGCCATAGATTAATGCCACAAAAAGAAGACAGCGTGTTTTTAGCACTGCTGAACGGTGTTTTCAATAATCAAAAGAATATTCAGAAAGAATCCAGGTCAGTAACTGAGAGCACATATTGTCAGCCTCATAGCATAATTGCCTAAGTCATATTTTTGCCAAGTTCAGATATCGGCTGCCTGCTCTTTTGTGTTGGCGAAAAAAATTTTGTTTTCTAAGAACTTTTCAAAAAAATCCACCCCCTAAGTAATAAAACACTTTTTAAATAAAAAAAAATAATAAAAAAAAACCTTAATAATGAGGTAGGTAATAATGCTATGAGGCTAACGATTTGGAATGTTAAAAATGCGTTTCAGGTGTTTGGACCGTATGTTACAATTCATCCCCAGGAGAGCCAGTGCATTCTTTGGGGCATGTTGGGTTCTGCATAACATTGTGATACACTACAGATGTTGTATTGATCTCACAGAGGAGACATTACAGCACTTAAAAGGCAGAGAGAGGCACAACTACCCTGAACAAAAATAATAATGCAAGACTTTATTCCTTTCAATATTCTGCAAAATTTCTTCTGTGGTTGACTTAGTAGGGTTTACTTACGTGACCAAGGTTGTGTGCCGCTGGTCTGTATGCATATCAGTCACCTACACAATATCATTGTCAATTTCTTGCCCTTTGTCAAAATAGGCCCATCAGACAGGTGGGGCCTGCTCCATCCATCCATCCATCCATCCATCTTCTTCTGCTTATCCGGGGCCGGATCGCGGGGGCAGCAGTCTAAGCAAGGATGCCCAGACTTCCCTCTCCCTGGACACTTCCTCCAGTTCTTCCGGGGGTATCCCGAGGCGTTCCCAGGCCAGCCAAGCGACATAGTCCCTCCAGCGTGTCCTGGGTCTTCCCCGGGGCCTCCTCCCAGTGGGGCATGCCCGGAACACCTTCCCAGGAAGGCGTCCAGGGGGCATCCGATATAGATGCCCGAGCCACCCCAGCTGGCTCCTCTCGACGTGGAGGAGCAGCAGCTCTACTCTGAGCTCCTCCGGGGTGACAGAGCTCCTCAACCTATCTCTAAGGGAGCGCCCCGCCGCCCGGCGAAGGAAACCCATTTCAGCCGCTTGTATCCGAGATCTCGTTCTTTCGGTCATGACCCAAAGTTCCTGACCATAGGTGAGGGTAGGAACCTAGATTGACTGGTAAATTGAAAGCTTTGCCTTTTGGCTCAGCTCCTTCTTCACCACAACAGATCGGTACAATGACGGCATTACTGCTGCCGCTGCACCGATCCGTCTGTCAATCTCACGCTCCATCCTTCCCTCACTCGTGAATAAGACCCCAAGATACTTAAACTCCTCCACTTGAGGCAGGAGCTCTCCTCCACCCCGGAGGGGGCTTGCCACCTTTTTCCAGTCGAGAACCATGGCCTCGGACTTGGAGGTGCTGATTCTCATCCCAGCCGCTTCGCACTCGGCTGCAAACCGCCCCAGTACATGCTGAAGGTCCTGGTTCGAAGGAGCCAACAGGACAACATCATCCGCATAAAGCAGAGATGAGATCCTGTGGTCCCCAAACCGGACTCCCTCCGGCCCCTGGCTGCGCCTAGAAATTCTGTCCATAAAAATAATGAACAGAACTGGTGACAAAGGGCAGCCCTGCTGGAGTCCAACATGCACCAGAAACAGGTCTGACTTACTGCCAGCAATGCGAACCAAGCTCCTGCTCCGGTCATACAGAGACCGCATGGCCCTTAGTAGAGGGCCCCGGACTCCATACTCCCGAAGTACCTCCCACAGAATGCCACGAGGGACACGGTGGAATGCCTTCTCCAAGTCCACAAAACACATGTGAACTGGTTGGGCAAACTCCCATGAACCCTCAAGCACCCTGCGGAGGGTATAGAGCTGGTCCAGTGTTCCACGACCAGGATGAAAACCGCATTGTTCCTCCTGAATCCAAGGTTCGACTATTGGCCGAATTCTCCTCTCCAGCACCCTGGAATAGACTTTACCAGGGAGGCTGAGGGGCCGATCCAGAGCTATTGAAATCACGTGTGCTCAGTTTAGGCACACCTTGTCCTTTAGTCAATAAAATGCCACCCCAAAAGTCCCTGTTTGGCCATTTTTATCCCCCGCCGGGCAGAAGTCCACAGGGGGTATTATGTCGTGGCACAGTTCATCTGTCTGTCCATCCATCTGTCTGTATTGTAAGGTACTTGGCTGGTGAGATCAACTCTTCCTACAGTTTTCATAGGACATCCCTGAAACTTTGCACATATGCTGCAGATAGACTAACTGATGATACGCATATCACATTCACGACTCCGGCAGGAGATGTTGGGCTCTCAAAGCACTCTTATTCATACAGATCATTTGAAACTTCAGAGAGCATACCATTGGTATGCTAGATGCAGGAATGGCTCTCAGGGTTGTCGTAAGGGCTCTTAATATCCGTCTTTTAACTATAAGTCACCTAAGACACTGGTTTGAAGAAACAGGCACGACACAGTGGTCACATAGGTGACCAAAACTGGTCTCTCCATCTCCGTTACTGTCTGAGACCAGCGATTGCCGCAGCTGATGTGACAGTTAGTCCCAGAAATCGCCACCTTTCTGCCCAAACCATGACAACTCCTCTTTGGAAAGTCAGTCTTCATGCACGTCATCCTTTTTGCGGACAGAACCTCAGTCCTTTTTGATGAAGAAATCGGCTCAACTTGATAAAGAGACGTGCCGATGGCTAGTGGCACAATAGAAGGCTGCTCTCTTTACTGAAAGAGTCATGTGTCCAGCACCACAGAGTGGACGTACAGCAGCATACCTGCCGCCGCACAGGAGAATGTTATCCTGACGTCAGTGTGGTGCACAGAGTGGCATAAGATGGTAAAGGAGTCCTGGTTTGGGCGGGAATATCCCACATACATCGCACCCAACTGCATTTCATTAATAGTAATTTGAATGCAGTGCAATATCACAATGAGATACTGTGGCCTATCGACCAACCATTTGTCCATCAAAACAATGCTATATTCCAGGATGACAATGCCAGACCCCACGTCACCCACGTAGGCACAGACTAGAAACATTTGTATGCTTGAATGACTAGCTTATTGCCTGGATTTGTTTGCCATCAAGCATCTTTGAGATGTCCTTGATGAGTTTGTAATCAGTTCCCACTTCTGGCCAATATACATCAACCCTGTGCAGCTCTTGAAGTGGACCTAGGCCCCCAAGTCATCATTGACCATTTGATAAGGTCTAACCCAGGCGCGTAGACTGCACGACGCCACGACACACGTGCGTACACTTTTTCCCCGAGGGAAAAATTAAAGTAACCGATAAACGTCATGACGAGTATAGGCCTACACTATTTGAGATGATGACCGATGGCCCGTGGCATGGGACTGCGCGTGTGTTACATTACATTCTTGAAAACTCCTGGGTGGCACATGCACACTTTATGTTAGGTCAGAATAGTCCTACTTCGGGGCGCCCCGGTGGCTCATCGGTCTAAGCGCGCGTACCATAAAGGCTGAGTCCTTCCCACAGCGACCTGGGTTCGATTCCGTCTCAGGTCATTTGCTGCATGTCTTCCCCCATTCTTCTCCCCAACTTTCCTGTCTCTCTACATGGTGTAACTGTCAAATAAAGGAAAAATTCCCCATAAAAAAAAATAAAAAAAAAGAATAGTCCAACTTCACATTTCAGAGTGAGCGAACTGGAAGGAGGGAAGAGTTTCTTCTGCTAGCTTGATTCTCTGTGAATCAATAGCAGAGTAGGAGTAGTGGTATTCCTTGTTCTATACTGTTCAAAATCAAAAAAAGAAGCAATCCTACCCTTCTATTCTTGGCACTCACACTGAAGACAACATTAGGAGATGGATTTTGTCCATAAGAAGAGATGATGGAGCATGATTTTCAATTATGAGATGTAGCTATCCAACTTGTATTTGTGTATGCAATGCACTTTGAGGACAGCGACCTTCTGGTCCACAATAAATCTGGTAGGAAGGGCCTCAGGGACCAAGCTGTCCCTTTCAGACCTACGTGAACTGGGGTAGGAAAAAAATATGAGCGATCGCTATGGCGAGAAAAAGTGTCTGCGATGGAGCTGGAGAAGAAAAACGAGAAGAAAATCTGGCTCAGTACTGTCGGAGCATTGACTTCTATTTTTGCCCTCCTCCAGGCAACTAGCTATCTAGCTTGCTCGCTCTTTCTTGCAAATAACATAGCTAACATTAATCCTGTCATTTAAAATTTTCTGTTGCTACAGCAACAATAGGATCTCCAAAGCCAGTTAGACCATAGCTAAGTAAATTGTGGAGTTCTTGCCAAAGTAACACAATATGTCAACATCAACAATTAACACTGTAGAACACAAGAACACTTAGCATGCTGGCTACCTACAGGTCATGGTGTGATCCGTGGCTAGCTAGCTAGTCTCTGCTTTTTTTTCACTCAAATAAGGCTAAAATCTAGGATTTCTTTTATAGTTAATCTAGCAAACATACTTTTATGAATTTGGTTTCTAGATATCATGTCACTGAAGCTGATATTTAATGGTTTAGTAATAGTAACTAAGTTGTGGTCGAGGACGTCCAGTGGATGATACATTTGTATAGGCTAATATCTGCATGAACTACAGCTCACTGTAATGTAAGTCGTCCTTCAATTGCTGCATGGTATACAGTAAGTAAATGGTGTTTACAAGCAAATCAGTGATAATGCTTGGGTACGTGCCCACAATATTTCGGTTACTGACTGGGATATCAAAGTACTCTGGTAACACAATGACTCATGTAAGCAACATTACCCCTTACCCCTGTTACTACTGTCTATACACACTCTGAAAATCCTTAGTTTTAAAAGGTATTATGGGAGAGGTTACACGTCATTCCTTGAGAAATATGACGCACGTTGTGACAGTGAAAATGACGGTTGGCCATAGAGCTTCATGTGGTGTGCCATTTCTCTCGGCCACGTCACGGAAAGAATTTATGACTCTATACTCGCTTAATCTGACATAGCAATCTGTAGAACAGACAAAAACATTGTGTAGTCTGATTCCAACACGACAGCCATTGCTGCTTAATTATTTCTTATTGGTACTACTTGCTTCAATCTTAGCAAATTGGCCAAGTTGCTCTACTAGTGTTTAGTTGTTCTTTACACTACTGTCTTGTAAACCACAGTCCTTAGGATAGTATTCCCACTTATTCTTTTCTATACCTCAAGACTGCTGTAGCTCATTCGCTTTGCTCTCTGCATTACTGTTATAAACGTGCATACACTTTTGTCAAATCCTGGCTACACCCCTGGTCTTAACGGCAAAGATGTGTAGTAGTACAGCAGGCCAACAGCAGACATACCTGATATTGATTCTTCTTTATCTGTTTCAATCAGTGATTGAAATGTATTGCAATATGGTCATACAATCTGTCGACACTCAATAAAAATACAATTGGTTTCAGAACATGGTCCTAATTCTCCCAATAAGAAGTGTTGTGTTTATATTATTGTTCAGTGTGCAAAACGCGGAGATGAGAGAGCAACAGGGCGCACTGCAGACACAGCACCTGCAGACTGTGCAGTTAGTCCATACCAAGTCTAGGAACATATAACATAAATACATCCAAACCACATCACATTTTAAATGCATTTTTGTGTGTCACAATGTCGCTGCCATGGAAAAAAAAGAAAAAATAAGCATACTAATAAAACAAAGAACCAAAAATGCTAATCAAC
The DNA here is from genome assembly GCA_029692085.1 of Gymnothorax javanicus. Taxonomy (NCBI): domain Eukaryota; kingdom Metazoa; phylum Chordata; class Actinopteri; order Anguilliformes; family Muraenidae; genus Gymnothorax; species Gymnothorax javanicus. The sequence continues at coordinate 139,152,043 of CM056194.1, forward strand.
ATGATGCATCCTTTTTATAAAACAATAAATTAAAAAAAAATATATATATATATAGCCTTCTTCCTTCCCTTGCCCTTGGCAAAATTGTCAATGTGCTGTCTATGGCAATTGTAATGTTTTTACCCCCTTTATAATTTAAGATTTAAGCTTCATAGAGAGGGGGAATATGGCTCAATTGAGACAAGGCACTTGCTGTATTTAGAATTCCATCGTATTTCAGTTTCTTTTCATGATTTTGGTAGAGAAAAGGGGCTGCAAACATGAAAAATACTCATGAAAGTATTCTGCATTGAAATTGTAAAAAAATTATAATAATAATACTGAGTATTGAAAAATGGCTGGGGGTTAAAACAATATATTTCTGGGATCATAAACTCCTAGACCACAAGCATTCTTTATCTGAGCATGAAAAATTAAATTATCCACTCTTTAGAAGCCAAATAAGACAGCTCTCCAGCTGGCTCCCCAAACTCCCGGAGCCCTCAAAATGGCACACTGTCAAATCATGAAATAATAATATTTTTAATGTAAATCAACTATTGACTCATTAAATTCAATATGAATTAATCATTTTCTGGTTGAATTTAGCATGAGTTTATCAATAAAGGCACAGCTGGACATCGATGGTCACCAATAACCTCTCCAAACCCAAAACCTGCCTTTTCTCCATGATGAAGGTCCGAGTTTCGTCCATTTTTCTACAAAGCCGCATTAGCAAACACAGGTACTCATTAAAGGCACTGCTTATTTTACGGTCAGAATGTTCACTTAGACGGAAAGCTTGTTATTTACGATTCCGATCATCCAAGCGAAATGACAGCTTATAACAATGCACCCTATAAGGAGCAAGTACAACTCACAATAATAGCTGTTCGCATTTTTAATGAGCGAAAATCCAAGGCATTCTATTTCGTTGAATGTGCTATAAATTCTGCAGATCGCCACATTAAGCAAAACCTGCTACACCGGTTATAATACATATATAATATATACAATCGCTGCAGCAGTTCGTCTCTCCCTCCGTAAAATGTCTTTGCATTGCAGTGGCAAACGTACCTATAATAAGCATTACATTGTGTAAACTGCTATTGGTAATATTCTTGACTAAATAATTTGAAAGAGAGTGGCTATCTGGAGGTTATGCCATATGGAGTTGCGAAATAGCATCGCATACTCTAAATAGACTAGTGTCTGCAGAAAATAAACCATTTTTGAATACAAAAAATAAGGCTGCGTAGCTCTCTTTCGAAGGTTATTTCTTCCCATTAGCAATACTATACAAGCACATTAGAATGCATTGAATGGTTGAGGGTTTTGAAGGGCTTGTCCTGGCGATTAAAAGAAACACTTCACATGCATATAATGTAGATGTGCAATTTTGCAGGGATGATTATGGCTAAACATTTGCCCTATGTACTTAATGCAATATGCTTTTAATTCTTCTAAGATTCAATTTTATTGGGGAAATTGGCCTGTTTGATTCCAAATTCATCCCGAACATAACTCGTCAGGGCCTATAAGTAAAATTAAATCCCGAGTTTTAAGTTCTAATGCCGATGTAGCACTGTACAAAACAGAAGCATACTGTACGGAAGTATGGGATATTTTTATTATAGCGGTGGCATAGGCTTTTAATTAGCCTACGAATTCAGGGACAAATTCAAGCTTTTGAAGGTGCAGGTTTGAAAGCTGAATGGATACTGGAACTAGCATTCAAGTCCACAAAAATGCAAGAAAGTAGGCTAGCTTATAGATTGAATCATTAAATCAGGTCGTGCTTCTTTTTTAAAACATCTGAATGACAAGGTAACACATACTTGGCTAGAATGGCAACTCTGCGAATACAACAACAAAAAAGACAATATAATTACGTGCATTTTTTTCAACGACTTTGAGGAATATGTGTATTATATAACCTCTGTGCAATTTTACGGAAATATAAGATTAAACCGTTTATAGTGTACTGTAATTAAATGCAACAGGGAAAATTCTGTTGCGTAATTTACAATTCAAGTCCAGATCTACAAGCCATTAAATTCTACAGGCGATATAGCGCTGTCCATCCTTCAAGAGAAACATTAATGGAAATGGGCTACACTTTTATTAAGGCAACAGCGTATAATTCACGAATTCACGGACACATATAAATTCATAAAAACACCACTCACTAACTGTAGGCAAGCAGTTCGGTAAATTTCAGGACAGTACCCGGCTGCATTCATGTTGTGAACAAAGTCTGTGCTTGGCTACTTTGGCAGAAAAAGACCAGTTTTATTAACCACATATTTAGTGAACGACTGAACGATTTTTCTCATCAACCATTCAAATATTTCAGTCTCTGCTGGTGTCCTTTGCTTACAACTTCAGTCAAAAGTCAGAATCACTGGTCGTCGCTATATACTGTGGTCGGAATCAATTGCTGCATGACTCCAGTTCTCGTTCACTGGAGTCAGAATGAAGGAACTGGTGAATGAATCCGGGAACAAATCCACTTAAGGAACTGAGTCAAAGGATCCGTGTCCTTGAAAGGAATCGTAACACCCACCACAAAAAACAGGGGTGGGACTGAACCATCCGTCCATGTTCTAAACTGTGTTCAAGCTCAGCTTGCTAGTGAATATTCAATAACTGATCTGAGTGTGCCATCTAGTGATAGAATAGTGTCACTGTGTGCATATGTAGAGCAGCTCCATGTCCGCTGGCGTTTACATCTGCACAGAGGGGTTAAAGGGAATGAGAGGAGCTGCTCTGACTGACAGTAACAGAAGCATGCCCCAAATAAACCATCTTATACTATTGAGCTGAATCGCAATCCACCCCTTAGCCCTACCACTTAGCCATACCCCTTCGTTTTGCGCATTCATGTGTAGGGGTAGTGATGTCTCGATTCTTATTGAGACAGAGGGGTGGGGTGAAGTTATACGGCTATCTGGCCCTTCAAACAGAGATTTTTCAGGGGCACATTACAACAGAGGGGTAAGAGAAGTCTCCCACAGAGGCACCAAAAGAAATGCAAAAATGTAAGTTTTTAGCCCGCTTGGCCAAAGGCCCAAAGGGGCTTATGCTATGCTCAGGGTCTTTAGTGGTGGTCTGTCATGCGTGCGTAAACTTTTGGCTTTTCTGCGCTCTAGCGTCTTCAGTTTTTGACCGATCCTTTTTGATTTTGAGCTGAATCGGACCGATACTTTGGCCAAGGCGTTCCATTTTGGCCATTTTAGTGGCTTTGTTACTATTTTTTCTGACTAAATGAATTATGAAAACCACTAGATTACCTTAGTTCAATGCCATTTTAATATATTATAGACAGTTTGTTCGAAACAAACATAACAAAAAACGCTAGTAGTGTACGTGTGTGTGCTCATGTCTCTTGCTAAATAGGTCAGGTTTGCATTATTTTGAGGCTGATTTTTGCATGACAGTGCTGCATTTTAACATTTTTATATGCTGCATTTCCCTCTTGATGACTTTAGATGCCCAAATTTTAACTTGCGTCCAGCAGCCATGTTGCTGCACGTTACCGCTCAGAGCACCACTTGTCAGTTGCCCTGCCATGATCATTTTTATTTGATGATTTGTATGATCAATCAATAACATGAAGCGTGAGTTATGAACAAAGTTTCCATGCTGTTTCCATCTCAATCATATAATGCAATTATTGCCAAAATAAGGCAGTAGAGCAGAAAAACCGCGCCTGAAAAAAATATTGGCTATTTTCATAATGATTCGCCTTTCATGCCCAACAAAATTAATATACCTGTTATTTGAATAATCTGGGTTTACCACCTTTATAAAGCAAACTATATCATTTGTTTCTCTGAAAAAGTTTCACTGACATTCCTGTGTTCTATCATTGCAGAGGCTCCAGAGCAAACCCGGCAGCTCATTAGGTTCCGCGCATACATACAATGCATGTGTTCTGTATTCTGTTCCATTATATCTGCTCAGAGATTATCACACAATCAACACAAATGGATAAACTAATCGATTTATTTGTGAACGTGCGTGTATGAAAACAGGTTGATCCAACATTAGTTACGACTGTGGTAGCTTGCTGGCATGTTTGCTAACATTTGGCTAACTACAAAGCTTGTTTGCAGTCTATTTTACATTCTTCAAGTTCATTCATCACCATTCCCAAGCATCAGACGCGTCTTCTTCTTCTTCTTCTTGCATTTTTACAGTTTGTTGCCGGTAACCGAAAAAATATGCCAATAGCCCAGGCAAGCGAGATGACCACAGCTTAAGATGGCATTGTGAATACTTCTGGAAACAAACTCAACGTGTCTATTTATGGCGCCATGGCTGATTACTGATGACATATCAGGCTCTCGAAGGGTTGTCCCGTTTAATAGGGGAATTTTTCAACCGCTACTCCTTGCAACTCCATTTCCAGGGATGAAGCTAGGGCAAGGGGTAGGCGTAGGGACACCTCAGCAACTGTAATGTTATTCTGGTATTACGAAGACTATATGTGCATAGAGCGTCCTCTTCTATGAAGTATGGTGGTGGCTAAGAGCAACATCGTAAGGCGTACTTCTTTTTTTCCAATGTGGTTACCCACGTGAAATAGTGTGGATTTAGGGATTGTCACACAAGGCACTGATGAGGACTGCACGTCCACAGACGGTACTAGTATTACATGGAGTTGATGCGTAACTTCATTGTCGAGGTCCCGCATCGGAGTTGCTGAGGCGTGGTTTCAGGAACTAGGTGTGATGCTGTGGAATTAGTTACCACAGCTCTTGTATCGCAGCGAAAGAAAATGGAACTAATGACCACGCTCTTGAACATAGCAACTGACATTTCAGCTGCATAGAGGAACATAAATTAAGAGAATTGGAAGCAAATAACCTTTAACAGGGTTCTCCACTATTGTTAATGACTGGGCGGGCCGCCCGTTCATTCTGAGTGATTGCGCAATTGCCGCCTGTTCATAATATATGCGTCCGTTGAGAATCCTCGGCCGCCTGGTCAAAAAAAAAAAAAAAAAAAAAACGGAGAATTTAAAGAGAACTGGAAGACGCGTAATTGAGTGCGCAATATCAACGAAAAAAAACGCATTCCCCCCGCACGCGCTGAACAAAACGAAACTGCTCACAAAAGAACGCCACCTACCGCCCGGTCATTGAAAATTTTAGTGGAGAACACTGCCTTAACTAAGCGTATGTGTGTGGTAACCATGGCAAAAGGGCAATACACAACTCCACGTCAGTCATTATAAGAAAATAATTGTACGCATAAGTGCTAAATGATTACACCACCTAGGTGTGCGATTATTTTGCACAATTCCACCATGTCGTTGTATTTGATCGAGTGCAAAATGAATTGTATCAGATTTTTAATAAAATTTATTTGATTAGGTTCACTCTGATCCACAGCATGTTTTCAGTAACATTGTAACCGCATGGACATTAAGAGCAGGACCTTTCCCAGTGGCAGTGAAAAAATTTATTTTGGTCTCATACTTGAAACCTGGGTTCATGCAGATCAGTCACTCATCTTACATTTATTTATAATTATGTCAGTGAACAGGTTAGACTGAGAACAAATTCAGTAATGCAGGCCACAGTGGGGTAAGACGCACTTTGATGATGAGGATAGTACTTCTGTAGAGTCTCTCTCTCTCTCTCTCTCTCTCTCTCTCTCTCTCTCTCTCTCCTCTCTCTGTCTCTCAGTTAATGTATCCTGTAGAAGCAGAACAAGCAGCTTTTCTATGCTTGATTAATTGTGTTGGTCACACATTTTGACAAGTTCAGATTTATTAACCTGGGGGACAGAGATGCTGTTAAATTTCCATGACTTGCAGTTTCAGTCGCCAAGTTCAGCAGAGTGAAGCAAAATCTGAAAAACAAGCAATTACATAAAGCCTAGGAGCCATTAAAGCATTAAAGCAAACTATGAAAAAATGCATAAATGTGCAAATTATTAAATTGAATTTTTAAATGCTATGATATTCCATTTTAATAAATCAATACATGTATTTTTCCTTTAAAATTACAAATAACAATAAGAAATAGAAATAAATGCACGCATACAGAGAGTGTGTGGGAGCAAGGGAGAGGGACAGTGAGAGGGCTGTGAACAGAGAGGTGGGAGTGAGGGAGCATTGTATGTTAAGGCAATTTGAGAATGCATCATCCCTACAGAATAACAAACTAATAACTTTCTTAAATCTGGACAAGGCAAAATAAATAGTTGTTGTACAAACGTAATTGCGGGGGATTTCATATAAACATCAGAGCATGTGAAGCCCACCTTAACTGTCATCAAAGTGAACTTTTTTTGTATCTTTCTCTCATCAGATAGAAGGTTTGAAGGTCAAGAGCAAAGCATTGCCTTAGAATATTACAAATTTCACACGTAATTACCAATGGTTTCACTTACCCGGCTTTCTCATAGTTTGTCATTCTTTATGAGAAATAAAGTATGTTTTGTCACTCAAATATGCTTTCTTTTCCAAGCAAATTCCTTTTAATGTTATTGCGTTAACTGACATTTTGATGATACAATCTAGGAACTGAGTTTGAGATAACTACAAATTTCTTTGATGAAGATGAAATGTACCATGATTCATTGGACAGTGACACTTTTTTTGTTTTGTTTTTCTAAACTCTGGCACTGCACGTGAAAGGATACAATGAGATTGTTTTTGGCCGCATCAAAAAATAATGAATAATTTAAAGTAAATGCTAAATAAATAACTTTTACATTTTAATCGCATATTCTTTACAAGCGATGGATATCTCTTATCATGGTTTGTTCTAGCGTGAATTTTATTGCTTATTGAAAAAAAAAATGTGATGACAGCAACATAGTGCAAAAAAAGTCGGCACAGTCAAATATCTGCCAATGTGTAGCATTGCATGTCTGTTAATCACGTGAATTGTTCGGGCAGTGAAGACACCAGTTGGTCAAGTCTAGTCATTGGAATTTTCCCCCATTCAGTGCCAACGTTTTGGTGTAAGTTTTCTTCAGGGCTTTGAAGGATGACACAAAACCTTGAAGAGGATTGACGTCTAAACTGTTAGTAATAAAATAAATTAATTATTTTTGCATCTTGGCTACAACCATGCAACTGCTTTTCTTCACATTTGTATTTTTACCGCAGCACCTCTTCAACACCGGTGTGCATTTCTTCTCTCTCCTAATTCAGAAAAGTAAATGAGAACCAGTTTAGAGAAAACATGCATTTTAAAGTGAGGTTAATAAAGGGCTTCTATACCACCAACAGCTCAACACTGAAGATCCTGGGTGGAACTTCCAAGTGATATTACGATACTAACATAGTCCTCAAGGGTTTCAAAGTTTGATGACCAAATTGCAGGTGTGCCAGTCAAAAAATGGCAAAATGATTTGCAGCAGCTAAACGAAGACTGCCAAAAATTATGAAAATATAGGCTGCTGGCTTGACTCACTCAGTAGAGGTGCCATTTTATGGGTCAGGGAAATAGGAGGGATTTAGTCGATTTGCGTTTGCATTGTTCATTGCTCAAGCGCCTTCTGCTGGCCATCCGGGTGCTCGTCAGTTGCATTCTGAACAGGCCTACGTTCGGGTCTCCTCCGTCCTCATTCTGTGTATGCGAGGGCTGAATCTACAGGTGAAAAGCAGCAGTGGCTGACAGGAGGATGTTTTGGAGGAGAGCCATGGAGTGTCTCGCTCTCTCGTGTAGGCAGCCCGAGTCACATACCAGAATGCTTGTGCATAGTTTGCTGATTGGACATTCCAGATTTGGGTGGGACTGTTGATGTCAAATTAAAAAAATAAAAAAGAAAATGTGTCAAACACTTCAAAAGAGCAACAGCAAATAACAGCCACGTTCATGAGACTAAGCTCTTTGACAGGAACAGACAAACACTTAGTAGGATGCTTGCTGACAACTACGGAACTACAGCTTCTTTGAAAATTTCTTCAGAATTGAATCAATCTACATTTGAACCCATCTCAACAACAGTATATTGCGAAGACTGAAATGACAGAAAAACATGTCTAATACATATGGGTATGTTTTATTTAATATTTTATTAAATTCCCCACCCCTGAGCTGTCCTGCCACTCAAATCACACAATTGGTGTGAGATAATGATATTCAATTTTTCTGCCCCACCTCCGCCACTTGCATATCATATTAAAAACTCTCAGCGTGTAAATCCGGATAAATGTAATTTATTATGCGTATTATTTCGTATTGCTTACAGTGTGCTTGAATTAATGAGAGAAAAGCCTGCTCATTTCAAGAATCCTCCCAGGGTACTTATACCAATATCTTACACTCTATTAGTTATAACTTAAGCGGATAATGGCTTTTCACTGTTTTCTTTATGCTTCCAACTTTGAGGAAAATTATGATATTTTGCGAGGCAGGAGAATGAATCAAAGCAAGGGGAATGCCAGCCGTGACTCTGCGCAGTCAGAACGCATCCTGCTGCCTGTCAGCTTGAAGCGGGGATTTGAAAGCCTGGATGTTTTCCACACAAACAGTGGGTGGTTTGAAATGATGTGCAGCTCCTGTTCTTTATGAATGGCAGAGAAAGAATGACATCCCCATAAGGAATACTGGGCTGTGGGGGGCGTAAGACACTGCCACAGACAAACAGCACCATACATTTAGGTGATCTTCTCTGGTGGATGATAGCTGTGATGTACGCGTCTTTCAAATCCTTTTTTTTTTCCATTGGGTTTTGTTGACTAGTTTTTGTGACTGGAGGAGGTACGATCTTGCCTCGCAGTAAGATGATATGGCAACACTTCATATCTCCTGCCTGTTTGAATGTTTGTATTCTTGGCCCATCATAGCCACTCAGGCGTTTTTTTAATACTAACAGTCATTAACTTACACCAAAGAGAGAATAGATCATTGCAAAATAGTCTCTCCAGTAGTAAGCCGTGCTATAGAGTGAGATGTGCCATTCCCTCCACGGCACAATTTATTGACTCAGCCAATCAGGCCACGTCTTTATGTAAGCAATGACGGACCGAGGATAAACACAGTCAAACTGACTTTATCATTTTGGAGGCATGCAGACTTTCGCTGGGTTCAGGAAGGATGTTGCAGACACACAGGGAGAGGCTTCAGATAGTTGCGAGGAGCCAGTAGCCAAGACACTCAAGCTAGACTGAGCATCCTGTGACCTCTCGATATCAGTGTGTAATGGCGCCACTTTGTCCAATGGAGGGGCCCAGAAAGGAAAATGGTGGGAATCTGAAGTTGGTCTGTTATTACTAATATTCACTTATTGGTATTTATTATTATCGTTATTCCTTGTAAGAAATGTGTTATTGTAAGAAATTGAAAGCCGTTTGAATGCAAGTTTATTGAGAATGCCGTGAAACTGTGCACTTTCTGTGGGAAATTTGAACTTCTCAAAGGCAGAACACTACTGAAGATACCACTGTGAAAGGTCACTAATCATATTGTGCAATATTCAAGTAAATATCCCTATAATCTTCTAGTGAGAAGGGAGTGTCTTGGAAAGCATAGTTTGATCAAAGAGATGAGAGGAATTGAAAGAGTATTTATCTTGGAATGTTTTCCAAACAGAATTTATTTAGAGAAGATAAAAAAGGGGAATCATCTATTTAGCCCTTCCACAGGCTGTCCGCTATGATTATTTAACAAGCAAGATGTTGCCTCTTTCAAAAACACTAGGCTTAGACAGGGGTCGTATAACATCACTGCTTTTGTCAGCGTGGCTCATGAATTATTACACCACCCCTTCACCAACCCTGTACTGCTCAGCATGTCTATAATAACTCATATATAAAAAGCCAGCTTATACCTAGTGCAGCAGGGTCTGTGTTAAATACTAACTTGTCACCTCAATAAATATTCAGCCATTAGAAAATAGCGATGTAATGATTTAATGCAATGAAATTGAAGCAATGCAAAATATCATGAGAAGGACTGAGATATCTGCCATGAAATACTTGAGTAACATGAAAAACCAACATTTAAACTTGACTGAAGAGACAAGCCACTACTTTTTACATTCCTGAATAATATTCTGTAGAGCTGCATTAATGTGTTAATGACACTTGTGGTTAGCACTTCCCACATTTATGGTGTAAACGGTCACACTTTACAATAAGGGTACATCATGTATGCATAAGTAATACTGAACTAATGTATGACTCATGATGATTTAATGCATGAATTAATGTAGGATGCATTAATTCCTGTTGCTCACCCTTAGCAAATGATGAAGTCATCATGACTTTGTGTGATTAGTTCACACTCAATAAATCATTAAGTAAGGAATGTTAATATATCATTACTTCATATATTAGTTAACATGCAGCCCAATTAGCTGGATTCCTGGCAAAAACTTTACAAGTAATGTACAAATAATATGCTTAAGTAATGCTGAACTAATGCATGACTCATGATGACTTAATGCATGAATTAATGCAGGATGTATCATGAATTCCTGTTGCTCATCATTAACAAATAATGATGTCACTATGCCTTTTTGTAATAAGTTTGCACTTAATATATCATCAGTTAAGGGATGTTAATTCACTGTTACTTCATACATTAATTACTTTTGCAACCAAATTAGCTGGATTACTCTTACATTAAAGTTTATTGATTAGCTCAGTCTACACTGTAAAACTGTGGAACAAGAGACATTTTTATAATCTAAACATCAGTGAGTAAAAGCTAAATGCCTGGTGATTATTTTTGTTTGTAGCTGTTCTCATTCAAAACACTGATGTTTATTGAATGTTGCGATCAAGGTTTTTCAGATTTGTTGAATACACTTTAAAACTGAATCTAAACACTGTGACATGTTTAAAGAGTTTGACAAAAAAGTGTTTAGAACTGAAACATATGGTTTTACAGTGTATCAGCCTTTATTTTGAGTGCAGTTATGAATTTGTTCAAGGTTTCAAAACAGTTAATTCATATTTGTATTTGTGTTGTTGAACGCAGTGGAGTGTGGCACGGTAGAGCAAGATGCCATGAAGCCAAACCCATTTAGCAGGTATCAATTTAGAAAGTACAGAAGAATGATTAGAAATGTTTCAGCTCCGCAGGAGAGCCATGGATCTACGGAAAACTTAAGTGTAAATGACGCATGAAGTTTTCATCATTACTTAATCATTACTTCACACATTACTTACTCCTTTTGTGTCCCCCCCAAGTAAAGTCACATCATGATACTCATTTGTAAATGGCTACTTAATATTCACTTAACAAATGACTGAGTCACTGACTCAGTGTGATTAATTCACAGTAAATATACTGTATCATGAGTTCCAGAATGTTCATTCAGTTACTTCATTGATTCATAGATATGCAACGAAATTAACCAGATTCCTCTTACTTGAAAATGTATTTCAAGACAATATTTTTTAAGTATTTATATTTTTAGTTAATATTTCTATTATAGACCCATCGGTATTTCTGGCACTTTTTTTGTATTTTTGTTGTTGACAGCAGTGGAGTATACCACAGCCAAGAAAGATGCACCAAACCAAAAACCATGTGGCAGGAAACAATTAATAGGAGAACAATCAGACATATTTCAGCTGAACAAACTTGCCATACGCATGCCCAATTAATTAGACAACCAGCTGTCAAAAAGTATTCATCATTACTTAATCATTACTTTACACATAACTTACCTAATTTGTGTCCCCCCAAGTAAAGTCACATAATGATAATCATTTGTAAATGGTTACTAAACGAACATTCACGAAAAGGAAGTATTTGCTACTTTAAATTCTTCACAAAGTACTGTGTGATTCATTATCAAGTCATTATTACTTCACTATCTGATCACTAATTTGTATCCCTTTGAATACTGAAAATTCAATGAAAGCAATCAACTGAAATCCAAATAAAACACAACTTTTTTTTCCAAAATGACTCAAACTTTATTAATAAATAGCTTGTGGCCTGTGGCATTTATCAACACAAATAAGTTCACCTCTTCCCCAACTAAAATGGAACATAAAAAAATATCACTTACACTACTACATGGGGAGGCCACACATTAAACAATGTTGGGTTGAGTATAACCCAAATTGGGTTATTTCTGCTACCAAGCACTAGGACAAATATGGACAAACCCAGTGCTAGGTTACTTTGACCTTGCAAAATGGGTTGTACAATCAACCCAACTGCATGGGTTGATTATACAGCCCAACTTATGGGAAGTTACAACTCTACACTGGGTTAAGACAACCCATATTTACCTCCACCAAAGAAATTGGGGCGGAGGTTATGTTTTTGCCCCTGTTTGTTTGTCTGTTTGTGAACAACATAACTCAAAAAGTAATTCACGGATTTGTCTGAAATTTTGTGGGTGGATTGCTATCACATCAAGGATGGACCCTATTGATTTTCACCGCGATCAATGAAATAATATGGCCACGACGGCAGCCATCTTGAAATTGTGTGACACATGATAACTTTGCTCCCACTTATGAAGATTTGGATTGTGCTGCCTTGGCGGAGGTTTGCACTCCACAAGTGCCTCTAGTTTAAGTTTTGTGTTTTAAAATACAAAATTGGTGTTTCTGAATTTTTCCTATTATGACTCATATACATTACTACTGACCAACTAACACAGTGTCTCGCATATTCTGACCTTTACTTCTCCTTCATAGGCAACAGCTGCTTACCAGTCATGCAGCATAATAGTCAACTTGCAAAACTTCTAAACATACTTGAGTTAAATGCAATCATTAAAGCAGACAAGTTGAAGCATCCTTTCAAATGATCAATGTATTTTCTTTTTTAATTTCTCACAGTACAGCATTATCCATGTAAGCAATCTCCATTCAATTTTCTGATCAGAAGTCTTAAAACCTTACACAGTTTCAGTTGTAAACAGTACATGTGGCAGTTCATGTAACATTTAGGTAAAGACGGCCCCATAGCATAACACATGGTTAAAATACTGCTCAGGCTGACAAATGAACAGCCCTAAGATCACACACAACTGTTTGTGGAAAGAATGTCCAGAACATTAAAAACTTCACACAGTGAGGCCACAGTATCAAGGAGAGTGGGTTTGTGTAAGTGCCCATCTTCTAAAAATAATTGAGAGTATTGGCTGTGGTCTTTGAAGCCGAGGAAGAAAGGGAAGGGAATCAAGATTATGAAGAACCACAATATTGAACATTAGACAAATAGATCTGAGCAAACAAAAAAATCTTAACACAGGGGGCTCTAATTTCTTGGCGCAGCGCAGGGTGGCGCAGCGTGGCGTAGCGTGGCGCAGCCCACGCAGTGGTAATTTCGTCCGGTGGAGCCCGCGCAGTGGTAATTTCGTGCGGTGCAACACCGTGCGCAGCCACTTTGGCAATTTGGTAGACGGACCTGCGCCGAGATGGGTGTGGCGGCGTAGTAGGGGAGGTGTCACATATTCATCAAGACGCAGTGACAATTTCAGAGAAAAATTCTTCGCTGAAGTTGCGCAGAAAGCTCGCCAGCTCCAACCTGGTTTACTTTCTGTGCAGTGGTAATTTGGCTGACCGGCGCACAGTGCGCACACGTCTCCGAAACCTCACAGGCAGGTTTCCAGAATGTCAGGCACATTTCAATGCGATGAATAATTACAGCAACCACTATTTAATGTAACTATCTGAATCAGGACATAAATTACAGTATCTATATCGATTATCCTGATGTCAGAAAAGGCGGTTGGCACGCGTAATGGAAACTCCACTTGGCTTAATCAACGCAGCTGAATCTGTGATGCAAACTAACGACTTCACATCTTTCTCAGCAAACCACAAATATTTAATGCTTGCGTTCTATGCTCAGTAAAGCCATTTGCACACTGGACCTTGAAACGAATTTTTTCATACGACTGATTACAGTCAAAGTCAATGCAAAGACGCCAAAGTCGGACAGAGTTTTAATATATCTCCGTGTCCGAAAGTCATAAAAGTTCTAATTTTTCGAGTATTCCAGGAATTATTAGACGTGCAAACTTGGCCATGTTTGTGTTCGACCTTCACAAAATGCAAATTGATAGCTATCGACTTTTCTTGGTCTTTTTATTTGTGTGTTTTCTTCCGTAGAAGATAGAAAACAGTCTTTATTCGGTCTCTCTTTTGAAAATTAGTCAGATGGATCGAACAGATTCACGCTTTATTTCCACACCAGAGATAAAATAGTGCTTGTAGTCAGTGAGCATCTCGTATGATCTCGTACTGAGTTATGATCACATTTTGAAAATAAATGTGTAACGTATCTTGCATTGTTGTCCATGCACGCTAATCCCAAAATTTTAAGCAGCAACAGGGTGTAATAATAGGAACACGCTATCCATTGTTTCTCTTCCCAATGATGCAGGCAGAAGAAATAAATGAGCAACCGTCGTATTTCATTCCAACTTCATAAGTTTGAATGATCTGGCGTAGTTTCGCTTTTGAAATTCCATTCAAGTTAAGCTAATGGTAATAATTTGAGAATGCCCTAGCTAGCCAGCTAACTCATATTCGTAATGCTTAATATAGACGTAAGCAGTGCAGAAAACATGCCTGAAGCAGCAAAGCAAAATGCAACATTAACGCATCAAACAGATATAGGACAGAGGCTTCTATATTCCAACACATTAAAGGTGAGGAGAGGAGCTCATTTGATTGGTGAAGATTTGACTCGGCTGTGTTATACCCAAACACGCCTTCTTTGCCACTTGCGCCGACAGGAGGGACCGAGGCGGGACAGAGGAGTACTTGCGCCAGGCTGCACCGGGCACGAAATTGCAACATACGCCTGGACACACGCCGTTGGCGCGGCGCACCCCCTATTCGCCGCGCCTGCGCCGCGCCTGCGCCTGGTTTACGAATTTAGAGCCCTATGTCTTTTCAATGTAAGCTCTAATGACCCTACTATAGCGCCAGTATTAAACCCCTCCCAAATCATTTAAAGCCAAAAAAAATGTTCATTTACATCACTTTTATTTAAGAGACATAGCGCACACAGACTGACAGTTCAAAATTATTGTCCCTGGCCTCATCAGCCACTATAGCATACATGCTGGATTCTTTCAGTTCATCTGCAGCGTTGCCAACTTTCACGCACTCTACCTGAGTTGAAGTGGCATATGCATGGTCCCGTGCTGTAGTCAGAAATTATTCCAGCAGTGCGTTTGTAAGAGATTCTCAGGTGGATCTGAAGTCCTTGTGCAAGGAGTTTCACATGCGTTACGGTGAATTTCATCACTAGTAACATGGAAATCAATTATGACTCCAGACTTCTCACGCTTTTCTTCACTCAGGGGTTGGAAGCAATGGAATTGCATAAAAAGTTTCAAATGGTCTTATTTCATTTAAACAATTTGAACGATCGTGAAACATAAGCCTTGCATTGCGTGGAATACTTGCTGACTACAGCAGGGGAACATGAATGTGGCACTAAATCTTACGCCGAAATGCGTGAGAGTTGGCAGCCTTGGTTAAACTGAATGTGAATGTTTTAATCGCACACCCGAACAATTCGTCAAAAGCCACGCACTTGATGTTTTTATACTTCCTGAAGAAGTGTTTTAGCAGAATTGACTGCTGTGTTCACGCAAATATTGAAAATCGGTTAAACCTGTCGCAATATGCCAAGTTTTTAAAATCAGCTCTTCAAAATTCAGATATGAAAACCCGCTGTTAGACTACTACACCAATGTGGTTAGTCAAGCTAGCTAATATTGTGGTAGCTAGCCACAACGAGAAAAAGTTTGAAGTTTGTTCACTTTGCCAGATGCAAATAACATGACGTTTTACTATTTTCTCAAAAAATGGAAGGCTTATATCTAATAAGTAAATGCTACCTTTATTGTTTTTTGTTTTTATCAGATCCTTTTTTCTTTTTTTTTTGGCTGCGCGACTAGCTTGCTCCCCAATGGCACATTTCAGGCATCATGAACTTGGTGGGTGCAAAGACTTTAAATTAGCTGATAAAGTTTCCGGGCACCCAGGAGGAGGCTTTTCTGAGAACTATACAAGCAAATAAGCGTCCCCGTAACTGCGGTAACTTACCAACGCACACCGCGAATAAATTATAATATAAGCTGAAGACTCAGTGGTCAACAGCTCAAAGTTCATACTTGTCTTATTTTTTAGCCGTAAGTAAAGACCCCGGGCTAAAGAAAAAATACCCCAGGCTACAGCCCAGTAGCCAGGCCCTAAACACGCCCCTGAAATTAGCTAAGTTAGCTAAGTTACATTCTCTGGAAAAGATCCTTACTTTATAAGCGGCCAAACACATTGGCGGCTGGCGGCTATGAGCAACAGCGAATTTGTATGGCACAGCATCGCTTCAATGTATTACTAATGTGAGAAGTCATGAGGTACCTGCGTAACAAGATAACGGTCTTCACATCACAAGGTTGAAGTTGTAAAAATGGGTGTCCCCTTCGTCCCTCAGCATTCATAACTGGTATGCGAAGCTGTTCAGTGGGGCAATGTGCAAGCATGTACCATATCGCAGGTTTCTGATCAATCCAGTAGGTCTGCGCATTGCTTTTTCTGATTAGCTGGCAAACCGAGCTAGCTAGCTCATTATAATCCTTACCGACTCAGTCAAAGCTTAATGAGGGTTCAATGTCACCAATAATTACACAAGCGATGTTCGTTTTGTATCTCTGACTCAGCTGAAGTGTACTGTACCGACGTTACTAGCGCATACCTTCATTTCACATCTGCTATAGCCAGCTAAATCGCAAGCAACGGAGCTACATGAAAATCATAGCGCTGAGCAGCACATTTTTCATGTAGCTCTTGGCTAGCTACTGTAGACATAAAATTATGCTGACTGGGTAGGAATAATTTGTGCATTGTCGCTACAAGTAAGCTAAGTTACATTCTCTGGAAAGATCCTTACTTTATAAGCGGCCAAACACATTGGCGGCCGGCGGCTATGAGCAACAGCGAATTTGTATGGCACAGCGTTGCTGCAATGTATTCCTACCTGTGTAACGAGATAACGGTCTTCACATCACAAGTTTGAAGTAGTAAAAATGGGTGTCTTCTTCCTACCTCAACATTCTATAGCTGAGATATGCGTTACATCAGTGAGAAGGACTTGCCCTGCTCTCACCATACATTGAAAGAGATGCAGTGGTATTTAAAGGGCGGGTTCCACTGACTGTTCTCAATCAGGGGAACCCTCAGAGTCAAGGTACAAAATATTTTTATGCTGTCTGCCCTGGGAACTCAGCTGCACGTCTTAATAATTCTGAATGTACGCATGAATCAAATCAATTCCTCTGTATTTCTGCATTAAAATATTTAAAAGCCGATGATCTTGAGACTGGTGGTATAGCTGCGCTGCAACGAGCCCCTAGCATGATGACGTATGTGCTAGGCATTATGGGATTGAAGTAGCGTCTCGCTCTCTTGCTTTGCTCATTATCTGTTTTTGTGAAGCAGATGAGCTGGTTGAAGTCTGGTTTCATATGCGAAGTTGTTCAGTGGGCAATGTACAAGCACGTACCACATCGCAGGTTTCTGATCAATCCATTAGGTCTGCGCATCGCTTTTTATGATTAGCTGGCAAACTGAGCTAGCTAGCTCATTATAATCCTTACCGACTCAGTCAAAGCTTAATGAGGGTTCAATGTCACCAATAATTACGCAAGCAATGTTCTTTTTGTATCTCTGACTCAGCTGAAGTGTACCGTAACGACGTTACTAGCGCATACCTTCATTTCACATCTGCTGTAGCCAGCTAACTCACAAGCTACGGAGCTACATGAAAATGATAGTGCTGAGCAACACGTTTTTCATGTAGCTCTTGGCTAGCTACTGTACTCATAAAATTATGCTGGCTGGGTAGGAATAATTTGTGCATTGTCCCTACAAGTTAGCTAAGTTACATTCTCCAGAAAGATCCTTACGGCTAAACACATTGGCGGCCGGCGGCTATGAGCAACAGCGACTTTGTATGGCACAGCGTCGCTGCAGTGTATTCCAAACGTGAGGTACCTGTGTAATGAGATAACGGTCTTCACAACACAAGGCTGAAGTTGTAAAAATAGGTGTTCCTCCTTCCCTCACCATTCATAGCTGCGATTCTCCCCGGGTGAGAGGGACTTTCCCTGCTCTCACCAGTATACTTAGAGGAATATAGTGGTATTTAAAGGTGACCTAGAATGGTTGAAAGGGGTATTTATCCTTGTTCAGTGAAGTGACATATACACCACAAAATTTTGGTTCGGTCTGTAATGCCTCAGAAGCTTCCTAAAAACCTCTCTCAAAAAGCTATGTTAGGGTGGGGATTTTGAACGCGTTGTTTTGCACCTATTTGGCGACCTTTCGGGCTTAACTGGCAACCTCATTATGAAATGCAAGCACTTGATGCTGATTGGCTGGCTTTGCTGCCTAAAGCAAAGCAAGTCATAATCGCTTTCCATGTTACTTGCGGTGAAATTCACCTTTACGCAAGTGAAACTGAAACTTCAACGCACAAGGATTTTAATGCCGCATGAGAATCTCATTAATAAGCATTCATTGAATAATTGCAGACTACGGCGAATAATCCTAAAAACGCGCTAGACCCATATGTTTTGGTGTTGATGCAGCAGGCGAAACATCTTCACAAACTAAAGGCGCAGATGCCGACCTCCCACCGTCTTAATGTGAGCATGGCAGGATCATTGGCAACAACAATCTTCATGGATTTATTTCAGATCTCGTTTCAAAGCTGTTGTTGAGTGATAATCATGTCATACGACATTGGCTAGACAAGCAAAATGAATATATTCTATTTTTAACGTTTTAAAAACAATCTAACAACAACGTGATACTTCCAGTTTGTACTGGTTGTTGAGGTAGACGCAAAGTCGGAACTGCTCTGATACGTAGCACCAAACGCTGCGAGAAGCCGGCAGGATAGAAAAACTGTCAGAGGTGAAATGGGCTGAGCAAAGTAACAGTCTGTGGTTGAATGTAGTGGGAATCTGATTAAAAATGAACAGCAGCCACGCATCTTATGCATTTCTTTCAGTTGGAAGGTTATGGAACGTTTGCACACTGCTTCCACAGCCTGGAGGAGCATACCTCGATATGCGACACGCCATTTCGCCTTGAACTTCACGAACACTGCTGCAATTACTTTCCGTAGGGGGCGGGAGAGCGGGTGCATGCAAATTATTTTGAAGGGGAGGAAACGGAATGAGAGTGGGGGGGGCAGTGAGATACATATGACATCATATGTATGCGTTGTTCAGATTGGCCTGTTTTCTGGCGGACATTTTTAAAAGAGGAATTTCTATGAAACGGATATGTTCAGAATGTCTAGCACTTTTTGTATGTTCTTGAATGCAGGTAGACTACCATTATTCAACATAGACAAGGTAAAAATAATTTTGATTCTATGTCACCTTTAAAGGGAGGGTTCTGCTGACTGTTCTCAGTCAGGGGAACCCTCAGAGTCAGGATACAAAATATTTTCACGCTGTCTGCCCTGGGAGCTAAGCTGCACATCTTCATATATACACATGAATCAAATCAATTCCTCTGTATTTCTGTATTAAAATATTTAAAAGCAGATGTTCTTGAGACTGGCGGTGTAGCTGCGCTGCAACGAGCCCTTAGCATGATGAAGTGTGCACTAGGCATTATGGGATTGACGTAGCGTCTCGCTCTTTTGCTTAGCTCATTATCCATTTTTGTGAAGCAGATGAGCTGATTGAGGTCTGGTTTCATATGCAAAGTTGTTCAGTGGGCAATGTACAAGCACGTACCACATCGCAGGTTTCTGATCAATCCAGTGTTAAGTGCGTACTTATCACAAAAAGGCATAATGACTTCATCATTAGTTAATAATAAGCAAAAGGAATTCATGATACATCCTGCATTAATTCATGCATTAAGTCATCCTGAGTCATGCATTAGTTCAGCATTACTTAAGTACATTATTTGTACCCTTATTATAAAATGTTACTGTGTAAACTAACAAAAAGAATTAATTAATATTCTATCTGTGTATTTATACACCTCTCATAACTACCTGACTGGTAGACAGAATTATACATCAATAAAACAAATTTGAAAGGTTATTTTTGACTGTGTAACTGCATGCCACCACAGAATACTGCTGATGATGTTCCATTGCAGTGAAGAGAGTGACCTTGAGTTTCTCTCTTGGATCTTCTCGGTTCACTCTTTAAAGAGGACGCATGAAAAGCAAACATAAATCCCAGCTAAAGTGATGTTATCTCAGTGCTTGTGCGCTTTATCCTCATCTGGCTTACGATCGCAAGTATGAGGTAAAAATGTTTGTAAAAGAACTTTCACAAGCTGATGTAACAATTGTAACGTAACTAAGGCAAATGAGGTCAAGAGCATTGAATTTTCACTAATCTGTCAGGGACAGCCTTTATTGTAGAAGCCGGGTGGACACACGCATCCAGACACTGTGTTGAATTCTTGCCATGTAGTTTATATAGACTAATTTAAATCAGATTATTATAATCCATTTTCACTAAAGTAATAATGAGTTGGAAATATATAAGCTGGACTGGAAACCGCAAATGACAGTCATTATCTGGGGATTTTTTTTCATGCTATTTATGTTATATTTGTTAAATCAGTACAGTGGTGGCAGAAAACAGAATGTACACTGATTATTTATTCCTTCAACCATTTTAGTAGAATTTCAAAACAGGAAGTGATGTATTGACTCAGCTGATGCTTAGGCAAAATTGTGCCATTGGGCTTATCAACAAATGAGGATATTCATGCACTGTATGCAAATGATTGGTTCACTATACTCGGATTGAGACAGAGAAATATTTATTTGTTCCCTGTAGTCAAGCCAGTTTTCACTGATTGATGTGACCATGTTTCCTTTATAGTCAGAGAAAGAAATTTATGAAGAGCTGCGACTGTCCAACCTATGTCATTTTCCTTCTTAAACTAAATTTCTGGGCAAGATATTGTAAAAATTTCCAGTAAATGGGAAAAAGAAAGATAGATGAGGATGAAGTGGACCACGTCTATAAATGGTTAAGATAAAGCTGGCAGGTTATTACACTTTCCATTTCTTGAATTCCAGAGTCAAATATAAAAATGTCTATTATGAGGGCAATCAATTATCGTGCAAAATGGCAAACGTGTTACCTTGTCAAGAGGAGAGCACTCAGACAGGCCTTCCTCACTCACCCACGCATGGAGATTTGATCTCCTCTAATAGTTCTGCTGGAAAGGGTAATTACGCCATGGCCGAAGCTAATTTGCTTTCTGCCAGGAGAACTGTTGTATTTTATTGTACGATGACATTTTAAAGTAATTATGGCCATGTTGACCTTAGATGGTTTTAGGTGCTGCGGCTCTATCTGTTGGTTGAGAAGTGCTCTTCTTCTGGTGGTGAGTGCTGATATGACATGACACTACATTTCTACCGTTTGGTCCTGTTGCAGCCAGTTACTTACACTGTTTCTGCCCATCAGTGAGTGAAGATGGCACTCAGTGTGCTGTAGGCCTGAGAGTAAAGTTTCCTCATATGCTGCCATGTTTATAAATAGGGTTAAGGGTTTGAGTCTGGTGTCTGATGACTGTTTCTGCCAGGCTCGGACCTTATGATTGTAGCCTTGATTTTCCCGGTCTGAGATGTGTCTGTGTTCCCCCAGTCATTCTCTATCACTTAAGAAAGGAAACTCATTGGATGAAATCAATCAAATCAAGGGCAGGATTTCTGCACAATACCTACATGTGTGACATTAGCTAAATTCAAGGACCTTAAAACCTCCTCCACTCTGGAGCTGCCATCGGAGGGATCCTGACACTGCTCTCACCTCGCCTTAAGCCATTACATCTCCAAACCCGTTCCCATTTAGGTTTTCTAATTACCAACTATCGGCTTGATACACCCAAGAATACCTTTCTAATCAAAGTGACACTATCGTTAACACCTGGATCAGCTGTTTGTGAATCTTACCGACCATGGTCGTGCTGACGGCAAATTGATTGATTGATTGATTGATTAGTGAGTGACGCTCGAGTCTCGTCACAACACTCCTTCCTCAGCTTCGCTTATCCAGGAGTAAAAATGCGGTTTTGTCCACTCAGGTCCGTGTGTTAAGGCTGCTCATGCAAAAAATAAAACTCTGCCTACAACCAGTGACAGTACCATAATGCAGGTCAACACTCAACCTATTACCGAGTAAGAATCAGGAAATAGATTTAATTAATTTACTGTGCAAATGGGCTTCCAAGACATACAGCTTTGCATCACTAGGAAGGCTACAATATGAGATTGCATGGAGGGTAGTTAACTGAAATTTCTCAAAATTCCATCTTAAAGTCGAATATAATGTAGTAAATGCTGCTGAAGGTGGTATTTAGATAAGGTTTAGATTTCGTTTAACTAGGTAACTGCCGTTTCAGAAGCTAGACTGTACAGACCTAATGAATGACTTTGCTACCTTAAAAGTTCGACACATGGCATGCATAATAAATTATTTTAAACGCATGTCATGCGTCGAACTTTCACAATGCGCAGATAACCAGTTTACTCAATAAATCAATCACCAATGCTTCGACGTAAGAAGCTTTGGTAATTTAATAAATTAATTAATATTGCTTGGAGCAGGAACCAGTGTGCAACTATGCTTCCCTGCAAATGCAACTTATCCTTTGGAGTGGTGAAATTATTAGGATTAAGTGCAATCTTAAAGTAAATTAGGCTGCACTGCTGAAAGAAATCCTAGAATGGGAGATGGAATTCAGAGAAAACACTGGGTTAATTGATAACTTTATTATTTATTTATTGCATACATACAATATCACTATAAAGTACATTGTCAATGTAGCCCTTCAGTGATCTGTAATTTCTTAATACTCTCTTAATAATCACAGGCTTATATATTGGTCTTCATTATTCAGTAAATAAATTGAGTGATTATTAATCAAGTGATCTTGAGTGGGAACAGTTTGAAAGCAATTATAGGTTTTAATGGTCAGAGGCTCACGCCAAGTCATTTGAATATCCTGTAACGCCAGCGTTACCGCTAGGGGGATGTTGGGCTTTAGGAACTTAAAAAAATGGATTAATGTTGACAAAATTAAAGAGAAATATGCACAAGGCTGGTAAAAACCCAAAACGCAAAATAAATTTTCTAAGGAAACATAGTAAGCAAAGTTTACTGGGTTTTGAGGACTCGTCATATTTTTTTTCTTTTTTTTTACATTTTCAAATCTCCTTGAACCTTCTGCTTCCCTTATCCCTGTTTTGGCAAAGCCGTCTACACAAAGGCCTGCCTTAAAACCTAGCCTTTAAACATCTCGCAGACCTCCATCATAATAATGCATGCGCCGTTATGCCTGCCTGCTTGATTCCCCCATGAATCAAAACCTCCTGCATATACGTATGGCGGTCAGGAAAACCCTTGGCATGCTGAAATTTTTGATTTTTTACACATTCATACCCCTGAAAATGTGAATGGGAATGTGAAAATGTGAGAATGTTCATGTACTTAATTACTATGATATCTTAGATTTTTTGGATTTTAACCCCATTGTGCAGAATACAAATAATGCCAACTTTTCCTGTCGTGCATGAGCCTACTTAAGGCTTTATTTGTGTCACAGAGACTGTGAAAAATTATTTCAGTGAAGCAAAACAAAAGGAAATTCAAATTCAGAATTATTTAGCAATTAAATTTCGGAATTTATGGACGCTGGTGTCTATACCTGCTCAAACTGGTTGAAATGCTGGTCAGAGTTGTGGAGGAGGGTCCACCAACCAAGGAGTTTGATGCTACTTATGCTATCAGGAAGTTCTGCTCTATGATGAAACCGAGGCGTTTACAGGTCTCAGTATTAGTCAGAGTCACTGTCATATGAATAAAAACAACTCTAATGCAATTTAGAGCATGAGAGGGAAAACAGGAGGGGTAACAAAGAAGACAGTGATCAAATAATGAGAAGAAATTAACAAAACGAAACTGAAAATGAAACAGACAGCTAGATTGCGAGGAAAAACAACTAGGGAAACACTCAGGACGTAACGATTGACTGTATGGTGACATGAAAAACTAAATTCTCATGTTGTTCCAAGACAGTCAGATTTTGAGGATCAGCCTCTATTTGTCCAGGATTCCGTCACATGAAAAGTTGCATAGTTTCTGCTCCGCGTCTGTGATCACTGGTGAAATGCGTGCACCACAGCAATGACACCAGATTTCAGGAAAGATGGTTGTGAGGTTTGATTAGATCATCTATTTTAGGATGTCTAAAGCTTTATGGTCACAGCCTGAACAGGTATTCCCTGAACAGCCATGAATAATCGATTCACAGAACTATCTATAAGCCACTTAGTTATGTCCTGATGTGCCAATGTAATGTTGTACTTTACATGCAATCCCAGGTCAATGGCAGTTTGCCAGGGAGGGGCTAGTTTTCCCTCAGAGTGAGGTAGTATCTGCACAGTTTAAACTGGTTGACCTGCCATAGTCATTGTCTGAATGCGTATTGAAGGGGTGATG
Source organism: Gymnothorax javanicus (assembly GCA_029692085.1). Classification (NCBI taxonomy): domain Eukaryota; kingdom Metazoa; phylum Chordata; class Actinopteri; order Anguilliformes; family Muraenidae; genus Gymnothorax; species Gymnothorax javanicus. The sequence goes on from CM056194.1 coordinate 139,176,481, forward strand.
ACAGTTTTCTAACAGATTAAACATCTTTGTTGAATGCAGGTGGTTTTCAAAGGTTTGCAGCAATTTCCCATGAAACAAGGACCACTTCACAAAAGGGTTTATAACACCTTTCTATGCAATACCTTCAATTCACCAAAAGCTGTTATTGTTGTTATTATTATTATTTTTTATGTTGGCTCATGTAGTAAATCACCGAATCAGTGAAAGTATCAAGTTACAATTGATACCAGCTTTTCATAAGAGCAAATAAAAAGTAAATAAAACAAATTATCAAATAGAATATTAGAAGACTTGTCTTGGTCATATGTGGGTTTCCTTGAAAGCTTTGGTAAATTTCCTGAATGGGAACTGTTTTTGGCATTTCTGGAGATGAAAGCAATTCCATAAAGTTAACCGTGTACTATTACAAGGGTTCACTTGAAAAAAAAAAAAACATAAATTGAGCAGGTATCATATAATTAAGCACACACTTAGATAACACATATACTGAACTTCTTATCCAGTTCCTGGCTGTATACTTTCCAAGTTTGTAATGCAGGATTAGTGAGCTCAGGATGGACCCATTAAAGCCTCCCCCATCTGAGGTGTTTAAATCAGGATTGGGAATTATGGCAGTCTATTGCTAACCACCGTTGACAAATGGAGCCGCAATCAGCCAGCAGGAGCAGGTTATTAGTGAGTACGATGGAACGGACGGCGACATCAGTCAGAACGTAAAAGGCCCAGGTAATTGGCAAGTTCCTTCATCTGCAGTACATCACCATTAAATAGTCTAAGAGGGCTATGTTTTAATTTTATTTGTCAAGTAATAAAACGGTGGGCCTTTCTGTGGGGAACCCCCCCAGTGTAGAGTCTTGGATGCACTGGGGAGTCCTAACACCTATATCCATCCCCCCTGCAAACACCACCCCCCACCCCCCTTTGGCAAGACAAACAAAGGCGAAATATACTGCTTCAGTAAACTCCAAAATAGAAGTGTGTGAAAGAGAGAGGAAGAGAGAGCATCCTGTTCAGCAATTACAAAATGTTGCATATTAATTTCACTGTATTTACAGTACATGAGTCGAGCAATGATTCTGAGTATATTCCATCGGAGCAAAAAAAAAAAAAAAAACCAAAAAAAAAACAAAAAGCGTACACATGAACTTCAAATGCTTTACTGTGGCACTGCCAAGTGTCATTATAGTAAGCAGGAGACTTCACACGTCAAACCAGTTTTGCAAAAGTTCAAAAATTACAATTAATGGCTTTTAATGTCTTTTATGCTGTAATATGACAGTATCTGCATCATGTGTGGCTTCATAGCCCCTGGACATCACACACTGTCCCACAGTAGGAGCCTTTTGTTCACCCTGTATTTTATACAGGCATTAAATTAATCAAATTACATGCTCTGTGACTCCAGAACACAGATGTACTTGTCCAACCAACATGCAGGACAAAACTTGTACTGTAGCAGAATTTATCTGGTCCTCTTTTTTTTGGACACCAAGAGCATAATGAACATATTGTAAACTGTGGCTATTATCAAAATTATTCTTATACTATACGGACTGTTTCTGTGAACTACTGTGCATGAATGACTCTTCATCAAAGGGACTGTAGTAGTGTGGAATGATTCAATCTTGGTTGGAATTTGCTCCTTTTTTATTCAATGTGTTCATTTCAACAATGGGGATATCTATCCACCACCCACCTAATAGTAACATCACGTTTTTTTTTTTTAATTTATACTTTTGTTGTTTAAAATACTTTATCTGAGCTAAGACATTTAACAATCAGTGTTTTGATACAGGGGATAGCAATAGTAAAGATCAAGGGGATAAGAATACTGAATGTTAAAATACTAGTTGATTGGCCACATTTCCATGGGCTCACTATGAGTACTGAATGAACTGATAGTGTGGAATATATCAGCTTTGATTAACCTTCTGTGTATGTCAGGGTTTGAGAGTTGTGTCTGTTATTTTTCACAGTTATGCATTTTTGTTGATTTTTTTTTTTTTGTGATTTTTCTTAATTATAGTGTTTAGTGGTCATCTGTAGTCCCTTTCACATTCAGTTGCCTTGTGCTTTGGTTTTACCCTCACTTACGCACTCACCCTCCTTGTTCTATTTATTAATTACCTACACTTAGTTTCCTTGTTTATAACCACACCGCTTGCCACACTTTCCCCAACACTCACACCTGAAGTCACTCCCAATTAGCTTTAGTTCTCCCCTTTATATTCCCAGTAGTTTTTCTCACTGCTTGCGAGTTTGTTTGCCATATGCCTGGTTTGCGTATGAGCCTTCTGTATTTTCTTGAGCACTCATGGTTATTTTGAGGTCTGCCCTAGTCCTCTGTGTATTGTTGATTGACTGGTAATGAACTTGAGCTGGCTTCACATTTATGATTTGGATATCCCTGCGTATTAGCGTACCTCCTGTCTGGCTTCTGACCTGTGGACTGTTCATTAATTACGATTTGGATTACCCTCCCTGCGCTGAAAGTGTCGACGTTGACTGCGACCTGGACTGTTTGACCACAAGCTTGGTTTCTAGTAAAACCATTGAACTGATTTGCTGCATGTGCTTGAGTTCTGTCTCTGAACCGTGCCAGTGTAGAAGTAGGGTGTTCATTTTCAGAAGCTTTGCAAGGACTCCAGTATAAGTGAACTAGGGTCTCCCGAAGTAGAACGTTCAGCTTGGATTCAACCATTGTGCCTTGACTCAGGTAGTCAAAAAAGATGAAGACACGTCTGAAATCCCAGACAACTTAGATTGTATTAGTGGTCCCCACATAGACTATATGCATTCACATACGCACGCTCACACTCAAGTGAAATTATGCATTGAAAAATACACTCTGTGACTGGCTAGTCCTGAGCAGGAGAGTTTTAAACACCCCAAATTAAATAGAAGTAATTAGTACAGCCAGACTCTTCTCAGATGGCTTCATCTGCGGGGGGGGGGGTTAGGAGACCATAGTGGCCCACCCTGCTCACTGTCGCTCACTGGCCCTTACTGCAGCCCCACCTGCTGAAAGCCGTGTCTAATGCTCTGTTCATTCTCTGGGGGGGAGCCTGCCGCTCCAATGGCAGAAAGGCATGGCGGTCCTGGAATTCTTCCTCTCCGACATCGTTAAGGGTCTTCCCCCTTCAGCATTTGGCGTACAGAGGGGTGAGCTCTGACATCTTCGGGAGAGCGGCAAAGGGGCCTGGCTGAAAGGTCCCAACACGCTGCTTGCACTCTGTGCCCTCAAAAAAAGGGGGAACCCCTTTCCCCCCAGAGGAATGTGCCATGGGTCCGGGCATGAAAGGAAGAGGGATTAAGGGCGCTTTTAAAGATGAAAACGCAACAAAAGAAGCGCTTTTATGATGTTGCGGCAAAAAAAGGAAAACGAGGGGCCCCATTGTGCAGCTGATTGCTAAAGATCTTAGGAATGAAAACGAACGGCCTACAGGGAGCGGTTTTGTCCCCCCTGTGAGTTTAGCTCATCCCAAACAAAAGTGAGTTAGCTCTATCAGAACCAGAGTGGCTCTATTTAACAGGCAAATTGGAAGATTATGAGTTTGTCGTGGTTTTCTGGGATTTTTTTTTTTTTTAAACTTTTGAGAGAGAGAGAGAGCAGGCCTTAATGCAGTCAGAGGGCAGAGTAGTAGTAGATCATTTGAACATTTGAATTTTCTTTAAGGCTCACAAATGAAAGAACTGCTGCTGCAGTTTTGTTGGCTAATCTGCATCATTGCCTGGCCATTTAGCTGCTTGTGGTAAGTGCTGCTACGCCAGCATGAAGTGCTCTTTGCAAATGCTGTTCTTATTTACTTTCATACCAAACTGTTTAGTAATAAGGAATGTTATGAGCACTGATGTGAAATGACCAATGAACATACATTCAATGTTTTATACAAATTTTATGCTGTAACACTTGACTGCAACAAAGACCATAGGGTCAGGTGAACTCAACTACCACCCTCCCACGCCTATACAGGGCTGAAATGAAATGCTAGTTTATGTCCTAAAGAAGTTGTATGCAATTTTTCATTGAATTTGATTAATATTTGAGACCCCTTAAGGTCACAGGTCATTCAAATAGGTGTCTACAGATGAAGGAATGTCAAAGGTCATGAAACAGAAATCATCAATACCCGTCAGTTGTATGTTGGGACATGTTATACACCATTTACATACCAAGTTTCAGGTCTTCATCTTTTTAGAAAGGTGCAAAATAGACAATTTCTTTTTTTTTTCCAGCAAAACCACCCCTTCAGGCCCACTTTTGGGGGTGCAGGGCTGAAATAAAATCCCAGAGTACTTAACATGCTAAAGTTTTTTTTTTGATCAATATTTGTGACCTGTACATGTAATGGGTTGAATTATTTATGAACAACAGATGACAAAAGACGACAGAGTTTACGCCATCTTAATAGGGAGTTTTAGCTTTGTGTGGAAGTGGATGTGGTGGACTCCGCAGGTTTGGGAGGATGTGGCTAACTAAGAAATTGGCAACTATCGTTGACTAAAAAAAGCAGCAATTTAGATTTCACTGAACACCTCTGTCAACACATGACCAACGTCATTTAAATTCGTCATGTGACAAACACTGGCGAGTTATTATGATCCAGACCAGTAATCGAGTGCGGAGGCAGAGTACAATCCAGAAGTCAGGTTTATTGATAGTGATTTGGAGAAAAAAAAATGGGATGGAATCCAAAAAAGGATTGCACAGTTCAGTTCAGATGTTACGGGCTCAACGATGGCTTCCTTTTTGCATGATAAGAGTTTTAGGTGACATCTGTGGATAGCACGGCGGACTGTGTTTACAGACAGTGGTTTCTTGAAGTATTCCTGGGCCCATTTAGTGATGTCAATGACAGAGTCATGCCGGTGAGTGATGCAGTGGCGTCTGAGGGCCCGAAGATCACAGGCATCCAGTAAAGGTCTTCGGCCTTGTCCCTTACGCACAGAGATTTCTCCAGTTTCTCTGAATCTTTTGATGATGTTATGCACTGTCGACGATGAGACCTTCAAAGCCTTTGCAATTTGACGTTGAGGAACATTGTTTTTAAAGTATTCCACAATTTTTTTACGCAAGCCTTCACAGGTTGGAGAGCCTCTGGCCATGTTTACTTCTGAGAGACTCAGCCTCTCTAAGACATCCCTTTTATAGCCAATCATGTTACACACCTGATACCAGTTAACTTAATTACTTGCTAAAGGTTCTTTCAGCTGATTCTCTTATATATTAAAATTTGAAATAAGCTCATTTTGTGGATGAAAATGTAAAATGTCTCAGTTTTAACATTTGAAATGTTATCCATGTTCTATTGTAAATAACATATTGGCTCGTGATCTGAGTCATTGCATTTTGATTTTATTCACAATTTACACTTCATCCCAACTATTTCGGAATTGGGGTTGTATATGTCCTAACAGCTTTTTTTGTCTGAGAAGAGTATATTACTTCAATGTACTGTTCACATTCTTTCTAAAAAACTAAAAAATAAAGGTTTTTTTTTTATTTGTAGCCCACTACAACAGATTGCAACAAGAACAGTGGCAAACATTCTCTCGGTCAATGAGAGCATTGCCCCTTTGTATGTACTGGACATCATAAATGACAGAAAATTTATGCTGCTGTATGACACAAGAAAGCCTACCAACCCCAACATCTGCAACTGAGAGTACCCTGTATTCATGATGTTCAGAAACCTCAAGGTCAACGTGTCTGAAAACGGTAAAATGGTGGTCACAGTGTCTTTGATTCCAGGTGTTAAGGATTCTCGTGCGCGGGTGGGAGCGAAAATGGGTCGCATGCTCGGTTTATAACCTTGAATTTGACTGGGGCAGTCGACACAGGGAACACGAAATGTAAAAGTTGGTAATAACTCAGCTGAGTGATTAAAACCATCTTAATATGTGCAAAACATTGTAAAAAAAATCTCCTGATCTCCTGACAACCCAGTTTGAGAAACTGCCAAAAACCTTTGAACATTTTGTGTTTGAATTCATGCAGTGTGTACTGGCTTACATTTCTGTGGACATAACTGATGGCAGGTCTCAGAAACAATTACAACAATATACTCCACAAAAATTTGCATAGCTATTTTTTCCACAGTAGTTTTTTTTTGTCTAAAATTCTCATGTAAATAGGTATATTTTAGCTAAATAAATTATATTTTATAGTACATTAACTCAGCTTCAGACGTTTCTATTACCAGTTTTCCTGTAGAATTTTTTTGAGTTTATTTTACTTTTTTTCTCATGATCCACAGCTTAAACATTACTTTTATATCATAGCCAAGTAAAAAATAGAAAGTAAATAAAATGCAGACCCAATTACATTGCCACGAGGTGAATTGTGTACTTCTCTGTAAAAATATCAATCACCACACCAGATGAACTAGACTGAAACCAACCAGTAATATCAAAGGCAAATATTCACGTCCTGGGGGGTTAATTTCCATGTCAAAGGGGAAAACTGGCCTATGAAAACACCGCTCATAATTTGCACTTTCACACAAAACAAAAGCCAAGGATCTAAATAACCCTCCCTTGGGAGGCTAAACACCCAGCAAAGTACTCAGGATCAATCCCCTTAAACGCACCTCAGTTCACCATTAACCTCTAATGGAGCCCTCTAATAATTCAGCAGAGGAAACAGTGGGCACGCTCAAAGCTTCTCCTGATCAGCCCCTCCCACATACCCACCTACTCACCCTTCCTGTTATTCATTCAGGAGAGGTCGGAAATTCATCAGTTGGAGACTGTTAAATCTAACAAACTTGACAGAGCTTTATCATATACCCCTCCTAAAGAAAAAGGTCCCCCATCTAAATAAGGTGCATTGCCTGCAACTGGTGACTGAATTCAATCAAAAAAACCAAGGCAGGAAAGATTTGGTCACATTCACCACTGGGCTAGTTACCCTTGAACAAAACTAGCGTGCAGAGGTTTATCCTTTTTTGCTTTACTTAACACATAAGGGTGTGGTGAAGCCAGCACTTGAGCATGTAAAAAAAACTGCTGTTCCTCAATTGACAAAATGTCTATAACGATCCCATTCAAGACCTGATATACTCACTTGGGGTCAGGCATGTTAACGTTGCCACAAAAAGTGATAGGGTGCGTTTATGTCACACTCAATCCACTTGCCTGTAAAACTGTACTCTAAAGTCCGAGATTATTATTTCTGTGCATCATCGAAGCTGCCCACTATATGGACTGCATGCACAACCCAGCACTCCCTCTCGGAAGTATTGCTATATTTCTTCAGTGAAATAGTCAATAATTAAATTAACTGCTGACTGTGAAGCAGTTTACAGGTGCCATGCATACACTACATTCCCAAAGGATGTTTCCAGTCAACAGATTCACCTAAATATTATCTCAATGCCACATTTGTATTTCTATCACGTGGACATAACTGCTACCTCTCTATCATTGCTATAATGTTGTAAATGTTGCTGACTACTCAGAGAGAGAGAAGGTGGGGGGAGAAAGAGGGGGGGGAAGAGATAGAGGACACTCACAGATGCACACACGTACACACACACACACACACACACACACACACACACAAGGAAACCAAGTGGAGCAAAACTAGCGCTGCACAAAACAATCTCTTTTCTGTGGAAGGTGGAGATTGCAGCTCTACGGTCAATTGAGCTGCTTCCACATAATCTGCGGAAGTGGGGAAAAAAGCAGAGCTTAACTCCTCCAACGAGAGCAGCTTCTGCACTCTAACACACAAAGAGAGGGATCGTCTGAAAAGATGAGAGGGGTTGGCAGTGTTGTGCTGCTCCACTTAAATCTTATTTCCAATTCTCCATAATGTGCTGTTTGGCTTGGCACACGAGCAGCAGTGTGTGTTAGATCAGCGGGGTGCCTAATCGGGAAACGTCAAGCCTCCGGCCCCCCTTCTCAGAGACTGGCTACAAGTTCTGCCTCTCAAAACTGCGTGGGCGGTTTGGCTTTCAAATAGTGGAAAACAGAAACAACCCTTATGATCACTTTCCCGTTTCACTATTTTTTTTTACCTTCAGCAATGCCAGGTCAGTAGTACAATCATGAAATGTACTGGGGGGGATGTTGACATAAGAGGTCATAGTAGCTTGATAGCACGTGAAGCAGAACTTGCAACTAATGTCCAGTATGATAGTATTGTAGAGTTGTGATCCCGTATGCCCATTGCGAATACGAAACGGATGTTTCGTTCCGGTGGTCTGTTGTTGTATGAGATTTATGTCAAACGTATCAAACAAAACAATATAAAATTCAAGCAAAACAGTTAGACTGTCTCGGGGAAAAAAAATACTAAATTAAAACAAACAAATGAATAAATAGCACTATTTTTACATTTTGTTCAATTTTCAACGGTCTTCTTGTAGGCAATGTTTTTCTTTCCAATATTTCTTTACTTTGGTCACAAGTATGTCTAAAGTGTAATTTTGACACAAATTTGATTCTGCCATTAGCAATGTAGCCGCTATATCTCATTTATTTAGTAGCTACCTACCACTGATAGAGCATGACTTTGCATCGCCCTCTGCCCAATATAGCTTGGTGTGCTACAAGGATTATTTTCAAAATGGATGTTATTCAGACAAAACTCATGACCATATCTAGATACACATATACACACACATATTTACTCAACCACGCAATTGGTCAAATTCTTATACTTTTACTCACACACCTGTAACCAAACACCACAAGCAGGTTCATGACACCAATCCAAATGAACAACACAACCAAGCGCATACAAACACTAATGCGCACACACATGCTCGCACATGCACACGTATTAACACTCACAGACATACGCGCACACACATCCTTGTGCATGCACATGTACTTCACTTTCTCAAGCAGGCACACATACGCACACATACACACACAAAAACTGTACATGCATGCATGCGCACACACATGCACACACTCACACAAACAGAAGTGCGCACATGCACACACACACACACACACACACAAAAGCCCTGCCTACCTGCAGGCAGCTGCCTGTCAGTGAGAGTGTATGGCTTTGCTGTTTTTCTGACGTTTGGAGGCTGCAGATCCCTCTCCTGAGACGGCTGGTTCTCGGCAGCTGAGAAACAGCCTTCTCCACTCCTCTTTGCCCCCTGTATGGCAAAAGCAATCTGTTTTCTATATCACTGCCTGCCTTTACTGCACTATGCACAATAAAACACCAATTGAGCAGGAAATTAAGTTAGGGGATCGGTATTTGGCAAGACGGGCCAGCCTGTGGTCTGCCCGCATACGAGGACCATTACCTATCAGAGAACTTCTGAGATAAATTTCCTCCTGTACTTCCTCTTTTTTTTTCCTCCTTTAGAATGGACAGGAAAGGGTATTTGAACAGCTTGCATCGCTAGGGAAACGGGTATCCTGGCAATAAAGGATACTAGCACCCAATTTAAGCATTCTAGCAGCTATGGACTATCTCTCTTACTCTTGACTGATTTTTTTTGCTGCTCTCTCTCTCTCTCTCTCTCTCTCTCTCGCAAGATAGAGTCTTTTAAGCTATAATACTCTGGATTTACAGATGCAGAAAACATGTCTATTTTTTTTTATTCTAGTCTTATTCTCTCCCCTCTTCCTTCCTCCCTCCTTCTCTCCCTCCATTTAATTGCTTCCTGCTACTTGCTTTTGCTCCGAGCTTCGATTACTGGCAGTGGTATGTTAATCTGGTAGAGATGAAATGGGGCTGGATTCAGTGCATCAGTTAAATGCCTCATTACTCATTCTATCTCCAGCTTGAAGTATCTTTTCACAACACAGGTGGTTTTTAGAGGAAAGGGATGCGCATCAGGGAAAAAAAAGTATAAACAGGAATCCTAAGGAGCATGTATGACACATGCATTTTATTCTTATTCATACGTGGCAGCTCCCAAAAGTGTGTGTGTCTTCTGTCCAATTATGCCAGGCCATAGCGCTGAATATACAGATCTAGGATGTGCAGTTCATTATTTCATAAATTAGTATTGCATGTCCTGGGAAAACATAACCAAAGTCCTGTCATTCTTAAACAGATAGTAGACTGTTTTTTTCTATTTAAAATCCACCCCATTTCGCTTGGATTCAAGGGGACATAGATGTCCCAGAGGTGTTCCTGGATTAATCTGATTACTTAGTTAGAGTACTGTAAGTGGAAATTGCCTATCACTCACAGAGGCAGAGTAATCAGTGTTTTGTAATGGAACACATTTTCAAACTCACCCCAGCGCTCAGCCTAAGAAAGCTCTGATACCGGAGCTACAAACTGACAGCCCCCCTCTGCCCACGCTCGACAGGCCCAGAAAGACTTCAGCAGCGCAGCACGAACAAATCCCCTCGAGCTGCGGGCTGATGGACGGACAAGCTATCGCTCACAATGCGTCGGGCCGTGCAGGCGCCCGCGATCGAAAGATACCAATGAATCTGCTGTTGAGGAGTGTTCCTGAAAGATTTATACACTTCCAGCTCCGCGAGGTTATCTGCAATCTCCAGCCTGTCGGTCAAGCCAGGAAATCACAGCCTTCAGCTCCAGCGGGTGCGGGTTATTGACAAAGCAATCCTGGGATGATTCAGCGCATCCCTGATAAAATATTGGCTAAGCAACCGTCAGTCCATTACCCACCTCAACGAGTCCCAGTGCTATGCTCAGCGCTATCACGGCTCTCACCCTGAAAATACAATTCAGCTGTTTCTTTGACTTTTTCTCTTTTTAACATGAAGTCAGGAAGAACAATTGAACGCAACCCTGCTTTCCTGGAATGGTTTCTGGCCGACTGGGGATATTTTCATAGGTGGAATACGACTACTCTGCTGCTGAGAAATAAGCCAGAATTGAGAAGCTGAAAACTGCGTGTGGCGGGCAGAACAATTCGTCAGCCGACTCACTATGTGTGTTACCATTAAAACATGTTTTTTTCGAATTACACCTTACATCCTGTATATACATAAATGTTCAAAACTTGGTTTGGTAAGGCTTAATGATCACCATCATTAATACATTGTGAGATGACAGTTAATTAAACATAAGTCCATAATAATTTACTGTTAACAAACAATCAAATGATAATAAATAACATTTACTGATTATTAATAATGCTTCCATCAGATACAATATATGCTTTACGAAGTAATATATTTAATTTGCACAATGTAATGACAATACAGCATAAATTATAGCATAAGTATCATATGTAAACATTAATTATCATTTACTTGCTCGTCAACAGTGAAATAACTACATTTAATAAACTGTGATTATACCGTTAATGATGGTTATTACAAAGTGCCACCCAATGTTTCAATATTTTAGATCAGATCTCATAAATACATATGTCTTAATGAAGGTGGCACGTACCATGTACAAACATTTCAAGACAATAATACACTGCTTATGTATTATAATACATAATACATATGTTTCATAAGATACCTTGCGCTCAGATCAGGGCCAGGTCTATGAGGATTTGGGGCTCATATTAAAGACAGGGGTCAGGGTGATATCATTTTGGCTCGTTACAGGGGCAGTCCTGTCAGAGCGCTCTGACGCTGGGTCCAATTCATCCTGCAGTCCCTGGAGTGACAGGCTGCAGCATTAAGCCAGTCATTTATTTAATTAACTGTTCCACTCATCCACCTGCTGCCCCCAATATGCTCAGATTCCTGTCTTCCAGACACCTTGTCTGTGAGTGTCGCGTCCCAAAATAAGAGCCTCATAACCCAGCCTCATTCCTGCAGTCACTCTAATTCCATCCAGCTGTTTGACATGACTGAACCTTATAAAAGAGTGTATTCAGTTCGTGCTGGGCCTCCAGTCTTCCTGCCTTCTGTCCCAGTGATGCCTTGAACTTATTGTCTCTCTCTCTCTCTCTCTCTTAGTGTGTGTGTGTGTGTGGGGGGGGGGGGGGGGGGGGGAGCAGGGGGAGGTGGCTTGAACAGCTGTATTTGTGAGAACCAACACTTCAGAAAACACAATGTAGTGAGGACATTTGGGGCTGTGAAGACATTTTGTTTAGGACTAAGGAGCACCGGTTAAAGTTATGGTCACAGTTACGGGTAGGTTAAGGAGAGGGTTGGGCATAATTTGGTTAGGGATAGGGTTCAAGAAAGGTTGTACAGAAAGAAAGTCAATATGTTATTCTCATAAGTACACCTATGCAACTACGTGTGTGTGTGTGTGTGTGTGAGACTGTCTGTCTGTCTGTCTGCATGTGTATATCTCTGTGTTTATGTGTCTGTGTGCGAGTGTGTGTGACTGGCGATTAGTTTTTCAGTTTTTTTTTTTTTTTTGGGGGGGGTAAATTTCAAAATGGATTACTTTGTGGGTCAGATCCAAAACCTCTGCAAGTGTTATGGACAAAATTCAATGAAATAAACCCACACTGTTATAAACTTGCACTTTTTTTGCCGGTTATTTTAACTGTAATTTTACAACCAGTTTATAACAGAGGTTCTGTATATGTTAAAGGTAAACCACAGTTAAATGTGTGTAGGACTCTACTTACAGTTAAAATAACAAGGGGAAAATGCGTTAATTTAACTATTAAATTAAGTCAATATAACAGTGCATCAAAAATATTGAAACAGTTAAAATTAGGTAGGGTATGCATGATTGATACAAGTTGAGATACCTCTGCAGTATAACCAAAAATAATTAATGAGGTTGTTTATAATCAGTCTGAATATGCAAATTTGGTATGCATTATGAACGGAATCAGAAAAATGATCAATTCCCACCAACATCTGTGGTGATTTATTGCCATAATTAAACAGTACATCTTAATCAACTAAAAGTAAATAAATTTGTATGTTTCTTAACAAAGCCTAAATTGTACTTCTTTGGGACAAAACTATCAAAATTGATAAATATGACCATCTAAGTTTAAGCCTGGTGGTTGACAGGTTTTGGATCTGACCCTACTGTATTTAACCTGTTTGACCACTTTTTTATTATTTAAAAATAATGGAGTTCTGTAACTTATAACGTTCAATATATTGACATTTGCTGGACTAAAAAAACAATATCATTAATGAATTGAGAGTTAAAAAAAATTGGGTATGGTCATTTAAAAGATTTGTTTTCTGCACTGAAATAATAAAATGACAAAATGGTTTTGTCCTTTGCTCAGATACACAGTACACATGCATTTTATTCATTCCTCCACATTCTTTGATTTTATGGTGTGCAAATTTTACTTTATTACTTCCTTTTCAAAGCATTCATTGATTGGTAATATATGTTGTTGTGTGCAACAAAGACCTACAATTCCCCAGGTATTCAGGGAGTTTTGGCAGTGTCATCATTCCCACAGGATGTACGTATTTATACAAACTTCTATGAATGCATAATTTAATGAACCATTATCAATATATTTTAGCCTGTCCTATTATTTTTCAAGGGACAAGCCAATCATTTGCTCAAAAGCCCTAGACATACACAAACAGAATGCATTGCATGAAATTGCTGTAGAATATCGACGCCAAAGTGAGACACAAGACATAGCTAAAAGCTCTATATAACAGATGCGTGGCTTTAAGCCAAAAGACAAGTGTTTTTTTTTTTTTTTTTTTGCGTGCGTGTAAAATGTGCCTCTTTGCCTTTGACATACAGATTACAGTGATAAAATGGTGGGTGCTAAAATATCAGTCATGTCTGAGACACCCCACTGACAGCTAAGTCAACAAGCCTTACATGTGTTATGATAACACATCAATGTAACCAATTCATATCACGCTGATGCGTTCAGCACAGTGACAATGCCTGATTTCTGCCGTTAAATCTGAAGTATGCCTACATCCTTCAGCCATTATGCTAGTAGAATATTCTCTGTCTCTCCTGACTGCAAAGAGCTCTGCACAGGCGTTGGGTGCAGATCTGTCCAGGCTGTGTAGTGTGCAGCAGGTCGGAGAGCCAGGGTGGCTGAGCTGTGTGCGTTTCTATGCGCACGTGAGGGCAAGAAAAAATGATGGATCACGCTGTAACAATGGTGGAGAGTAGGGAAAAACAAAAAAGTTAAAAAACATGAAAAAGAAAGTAAAGAAAGTGATGTGTCAACAGTACAAAGAAAAGGGAGAGAGAAGTTTGTATTCCCTTGTCAGGAGCCCCACGCCTCTCTCCCCACTCAGCCTTGACACTGGTTCAGCACACTGTCATGCGCTATCTGGCTGACTTACACATTACAGACTTTTATTCAAATGCTGCCCTTCATTTCTCACTTACTGCTTCCTTGCTGTACCCTGGTGTGTGGGGGGCTGCTGAGGTCTTATGGAGAGTGAAGAGGCGGGTCCCTTGGTGATTGCCCTTAGTCTCACTGCCAAACACGAGTACGAAAACTTCTCTCTTTCTCTCTCCCACTCTCTCTCATTTTTTTCTCTTTCGAGAGCTCAATCTCATCTCGATTTGTCATATAGTGACACTCCCTGACCTAGTGTCGATATACGATGAAAATAGAGGCTTTAGGTGTCCTCACTTGATGTCTAGGGTTAAGGGTTAGAGGGTAGTGTTCGTTTTAACATTGGCATCAGATTAGGATGCCAAAAGCCTCCTTTTTCATCATCTATCAACGCTTGGTCAGGTAGCATCACTATATGACGAGTCGAGATAAGAATGTGTTTGTTTTGATCACTTATAAAAAGGCATTCGTACACACCCTTTCACAAAGTTCCACATACATGAATACGCTCGCACGCACACTTATAAATGCACATACACACACGCGCACAATCTGCTGACTCTTCAGTCATACACTGATCTGTACTCAAGCCTCGTCATCGCACACGCAGAAACACACAGCAAGAATATCAGAAACGTGGAGTGCATGACTGAGGACAAACAGACGCACGCACGCGCACACACACACACACACACACACACACACTCTCACACACACAGAGCAGGCCTACGTTCCCACCTCTTCCTCCCGGCTCATACACTTTGTCCTTGTTGAGGTAGTGCCGTCAAGATGAATTATGGATGCAACATGAAAGCTGTAAAATTTGTTGCATCCTCTATTATCTCCATGTTAAAGGCCACAAAAGCTCTCTGGTGAAGCCTGCCATTAGGAAATGACAGGTATTGCTATCAACCTTCTTTATAGTCTATTACCTACACTGACAGTGGCTGACACATAGCCGCAGTGCAGCCTATCGCATTATTTGCAACGGGAGTCAGCTACTGTGTCATTTCACCTCATTTTCTTGACAGTGCCACCATAAATCCGTTCTGCTGCAGGGGACCTGTCGAGCACCTTGATTATCTTCACTGCCTGAATGGATCCTGAAATGTGTGTTACAGGAATGAACTGTCGTGGATCAGATGTAGTAGCCAGTCAATCTCAATACAGCCAGCTCAGAGCAGCTGTGGTGATACAGCAGTATGAGCATTCAGGCTTCTGAAACCCTGGGGTCAGGAGAAGCCATAGAGCCGCGGCACAGGATCATCTCTCTGACGCACTCCAATCAGAGAGAGCCTTCGGGAAGCACAGTAATTTAATTGGTTCATTTTAAGACTGTGGTTGACAAAACCGCTAAGGCCAATCGTGTGGATTGCGTAGCTTTTGTTTCTCATTGTGAGCATCAAATGCAGTACAGACCACTGATCAGTGCTTACCTGAGAATCAGTGTATTCCCTATGAAAAGAAACTTTTTGTTTAATCAGTGGTGAAATGAAACTGAAGAAGTCCTCAATCGTTAGCTGTGGTCATCATTATTATTTCCAACAAGTTTTTTCTTTACTTTGTCCGAGTTATTCTAATCTGATATAAAGACTTCACTTTGCTGTTGTAAAACAATGTGTGGAGACTCCTTAATTAAGCGTGTCCCAAACACCAAATGACCTCATGCTGTGTTTGTGCCAGTTCATTCTGACTTTGGGCCCGAATCTACTCAGTTCTAGCCTGAAGTCGCTAACAGACTGGATTGTGATTCACTTGTTATATAACTTAAATAATAAGTACCTTGAAAAGTACTGTATAATAAGAGTATAGCAATAGTTTTTTGTCTATTGTTGAATATTCCAATATTCAACAGTGCTATATAATGTTTGTGTATGGAAATATTAAATTTAAAATTAAAATCTGAAAACCAACATAATAAAAAGCCCAGAGGATTGTTAACGATTTGCATCTGTCAACTTTATAGCATCTGTTCCAAGTCCCATTCAACTTTCTCTGCCTCCTTTGTAATGGGGCCCATCTATTTAAATCACCTCCTACCCCACAGGACTTTATGTTCTCACTCCTCTTTTGAGCCATAATGAGCCGTCCGCACAAAAAGCGGGTGAAATTAGTGAGTCATTACCCGGGGAGATTCAAAGTGTTTCAAACCTTTCCCCGAGCCTAAATCCTACGGCTCTCTCAAGATAGCAGAAAAGGCTCAACCACCTCCCTATCAATTAGGGACAATTACCGATTCACTGCTAGCGCAGCGGAATAAAGAGGCATTCCCAGGCTGGTGCGGGCGAAGAGGCTGGGGGAGCCAGGAGAAGAGGTGGCTCTTTCAGAAGAGGGAAGAGGCCTCCTTTAATTCCCCCTCTGAGCCGCACACGGACGATGGGGAAAGTCTAAAGCAGGGAGGCGCAATAGGCTCTGCACGCTGTGCTTTTCTCAGAGATCATACCCACTGAACTGGCAGTTGTGTTTGTTTAAGGGCATGTTGCTGGCACAACTGAAATGTTCCATAATTGACTACAGTTTGATGTGAGTGATGTCACTAGAGTTAGCAGCGTCTCCAGAGTAAGGATGTGACCAAATTCACATTTATACAGCTATTGTTCATTTTGTCATCTGCGTTTTGAGTGAGGTGGCTCCTTCAGGTTGATCATATGTGTGTCCTAGTATGTGTATGTGAGTGTGCAATTATTTGACAGTGAAAGTGAGCACTCTAGGATGAAGGATGAGTTAGAAAAGCAGCCTAAGGCCTCTTCAATGATGAAAGACATCCTATACTGCATAGTCCTCAGTGTTATTGAATATACTTATTCTCTCAGCACAGTAATGGGCATTGAGGTAATTGGTGGTAGCAATTACTCCTCCACACTTTTCAGTTATTAGAATTTAATACCACAAATCTTCTCATCCAGTCCAAAATGCTTATATTTAAGACATAACAGGTGGTGACAGGCACATTATACCCCACCTGGTTTTTCAGTGACCTTCATCTTGACCTTGAATGAATTAGGTCCAAAATATAGTTAGTTGATCCTTGGTCCATTGCAAACCTCTCTTGAAAATTTTGTGTAATTGAATCCTCGAGTTTCCAAAGGGCCCAACTCCAAGGAACACTCTTTTTCAAGAAAGGGAAAATTTTTTTTGCCCGTATGTTGTGACCCATATATTTTTAGTTTATTACTTTACAAGAGAGTCTTATTGGGGTACTTCTAGCTGAAATTACAAGAAAGTTCCCCTTTTTGTTATAAGGTATGCAGACATCTAATTCATTGGAGTTGGGCCCTTTCGAAACTCAATGATTCAATTTCATCAATCCATTTTTGGGTTGCACTGCTGACGGACACACGTGCCAATAGACATATGTCACCGAATATAATAACCCTCACCTATCGGGTGGAGTGAATACAAAATACAGAACACACTTTGTTTGAGAAACGTTTTATTAACCCTTAGGGCGCTGAAATAAATTTTCAAATGCTTAAAAATGTAAATATCTTGCGCTTTTGAAAACCTATCGTGTGGCGACTTGTTGAAAAGAGCTCCCTGTGGGAGCTCTTTTCAACAAGTCGCCACACGATAGGTTTTCAAAAGCTTTGATTCCATTTCATCATATCAGCTAGCAGCAAATGCTGCGTTTAGCACTTTAAGGGTTAAAATAGAGCCTGACTGGTGTCCCTGTTGCAGTGAGAGTAACAGAGAGAGCGATGTGACCAGCGTCCGTGCGCTGAAAGCTCGGCAGGGGCCATCTGCGCCGCCTCCACTTACCGAGAGCCGGCACGCACCGCTGATCCGTAAAGTCAAACACGGCGCGTCGCGTCATGCTCGGCTCGCTGTCTGCAGAGGGGCTGTTTCAAGGCCTCCAGTGGCAGGGTTTCCAGCTGCTCGCCATGAACATGCACATCTGCCAGGGGCGCGCGGTACACAAACCCTCTCCTCGTCGCCGGTAAGCGTGGCCTCTTCCTGGTGCTCGATTGGCTGCGGAACCTGATATCGATTTAGGAGCAGAGGGATCAGACAGTCTCTGCAGACAAGTTATCTTTTTTAAAACTGTGTCTCGTATCCGTGCACCAAAGTAACTATGCCACCACTTCACCTCTAAAGAGGGGAAACTTACTTTTCAATATGATATGCATGAGAAGCATTAAATGCTAACAAATTAGGATTTCAAACATTTAACTTGTACGGCTCCCAATTAAATTTGCCTCTAGAAAATTCTGCATTCCTCATGGCAAGGATAGAAAATGCCACTATAAAAATTCCTTAAGGATTTTAGTCCAAGCTAAATTAACAGTAGCGTACAGTTAATGCAGAATTTTGGACTAACATTCATGTGGCAAATCTCCTATTAAACCTTATCCCAGAACTGCTCTATTCAATTGAGATCTGGGCACTAACCAGGCCATTGGAGTAAAATGATGATGCAAGCTTTTTGCCAGGATGTATTATCCAGCCGGACATACAGTAAACATTTGAAAAAGGATAGTCTTTGGCAGTTAAGGGATAGACATGGTCAGCAACAAAATGTTGGATAGGGGAGCTAGTAAAAATTTGAGATGACATGTTGTTTCTAGTTTGACAAAAATAATGTAATAAAGGAGTAGGTTATAACGACAGAGGATGGTTTAGGATGTTGCCCATTCTAGGGACTTGCTGTCTCGGTAAAGTTATAACCGCATACCATCAGAAATGAATCTGTGAGAAGATCTTTGCTAAATTTCACTAGAGCTCAAGGTAACCAAGTCTGCTCTCATGCAGCACAAGGTTGCAGCACTGTAAAGGTGAACACTCCCCAACACCACACAGCCCATTTTTATTCTGCTGCCTCTATCCATGGGACTCCGAGGCTTTTAAAGCCCAGAAATGAGTCACTTTGATCAGCCCCAAGGCCTGATGCTAAATTACATGAGACAGCTCAGTGGGAACCACTACTGCAGGGAGCGAGTGGAAAAAAAACCACAGAGTCAGTCATGAAATTTTAAGATTCAGCTCGATGAAATACAACATGTCATAAAAAATGTGAGTAGCCCAAATCTGCTTGTGGTAATATTTCTAAATTGTTCCCGTCTATTGAGCAGGATTATTTTGCTTTACTTCCAGGACTTTACCTGAGTCATATTTATGAATTTTGACTCAAAGGCTTCAGTAGCCATAAAGGTAGAGGAGGGTTTTGGGGGAAGGTAATGTAACCCTTGGGGTGTATATATGTGTACGTTTGTGTGTGTGTGTGTGTGGGGGGGTCACTTACTTTCATAGGTCTTGCTCAGTCCCCTGACTGTGACCAAAATATTGGCATGAATCCCTGAACATCAACATAATTGGTTTCTAAATAACACAATTGACCAGCACCATACACCTAACATACAAAATGACAACACAGGGAACAGTCACATCAGAATTTAAAAATCCAGCCGCATTTCTACAGATGTCATGGGTAGAATAATGATTCAGAGATTGGGAACTGGACCTGTCACTCCCAGGTTATGGCTATAATTCCTGTGAAAGACAGAGTACTATAGTACTTACCCTGATTCTCACAGTGTTGTGTCATGAAGTCATGTTGAAAATATCAGTGCCGACTAAAATGCAGCAAATGCTATTGTGCCTCTCAGCCAGTTCTGTGATTTTTGTTCTTCAGAACACTTATTCACCAGAACTCAGCCACTTTACTAACGATAATGGGTGCAATTTACATTTTCCAGGTCCTTAGGTGAATTATTTTCTAGCATTTTCCGGCCACTGTCTCTTACGCAGAAATGCTGGTATGCCTCACATGTTTTATTGATTATAATAAATGGACAGTTACTATTCATCAAAATGAATATTCAGTGATGTAATTTAGTTAGAGCAGCTAACTTCACTGAAGAACACTCAGAGACTGCCACCTGACTTTAATACTCACTCTCATGCTTCTGTGAGATGAGGTCAGTTCGTAGTAAGTCATCCCTAAAATCTACTTCATGAAATATTGCTATAACAAGAAATTAATATAATCATGTGAAAATACCTGTTCCTGAGCTGTGCTAGTCCCAGGCACAAATGTTAGCATATAGAACAACATTTTTTGTTCTCAATACCTTTTGATAGCAAAGTCCAGTTGCATAAATTTGGAGTGATTTATAAAAAAGCAGATACACTTTCTTTTCAGTGCAAAACCAAATGTTATTTGCTGTAAAGAGGCTTGCTATGCTGAAACTCAATCTGAATTGTTGAATTCTCTCAATGTAGAATAGAAGCCTCGACACACTACGTGAGGACATTAACAGGCTGTCAGGAACGGACAATTTTATTTATTCTTTTATTGTAAATGGTAAAAAAAAAAATGTATGCACAGTTTAATAAATAATCTCATCCATCACCATCCATTACCAAAACTTGAGGTTTATGACAATAGAAGAGCCTATAACTGGACCTCCTTTCAAATTTTGATTTTCCTTGATTCAATTCAAATCAATTCTGCTCAAACGAGAGCATGTGAATTATGGGAGATGGTTATGAATGGCACACATGAAATGCGCAAAGCAACTCCAGCCAGGAAACTCTTTAACCTCCACTACTCCCACTACCACCTGCTCTTAGAATCTGTGTGTATGTACTGGGGAGTTCAGATATTCCTGTATTCCTCCTGTTTAGTAGGGGAGATGTCTTGTGCTTCCTGTTTGATGGGGTAGTGCATGCATGTACTGCAGTGCCTAAAGCAGATTGATTTAGTGCCACACCTACAAAAAAGCTAGCTTATTCCATGTAATATTACATCAAAATGAGTGTTATCGTGACTGAAATATTTATTTATTGAATTCTATTAAATGGTTGTCATTGCTAGTCTTTAACCTTTGGTGTAAGGGTCATTGCAGACTACACAAGGGCCGCTCCACTTGTGCTGTGTGCCACGATCACCTGCAAAGTCCTTTCAATGAGTGAACTCCAACATACCAACAATTAATGGTTCTAGTGACACAATGTGTGGAAAAGACCAACACTGCTCATTCTTTCTTTCTTTCTTTCTTTCTTTCCTATCCACACTTTAGTTCCATAATGTTATGAACATTATGGAACAAAAAATGTCTTTGTCAAGATGGACAATGAGATTTTTTTTACAAGAAAAGCAAAGATTTAAGCCTTTTTGGGTACCCAGGTGTCCATATAATATAGCGTTTCATTTGTCATCTGTTGTATCTCCAGGACAGATATTGTTCTACTGAACTCAGTTTCCTCAGAAACCTTCCAGCTTCAGTTCCAACAAAAAAAAAAACAAGGCCCTGTCAACATACTTTAGTATGACCATTTGGGCTCCTATATGTACAATATAGTATGGCAAGTACTGAGAGCTTAGTTCTAGCAAGCTGTGAAAGGTTCCGTTTTGATTAAACTCAAACACAGGGCATATGAGTGCAATAGGAATGGCGTGAGTAAAATGTTCTCAATCAGACTTGCCTTCCTGCGGGCTTCTGAGCAGATGGAGCCAGACCACTCAAGTAAGGCGATGTAACTGAGGCAAGATGCAGGCTTCATAATTCACAATCTCATTTACATACTACACCTCCTTCAAGGCCAATCTCAGGCCCTCCCCCCTCCTCCCCCCCCCCCCCGCCCTCAATATCCCTCAGTATATTCAAATGTAATTCTCTTAAACAAGATCGCTTACACATGTCACCTTTTTTTTCCTACCCGTTTCCCTCCAGTTATATTTATAATCTGGTGCTTTGGCCTTGATTAGTGAATGCCACTCGTGGAGTTAGGGAATGGGTCCTGTCATGAGCATCAACCAGCCGTGAGAGAAGGCAATTACACCCTGTGCAGCACTACAGACCACAGACGGAGACAGTATGGGAATATTTCTCACAAAACTAATGATATTGTTATTGGAACATGCTATAAAAAACAATTTAATTGTTATAAAGTTTAGCATAACTCAAACAGGCCTCAGGCCTAATAAATATCTGTGCCCATTTAGAGTTTTACGAATTGCATGTGACAACATCTTTCCTACTGACGTGACACTGGCGGTATTCAATCTAAAAATTAGCGTCAAATGATTGCGGGCAGGATGTGTTTATCAGAAAGGGCTGGTGCTTATGACCTAAGCTAAAAAACAAATTAGAATCAGTGCTTTGGCCTTCCAAGTCTCATATTGTACAAGACTGTGATAATGCACAGACCATGTTCTTCAATTGAGTTTGATTTCATTTATTTCTCACAATGCAGTTTAACATTCTGCTGCATGGTCTTCAGACAATGGCGAGGGGAAACTCATTTCTGCAATTCATCAGAGCAGCAATAATAAGGTCCACAAAGTGAAGGGGAACTCCCATTTGATCTGTGTTATTCCACACCTCAAGGCCACTTCATTATAATAATGCAGTTTGATTAACTGTGTTTATTGCTTGTGATGTATTCATACATAAATTAATCCAATAAAAGCTACCTGCATGAAATATCACATAAAATGCATCAGCTTAATTCGCTCTTCATCATCCTTGAGAACATAATAATAAACAGATATCCTTAATCAGAGACCATAGCAAGCAATCTTCCTTGGGTTGAAATGAGTGAATGGCTGTTGTAGCAACCTCAAGCTAAAATACTGCTCATGCTCCGATAAATCTTATCAAAAATCATATTTATCACTCATAACATGTATGTATGTATCTTGCTTACCTTGCTGATATTCTTATTACAATTTCCACTCTTCATTCACACCAAAATCTTTAGCATTACCTCAACCAAGAGTCTACACAATGTCCAACAGTGTTAATATGAGCTCAGTAAGAACTTCATAAACTATTTCAGGAACAGAATTACTTTAACACTGAACATGCACTGTTTAGATGTTACTTTTATATATTTGTGGGGAAATGTATTTAATCTTTACTGTAGCGTACTATGCTTACAACATTTTCAGTTCAGTGAAGCAGATCGGATTTGGAGGAAATTATTTTTTTTTAAAAAATACTGTTGAAGGTCTATATAATTCAGTTGCATCTAGCATCAAAGCACTCTCCGTGCCAAAAAACTTTGTGAGAGGTCTGTCAAAAATTAAAGTCAATCAAAATAAGGGAAACTTAAAATGAACACATCTCACTATTTGTTGTAACCATTGTATAAATTTCTTGCCATTCATCTTTAATGGGACTTGAATTGTAGACAGCATCAAGCAGTGTTCAGTCAGTTCCATAAGTATTTGGATAGTAACTCAGTATTCATCAGCTTGGCTTGTGTTTTGAAGCAGCTGGCTGTATCTGACCACATAATACAGCCCTATAGACACTTTATCATTCTGCTTTTGTCAGCACTCACATTATCAATAAATACTAGGGAACTGATTCTAATGGCAGCCACACATGCCCATATATGACCACTCTTCAGAGATGAGTTAGTATGCTTCAGATCATGAGCAATTCCTTTCCTCATCTGAATTTTCCTCTTCCCATCATTCTTTTACATGTAATTCTTTTTCATATGACCAAGGTGGAACAGACTGTTTCAGTTGTGGTAGGTAACCTTCCTGTTTTTGTGTTTTACCATTGCTTTGCATTATGTCGTAAAACCTCTATTTACTCCGATGAAGTTCTCTCTTGATTGTTGACTGACAAACTATGTCTAGCTACTAGAGAGTGTTCTTGATCTAGCTAAATGTTGTGAAGGGTTTTTATTCACCGCAGAAAATAATTATTTTCTTATCTGCTACTGTTGTTATCTGTGGTCTTCAGGGCCTCTTTGTGTTCCTGAGCTCATCACTGAGGTATTTCTTTTTTATAGTGTACCATATAGTCAATTTGGCCACACCTAATGTTTTTACCATTTCTTTGATGAGTTCATTTTGGTCGTCCATCTAAATGAAGGCTCGCTTAACTGACGTGACGGCTCTTTGAACTTCACATTAAGAGTTTACAGCAGCAGTTCCAAAATGCAAATTCCATAGTTGTAATCAACTCCTGACCTTTTATCTTCTCACATGTAATTGGAATAATGAGGGAATAACACACACCTGGTCATGCAACAGCTGCAGAGCCAACTGTTCAGTCACATTTGGTCTCTTAAAAATGGGGAGATCACATATAAAACATGCTGTAATTCATTCACTGTTCACTCAATTTGGATAAAAATACCATCAAATTAAAGCTGAAAATCTGCATTTTGACTTCATCTTCTTTGTATAATTTTATCTCCAAAACTATGCAGTAGACAGCAAAAATAACTTTGCCAAAGCAAAGATATGTTTAGCACTGACAGTGTATTAACGTGTATGGAACAAACAACACAGATTATGCTGCCCTATCATCATATATAACCAAGCGAACTCAAGTATACTTTAACAGGAGCACTAAAATCAAAGGGCAGGTTCACTTGAAATCAATGCCTGTCACTCTTGGGGCAGATTAGATGTAGTACGCACTCAAGGTGATGACCAGTTGACTAGGTAGAATGGAAGAGAATACATAAAAATAGTAAATGTTTGAAGTCTACAAAAAGATTCAAAGTAAATACCTTTATTCTCTTTTTTTCACCTGTCTAATTCTCACACTGACACTTGTAACAGACAGCAGCTGTTTTTTGAACAGGAGATATATTCAGAAAACACAATGCTTAAAAATAAATTAAAATCATGCAAAATGCACATTCAACAAACTGCTTAAAATCATATTGCTTCTATTGTTAATTAATGAAAATGTATCATTTTGTAAGTATTTGTGTGATATTTGATAAACAAATTCATATTAAAAGTGACAGACTCTGTGTATTTGCAGTCCCTGCTTCTCTTATCTCTGCTGCTACCTTATTAGTTTCCTCCACCATAGCCGGGCCTGCAATGTGGCCTCATTAATTTAATTCAGTCTCCTCTGCCTGTACACTCCTTTTAATTTCGCCCATCTCTGTCTATCCATCCACCATTTTGTCTCCTTGCCTAGCTGTCCTTCAATCTGGGTACACACTGCTTTCACATGCCACAGTCTCTGTGAGAACATCCTTGCGCAGGCAGTAAGTACCACTGCTTTATACATAAGCATGACAGAATTTTTCAAGGGAATTAATTTTGAGCGCTTTCACATTTCAGCATGGGCATTTTCAGGAGTGAGTAGGTGCAGGGTGTCGTGTGCGCATTCAAGCATTAGGACTTGGTGGAGCTGGGGGAGACGGTAGATATATTTTCTTCACTCTCTCCTGACAGCTGGTGATATTCTTGGGAACTGTAAGAGTGATTGAAACTTGTCTGGACAACTCGTGACAGACATCCTTTACACCTGTCATCTTGTTTCTCTAATGTTCTTCATCTGAGGAAATTATTTTGACCACCTCAGCAGCATGGCACAGTGAGGAATGGTGAAAGGACTTTCATCAGATCAATTTCCTCTGGAGCTCACCGTATACTTTTCCAGTTAGGCCATCATTTCTTAATGGTAGAATTATTTTTAAAAAGGGACGACGTGAAAAAAATATAGTCAATTTAGTTTCATCACCTCAAAATAATTGCAATAATTAACTTCTCAGGCATAAAGAAGCAATGTACTTAATGAGCTAAATGTCAATTTGCCATTCAGGGAAGTTCATAACTTCATGGATGTGATTGTTGGGGGGCAAGTTCACAGGAAGGTGATTTGATGTATTAACGGGTGAGGGAGCTGGGCTGTGTGGTAGCTCCCTCTTGTGGACAGCATCACAGAAACATCACTAAATGATTCGGTCTCCAGGCTATCTAATGGATTCCGTTAGTGTTCAGCATTTGTCAGCTGCAACTGCAATGCATGCACTCACCAAGCTTAGATTAAATATTGAGTGCATGTCATTCAATGTTTGGCTTAACCCCTAAAATTTCTATCCTTTTCAGATACAGTCTTACGGAATTTTGTATCAAAAAATATTTTGAATGAATTCATGGGTATATGTATGTAAGCCAGTAATAAAAGACTAAGACTGGGGGTGAGAAGTCCGTCCAGTTAAGTTTTTCACATTTTCCTCACTTGGAGGAGCAGGAGCCTATCCCAGCTGACTCTGAGTGAGGCAGGGACCCCCAGTCCATCGCAGGGCGCGCACACACACACACACACACACACACACACACACACACACCATTCACACAACATTCACTCGCGCACTCATACCTATGGACAATTTAGAGACTCCTATAAGCCTGAAATGCATTTTTACCAGCCGTGATAGCGATACTAGTATTGTTTTGTCTTGGTCTATATGTGTCATCAAGGCAAACATCAACAAAACTAGTCTGAATCCTACACGCAACTGCTACAGAAGATTTTTTTCTGCATTTTTGCAGGTGTTTATGTGTCTGTCTTTGTTTCTGTTTGTGGACAGTTCTTCTGAACAAGATAGCAGCTACCCACTGCTGCGCAGGTCATCAATGTTATATCAGGTTATAAGTAAAACAAAACATCAATTGATGGAAGTAATCCATTAATTATCAATGAACTGTTGGACCTGCAAACAGTGAGATGTAAGCCCTATTTTTATGATTAATTTAATCAGTTCAAATTTTTTGCTGTATGTGGTACTTGGTATTTAAATATGCTTTTTTTTAAATTTTGTGAGCAGGCTAAGGGTATTGATGAAATGGCAAACAACATGAACAAACAACGATAAAATTGTGACTACAAAAGGTTTTTCTTCTCCTTTAAGTCCATTCATTTAAGAAAGTGTCACTGTCTAACCCAGCATCCTAATTCACACTAAGACAGTAAAGATGCAAAATGGTCTCATGAGAGATTAGCCACTTCTGACCCTCACTGACAATGTTACTCATTCACACTGGTCCCAATTCATAAAAGTTATTTGAGTAAGAATACTGACAGTTTTATATTTTGGTGAGGATGAAGAGGGCAGAGGAAATTGGTCTGAGATCAGTGTTCTTGCCGTTGAGGAATTTATAAACATGATGCATTCTTTGCTGCCTTTTAGCACAAGGTAAACACTGAATATCCCGAGAATAGCACACCCGTTTGGCCAAAAATGTCTAAGTGTGCTACACAATAAGCCCTAGACATGTATGTCCTGTTTCGTCAAACCCTCAGTCAAGCAGACCCCCTATTTCACCTATTTTTCTTCTCCATTCTCAAACTGGATGTTTTTCATATAGTAAAATGTATCTCATTTAGAAACAGACGTATCTCCTTGAAGCAGAAATCTTAAACCTTTACGAGTCCTTATAAAAAAAATTGCCTTTGGGTTTTAAAAAAGTGGGCCAGATACTGCTTTGCGCTACCCAGCTATGCAGGGAGAACGTGTGCCTGGCTCACACCATTCCTATTACAGTCCACCAAGCCAGAGTCTCCAGCTTTACCACAGTGTTTGTATGCAGAGTAAACTGTAGAGCCGCAGGCCCTAACAGGAGCGTGTGATACACGGCACTGTTGTCATCCAAGCTATTGATTCCTCCTGTGGCTACAACACTAACAGTAGTGCCGAGCCATTGAACTTTAAAACAAACAGACCTTGTTCAGCTCTGAGCCTTCATAACAGATCAATACATCACAGCTGAGGTCTCACACTGCCAGAACGGCTCTCTCTCCGCATTTCTTTCCTCCTGTGAAAAAAATGGCTCTGATTGCAGTACAAACCATCAATAATAGCCAGGGACTGTATTATGGAATAAAACAAAAATGAATGCAGTAATAATGAATGTAATATGAATATAATCATTCCAAAAGTATTATTATTATTATTATTATTATTACTAAAGCTGCAAGCAGCAATGAAGGGTGCGAGCCTATTATAAGGGACATGAATGCAAAAGAGAGAGATCATGCTATGTTGCAATAAGGTATTATTTTTCCTCGCCAGAAAGTACTGCAGAAAGAGACAGCAGTGTTCAACTGCCTGCTTAATTTTTTTTCAAGACAGTTTTCATTAAAAAATAAAGTTAAGATATGGTTGTTTATGAAGCTGACTGGTAGCTCTCTCTGAATCATCAACTTTAAAGAAAAGATGTGCGCATGCGTAATTCAGGAGGAATGTTACGTAGTACATACCATAACATTCAGTTTAATGTACTGACTACCACCTTGTGGAAGAAAATTAAATGACACTTTCCATTTCAAACAAGACTAGGCGCACCTAGTATATGGCTGGGCCGCCTCTTCCCTGCCGGCCGACCAATCACTGAACTTCTTCCCCGCAGGCCAGCCAATCATTGAACTTGATCACTCAGTCAGTCACTCACGCAGTTACTCAGACAGCGACATTCGCGTTTACAAGGGCCGGGCCGCTGCTCGGCCAAGCCCAAAAATAAGTGATGCTAACTCTCTCTGCTGAAAATTATACCCTACCTGTACTTGATTCAATAGGACAATTATAACAAATGCACATAACCCATCTGAACCGAAATACTAATTAATTCTGTCAAATTTGTCGGGCACAATGCTTCAAAGAAACATGACACTGTTTCAAACAAACAGTTTTATGTTTACTACTTAGCTTTTGAGCAAGCTGCAATTAATAAAATAATGATAAAGATTATGATGCTATCCACAAAAACAACAAGTCAACAACTGAGACATACCCTGCTTGTCCCAAAATTTTACCTCTTATACAGTATATAGGGCTGTAACGCTATTGAACCGCAATTTTTTTTTAAGGGTAGTAAGACCACTGGCCGCCATGGGGCAAACATCCGAGCTTGCCCTTTTTCTTTTTTAAACCCGATGCAGTCTTAAACGAACGGCACCCGGCAAACCTCAGCTGATTCGTTCCTCATCAAACCTCAGATGTGTGACTGCGGAAGCCATTAGCCGGAACTTTTTTTTTTCTGGATAAACATGGCGGCGTCCAGTGGTAGCAGCACTGGTTTTGATGTCAAATTGGTGAAAACATCGTGTTGCCTTATGTGTCAAGACACGAAGAAGTGTTGCCACACATAGATTTTGCTAAGGTCAGTTTTGCCTCCATTTTTAGGTGGCGATGTAGTGCGCAGATTTAGACAACTGCGTAAATCGGTCTTCCGGCAAATAAATGTCAGGCGGAGCAGCATATCAACTTTCTGTCACGCATCCGAGGCTGCCGAGAAGTTCCGAGTGCAACGAACGGCTGTCGTAAGTGCAAAACATCAAAGGGCATGTGAAATTCTTCTGGAAAAAATTTGACTGACATCAGTATTTTTGACGACATGCTGAACGGAGCTACGCAAAAGACAACTGAATTGTCTCCTTTTAACCTATTAGGCTACTCTAATCCTGTCCCCATTGACTTTGCTCAATTAGCAATCAAACAGGGGATTTGCTTATTTACTTTGTTGAATAAATTGATAGTCCTATTTATTAAGATAGCATGTTTGATTGTCGAGTTTTGAAATTTAAATGGCCATAGAATGGCACAGATTTGCATGAATGCGATTGCACGATTTTTTACGGGCTTGCATTTGGCCATTTCGCGCGATTGCGATAGTTAATATCTCACATTCACGTTTCACCCGCTTCACAGAATGTTTTTCACCTTGTGTATTTGTCAGACAAAATCCAGGGCTATCTTAAAACAAATCATTCTTTTTAATTAATCCTTAATAATCTCCTAAAAATGCTATATAAATTATCGCAACTGCACAAAATGGCTGAATAGAAGCCATGGAAAATAATCTGAGAGAAATGAGCATTTAAAGAGTATCCTATTGCAAATCTCTGCCCTTTGTGCAATGGATCCCGGGAACTCAGACATTACTGAGAGGGAGAAGAGTCCTCAATCTCTACAGCCGTTAACACACAGCACTATGGGAATAACCAATGACTGCTCAGCATGAAACAAATAAGGTAGCTGACAAGTGAGCCCAAATAGACTCAAAACCCCTCCCCCACACCTCTGTCCCAGAAATTGCACCTCAAAAACTCCGATTAACTCCTCACAATGTTCTGAGCTGAGCACTCACATATTTAGTGCAAGTTCTGAGAATATGCATTTCCACATTGTTCTTTTAATAGGTAATTCTGAGGAGGCCTGCCCCGTTTAAACACACTTCACACCACTGTCTGAATATGTGCTTGTCTGAGAGCTCTCTAAACTAGATCACCGAGTCCTCAGTGCTTAATGAAAGCAGTGACAGAATTTTAAGCCTCTGCCAGTCTTTTTCTTCAACAGCTGCATCTGAACACCTCCTTCGCACAAATAAAACACCATCTTCTAATTTATGCAACTGGCGATGCAGTAAATGTCGCCAATTGGAAAGAGTCACTGTGAAACATTAAGTACCAATACAAGATCATATAGACTATAATAATGTTCCACTTCACAGGAAAGACAGGACACATTAGGAATTTAATTTCACTGTCTCCGGTTTAGACCTTTGCATTCATTAACGGCAGTTTAACAAGCCTTCTGCCTGCAAATCGTGAATCCTTGTGATAGGTGGCAAAACCAAGAGCTGTTATTATTAAACTCATCAGAAACACTGACCCTACAGTGGCTTCCTTTATTATGCTGAGAAAGTCTAGCCATTCCCTGAAACATGGCGAGCACGCTGCTACATTACAAATGGCAGCATTCATCATTGGTGGGACAATGTAGCACAGCGGTCTGACTGCATAACGATGACAACAATGCAATATATATACCCAAATAAAGTAAGTAGCTATCGCTGCCTCGCTCTCATTCTTACACACAAAAACACATAAATAAACACCCACACAAGCAGAGGTACACACACAAACACTCAGGTTATAATTATAACAAAAGAATTTGAGAAGAAATAATGCATTTGTCATTAGTAAGCGATCATTATTATTATTTTAATTTTTCTAATTCCTACAATTCTTAATTTTTATATTTGTGTCTTTAAACACTGATATAGCATTGCCTCTACATTGCGATCACCTGTGAAGACCTTCATTACGTACTCTAACTCGTGATTT
The DNA here is from genome assembly GCA_029692085.1 of Gymnothorax javanicus. Lineage (NCBI taxonomy): Eukaryota > Metazoa > Chordata > Actinopteri > Anguilliformes > Muraenidae > Gymnothorax > Gymnothorax javanicus. The sequence goes on from CM056194.1 coordinate 139,207,484, forward strand.
AAAAACAAATTTACGGAGGAGATGGAAACCCAGGCCATCAGGTGACTTGTCACCAGCCAACAAAACCAAGGACAGAGTCTTGTGATTGGCTGGAAGGCAACCAGTGTAAACCAGCCAGGAAGTGTGTCAAGCTGGTGTCCAGGATTACGAAGTGTGCAGGGAGCCTTATCATTATGACCCCAAGCCTCTCTGTCCTCAAAAAACCTGTCACCAGAATCTGCCAACGGCAAACCGAATTAGAAAAAACTGCCGCGAGGGGCAGGAGATATAAAACATGCTCTTCATCTGCTGGCAGCACACCGGCGGGCAGGGGTACTGGGCAGCAATGTGGCAACAGATGTCTGGTGAGTGTCTATTAACCTACTTTCAGGCCAGGCTTGTGATGAATTCAGACTGTGAATCCATGTCTGCTCAGTGGGAGGGACTGTAATCCTGCAAAAAAATACTGCTTTCTCGTGCTACCCTCTCTCCAGCGGAGCCGCCACACAAAGCCCATCGCTGTTCAGCATCCATATTTACTCCACACAACCCGACCAGCCTGGTGTCCTCCTAAAAATGATGTAGTCAAGTAAAAATCTGGCTGCAATGCACAAACGGGAGGGGCTTGCACTAGTAATTATTTGGCAATCAAAAGGTATTCATTGTAGGTGCCTCCCAAGCAGACCACAAATCGATCAGATATGCATATTTCCACAGGCTGAATCTTTGGCCTGAATATCATCTAAAAGCCAGCATAGTATGCTAGTTGACCATGATCATATCAGTCATGATGGCCTAGTAATTGTTCATCCTCTCCGGTTCTCTTCTATTTCCAGTTCTTACTGTTCTGAGGAGAGGCCAGTGAAGTCCAGATCAAACCTGGGCCAGTTGTGCAGATGCTGCAGGTCAGTTTGCTATCTGCATTTTTCATGAGCAGGCAGCGCGAGCGCGACCTGAGATGATATGAATCGCCTGCAGGAGCAGAATATGGATAGTTTGGTGCCCCCCTGTGCCAAAATGCACTACTGTTGCTGTGCTATGGGCTGGGGGCGTCAACAAGGGGAGGGGTGCGTCTCACCTCGGGCAGGCCCTATCAGCCTGGTGATGGTGTTGTTATGACGATGTGAAGTCCCACTCTCTTGCCAGTACCCTGTCATCAAACCTCTGTGTCATGTACACATGCGAATGTATTAGCTTTGCATGCTGGCAGGTATGTTGTACTGTGGTGTAAAGGAAGGAGCCAGCACAACCACTGTAATGTACGCAAAATGAGCCAAAACATCGTGGCCACTCACAGCTGAAGCAAATAACATTGACTATCTCACAAAAACGACACATATAAAGGTTGCATGCTTTGGATCTGGGAGAAATGGGACCTTAATTACTTTGACGAGGGCTAAATTGTTGTAGCACGCGGTGGACCAACAGTATATAAGAAAGGTGTTCATTATGTTTTACTTCTTGTGTGAGTCATAATGCAGCAGCTGCATGATATTTTCTGTCAGCTTGCCATGGCAGCATGAAGACTATCGAAACAGTTATGCTATAATCATTCCTACCACTAAAATTCATTTTAAGTGGCAATGCATGGTGCGCAAACCTTCATGAAAGACATCATTCATGTTAACACCAAGAAGTCAAATTACCATATGCTTTTACTTACATATTTGCAAAAGCTATTTCAGTAGCAAAGGATTGTGTGTTTTTTATTATTACTGTTGGTGAGCCACAATGTCATGCTAATGTGCTAATGTGGATCATTTAATTTTAGCACTGCTTTAGCTTACAGTTAAACAGTGGGGTCAGTTTTGAGTCTGGCCCATGTAAACATTCTCTTTGCTAATTTTGCCCAGTGAACTGCACCAGTTTCTCTTTGACAAGGGTGAGCTTTCAGTCAGTCAAGATGCCAGAATATCATCAGATATCGACAGCCCAGCAAGTCAATGCCAGAAATTCCCACCTCCCACTCCTTACTGAACAACACATGAAATTTCTGAATCCAAATGTCATAAAATGAGCACCACAGGCATCAGTCCATGCTTGTCTCCACCTTCCTTAATAGAAGAGGTTGTGACAATGAGTTCTGATGAATATCACTGAGCAATTCAAATTTGAGAGCATAAAGCGAATACACTCTGAAAAAAAAAAGCTTTTAAAAATGGTTAGGTAAAATCAATATTTGCACATTGACAAAGTTATTGTTATTTTGGTTTTCTACCCAATAATATTGTAATTAAATAATGAATAGCTTTAGTTAGATTTACCACTGCTGGTATTACGGTACTTTCTCTATGTTGGCTGCCCAGGTGTGTGTTATGACCTTATTATTCCATTTACCAGTGACCGGATAAAATGTCTAGAGTTGATTGAAATTTGCCATTTGTATTTGGTATCTGTTGCTGTTAACCTTCATTATGAAGTTCAAAGAAAACTGCAAGAAAAGCAAGCCATCGTTAGGCTGAAATATAAAAACAAACCCAACAGAGAAATTTGAAAAATTTGAATTGTGGCCAAATAAACTGAAAGAGCCTTACAGAGAATGAACAAACTGGTGTGCTCAGGAACCCTGAAACACCTGGACGACAACAGATCACAACCGTGGCGATCCACACTGATGAAGAAACGTACTTTATTCATTGCACTATAAAAGAAAATGCATTGGTGAATTTATACTGTTGAAGAAATAACAAATGCATGTAGGGTCATTCCAGCTCAAATCAACCAGTGGCTCCCAGGTCACCCCTTCAGATTCTTCTGAAAAAGGTGCTCCTCTACCATATTTCTGAAGGAACCCAAAATATTAGCTCTGCGTCTCAAATAGTTTTGAAGTTACAGCCCCTGGAAATTTTGATAATTTTTTTCCATTTTACCAAACTTGCCTCTCGGTGCAACTTCAAGCAAGAATATCTCCAAGTGTTTCCAATGTAAAGCTTTGAAATCAAGTGCCTTTGGCTAACTTTTTCTGTAGATTATGAAAATGCTGTCAGATTTGCTGTAGCTTGTACCTTTTTCATCTAACAAGGCTCTAAAAATGGCCGAAAATCAAAAACATTAAAAATCACTGCCTCCTTTGAGCTCTAATAACTCAAAGGGTTTGCAAAATAAAGCAATGAAATTTTTTTGCTGTAATTTTTGACATATGGGGCCACATCTAGAGGACAAGCACATTTATCAATACATTGGTAGAGCCAGAACAATTTTTATAATTTTGGTTGAGTTCAAAATTTTCAAAAAATTACTTATTTTCACATCCTTATTTGGGCATGTGACCAGTTATGTAACAATACCATATTTTTTACCATGAATTCCTATATAACTAAAGATGATATGATGAAAATATGATGTTGTTACCAGTCTGATTTGAGCTGGAATGACCCTGTAGGGTGTTCAACAGGGGAGCAGCCGCTATGTTAGAGCCATTCCGTGAGAAAATGGCACTTTTTGAAGAAGTTGAGGAGTTGACCCCCCTGAAATTGAATGAAACTTGGCACATAGGTAGATATGGTAGTCTCACGGAAAAGGCCAAATTTTTAGGTCCATATCTCACTTAGTCTGCCTGTGATGCCACCTGGAAGCCACTAGTGTGGCTCACTTTTGCTTTTGACATCACGTTTTACATCTATTATTATGACTTAAGGGTACACAGTACTAGATGTGTTATACTTTTGTCACGACCTTTGACACTTCAAGTCTGGATAGACATCAGCACCACATCAGCGCCAAGCTGGATAACTGTTATTGAGCCTGAATTATTTGAGAGATCACAGTAAAAATTGAAAATGGGAATGGGAATAAAATAATATCCCAGACATATACCAATCAAGAATGCTTTATTATGTGTTTACTCACAACAAAACTATCATTTTCGGTTAATAGTACCTTGGTATCTTGCTGGGTTAGTGCAACGGATGGCCAAAAAGATGGTTGAAATTCATTTTTGGTGCATGTTCGCGGTATACTTTCTCTGTAACCCAGATTTTTGCTGTGAGGGTAAATGCTGTTTGTTGTGCATTTGTAGCTCTATTTTCGGGAATACCAAGCATTTCTTTGGTAGTATCTACACTTTCAAGCTAGACGGAGCCAAAATTGGAGGAAAACTCGAAATTGACCATTTCATAGCAGATTGTGCCTATGTTTAGACGACATTATTGTGTTTACCCAGCAAGATAGAGATCTGAAATTCTCTGGATACATAGTCCCTTTGGGGTACATTACAGCATTAGTAAAATCTCAATGATAGTATTTTGTACTTCAGTTTTGAAATAGTTCTGGCAAGTCATACGCAGACAGCCTTACGTGTGAAAAAAAATACCAAATATTGCTTTGCATGACCTTATTTAAATAATACTGCCCACTCATCTAATTTACATGGAAAAAGCATCCTCCCACCCCCCAAAAAAAAGAACCACACCCTGAGATTCTTCCACCCCTCGCATGTAACTCTGGAGGGAAATTATAAAATAGTTCTTCCAGCTGGTAAAAAATCGAAAAAGAAATACAGTAGCATCCCATCTATGCACATATCATCAGACCTATCGTATGTAGCTTTTACGTCTGTCTGCAATGGAACACATTCTACTTAAAACCCTACCAGCTGGCCGCTACCCACATGTTTACCCAGATTTGCCAGTCATTTGGGTTAAAAAGCAATTTCAGAGTAGCCTATTATCTGAAGAGAGATCAGATACAGTTTCTAATAATATGTCACTTGACGCTAGTTAGAATACTTATTTTATGGCTAATCCCTTAAGATGTCTTCCCCATATTGGAGTTAATGAAAATTAACACCCTATGAAGCCACACTAAAAAAAAATGGGGGAGGGATGCCAATGGCAACAATAAATCAGTTTACATGGACCATAACAGATGAAGGGAGGTGGGGTTGAAAGAAGGAATAAAAATTGTGCAAGTTTGGAAACAATTATTTTTAAGCAGACTTTAATGATGAAAGGATAATAAAGGCATCCAGGGAGCTCCCTGTTGAGTATTCCACTTCAGTGGGTTATTAGCAGATTTAGGGTGAAGCACGCAGGGCACCACGGGCAGTCTGACCCCTACATCTGTTAACATGAACCTCGCACATTCTGAGAACGGGTCAGGAAACTGGACTGACCTGGCCGCTCGGGGAGGTCAGGGCTACATAAATAATGTGAGAGCGGCCCCACCCTGCCAAAGGGACCGCTGTCCCTACTGATCACGCTCAAGAGTAGCGACTCCACCAAAAAAGACCCAGGGGCGAGGCAGGCTGCACCAAGATGTAGCGCGGGAAGAATGGGACTCGGGTTTAGTTTTATTTAGACAAAAAGAGCTGATACAGTGATACGTTAATAATATGTTAAAAAATGCTATCTGTGCAAGTTATCCATGGTGAAAGCATCACAGCATGGTGCTGTAAGGGTGAAGCTCATGAATTGTAATGTCTTTTCTTCTTGTCTCAGTTTTCATAATCACATCCTTGAAGGTTTTTCATGCTCCTTGCAAGACATAGAGCGAAATTAGTCAAAGTTGCTTATTCAAAACTCAAAGTTGTAATTTTCTGTCAGCTTCCTGCGGAATTAAATATATTTATTCACTTTGGTGAAGAGGATGATACTGAGTTGTGAAATGCAATATTGTCTGATGTTTTATGCTTTTTGAGTCGTGTGTGCATTTGTTTTGGCAATAAATACTGAATGGCCAGGGACTGCTTGAATTTGTGTCTTACTCTGCACAACTTCATAATGCATTTTAATACCATGGGAAAGAGCAGAAAGAAACGATAAAGCATTCACCTTGCAACAAAATCTCTGAGACTGAGAAGGGGCAAATGAAAAGCAGGTTGGATGTGCAACTTGACCTCTGAACTCTGACCTTTCTGCTAAACAGCAGAAAAAAAGGTGGCCTGGGTAACAGATGTTGTAGGGGACCCTCACATCCAATCATGAGCTCAGAAAAATGAAATGCCTTTAAGCTCTGCCATTAGTGGAGATAATTAGCTGTCTTTGCGTGATGACCTACTATTTGCCTTTATACAACATAGCGTTAACATCATCCATTCTTATACTGAGCATCTAATTGTTTTTGCACATGTTTATTGTATGTACAACACCATCATCAAGGAGATCCCATGTAACCCTTGCTGATGATTTACTGATGTTAAATGTTTACAGCTGTGGGGTAAGCATCTTCAGAACTAAACTTCTGGTGGAAACAAAGGTGGCTACTGTGGAGCTGAACTTGCAACAATGTGGCTAATTCAGTGCCATGCCGTAAACTCAGTAACCTCACTCTTTACCGCGTGATTGTTGTCAGGCTGTTCCTGTTTAAGTTTACCTGATTAATAAACAATATACAGTAGTGTGCATTGATGATTATACCCCACCACTTTCGTCTGAAAGGGGTCCAAATATATTACTTCTTTATAATTTTTGGTGAAAATGTATTGAAAAATACTATTGTAGGTAATGAACACAAAAAAAAAATCATTCCCACAAGTAAATTGACATAAAAATATGATTATTAAACAAAAACACTGAACAATGCTAATCAGGAAAAGTAAACTGTGACAAGATTAGGGAATTAAGCGTTGAAAGGTAAGGTAACCGAAGGCCTCTGATACTGCTGGTGGCCTGTTAACAGGTTACGTCCACAGTCCCCCAATCACTACTCAGTCCTTCCTTTATTGCACCGGTTTCCAAAATGTTTTAAGAAGGTGTAAAATTGTTTTCATTTAAGCAGAGGGACTACAGGAGAGGTTTAGCATTAAATGCTACATACGGTATGACCTCAGTCTTGCCTAAGCAACAATAAACACCAAGATCTTTCCAGCTTGTGTTGTCTTCCCTGGAGCCTGGAGATGACAGAGCAGCCATTCTGCTCTGAGAATTAAAGTGATTTTCTACATGCCAGCTCAGCACGACCCATTGTTCACACCAGCCTTGTGCTGACCACGGGAAAACCTTTGCTTCAGATGAAATTGCGACTCTGCTTGCTGCTAAGAAGCAGGACCCCCGAACCGAATTATGCTTTATTTTCCAGTCCAGAAAGCAGCCTTGATCTTCATGGTCACTGGAGTGGCAATTTCAGTCCTTCAAAAGGGAAAAAGAAAAAAACAAAAAAGAAAACCTGGAAGCAGTTTAAACTTTCTTAAATATGCTGACCGTCAAGTTTGCAGTTCTTTTTTACTGCTGATTTCTTTAGCTTTTCTCCATACCTCATTTGAGAGGAAAAAAAAGGCTCAGCTTGGGACAGGTGCTGTGGGGGCCGCCCACACCCTTCCGAAGGGGTCTCCCCTTTGCTCCTAATGTCACAGGTGCCGCTCAGAGTGGGGGTGGAGGGGGTAGAGTTTGGTGAGGGTGCTTAAAAGCACACCCTTGTCTGAGAGGCTCTGCTTTGTAACGTTATGACAAATGAGTCCAATCTAGGCTGAGTGCACTTGACCCGACCCTGTTTTTGAGCGCGGTGGATGACAGTCCGAGCTTAGCCAGCGGAAAAGATGTTCCACACTAATAAACACAGCCCAGCATGCAGGTCATTTGAGGCAGGGTGCTGTATGGGGTGTTGGGGGGTGGGGGAGGGGAAGTTAAGACAGGTTATCAGGGGCTATTGCCCTTTCAGGTGCAGATACATAATGGAATCTGCCCTCACTCTCGGCTTCTCTTACGGGATCAAAAGAAAAAAGAAAACCTTCCCGCGAACAAAGACAGTCTTTGTGTTTGGAAGTTGAGAATTTGTTTGAGCGCCAGGTGAACATGTTTCCATTTACCGTGGTAAAGAGGCTCTTTATGTGCACATGCAAGCGTTTAAAGGCACGGTGCACCATGAGAAGGGCTTGATGACAACTCCCTCCATGAACTGCAATTACAAATGAGTTTGGTTGAGTGATGTATTGTTTAAGTCCATATTTCGGGGTGCTTCCTAGGTCCATAAACATAAATAAAAAAAAAAAAAAAAAAAAGATAAAATATATTAAAAATCAGGTATTCTTGTACATTGCTCCAACTTGTAAACGAGCAAATCCAGCAATATCTACACATTATCACTCTGAATTATAATAACCGAGCTGACAAAAAGAAATGCAATATCATTTCTGTCTTATCACTCTAAATGAGTTTTAGACAAAGAGACAAATGAACTGCTTCAGTGTTGTTTGAAATGTCTGCTCGTAATTGACTGCGGAACAGCCACATTATTTTGTTAAAATTGCAATGGATTCGTTCCCGCCGGATGAATAATGCAATCTGGCGGGAGCTAGGACCATGGCCAGAGGTTAAGCAGACTCAAGTGCTCAAGCAGATTTAAAAAGGAACCGGAGTTTAATAACAATAAAGAAACATAAAAACAGAGCGCAGTCAACATGCTCACGAAGTAGAAAACAATGCAGAGGCCAACTGGGGCTGACCAACCAGCCCTATATATACACTGCTTAATCACCTCCACCCCAACAGGCCACACCTGCAGCCTGTTAAGGTGGAGGTGAAAGAATGTGGAAGGGGAGGGGCTGCAAGGGACAAACCCTTACAAAAATAAGGAAATATGCAACAAGAAGTCAACAGCATTCAACCAGCAGTGGTCGGCAGGTTTTTCAGAACAACGCACGATTGGCTAAAGCGCTGTGGGAATGCAAACTGGGAAGGGACTGCTGGAAAGGGAGACTAAAAAAATGATTGCCTTGTTCGTTGCTCAAGCGCCTCCTGTTGGCCAGCTGGGCGCTCGTCAGTGAGATTCTAAGCATGCTCATGTTCGGGTATCCTCCGCCCTCGTTCAGAACTTGCAATTGTTTCGACCGGTGAGTGTAAAGATGCAGGGGCTGACAGGCGCATGCTTCGGAGGAAAGCCACGAACTGTCTCTCTCTCCTGAGCTGGCAACATGGGGTTGCATACGAGCAAGCCTTGTACACATAGTTCTCGGATTGGGCATTCCAAATTCGGGTGGGATTGGAGATGCCAAATTAAAAAAAAAAAAAAAAAGTCAACAGCATTCCAATGCCAGTTCTGACTGTCAGTGCATGAACGTAGCAAGCGTAGAGGAGGCGGACTTCAGTCAGTGATGAAAAATAAAGATAAAAAACGTATACCTCATTCAAAACAAATTTTCTTTACAAATTTTTCAATAATCATATTTAAATGTGAATAATAGAAATAGCTATGTCGGAAAAAGCTGCTGAAGTTGTTTTAAGTCTTTCCTAACTGGCTGACATTTCGACAAAATTGCTAAGGAAAAACACTGCCACGCAAAAAAAAAAAAAAAAAAAAAAAAAGTTTTTTCGAGTGATGATGAACAAAAACGAAACAGGTACCAATGCATGCACAATGTTCGGTGTGTGCAAGCAAACGTAAACAAAGTATGACTCTTGAGAATGGTGTCATGTGCTTCAAACAGCCAAACTATTCTGATGAATTCTATATTTGGGTGACTTCAGAAAGAGCAGATTCTCAGTTTTCTTTTGACGTATGACACAAAGTAATCCGTAATGAGTAACACAGAAGAAATGCGATTGCAGAAAGTTTGATAACCTTTCTCTCTGGTCATATCTGATCGGGATTTGGCAGAGCTGTCGGGAAAGAGTAAAGTGGTCAATCTGAGTTTATGTAATATGAACCAGGCATTTTCCTTTGTCTGAGGTTGGATTTCTTGCCAGCACCCTTCCTAATAGATTAGCGATTAAATTAATAATATTCCTTATATCAGTTCATTAAATATTATTCCTAATACCCAAACACAGCCAAGCTCAAGTTATTTATTTGCTAACCTCAAACATGGCATGTTTCGACATCACATGCAATTGAGTATGAACTTGAATATACTGTATCAATATATATAATATTCACAGCAAAGTGTGATGTTAAATAATGACTGTTATTGCTTTCTGCTTATGCCACTATTTTAGGATACAGTATGACTGAAGATCATTTTATAAATGAGGCCCAGGTACATTAGGACTCCAAAAGAAAAGACAATGTGTGAACAAAGAGTGTGAATAGACCATGAGACCATGAGAGAAATATCTCAGCTTCCAGGAAAGGGGTTGTTTAAGAAAAAATTGAGTAAATCTATTCATTTCAGTGAATAAATCTGGAAGGCTGTCCTGTACTTTGTCCCCTCTAATGCCTCGCAATTGTAAGTGTGGATCAGCTGACCTGAGCTTGGCTATAAAAGTTTTCTTTTGACACCTGCCTGGCAGAGAGGAAAGAAAGACAACTTGTGTAATCCTTTCTTGAGCCCAGCCGATATCAACATTCCCATTATTCTAATATTTTCTTCTGCCAAATATTTTCTCATTAATAAAATGCCCATTTATTCAAGCTATTTTGTGTCCCGGTTCATTTGTCTGTTGTGTCTAGCAGGGGCTGTTTATAACATACCGGAATCACATTTTCAAAAACCCCATGTTTTATGCTTGGGACTGCTATTAAATACTTTCCATTAACAACTTGTCAGCAAACCTATGGGGAATGTTTGTATTCATTAAATTATTTCAATCAGAGACAGCAATCAGGCCGCTTTCATAAATGCTATTGTGGACAGCTGCCTAATCAGAATGCTAATCAAGTCCTCCTCTTAAGCTTAACAGTATGAAAATGCACCATATGCATTTCAACAACAAAAGCAACTCAATCAGCAGATAAAGTAACATCTCTCAGCCAATACTTACACTACAGGCCAAAAGTTTGGAAGCAAGATGAAATTTGTACAAAAAAATCATTGTTTCATTGGCATACTTTGCAACAAAATAAACATGATTATTATATAAAGAGTCACTTACCAGAATGCATTTTTACTCAAATTATCAGGCCCATATTACTAGGCCCATGGTCCTAGTGCCCGCCGGATTGCCGTTGGCATTCGGTGGGCTGTAAACTATGACATGAAGTGAATAATGCAAACTGTGATTTGTTTTTTACTTTTTCACTGAAGTTGTGACATCTTGCAAATCTCAACTCCAAAAGCTAAGCCCCTCCTTTCTTTTGTTAACATTCATTATTCAGCAATCGTCTGGTAACATCAATGTATACAGTACCTAGAGGTATATAGAGGAAAATGGTGCATATCAATGAAAGAAAAGTCTAATCATGCAGTAAATACATCCCAAAATCCACAGATTTCATACTAGTTTTTAAGAAAGGCATTGTGAGCAGAAACTTGAAGTTGCTTCCAAAGTTTTGACCTGTATTGGCCTTGCTTCCAAACTTCTGGCCAGTAGTGTAAATCAACTAAAAAGGTGACATTGAGAAATTTTATTCATGGAAATATAAAATGAGCATTCTACTGCAAGGTGAGTGAATACAGTGCTCTGTTTTGACATTTCACTTCAACGTAACTCAAGTGCCCACAATGAAAAGCTTGTTGAAATTGGCATCAACCACAACTTATTTTTTATCTTTTTTTCTTCTTCCTGCAAAATGAGAATCAGTACCACAAATACCGCATTCTCTTTGTTTTAGTGAATGTATCGCTGAAAACACGGATGCATCACATATATGAACAACACATTTCAAGCAAATTGTGCATGCATTAATAAAATGTTCTTCATAGTGCACATAGTACACAAATCTGATGCAAGCAAAATGTTCCCAAACAACTGGGACAGGTGAATGGAAAGACTGGAAATGTAGTGGAATCTTCACAAAGGCACTCATTTGCAACATTCCATAGGAAAGCATATGAATAGATAACAGGTGATTCAAGAATGATTTGGTATAAATCGAGCAGTCACCAAAGGTGTTCACCGTACTCTTAAGAAAGTTCAAGGCTTGTCACTTTACCAAAACCCCTCGTTTCATGATCAGTTTGAGTTGCTGTCTGGAATCTGTCACGCACAGGCTGTAACCAGATGTGGCGCTCTTGAGCTACCATAGTCACTCGTGGCTGCCCGAGTGGGGTCAGTCAGTAACAGTGCCTGTGTTCCATTCTCGGATAGACAGCCGACTGATTGTTGAATGGTGGCAGTGCAAATGACGCACTACCTCTCGGCGGCTGAGACCTGCCCGTAACATGCCAATGGCTCTTTTCCTCTCACCTGTGTCACAAGCCGTTCCATTTTCTTGATGCAGTAGCATTTTTCATTTTTTTTGTTGGCTTCATGTAGGCTATTGACCACACCCAAAAGAACAAGTCACGTGTCACTTACACATCACAAACAGTTCAATGTTTGTTATTACTGAACTGCTGTGCGCGGTCAAGTGGCGCGACAGGATTACGATACCACGCGCTTTTCTTTATTTCCACTCGTGCCTCACTGGAAAAGCAATAAAAATCAATTGATTCTTCAATTTGCAGCAATAACCATACATACCTCACCGTTGAGTTTTTAATGGCGCTAAGTATAGTCCGCATTTCTCAGTAGCTAACTAGCCATCTAGAGGTTACGACAGTACAAGCGAACAGTTGCCTAATTAGCTAGCAAGCAATTATTACAGTACAAGCTAACTGTAGTCTAGTTATCAAGGTAGCTAGCTAGCTGTTAAAACAGCATAAGCAAACTATATCCTAATCAGAAAGCCAGCCAACTGTTATTACAGTGCAAGCGAACAGTGGTATAAGGTCCACTAATGCCACTTCTGTGATAATCATTGAGTTTGTCTGTTTAGAGGACAGATTGAGCTATTTGTGATCTGGCGAGATCATAAATCCACTCACAAATTGGGTTAGTTGGTTTAACTATGAAGCTCGTTTAACGTGTAATCCTACCATAGAATTTGAAATGCTATGAGTAGGCTTATTTATTTCTGCTGCGAAAACACTTTAGAAGACTCAACTGATGCGAATTGACATGGGGGGACCAATTTTTCCGGGGGGACTAGATTTCCTGCAACACCTGCTGATCTTTATGGCCCATGGGATAGCCCCATAGACTGTGCAGAAGACTGCACCAACGAGCCTATGTCACAGCACTACTTCTGAGAGGGCCAGAACCTTGCAAAGGGTGCCGTCTAGGATTCACCATAAACTTTAGGCATTCAGCAAAAACCATGATTTTCTGTATACCTTTGCAAACCTTGCTTAACGAGCTGGAAAATTACATTCTACTTTTACTAAGGTGTAACAGGCAAAGTTTTGCTATTGCACCTTAGGTCTGCTTTTAAGGCAAATATCTGTGACTCACTGACTGACACTTGTGGATAGAGATGGGGCATCATCCTTGCTAGTTAACATTAGTTTTGTAAAGATTATCTTAACTTAGTTGTCTTTATTGTGCAGACGGTTAACTAATTATATTCATTAGCCACAGCTAACATTTTCTCTCGTCAGTTTTTGCATTTCAGTTCTTTTTTTCAGTTTTGGATTGGGGATTGCTGAGTATAATCATCATTATCATTTGACTAATGTTAGATGGCAAGCATGCTACACTTGGCTAACTATTTTAGTTAGCTGCCAGAGATGTAGCTAGCTAGTTTTCTAGATGGCTAGCTGTCAGTGGCAGTAGTGACAGTAGTCCATCTAGCTACCTCATGTTTCTTTTGCCAATATAGTCTTAATTCTTGTTAAGTGTCAATGCTAGTTTCAACAAGAATGGGGTGAATTTGAGGACTGAGAGGGTTAGAGAAAATAGAGCTCCACGCGCCTTGTGTTAGTTGTCAGCTTGCTAGTTTATCAGTAGCTAGTTTGACTTGTCGCTACAGACAAGGATGACGCCCTGTCTCTAGCAGCAAGTCTCACCTTTACTAAAAGTGAATTCAAAAGGAATGCTTTTCAACTTTTGCTGAAACTCTAATGCTGGATGGATGACATTAATGTTAGCAAGCAACTAGCTAATTAATTAACTCTAGTGAAACTACTGTATCATGGTGAATGGCCACTATTTGGTTTAACGGAGCGCAGGGCTGCCAACTCTCACGCATTCGGCGTGAGATTTAGTGGCATATTCACGTTCATGCGCCGTAGCCAGCAATTATTCTATCAACGCAATGCATGTGTTTCACGATCGTTCAAATTGTTTAAATGAAATTAGACCATTTGAAATGTTTTTATGCAATTCCATTGCTTTCAACCCCTGAGTAAAGAAAAGCGTGAGAAGTTCGGAGTCATAATTGATTTCCATGTTACTAGTGGTGAAATCCACTGTCACGCATGTGAAACTGATAAACCTCCATGCACAAGGACTTCAATTCCACCTGAGAATCTCTTAAGCCCCCGTCACACTTATTCAAAATCAGCAAGAATCAAGCAGAACCAGTCGGAATGAAGAATTTGCGCAACATTCCAGCGGTAATTTAAAATTGACCAAAATTCTTACAGCTTTGAAAGAATGCCGTTCGAATACTTAGAATGCGCTTTGAACCCGCCTCAAATGATTCTTGCACATTCTGGGTGTATTAGCTCTCGAATGCAGCTTGAATGTAGTTGGAACACAGTAGGAATATTTAGAGTGCTGTCAGAATGCAGTCAGAATATGTAGAATACACTTCAAATGCAGTATGAGTGCAGTTCAACTGCTGCCTGAACTCCACCCGAAGTCTGGTTGGAAGGTGCCTCGAATGCTGTACGAATTCATAGAGAATGCAGTCAGAACGCTCCCGGAATGGCCGCCGAATATGGTTGGAATGTCCAAGAATTCAAACAGAATGCAGCTCGAATACTCAGAATGTACTTAGAATGTAACACGAGTGTCCCATATGCGTTGATTGAGTAATTGCTGACTACAGCAGGGGAACGTAAATATGCCACTAAAATGAACGCCGAATGTGTGAGAGTTAACAGGTATGCGTTATTAATGAAAACTGGCCACTACTGATAATGTTGAGGGTTTTCGGAGTTTCTGTAATGGTAATTTCAATGAATGATTGAAAACAGGTCGTAACCAATCATTATTTTTAAGCCAGTTCACCAGCATTCGAGGTGCATTCTGGCTCATTAGAGGCGCATTCTGGCAGGATTTGACGTGGCTTGCCGTTTCGATTCTCCCTCGAATGCAATCAGAATGTTTTGAATGCTGTTGGAATCCCGTAAGAATAATTATAATGCAGTCAGAGTGCAGTTAGAATACACTTCGAATGCCGTTCGATATTTCTCCACTTCGAATGCTCCTGGAAAGTTTTGAGCATGAGCAAAACATTCGGGCCAGCCACAAGAACGGGCCCGAATATTTGGAATGCACTCAAAATGCAGTCAGAATTTTTAGAACGCGCTTCGAATATCCAGGAATATACAAAGAATTTTCATTCCGACGGCATTCCGGCTCATTCCGCCTCTAGTGTGACTAGGGTTTTACAAATGCGCTGATTGAATAATTGCTGACATACAGCCCGGGAATGTGAATATGCCACTTAAACTCAGGCCGAATGCGTGAGAGTTGGCAACCCTGAGAGCGACAGCACAGGAGCTATTCGTCATGCACAGAGGTGAATGGCACTGAAATACAAACAGTCCACTATTACATTTAAGGTAACATTCTCTTCTCACTTCACCTGTATTTTGCTTAGATTCAGCTGCCTGACTCTCCCTCCAGTTTCTTTAAAGGTAACCAATTATCCTCAACTCTTTTTTTTTGCATTATTTGGCAGGCTCTTCCAATAAAAAGATTTGTATGTAAGCTTTAATGTTGTCCTCAACCCCTAACAAGGATAAATTCTGAAGGAAAGCAATCACTCGACCGTTATGATCAGCCATTGTGGCTGCTGAACTGTGGCCATTTCAACATGCCTAATACTTAATATGCACGAGCAATTTCCATGAAAAGTCACATCAGGTCAGTCATCAGATTTGACTGTTAGTAAATAAATTACGTTCATCAATTAGAAATTCATTACTATAAATATGTCTAGTTGCAAATATGGGACAATTTCAAGTACATTAACGATCTGAAAGTGCTAGGAAACAGGGAAATCGGGCATTTTGCACCAGGCATCATGTTTACTTTGGTTTCCTATCCAGCAAAAGTTTGGCCACATCTTCATCGGAAATATCTCCGAACCTGGTTTTAAAGTTTGCCAGCGATCACTTTGGCCTTTTATATTTATCCTGGCCTTCGATCGATCTTCTTCCTGGCGTTTTCTAGCACTTTTACGGGCCGAATCAGTCAGATATTTCTTTGGCCGCAGCATTTTGCCTTTGGATAACTTCTCTTCATTTCTGCGTCCACTGCGCACATCCGCTTTGACGTGACATCATTTTTTCATACTCATGAATACTAATGAGGTATTTCAAATGGCGCGGGGAGTTTTTGCGAGTCGCAAAAACTATTATCACATTCAATATTCGGGGGATTGCAAGCGTTCTCGGAGAAAACATTAATTTATTCGCGTTTGTTTTGGTCATATCTATTACATTATATCAAAAAAAGAACAGATTGGTTATTTTTATTGGTTATTATTTACATGACAATGTAACCATAGCATCATTGTGTTGAGCAAAGATTTTGTAGTTTGGACAAGATAAGTAGTGCACTGTCCACCCATCCATGTACACGCGCTCACACCCACACGCACACACACACAATGACTGAAATCAGAAGAGAAAGTGAATCAATTTCCACGTGTTCATGTGTGTCAAATTAAAGACAGAGAGGCTTCACTAGTGCAAATGGGTGCATCAGCTAGCCTTTCCCTGAGCACGTCCTCCGCAGATCCCCACCAGTGGGGAGGCGAGGCTTGGATCATGATTCACAAGGGAAGTCTCACAGCCAAGACATTGGGTCAGCACAAACCCATTCACATTTCCAACTGGACATCTCCCCCTGGTGACGCATGCACCCGCTGAGAAATCTGCTGCAACAGCTCTGGTAATTGGCAACTCTACAGAGAGAAACGTGAATCTAGCAACACCAGCAACCATAGTCAAATTCATCTCTCAGGCCAGGGTGAATGACATTGAATCCAATTTGAAAGTGCTGGCTAATGCAAAATGTAGATTCTCTAGAACTGCTATCCACGTCAGCACAAGTGATGTTCAGTTGCGGCTATCGGAGATCACTGAAGATAACTTCAAATCCGTGTACATGCTCGCAAAACAAATGTGGAACTCCATAGTATGCTCTCGTCTCATACCTGATCGACATGGTGATGAAACTTACACCAGATTTTTATCATTAAATCGCTGACGGTCAGAGTGGTGTCTGTCAAACAATGTGGGCTATTTAGACAATTGGAGATCATTTTGGGGGAAGTGTGGTCTTTTGAACAAAGACAGCACCCACCCCTCCAGGGCGAGTACAGCTCTTCTCTCTAGAAATCCGGCCAAATAGTCCTAGTAAAGTGAAATTACGACTCTCCAGAGCCAATACCAGCAAGCAGACCTACAGTCTTTCTCAGAAGTCTGCGGTCCCGTTAGAAACGTGGCCCAAACAGATTGAGACTGTCTCTTCTTGTCCGATATCAATAAATACGCACTTCAAAAGTAAAGTTATATGGATAATCTGACAAAAATCAAACTTAATATACCCTTGAAAAATAAAGATAATCTGAAACAAAAACTAGGGCTGTGTTATCCAAAGCAACACTGGTGAACAAACTGATCACAGATAATGACATTGATACATTATGTTTAACTGAAACTTGGCTAAAATAAGAATAATATACATCTCTCAATGAATCCATTCCCCCAACAATGTGAATCGCCATGTGCCTCGTAACTCAGGTCGTGGAGGTGGGGTAGCTGTAATATACAATTCTGCTTTATGCGAGAGGTGGATTTGATTTTATATCCTTTGAATTGCTAGTTTTTTGTCTTGAACATCCAGAACAAAAAGCATTGCAAACAATACTGCTTTTTGTACTCTAGAAGTACTTATAGTGATTTTCAATGTGAATTCTTTGAGTTTTTAACTGGTCCAGGGCTCAGCTCAGTGGAAGTTTGGTTGTGGGTGATCAAAATATTTCGATGGATGTGGAAACAGACTCCTTCAGGACAGTATTTTTAACCATACTAGACTCTATTGGATTCATGCAGTATTTGAATGCACCACCACACTTTCCTCATCACACTCTTGACCTATTCTTGTAATACAGCATATACTGTATATTGAAGATATTGCAGTGTTGCCACAAAATCCTGGCCAGGCTTATCACTTCTTAATTACTTTCTCATTGCCTCTCACTAGCTACACATCATCTGGTATAAACCATTTCTACAGTCACTGCTTATCTGATAATGCTGTGTCAGAATTCATGGAGAAAATACCAGCAGCATTCTTGACACATAACTCAAGAATAAACTCACATACAACCAAAAATTTCTGCTTAAGGGGTCAAGACTAGGTTCAGACTTGAAAAATATATATTTTTTCATTTTGTTAAAAATCTTTCAAAACATTCATAAAAGGTGATTTTAAGACCAAAAAACTATCGTTTACGTAGATTTTTATCCTGTGAACGCCTCCAGTGCATTCGTTTTGCGACAAAAACGCAATTTTCTCGCATCGCAAAATTTCATAGTTTATCAGGCTTGTGGCGGGCATAAAATCCACATTTTTCAAGATATTGCTCTGAAATTTTCACCATAGCATCAGTTTGTTATGTTCTATACGATGACATAGCCATTTTTGGGTAGGTAGATACATGGTGTATTTATGATCCATCTGCCAGGCAGGTTCTGCCGCCCATTTCTAAAATTCTATGACCAAATAATTTTTCAAAATATTTTCCCATGAAAATACCCAGAATGAGTATGTCATTGTATAGCTGGTGATATTAGCTTCAAAACAAAAAAAAGAATTACAGGAAAATATGGCATGGTTTCTAAGATATTGTTGCCACAAGATTTCACATTTTTCGCCAATAATGTACGGTTTTCACGGTAACAAACTTATTAAATTTGATTAAAATCAAATTCCATTCTGAGCTTTTTTCAGTTGAAACAATTTTTATGTGTTTTTAGTGTTTAGAAGTACTTAAATTGAGTGAACCCAGGCTTGACCCTTTTAACTTCTACACAGGTCAATGAATTTGCAAATTGTGTTTGAGAAACACCTTAGTGGCTTCTCTCAAAGAAAAATCAATAAAACTGAGGAAGTTGGCTCTATGGTACATAGCTCAAGCTATATTCTTATAGACTTGAGGTTTTTAGGTGTGCCTGGAAAGAAAGCCTTTTAATCTATTAAAAAAACAACTCTCTGCAACCAGATCAACTTACTTCCCACCTTTGACTGAAGAAAATAAAAATTACTCCAGATTCCTCCCAGTACCATCTACAGACTTGCGAATAGCTAAACAACAGTCATCCCGTCTTCCTACAGCATTTAACAGCAATGATTAATTAAGTTCTTTGATGGTAAAATCCTAGCTTGCAGAGAAAAAAATCAGCAATCCTGGCTTTGATGTGATTGGAATGTATTCAACCCCTGAAACGGCTGCCTCTGTAACACCGCTGAGACTCAGCGCTTGCTTATCATACTTTATACCTATTGACCTCTCTGATTTAATATCACTTTCTCTTTGGTGTCATCTACGTGTGAACAGGACCCAATTGTCTTCAAATTTCTTAAGGATGCCCTGCTTCTGATCAACATGCCTCTACTACAGCTCATTAGTGATTCAATACGTTCAAGATGTGCACCACAATTGTTCAAAGAAGCTGTTATTAAGCCTCGCTAGACAAAGCCTCACCTGGATTGAAATAACCATGTACCATTTTTGACCTATATTTATATTCCTTTCCTTTCTAAGATCCTTTAAAAAGCAGTATCAAAGCAACCTTGTCCTACATGTAAAACCATGCCAGACTTCCAGTCTAGATTTAGACCACACCATCGCATAGTCCTGGTAATTAACACGTTGATTGCCGACTACGAGATAACTCGTAATGGCGGGTCAGGGCTGGCGCTAGACCTGAAAATTCGGGGGCAAATATCCATCCCTTTATTGACAACAATTAGTCCTGGCTAATTCTAGATGGTTTTCCTTTATTAACACGTTTTCCAATTCAAGAATAATCAAGCGGCAATTGAAGACACAGCTTCTCTCCCCCATGCTATCTAACAGCGACAAAATAATAGGCCACATTCAGTACAGAAAAATAATTTAATTATAATTAGGTCTATGCACTGGCACTCGGCGACGGCATTTCAGAACTCTTCAGCGAATGAAGGTAATTTTGGTGACTAGTACGTGGTTTTGTCTGATTACATTTTCCAATCAGACAGCTGTCTATTTTCTACAGCAAGTTGCGTGACCGTGCTGCAAAAACAGGTGTAAGTACTTATCGCCGAAATTACCTTCAATCGCAAAAGAGTTCTGAAATGCCGCTAGCTGGAAAAAAAATTGACCCGCCATTATGAGTTATCTCGTAGTCAGCAGTCAACGTGTTAATGACTGACTGTTTGTATCTCACAATGGTTGCATCTTCATTCTTTGTCCTATTAGACCTAAGTGCAGTGTTTGATACCATCAACCATCACATCCTGACAGAGAGACTTCAGCACCTGGTTAGTTTAAAAGGGAAAGCATTATGCTGGTTTGATAAAAACCCGTCAGACAGATTTCAGTTTGTGAAGGTGAACAATGTATCTTCCCAGTATAGAAGAGTGAAATATGGAGTTCTGCAAGGATTTATGCTTGGGCCTTTACTTTTTTCTCTGTACATGCTACCCTTATGAAATGTGATGAGGAAACATGGAATCAATTTCTACTGCTATGCAGATGACACTTAACTATTCATAACTGTGAAGCTGCAGCAAGTAACAGTGCTTCACAATCAGGCTCCTTGACAAGATAGCTAATTAGGGAGTAGTCCTGTTTATATAACAAGTTTTTGTGGCTAGTCTGTAGCAGATCACCTGTATGCCGTGGCTAAGGTGTGCTCAAAGGTAAGAACAACAACATTAATAAATTCGTATTCGTAGTCTGTAGTCCACAGCTACAGTTTAGCAGCAGGTATGGAGAAGAATGATGCAACACAACTGCAGGCAGAGATGTTGTTTCCATTGCATTTTTTGAGGCAGAGCAGGGTGTAGTTTGCATATCCGTCCTTACAGAGGGCCTGAGCTGTGGAAAACATGCCGAGAGATTCAGTGAGACTGATCGCATGGCTTGAGTTGTCTGCATGAACTATATCTATAATCTATGCTTCACATTTTTTGTTAGTTGCTGTGTAGGTACAGTAATGTGAAAAAGTATTTGCCCCTTCCCCGATTTCTGCCATTTTTGTGTATTATTTTTCATGTATAAATGTTTCAGATCATCTAACTAATCTTGATAATAGACAAAAACAATGTGAGTAAACACAAAATACAGCTTTTAATGATCATTTCATTTATTTAAGATAAATAATTATTCAAAACCATATCATCCATGTGAAAAAATCATTGCCCCCTAAACCTAATAACTGGTTGTGGAACACCTACTATCAAAAGTTTATGATAACTGGAAATTAGTCTTTTACATTGCATTGAAGGCCCACTTGGCCCACTCTTCAACTTTTCAGAGTTGTTTTAACTTAGCCACATTGGAGGGTTTTCAAGCATGAACTGCCCGTTTCAGGTCATGTCACAGCATCTCAATCGAATTCAAGTCAGGACATTGACTAGACTCCTCCAAAACTTTCATTTTTTTGAGCCATTTAGAGGTGGGCTTGCTTGTGTGCTTTGCATCATTGTCCTGCTGCATAACCCAACTGTGCTTCAGCTCTAGGTCATAAACTGATGGCCGGATATTCTCCTTCAATTTTTCAGATAGAAAGCAGAATTCAGGGTAACATCAATTATGGTAAGTTACCCAGGTGCTGAAGCAGCAATTCAGCCCTTGACCATGACTCCAGAACCACTGTATCTGATTGTTGGTTTTATGTTTTTATTGCGGAATGCTGTGTTAGCTTTGCACCGGATGTAACGAGACCCGCATCTTCTAAAAAGTTCTACTTTTGACTTATCAGTCCACAAATTTTATCTCTAAAGTCTTTAGGGTTAGCAAGATGCTTTTTGGCACATGTGAGATGAGTTTTTGTGTTCTTTACGGTCAGCAATGGTTTCCTGCTTGAAGCCCTCCCATGGATGCCATTTTTGCTCAGTATCTTTCTTATTATGGAATCGGGAACCTGGCCATACCTGAGACTAGCAAGGCCTGCAGTTCTTTAGATGTTAACCTGGCTTCTTTTGTGACCTCCTGGATGAGCTGTTGATGCACTCCCTGGGGGGATTTTGTTAGCTAAGCATCTCCAGGGAAGGTTCACCACTGTTTCTCTATTTGTAGATAATGGATCTCACTGAGGTTTGCTGGAGGCCTAAAGCTTTAGAAATGGCTTTGTAACTCTCTCCATACCGATAGATGTCAAGGATTTTGTTTTTCATCTGTTCTTCAATTTCATTAGATTGCGGCATCATGTGCTGCTTTTTGCACACATCACATTGCCAGACAGGTTCTATTTAAGTGATTGAGATTTAACATAGCTGGCATTAATCATGCCTGCATGTGTACAGTGAATTTAAGCCCAATTGCCAAGTGAATTTGTTCAGATGGTTGATTTAGAAACTAAGGGGGGCAATTACTTTTTTACATTGGACCAGGTAGGGTTGGATAGTCTTATCTTTCAATAAATGAAATCATTGTTTCAAATTGCACTGCATTTACTTGGTTATCTTTGTCAAATATTAAAATTTCTTTAATGATGTAAAACATTTAAGTGTGACAAATATGCAAAAATAGGAGATTTCAAGGAGAGGGCAAATACTTTTCCCACAGTGCTGTTGAAAATGACAGGTTGTGGTATCTGCAATGAAATGGAGGAATTTCAGGAGGAAGAAACCCTCAGATCAGTAAGGCGGCTCACAGTTTACCTGTATGTTTACCTGTATGTAATGTTGTTGTATGAAAGGTTACTTAGCTACCAAGAATGCAAAGTGGACTGTGATGAAGAAACTATGGGGATCTCTTCTAAGTTGACTTAGAAAGTTGCAAAGATGATCACTCTCAGACTTGGAAATGAATAAACTTAAAATTAAAGAAGCTGAATATTTGAATTGAAACTTGGATAACATCTTGGCCTTAAATGTTTGAATAAATCTTGCCTTAGATGTTTCTAAATATATAGTAAATATGAACCTGCAGGCGATATGTGCAGCCAGAGAGATCCGTTGTAAACACTCCCTCTTGTTCTAAGAGTATGATTTTTTGTGTTGATACTGGCTGCTGGGGACCTGCCAAAGACACATCTCTATACTCAGTGATTGTGGAAGCAATAAACCCGATCAGCAGTAACACTTGTCACACTGTAGCGAATCTGCACTGCCATTATTTACTGTCTATACAGTCGACATGATAAATGATTGTGCCTGCCTTTTTTATTGGTTTTCATGTCTCAAATACTTTTTTTTATTTTCCCTTGTCTAGCCAGGATGTGTAATCCGTCTGCTTTGTGCTTGGAGGGTGTCCCTTTCAAATCCAGACAGTGAATGCAAAGGAATAATTAGGGGGGTAAGTTAGTGCATCTACTGTACATTTCCTGACAATCGCAGCTTTTGATGTATAAATAATCACAGTAATATGTGAAATTTCAAGCAACTGATGGTCACTTGTCCTAATATTGATATAAAATAATTGTATACATTGTGAATTATGCTTCATTGTCATGATTTGATTTAAAATGTTTAATTTTACCACTACATGTAAAAAACAAAAATTCAGCTGCTGTCAGTAAATTTAATTAACATTTAAAATTTTTAATGAATGTTTACATGTGTTCATATCCTCCATGCATCATATAAAGTATATACACAATGAATATGCTTTATATTTTATTTTTCTTAGTATTGCAATTGTATGCTTTAGGTCTTAGATTCTGCGCTATTAGTGCAACATTTTACATTATTATGTCAGTGCTGAAATAAAAATAAACAAGTGGTTTTCCTCAATTTTATTTCTTCATGAGTCAAGACATCTTTCTTCTTGTAGGAAATAAAATTCTGTTCGGTCCAGTTCTATGTTGATTGATTCTGTTACATCAATGTTTGCCCAGCAACTGAGATACCCCAGAGCAAATGAAGACCACTCTTGGCCCTGAATGCACAGCATGAGATGATTAAAAAGTGAGGCGCCTGGTAGACACACACAGTGGCTGATAAAGTATGAGTGTTAGACCTGAGAGAGTTAACACAGGCCACAGGCAGAGCCAAAGTCAACAGGAGAATCACACACCTCGTCTGTGTCCACAGATCGATAACCGCAAATAATGAGTGTGCTCCCCAAAGGCAGCGCTTCACCCTCCAGCTACACACAGCAAGTGTCTACGACTCTTTCTTCGACTTGCTGAGTGAACAGGGAACCTAGCATCGTCTTAGGCACTCTGAGACAGATAGGTTATTCTGCTCAATTTAGTGCTAAGGACCTATCATTGATTTGCCCAAAATGAACCAACCTATGAGCAATTTAGTGAGATCTGTTCAGAACAGTATATAAACAGAGCTTGAGAAGATGCAGGCAAAGAATCTTCCGGCAGTGTCCACTGACATCTGAGAGGTCTCACGAAAACAATAAATAAAATAGTGGTTGTAGCATGCAATGTTTTTAGTTATGCTGACTGAGCAGATTGAGGTTAGTGAATTTCGACACCAGATAACCTCTGAGAAAGCATCTTTCCCACTAAACCATAGAAGTCATGCTGTGTATTCAATCATGAAATTAAATCAATACAATTTTCTGTTGAGCTGGTAAGGTGCAAAATCTAGGACCATCTCTGAAACAGTGGGCATGCTGTTATTGCATTTTACCTTGAGCTTTGAAGATGGGAAGTCCTCCTAGCATCACATATTGACCATCACAGAATTCAGATGTACAATTGTCAGCAATGCTTTTACTGTAGAAAGCTTCTCCTATCCGTATTTATGTCTTTGTAATTCCAGGCAAATACACATCTCTGCAGTTGAGATATACTGTTTTTAAATCATGTGTCATGTGTGCAACCCACATAATGCCCTTAACCCCTTTGGCAGAGGCAACTGGTTTGGAAAATTAAAAGCAATCTTGCTCAAAAGGGCTCATACACACTTAACAAGTAAACACCACGATGTGGTTTGCCCTGCTGCTTTATGCACTTGCTATTGTTCTGTTACGTTTTGACACAGACATGCCTGTCATTGTATTTTCATGTTGATTCATTTGCGAGTCTTTAGTCTTCATCATGCACCTGTTAGGCTTTAGCAAGAATGGTAATGGTAACCTTGTCCCAGGCACAGGACTCAATGGGACTGGGAACAACAGGGATCGATATTAGGCTGAGAAACAAGAAATGTCCCCCATTTTCTTTTCATTGATCTGAATGATACTGGGGAAATGACTTCAGTTGGTATTCAGCTCAGGTAATAAGTCTTGTATTATTCCCTACCTTCTCAGCTCTGCGTCATTGACAACCCAAAAAACATCCAGGACAGGTTTGGAAAAAGAATTGGTCAAATGTCTGCAAAAATAATATGCTGTAAATCCTTGTCTGACAAATTCACCTCAATTTTTGCTTTGATTTTATTGTCTAGTTAAGTTTATAATCACATAGTCACAAAAAAAGTAGCCAGGAAGTACAGAAATTGGAAGTGGTTTGCGATTGGATAGAGTCACAGTTAGTCATACAAACAGAGCTGAAAAGTTGAATATAAAAGCTCAATTTCTAAGGTTTTAGCCATGTTGATACCAAGTGAGGAAAAATGGGCGAACTCTTCTCTGTTAGGCTGTATTACATGAACATAGAATTACACATTTAAACTTTTAATTTTAACGTCTGTGTACCTGAAACAAGCACTTACAGACCTACTAATTAGCCTGAAAAAAAAAATTGGAATCGAAAGAGCTGACTTTCCTTTCTTCACAAGAATGTGCATTATATTGTAAGAAGCATTTAACTGCATTTTTGCTGCTAAAGGTGGAGTAATGTATGTAAGTAAGCTCAGATTGAGGAGACAGTTACTTTTTCGCAAGAGTGATATGATAAATGAAACAATAATTTAAAAAAGAGTTTTGTGGCAGTAATTATGGCACTGTGTATTTGAAAATGAAAATTGACTGCTCTATCACACTTTTACAGATTTTCTAGTTGCTGTAAGTTGTAACGTGATTATTGTGTTTCAATCACATACTGGAAAAAAAAGTTATTATTATCATTATTATAATTACTATATTTGCTCAGCATAGTTTAATTTTATAAGAGATAAAGTGCAAAAAGCCTATTTCAACAGAATAAAATTTTTCTTTTGGAACAGGACCATTGACTGGACATATGAATTCCACCGAAGGGACTATACTGACTCCCTGAGGTCCACTTTCTCTCCCGCTGAGGCTCTTGGCCCCCCACCTCTCCTCTCAGGTCCAGTTCCAGCTCTAATTAAGTTCCTTTAACAACCGGGACTACATCAGCTCTAAGCTCCCCGCTTTGCATCCTTTATTGCACTTGCGCGGTTGAACAATGGGGTCCTCCCTCGCATTCACGGGAACACAATTATGAATTAAAACAAATCTTATCCTCTCTCACTCTGCCTCCAGCTCTCTCTTTCCCTCTCCCGCCCCAGAGGTCCTGAACAAACACAAGTAATAAGGATTCCGGCAGACCACACAGTCCGGCGCCAGCTGTGTGGCCAGCCAACCGCTCAAAACTGCGCTCATTCCTGGTCACTTTAGAAACCTCATTTGCCCAGCTGCAGAAGCTGGTGGCATGCCACATTCTTAAGAATACAATTAACCTGAGAGCATATCAGCGCTCTACAAGTTCATTTGTAGTGTGCGTACCACCATGCCCATTGTTGGCCTGCTTCCTTTGTTGATAATATGTCAATGATCAGTAGCTAGATATGCTGGCACACAAAAGAACTGTGTTGTGAGTGCGGGTTCTCCTGAGGTTACAGGTGGGAGACCTCTAAATGAAATGCTTATGATAACAGGTTAGGTCGCACAGTGAGCATTCATGATTACACTTCTTGATAAAGACTGATGAGGTGAATTCCCTCCTTGACCTCATGTGCTCGACCACGCAAGGTATCGCATTCACCTTTTCATGCTTATGTGACACAGGAGCAGTTCATCATACCAGCAAAATCACTCCAACTACAGATCAAGAACATGACAGATATATCGGCATTCATCCTCTGCGCTTTTTAGCTGCATGCATTAGTGAAACGCCGGAACATGCTGTAAAGCTTTTCAAGAAAATAATTCATATGGTTCAGCAAAGTGGAGGGCTAAAGGAAATAAGCTTCGCCGCCCTATTTATTACACCAATGTTTTCTCAAAAGGCACTTGAAATGTCAGATGGACCATAGATTTAGTGTAAAACTGAAATTCCATTACCTAGGAGGCATTAATTGCTAGTGGGGCAGAGGGATCCAAGCAAGGGTCCTTTGAGTTTCAATCATCTCGCCACCTAATCCATCCCAATGAATTCAAAGACCGTATTATGCCAGGTGGATCAATAAATGGCACATAATTCAGCCTTAATAATTGGCTCTCACTTTTGCGCAAATGGCCTTCTTTCTCAAGACGAGCGGTATAAAATGGTAAT
The DNA here is from genome assembly GCA_029692085.1 of Gymnothorax javanicus. Taxonomy (NCBI): domain Eukaryota; kingdom Metazoa; phylum Chordata; class Actinopteri; order Anguilliformes; family Muraenidae; genus Gymnothorax; species Gymnothorax javanicus. The sequence goes on from CM056194.1 coordinate 139,234,848, forward strand.
GTGATTTTTAAAAGGCTGGATAAAGTGCCACTTTAACAAGGGGCAGGAGCTTTGAGTGGCTTAAAGGTAATATTATTATAATTATTATAGTGGTAAATTAATAGCAGCGTATAAGGGAAAAGAATCTTACCGCAAGGGAATCAAATGACCTCATCAAAACTCCTTCCAAAAGCATTGCTGTATAATGAATATTGTTATTTAATGGTTATTATCATAATTAGTTAAAAGATTCAGTATTTCATCAGAAGTACGGCTAGTAAGATGAACTCCACTGAGGTAATATTCTTGCATTTCCTGCTTGCAGGCGTGCACAGTAGTATTCAGTGGCAAACCTTTTTTCAATATCTGACTGACAAAAACATTCTCTAGCATGCTAGGCCAACAACTGATACTTAAGCGATACGGTGAGGACACGGAGGCAGGAATCCCAGCCACCATATTCTGTTTCAGGCAGGAGTCAGATTCAGCCATGAATCTTAATCCTTTTTTTCACTCAGCGAGGCCATTTATAACCGTTCAGCTTGAGCCCACACACGGTTCAATGTCTGAGACAGCATTTCATGGGTTGGGCTAATCAAAACAGCGCTTACCAATCGCACAGCATTCATCTCCAAGTCACCTACAGTACAAAGTGATTGTCAAAGTGTATTTACTGAGCCCATAGAATGTGCAATATAGCTAGTGGAATGATTCCTTTGCGGTAGTTAGTCACTGCCTGATGACTTGTGAACAGGAGTACTGCAGATTAAGAATGAGCAATGAATGCATTTTAAGCATTAAATATGTCCGCTTGAAATATGCAGTAGAATGGCATTACAAAAAAGGTTAGCATTTTTTGTTCACTGTCCACATAGCATTTGAACAGTTTTTGATCAGTTCTTCTGAATATTTTGTTCTCACCGCCACTGTAACTTGAATAAAAAGTGAAAAAATTGCATAAACACAGAAGAGTCAAAACATAATGACCCTTCATAGATGAAGCAAATAACGTTGACTATCTCATCACAATGACAAGTGCCAAGATCTGCAACCAAACCTTAGACAGCGAGAAATCAGTGGGCTCTTGTAGGTGCCATGACGGATGCAGGAGAAATGGGACCTGAGTGAATTTGACAAGGGCCAAATCGTTATTGCCAGATGACTTCGTTGGTGCATCTGCAAAGCGCCAAGGCAGTGGTGAGTACTTATACTGACAGTGTTCCAGGGAGGGACAAACCACACACGAGCTGCAGGGTGAGGGGCAGTAAAGGTTCCCATTTATGCGCGAAGGCAATGAAGGCTATCCTAACTCACAGAGGATCCACTGTGGCACAATTTGCAGAAAATTTTAATAATCACTATGGGAGGAATGTGTCACCTCAGTCAGTGCATGACACTCTGCTGCGTATGGGGTTTTGTTGCCGCGGACTGGTCAGAGTGCCCAATACTATCCCATGTCTGCCTTTGAGGGCACCAAATATACGGGCATGGATGTGTCAGAACTGAACCTTGGACCAATGAAAGAAGGTTCACTGGTCTGATGAATTAAACGAGTGGAGGAAGTGAGTTGACCTGGTGAATGCGTTACTGGGAAACCCTGGGTCCAGGCAATTATGTGGATGGAAATTTCACTGAGCTGTTATGTGAACATGCAGAGGATCAATAGCATATTATGCAGGTGGTCATAAATTTTTGGTTCATCGGTGAATGTATTGAGAATTACCTGTAACTGTGCAAAATTAGTTAAGCGCAGAAATTGCAATTAAGGAGTTAAAACACATTTTTTGCTATAGCCTAGAGATAAAATTTGAACCTTGTAAAAAACAGGTGTCAGCGGTCTTAAACTTGTATTGTAGAACATTTTGTCTAAGTTGCTACAGGTAAATAATAGTTTCTATTATTATATGACAAAAAGATTCAATCTTTCCTGATTGGTCAAGGCGAGCTCTGCCTGTCACTGTGAACAGCGATATCCACTGTGTGAAAGTGTGCGAGAGGTGAATATAACAATCCGAAACTTCAAGCTAAAAACAGATTAGGCTTCCCCGCAGAAGCTCCTGACAGCGTCTTTATTTCATGTCGCTTCATCCCAGTGAGGAGCTTTACGTTAGAGTTATTGCCCATCTCTTATTTTATATTTTCAAGTAGCGTCTTCTTCTTCATCTGAAATTGCAGCATGCTGAACACCATTCGGCATAACGCTGCCCTCCACAGTTCATTACAAGACACTATTCAAATCTTCTTACCATTCGCTCTTCACACAATTTAGTGTCTCCAATTAACCTAACATGCATGTCTTTGGACTGTGGGAGGAACCCGGAGTACCCGGAGAAAACCCATGCGAACACAGGGAGAACATGCAAACTCCACACAGAAAGGCCCCAGGCCGGAATGGAACCCACGACCTTCTTGCTGTGAGACAACAGTGCAAACCACTATGCCACCGTGCAGCCCTCAAGTAGCGCCAGATTATAAGACAGTTATTGACTTCAGTTATTGGTGAATCCTATGATTTATCCACTTTTCCAAGGTGTAGGAATCATTGGACTCACCTCAACTGAAGTCAATAATCATAAAATATATTATTTTTGAAATTGAATTGAATATGTCAAATAATAAAAATACAACAAATTTTGTTTTCCAAGAAAGTTGCATTATGTAAAAAAATGAAAATAGTTAACCTTTTTTTCTGCCTGGTCTCACAGAGACAACCCTTTAATTTCTGTAGTTATATATGTGCTACATTTAATTTATTTTAATTTATTTGTTTAAAGACATCTGACCCTTCCGAGAGAAATACTGAACAAAGATGATGAGAGACCATCAGTCCGGACTGTGCAGGTTTTAATAGTTGGATATCAGCAGAATGGCCGAGTCCAGAACAAAGAGGTAAATATTCTCTCCCCCTAGCGCCTGGTGCGATGTGCTAACAAGCTGCTGGTCCTTAACGCAGCTCACTCCTTTTTATTCTTCCCATTTCCTCCCCCAAGCAAAGCAAAGGCGCGGCGGTCCTTACACCGGGCCTGTAGAGGCCTGGGCTTCATTAGTGCAGTTATTATCAGGGCTCAGTCCCACAATCCTCTGCACAAGGGCCCCATGGCCCGAGCACAAGCAGAGCTGTCATTTCCTGACCACTGTCCACCGCTAACAACCCCCCTTCCTGCAACAAAGAAACAGGCACCAAGCAGCCTCTTCGTTTTAGTGCTCTTGCCATTTTGTAGCCACAACAGAAACGCAGAGTACATCTCATAAAATACAGAATTACATAATGGGAAAAAAAAAAAAACTTGATATTAGATTACCCCTCAGAGGCTGTTAAAGAGCACACTTTATTATGCGGGTGGTGACTTGTGATACAAGTTCATGCTTCAAATGTGTGGTTTATAGTTAGAATTTCACTGATTAATTGACCTGCATTAAACAAGAGTTTATGGTGCAAAACGGATTCAGATTTGGAGCACCTGCCCGTCCCTGTTGTTTCCTTTTATCCAGAAACTGGGGGCTACTGTCGTTGCCAGAACTCCATAACTCATGGAATATTCCCAATGACCATTTGAATCCGCGACTATTACGGAGGGGTGTAGACGTGGGTCAGGGACTGTCTGAGCAGGACGCAAAGCTATGGGAGGTCAAAAGAATGAGTGAGTGACCGTCCTTTGAGTGCCAGGGCCCCCAATCAGGGTTAGGGCAGGAATGAGTGATTTTAGCTTATGCCATTAAGCTGGTGTCATGTGACTAGGCGCTGGAGGAGGAAACGCAGGGTGAGGGCGGGAGAAGCGGCCGCAGGTGAGTCGAGGTAAAAGGCGAAGAACTTAACATTTAATGAGGGGTGGCCGGCGATAGTTGCCCCCGTCTGTATTCCTCTGGGGTCGGGGGTGGGGCGAGCGAGAGGAGGAAAGATGAAGTGCCAATGTCAGGATGGCTTTTAATGGGCGGCGACGTTGCTGGCTCCACGGGCCAGGCCTCTCCCCTGCGGCGCGGGGTCCACTCCGCCGAGCCGGCCATAAGTCACCTCGCTTGGCAGTTAGGGGTCTCCCGAGGTCCGGGATAAAAAGTGGGGAGAGCCGTAATGGCGGCCTCGAACAGCTGAGGGCTCATCTTATGAGATTTCCCACAAGGAAAACAAGTCTAGAGCCAGCACTACCCCCCTCAGCCCCTCCCCAGAGACAGTGAGCGGAGATAGCCAACAACAATGAGAATGTGCGTGAGGGAAATGAGACAGTCTTCTTCAGATATGCAGCCGTTTTCCTCAAAGACAATAAACCAGGACTACCACTGTGTATAATACACCATTGCTAGCTACTATCTCTGCTTTATGTCTGTTGAAATTGTTCAGTAATGTCAGGCACAGATTAAATTCCTGTAACCATAAGAGAATGAAACAAGGTCTTTGCTTTTTTCTTATTCAGTTCAAAAATTCACATTCCAGGTCATCCTTAGGCGGTTTGTTGAAAATAAAAAGAACAAATATTTGTTTGAACAGATTCCAGCATAACTATCAGAGGTTTTTTTATTACAGATACACAATGTGATATTTTATCTTACTGGTTCTTTTGATTGAGCGAATATTTTATAATTAAAGGCACACACAGGTTGCAGCAATTTCGTACTATTCGTACTATTGTTGACCACTGGAGAAGAAATCTCACTTCATATCAAACAAAATGGAAACAATATAAGCACAACTTTATGAGTATTTTTTTTTCAAATCACAAATAAACTAAGCATCATAAAGCCCATAAATAACATGGTTAATGCAGGCAAGGCTGCAACTCCATTCCTCAGCCAATACACATACAGTATCAACAAATATATATTTCCATATGGTGCTACTTCTCTCTCTCTCACACACACACACACACAAACCTGTACACGCCATGTAAACTCATACATCCTCTAATTTTTATTTATTTATTTAAATATTTGCAGTAGCCTGCAGTAGCCCCTACATGGAAGCAAAAATACAAACTGACAAATGCATCCCACACCCCACTCACACAAATGTGTGGATGCGCACACACAGGAATTGAAAGTGTTATGTTGTGTATGTTGTGTATGCAAACCCACTTTTGCCCAAAATATGGAAAGTATGAGCAAAATAAGTATCATATTTGATTGGCATCTTTGATACTGCTTCCATGCTTACACCGTTTACTTGCCAGTGTATTTTTGTAATACTTAAACAGGTAATCCAAATGCACATCTGAGCACTTACAATTACCCCAAACAAAATATATCCTCTGCACTTCCTCTCTCTCTCTCTCTTTCCTCATCTCTGTCTGTCCATCTGTCTGTATCTCTCTCGCTTCATCTCGTACAACCACACACACACACACACACACACAGGCACACACAACACGCATATATTCCCACAAACTCAATTTGCAGGCAGAGACACACACTCTTCTGCAGTTAATTAGTGTCCATGTAGCAGTCAATCCAATCAGCTGGTTCCCATTATATGTAAATGTACACATCAGTGTGATTCTCTTCACACATCAACAAGAGTGAACACGGTGCTCTTTAGTAATTATGTGAGATAAGACAGAGCCGACTGTGAATTTTAATTGTGCCGGGGGATAATCTGCTGCAGGAGGGTGGCAGGGCCAGTCCAGTCCTGTCCCCACTGCCACCACCATAGGTGTTCATCTCTCCACTGTCTCTGTTTGGCGGGCAGTGCAATTAAAAGGTGTCACACAATATTAATCATACTTTTTTTCTCCCTGTGTGTAGTGTTCCTCATTTCATTGTGAGAACAAGCCATCGAAAAAACATGACAGCAAACTTAATGTGGTCCGAATAGTGAACCCAAAGCGTCAAGTTGATGAGACTAAAATCTATTCTGTTTGAAAAAACAAAAATGTCGAAGGGGCTGTGAATTACAAAACTGAAATTTGTCTGAAACCACAGGGATGGCTTGTGCTTGCATTTAATTATTTAGCTGTTTGTCAAATGTGGGAAAACTACTCTCAAAATGATCATTGTTGCAACTTGAAAACATACATTTTCATGAACAGTGCATGCTAATTGAATTTACAACCAGACAGAAGCTATAAACATGAAAAATAAAGCATTACCAAGTGTCAATATCACGATGTGTAAGGTATACCTGCTAACGTATAGTATGTGTTCTATTATCACGTGTATTATCACCTGCATATCCACACAGGATGTGTGCTGTGGAAGTTTCATTGCGAGGTGAAGTGTTTTTTTCCGTCGGATAGTCACTTCAGATTATGGTATGTCAGCAGAGTGTAAGTGTCAGTGTGATTGGAGGGTTGAATGCTGATTACGGCTTAAAAAGTGAAAAACCAATACAATCAGCTTGGTGGAAAATGAGCATGTCTCGCAAGCCAAAGTATTCATGACAGTCACAGTGATTACAGAGAGCAGATTTGTAATCATCCACTCTTTCCGGAGCATTCTAACATCTGTTCTCCTCTGGAAAAAAAAAAAATAAAATAAATAAGCAGCTGGCTTTTAGTCTCTCTCCGTCTCCCTCTTGTTCACTCTCTCGCTCCCTCTCTTTGTCACACAATGCGGAACTTTTTTCCGAGCGACTGCATTTGAATTCCCATTTGTGCTCCACGGTTTAAGCGATAAACCCGGAGAACACATCTGACAACCTTCCCTGGCCAGCGAGAAAAGTGCCAGGCTTCACAGCTGGATGAGCATCGTGAAAGGGACCTGCGTTTGGCTGGCCCCACACAAAGAGCTTTCAGTTCTGCAAAGCCACCTTTACAAGGGGAATGACAGCCACCATGTCCCTTGTTTTTTTTTTTTTCCAAATCCCCTGCAGAAGACGAAAAGAGAAAGTTCTAATGTAGCAGCAGCTAATGGTTGTGAACATCTTACAATCCTTTAGACGTTGTACGCCACATGGCCAAGATTACGTGGACAATCACTGGACTGCGGCTGGTTTTCATGGTTCAGGCTCGGCCTCTTAGCTCCAGGGAGGGAAACTATTCACACTCGCAACAGTCACACATTTGTGGTGCTGGTTTGGAATTCCCTTTGCTTCATTTTTTTGTGGTTTATTTTAAGTTTTTTTCCCCCTCGATCTTGGCGTCAGTTTGTTCTCAATTCCTTTCGCTCTGAGAGTTATTTGGATTATCTGTGTTCAGCAGTGAGAGAAATGACTCTATTTGGTAATTGAGAGCAGTTTCGGTTCATTTCCCTTTTGTCCCATCAAGGTGTGACAACACCTTTTCTGCTGGTCTTCTAAGTTCCAGGAAGTTGCATTCAATATCATCAAAGAGACTGTAAAGTGCTTTATGGCTTGGTCACCTGCTTGAGAGCTGCTTACAGGGCCATGTACTGCTGGCCAAAATGGTGGCCTAGCCCTGAAGACTTCATTTATTTTACATTGTTTATGTAAGAAGAAATACCTCAACTTCTTTTTTAATAAAGGGGAAAATGCATAATTTATTTTATTTTAATGGGCCTATACTTGAAGAGACATCTTTTAGTTGTCATCAGTCGGCTTGTTTTTCATTTATCTCACTGTATGTGGTTTGGCATTGATTTTCATTCTTCCTGATCAGCTGAGATTTCAGCACCACTGCAATATTATAGCATACATTGAGGATCTTACACAAATGGGTGTGTCATATGAAAGTTATGAAACGAGTAAATTTTGCGTTTGTCGCAAGCTTTAGCGAGCAACAAACCCAAAATTTCCTCAGTGAGTTTCATAACTTTCACAACACGACCAAGAGTATAAGATTCTGTTTAGCACATAACTGAATCTCGTGATGTAATAGAAAACAAACGTAATTTCTGTTAGCGCCTTAATGGTGATTTCCATGATAACTTTGAGATCACTCCACTCTGCTACTCACTGAGTCACGGACATTTGCATTTGAACTAGCAATGGTTTTTAAATTTACAGTCAACTTAGCAGCTAGCTAACATTAGTTCACTAGCGAACAAACTGTTACATAATGGTTATGGAAAGGTACTGCGTGCCCGCTGGCTAACTAGCTATGTAACGTTAACTTAGTTATAAGAGTAGCACTTAGCTAACTTGCCACAGCGATAAGCAATACTGATTTAACCAACGTTACCTCAGGTATTGTATTCATTTTGGCTAAATATTAACAGTTGACGCAATGCGGAGCGATTTTTTTTCTTTTTTTTCCCCCACGCTCTCAGCCAATGAAATTTTTGTAAAGGTAATATGTACCTAGGGTTATATCATAAATATGTCATGATATATGGGCCATGGGAAAATTATGTGATAAAATTACATTCCTGATGATTCAATGCTTCCAATAGCTTAGGGCCTTTTGCTTCTTCGGCATGAACACAGTCACATCATACATTGCCATACACGATTTGTCGAGAGCAGTGAAGAACTTCACTAGCTAGTACAACCCCGATTCCGAAATAGTTGGGACAAAGAGTAAATTGTGAATAAAATCAAAACACAATGACTTTCAAATCACACCAGCCAGTATTTTATTCACAATAGAACAGAGATAACACAGCAAGTGTTGAAACTGAGATATTTTACAATTTTATTCACAAAATGAGCTCATTTCAAATTTGATGGCTGCTACAGGTCTCAAAAAAAATTGGGACAGGGGCCTGTTTACCATGGTGCAGCATCCCCTCTTCTTTTCAACACAGAGTGGAGGCGTCTGGGCATTGAGGAGACAAGTTTCTTGAGTTTAGCCATTGGAATTCGATCCCACTCTTGTTTAATACAGGCTTCCAGCTGCTGGAGAGTTTTGGGTCTCCTTTGATGGACCTTTTGTTTAATTATGCTCCAAATGTTCTTAATTGGTGAAAGTTCAGGACTGCAGGCAGGCCAGTTCAGCACACGGACTCTTCTACTATGAGGCCATGCTGTTGTAATAGCTGCAGTATGTGGTTTTGCATTGTCCTGCTGAAATACACAAGGCCTTCCCTGGAATAGATGTCATCTGGACGGGAGCATATGTTGCTCTAAAACCTTAATATACTTTTCAGCATTCATGGTGCTTTTTAAAATATGCAAGTGTCCCACACCATATGCACTAATGCATCCCCATACCATCAGAGATGCTGGCTTTCGAACTGAACGCTGATAACAGGAGGGGTGGTCTTTCTCCTCTTTAGCCCGGAGGACCCAACGCCCATGATTTTCAACAAGAATGTCAAATTCAGACTCGTCTGACCACAGGACACTTTGCCACTTTGCTACAGTCCATTTTAAATGAGCCTTGGCCCACAGAACACAGCGGCGCTTCTGGATCATGCTCAACAATGGCTTCCTTTTTGCATGATAGAGTTTTAGGTGACAGCTGTGGATGGCACGGCAGACTGTATTTACAGACAGTGGTTTCTTGAAGTATTCCTGGGCCCATTTAGTAATGTAAATGACAGAATCATGTCGGTGAGTGATGCAGTGGCGTCTGAGGGCCCGAAGATCACGGGCATCCAGTAAAGGTCTTCAGCCTTGTCCCTGACGCACAGAGATTTTTCCAGTTTCTCTGAATCTTTTGATGTTATTCACTGTCGATGACGAGACCTTCAAAGCCTTTGCAATTTGACGTTGAGGAACATTTTTTTAAAGTATTCCACAATTTTGTTACGCAAGCCTTCACAGGTTGGAGAGCCTCTGGCCATCTTTACTTCTGAGAGACTCAGCCTCTCTCAGACATCCCTTTTATACCCAATCATGTTACACCCCTGATGCCAGTTAACTTAATTACTTGCTAAATGTTCTTTCAGCTGATTCTCTTATATATTAATTGCTTTTTCAGCCCTTTTTTGCCTGTGTCCCAACTTTTTGGAGACCTGTTGCAGCCAGAAAATTTGAAATAAGCTCATTTTGTGGATAAAAATGTAAATTGTCTCAGTTTCAACATTTGAAATGTTATTTGGGAATTGGGGTTGTACATGACCTCGATGTTGTCAAACACTGTTGGGGCCACCAAGAAAGCTGTGCTCAAGACAGGGCTGATGACCCGACATCACTAATTGTCTTACCTCACTAATGCTTCTTTGACAGGAATGGAAACAAATCTCACTGCAGTGTTCTAATTTCAGGGGAATGCCTTTTTATGAAGCAATTACAGAAGCAACAGAGGACCAGCTTCATATAAATGTCCACAGAATTTCATGGACTTTCATCCCATTTGGGTGAGATGTTGGGTGAACAGGCAGTCATACACTTTTAGCCATGTATTGCTCGTAGGGCATAATATGGATGGGCTTTTCTGTCGAATGGACTAGAGAAGCAACGGCCGCCTGAGATTTCAGGTGAGCTGAGATTCCTGAACTTCAAAATGCTGAACTGTAACACCCACCAATCATTGACCAGTCAAACCCAAGCTAGTGGTCACTTCATGGCTCTTTTTATTTACATAAGGTATGTGTGGACTTGGATAGAGTCCAGGCTGCTGGGTAATGAATTGGCAAATGCTTTGCGTGAGTTATGGTAGGGTTTAGTCAATTACAGGGCCAACGTTTCATCACTGGCAGCCCCAAATGGTTGATCAGGTGACTATGGACTACATATGACAGTTGCATATAAAAGGGCCTACTGGAGCTTAGATATAGTCTGTGGTGTGAAAAGAATAGCACACCTTCCAGAGGAGAGCTTTTCTAAATCAGCAGTTCTTTGCATATCAGTGCAGCACTGGTTGCAGACAGTTAGGCACTTCAAATTAGGTTGGTAAATTGGACATGTTGAGCTCCTCGTTAGGTCTCAGATAGCATGTCAGAATCCTTCTTGTCTTGACAGTTGTCAGTCATGCTTTTGGAGAGTGACCGGGTGACTGATTTCTGTTTCCACCAAAAAAAAAAAAAAAATCTCATGGTTATTCAGACAATAAACCATGTGAGGTGAACTGCATATTCAACAGTATTAACTGATCAATGATTTGCTGAGTAATAAGGAAAAGCTTGACAGCCTGCGGCTCTCCTAAGGCAATACTGAATACCATTGCTAGGCAGGCCTATTAATGAATAAATGAATGACTGTGCTGCATATTCATATAGCCCCATTTCACCCCCCGCAGACGGTATTCAAGGCATGCTGTCAAACAGACCGACACAGAATTTCAGAAAGTGCAGGTTGGGGTGATTGGCTTTGCCTGACTTACCACCCACCAGTTACTTCCACCTTCCATTCTGATAGCCCTAAAACAACTCTATGTCTGTAGACCACATCTGTCGTCCTGTAAAGGACACATTTACATGCTGTGAGATCGTGATCAGAGAGGGAGAGAGAATGACAACAGGAGAGGACAACGTGGCTCTTTAATCACTGTTTGCTTTTGTTCTCTTCAATGGCATAATTATATCACTGGATCTGATATTTGGCTAAACTAAACCAGGATACCATGTGCAAGGACCTCTGGGTTGCCTTATTCAAATCATAGATGTCCTAGGAGCACATGCTGTTCAGGCTTTTGTAGCGCTCAATTACCCTAGCTTAATTGGCACAGTTATTTAATTGGGTGGAAAATTGTTTGTTGACATATTTTCAATCGTTATCAGTCTTTTTCTTTTCAGAACAAAACTAAGTTATTGGCGACTTCAGAGCAGTTGAGTAACTGTTTTGCAGTTTTAAAAACTGTCTGTCACTGTCATGAGGGATAAAAAAATATTATTTGGTATAAACTGTTGTTGCAGCTCATGACTCTAATGAAATATCAATGGAGCGCTACAGTATTGTTCTCACTTGGACTTTATTGGTCATTCTCTGAAACATTCTCTGGGTCCCCAAATCCTGCCCTCTAAATCAAATCCATCCCTAGTTTTCCTTCCATTCAGACATTTAAGAGAAAAATTACTGCGACGGAATGGCCACACTGTTATTTCACCTTAGATTCCTGGAGTGCAGGTTTGTCTGTAGGCTTTTGTTCCCACCAATAAACAATGTTCATTCAGCTGATGACCTGTAGAGCACAGCTAGTTCACATAGAGATAAGACTAAAGAAAAATGTTTTTGATACAGTGCGCTACTAGTGGGTATTAAATGCACATTCAGCCATCTTTACTCAACCCCTGACATGCATCTTTTGGGGAAAGTTGCTATAATAATAAGTAATGCTTGCATAATAAGTATTTGAGTTGGCCTACTCATGCTAATACTTAAATCAAGTACTAATGGAAACAATGGTAGTTTGACATCTAGGCTCTGATCCTGACCCTGACACACCCTGCAGCCTATTAACTGGAGTAAAAGGGAACAGGGCGTGGCAGAACACATCCCTCTCGGCCCGGGGGAAATACTCAGAGCTCTTAAGTGAGAGCTAAGGTTGAAATGGGATGTAGCATGCAGCAGGCAAATAGTGATACATCAGCAGCAGGCAATAGTAACTAGCAGCAGCTGAGAGTGTGGCAGTTACTCTGAAGGCAAAAGCATGTTTGGAGCACTGGCAGAGCGGGAGAGCAGGTTAAATAGCCTGCCTTACAGAGAGCAGTAGCGCCAGCTGATATGCATGAACATGGCAAATGTTTATGAAAATGAAGGCAACAAGCAGTTTCCTTGAATTGGCTCCACCAGCTATGGCCAATTTCATCTGAAACTACAACAATGACAAACCTTTTTAATGATGATGATGATGATTATCATTATTATTACATGTGGGGCTTAACATGTCCAATTCTCATCACATTTGGAATGGCCAATCATTTAGAATACTGCAACATTGCCCAACTGTGGCACCAGCCAGCTCAGCCATCCAACACAGCACGCCAGAACAGATACATGATTATCAATTTTTACACCAAAAAAAATTGCATTCTGCAATAATCTGATATATTTGATGCGTGTGTGCTTGAGTGAATTTTTTTCAGTTCAGTGGCGTACTGCATGTGAGAGTAGGTTTAGCTGGGAATGTGAGAGATTTTCAGTACAGTGTGTGAGATTTTCAGTACAGTGAGTGTTTCAGTGAGAGGTTCATGAGATACATTATTAGGGGTAACGTAGCTGCATGTGTGAGCCAGTCTGGATTTTGTCCCAGTCAGCCTCACATATACAGTATCTCTAGCCTGCACTTCTGATGTTTGAATCTTTCTTAAACAAATGAATCAATCAGTCAAACAAACTTTTCTTACCAAAATTGAGCTCTGCTCATGCAGCAAGCCACAATACAAAGTGCCTCACTTGAGATGCACAAAAAAATAGTAGTGAGACATGAGCAAAGACCAATATTGAGAATGATATAGTACAATGACAAGAAAAGTATTTTTAAATATTATTATTATAATAATTATGATAATTATTATTATTAAATTCATGGCTAAAAAGTTACATTTTCAAATTATGTTTAGATAGACATTCCCCAAATCCAATGGAAAACTGTTCCACAGGCAAGGGCCAACAACAGGAAAAGCTGCCTCTCTGCAACTCCTGGGCTTTACCAGAGGGATAGCAAAAGGCCCAGTGTCTGAGGCCCTGAGGGGTCTACGTACATGACTGGGAGCAGCTGAACATCTCAACCAAATGGTCAAACACAGTTTTCAAGTGACTACATTGCTCTATCAGAGGAATTTTAAAATCTATGAGGCTCTGCCTCATACCCTCAGCCCAGGGGCTGTTAAGCCCTGGACTTCATGCTCTCTCCTATTATTCAATTATTACTTGCACCTGTTGTTAATCTTCACAGTGTGCTATTTAAGACAAGACTTCACACTCAGTGTTGGCATAGTCTTGCGGCAATCATGCCGATGTTGTATTGTTAGACCGATGTATTTTCTGAATTCGCAAAATGTGTAACTAACTAACAATCTTATGTTCTGTATGTGCGAACAATAGTGTCGTTCACAAATATTAAAAAGAAACATAACTAGATCTAACCCTGCACTTGAGTCCAGTTCTCATTTTAATGCATCGCCGAGTAGCCTGACGGCATCCGGCAGGCAAAGCCATTACAAAATCACTTCTAAAACTGATCAAACTTTGACTATATTACACAGATGATAGAAGTCCATCTTCTTCACCTTTGCAATGTGAGATGTTACACAACGACCTGAATGTACAATTACTCCAAGGTTTCTAACCTCCCATTCTGTCTGCTGAACCATACTGTTCATATGTGATAGGTGTAGTTCTCAGCTGTGCTTATGCCCAGTGATTAAAATATTAGTCTTATCTTCATTAAATTTAAGAAAATTCATTTTCATCAAATCATTACTGGCAAAAAGACAGGCAGTCAATGAGAGGAGGGCATTTGGGTTTCCGTGAATCATCAGTATTAGAGTGGATATTCACACGATATTGGAAAATGACATAGCCTGAAGGTAACTTATCAAGAGAGAGGAGGAGAGGCCCAGGAATGCTACCCTGCACACTTCCAAAGTCGATGCTATGAATATCAGCCAATTGATCATTTAAAATACAGCAAAACATCAAGCACATAAGTAAGGGTGAAACCAGGTGACAGCATTGCCAGATAAACTAACACAGCTTCCAAGATGGTCAGTCAAGATATTACAATCAATGGTGCTGAATGTAGCACTTAAAACTAACAAAATGAAGACTACTGCATTACCTACATGAACACTTAGTCTGAGATCACTGATTACTTAAACCAATACAGCCTCACTGTTAGGATTTGCTCTGACGTGCAAATAAAATCAGTAAAATTTAACCTGTAATTCAAATGCGCTTAATTGATACAAAGTGACATGTTTGGAACAACTTCAGAACTGTGTGGTCATGCAGAAATAATGTTACCCCTTAAAATGTCCATCAACCAATCTCAATTTTGTATTCAATAGAGCCAGGATATTTATATAAAAAAGTATATATAATTTTTACCCCGCCCCACCTGAAGGGTGAGGGAAGGGGTATTGTTTTCGATTCGGTTTGTGTGTTTGTTGTTAACACTCTAGCGGCAAAACTGATGACCAGATTCACCCCAAATTCGGTATAGGGATTGCCACTGACCCAGAATAGATCCCTATCGAATTTCGTACAAGTAGGTGAAAGTATGTGCGAGGGGCAGGGTTTGTTGTGCCTGGCACCACTTGTTTGTATAGATTTTAACAGCTTCCTAACTCAAGCAATGTTTTATCATAAACGTAGAGAATTGAGTCCACCTGAATCATGTTTTATAGCAAATTTTTTGATTAACTGAATTTTTACCTTGAATGCATTTTGCCTTTTTAAATAAATATGGAGAAATCTCATTTCACACCTGGATTTTCTCACCAAAAAAAATCATTCTTTTGGTTGACATGATAGAGTTGCAGTACAACATACAGTACCTTCCCATGTCAGAATGTAAGACATGTTTTAAGTGCAAAAACAGCAGCAAATGAATTATTTGAGTGGTTGGCAGTTGTTACAGATGTTTTACCACTGTAAGGTTGTAATGCACGATTCATTGCAAGCAGGAATTTATGT
Organism: Gymnothorax javanicus; assembly: GCA_029692085.1. NCBI lineage: Eukaryota > Metazoa > Chordata > Actinopteri > Anguilliformes > Muraenidae > Gymnothorax > Gymnothorax javanicus. The sequence continues at coordinate 139,250,176 of CM056194.1, forward strand.
CCAATTTGTACAGTAAGTGAAGCTCCTTTGATAATCACAGCGCAATAACACAAATCGCTTTCAGAGTGTATCAGATTTATTTTAATCCTAGCTCCCTCTAGTGGATAGAGACTGATCCTCTTAAAACATAGATCCAAAGTAAAAATGAGGTGAATGATCCAATAAAAATGAGCATCTTACCTTCATATCGACTGAATTGATCTTTAATTTTAAATTATCCATAATTTTGTTGTGTATATACAAATATTGCTGATGTATCCAGTGTATAAGACAGCAAATTGTAAACACAAAGGTATCTTCCATGTTTTCTATAGCTGAAATCAATAACATACAGTGACAAAGCAAAGAATTACATTACTTATACACTGTCATAATAAATTATACATCTATAGAATTACTTAATTGTACTTCAGAGTAGGAGTGATACTCAAACATGCATTACACAGTTGAATGTGTGCCGTACATTTAGCGTACTGTGTCTATCACCAGTTTTTGGACAGTGACACAATTTTTGTGGTTTTGGCGTTGTAATTCTGCACATGATTAAAACAAAGCAATTCAAAGTTTAAATGAGACTATAGTGTAGACTGTCAAGATTAAACTGAAGATACGTACATCAACATCTTCTGCTTTGCATTGGAAATGTAGCACTTTTTAGACAGACCCCCATTTTTATTTAATATATGCAGTTTGGGCTATTTGAACAATTCCAATTGGAGGGGTAGATTAAAAATTCAAGCCCAAAACTGAAAGTTTTGCTCTTCCAGTGGCCAATGCTGTGTGCTCCACCTGAGGGAATAACATTAATTATGCAGGAAGCATCTGGAATAATTCATACTGATTTTGCAGAGTTTGCTACAAGGTCCATGATCCTTCCTTCATAGGCTGCATTATAATATATCATAATATATGATTGTTTCTATTTCTGTATGGAAGCATGGGGTAAAGACTGAGACTGGAAAGTAGTAAAACTTTTATGTATTATAGTATGTGTTATATTTCTGTACCTTTGTAATTCAATAAATAATATAAAAATAATGTGGAAGTAGTTTCATAATTTAATGGTTAATAATCCTACTTGAGCACAACCGTGTGTGTGTGTGTGTGTGTGTGTGTGTGTCTGTGTGTGTGCGCATCTGGATAATGATATGGAGAGAATTATGCCGCTACCGGAGTGGTAATGTTTGCGCTAGTTTACAGTGGACCCACCGACGCACGGCTCCCCAGGACATAAAAATGCGCTTGACACCCCATCAGCAAAGCAGCGGGTGCAGGTTCACCGGTGGGCCGGCGGTGCTGATGGGAGCGGCGGGGGAATAGCGGGGGATAGCATTAGCAGGGCGGCATGCGCCCTTCCGGCGAACCCCGGCAGGGTTCACCCGCAGGACGCGGCTGAAATCCCACGGCTGCCGCTTCGCCGCTGGGACCGGCAGAGGTTCGAGGCTGAGGGAGTGAACGGCAGACGTGCTTTCAGGGTGAATAAAAGGAAGAGGAAGAATAAAAAACAACTTGCATCAGCAGGATTGGTGCGAGGAGGGGGGGGGCAGCCTCTAACTTTTATACCGATTCCCAGCTGGGCTACTGGCAGGATCTACCCTTTGAAGAGCCGATGGCGAAATACACAAGGCCCGGCATCCTCCAGCTATCGGTGCACTCTGTCTGGCCTTTCCCTGACACTTTCCCCCTGGAAAGTTTTCTTCATAAATAATAGATCACAGAGCGGCTTTTTCTCCCTATTTTGAATTGCGTCTGACGGTAAACACTGCAGGTAAAGGCAAAGCCTCTGGCGTTGTTCTCAGTGAGACAGGAAAACGATACTGTGCGTATTCACACATTCTACCCCTCTGCCTTGGTGTGTTTTTCATTCACTTGTCCTTGTGGGGAAGTTACGCTTGACTGACTGGCTTGCATAGAATCAAAGTGCCTGTATCATTAAAAACTGCTTCAAGTCTATCCTTGGATGATACTGAGGAAACGTGAATCTCTGATGAACGCTGACAACATTTCATAGGTAACTTTTTGCATCAGATTGTCAATCACTAAACATATGGATAAATCTTGAAATTCATAGATATTTTCTCATTACTGCACTGATAAGCCCAACGGTCAGCAATACAATCTGACAGAAACAGATAGAGCCAGTTACGTCCATGAGCTACAGGCAATAATGACTGTGCCACCTGGGGGGGGCAGGCAGTTTGTGGTCCGTGCGCTAGTCTGCCCTACAGGTCAAAAAGGTGCTTGTGAGCTGCAAAACAAGGCAGTATATGGAAAGTTCTTCCCTCAATTCTGTGAGTTCAGCTAAGGCCTACACTGTGATAAGATGGAAAAGTTGTCTAGACTTTCCCATTTCAGCTGTGAATTCATGCACAAATGTTACTGCTTTACAGTAAAATTGAACATTATAGACCAGGAGCTGGCTCATTTTATTTATGTGAAAAGGGTAAAAAGGTTTGACCCCTACAAGTCAAGCTATTCTACGTAATGTATATGAATCACCACTGCTGGCTGCTGGACTCCTGTACGTTTGACCCTGGCACCCTTTTTGAAGGGTTCCAAAAGAGGTCTTATTTATGTGAACGCCGACAATGAAATCAACTACATGGGCTTGTGGGGTGGTGATGTGGCATCATAAATTTGTCAACGCCAGCAACTTCAGCTTGAACCCTTGCAGGGACAGTGAGCCTTTAAGGGGTAAAAAAAGCCAAATATTTATGCGAAGGCCGACAAACACGTGGTTTACCTTTTCTTGAAGCTAGAAGAGCCCGCTACTTGAAAACCAAAGTGCCAGCAAGTTTTGACTGTACCAAACCCTTGCCAGCAAGACTTTTTTTAAGGGGTCGAAAATCAAAATATTCATGCGAAGGCCGCTATACACGCGATTTACCTTTCCTTGAAGCTGGAAGGGTCCGCTATTCGAAAACTGATGTGCCAGCAAGTTATAAGTGTACCAAGCCCTTGCCAGCAAGACCCACTTACGACAGGTATGGTTTCACCTTGTTCGGAACAGCCTTTGAATACAGTGTAGACCAGGGGTCCTCAAATACAAATCTTAAAGGTTTACAAAGAAATTTTTCAATGAGTCAAAGGTCCGTTTATTAGTTGGTCAAGCCACGACAAATCAATGTATCCCCACCAACCAACCAACTGAACAATACTGTGGTGTACAGTAGAAAAATAAAATGCATGACTCAACTATATAATGTACTTTTAATTTTAACACATACAGTATTCCCCTCACAAATTCCTCAGGTAAATAAGTATATCAGGAGGTACTGTGTTGTGGTTAAAGAAAACAAAATGTCCTTTTCATAAAAACAACAAAAAATACATACTAAAAAAATAAAATGTCCTTTTGATTTTAACAAATAAAAAATATTCAAAAACAAAACTTCTTTTGCTTTTTAACATAAATTCAAATAAATAAATAAATAAATACTTAAAACAAAACACTCAGGGTTTCTGCTACATGTAATTGATCGTGGCGCACCACCACGGCTAAATAAAAGCCACCACGCCTGTGTAAAATGACTTCGCATAAACTCCAAAAATCCTAAGGACAATCAGGTGTTGCCAGTTCTCCTTGTTAAGTTAAAATGAGCGCTAATAATTCTTGATCTGTTGTCAATCATTTTGCTTGATGAACACGTTTTCCAATGAATAAAAATTAGCCCTCGGCAGTAAAACGTGCTGCCTTCTTCTTAATGCAATGTATGCAACGATTAGAGTAAAAATATTTTGTTCACTTCACAAAACTATAAACTACGATGTTAACTTCTGTGTTTGCTGTGAGCACATCCTGCTCTACCTAATTGTAGCTTCATGATTATTTAATTCCAGTTCCGGTATCATAATCGGTTTTCATATTATATGTGAAATCCACCGTCAAGCACGTAAAACTGATAAACCTCCCTGCACATAGACTTCAATTATTACATCGCCTATGAGCTGATTAATGAAAACTGGCCACACCTCATAATGCTGAGTTTGACCTGACGCTGAAGCCCTCCACCACAGTTTCAAAAAATCCTGGAGGAAACCCTGAACACAATACATTCACCACCCCTGCAAAGAATCCAAAACAAATATATCAGGAGGGAGTACATAAAACTTTTCTTTTTAAATACAGACACAAAGGACACAAGAAAGGAGGAAAAATCCATCACTTCAGTCATACATTATTTTATTATTTTTGCATGAGAGAATGGCTTCTTGTGTTTAGCCAACACCCACCCCACTCTGAGCGAGCACTCTGTTGCTTTTTGTTGTTGTGTCATGGATGTGACAAGAATCCTGCATGCAGCTTGATATGACGATTTCAGCTCCTTGATTTTTGTTGTTCTTAGCTCAGAATTTTGTGGATAGGTCTCTTCAAAATAGCTGTGTTTTGTCTCATAATAGCGTTTCAAGTTTCCACTCTTCACCAGAGCTACGGTCTCTTAGCATATTAGGCACATTGGTCTTGTGCTCGTGGGAGGGAGAATGAAGGCATATTGTTCAGTCCGTTCCTCTTTGAATTGCCGATTTTCATTGTCTACCTTTTTTTTGGCGAACTTGGAACATGCCATTATGATTCAGGGTTGAAATCTTCTCTTCTACTCTTGATGACTGCTGGCAAAGCACCGGTAAACGAACTGCTTCAAAGCGAAAGTTAAAATGTGCCGCGTCACGCTGCAGCTGTGAACGCGCAGCTTTGTCCTGGAGATCACAGCTGGTCTACACTGTATTCAAAGGCTGTTCCAAACATGGTGAAACCATACCTGTCGTCAGTGGGTCTTGCTGGCAAGGGTTTGGTACACTCAAAACTTGCTGGCACTTCGGTTTTCGAATAGCGGTCCCTTCCAGCTTCAAGAAAAGGTAAATCGTGTGTATATCGGCCTTTGTATGAATATTTTGGTTTTTTGACCCCTTAACTCATTCCCTACGGAATACTTTTATATAAAATTGTCGTGTTTGTATGGAATACTTTTCCCGAAAATTACACAATATAAACTATTGAAGTACAGGTGGCCCATGATCGCGATCGTCAACTGATTTCGTGTTTTCATCGGACTGCGATGGGTCATCCACGCTGCTGGCACCGGCTTACCGTAGGGAATGCTAAAATTTGCCGCGCTGTTCGCAGCGGCTTGCCGCAGGGAATGAGTTAAAGAGGGTCTTGCTGGCAAGGGTTTGGTACGCTCAAAACTTGCTGGCACTTAAAGTTTTCAAATAGCAGACCCTTCCAGCTTCAAGAAAAGGTAAATCGCGTTTATATCGGCCTTCGCATGAATATTTTGATTTTTTCACCCCTTAAAAAGGGTCTGGCTGGCAAGGGTTTGGTACAGTCAAAACTTGCTGGCACTTTGGTTTTCAAGTAGCGGGCTCTTCTGGCTTCAAGAAAAGGTAAACCACGTGTTTGTCGGCCTTCACATAAATATTTGGCTTTTTTTACCCCTTAAAGGCTCACTGTCCCTGCAAGGGTTTAGCTGAAGTTGCTGGCGTTGACAAATTTATGATGCCACATCACCACCCCACAAGCCCATGTAGTTGATTTCATTGTCGGCGTTCACATAAATAAAACCTCTTTTGGAACCCTTTAAAAAGGGTGCCAGGGTCAAACATACAGGAGTCCAGCAGCCAGAAATGGTGATTTATACACATCACGTAGAATAGCTTGACTTGTAGGGGTCAAACCTTTTTACCCTTTTCACATAAATAAAATGAGCCAGCTCCCGTTCTATTAGGGTTAGATGTTTATAATTGTTGGAGATAAAGTGATAATTCCTCCAAATTATTTAATGCTCAAATTAGCCTTCAATCTGTTTTCACTCAATAAACTAGTTAGTTCAACATACTGGCCAGGCATACTAAAATTAATCTCTTTGATAGGCTACAACCTACAGCAACCTGCAACCTACAACCTGCCTTTGAATTTAATTCATGCTAAAGCACAATTAGTAATACAGTAGCCCTAAAGTTAGCCCAGCTGACTGAAACTGGGGAAATATCATTGTTTCTTAGACAGGCTGCTGAGTTTGGCACTGGGGCCTGGAGATAAACTGGAAATCTAATAGCATTTGTAATACACATGGTTTTTTTTTAGAGCAAAAGCTCTGAGAGTGAGCTGCAGGCCCAGCACTGGGTGATGAGAGATCTCACTCTTCTGAGTGCCAAGTGCTTAGGGATGTACATACTGCCATTCACTTTGGTTCTTGAAATTCAGATTTAGTCATGTTGGATTAGCGGGCAGCAGATGAGGAGTCAGGCAAGCACGCACACTCACTAGCTTATGAACACACACTTTGTAAATACAGAACACAGCCTTGTGGATCTGGGGTCAAATAATATTTGCTGTGGATTCAAATACTTATCTGCAGTTGATTTCAGCTTGCCCGGCGTAGTGAAAGAAATTAAATAATTAATCTTCCAAGCCAGCACAAATGCACTCAGCAAGACGATTTGAGCGCAGAAAAGTATTTCAGTCCAAACGAATGCACTCTTTGAACCCAGGTCTGAGGCCGAGACATCAATCTTATCACAAAGAAGACTGGCCACCCGTTTCACTCTGAAATGGAGGGCAGAGTCTGACAGATCAAAGCGCTATGATGCAGACATCTCGGCTTGATGCGGCCCTCACTTAATGGGCATGTACTGCCTGGAAAACGAAGGCACCCACCCCATAGCGGGATGCTACCCAGCTGTCCAGTGAGGCTCTTAAAGTGGCAATACTGAAGACATCGTTAACCTTCATGCCAATAGAGACTTCAAGGCTGCCTGCATACTTCAGCGCTCAAGTAGTGTCTAGCTGTGTGAGCTTACGATTATTAGAGACTTTCCCTCATGCTCACTTTCAGTCACTTTTCACCACTAGCTCAAAATAATGGCCAATGATGATACATTTACTGAGTTAGGGTTGGAAGACAGAATTACAAATTGACCTTAAATATTCGGACAGAGACACAGTTTCATTGTTTTTGTTTTGTATGCCACCATGTTGGATTTGAAAAGAAACAATCAATATGTGCTTGCAGTGCAGATTTTCAGCTTCAATTAAAGACTTTTTTCAAAAATAAAACCAACTGTGAATTACACCCATTTTATGCACAGCCCCCTCAGTTTTAAGGGCTCAAATGTAATTGGACAAACTGACATAATCAATTATTATATTTTAATTTTTATACTCAGTGGCAAACCCTTTGCAGTCATTGACCGTCTGAAGTCTGGAACTCATACTCATCACCAGAGACTGGGTTTCTTCCCTAGTGATGCCCAGCCTGGCATTCACTGTAGCTGTTTTCAGTTCCTGCTATGTCGTTGGGGTGTTTTACCTTCAAGCAAGTGAAATGTATGCTCAATTGGATTTTGGTCAAGTGATTGACTTGCCTATAGTAGAACATTACTCTTCTTTGCCTTAAAAAATCTTGGGTTGTTTTTGCAGTATGCTTACACGTCACCATCCATCTGCACGGTAAAACGTTTTTCAATTAGTTCTGATGTATTTGGCTGAATATAAGCATATAATTTAGCCCTATACCATTCATTATTAATCCTCCAGCTTTTATCAACAGTCTCATCAACAGTAGATACAAGGGGACCAGATCAATTACCTGCCATACATCCCCATATATGACCAGTCTTCTCAAATGAGGTGGTATGCCTCAGATCATGAGCAGTTCCTTCTGTTATGCAAATCCTTCTTTCCCTATCTTTCTGGTGTAAGTTCATCTTTGTCTCATTTGCCTATAGGATGTCATTTTAGAACTAAACAGGCATTATCAGATTTTTTTGGGCAAATTTCCTATTTTTGAGCATTTAGTTTACATGTTAAAATCAACCCTGTATTTACTCTGCTGAAGTCTTCTCTTGGTTTTTTTTTCTGAATCAGGGAGGGAATTCTTCTGTCGTCCACCACAGTTTTTATCTGGGGTCTTCCTGACCTTTTTGGATTCCTGAGCTCACCAGTGCTTTAATTATTTTTACAAATATATCAGAAAGATCAGCTGGCCACACCTATTAATATTTTTTTCCACTGGTTGGTTTGTTTTGATTTTCAGTCTAAACTGTACTGGCACACTTTGTATCACATATTTCAAGCTGTGTTTGTTGAATGTTTGTTTTTTGTTCTGCATACAGTGGTGCAGTAGATTAAAACATCTGATGCCTCAGATGTTTTTTAAAGAAAATCTTTATAAAGGAACTGCTTGTATGTATTTCCCTAAATACAGCTGATACAAATAATATGCCATGACAGAGCCCTGATATCAGTATCATGAAGGCTGTCAGGGAACACCTGGGGAGACAGATGCAACTGAGACTGTGAGCCTGCAGAAGAACTGTGGCATATTCTCCAATATGCCTAGAACAACCAACCAGCTAACAATCTCACAAAACTGCAGGACAGTGTCCATAATTTTTAGGCAAAGGGTAGTCACTCTTAATATTGATTTGAGTTAGTTTTTAACAGTTCAGAGCCCTTTTTAGTACATTTTTCAATATTTAAAAACCTTTAATGATTTTTGTAAGCATCTTCGTCAGACAGAATTGTGTTAAATGTACCAAAAATCTTTGCACAATAGCTACTGTGACTGTAAATCAAAGGCCACCACAGAAGGTTTAGCTAATAAAGTGTGCAGATTAGCACCTTGAAACTTCTCTGTTTTTAAGGTAACAAACCTGTCTTTGTGGCTTGGGAAAGTTGTGATGCTGGTCTTTTGGTTCCGCAGCATACAGGGACATTCAACAAACAGCGACTACACATGCTAAATTGAACTGCAGGGAAGAAGCTTACATTTCAAAAGAGTATTATCTTGGTTTTACCTCTGATTATTCGAGCCAGTCTTTTCTACTTCCTTTACACAATTTGTAACCCATCAAGATAATGGTTTTGATCAGTGGGCAGTGCAGCAAGGTCTGCTGAATGTTGTCTCTCAGCATTTACATTGCAGTTGATTACAGAGTTACGTCCTTGCATGGTTTTTTAGTCCCAGTTGGCTCCTGACATTAAGAAAGACAAGCAGCAGGCTGATACTCTCCAGAAAAGGCTGTGGGCCATTGGTTTAAAGAATTGAAGTTCTTTATGTTAATTTTAATGATATGACTACCATTATGTACCAGGTTGAGATTAATCTTGTGGTTTTTTAAACCTGAATGTAAATGGACTAAGTTGAAATGTTGCGCTATAATACCCTTAGCTTGTATTATAATAAGTTTGGAATATGCAATGGATATGACCATTGTGTGCCTTGAATACCTAATCAGTCAAGCTAAGCACCAGCTCTTATTCTGTTTTCATTTTTGTGTGGATTTGATTACTTGCAGGAATAAACAATATTTTTGTTTTATTCTGTTTGCTTAAAAACTCACCACCAAATCTGACGGTAAACTAGATCATGGGCCATGCCAAAACACAAAGAAAGACACACAGATATAAGCATGATGTCTGAGTTCAAACTTCAGGAAAGCCTTGGCAGCTGATGTTGACAGCAGACGCTTATTAACAAAGCGTTCCTTTGCATAAGGCACAGAGGAGCTGAAAGAAAGCAGTGGCAGTTTCCACTTAATCGTGCAAAAGGCCCTGAGCATCTGCCGGCAAGTGGGGGGGTGGGGGGGCAGGAACTGCAACAAGCACTCGCTCCGATAGGCCGCTGTCCCCTCGAGGGCTCGCTCTGATAGGCTGCCCTCTCCAGAGAGCCATGGCCATATGCTCAGCTCACTCTGAGGAAGTTAAATCTGCAACAAAACACAGGGAAGAATCTGACATCCAAACAAGTTGAACAACGCCAACACAAATATTGTTTTTTTTTTCTTTTTTCTGACAGCATGTGAATGAATGTCTGCCATATTGCTTCCGTTCTCTTGAATCAGGCATGCCATTTAAATGAGGGCCTGGAACAATACATGTGGAACACAATAAGTGAGGAAAACCTCTGTAATGAAACGGAAAGAGAGTTTTTCTCTAGAACGACTGCATCTGTCCTGTTTGCATACCCCTTCTACAGAATAAAAAGAGGAAATATAAGGCATTGGATGGCACGGTGGTGCAGTGCATAGCAACGTTGCCACCTAAGACGAAGACTCAGGGTTTAACTGAAGACGTGGATTAAATAATAGACGGATCAAAAATATTATGCCATACTAATTACTCTGAGATTTAATATAGGCTAGATTGAGGTTTACACAGTGAGGACTATAACAGGGCCTAAGGGATTTATTTCCTTATTTTACATTGCCAAATATCTGCTCTTTTACTCAGGGAGAGGACATCCTTGACAGTTGTGGAGAAGAAACCATACAGAGTGATTTTCTGAACCAAAATGGAAATATCCGGGCAGTAAATTATACTCACATAAGTGGAATGTTCAGAGGCCTAGTAGATGTGGCCAGAGAGGGTCTCACATTGCAGTCACATTATCCATGTCTACAGCTTGGCATTGGCCAAACTAATGCAGGATAAGACCTTTGCATAAGGGTCAGTTTGGTGGTGCAGTGGTAGTGCTGTTGCCTCATAGCAGGAGGGTTGCAGATTCCAATCTGTGGAGTTTGCGTGTTCTCCCCACATTTGTGTGGGTTTTCTTTAGGTATTAACCCAAGGCCAGGCGAATTGTAGACCTTAAATTCTCCATAGTTATGGGTTTTCAGTGAGTGGTCGGAGATCCCAGTGACGCATTGGCAAACTGTACAGAGTTCCTGCCTGTCACCCATTGTGTGCTGGGATAGACTCCCATCCCCCACAACCCTGACAAGGGATTACTGGGTTAGATAATGGATGGATGTATGGGACTTCACTAAAATATCACCATATAGAGCAGCCCTCAAAATTTGAAAAATCTGCTTAACCAGAAAACATGTTACGCGGAATTTACCTTGCGTAACCCATAGTTCGGTTAAGCAGTTTTTATTTGCATAACCCATAGGTTATGCAAACGGGTTACGCCAAAATAGGTTTCGCGAAACAGGTTTCGCAGGCACAAAAAAAAGTCTCCTTCGTCATTCAAATCGATAGAAAAGTCATCTTTAAACCACCATTTTCGAAAAGTTTTGACATTCACCAGTGTTTCCCCTAGAACTTTTTGTAGCAGCGGTGCTATGTGTCGGTAACCTAGGAACAGTAGGGGGGTCCGGGGGAATTCTCCCCCGAAAGAGAATTTTGAAAAATTGCACTTAAAATGGGGACTTCTGATGAGTTTTCTGGGCAAATTACAATTTACCAAAAAATCAACAGATTCAAGTTATCTGCTGACACTAGATACTGATTATAAAGCATGACCATAGTTGAACTTGAACTTGAACTAGTCACAAAGTACCATTTTTGTATTGATTTTAAGCTTTTGTAACAAAAGATACTAGCAAATGGGGTGGCTTAACACAGAACTTTATTGAAGCCAATTTGCCATTGCCTGCCCTAATTTCCTTCACTAACCTCAGCTCGTCCGTGGTCCCCGTCCGGCTTTCTCTTTAACCAGTTTAAGAGACTCATCTGATAATCGCATTAGTGTTTATTAACCTACTATCAGGATATGACTTGCGATCTTTTTATTTGGAAAACGTTCATCAACAAGGTAGCTGGTGGAATACCAACATCGTTAATGTTGTAGGCCTAATATACATTTTAATCTTACATTCAAGAACAGCTTACCCTATTAACAAAAGAGCCGAGTCACAGCTAGATCGACAGTATTAATTATAACATCAACTCATTCACTGACATTCACGACTGAAGTGGTCAGAGTGCGCCACAGCGAGCTAACTAGACAGATTTCCGAGTGTCTGCTAGCTAGCGAACCGCGTCAATAAACACAGAATTACACTTTATTATCAGGCTTAACGTTACAATAGATAGGAAGGCTGTTACCTTCAGTAATTTCCAAACTAGCCTGTCAGTCACTTTGTTATGAGCTGAAGAGATTTAGCGAGGCCTATAGGGAATATCGCTCCCATAAAAAATAAATAAATAAATAATCGTTCCCTTATCATTATACCGCTAACCTCTCCGCAACACAACAAACAATGACGTACATCTTTATAAAACATAATTATATACACATACAGTAAAACTCGCGTATAACGGATTCAATTGGACCAGCTGATTTTGTCCGTTATAAGCGAAATCCACTATATGCATAAAATGGACAAAATCCGTTGTATGCATAATACAGATTATATCCGCTATATGCGCATAACAGATTATATCTGTTATATACATGAATGAATTGAATGTATACGTTGGCTTTGTGTATGAAGATCGGAACAACTTCATTCTGAGTGCACATACCTACTTGTCTTCATTTCGTCCATCTTTTCCCTGACACAATGGATAACAGGATGCTACTGCGTGTTGCTCCAACTGGGATCAATGACGAAGACAAAAAAAAAAAACTAGTGTGTAAATGAAACCACGCCAGTTTCAGTTTCCGCAAACACTCCGTTATAAACTTGCACATTTTTGCCAGTTATTTTAACTGTAATTTTACAATAAATTTACAACAGAGTTCCGTCCATATTAAGTGTAAACTACAGTAAATTGCGCGCAGACTCCACTTACAGTTAAAATAACAAGGAGACAATGCATTAATTTAACTGTTAAATTCAGTCAGTTTATAACAGTGTAGGAAAGCCAAACTTCATTACGTTGCTCTGTATGAACTGCGTATTTGCATGGTGCAAAACAGCTTGTCCGGTATACGAGTGCTTTTCAATGGAAATGCATTGTGACGGAACTGGACATTTTGTCCGATGTAAGCGAAAATCTGTGAAATAAAATCTGGTATATTCGATGTTTATTTAATTGGGAAAACATTACAGAAAAAATTGGGGCTAGAGCTGTTGTCCGATATGAGCGAGTTTCCATTTTATACAAGGACGGTTTAGGCAAGTTCTTCTGTAGTTATATTATTATTATTTTTATTATTTTATTATTATTTTGGTTTCTTTGTGGGAATGTTGAGGATCCTCTTCAAGCAAGTTGACAGCCAGAGTCAAAAGTTACCTCAGAATTGACGGTGTGGCAAAAAAACCTTATTCCCGTGCCCCCCTAATTCCCCGTTGGCTGTAATGTTATAGCCATACATGTTCGCTGATGTAACGAGCGGGGACATATGTATGGAAGCCCAAAGTGGACAATATTTAAATGAAAATGTAATCCCACTATTGCATTATAATTTTCCACTTATGAATGAGTTATTTGAGACAATATTAAATTGAAAATGCATTAATCCAATTATCACTTTCATTTTCACATACACATATGGGAAATCTATGACTATATTCAAATGATAATGAAAAGCTGTTTGACATTTCATTTTCAAAGTCATGCTCCATAATACAGTGGACAATATTCAAATGCAATAAGCAAAACAGCACCCCCAGCCTATTGCATTTACATTTACATGTCATCACGCTCTTTTAGGGTCAACATGATAATGAAAATGCTGTTTTCTAATCACTTGGAAATAATAATGACATAATAATGATGACGACATTTGACATTTCATTTTCAAAGACTTATCCTGCAATACATGGGACAATATTCAAACGCAGTGAGGGAAACAGCGCCTCCCAGTCCATTGCATTTTCAAATACATGTCACCACGCTCTTTTTGGGACACAATGAAAATTAAAATTCAATCTGTCAGCGTCTCATCAAGGCGGGTTTTCCGCTAGGACGTCACTCATTAGGGGCGCGAGCGGAAACCATGTTCCTCATTTGCATACCAACCAATCAGCTTCTGGGTAGCGCTTGTACGTACGGAGGCTTACTGATAATGCCATGATGGCTAAGAGGAATGTGCTTATGTGCTTATGTGCTTAGAGGAAGCTAACGCAATGCCATTAACAAATATTAAAACCTTTCTTATGCGGTGTTCAATGTGTGGTCAATATGTTTACGATAATATTTTCCCCCTTAAACACGTACTTTTTAATGCCATTTTTAAAAAATAGGGGTTTATTTTCAGTCTTCTTTCATTATCTGATAAACAAAAGATCAAAACAATATACAGAATTACCAATAGAGTTGAGATTTTTTCCTAATTAATTATTAAGATTACTTCCTTGCAGTCTCGAATCAAAGCATAATGGTAAATTAATCTTTTTGTCACTATCACCTCTTAATCATTACAGGCTTAACTGACCAGAAAAAAGGTCAAATTGATTGATTGACAATCAGGCATAGTACGTGGAAACAGGTTGACAAAATCTAGCCATAAAAAAGGAGAAGTCACTGCCTACCCCGACCGCACGTCCCTGGATACTACTATAGTCCACACAACTGCTTTACTGTAGTTTGAGTAACTATAGTATCACTAAAGTAGTATTACACTATGGTGGCAAAAATACCATCCATTTACTATATGATAACACTAGCTTGGAACTATAGTAATTTTTCATAAGGGATAAAGCCTCAGATAGAAGCCCAACACCCCATCAGCCTCACAACACTGCCATCACTCTGGTGACATTACATGCCAAGATAAAAATTCAAGGCAGCTTTATATTATTGCAGTGCGTACCTGTACATCAGTATAAACATACAATGTGATTCATAGTACAGAGGGACTGTTGAGAATAGCAGTGTAATGGAACCATGGATTCCCCTGTTGCACACTTCTCGTTTTTCTTTCAGTATGATTACACCCTGAATTACTTCTGTGAATTCTTGGATCTGTGCAAACCTTGAAGTGTAAGTCTCCTCGGCCACTGATAGAGTTCTCACCAAAACCTTAAGGGTAAGGGCCTGTGTCCATGGGCAGCTGTTTTTGCGCTGGCATCGTCTATTTTATATTCAAATTCCATCAAGTTCAGCGTTGACAGCGCTCAACATCCTTGGCACAAAAAAGCCCTCAGCATACAGCTTATTTTTCCGCTGCAATAGTTGAAAATTGTTCAACTTTTGGAACACCAATGGGCTCGTCAATGTCACTTCTCTCACACTGCGCAATCAAAATCAAGGAGAGGGAAGGACTTACAATATCTGCATCAATGGAGAAACTGATCCTGCTGCCACAGTCGTGTTTCTAATCAGTTAGCTACAGTTGAGGTTTTCTTACAGTTCTCCATCTTAGGACTCTTGGCTTGTAAACAAGTTAGTTCGCTAGAGTTAATGTTTACTACAACTCTGTTAATGTACTCTGTTATCGCTTTGGTTCCCATTTACTTTAACCGGGGTGTGTTTCCCAATGCATAGTTGGGCACTATGTTAGTAACTTAGCTACATAGATCAAACCATTGAATGTATACAGCTCCGGCTATGGTTTTGGGAAACAGCATTCATTCGCTCATTTTCCATTACAATTCGTGATTACTTTTTATCATTTTAGCAAACCTTTCTGAGGAAACTTGCATTAGACTACAGAGACTTGATATTCGGATGCAGGGAGCACTTTTCTTTTGTTCCCCTCACCCCATCCCCTATATCGTCCCTTAACTTTTGAATGTTTGTCATAGAGAGTTCGGGATTGGTTTCTAAGACTTAGGAAAGATGCATATGTTAATTATTAAAGCCATGCCCCATTCCTGATTGGCTAATCTTTTATCCTTCATAACTATTGAGCCATTTATCTTTAAGAGTTGGAAACCGAGTTGTTCGATGCAGAAAAAAAATCACAAGTGAGTTGCAAAGTCCCACACCCTTTCCTGACTGGTCAGTGTTTCATCTTTCATGACAACTGAAGTCTTTATCATCAAGAGTTTGAAGTTGGGTTTTTTGAACTCAGGAAGGGGTCACATATCAATCGATGATGCCACACCCCCTTTACTGTTTGGTTTTGTTTATCTCCTTCTTAACTGTTGATTCTTGTATTATACAGAGTTGGAGGTTGCGCTGTTGGACTTTGGAAAGGGTAACATGAATTGCTTAGCTTTTATCCTTCACTACTGCTTAACTGTTGTAGGAATTTAGTTGTTTGAATTGTTAGCATCATTCTAATGATGGTAATATTAAGTCAACTTGAAGTTTGTTCATTTACTTCAAATTCTAGTTTTTATCAAGTACTGTTAGCTTACGGTTGTGAAATGAGCTGTCTGGAGATCGCTAGAAAGAGGACAGTTTTGCCAGCATATCATTTTGTGATCATGATGATGAAATGTAAGACAGCAGGCAACTGGCTGGCTAATTTACTTACCAACAACTCCGGTGGTTCTCCTCTCTTACCCAGTGAAGCTTTCAAGGGCAATTTTGAGCCTTTTTTAATGTTGATTGCTAAGGTTGCGTTGCGGAAAGATGAATGGTAAGGCCACGTTGTTCAGAATTTTTTCGGAGGACAACCCAGGAAGTCCGATTGGAGCTCTCTCTCACAGTCCTCAAGAGTAAAATGCTCACAGCAAACTCTCACATTTGTATTATTATTCATTAGCATGTCTATAGTACATTATACAGTATGTCATGTTTGCAATGGCCCTTTGCAATGCTATTGCCTGTTCTGTATTTGTAGATAAAGACCGAAAAATTATGCCTCTGGCTTTGGCCTCTTTGTAGCCTGTACATCTAGGCAAAAAACAGTCTGTCAGCATTATTTGATAATCAGTCCTCTTCGCAACAATGTGAACGGTGCTCTCAATTAGTAAATTGTAAGAAATGAACAGGTCTTTTTACTGACTTTTGACTGACTTGAGGGACAAGTCCTCACCTCCACTATCTCGTTCAGTAACTCACCCCTCCTACCTGCTAATAGCTAGTGCGAACTGTGAAGATGAGGCAAGATGTGTCAGTATCTAGTGACTCCTATAAACAAGAGGCTCCTCAGAGCCTGTACTCGGGCCGGGTCTAGGCCTGGGCCAATCGCGAAACTGCGTGCGCGCATGAGCAGGACAATCGCGACCCCGAAAAAAAAAAAAAAAAAAGAAGAATGGAGCCGAAACTTAGACTCGTGGCCTACCGGCCCGAGTAATAACAATATTTGTGGATTATATATCAAGGTAATTACTGTATTAACCCAGCCCTTTGAGAAAAGTACAAATCACTCCCTCTCCCAGCCTGGAACCCACCCCCTTAACTCATGCTGCACGAATCATTCACACTCTAACCCACTAGTTCCACAGCACAGTCAGTGAGATCCATGAAATTTAATTGATCCTTTTTAATAGTTTACCTCTTCTCCATTCTTATTGGTCAGTCATGAAATTCAACATTCTATGATTTCTGATTATCATAACTGTGTTTGCTATAGATACCATCCTGTTCATGTAAATCGGATGAGTCTTGTTCATAAAATATTCAAAAATAGAACATGCTCATTCACCTTTTTTTTTTTTTTTTTTTTTTTTTTAATTTCAAGACAAAACCCAACACTGACAACAAAGACAAGAACAAAGAGTACAGGCCAGTAACCAAAATCTTGTTGGAACACAGATGAGAGTTGATGTTATAGGAAAGTGTATATGCGTGTAGCCTGAGTGGTGTGTGGTGTGTGTGTTTGCATTCCTCTATGGGGGGGAGGAGGGGAAAGGAAAGAAAAAAAATGGTGGTTGGAATGCTCATCCACTTTAGTGCAGGTGCGGGACAAAAAGAAGATCCGCATTAAAGGATATAATATAATATAATGTAATGTAATATAATAATAATAATAAAGACCGCACAGTGTAGGATTTGCTCCTGACTGCTGTTCATGTCTTTTAAGTTGAATGACTTTTTTTTTAAACAGGAGCTATAAAATCATTTTCAATCAATGTGATTATCTTGGTTATTTTTCCATTACCAATATTCTGAATGAGAGTTATTTTATTCAGCTAAGAATTGGTATAGTTTATTTAATGCTGCAGTGTATGACAGTCAGTCAATCTCGTTTGTTACTGCTGTTCACTGTTTGAACTAATTTGCTGTTTTGCTCTGCAAATATTAGTCTCTAACAACGTTGAAAGCCTTCAAAATATATTCCATGTTTGTCTCGCAAAGATCATTATTTATTCGTTGAATCAAAAATGCTTGCAGCCTTTTCTGGAGATTAACTACAACTCTAATGAAAGCGCATTAAACTGTCCAGTTTGCAGTCTCGGGGTAACTGACTTCGTTGACTTCGAGTGACTCGAAAACCTGACTCTCTTTGGTGAGGGACTCATACAAACTCAGTCCGTAAAAAGAGTCAAACTTCCCATCTCTACTTTCAGTGTAATGCTACGTCAGCTCAGCTGTGGGTACCTGGTTTTCACTGATCCACGCCCCTCTGGTGGGTTGAGGGCATGTGTGGAGTAGCAAGCGAGTGCTATACATTTCGGTTGTTGTTGGCTTCACAGCAAATGCATAGAGAAGCCATGGGGGTGAATATCTTGACTTGCTGTGGGAAAATGTATATGGTATACACACAATTTATTTGTATGTGCTTACACTGTGGAACTATGTATGGTTAAATAAGTGAACTGCCTCTTTATGGGTGTGGAAAACTGACCCCTTATAAAAAGATTTGTGGAAGTCCTCTGTCAAAACAGTGTGCAGTTTACAAGGGTTATGAAATTTTTAAAAAGTTGGGTTGTAAGAATGTGATAGCTTGTAGTAAATCTCAACTGCAGCTGGCAATCCTCACACCAAATAATTTTTTTGCACGGAGCAAGAGCGGCTGTTAAATTCTTAGTGGACTCCACGCTCAGGTTTGACAATGTGACACTGCCTGAGCCGACACTCTCTGTGCTAGGCGCATGGTCAGCATGGAAGCCCACTTACCAGCAAAGGTCATATCCAGTCCAGAAGATGGATATAAAAAAATACATATCAGAATCCATTAGTCTTCTTTCTCCCTGGAGACTCCTAGTCATGGGCCTTCTTTCTCGGGAATAAGCCAGCAATCGTCTCTCCAGTTTCCTCTCCTGCCCTTCTTTCCTTCCCTCTAATTATAGGTCAAGCACTCTCTTTGTGAATTATGGGACATTTGTTCTTATCAGGGATGAAAAAAGGAAGCTGACAGGGGTGGAAATAGTACAAAAAATTAGAGCAGGGGGAAAATTTTTAATTATAAACTCAAGCTAATTTGGTATGACCAGGCGGCTGTCACGCGCACTGGGCCGGGCCCTATTACTGGCTCATTTGGGCTCCTTCATATTAGTTATGTTAATGTCCTGAGAGTGGATGTATCACTTGGAAGGGACAAGCTTTCGGCAATTAATTCCCACAGTCAAGGGAGAGACAAGCAAATTTATTTTCCCTCCACCGGGGGAATGGTAGGAGGCGGGGTGCACGCGTTTTAGCACGCAGTACAAGTGGAACACAGGGTCCTAAATAAAGCCGAAACAATGGGACCCAGCGCCTCCTCATCCATTGCAAATGACAATGATTTGGAGCTCAAACCTGTTTTATTAATTACGTTTGACGTTTCCTTAATTAGTTTCGTTTACGGCGAATCAATCCCCGCCACCGGTGCACCATCGTTTGTCATTTTCGGTAAATTTGCATACGCCGTGCCAATTTTTTTTCCCTTCCTCTTCTGCTTCATTGTGCATTAAAAGCTTCAGCCGCTAATGCTCGCTGCCCCCCGTTATCTCAGGCAGAGATGCTGGCGGAGGGGCTGGGGTGGCATTAATCAAGCATAACGTGGCACCTCGCCATGGCGCCTTGGCGGGTGGAGAGAGAGAGAGAGAAAGGGACTTCCAGTGTACGCTCTTGCTGCTGTAGGCAGGGTGAAAAGGTGACTAATTTGTGAGGGAAGAATCAACTGGGTGAGCATACCTGCCCTGATCAGTGCTGTGCTTTCTGATTGGCTTAGGGAGTTGTCAGAACTGGGCAGTCATGCTTTCTGTTTCATTTGAGTTACAAGCAAACAGTAATGTCATGCAGAACACGCTTCATTATACTAACACATGCAAACGTCTTACCACACAACTGTGTCAATTAAACACTACCATTATGATATGAAAACCATGAGCATAGTTGAATTTGACAATTTGCTGTCAAAGGTGAAAATGGAGTTTTTCTGCAAGTGTAAGTTTTTAGGTATGCTGATATAAGTGCACGAGTGTGTTTGTTTCACCGTGCACAAAATCCTGCAAATCCCTGGCGACAAAGCATGCTTCTGTTGTCTGCGTGCATCAACTTATCATTTTGGATGACTATCTTTCACTGCCGATAACACTTTCTCCATCACTAATCTTTGGAGAGGTTTATAGTCAGGCTTCATGACTCCCCGAGTATTATTTGAGAAACAGCAATCAGCGCTACTGTGCAATGACATGCTGTACATCAGTCTCAATATGTGCAAACACCCGGGGTGACAGAGCATGAAATGCAGTTACGCTAGCATAGCAGGACTGATAGCATGGATGAAATGCGCTGCTGGAACAAAAGGGACAGCAATACTCAATCACACAGAAGCTTTTAAACTTTGGCATAGTGAACCCGGCTGTGTTTGCTGCCACAACTCAGGAAGGGAAGAATCACAGCACGCTGAGACTGGAACAATGCCAGTGATCTCCAATAAGCCACAGCAAACAGCCCTGTGAAAGGTGAATCTAATGATGGTTTCACTGCCTTTAAAGGGGTCATATTATGTTTTCTGTTTTTTCTTATCCTTTAATCTGTCATTTAGTCTTTTGTGTATATAAGACTGCTGCAAACTTACAAAGCCCAAAGTCCACGCCAAAGGGAGTTATTTTCTCTGACAGAAAACACATCTAATGAACTGTTTGAAACACTTCGTTTGTAGTCTACCGTTTTCATCCACAACATGTCTTCATGACAATGTTGCACATTTGTGTAATGCCCATCTAGTAGCTAGTTTGGCATGCCCTTAAGGTAGAGCGGAGACTGAGAAAAGTTTGGTTACAGTGTGTTGCCATGTAGAGAAGATGCTGTTTTCTTCTGTGCAGGGGTAAATTTTCTTTTTATGGACTTAAAAAGGAAGATATAGTGAACAATGAGTGGTTAAAGTTCATTTAAAGGGATAGTATCGCGACAGGTACATGTGGGAATCTTTCCTGCAATATTGAAATTAACCACTATGTTCTCAATATAGATACATGGAATTTTGATGACCCTCAAGTATTAAGTGTCATTATTGCATTCCATGCAATCAAGAATATATGAGCTATTCTTTCATTTAGATTGATTGTTGCTTTGTATTTCTGAGCTGTTATTTTTGTTTCGGAGTCTGAATGTGTTCATGAACTCTAATTCATTGATTATAATTTTTTCACTCTTTTAAGTTATCCGATAGAGAACAACTGCAAACAAGACTCAGCTCATTTGAGTTTTTATTTTTTTTACTTTGACAGCAAAGATTTTTTCCTTTACATGGGATTCCCCAATTGCTTTGTCCTGTAGTCTTTGTAGAGTAAGTGCTCTCACATTTTGGAGAGATCTGAGTTCGCTAAGGTTATATCTTTGTTAGTTTTGTCTTTGCAAGGAAGTAAGCTAAAACAGCTATTTCAGTAGAGAAAATAACTTTTCCTGAGTTGTTTCCTCTCATTCGTCACCTTCAGTTCAAAGAAAATCTGTATGGTTGTCTTATTATTTTTATATTAAGGGAAAGCTAACAGAAAAACACTTTCAAAATCCTCTCAAACACATTGTTCAAAATGATTCCCCTGGTAAATCTTTGACTTTGCAATACTGAAGTTCATGCATGCGCATGTTGTGACAGTGCCCTTAAATCTATTCCTCGGCAATACAGCCCGGACTTATTATTATGTTCCCTTCATTTTATAGAGTACTGCTTCCGTAAACTGCAGTCAGCCAATCAGAACTGAGCTTTAAAGGAGCAGTATGTAAGAAATGTAAGTTGATTAATCATGAAATGGCCCTGATATATCACCAGACATTGAGGAATGATGTTAATTTCAAATACTTATATCACTGACAACAGTAGTCCAGCCAGAATATTCTCATTACAAAAGCGAAGTTGCAGCTCACAACTAATGTTGTTGTTGTCATTTTGTGTTTTGGCCTGTTGCGCCGCCCTCCACTTATCTCCCAATCATGAAGTCAGTTGCATTTCGGCATCCAGGTTGCCAGTTACCACTGAGCTGCAGCTACCAGCGTTTCGGAGCACAAATGTCTGACGTTACTAAACCTAAAAGGCCACATTATGATTCCGAAATACGTCGTGACAAAGTCACAAACAAAACAAGGATCTGTATAGGACATGCCTTTGAAAGATGGAGATGGCTGAAAGCGGAGAAGAATTTGAAGACTGACGCCGAAGTTGCTAATTTTCTCCTGGACAGGTAAGATTCAGCTAAGTTTGGCTGACTTAATTCTATTTAATGTAGGCATGGACATTTCAAATATTCTCTACAGTCGAATAACGTTATGTATGTTCGTTCATGGTACGTTAGTGCGTATGCAGGTGGGTCATCGAATTGACTAGGTAACAAATTGTTTGAGAAATAAAAATTGTGACTTGTCATTGCTAACATTAGCAATACATTATTAGAGTCCGTTTCTCTGGCATTATGCTGAGAGGCTGTGGAAACCGTTCCAACATTAGCACAGCCATTATGGCAATATGAAATGTAATTGAGACAGTGCATCGGTCAAATGAGTCCTCATTCATTCTTTACGCATATTATAGTATGGACTTTAGTGGGCTATTCACACAGAAGAGTGACGAGCAAGTTGACCAATATGACCATTGCTAGTTAGTCATTAGTCTCGATCTTTTATGAACTGAACTGAACTGAACACAACCCTGTGAGAGCAAATCATTGGTGATATTGAAACATAGCCATGGTAGCTCCTTGTAGTAGACCTTCTTGCTGGATCCGGCAACCTAGCTGGCAACCTCTTGTCTGGGGGAGAGGGGGAGGGGATACTGCGCTCTGCAGTAGTTTGAATGTGATTACATTACCAGTTTTGGCCACTAACTGACATACGGCTCCTTTAAGGGAGGGGGGCCTTAAAGCTACATTGAGCAATATTACATGCATTTTTTCAGTATAACAACCCCCTTGCAATGTGGGAGACATCATTTGTAGGTCTCTTTCCACCATACTATTTATTGCCAACCTGCTGTCGTTGCTTGCTTTTTGTTTATAAAATTTCTTTTCTTGCCTGCCAATAAGCTTCTCCCCTGCCCCTGTCATTACCACTCTACACTCTGGCATACAGGAATCACTAAAAATGTATTTCATGGGCGTGGTTTTGCAGGGCATAGCAGTGCATGTCACAGCCCACACTCTGAGTGCAGAACAAGGGACCCCATGTATGGTTTTGCTTATATTTGGAAGCATTTCCTGGCTAGCACATAAATAAGTGAAACTATGCCCTAATCATTCAGATTTAGCGATAGGTACACAAGTAAAACTTAGCAGACGGTAACGTCAGGGGAAGCTCACCGTTCGCTTGAAGAGTAACTTCGCTAACTACCACTGGCTAAGGTATCCTGCTAGCTACTGGCATAGCTAGCTAGGTAGCTCCCATTTCAAAGCGCCTACATTAATTACAGGCAGAATGGCCAGAATTCATACTTATTTTGCCATGGTAAAAGGCATAGAACTTGTGCTCCTTGTGAACTTGTTATTCATGAACTCCTGTCTGGTAGCATCCATAGTAACGTCTTGTTCAATTCTTTAACAATATAATTGGATGTGCATAGTAGCTAGCAAGCTGCTGCTCTCTAAGCCCAGTTCAGACCAAAGATTCGCGATGAGATGGGCTGAGACTTGCAACTACTTGCGACGCGCCGGTCTGCGACGTTCTGAAACCTGCCAGTCCACACCGAAGCGACGAGATGAGACAGTGTATCGTTTCCACAGCAACGACTCTCTGTGCTTTAGTTCTAACTACCGGCTTTTCAGGCCTTTTTCCAGTTGATACATTCATTGCCGCGTTTGAAAATATGGATAATAGTGATGATGATTAGGCGCAACAGTTGCATTTCTGCTATTAAAAGAGAGTGAGGACACAAAAAAAGAAAGGATCGAGAATTTGGAGCCATCTGTGGGCACTAAACATCTCTTTAAAACATTTATTCATTCTGACTTGATCGCAGTCATTTTTTCTAATTAACTATACATTCAATCCGAAAACACTCCGCACTATCAGGTGTTCCTTGTTCACCTCGTTCAGGCAAAACGACTATCACTCTTTTGGATGCGCAATTTTGTGCATTTCAAATCAGTGGCGTTGCCACACCTGAAAATTGAGCGGCCACACAACATCGGTTTACTACAATTATTATGCCTAACTTGTTCTCAGCCATTTTCCTTTGTGAAAGCCATGTCCATTTATATGAATAATCAATTGGCAATTAAAGACACGGCTTCTTTCATGATGCGATCTAAGGGCGACTAATCAATATGCATAATTCAGTTCAGAAAAATAAGTTACTCATAAGTTGTACTTTAATACTTTTAATAATACTTCTCGAGAGGTAAACTGTTCTGAAACTTTCGCGCTACCTTTTCGGCTCATCAGGCGATCTAACCTGTGCTTCATGATCGATTGAATTATTCAAACTGAACCAAAGACAGATTTGAAATGCACAAAACTTCGCGTCCAAATGAATGATTGTCGTTTTGTCTGAACGAGGTGAACAAGCAACACCTGATAGTGTGGAGTGTTTTCGGATTGAAGGCATAGTTAATTAGAAAAAATGATTGCGATCGAGTCAGAACTAATAATTGTTTTAAAGAGATGTTTATTGCCCACGCAATTTTAAGTTCTGGCAACGCTACTGGTTCATGGGTGCTTCAACGAAATACCCTGGGCACTTATGCCAATCTGTGCCGGGAGCTCGCAACGGGAGACCTGCCCTCTTTTGTCAATGTCTCTCGGTTATTCTCGGCGCAGTTCCGACCAGCTGATGGTTTGTGACTCCCGAGACCAGCTGAATTTACTATGAGTTGATTGGCTGTTGAGACAGTTTAGTGCTTAACATTCTAAAACCAGCCTCTTGCTATTTGACAAACTGAATCGCTGGCGACGCCATCAGCTGGCTTGCAACTAGCTGAGACAGGCCAGTTTACACTGCTGCCACTCTTCCCTGTAACGTTTTAAAACGGTCTCGTCGTGTCATGAATCTTTGGTCTGAACTGGGCTTAAGAATCACTCCCAGGTCGAATCAGTCCATGTTTATGTATTGTTGGTGAATTTTAGAATTTATCAACAGCTGGGGAGAAGGAATTAGGGAAATGTAGTTGCGGGTGAAGTCAAGTCCAGCTACAAGGAGCAAAAGTCTGTCTGTCAATTGATGATCACCAAAAATAAAAGAGTAATCTCCGTTTGAAGTTAATAGTTGGTGTAAGGTCTTCAGTATGATTAATCTTGGGGTTAAGGCAAAGATTAGGTTAATAAACAACTCTTTAGAATGTGAATTTGCCATTTTACCTAAAATGGAACAAGATGACCCAATCCAATTTGAGCCAACAAGAGCATGCATCAAGCACCGTCTGTTTGACGCAGGACATGAGGCACTGCCCCCGGGAGTACCAGGAAAGAGGGGGAGGGAAGAGTGGCTTTGTTTATTTACAAACGGAATTGGCACTTATGGAACCATCTTGTGGTCAAAAATTACTTAGAGTCACTTTAAAGAGACAGATGCCAGTGTGAGTGAACCAGGGGTGCTGTACACACAAACTGCACAATGGTAACTGGTGCCTCTTTTACCATAAAAAAACATGCAACTATTTGTAAATAGACCACAAAAATGAAAATATTAAACCGGGAAATGGGCATAATATGACCCCCTTCACCATGAGACAAAAGAGCTACAGGCCAAAGAAGATTGATTTAGGAAAGCTGCTAATAAAGTACCAACCTCGGTTGACTGCATTAGCAAATGGCTGGTGTGCTGAGCTTTGGCCATTGTTAGCCTGAAAATGGTTAGCTGTGTTTGCCTGAACGCATCTTTTTAACAGTAAAAAATAATAGAGAAATAGAAGACACCACTAATCATTCCTGCAACCTTTCATTTCAGCGGAATGTTTTGTGTGGAGAAATGAAGCCATTTTTTCTCAGCATATGTTTTACTGTACACAGAAAATTTTGCAGTGTTTTTGTGAGTCCAGAGGGACACTGTGTGCTCTAACAAAGTGTTTTAACATGGATAATTTCTCCACTTGGAATTATCCATTTAAAAGGAAATACATTCATAATACTCATAATTCCCCATGCTTTCATTTGCGGAGGGGGCTGGTGGGACCAGACTATTAAAAGCCTAGGTGTTCATGTATTCATAAAACTAGAGCAACTTCGCCTGCCCCCACGCCATTGAGACAAATTGGCACATCGCTTTACGGGAAAAAATATGTCCAGTATTATGGATTACATCACTTAGTCAGCAGGGGACAGCTTTTATAAAATGTTAAGTATAAAGATGTATCCAGACACTTAGATGTGAAACGAATGTATGTCCAGTTTTTAATTAATCATGTAATTAGAGGGAATGCATTACCGTTATTTAGGTGTTCTGTCATCGTTTCCACTAATGACTAGGATGAGTATCCCGATAAAAATGTACATTACCGACACTTGCATTAGATGTCACTTCATTGAAAGCTTTAGCAGTCAGGGAGAAAGAGGCCTGTAGACTAACGGATATTGGTCATTACTAATGAGCTCTTAGGATAGTGCACTGCTGCTCTAAATCACTATATCTTGCTGTTTATTTAAAGGCATGGGTGTCTCATTATAATTAAGCGGTGCACCTTAAGGTCTGAGTTGATGAGGAGTGCTATAGCTCAGAACGGCTTTTAATTTAGTGAAACACACGATGACCTTGTACTGTAACCTGGAGAGAGACGCAGAACGGCTCACATATTAATAATGATGCTACCTTTACGGCGCCAGCGAGAAGCTACTTAAAATATGTGTTATTAGACACCAGTCAAGGCACATTCATCAAACCAAATTACCCTTCTGTGCAGAACTGCTTAATTCTGGGATCCTTTTACCTCTCCCAACCATTAGCCACTCTTTAGAAAAGGTCCGACGCATGGCGATAAAATGCCAGGATAATGGGCCATGGATACAAGCAGCAGAGTTTCCCTTGGTGGCCTTCAAAAAAAAAAAAAAAAAAAAAAAAGTCAGGTACAGTATGAGTCCTCCTCAAATGGCTCACCAATGACTACAATCGCCAGGCTGGGACACGAAAGCTCTCTGGCTTTTCCTGAACATTCTGCAAGGAGTTTATGAAAGACTTTGTGAAAAGCTTGCCTTTTTGGCAATACTTAAAGCAGGTCAAATACAGCCTATTCCAAAAAAAGTTGGGATGCTGTCTTAGATGTAAATAAAAAAAGAACGCAATGATTTGCAAATCTTTTAAACCTAATATTGACAATAGTACAAAGACTATTTATCAAATATTGAAACTGAGAAATATAAATATTAAAAAAAAAATCTGCTCATTTTGAATTGGATGCCAGCAATGCGGTTCAAAAAAGTTGGGACAGGGGCAATAAAAGGTCATAGCAACAAGCCAGTCACATGATTGGGTATAAAAAGAGCATCCCAGAGAGGCTGAGTCTTTCAGGAGTAAAGATGCCAAGGGCATCGCCAATCTGTGAAAAACTGCGTGGGTAAATTGACTATTTAAGAATAATGTTTCTCAATGTAAAATTGCAAAGAATTTGAGACTTTCATCAATTACGGCCCACAATATCATTAAAAGATTCTGAGAATCTGGAGACATCTCTGTACAAAAGGGACAGGGCCGAGAACCAATACTGAACAGCTATGACCTTCAGGCTCGCAGGTGGCACAGCATTAAAACCAGACAGGTTTTGGTCGTGGAAAACTTTGTATCAGCCCACAACCACTAGTGAAAACCATTGTCAGTGAACACTGTTCGTTGCTGCATTCACAAATTCAAGTTAAAACCCTACCATTTAAAGGCAAAACCATATATAGACAAAATCCAGTTATGCTGCCTGCTTCTCTGGGCCCAAGCTCATTGAAGATTGGCTGAGGCAAAGTGGAAAATTATCCTGTGGTCAAGGACGCTGCGTCCTCCAGGGTAAAGAGGAGAGGGCCATCCGGCTTGCCATCAGTGCACAGTTCACAAGTCAGCATCCATGATGGAATGGGGGTGGATTAGGGCACATGGCATGGGTAACTAGCACATCTGTGAACAAACCATTAATGCTGTATGATATAAACAGGCTTTGAAGCAGACATTTTTTTCTGGGAAACGCTTCCTTATTTCAGTAAGACAATGCCAAACACTGTACGCTGCATGTATTAAAACAACATTGCTCTAGAGTGAAAGAGTCTGGGTGTTAAACTGACCTGCCTGCACTCCTGACCTGTCACCCACTGAAAATTTTGGCGCATTATGAAATAAAAAATATGACAAAGGAGGCAGCAAAATGTTGAGTAGTTGAAATCTTACCACAAGCATGAATGGGAAAATATTTTGGTTTCAAAACTTCAGCTATTGATCTCCTAAGCGCCTAAACATGCTAAGAGTGTTGTTAAAAGAAGAGGTGATTCTGCACAGTCTTAAACATGCCTCTGTTCATTTTTTTTTTGAAAAGCGTTCCAGGCATCAAATTTAAAACAAGTATGTATCTCAAAAAAAACCAAAATTTCTCTATTAAACCATCTGATATATTGTATTTGTACTGTTATCAGTTAAATGTAGAGTTTAAATTATAGATTTTTACTTGCATTTTATTCCCTTTCCTTTTTGGAAAGGGGGTTGTATGTTCAACCACCTCTTCAGCTGCCTGGTATATTCCTCGGAGAGAATACTTATTTTCGCCATTCTAGTCAAGTATTAGACCGGGGTGCCCCGGTGGCTCATCGGTCTAAGTGCGCGTACCATAAAGGCTGTGTCCTTCCACAGCGACCTGGGTTCGAATCCGGCTCGGTTCATTTGCTGCATGTCTTCCCCCATTCTTCTCCCCAACCTTCCTGTCTCACTACACTGTATAACTATCGAATAAAGGAAAAATTCCCAAAAAAAAAAGTATCAGACCAAGTAAGCTCACATGTTTGCAACTGATTAAGCTGGTGCTGATTAAAAAGCTACCATCCAATCAGAAAAGTGAACTCTAATCAGCATCCTTTCCAAGCAATCTGGTGAAAATCACACAAGGTGTCTAAGTACCTGTGTAACCAAAGATTTTGACCTCTATCATACGTCTCGACACGGTGTACTACGCTAGGCATGGAATCAATTGACCTATGGCTAAGCCCCGCCCTCAAATGCGATGAGCCAATCACAGTGCATATTCCCTCCCCATATACTCGGACATTCTGAGTCTGAACTTCCATTGAAATGCATTATAGAAACTCCAAATCATTCGCTTTTATGGGGTTTTAAAATGTTTCTAAGTTTAAAGAAATGGTCAAACGCTGTGCTTGGGGTAAATTGAACTCCAATACGAGGTATCCCGAGAGGCTGGTCGATTGGGTGTACTTTATACCTTTCCCAAAGCCACATCATAACCGAGAGAAGTGTCTCCTCTGGATAAAGCTGCTTCCACACCGGACGCGAAACGAATTTTTCGCACGACAGATTACATTTAAAGTGAATGCAAACACGCGAATACACGCAAATTCGCGTCTTTGCATTGACTTTGAATGTAATCTGTCGTGCAAAAAATTTGTTTTGT
Organism: Gymnothorax javanicus; assembly: GCA_029692085.1. Taxonomy (NCBI): domain Eukaryota; kingdom Metazoa; phylum Chordata; class Actinopteri; order Anguilliformes; family Muraenidae; genus Gymnothorax; species Gymnothorax javanicus. The sequence goes on from CM056194.1 coordinate 139,279,630, forward strand.
GTCCGGTGTGAAAGCAGCTTAAAGCTTTGTGGAAGACCCCACTATCAGCTTAACGGAGCTAACAAAGGTAAACAAGGATGTCTACATTTGTTCCAAGCCAAGTCAACATCGTGTTTAAGGCGACATCTTGTCACTTTGCTGGAGATTAATGTAAAGTTATCTTTTACATCGTTAAGTTAGCTAACGTTAGCTACAGTTAGTAAACTCTATGGCTAACTTCAGTGCTGACGGACGTTTGCTTAACGTGAGCTCTTGGCTGCGTTGTTCACCATGTCACCTTGTTTACTTAGAAGGAGTTCAGTCACGTCAGGTTAGATTTCTTAAATTCGGTAGCTAGCAATAATAATACGTAAATTAAATTTATTACCCTGCAGTGCACGAACAATGCTGATCCTCTATCTTGTGTGAGAGGGTGACGGAAACAAGATGCGGTTGATCACGTTTGAACTGAAACCTGAAAATTTTAGCTTCTAATTTAAACTTTTAGTTGACCTTCTCCACTCTAAATTCATTAATGTATCCCTCCAATGCATAGTGGAACCCTATTCGCTGACTTCTTGGTGATATTTGAGCCTTCTATCGCCAAAAATCATTGATAGCATCCTGAAAAATATCTCCGACTGTGACACCAGCCATTAGCGCCTGTTCTAAAATGTTGATTGTTTGTCCGAGTCAGTGGTGGGGGCGGGGCTTAGCCATAGGTCAATTATTAACCAATTCTGCCATTTAAGAGATGTATGAGGCCTACGTCTGAGTGTAGGCCTAATCATTGAAGGAGTGTGGACAACCAGGGGGACAAATACCAACAAGTGGCCCTCTGTGTGAATGGTAGTCTCCCCCCCTCCCAGTGAAACTGTCTTTGTCTCACATATTTGTCTGAATTTGAGAATGAGTTTTTTTAACTGCATTGTTTGTTCAAGGTCCAGCTCAATCTTACCAAGTCTAACAAAAGCTGTCTCTGCTACACCAGCCCAGCAATGTCTCTGCAGCTTAGCTGTGGACAACTCCATAAGTGGACATCCCAGAGATATGTAAGATGGAAGCAGATTATTACATATTATTTTTTCTTTTGTTAAACCAGGAGTGATGTAATCAATCTGGGGAAAATATCCCAGTTTAGGGTAATATGGTGGTGCTAGATTCTTTCTGAAATTTGCTAGTTCTGCCCATGTTTTCATGGATGTTCTGTGTTGTTCTTGTTCTCCCCATGTTTGCATGGGTTTCTTTGTTGTTCTCGTTCTCCCCGTTTTTGCACGGGTTTCTGTTCTTCTTACTCTCACCATGTTTGCATGGGTGTTCTGTGTTGTTCTTGTTCTCCCCATGTTTCCTTTCACAGTCTTAAGAAATACATGCCAGGCTGATGGGCAACTCTAAATTGTTTATAGGTATGAGTGTATGAGTGAATGATTTTTGATCCCTGTTTCAATACACCTTGTGACTGCATACAATATAATTATTTTTATGTGACTGAATGTATATGCGAAAGCCTATGGATTCCAGCAGCTGGTTAGAAAACTATTCTGCTGATTTACCAAGTGACAGCAGACAAGGTAAAATCTTAATTTTGTCCTGTATAAAATTCTACCAGAAAATCATATATATTCCCGCACAGTGGCAAATGGTTATTCTCTCTATAATTTGAGTACCTAAGCTGTGGGGCTTTGATTTATGTGGTGTTGGGACGTACTGAAATGCTGAATTTATTAACTCTGAATGATGGCTGGAGATTAATATGTTCCGCAGTCTCTGGTGCTCCACATGGAAATGTATACGGATCAGACTGAAAAATATGCTTCCACTGCTTTGCATCTTCTGTTAGACAACTGTAATGTGCTCGATGTAACAGTATATTCAGCATCTCTAAAAAGAAAAAAAAACATAAATTTGCTATGCAATGCTGTTCTAAAGCAAAGATATTCACATACGTTAAGGTTTATTTCCTTTAAAGTATTTTTTAGCGCTTACATCAACAGAAATCCTAGTGCTGCAGGTACTCACATAGTCTAAGAGACAAGATATGAATTCAGACAATGGCATGCAAAAAAAGTCTAAAAATGCATTGGAAAGAAATGCAATTTAGGATGAAATCATCATTCATTTGCCAAACCATTCATCAAATGCGTATTAGCTTGAGCATTCCTGGACATCTCCAGTCCTTCATCAGTCTTCTGGCAATTTCAATAGCTCATAAAATATTTTTCAGGTGCTCCTGGGTAAGAATTTACCCAATACCCCTTCTCAGGTTCATTTCATTATGTGAAGTATTTATTTATTTATTTATTTATTTATTTATTTATAAATTTACATATCTTAGTTTCTGAAAATGTAACCCTATTGCTGGGGTAAATTTAGCTTCAAACCAAAGTTGCCCTATTCTGTTCACTGAGTGTAAAAAGGGGTCATTTTCAGTTACTGGCTCACAGACCAGCTCTGGTTACTACAGCCTCCTTATCTCCTGCTACGCTTCTGCAAAAAGAGAGAAGAGACATTCAGTCACTTTTAAGTGACTTCATAAAAGAATGCCTCCGGGAATAGATACTTCGTGCACACTTGATCAGTTCCCATAGGTGTCCCATAAATGCCTGCGCAGGCAAATACATAGTATACAGTGCATGCTCACAACTGCCCACCCGTAACATCGTGCACAGGCAGCTTGAGTTAAATAACCCTACTGCTGACCCCAGGGACGGAATAAATGACCTTTTGAGAACCCAAACACAGTTGAAGCTAAGTGCAAATTTTGTGCGGAGCAAATCAAAGAGAAAATGCAAAGATAAATTTCCCTAAGACATTGTAGCTGTAACGATGTGCTGCGAGAGAGCACCAGCAGCCCAGCCTCCCAGCGGTCTCTCTCCATCCTTTAAAAAGGTCCCTGGTGTGAGGGGAAAACACTGGGATGGGGATTAAAGGCTGCCCACAGATCAGAGAGAGGTCTCCCTCTGTCAGCGGCACCATAACAGCTGCTCACCAGACGACGCTAACAGCTCAGTGATCAAGTCCATCCCATAAATGCACACATTTTGGAGATGTTAAACCGAGGGCACAGTGATCGTTAAAGGTCCTGTGGCCCGGAGCAAAAATAAGCATGTTCCCTGACACCATGGATAAGGGCGTATGTGTTTGAGCGTGTGTCGGTGCACTTACATGTTTTATCTTTCTTTCACCTGAACTGGAGGAAGTCAGCTGTTAGCACTTCCTGTGATTCAGCTGTATTCAGCTTCTTTAGAACCATGTTTCTTACATGTAAACTGCAAGGGAAGAGAAGGAAATGTAAACATATATGAGAACCAAAAGGACTGACAAAATGCTAGTACTGTGCAAAGCAAAGAACGATGCTCATGCTGCTGTACTAAAATGATCCATAGCTCACATGCACAATTATACTCCAAATATCAATGTTCACACAAAACCTGGCTCATTGGTGAAAACAACTTTTTAAGCTTGCAGTGGAGCAATTGCTAGGATTAATGTTCTGCTACGGCACAGGCATACTGTAATCATATTTTCCAGACTTCTGGACCACAAGAAACCAGAAGTAATGTTTACTTTCAACAGACCGTTGCGCAGAGAGCTAGTTTCACAGTCATATACGGCGATACAGTTTTGACATCATTTGTGCCTGGCTTCGGTTTTTGGAAGATTAGTATTATTCATTGTGGTCTGGATTTGGAGAACAACTTAAAAGTGAGGATGAATCATGTCTAAGACATGTACAAACATTCAAAATATTAAATATTACTGTATCACTTGCATCATTTATACTGCGTCATTTTAGATATTGCTGTATTCATATCGGTCATCGTAGACAAGATTTTGCCTTTGCCTGTAATCTGCACCAAATTATTGAAGGCTACCAGGTGGCTTTTTGTTTGGGAGCTTTGTTGTGTCCCATGCCTGTTTGTTTATGTCTGGCTCATTTAGTGGATTGTGCTCTTAGCATAAATACCATTCATAATGAATTTCACGATATTAACGGGTTCGTACAATGGCCCAGCGGTGCAATCCAAGATTTTAAATATTAATCCTTTTTCCTAAACAGAGTTCTGGAGTTCTGCATTTAAATCTTTTTTTGAATATTTAAAAATGAGCATTTTACCCTGTTTCTTGAAAGTGAATGTAGATTTTCAAATAGAAATCCACTTTTATAAATCAAAATCTTTGATTCCAAAAAAGGAATCTTTATTTCTTAATTTCATGTTTTTAAAGAATTATCTGGTTTTTCTGACTGAAATTCACTTTTTAAAATATGAAATTTTTTGTAAAAGGGAGTCTTCATTTATAAATTTGAATCCCTCAGCCAAGTCTTTTCAAATAGAACAACAAAGGTAGAAGCTGATATGCTTGTAAGTCATTGCTCGCACAAAAATGGCTGACTAACTTAAGTTTTTGAACTGGCATATTGGGTTCACTCCATTTATGCCTGAATAAAATAATGTTGAGGGTTTGGAGCGCAATGGTTATATGTCCATTTTACCACTTTTGAGAAAACCTCATTTTAAACTTTGTGAATGCTGCATTAAATCAGATGTTTTATAGACTTTACACATTCACTACTTATATGCTGGGCATTACACTTGTCTTTGAATACATAATGATTCAATTATGTTGACGTATTGCATGACAGCCAAAATGACCAAAAATGGACATATTACTTTTGTGCTCCAATAATCTTTGCACATTTGGTAACATAGCACAATGGTCAAATGTATTAAGTATAAAGAGTAAGGGTAACTTGCTACAAATCAGGTGTAATTTTATGTCCATCAATCCAATGGCTTTAAGAATATCAGGGCAACACAAAATAACTACTACTAAGTCTGGTTTCCTCCTTCAAAACTTTTGTGCTGAAACTTAAAGAATCGTCGGAATTGCTAAATCTTTCCAGTCCACCGTCAAGTTCAATTTGGAACACCTACAGTCATTATACTCAATCACACTCATGTATTTCATTATCTCAATTTCATTTAGATCTAGTGTCTTGGTATGCCAGAAAAAGATGAAAGTCAATGGCAAGCGCAGTCGCTTACTTTCAATGAATCACAGCAAACACAGAGGTTAACATCGTAGTTTATCGTTTTGCAAATTGAACAAAATATTTTTTTCTCTAATCGTTGCACACATTGCATTAAGAAGAAAGCAGCTCGTTTTACTGCCGATGGCTAACTTTTATTCATTGGAAAACGTGTTCATCAAGCAAAATGATGGACAACAGGTCAAGAATTATTAGCGCTCCTTTTAACTTAACAATGAGAACTGGCGACACCTGATTGTCCTTAGGATTTTTGGAGTTTATGTGAAGTCTTTTTACACAGGCGTGGCGGCTTTTATTTTGATGTAGCGGAAACCCTATGATATGTCAACATCTACACAGGATACCTTGGAGCACAGAAGTTGTATGACCGGACATGTCACAGTTGTGCTCCAACAGTTCAGTGCAGTTGGAGCACAAATGGTACATGTCCGGACATAGCACTTTTGTGCTCCAAAGGTTTCTGCATTGATGGACATAATACTATTTTAAATTGCCAATTCTCCTGGAACTGAGCAAGCTGGACATGCCACATTTGTGCTCCAAGGAAGAGCATCAGAAACCTCTTGTTTTAGTATATAAATCTCAAATTCGAAATTTTGGGCATATAACCATTGTGCTCCAAACCCTCAAATTCATTGAATATAATGGAAGCAGTTTACATGGATTGCCTCCACATTGGTTTGGCAGTATTGCCCCCTGCCAGGGTGAGGTTTGAGGTGCAGAAGTCATGCCAAACCCCACACTTACATCTCACTGCCCCATAAATCACTTTCTCTGGATGGGTGGCTGTCTAAAACGCTCACACTCTGCTGCAGCCTTTAAAAACATCAATGTTTAATCCCTCCACATGATTTGCGATTGCCTCACACGCCGCTGTAAATCTGTGCGCTGATGGGCGATGGAGCAAAAAACAGAGAGGGAAATTATATTGTAAACATTTTACTGTTATTTGAGCTTGTTACCTCTGATCTACAGCCAGTGCAAAAGCACCGTTTAGGAGAGTATGGTTCACAGGTAGATTGATTGGAGGCACTGAGGCTGTCCACAGACAGGGAACGAGAAAAGCAATAATATTTCTAATAATAGGGACAATAAAATGGTGGAAACCTTCCCATCATTGGGCCATGCAGCTGAATGCTGAGAGGTGGTGAGGGAAATTCATTATAACAAAAGATAAGAATAATACAAACCACAACACCATTTATAATGCTATCAACAAAACTCATTAAAAACGGTTAGTTGAACCTGATTAACAGCAAATTATAGTTCCTGTCAAAATAAGAGTTTGTCAACTGGGGGCTTGGATATACTGTATCTTTCCAATGAGGTTATACATTTGTAAACTCTCCCCAAAATTGAAAGTACCTGTGTTGAGCTGTTTTGTAGCTGCTCGTGTGGAGAGGATTTTCCGTCGGCCTTGACCCTCATTTGTGTCATGGAAGCTCTTGTAACATTTTAATGCAGAAAACTTCTGAGAAAGACCTTCGGTTTTCCCGCTTCAATACCAGAAGAGTTGATAATTTAGAAAAACAATAATCGGGAGGTTTTGCGGGGATGAGAGATGTTGTGAACATGCCTGCGAACCCAGAGGCAGCCCCACCCCCCTCTCGCCTGGGGGAGAGGTCGCGCTGGTATGAAGCATGCAGAGTGGTCCTTGGATGATGGCGTCGATGCATAAACAAGCAGGGATCCCCCAACCCCCCCACCCATGCAACCCACCGCGCACACAGGCGACAGGGTGATGGCCTCTCGCAAGGTGACGTTTCAGCGGGCCAATCCCAGCACGGTGACATCAGACAGGCAGTTCAATTAACCCTTTGCGCGCCCCTTCATAAAAAGAAAAACGGACAAAGGCAGCAAACTTTTCGACCCTACTCCTGCTTGTTTCACATTGCATTTTTAGTCTCATGGGTGCTAATCATACAGCCATCTTTATGTGCTGAATCATCAATATTAACATTAATTATGAAGACTTAAAACATGTAAGAATGCACGTGCTGCACAGAAATCCTCAATACATGAAAATTCTAAAATCGTTACAATTTACTAAATGCAGAGAGTTGGACCAAAGAACAATGGTTAATTTGGAAATTTTATTTATTTTTGTTGTAGACATTGTGTGTGTCTTGTGAGTGTCTTGAATAGTGTAAGAATTTACATGATTTCATTGATGGTGTAATTATTTTATGAAAGTGGCATTCTCAATTATAATAATAATAATAATAATTATTATTATTATTATTACAGTAATAAGAGGAAATAAACACTTCACCTAAAACAAAACGTATTTGCAAAAATTATCACAAATTCTACATCTCATGGCTATTTCACCCAAAATCAAAAAAAAAAATCAGTAAAAATGGCAGGATTTTGTTCACTATTTTACTTTTTAAAATATGGATAAATCACAATTTATTTTGTGTGAACATTATAGGTATACATACTTTCTTCATGTCAGTAAATGGATTTGTTTCCAAATGAAATTGAAAAAGAAACTAATGCAATTAAGTATGTCTATTGTCATGTGTAGATATTTCTGAGAAGCATAACACAGAAAAGAAAATGTGTATGAACCTAAGTTCTATGAATTGCATTTATCCCGACAATTGTATTTTAAGAGCTATATATCGAACTACCAGCAATGGAGATTTAATATGATCTGTATGCTTAATTACAGAATATTGGGCACATTATAATGCCGAGATGCATATTCAAGAGTACTGCATGCCAGAAAGTACCATCTTTACAACAAAACTATTAAGGCTTTTTTTTTGCTGCAGTTTTTGAAATTTTAGTTAAACATAAAATATGTGTTTTCAGGAAGGCAGTAAATAGAGGTTTGCATTAAAACAAAATAAACAAATATCTATATAACATAAAAATGTAGATGACCTCAGCCATTTTTTGAAATTTATATTATAGTGATTAAAACATCCAGATTTATTATCGTTCTTAAGGCATAGACAACAGACTTTTTTTTGCTAGAACTTCAAATAATTGATTTTTTTTTTACTTATCATGTAATTCCATCACAGTGCATTGATAATTATAAAAAAAACAAAACAACAGAAGTTGCAATGATAGTTTATTCTATACTGCAATTAAACATGAACACTTTTCATTATCTGAAAAAGTCGCTGTTTTTCAGTGGTCAGGCTGGAATCATTATTCTGTTGACGTGGAACAAGACTGCCCCCTGATGTTCACATACACAATACAGCTCAAAAGTTAATACTCCATTTTTCCCCCTCGGTCAAATTTCGCCATTCAAAACTCATCCAGATATTAGCATTAATAACTATGTAAAATCAGCAAAATAGTTAAGACACTGGTCTGAAAGATTTCTTCTTTTTATTTATTTAGAAATAAAGAGCATAAGGATTATGAAGTGTTGACAATTTGAAAAAAAAAAAAAAACCCCAAAAAACTCCCGATTAACCTTGAATAGGAAGTAATCAAGGTTACAAATTGAGGAAATCAGTTTATAAATTAAGGAGCAGAAAAATATCTATTTTTGGTCCTTCTCATTTTTTGACAAATGGAGTGAAATTACCCAGCTGTCACAGAGTGCTAAACTGAGACACAATGGTCGAGTCGAAAATGTGTGGCTTTTTTCCTCTTCATCTGTCTGTCATTCCCTCTGTCCTTCTCTCCATTGCTGCCTCTGTCAGCCCCCTCCCCCTCTCCCTCTGTCTCCTCCCCTACCTTTACTCCATAATCAGGGCTCCTTGCCTTGAAAAGACTCCTCATTGCCGTTCAATTTTGGCACCCTGAAAAGGGTCCATTGTGCCACTCTCTAATAGGGCCTGCCCCCTCCGCGGGCTACAATGACCCCCGGCGCTTGGGTGGACCAGCCTCTTGATAGAATAAGTGAATACCTCTTGAGGTGAATTAGAGCCGAGACAGAGCCTTGAAGCGGATTCGCTAAAGTGGACGGAGCAAGTGCAAAATTCTGTTTGCTTTTTGCTTTTCAAATTGTTAATCGGTAAAAAAAAAAAAAAAATGTATTAAGAAATTTTACTCTTTTGTTTTTGTTTTGATTTTTCATAGATTTTGACAAGTTTTTTGAGCCTCCTGGATTTTCGTTTCACTTTGACCAATGAATTTTGAGATATGTTCTCATTCTTTATTGTCAGTGACCAATTAATGGTTTTAAACATCATTTATGTTAATATACAACTGACTTTTACTGCAAATGGTGCCGAAAACGTCTTTGAGGTCTACATCCCTGGCCCATTAATTTCCTGTGTAGCGCTGAAACGCAAAATAAATATGCTCACGAGAGGCAGAGAATGTTAGTCCTGTAAACTTCTCCACTTTGTACAAACAGCACTTTTAAAGCACTCCTCCACAGCGCAACACTCAAGCTGGCCTGTGATGAGAGAAGGCTGGAAATTAAGCTGTTTTCAATCCTCTCAAAGAAACCATCAATCCTTAGATATGACCCCCCCCATCCCACCCCGCACTCCACAACCCCACCATCCCCAAACAGTTCATGTCAAGTTTCTCATGCAAATACCACAGAAGAAGTTACAAGAGCACTTTAAGATACTGAGACGCCCTCAATACAGAGCAGCACAATGACGCTCGCTTGCTAATTTCTATGGGTCAGCGGCAAAGGCATGCAGCTGTCAATCACATTCACATGTAGCAGAATTTCTGTCCACAAACAGAGATGCTTTTCTGTTGCCATGGAAACTAATCCCCCCCAATTTACATTCCCCTCTGTTGACATCGGGAGAAAAAAAAAAGCACCTGATCATACCCTCAATGGGGAACTGAGTGGATCACCATGGACCACTCAAATCAAGTTTTTAACTCCCGAGAACTTGCCCCCCCATCAAACAACATACCCCCCAGGCGTCTCCTGCAGCCCACCTCACCGTAAAGCCAGGGAGAGAACATGTTTCAAATCATACTTTACATTGCAAACATTATTATTATTATTATTATTGTTGTTGTTGTTTTTTACTAGTTTTCTTTTGACCTACTGGCTGGGCTTTTCCATAGTATAAAGGCTCAGTGTTAATATGAGCATTGTAATGGAGCAAATTCAGTCTATTTCAGCTTATTTCAAACCAAGTCTGATGTGACCTAATATTACTAGGGAAGACATCACCCATGAATGCAAATTAAACATTACTATCTAATTTAATGTATATCTATATAACAATCTTACTTATTGAATACTTTGTGGTTGTATTTGACATTCATTTGGGCAATGGTGATAGAATAATATGTGAGTAAGATGCTAATTCTGTAGATAGTATTTTTAGAAAAATGAAACTTGGTTTACGCAGTTTGTTTATATCATGCACTGGGACACAACGAAAAGCAATGGCCACAGCAGGCAACTATTCTTACATCTCTGGCCATTCCCTGCACGCTCTCCATTCACTTCCTGATATAGGGAGGTGATTTAGGAACCATTCACTGGTGCATAAAATCTTTTCTTCAGGGAAAGTGCATTTATAAAACATGGAAAAATAATAAAACTCCCACATGCATTTAGTGTTCTCCCTAGCTGGCTTTCATGCATTCCGTGTAGTTAACGCCTCCTTCAATTAGACAGGAAAATTGATGTGTATCATTAATTATGTCGGCGATATCATAAATCATCACTGAGTGCCATGATTAATTATCTTTCAGTCAGGTGGAGAACATTCCAGATAGACCTGGAAAGTCTGGAGTAGGCTTTGTCGCTTGAAACAAGACAAAGGACTCAAAATAAAAGCACTAAAAAATTTTTTTTCCGCGAGAAATACTGCCTGTGGTATTCAGTCCTTGGTAATAATAATAATAATAATAATAATAATAATAATAATACATTTTTCTGTGGAGCAAGAATGATCAGCAATAGAATAATATTCTAAAGGTTAACAAATCAAGATTTTGTAATTCATTTCACTAATCTGACTGCAGATTGAAATTTTCTTTTTTGATGCAACCAATGTCACACTTATTATTTTAATACATAACTATTCCATTCCAATGTGAGGTATTCCTGTTTGTTTTTGGTTGCTTTGATAGCTTTTACACTTAATATTCAAATAAAAATGAAAGTTCAACATTTTATGTAATGTTAAGAATAAAAATAATTTTCCTAGTTAATTTGCAGTTTATAATACTGCACATTCAGGACAATAATATTTAATTATGGGACTTATTGTTTTGTCTCTGGTTTGGACATTACCCATTACCAGTTGGTACTTGCCTGTGAAATAAATACATTTGGCTCGATGGTTTGATTAACATAGCATGATAAAATAACTGTATTAAATTTACATGAATAACATAATGATTCAAACACAACAATTCCAGTGAAATTTCAACTATTTTTGAGAAGAGAAATGATGGAAAATTTTGAATGTAAAAACAAGAACAAGATGGATCTAAAATTAATAGTGGTAAGATAAATCAAGACTTTTCTAAACAGTCCCAAAGTTTCACAGTCGCAAATGTGCATTGTACATTTATACATATGACTGAAACATATTTTTTTCCTATTCTGAAATGAAGTGCCAGTATTTCCTGTAAAAAAAGAAGTTGAGGTAATGAAGAGGTGCGAGCCTGAGCGACGTTGGGGAACTCAGCGGATCGCAGCGGTCAGACCGCCCGCCTGTGACCTCCCACGCTGCCGTTGATAAAGCGGTCGGCGCAGGGTCGACAGCACATGCTCACGGAGGCCTCCTATTGATCTGGGGGAACTGTGGGAATGAAATAAACTTAACTTCGACCAACAAAACGCCGCTCTCTCAGGAGATGTGGCCTGCGACCCTAACCGACCTCCACTGCATGTGTATCATGTTCATGTTTGCTATTTTGAAAGGAGTTCAAGGTGTTGTGGGAGAATGCCATTATAAGCACTGCCCTGCTGACGGCTAGGACAGTGAAATAAAGTACTTTCCACAAGCACCACAGGATGCATCCTATTATTATCTGTGGGAGGGGATGGCTAGCAATTAATGAGGACAACCGGTCTCATGTAACTGCCCTTTGTAAAACGCTATTCTGTCACGAATAGAGGATATGAGACCAAATGAGATTTATCTGTAATTTTAATGTTAAGATTCTTAAGTACATTATTCCAATTACACGTTTGGGACACATTCCTGTAAATATACTGTAAAGAGTTTACGTTATCCAATGTCACCACACAGCACAGGTACATTTGTGAGGAGTATGTACACGGAAATAATTAAGCGCGTAATGTCTGCCATTTCAGTCCTCAGCTCACTGTTTAGTCCCCAAGGAACACAAGTGCCATTGCCACCACACTGTCAGGATGTGGCTCACAGCGAGAGGCTCAGGGCTGATGGACCGTGAAGCAGGTTGAGGGAGTCATGTGACTGGACGTTGCAGCTGTGCAGTCTGGCCTGCTGAACTGATGAGGTCTCTCAGATTCCCTGGGTTTAGACCCCCTATCCCCGAAAAGTGAACAGTGATCAGAACAGTGCTGTATCTGGCTGCTGAATCAAACTAAAATATATAGAAGATTTTAGCCAGCCCCAACAGCGCAGGCTGGTATTATTTTCACCATGGGAGTTGTGTGTGTGTATGTGTGTGCGTGTGTGCGTGTGTTTGTGTGTGTGTCCTCATGGCAAAAAATAGCAGGAACTACCACAAAAGTGGTTTGAATACTTTGCCAGATGTTTCTATGTCTCCCTGTCTGTTTGTGAACAGATTTTGTCACCATGATACCATCAGAACCATGCAAGTTGCAGTCACAAACCTTTAAAGGTGCGTAACTGAGATCAAAATGAAGGCCAAATTTGAAGGTGGGTGTGATTTGAGCCAGGGCACCCGTGCAAGCTGGTAAATAAGAGCGGCTGGTGTGATCCCATTGCAAGATGGTCTCCAGATAATATGAAAATCAAACCACAAACACTCTGTTTATCTTCCCTTGGTTTCAGCATTTTAAGATATACACACCTACACGTTATGGCGTGCGAGTGCCCTACCGATATGTCTGCTGGTTTGTGTCTGTGAATGCTTGCATGTGTGTTTGCATGCATATGTATGCATGTCTGTGGATGCTTACACGGGGGAACTTAAGTGAACACGCGTGCGTTCGTGTACCTTGAACACTGGCACCCTCACCAGCCTGGGAACCGAGCGCTTTGCAAAGGATTAATCACTCAATCCATCTCCCAACAAGCTTCTTTCCGGATTTTAACAACACTTCCATAAGCATCAGAATAAATGGCAGTAAAGGAGCGGCCGTGTTGCTCAGAATCGGGGCGGCATAAATCTGCGCGGCGCGGAGTACGCTGCTGCTGGGGCAGCCTGTTAGAGGATGGGGGGGCGGGGGGAACGTCTGAGGGGTGGGAGGGAAGCGGTTTGTCAGCTCAGACAGATGGGCTCTCTCTTATTTATAGGGCGCTTCGGCAGATGACGAGGACTCATGGCCAGTAAAAAAGGCACGTGTCACCCGAAGGTGAGAGAGAGTGGGGCGACGGGGGACGAGCTGATCCGTCGCAAAGGGCCATTTCAGAGCCAGCTCTCCAGCATACCCCTCCCGCTGCACCCCCCACCCCTTATATCCCCCTCCTGCACATTACAACTAGGGGAGATGGGGCCCTTTTAAGAACTTACTTAGGATTTACTGCTACTAATAAACCGCCACTTAGAAATGAAGATGTAGTGCAGTGACGCCAGTCTGTGCTATTCATTACGATGCACATCCATGCAGGTGTTTTTTAAGGAGTGATGCACATGCAAGCTAGTGTTTTTAGAGAGATATACAGTGAAGTTGAGTAAGCATTTGAGCAATGATGCAGCTTTAACGGGTTATAGTTCTGACACATGCATGATAATGTACATTTATTAGATGGTTTTCACAGTAATGCATACACATCCCTGTTGATTATTAACGCAGATACAGGAGTTCTTCAGTTCTTAGTGTTAATTGCACTTAATTGCCACACAAATCAAGTTATATTACTGGAGTAACACAGCGCTTTCATGTTACTTTAGGCTAGCTGATATTAGCAAGTCAACTGGCATTAAACAAGTTGACGAGCAGGATGAGTGCAACAATGCCAGTTAGCTCGCATTTCTTCTGATTGATTTCAAGCCTTTCTTCTTGTTAAAGCAACAATCCAATAAGAAACCCAAATCATCTGCCCAACTCTCTGAACACAAGCAACAACAATGGGAATTTCCATTGTTTCTCCTGCAAGCTACTGAATGCAAGTGTGGTTCGAGACAAAACTATGCAATTTTTTCATTCCCTCCATCCCATTTTGAGTGCCTGCTTGTGAATTTTTGGTTCTGTGTCACATCTTTACTAGTGAAAGTTGCATGGGCAAAAGTGGGGAGTACATACAATGCCACCGCAACCCTGGGCTGAAAAAAGAGAGATGGACCAGAAGAAACTGAAAAAAAGAGCAATTGAAAAAAGAAACTTTTCAATCACCAGGCCTCCCCATAATTAAAAAAAAGGTCAACAAATCTGACGGCTATTGGGTAATATGTTAGGAAAGGTATACCTACGTAATGACTGTGCCTCCACCATTAACTTTTCCCTCAGAACAGAAACTTAAAAGTTATTAAAGTTGAGACAGTGGGGGGGTTGCGACTGTTATCAGTTGTGTCGCAGATCATTTGAATAAGGGCAGTATTAGCATTCCGTGCACATGCAACCATACACAGCAGTCCTTTTCCAGCACCCATTACAGCCCCAAACACGTCGAGCCCAGGCAGCGATCACGGTAATAAGCCGTCAGCATTCAAAGGGGTCGAACTGGAACCTTCATTCCTTCTTTTCATCCTCCTCAGTGATGGTCATCTGTCAGGTGGCTGGCATATCAACACACATTAAGGGCAGGAGAACTGGCCTAAAACCAGACGGAGGCACATGTATGGAAAGGAGGGAACTATACCTGGGACAGCCAATCACTGAAAATTGATTGTCATCACATATCTCAGTGGAGATGAAGGGACATCGTGGGTACATCTCAAATCTGTTATTTGATATTTCTTCGTTCCTCTATTGTCGCTTGAACTGGAAGTCGTTCTGGTTCGGCATCTTGATGGTCATCCCAAAGCTCTAATTTCTGCTTCAAGGATCGAGGAGCAAGAAGGGATCTCTGTGGAGCCTCTAGTGAGGATACTTGAGAGCAGCCTTCCTGAAAGACTTTCGGCTGATCGTTAAGAAGTCAACCAGCAAATCCAGCTACCATCAGAAATGGATGTCACGTCACATGATGCATCAGAGGAAAGGGCATTTCATTTCCTTAAAAACACATTTCCTCATTTCTTCACTCCTCACAGGGATTCCTTCCCTCCATGCGTCCCCGGGGCAAGGGACTTACATGCAAAGAAAAGGCGCGAGTGAGGGTAATATGGATGCCGCTAAGAGACTTGAGATGCAGTCAGTATGTATTTGATGAGATACGCAAGTGAATTATTATCTTATGTTATCTTTTTATAAGTATCTTAGAAGGTTTATTTATTTCTGCTACAAGAGAGGCTTTGAAGAAACTGAAATAGAGAGACACCTCACATGAACCTACAACCAGTTTAAACTGTGATTCTCAGGGTTTTTGTGCAAAAGCACAATAACAATGATCAAGATGGTCCTAAAATTCCTCATCTACTTTCCACTTTCGCTGCTGTGTCATTTATACTCTACGGTTGCCCACATTAATTGTGCATGGAAGCTTCAAATTAATGAAATACCTGAGCAGTAGAAATGAGGGCTGCTGTCATGCAGAGAAGTGGATTGTTAATTATCCAAGTCAATCAAGTGAAAGGATCCATCTAAACTCCCCTGATACGAAGTTATACTGAAATTCGACAGCATATCTTGGGATTTTTAGTTCCTCTATTAGGTTTAGATATCATATCTAGTTTGAAAGAGCCAATGTACGGCCAGCGAGGCCATGCAAGTCTTTACCCTCATTACCTGATTAATATATTACATTCTCTCAAACAGCTGTGATGATTAACGGTTACAAATGCACACTAATGGATTCCAGTCTTTCACAACATGTATTTTACTGAATACAGCCTATTATAGCAAATATGAGTGCTGTAAATACCCTTGATTCATGCTTTATGAGATGTATAAGATGCTGACATACATTTCAGCTCCAGAAATCATAGCTTGGTGACAGGCTGCAATTTGTCAGGTGATTTACTATGAGGTGATGTGATGTACAGTGATTTACGGTGTGTGAGAAATCACCAGTGTTAGCATAGCTCCATCATCCGTTCGGCTAGCACTTTTCTAAATGGGGCCACTTCTATAGTGCCATTGAATGCAGTAAATACAGCACAGGGTGAGTGAACCACAAGCAACAATGCTTTAGCATGTAAGATCTCAGAAGATCATTGATTATTTCCTCTCTCACTTTAATAATGTCCAGCGCCATGACAGAGTATGTGTTTTTACAGATCTAATTCATATAAAGACAAAAATAAATGAGTGTACTGATATTTTTATAGCTTGAGCCTTGCTGCTATTTCCCGCTATTGTAGTTACATTACCCCTACTTAACACTGACTCATGGGTCAGCATTCAGCTGATCTACCCTTCCTTCTGTCATTCAGTCAATCAATCTTTACTTTTCATATAAAGGCATTTTAAAATGTAAGATACTACATGGCGCAGCTCAGTGAATTTTTCCCACAGGAAACTGAAAAACAGGTTAACATTTTATCCATGAGCCCCTTATATCAGTCAGGCTGAAACTACAGAAAACAATATCTCAATTTTTTCCCCCGTCATCGACAATATTCTGAAGGATGAACTGTTTGTTTCATTTCATGTCACACACAAGAACATAATTTATTTTTCAACAACGAATATGTTTACATGTGTTTAACAGGGTGCAGGAAGTTGTGATGTTGGCAACAAAACGACCAGCAAGATTAATGTTTCGCCCGGAGGTAACTTCAGTTCACTGGTTAAAATTCTTCTTTCTTTTAAAAGAGCCTTAACATTTCAATTGGAATGGCCTTGTCCTTTACTGTACTTTGAACATGGCCTTTAAAATGTAAATTTACACTCTCGGGCAATTCCATCTGGCCGAAACCTAAGACCTAGCCGCGCACTTTGATTTTCGCACTCTTTCTTGGAACGCTAACGAACAGACGCCTCACATCAAAGTGGCAGTGAGAAAGCACTTTCTCTGGGAATCGCAGCAAGTGGTATTTGGAGAGATGAAATAAATGTGCCGAATAAAAGCCAAGAAGTAATATTTAAATTATGTGTAATCAATTTGCATATCACAATGGAATGCAATGCAACAGCAAACACTTTATAACATCCCATTTCTGTTATACAAGATGCGGGGGAAAACTGCTTGTGGTTCTCGGCATGTGTTCATAAAAACGGTTGTATTTAAGTATTTTTACAGTTCATTGCACAATAAATCATTGCAATGAACTACTGCAAATAAAACCTTGTTTGTGAAGCGCGGGACAAAAACAGATGCTTTGGAAAAAAAACGGACCTGAACAGATGTTCTCCTTCAAAATGACTGGGTTCACATGGAATGATGTGCCCCAGAACAGCTAATAAGCGTCGCAAAATGAGACTGCAATTAAATTTATACACTTGATTGCACTGCTGTCATGTCCACTACTGGCAATCTGAGAGCACCTGGGAACAATTTAAAGACCCCGAGAATTCAAAAGACGAGCATTCTGACAAAAAAAAAAACAAAACACTATTTGGTACACGTTTGTCATATGAACCGTGCTGCCCTCTGTCAATAGAGCTGTCTGATTAAAAAAGGAACCATTACATCACTATTGTATATTGGAGACAAAGACAAAACTGTTTTAAGTAACCATAAGAGTTCACTGAAAGAGATGAGGAAAATTCCAGACTCTCTCTCGCTCCCCCTGCACCACGACAGCACTATTCAGCGCACCCTGCTTTTCAAAGGAGAGCAGCACTACATGGCGCTTCATTTCAAACCATATGTAGGCACGGCTTGACAGGTGTCTAGTGGATTGGATGGGTGTGCATTACAATTAATTTAAAATATCATAAAAAGTAAATGGAATTTTCAGCTCAATTTGAGTGCTCTATATTTGAACTATAATTGATGCTTAATTGTCACAACTCCAGTCATTATATTGGCAACAGCAGAGAATAGATTCAAAATATAATCAAAATCAAGATCAGATGGTGAAAACTCCCTCATGCCTGCCTTATGGAACCAACTGATTACGGCTGATTAATCAGAAGCACCTGAAAAGCAATTTCCTAGGATGTTTTTGAAATGGACACCTGTCAACTCTACTGCTCACACACACTCACTTTACAGTGTTTTCTTTATAAAACATTCATCATATAGTGCTCTGTACAGTGAGTGAGTGCACATTTCAAAAACAGCCTGAGAGTCATTACACTCATCTGAAATGTGGGGACTTTGAATAAAAGTAGTGTGATTTCTATTTAATGCAACCAACCCTTTTTAAAAGCCATTTAATAAAAGCCAAAAATAGATCTTTGCCTCAAACATTATGGGGCTTATTGTGGACCATACAAACAGCAGATATAAACCATACACATCAATGATCCAAAACATTGCTTGGCCACCTGCCTGATACGCTGTTGGTCTCGTGTGCTGCCAGAACAGCTCTGACCCACCAAAGCATGGACTCTACAAGACCTCTGACAGTGCCCTGGAGTATCTAGCTCCCAAGGTGGAGCCAATCACGGATTTTTCTATTCCAGCGCATCCCACAGATGTTGGATTGGGTTGGATTGGAATAATTTCAAAGCCAGGACAGCACTTTAAACTCATCGTCATTTTCCTAAAACCATTCCCTAATAATTTGAACTCCATGTCAGGGTGCATTATCCTGCTGAAGAGGCCACTGCTATCAGGGAATACTGTTGTCATGAAGGATAGTGCCTGGTCTGCAACAATGTTTAGGTAGGTGGCACACTTGACATTCATATGAATGCCAGGGCTTCCCATCAAAACATTGCCCAGAGGATCACACTCCCTCCGGCAGCTTCTCTTCTTCCCACAGTGCATCCTGATGCCATCCTTTCCCCAGATAAATGGTGCACACACACTCAACTATCCACATGATGAAAAAGAAAAAAAAATTACATTCCTATTGTAGGCTTTTTTGACTGTAGACAGAGGTTTGCATCAACAATTTAACCAGTGCAGCCCCAAATGCAGCAAAAAATGTCTTCCAGGACCATCATTAAAATTTTCTGTGACTACTACCACTGCTGCCCTTCTGTCAATTTGTACCAGTCGGGAAAGTCTTCATTGCCTGTGCGCATTGATGACCTTTAGGCGTCAAATACCCTGTCACTGTTTTCTGATTTCTCCCTCTTTGGAACACTATTGGTAGGAACTCAACACTGCTCCCTGGTAGCACCCAACAACAAAGGACGCACTCATCTGGCCGTAATGATTTGGCTCTTGCCAAAAGTCGATTAGGCCTTTAGGTCCAACACAATCTGAATCCATGTGAACATGCATTTTACATGCTGAAGAAGAGACTTAAGGTGAAAAGTCCCTGAAACTTACAGGAACTGCAGTGCAGGCCAGGAAGAGCATCACCAGGGAAGATACCCAAGTGTCTGGCGATGTTTGTGTGTTGCAGACTTCAAGGTGTCATTGCAACCAAAGGATATGTACCCAAATATCAAAGATGATTTGTTTATTTTAAATTATGTTAACCTGCCCAATATTTTTGGAAGCCTCCATATATTGGTAGGGGAACACTATGGAAAAAAGAGGCTGTAATTTCTTAAATGGTTAATTTAATATGGATGAAAATACATTCAAATTAAAGCTGACAGTCAGGGCTTCAGCCTCATTATCCTTTCAAACTCAAAGTGCCAGAGTACAGAATCAAAAAAAAAAAAAAGTGCCACAGTTCAATGAATTATGGTGTTCACTGTATATCACAGATCATGACATGCACCAGTGATACAAGATAATCAATGTTATTTGCTTCATCTGTGCATGGTCATAGTGTTTCGGGGCATCTGTGTACATTCATACATAAAAATCTGCATGTGCTTGTTTGTGGGTCAACAGTTATTGCAAACACAACAATAACTGAACTGTCAGTGTAATGCACCAAAGAGCAGTTTTGTAAAGTCCAATCAGCAGTTGGCAGGTGGGGGAGCAGGGGGGAGGGTCGATCTGGCCTGCAGCCACACATTTCAAATGCATGGAGGAGCTGGCACAGCAAATTAGAATTGTTAATACACCTTTATTCAGTGGTACACTCGAGGCAGAACAAAGATGTCATTGTCACCCCCCCCAAACTCCAACCCAATCCTGCTGTTTTTCCGTTCGCATTGCTCTGGGAGGGAAAGTCCAAACATGCCAGATCTATGGCACGGGCTTTATTTTGAGTGCAAGTCCTCAGTCTCTCCCTGTGATGCCATCTCCCTGCCACTTCCTCTACCAAAGCCGAGGTAATTGAGCTGTCATAAACATCTTCCAATGTAACCTCTATTTAAAATGACAAAAACATGCTTAACCCCAAATATTCTGAGCCGCTTCTATTCATTTTGAAGGTCTGGAAGGTGGAAGATGATGGACTGTATAAATGGACCACAGTTTATATGTGAAAGCAATCAGAGAGGTTTTTTTTTCATAGAAGAAGGGTATCCTTAAATATTTTGCTTTGAAGTATGCTCAATTTGAACTGCTAAAATGAGCAAGATAGTACAAAAATGATGTCAGTTTATTACTGTCCTTTTGTAGACATAAGTAACAAACTTACTTAAAACCAATAAATTGGAAGGTCAGTTTAAAGACTATGGGCTCTAAATTCGTAGACCAGGCGCAGGCGCGGCGAATGGGGGGAGCGCCGCGCCAACGGGGTGTGTCCAGGCGTATGTTGCAATTTCGTGCCCGGTGCAGCCTGGCGCAAGTACTCCTCTGTCCCTCCTCTGTCCCTCCTGCCAGCCCAAGTGGCAAAGAGGGAGGAGAGAAGGCGTGTTTGGGTTTAACACAGCCGAGTCAAATCTTCACCAATCAAATGAGCTCCTCTCCTCACCTTTAAAATTGGAATAAAGAAGCCTCTGTCCTATATCTGAATGATGCGTTAATGTTGCATTTTACTTTGCTGCTTCAGGCATGTTTTCTGCTCCACTTACGTCTATATTAAGCATTACGAATATGAGTTAGCTGGCTAGCTAGGGCATTCGCAAATTATTACCATTAGCGAACTTGAATGAAATTTCAAAACGAAACTACGTCAGATCATTCAAACTTATGAAGTTGGAATGAAATACGACGGTTGCTCATTTATTTCTTCTGCCTGCATCATTGGGAAGAGAAACGATGGATAGCGCGTTCCTATTATTACACCCTGTTGCTGCTTAAAATTTCGGGATTAACATGCATGGACAACAATGCAAGATACGTTACACATTTATTTTTAATATGTGATTTTAACTCAGTACGAGATCATAGCAATCAGGCTGTATTCCTTTCCCCCACTAAAAACGATAAAACCCAAGTGACAATAATTGTGTTAAGCCGCTTGCACACTGGACGCAAAACAAATTTTTCGCATGACGGATTACATTCAAATCAATGCAAAGACGCGAATACACGCATGTATTCGCGTCATTGCATTGACTTTGAATGTATTCAGTCGTGCGAAAAATTCGTTTCGCGTCCGGTGTGAAAGCAGCTGAAGGACACATACCCACATACGCACTCACGTGCCCACATGCACATCTCTCTCTCTCTCTCTCTCTCTCTCTCTCTGATCTGACATCAGGACAATCGATATAGATACTATAATTTATGTGCTGATTCAGATAGTTACATTAAATAGTGGTTGCTGTAATTATTTATTGCATTGAAATGTGCCTGACATTCTGGAAACCTGCCTGTGAGGTTTCGGTGACGTGTGCGCACTGTGCGCCGTCAGCTAAATTACCACTGCACAGAAAGTATACCAGGTTGGAGCTGGTGAGCTCTCTGCGCACTTACGGCGGACCCTTTATCCACGAAATTGTCACTGTGTCATGATGAATATGTGACACCTCCCCCTACTACGCCGCCACACCCATATCGGCGCACGTCCGTCTACCAAATTGCCAAAGTGGCTGCACACGGTCTTGCACCGCACGAAATTACCACTGCACGGGCTGCACCGGACGAAATTACCACTGTGTGGGCTACGCCACGCTGCGCCACCTTGCGCTGCGCCAAGAAATTAGAGCCCTATGTGGTAATTAATTTTAATAAGTTGGAAGTTAAAAACTTCTTGAAGTCTATGAATCATCAGAGCATAGTTTTTTTTTTTACCATGATTATACATTTATTTTTTAAATATTTTCCCTCTTTGGGGCAGATGCCTCTTTGAAGGGGAAATTCATCCAAATAGTCATTCTATATCACAAAATAAGTCTACAAAACTGCACAAAATGTTCTTTGCATCAACATTATTGTAAGCATGGCATTAACAATATACAGACTCTCCATTCCTGCACCACCTTTGAAATATTTTGTTATATCTAAAATACAAAATAAATAAAATGTATTATTCAATGAGCACTATACCCTGCTCCAGATATTTGCTTTAATTCTGCTAATCCAACAAGACTCCTTAACTTTAATGTTTTTACCCCCTGATTTCTGTGAGTGACTGATGTCTTATTTCATATTTAGTGAGAGAGTCCCTTCAAAGCTCGGCTTTCAGGCCCTTTCTACATAAACGTTTCTGCTTCTAACCACTGGTTTTTAATTGATTGCTAACAATCATAAAATGCTCATGCACGCTCTCTTCTAAGTAATACAATAAATTTTGCCAGCACATAATCAAAACAGATTTCTTAACTGCCCCCAGAAAAAGTGCAACCCGACTCAGAATGTAGCCCATCTGCAAGATGCCAGTAGCTAGACTCACAGATGGTTGTTTCTTGCCAATAACCGCTCCCCGTTTCCTGCCGCTAGCTGGTAACCTTACGCGGGAAAACTCATTAGTAGGGCGCTGTTAAATGGAGTATGGACGTTTGCTTGAGATGACTAATTAGAAGAGACTGGCCCTCAACGAAAGTCAAAGGGCTGCACCCTACGTCTAAAGTTTACAGCTTCTTTATTATTTTAAAAGCACAAATAAAAAAAGGGGGCCCCCAGGGTCACATTAAACCAGGGTCACAGTCCACTAAACTTCAACACCTGGATCTAGAGCACAGCTTTCATGCATCAGACAGTGCTGATGGAAATTCCTCAGTACATTAGGTCGTCACCTCACTCCCCTTCTATATAAATATGAACCATCTCTTGAGGTTGAACACTATCAAAATAAACGTATCTGTGTCTATAAATGTGAGTTTTTGTGGTAATAAAGTTTTATAGTATGTAATAAAATGTTCAGCATTAAACTAAGCTTGTGAGATTTGCAAAAAGGTTCTGTATCAAAGTTAAATTTGACAAAGACAAGAATTGTTATAAACTCACGAACAATGTACTCTATTCACATACAGACTGTGCTTATCAGACCAACAGAATTTTAACAAGAAATGTATGCACCTGTTTGTTCCCTCAAAACTGCGCAGGCCGCATTGATTTCAAGCGTATATTTTTCTCTCAGACATTATGTATACAAGCAATATAAATGCTATCATTAACCCTTTGAGAGGCACGGAAAGAGATGCATTTGCGGAGTTTTTATTGTCATAAATAGATAGCAGATAAAGGTCAATCATTCAGTTGAAATACCTGTTAAAGGGTCAAGCTTCAGTGTTTAGGGATAGAAAACCTCCGAAAGAATTAGGATTCATGAAGCTCATAACTTGGTTGAAGGATCAAGTGGAAAAAAACAGCATTGCTCTTGTTTTGTCATTGATGCTAGATCTACGAAAAATGTGAAACCTTATTATTTGCAAATAATCTTTTGACATGCCTTGGAAAATATTAGGTTGATTCCCTAAAAAACTCTGGAGTTCAGGAAGCATTCACTTTATTGAAAGCACTTTTTTATTCACTGTCTCTCCCACTCTTCAATCGTGGGCAAAATAACAAGATTTCCTTTCCAGGGATGAATCAAAGTCACTTTCACATTCCACCTTGATTCTGGAGCTTCATTCAAGCATTTTTGTGATTTTTAAATAAGACAGAGACAATTAAATAGAATTTACCATTTAATCACTGTGTGATAATCACTGGAAACTTTTATTTTGGGAAACTAAAATATAGAGTAATACATCATTGTCAGATTTTATAGTTGCCATAAACAAAATACAGTATTCTGCCCACATGCTTAAAATGACCACAAGGACATCTGAAAACAATTATCACTAAAAAAAAAAGGACCAGCTGCACTTGAATAAAATAAAGGCAGAGTTATTATGGAAATGGCTGAAGTGCTATGTAAACGTTACAGTGTTTTACATTTTGACACCCTCTCCAGGTCATATCATAGTTTCTTTCACAACGCATTTCTTTTCAGAAAGCAGGGGAGGCAAGAAAATGACTTTTAAAAGCTGAGGGCTTCTCTGGAAGGCTGCAGCTCATATTATATAACCCTACACACTACTGGCCTTGGATTGACCTCAGAAAGCAAGTACGTGCAAAATTAGACTATTTAGGCTGCAAGACAGCATTAGCCAAGGATTAGCATTGCAGAACATTTCCATTACCTGCCGTATCTCCAACTTCTCGAATTATTTACACCTTACCCCATACAGCTGAAGAGGTTTAAATACATAGTCATTTTAAATTCTGTTGATGATTTTCATTAAAAAACTGAAACAGACCATAAAATTATGATTATTTTTTAAATGAACATATTTTTGAAGCTTATTAGGGAGTTACTGTAGTAAAATCAGGGCTACATCCCAAGCTGCAGCAATATAAGACCAAATAGCGAATCAATGAATTAAGTGTAGAATTACCTAAAAATGAAACGCATTCTGCTTACACCTCAGGATAAGTAATTACAATTACATTCAGTAAGAAATTTGCTTCTTAGAGTTTGATGGTGCAGTGGAAGAAATAAAAGCATTTAAATTTCTGCTTCTTTCTTTGCTAAAATTAGGGCTCTGGATTTTCTTTTCTTTTCTTGACTGGTTAAATTGGTTGAGACCATTGGAAGTGTTGATTCTGTAAATAACAAGGACCCTTAGAGTAAAAATGAATAAGTTTTCTCACTTACTGTGCATTTCAACATTCAATGGTGGAAAATGTTTCAGCCCTCCTGTTTGACAGTAACCTGTCAGCCATCAATTTTTATTTCTTCTTTGCTTACTTTGCTCTCATGAAAATGCAACAATGCTTTGTGGTCTACAAAAGCTGCTAAAAGGTTTCAATACTAAACCTACAAAAGTAATTTGGTTTCATGATTCACTACTTTCCTTAAGTTTAGAAAATATTCAGTAGCAGCTTGCCGTCATTCATGTAGACATTTTATGCTTGATTACTCAGAAACCACAGCATATCTTAACCTGGAAACAGGGGTGATAGTGGCATGAAAATATAAACATGAAAAGTCAATGAAGAATGTATCTCAGGCTCGAAATTCTCGATTACATCTACTCATTCAGCTTTCCAGACCAAAAATAAACAAAGCATTTAAAGATTGATGACAAACCTGTCAAAATATGCACAGGAATATGTTGCAGCATGTATATTATCATTAAGTACATAAAGAAGTAGAAAAAAGCTGAAGCAAATCTGCATGATTGTGCCTCTCGTGGAAGCTCAGGAGGAAACAATGTCTCTATAATCAGAATTTACACTGCTGCATTATGCTAGTGGGTGTGGAAGACACATAAGTCCTCATTTTTCTCCAACACATCACGTTAGCACCTGAGCACAGACAAGAACATACCACAGACCTGGCAACTGAAATGGTCCTAATGAGCAGTGAACACAGCGACAGGCCAAAGGCCCGATAGCTGCACCTGGCAGGGCGCATTCCTCTATCAGGCCATTCAGCGGCCAACCCCCCTACCCCCCTCAACCCCCACAACACAGGGAGCTGTGTGGTGATGTCACATGTCTGGGGTCATCGAGGTACTTTCACCTCCCATTCAGATTCAATCTCTGTCCACGAATGCTGCTGTTGTGTTCATATGTACATTTATTCATACACCCGGACTGTGTCAGAACAGTGCTGCTGGAATAATAATTTTTATTAATCTTTATTTGAACATTCATATATTCTGCAGACAGAATGACTAACATTCTGTCACTTACGTAAATATGCAAAATAGTGAACCGCATTTTTAGTGCATCCTGTCAGTAATTAAATGTTTATTTCCAGCAACTTACTGCAGAAAGAGCTTAAACATAATATGAAAGGACACTCCTCGGAACTTGTAATGAATACATAGCTTGATTAACCAAAACAGGACTGATCCAAAAATAATTAAAACATTGCAATGTATTATTATTATAATTATTATTATTATTATCCAGCCTCCTGCCATTTTTATTATTATTGTGCGCTTCAAGCAGTAATAGTTACTAGAGCTGGTTATCAATTGCACTTGAATATTTTCTGCATAATTTGTCTTTATGTTTTGTTACAGTTATCTGCATGATTACTAATTTATTTTCTATTTTTTAGTTGATACATTTCTCTTAATAATGAGTCTCTCAGATGTCATCCCCTCCTCACACACATCATAGTCGATTTGGGGGCTTGCTCATCTGAATCTCTGAGGTAGGGTCTACTGACAGGGTGTCATGCAGTATGACAGTGATGGATGTGGAAAGTCCTCTAGGCAATTGTACAATTGGACACACTAACAACTGGCACCTGCCGTCTCTGTGCACATCTATTAAAAGATAACTGCAGTCACTGCCTCTGGAAAATTAGCAAATCATGTACCTGCTTTACAAAAAGTTTTTCCTGTATTTACTGGTGTAACACTGCCACCTAGTGAAAGCTACTGATGTTGTTTTTATTTTCATTACCTTGTGTCCACTTGTACTGCATTGACATAAACATAGTGAGCCATTCTCGAAAAATGATTATACATATACAGCGGTACGGTGTAGATTTTAAGAAATTGCATCAATAAGTATCAAAAAATGCCCCACAAATTTTCTATGACAATCCTAAGACTAAAATTCCTTGGAGGCATATCATACTACAACTGAACAGTAATTGCAAGAAATTCACAGATAAAATACAGATACACAACCAAACAAATTTGAAACAACCTTGATACAACATGCATATGTGTCACTCAATAAATAAAACTGTTAAACTTATATCAATAACTCAATATTGCAACCTAAAATTGTAAATTATTGAAGAAACAAAGCATAATTTGCAGTATGCTGTGCTATGCTCGCAACAATGACATACTTCCATGATTTTGCTCTTCGTGTTGGATTTCAGATTTGTTTTGAAGTGTTCAAGTGCAATAAGCAATAGGCTCTGACTATGACCTGTAATGAAAGGGTTTTTTTAACCAGGGGACCATGATATATGGCAGGGCTGCCCAACCCTGTTCCTGGAGAGCTACCATCCTGAAGCTTATCACTCCAACCAAAGCAAACCACACCTGCTTTCCTAGTCACAGATCTTGACGAGCTGCGAATGAGCTGAATCAGGTGTGCTGAATTAGGGTTGGAGCAGGAACCTACAGGATGGTAGCTCTCCAGGAACAGGGTTGGGCAGCCCTGATATAAGGAATAAATTGTCATTAGCACTGCAGCTGTTCCTGTTTAATATGGTAGGTTTAATTTCTTCCTTAGTGCAGGTAGAGCTTTCTGTTGTCTTTCTGAAGGTCCTGGGTTTCTCTTATTGGCCTTTGTCAGCATGGAGACAACAGTGCTGTGACAATGGAAGTCAAGATACCTAGCATAAAGTGTATAAAAAAAGATTCTCAGCTCTGTCCAGTCGAACATTTACAGATTTCAGCAAATGTCTGTAGGTAGCCAACTTCTTTGCCAACTACTACTTAAGACCTGCCATCCTATGTCTTTTTTTCTGGTACTTTACGTCTTTCAGTGTTGCCACTGTATTTCTGTTTGCAAATTCCTCTGCAGACAGTGGTAGACACATTGTTTTGTTTTGTGCAATACTATGTGCATCTGCGGCTGCAATGGCTAACAAATAGCACAAAGTGTGTCAGATGTAATGAATTTATTCCTTGTATATGGTTTGTTCATATAGTGCTGTTAAAAAGTAATTTCCCTGATTTATTCTCTTTTTTTTTTAATCACATTTAATTGATTCAGCTCTTCAAACAAAATATGAAGGACAAAGACAACCTGAGTAAATACAAAATGTTGTTTTTTAAATGATAATGTAATTTACTGAAGGAAAAAAGTAATCAAACACCAACGGGCCTTGTGTGAAAAAGTATTCGCCACTTAGTTGTTCAATCAGTCAATAATCCAGATTTGACAAGGATTACTACCAGCTCTCTCAAATCTAAATACATATCGCATAAATAACAAGTTGGCTAAAAGATCTCAGCAAGCTGCACACTATGCTGCAATCAAAAGCAATCTCAGAAGAGACGAGAGTGACACTATTTCTCTGTTTTGGAGCTTTGTTACATTTGGCATTTTAGTTTATCCACACAACTTTTTTCCCATTGCGATTCAGTGCTCCCTCGCCCACATGCTTCTGTTTTCTTTTCCTTTCTGCACAGCGTGGCGTTCTTTTTCAGTTAATTGGTTAACTGTCTCATCACTTCCTGTCCATTCCTCACTCCCTATTCCTCACCTGTCTCTCATTTGCTCATTTGACTATGTACATTAATACCCTTTCTGTCTTTTGTCTTGCTGCAAGTTCATCCCAGCTGCCTTCTGCAAAGTGTTGTCACGAACCTGTCTACCTACCTACACTGACTCTGCCTGCTTTTCTTGGTTATATTTTTCTGGATAGCGATTTATACCTAATTGTCTCTCTGCCCAGTTTCTGAAACATTTGCCTTATTTTTAACTGTGCCTTTAGATTGTGCTTCTGTACTCTCGTGGTGCATTCTGGTCTTGGCCTACGACTGTCCCAGACCACGTTTTTTCATCCCTGCAGTAATAAACTGCGGTTATTTTTTATGTCTCATCTGCGGGTCATTCCTTGACAATACCCTGACATCACAGAGATTTCAATATCACTCTTTCAGTCTTGGAAGGGTTACAGAGCCATTTATACGGCTGTGGGTTTCCTGCAAACCACAATGCAAGCTGTTATCTCCAAATGAAGAAAACTTGGAACAGTGGTAATTCTTCCCAGGAGGGCTCTTCCGACCTAAATTCCTCTAAGAGCATATTGTTCACTCATCTGGGAAATAAAAAAAGACCCAGATTAAAATCTATGGAACTGCTGGCCTCACTCACCTCCAGTGTTCATGATCCCACCATAAGAAAGAGACAGGGTAAACAAGGTGTGCACGGGAGCAGCCACAGCCCATCTTAATGGGCATTCAAAGGTGGTGCCCTGCAAAAAATATTCATCAACAGGACTGCGAATCAATAGGTTGTCGTTTTCTTGTCACTTTCTTCAACAAATATCCTGAAATTGTAGAAGAAATGTATTCTTGTGTTTGTTTTTAAGATTTAAGTATCATAGAGAGAAGGAATATAGCTCAACTGGGACAAGACACTTCAAGCATTTAGAATTCCACCGTATTTCAGTTTATTTTCATGATTTTGGTAGAGAAAAGGGGCTGCAAACATTAAAAATCTTCATGAAAATTCAGCATTGAAATTATAAAAAAAACTAGATAACTTGGTCGCCACAGGGACCGAGTCATGTATCTCCCCAATCCCCAAATTTCGGGCAAAGTGGCCGCCGGCAGCCATATTGGACGTCCAAAATTGCAGAAAATCGGTCTTGACCATTGTCAAATAAATATCTTGGCCTGTGCAAAATTAGAAAAAATTTCTGTTATAATTGTCGTTTCCAGAGCCCGGAACAGAAAATCTCTGTGGGTGCGGCGGCCCCGGAACTAAACCATAGTATCTCCCGACTATCGTCGTCCGGAGATGCAATAATACTGAGGATTGGAAAAAAAGCTGGGGGTTAAAACAATACATTTCTGGGATCATAAACTCCTTGAGCACAAGTACTCCTCATCTGAGCATGAAATCTTATTTGGCTTTGAAAATGGAAGCCAAATAAGACAGCTTTCCAGGAGGCTCCCCAAACACACACAGCCCTCAAAATGGTGCACTGTCAAATCATAAAATAATTATATTTTTAACACAATTCAACTTTTGACTCATGAAATTCAATATGAATTAATAATTTTCTGTTTGAATTTAACATGAGTTTATCAATATAGGCACAGCTGGATATCAATGGTCACCAGTAACCTCTCCAAACCGAAAACATGTCTTTTCTCCATGATGAAGTTCAGAGGTTCACCCATTTTTCTACAAAGCCGCATCAGCAAGCACACGTACTCATTAAAGAACTGCTTATTTTACGGTCAGAACGTTCACTCAGACAGAAAGCTTGCTGTTTACAATTCTGATCATTCAAGCGAAATGCAAGCTTGTAACAATGCTTTTCACACCCGATAAGGAGCAAGTATAACTCACTAACACAGTGGTATTCTGCATTATTCTGTTTCGTGGAATGCAGTATAAATTCTAAAACAGATCGCCACATTTAAGGAAATGCCAACACATGCTGTATTTGTAGCAAGGCTATCAACTACTCTTGTTACCTGATGTGATAAACTAGCTCTGTGATCATGGTGGTAAACCGAAAATAAGAAATAGCTGGCTAGTTAGCTAGGTGGCTAGAAGTAATATAGAACTACACCATGCAAAGATAGTTCCGACTCACACTTCAACTCTCCATCATTGAATTTCTCCTCCAAATGCTGTAAGCCCTCCAGTCTGTTCCATTCAGAATAACCGCCATTTTCCAACTCAGAATCACATTTCCATCCCGCAAATAAGCTCAACACTCCAGGTTCGGTTCTGGAAGTATTTTTTTTTTGCCATGCAATCACGTCATTCTCAGCTGCGCAAAGCTGAGAGAGTACAACCTGACAACTGTTACGCAAGTGTTTAAATATGTTTCTGAGGATCCAATCAATGTCTATCAATTACTGAGAAAAGCTTAAACTGTCTGGAATTGGATAAAAATCTTGTCAATCAATAGGTATTTACCGGGAGAGTTTCACTTGGGCATGAACTATAGCTGGGCATTACGCAGATACCATTGAATCACCATTGAGTCGATTGTATTTCCATGAAGGCTTGTATGAGGCTCCAAAAGACAGCTGAATTCTTCGACAGACGAATTTACGCGTAAATCCACGGTAGAAAATTACATGTTTTTAAATATGTGATGACTATAATTGATAGTAGAATGACATAGTATCAATACCATGGCCAATTTTTGCTTCTGAAAACTGATTTTTCAAAGCTATATTTGCTAAACAAATGCAGAAAATACATACATTATATTTTCAACAACATCTGATTTGCCAAAGTGTTTCTACAGAGGGATGGCTTCATTCTGGTGTAAAGAAGGAGGCTGCAAACCTGGATCTGTAGCTAGCAAAGTATTCAGTTAATAATTGGGCTGAATTCCATGTGTAGTTGGACTGGCACAGTGTTTCTCAACTCCAGTCCTGGGGACCCACTGCCCTACACATTTGTCTGCCAGCTCAGCAATGGCATGATTCAGTCAATCAAATCCTAATCATCAGTCTCTTGCTAAGTTGAAATAGGTGTGGTAAACCAGGGCTAGTACAATCATACATGATACTTTGGCTACTTTTTGAGTTAAGAAACACCATTAAAGAGGATTTGCAGGTTGACAAAATTGAAATTTGATGTCACAGCGACAATTCTTTATTTAAAAATAGATTTTCATGATTATCTCAAGCTTAGGGGACCAAATATAAAATATTTTATTCTTATTTCTAATTCTGGCCTCCAGATTTAATGGATTAGGGTACTTCATGAAATAAAAAATGACCCACATGGTGAAGTTAGTTTTCTGTTTACTTTTATTGCAACTTGTTCTACTTAGTGTGCTTAAGGTTAGGTCATCGTAAAATGCTATTCTTAATCAGAAAGTTTAATGTCTGAAGGCAGTGTTTCTTTATTGGGGACACCTGATTCCATGAACTTAGAGATTGACAATTAGTATTAGCTGATTAAGTGAATCATCTCACTGCTGAGCTGGAACACAAATTTATAGTGCTGTGGGTCCCCAGGACTGGGATTGAGAACCACTGGACTGGCACAATGTCTGCATGTCTCCTTTTTGTGCATTCCATTTCAATGCCCCCCTCCCCATTTTCCCCTCTACTGTCCAAGTGGCCTCTGTGTGAGGTAGATGTTATGTAATACCAAGGGCTGAGGGGGAATGAATGAGGGCATGTTGAAAAACTATTGAAACGCACCCTTTATCTTGCCATGGCTGCAGCACACACTTGCTAGCTTGCCCTGGCTAACAGAGAAAACTGAAGGGTTACTGGAGTAAATATTTGCTCAAGTCTTTTAGAAAAGCTGCTCTATTGAATTAATGTGCACATGGCATCAGCATTCACTGGGCTCAGTAATTTCACCAAATTTGAACTTTTGGAATTAAACAAAATAAAACCAAGTGACAGGGCTAGACTGCAGGTAAGCCATTTTAGCTTCGTGACTGTTTTAATACACAGCCATGTTATTGTAGCACATGCAGAATGCAGTGCTTTGCATTTCCTTTCTGAAATAAACAAGACCTTCCCAGAGGAAGACATCTGAATGGCAGTATATGTTTCTCCAAAACCTGTATACAGTACAAGTACATTGTTTGGCATCAATGGTGTTTTCACAGATGTGCAAGTTACCCATACCATGTACACGGAATTGACAAGTCGTTTACACTCCGTTTCCATGTCAACAATTCCATCTAAAATCAAATGAGATGAAGTCTGCATTTCTTGGCTGTATTTGAAAGCGCCGACGTAGCAACCCAAAAATGCAAGCTCAAATTGTGTGGTCATCCAATTTGTGGAAAGAGCCGAAGTTTTGCAGGTAGATGGTAAGGCCAGTACAGCTGCCTAGAGTACAAGCATTAAACAGAACGTTTTGCCAACCTTGCCGTCACTTTAACACTAATGTCAACAAAGACAAATTTGACACAGTAGGACTGCAAAACTGGGAGCATCTTGGTCAGTTTTGCATGAAGCAGGAAGTAAGTAAAGCCCATGCTGTTGCTCTGGCCAGATCATAGTCCATATATAAAGATATACAGTATACAGTCAATGGGCTAGACACAACGGTTACATGGTTGTTAGAGGGCTGGAGAAGATGAAAAGGAGAATAATGGACAGTCATATTTTTATGGAGGTGTGCATCAGTCAAGCCTACTCTGTGTTGTAGAAAAAAAATTAGAGTTATCATATACAGCATTGGTCAAGAACCACAGTAGAGTAATTTTGAGCTGGCTAAAATTATATTAGCACTAGCTACCTAAGGTTTTTACCATCTATGGTTTGAACCAGATGATAGTGTGTAGCTATCTAGCTCGCCGCACTGCTTGAATTAGAGCCGGGGACATCTCCTTCTGGTGTGGTCGAGCCACGGAGGGGCTAGTTTTGAATGCTGTGAGCGAAAACAAATGATTTTCAAAGGAGATGCAGTGAGCCCATGAGGCCAATTGAAATCGCTCGAGAGGATCTGAAACCTTGCAAGAGAGGTCCTATCTACAGCACGGGAGGGTTTGTTTGTCAGCACACAAAGTCCTCCTATGATCAGTTTGTGCAAATTGAAAATGGCTTGCTTGAATGAGAGGTCCAATGGACACCTCAGTCTTCATCCCTGATACATTGTCAGCAGGTGCATAATTATAGTTATGGCAGACTATCTACAGTAATTCACCATGAAAATCATGAAGATGCACTGGCTTGCCAATCAGCAAGCAGCAGCAGCAGATATAATGAAGCCATGTTTAGCCTGTCAGAGGGACCTCTCTCACAGGTATACTAATTTCAATCATGTGCATTGCCAATTTAAACTCTCACCCAAGCAGGCTACTTTCAATTGCACAGTTGCATTCATTTCCTCTCACGCAATTTCAGTTGGCCTTGAAGGTCTGGCAGCCTGCTCTGCACCTCTACTGCCCGTAGCTTCCGGCAACCAGCCACATACACCACTCCACATACACCACTCTCACATGGGAATGAAAAGAAATTCCCACACAGAGTTTCACCCAGTAAAACAAAACGTAGATTAATGATACCAAATATTAAATTGGAGGCAAAAATAGGAACCAGACAACTGGCCAAAAAAAGAATCTATTTGAAAAAATGCATAACAAGACAATTAACTTTCACCCATTGAATCTGCCTCTGGTTCTCTCCCAGATCTTTACCAACCTCGATTTCCTGATTTGCAGCTTTAAAGGGATAGTTCACTTTTTTTGAAGTAGGGTTGTATGAGCTACAAATTGCCACTACTTACATTAGATGCAGTAGAAAGCTCTCTGATCTCCTCCAGGGAGCCGCACCAGGGCATAGTGCTGGGTGGAAATTTAGGCGATACACTGTTGTGAACGGAAACACAGAAACAGCGTATTTTCGCGGCCTAAAAAAGGTCCTACTTGAAAATAATACATTTCAATTGTACACTATATTTAAAAAAATTAAAGCACTTTAGCTGCTCGGAAAAAAACACAGTTGCTCTTGAAATAACCAACTGACGTATTCCTGCGCGAGGTGCATCGTAGTTCACTGCGCGCTGTAGCGATCAGCTGTTTGGGTCACAGTAAAGCTGCTAGCACAAACGCGTATATTCACGTCGTCACATTGACTTTGAATGTAATCTGTGTGCGAAAAACTCGTTTCGCGTCTAGTGTGCAAGCGGCTTAACTGCGGCTGCGAGGTTGGACGGCCGTTTAACATGTGCAAATATTTCGAAAATGGTCCGTGTGTGTCGCTTTCTTGGACGTGAAAGCAAAGCTGTATCCTGGTGCACTTACAGCTTCCACCGCATTCCTCTGCAGAACATTGGACTTGTAGCTGTGGCTAGTTGCCTCAACACGGATATTGATACGCCACCCGTATCCCTAAAAAAACTCCGTGTTTGCAGTATTCATTTTTCCAAAGAGGGTTTCGTTTGGCTACATTCAGGGAAATCTCAACGGTGTACACTGAAGAGCACTGCTGTACCCAAGCATCACGTAAAAGAGTGAAACACCTGTGAAAAAGTCTAATGAAACATTGCCGCACAAATTGATATCGCATAGGGTCTACGGAGCCGCATACTGTGTATCTGCTGTCCTGGTTATTGTAGGGATTTTTTTTTTTTTTTAATTTGAGATGTGATTCTATGCCATTGAAAATCCGACTCTGCCGCAAACCGCTCGGAGTCTGACCCAAACAGCTGATCGCTACTGCGTGCAGTGAACTACGATGCGCCTCGCGCAGGAATACGTCAGTTGGTTAGTTCAAGAGCAACTGTGCTTTTTTCCGAGCAGCTAAAGTGCTGTAATTTTTTTAAATATAGCGTACAATTGAAATGGTGTATTATTTTCAGGTAGGACCTCTTTTAGGCCGCGAAAATACGCTGTTTCTGTGTTTTCATTCACAACAGTGAATCGCCTAAATTTCCACCCAGCACTATGCCCTGGTGCGTCTACCTGGAGGAGATCAGAGAGCTTTCTACTGCATCTAATGTAAGTAGTGGTAATTTGTAGCTCATACAACCCCACTTCAAAAAAAGTGAACTATCCCTTTAATACATGCAACTCTTTGCAAATTTAGAACAGCCACAAGCCCCAACTGACTTGGCAAAGGGAATTATTCAATCACAACAGTTCGACGACACACCAAATTCTCCCAATTACCAATTCAAAGTGAGAGCCTCAGCGCAGCCACAGCTGTCAGCTCATCTACTGACTTTATCATTTCCGCATAAGAGTTACTACTCCATGAGTATGCTGCTTCAAATCAATTCTTTTGCTGTCAGCTGTCGATGCTACCAGCTAACTGAGGAAGCATTTCCACTTGACCTGTAACATCTCCATATCTGTGCTGCCTGAGATGAATGCTTTTGCTGATTTGTGACCACTGCTGAATTGATGAAGCCTGGTAGTTGTGGTTGTGTTTCCATGATAACCAGTTTCAACTATGCTGCTGAGATCACCGTCATCACTGCCACCTACTTTCTTATACTGCTTTCGATGACTGAGCTGGTTGAGCGCACTGACTAGTGTAGTACTTCTGCGTAACCAGTTAAACCTCAATAACTTCCTGAGATCAGTGCTTCTGCTGATTAGTGGTTATGTGGCGCAAGATTAGGATGTCTGTATTATTTTTCAGGTTAATATGTCAGTATTATTTCTCAGATTCCCCCCCCATTCTGATTTTTTGTTGATAATTTCAGGTCAATTTACTAATTTTGATGTTTGCTTGCAAGAAGGACAATTTATTTGCTAATAATAATGTGGAACAATACCATTTTCTCGCCATTGGATGGCGATAGAGACCAATATGGAGCTTTTCCCATAAGGAACAAAGCCAGCTTCTTTTGGTGGTCATATCAGGTTCCAGTCCATTGAGACAGCCATTGCGAACAGAGCGGAGCACTTGTTAATGTCTGTCTTTTTTGTCATTCTTGCTGGTAAGCAATTCGGGAGAAACACCGAAGTATTAAGGCTCATCTGTTGGTGTAGTAAATAATGCACCAAACGTGTATGCCATGTTTAATTTGGTAAAGAAAAGACGCAAATGCGTAGTTGGTTTTTAACCAGCCGAGACCGTCTGGTACACGCTAGCATGTTGCTACCAGATAAACGAGTTACACTAGTTATATATTTTAACGGTATCGGGGCGAATATGTAAACTAGCAAAAGCGTTTGTGCTATTTGTTACCGAGAGACCTAAACCGCATTTTCATTTTTGTTAAACGATATTGCCAACCTTTGTAAATAGGGTTTATGTAGATGGTATACTGAGACGCATGGTCCTAGCTAGAACCAAAATGGCGGCCTACGTGCACAAAACGTTGTTCCGATTCCTACGGTGTACGCCATTTTGGATCAAGCAATCACGTTGTTGCCCGTCTGCTACTCCAGTCTAGCTTGTAGGCGAACTTTAAATAATTGTTGATACCGATAGATACGCGTTGTATATCCAGTGTTTACGGTGTATTTTAGCAGTTTAAAAATGCCGTGTTGTAATTTTGATGTCTAGAAGAAAAATATGTTAAATACATTGATTCATTGTTTTTTTATTAGCCAGCTAAGATATTACAGTTTTAAAACTCAGTGGTCATATCAGGTTCCAGCCCATTGAGACAGCCATTGCGAACAGAGCAGAGCACATGTCAATGTCTGTTTTTTCTGCAAGAATGACAAAAAAGACAAACTATTAAAATACATTGCATCAGACATCTCTCATCATTTGTCTGCACCCGCAACAGTTACTACTGAGTGGAATAAGTCAGCTAATAGGGCTAAGTGCATTTGCTTACATCTGGTGCAGCTCCAATGCTGCTGCAATAATAGTGGTATGGCAGATTATCACTATTGTGCCTGGAGCTTCTCTGCAGTCAAAGCTTACTTGCTGACAGTCACAATCAGAGCTGTACAGGCTTTGGTGTGGATCTCCTTCTGGTCCTCCAACTCTTGCCGCATAAAAATATAATCCGCATAAAAATGAAAATTTGCGCATTCTATATTTTGTCCCAAATTATTAATATATATTGAAAATAACAGTGGACCCAAAATAGACCCCTGCGTTACACCATTTCTATTATTTAACCAGTTAGAAGTGAGCCCATCAAATTTATTACATTAAGATCTTTCAGAGAGATAGTTTGCAAACTGTCCCACTGCCTGGTTGGATATTCCAATATTCTTTAACCTGTGTTTCAGAATAGAATGGTCAACAGTGTCAAAAGCTTTGGTCAGGTCAATAAACAGAGCTGCACAACTCTCTTTCTTATCCAATATGCCAATGATGTCATTGACTACTTTCGTAGTTGCACTAATAGTGCCATGTTGCTCTCGGAAGCCAGATTGGTGATTGCATAGGATGTTGTTTTTGCATAAAAAAATCCTTCAACTGTTCACTTACAAGTTGTTCAAGGATTTCGGCGAGCACTGACAATTTAGAGATTGGCCTATAGTTATTTAATGAGGTGGCATCTCCCCCTTTTAGCAGAGGGAGAGCATAGGGCGATTTCCATATTTTAGGAATCACATTAGTGCTTATCGTGAGATTGAAAATATACTTAAAAGTCTGCAGCTAATTTTAGGTAAAACAGTTCAAAGTTGTCAGGACCCACGGATTTTTTTGTATCTAGCCAGCCTAAAGCTTCACATACTTCATCAACAGAAAATGGAGTAAAAAGAAGGGTTGACTTATGCCAGCCTGATCTGACTCACAAACCGCAGCATTTGCAGAAGCAGTTCAAGACAGAATCAAATAGTAAACCACAGGACACATTAGTGCTCATTAAAACAGTTCAACATGGTAGGTCTGTCTGAAACAGCGTCATTAGCTGTTGTGATACAAGGTGGTAGCTCATTATGCTTATACAGAGTAGAAAAGGATTTAATTGTTTCCCAAAATTTTCATGGATTTTTAGAATTTTCAGTAGTGACTGAGAGGTAATATTCAGGTTTTAACCCTTTCGCAGGCACAGCGACATTTTTGTCGTTTTAACCAACGTGTTTTATAAAGTCTTCTTTAAATTCCCCGATTGCGGGAATTCCCTTGTTAGTTACACTCATTACCATTGGCTGTCTCTCAGGTCACCCAGCACTGTATTTTTAGCCGTGAACGAGGCATGGGATTTCCTAAAAACGCTAAATACGAGACTACTTCCCGGTCAAATTGTGGGACATGTGAACATGGCATCGACGAGTACAGATAGCCAGCATTCTAGCCGTGTTTCTAAACGTAAATACAACGTGGATGAAGTTTTTGCTTTATTGAATGACTCTGACGATGAGTTTGAATATCCAGAGAGCGGGAGTGACTTGGATCCAAACGATTTTAGCGATTCTGGAGAGGATTAAAACATAAAAACATCAGTTATGGGAAACTTATTATGAGATTTGGTGTTATTTTATTGTTATTTTGAATAACAATCATATTTTGGTAAAAACCCAAAATTAATCCGTCCGTGGGGGTATGCATCTGGGCCAAAATTTGCCTGCGAAAGGGTTAAGGTTTTAATTTGTGATGCGCAGTGGTTTCTTTTGCGCCTAAAATAGAACCAATCAATGTCGGATCCTGTCATTGTTGCCTTTCCCGAGGCCTTAATTCTCTTGAGTAAGAGACTAGATAACTCCGAAGTAAATCAGGGGTTATCCTGGCCCTTCACCTTGAATTTACTCAAAGGAGGATGTCTACCAATAATTTCTCTAAAACCATGAGAAAAGTATGCCCATATGCTTTCGACTTCGTAAAAAAGCTAAATTCCCAGTCAAAGTAAAATAAATCATACAAAAAAAAACTCTGAACAAAATGTTTTGAATCTCTTTTCATAATAATGCGCTGATCACCTTTCCAAATTTTTGTGTTTCTAATGGCTGCAACAACACAATGGTCACTGACATGAGCTAACACTCCCACTGCAAAGTATTTATGGGAAAAATTTATCAAGATCAGGTCAGTTAAGGATGATTTATTGGGAAAATTAATATTACGACGAGTGGGACTATCCACCAACTGGGCAAGATTTAGTGAGTCACACACATTTTTAAAATCCTCAGATTTGGAGATTAACCAGTCCCAATTAAGGTCACCAAGTAAAACAAATTCATAATAATCAAGCTGGGATGAAAAAACGCGCTAGTGATAATAGGGACTCATTTGTTGCTGCGGGGGGTCGATAGCAACCCACAACCGTGATGAAAAGGTCCTTGAATAGTCAAGACTTAAAGCTAAGAATTCAAATTCCTTACAAATCAATTTTGAGACCAATATACAAACACAAAACTTTGACTTGACGTCAGTTGCAACACCGCCGCCCTTCTTCGGAAGATCAGTGCGGTACACGTTGTATCCATTTATGGCAATGTCCGAATTTAAGGTAGTTTTGTTAAGACATGTTTCCGACAGCACAATAACATCAGCGTCAGTCGAGGCAGCCCAGATACGAATAAAATCTATTTTAGGTAAGACTACGCACATTTAAGTGAATAAATCCCAACCCAGACCTTGACTTAAAATCAGCAGGTGTCAAAATCTCACTGCAATTATTTGGACTAGGCTTTGGCTACACATTACCAGATAATAATAGCAGCAGAAATACATCTTAAAAGGCACACTCGAAACAACCTTCTGCTTAACATGATTAACTGGGTCTAACAGAGGGTGGTCAAAGCTCAAAAAGATTGATTTCCTAATCATAGTAGTACACTTGTTCTGCAGCTGCCTGAACAAAATCCAGTCAGAAAGATCTCTTTTTTACTCCTGGATAACCAAAGCTCAGGAAGGAGTGTTGTGATGAGACTCAAGCATCACTCACTAATCAATCGATTTTCCATTAGCACAACCACAGGCAGTGAGACTTGCAAACAGCTTATCCAGGTGTTAACGATATTATCACTTTGATTTAGCTTTAGCCCATGCTGAATTTATTTTGATCAACATTTCTGATAATTCATGGAAAGATACACAGTGCACGTGTCTTTAAACCGTAATCTCTGAGAGGGAGTCAGCAATAGCATAAAAATATTAGCCTGGCACCGCCAGCCTTCGTACTTCCGCTTAATTTCATTTCGCTTCAGTACTTAGTCTGGTCACTCGGAGCTCTGCCTCATTTATCACAGCAGAAAGTATGCCGGAACAACCAGCGAACAGAAGGCGTGGCCGAGAGCCATGATGTAGGAGCTGTGCCGAGTTTGAAATTGTAGTCTCTGAAATCAACAATGGCTACGGACATAGATGCACAGGAGGCCATTCGCTCTGTCGTGGAGAAAATCCCGGGTATCAGCGACTTATAGGCACAACATGATGAATGTTTGTTTAGTTGTTTGAATGGAAATGATGTTGTAGCGCTACTCCCTACAGATTGTCATATCTACTTAATAGCCATCATGAAATAGACACGCTGTTCATCTCTGTGAGAGACAGCCGAACCACCTAAGCTAGCTTGTAGCTTCTAGTGTTACATTGCCTGCGAATTTAACACTATTGAAGTTAGCAGCGAACTTTTTAAAAGCCGAGTTTTTGTTCGTGTCACAAGACCTATTTGCTGTCTCAGTGTTATGTTGTCATTATCCATGAATGAAATGGCTGCTTAGAGCCAAATTGTGTTGCTATAAAGTTAGATAGCGAGCTCGGTATGATGTTAGCGCAAGTATGGTTAACGGTTCAGTTTTCGTGTCAACGCAGATTTCGTCCTGATGTAAATAATGCGGTATTCTCGCCGATTCTGCCCTTGGTTTCGGGTCTCTTACATTTTTTTTCAACAGCAGCAGTATCTGCAAGAAAAACGATAGCTCAACAGTTTGTTTCTTGTAAGGAGAACAGAAA
The DNA here is from genome assembly GCA_029692085.1 of Gymnothorax javanicus. Lineage (NCBI taxonomy): Eukaryota > Metazoa > Chordata > Actinopteri > Anguilliformes > Muraenidae > Gymnothorax > Gymnothorax javanicus. The sequence continues at coordinate 139,321,038 of CM056194.1, forward strand.
GAGCACCTTTGGTTCTTTTAAGTGAGGAGTGAAGGCTAAAATTTGGTAGATGGGCATATGTATGGGTACAGTATTAACTTTATTGCTCTGATCAGTTTGTTTTCGCTGCATTCCTGGTTTGAAGGACTGTGTTTACAGCAGAAGTACTAGGCGGCTGAGCCGGCGCATAACAAACGTTATCGCCAAACGTTAGTGATTAGTTTACGGGTACACCAATGATTTTTAACTTCAGACAAGCGCCCACCCACCAGGAAGTACACACTTGTCAATGACGACTGGCCAGACTCTGTGTACGAAGCACAGCGAATTAGCAAGTCTGGTTTTACCAGGCTATAAAAATATATGAGCCAGAACTGGACTGAATGAAGGACACCCTGTCTACGTCATTTGACTTTGAATCATGCAGGAGCCGCTGATAGTCAAAGTTCCACAAATTTCTTTTAAAAAGAACAAGCAGCTTGACCTTGGTGATTTCACATTTCTAACACAAACAGTAGGGCAATGATCATTAGAATCTTGAGGAAAAACACCACTGGATGAGTACCTCTGAGGCATATTAGTCAGAATGATGTCAGCAGGAGAAGATTTGGAGCCATTTCTTTGCTTTAGGTCGCGGAGGTTTAGTAATTAATTGTGCCGGGTTTAGATTAAGATGTGAGATTCCAGTGGATACAAGCTGCATGGTACCAATTAATAAAAACATTACAATGTGTCAATGATTTGGAGCAGTTATTTTTGTCCTGAAACACTAAGACGAATAAAGCGACAGTCGTTGGAATTACAGCATAATCAGTAATGACCGTAAGCAATTCCCATCGCTAACCATAATGCTCCCTCAAACAGCCGAAGACCTGCAAATCCAATAACCAATCAGTTTCCCTTTTCATTCGTGCGAAAGCATACTCCTAAACAAAGCCAATATTAATGAAATGCAGTTGTTTTCATGTAGAATCAAAAGAGGCAACAATTTCGGGAACATAAAGTGTAATTTAATTATTGTATTGGAAATGTTTGATTACCATTACCGCCTGGTGCAGAGCATAGACCACCGAACATCAGATGAAATAACTCACTCCAACCAATTTTGTTAGAAAACAGAAGTCTTTCAGGCGCAACAAGCTGATCATTTAAATTGTTGAGCCGTATAAAGGAATTTTCTTTCCCGCTTTAAATTGCTCTGAGACCGAGCGCGAGAAAACACGATAAGCCATTTTAATTGCAGTTCAGCCCAATCGTCGCACAGCATATGACGCCGCTCAATTCGCATGCGGCAGTTAACCTCAATGCATTAAAATGCAAACATGCACCCTTAAAGCCTCTGGGCAGCATTTATTTGTTAAAGGGGACCTAAGCAAAATGCCAATTTTGGTTCAAAATTTTAGTTTTGAGGTAAGAACATGAAGTGGTACTTCAAATAGTCCGTAATATGGAGTCGTGTTCCGAAGGAAATATTCGTCACTGTAAGGAATTGTGAATCATTCTGCTGGAGAGCGGGAGACTCATAATCTAGTTAGCCCCAGCAATCAACAAACATAGACCCGCCACCTCTGAAATGGTAATTATGCCTCGGTGTGCGCATGCGCACAGCGAGCATACGGTACTCAGTCTGTGTATTTGTTTGTTTGTCTGTCTGTTACCATCATAACTGCGACAGCGTGTGCATCCAAGCTAAAGTAACAATGCCAACGAGTGACAAACACTGTTCTCTTTGATTTTAAATGTGCCAGAATTTTGATTTTTGTAGCACTTCATGTTTCAGTATACACGTTTTGTGTACATAATGTTAAGCCACACCCACATGATTTTGGCACAAGGACCGCACTCTATTGACTGTTTATGTATTCAAGCTTGCTTTTATGTTACTGTACAACTATTGTACATCAGTAGTGGCTAAGCAATACACACCGAGGCATCAGCACCTCTGGTGCTTTCATATTGTCATGGTATCAAAGAGAAGCCCCACACCCTGGTATCATGGTAACACCTGGAAACAGGAAAAGCCAACGACGGCCATCAACGGTTGAAACTTAATTAGCACCCAAACTGCTGCACTGCTGAATAGACGATGGTCTTCTGACCATTTGTTACCTAATCATGCTACACCTCATTAATATATATTGAAGCAAAGAACCATCCTCTTTACTTAACTCCTTCAACCCCACAGCCCTCTACAGAGGGCTGACCAACATATTCCCTTCAACCCCAAATTCCTGTAGGGAAAATTCAAACAATCTGACTAATTGATTGGAACATATCAGGTTACATTTAATGGGATTCCAGAGATAACAGTAAGATACAATGTCCAGATAATGACCAGCCCTCTACAGAGGGCTGTGGGGTTGAAGGGTATAGTGATGCTAGAATATCTGGGGTTGAAAGAGTTAATATACATATGCATGTTGTATAGTATAAATGTTCAAGCCTTTCGATTGTTCGGGGCTCATTCTGACACCGATGACCCCGAAGCATTTGGACATGTTTCGTTACTGCTTATTACTGGATTAAAGACAAACTTTGCAACAACTCAGAAGAATCCTTGTTTCTTCCTTATTTTCTTACATCACAAACACTGTCTTCTAGGCTGGAACAGCTATGAGTGTGGTAACTTTCAATGATGGCCAACGAGGAACTGCCTCCATTCTTACGATACTTTGCATAAAGACGGGCACACTCAATGAAAGGCTATCACGAAATTGACAGAAAATGTGTGAAACAGGGTGAAAAATGCGCACTAGAACTTGAAAAAAAGAAACAAATAGACACTCGACAAGCATGTAAAACTAGGGAAGAAACACAGATTGAAGAAGAGGGAGTTACTAATGAGGCTGGTGCCTTTTATGGAGGTAAAAAATCCTAAAAACAAAATATTAAATGTATTCCTCCTGAGAATATTACTGTCAAGCTTTGATCACATTATTACTGCCAAACTAAAATCACGTTTTTCTAAAAATACAGATTTCTCAGCCACTGTACATCCAATTAACTTCATATTTGGCAGATTTCTTCATTTTGTGATGATCTATGTCTGTACAGAGTTTTTTTTTTTTTTTTTTTTTGCAATATGTACCTCTGAATCTGAGTAAATCAAAATATGCATGTTTAATTAGCTGCTTCCCACTGATATTGATTTAGGGGGGGTCAAAATCAATACTAAAACATAGAAACCTGGAAAAAAAAGCTCTGTGGTGACGTTATGAATGTTTTCTCCTTCACATTACAGCTGAAGTTATAACCAAAGTGTTATGATTTTGCCATGTCTGTTCCGTTTCTGCCATGCTTGTTCTGTTTTTACCACGCCCTGTTATGTTTCTGCCATGCCTGTTCTGTTTTTGCCATGTTCTGTTTAGTTTTAGTTCTTTGCCATGTTTTTGTTTTTGCCATGCCAGATCCATTATTCTGTTAGACCCCTAGTCCATGTCTTTGTTCATGCCCTGCATTGCACTTTGTCTCCCCTGTCTGGTCTGTGAAGCTACAGCTTCTCCCCAAGTCCTGCGTGTCACATGTTTAGGTGATTTCATGGTTTCTGAGTTTCAAACACTCCTTCTAATCTCGTTTGCTTCCTTCGCCTTGCTTTTCTATTTTACTAACCCATACTAACAGTTTGTTAGTCTTGGTTAGTATCTTAACAAAAATAACATTGTATATAATACTAACTTACTAACGAGCACCAGGGATTGTATAGCTGCACTTACTAATTGATTAACAAGCTCTCAGCACTCGCCCTGTTCTAGTCTCCGCCTCTTTCCTTCTCTTAGTCTTTGCTGCAATTCAGCGGATCCTCCGCACCTGCTCTACTCTGTCCTGCCTCATTATCTGTGCACGTTAGAACTCCCTAACAGGAGCTGTATGTTTTGTCTATAGGTTGTCCTGTGATCCCTGTCCGCGTTTTGGCTTTTGCCAATTTCATGTGGTTAGGTTCTCCCTCGTGTTTGCTCCCATGTAATTAGTCTGATCCCATTCACCTGTCCCTGATCATAGCATGTGACTTCCCTTGTGTCTATTTAAGCAGTCTTCTCACAGTAGTTCCCCGTCAGAACGTTTCCTTTGGCCACGCTTGTTTTCGCCTTGTACTCTAGTATGATTCTCTTCTGACTGGACCGTCCCTGACTTTTGATCTTTGCTTCTGATTTGGATATTCTGCCTGCATCTGTGTACCATACCCATTTTGCCCGACCACGATTATTGTATTTGCTGCCCTGGTTACGATTTGCATTTCGCCCCTTGGATTTTGATTTTGGATTGTGGACTTTGTACTGTCGCCCCCCCTTTCCCAATAAATCCCATTTTTCCTCACTACTTGACTCTCGCGTTTGGCTCCAGAACCGTACCTACCACAAGGCCTGTTTAGTTATCTCAATAACTGTTTCTCTAAGCATCTATATATTCATTAAAACAACAGCTGATGTGATGCTACAGAAACTCAGTGAAAAATGTTTGCTTAACTATAAGTCCCCTTAAACACCACCACATTCCAGCCTCCTGGAGGGTAGCTTCAGGACAGCAAATGCAGTTCATAGCATGTGTTCGCGAGGACAATGCTGCCGTGCTCAGCATGACAGACAGGCAGCTAGCTACAAGGACCAAACCAGTTACAGCAGCTTGATGTAATCAACCAGATGCTTGTTGCTACATTTCCTTAGTTCTTGAGGTATGATTACGAATCTCACGCACACGCCTGTTAGCAAAGCATTTGATTAGGCCATATGCAGGCAGCGATTCCACTTTGAGTAGCCCTGTTTAAAAGCAAGATTTTTGGAGGCTTAACCTTCAAAGCCAAAGCTTCAACCAAGTTTGAAAACTCAGAATAGATTGTATTGTGTAAATATGGCCTGCACGCAAGTCCACAAGGAAATTAACTGAATGCACCAGAGGCTACTCAAGGGTGCACATTATTTACAATTAGGAGATCCTGACAATGTGTTTAAGACTTCACCTCAGAATCTGTGGTTTGCTGGTGATGAGACGAAACAACTTAAGGCACTAAAATGAATACTACCTCCTTCAAGCAGTCACACGTCAGCATTTAGTAGACCTGAAATGAGTGTTCAAGCATAAAATCAATCTATGTCTTAATCAGCCAAATTAACCTCTGCCAAATTGGAGTACATAGAGGAGAGACAAACCTAGATATTTTATTGTGAATATTATAATTGCCTCCGCGAGAGTGAAAAACCACAAACTCCGTAGTAGGTGTGCCAGATTAGGAGAGGAAGTGTAAGAAACCCTCTTGCTGCCCCATAATGGCAACAAAGGTTTACCTTGGGAGTAATCGACCTCAAAAAAAAAAAAAAGAAATTGTCATGCTGCTCAGAGATGAGAAACAGATTCTTAGTAACCTGGCGTACAGGGCACACTGCCTTTGCAAATGAGCAAGAAAGCAGCATTAGAAGGCAGGCAAATCATCTTTAAATAGGGTGCCTAGTTTAAGATTTACCAATTGAGTGCCTGGAGGGAATCCGCTTAGCTGTCAGCTGAAGTGGGCTTGGCTTGCGATCTGTACCATCACTAATAAAGGCAGGCTTGCGAGCTGGGCATGACTCCATGGCCTGCCTGAACTAACACTGTGCTCAATTAGTGGCAGAGCACGAAAATACCATACTGGGCTAAGGAGATAAATTTGGTGTTTGTGGCAGACGGAATGTTGAATTGCATGACGACCACATGTTTACGTTCACGAAGGCACAAATATACATCCCAGCGATTCATGTTCAGCATCAATGCAAGATTGCAAGGATGGAAATCTGAATAATTAATTTGAAAGACCTCTCAACTTTACGTATTGGTACGACCACATTTCCTTGAGGTCATTTGTTCATATCATGAAAGATGACTGAAAATAAACTATACATAGTTTTTATCCCCTGCTGAGTGAATGCCCAAAATGGGGATTATGTCATGGCACAGTCTGTCCGTCCGTCTGTCTGTCCATATTGGAAGGTACTTGGCTGGTGAAATCAAGTCCTCCTACAGTTTTCATAGGAAATCCCTTAACATTGCATGTATGCTGCAGACAGATTGATGATACACATATCACAGTTGTGACTTTGGTGGGGGATGTTGTGCTCTCAGAGCAGCTTATTAAAATGGGAGTAATGATAGATATTTTAAAGGGGACCTATTATGCTGATCCTTCTTTTAATACATATAAGTAATGTTATAATGTTGGATGTCCGTACTCAACCTCTGCAAAGTTTCTAAACATAAGATACAGGGGTTTTGCCGTAATCCGAGAACGTGATTTCCTAAATGTGATTTCCTCTCTGAATAGCTCGTCCCGAGATCTTCACGAGATCTGGGCAAAACCTGACGTCAGGTTGTGCCGTCCAATTAGGACAGACCTAGCTAGAGCCAATCACGGCGGTGGACCTGCCCACACCGGAAACTATTCTAGCAGGCACAAACAACCACGGATCATATTACGCCTTAGTAGCGTCTACACTTCCGGAAATACAAAAGAAGAAGAAGAAGAACCGCGGATCATTTGAGGTGCAGTTTCGTCAGTATGTCTCCCAAAGCTGCTCGTCCGTGTTTTTTTTGGATGCGAAAAAACAGCACAACTATTTTCTCTTCCAAAAAACGATGCCACCAGAAATCAGTGGGCAGCTTTTTTGTTTGCTGACGGCAAACAGCCACACTCAAAGTTAACGTTAGCTGTTTTTGCTCGGCATTTCACCGAAGACAGCTTTGTCGATAAAGGATAATTCGATGCTGGATACACATCTCAGCTGCTTCTCAGACCTAGAGCAGTTGCATCGATCAAGCGCTCAGAGCCACAAGCTGGAAGTAACAATATAACAGCAAATAATGTAAGTGAAGCTAACGTGTTACGGGTTGCTAGCAGCACCGCTAATGATAGTTAGCACTAACAACTGGCCTCAAATGCAGGCTTTGTAAATATCTGAAGATAAAGCCTGGATCGGTACCAACTGTTCGTGACTCACAGATGCAGAAGCACTAAGTTTTACCATTTTGTGTTGCTTTACTGCATAAGCCTACCTAACGTGATAACCTGTTGAATGTGGCTGTAGCACTGCGGCTAACGTAGCTAAGTTACTGTTGCTAATTTTCGTGTCCTAAATATGCAAGAGTAAATAATATCAAGGAGACATTCAACAGAAGGTGTGTGAACATAAACTTCATTTGAAGCAGGGGTCGCGTTACACTTTCTGATTGTCCGTCATTGTGACGGACAGGGGCATAAAAATTCCATCATAATCAATTATTATCCGTCATTGGAATTTTATTTTTTAAAATGATAATCGTTTATTTATTTAAATAAAATAAACAGAATAATTTATAGATTACGTATTAGCTGATGCCGACAGTGATTCATGTAGACACACATTGCGCACTGTGTTAAATACAGCACTGCGTGGATTTTCGAACTTACAGCTGTATGAACTTTATAAAGCATCACAAATGATTTCTCTGCCCACACAGTAACAGTGCGCAAATGAACAAAGCTTTCAGTTATTGCTGGGCTTCACTAAGCCTAACAACCGCAGTCTCACTAAGCAGTCCTACGAAGCTGCTTATCAACTTGTTATGTCAACCGGGGCTTTCCCGACCAAGATATCTGCGTGTTCACACAACAAAGACAGCGTTTGTAGCATATGACCAATCGTCTACCGGCAGCAGAGCAGCATATTTTACAAATGAGGAGCAAATGATCATATTACAAAAATATGAGGAATACAGGATCATACCAGAGATGTCGTCTCACACATTCGGCGTGAGTCTCTCGCCTCTTAGTGGCATTCACCTTCTTGTGCCGTAGTCAGCAATTATTCAATCAACGCGAACTGAAGAAATACACTCCCGGAATTCAAGTCATTGTGCATTAAGTTAATCAGTTTCACGTTCCTTACAGTGGATTTTCGCACTAGTGACACAGAAATTGATTATGAATTGGGAATTCTCACGCTTGTCTTTACTGAGGGATTGAAAGCAATGGAATTGGTAAAGACGTTTCAAATGGTCTTATTTCATTTAAACAATTTAAACGATCATGAAACATATGCATTGCTTCCAATCCCTGAGTAAAGAGAAGCACGAGAAGTCCGGAGTCATAATCGCTTTCCATGGTGAAGTCCACCTTCACGCAAGTGAAACCGAAACTTCAATGCACAAGGATTTTAATTCTGCGTGAGAATCTCATTAATAAGCGTTCAATGAATAATTGCGGACTACGGTGAATAAGCCTAAAAAATGCGTGAGACCTACGCCAAATGCGTGAGACTTGGCATCTCTGTCATGCAGATCAAAGATAATGCTCGAGACAATATGACACCCACCACCAATTGGACGGGGGTGTGAATTACATTCTGTCAAAATGATGGACGGCCTTCGAAATGTTCCGTCATTGTTTAAAAAAATCCGTCAATGACGGAAAATATTTGGTTAATGCGACCTCTGATTTGAAGCTAACTTTTTGAACTTGTTTGTAATTTGGATGCTTAGTACGACTGTTCACGGTAACGGAACTTACTGTCTGTAAAATCTGTATTGAAGGGTAACGTTTGTCTCTGTCGTTGTTATGACCGCTTGGTTACTACCGCATATTAGTTCGCATTCCGTACTACTTAAAAAATGCTCCAGGTTAACTTATATGCAGTAATTCAGATTGGTATGCTTGTCTTACTTTGGTTAGCATCAAGGTGGTAGTTGCATCATATGTTACCTGATTGTAGCCGCTACAGTTGAAGCTAACCGGAGAGGTGTTGTGTGTGTCTGCAAAGTTGGGCTGATAAGGCTGTTGTTAGACCACACGTAGGCTTTGCGGAGCTTAGGGTATGTGTTTGGGTTGGTTTACTGCTGCTGTGAAACGATCGTTTTACTTATCCATGACCGGGGTCAGCCGGGTACTTTGCCATGCTGTGGGCTAACTGTCTGATCCTACTGCGGTGAAAGCAATCGCGAAACACACTACAACGTGTCTGGTATAACAAATGATTTCTCTGCATTGCTGTGGCAGAATTTAATCCACCATTAAAAATTTTTCTGGCTAATAAAAAGCCGAAAAAAAGTGGAGGTCGGATATGGATTTTTTTTCGGTAGAAGTTATCGATTCGCTTGCTCCATATAAGCAACACTTACACCGTTTGTGTGTTTTTGCTACAAATTCATTTAGTAGCTTGGTGTCGGAATTGCGTTTTGTTTTGGTGGAAATTGTTAACGGGAGCTTTTAGCAAAGTTTCCTCCGGATAGCTAAGTGGTTATATAACCTAACTAATAACAGTACAGCTACAATCACATGCATGCAAAGCAAGACAGTACGAGCAAAACACTAAAATTTCAACTTGCCACTCATTGATATCCAGCTATAAACGTTGCTGCAATACTTCATTTGCTTCCTTCTCCCGTCCGGGGTCAGATTCGGGATCGAACAAATACAGTCTTACAGCAATAGATACCATGGAATACCTGCCACCTTGGTTTCCTGGTTTTTCGGGTCTGCACCCTCCCCCGGAAAATCGAAGCGGCCAGGCAGTCAATCAGAGCAGCACCTCATTAGCATACCCTCCCCGCCCACTCGAAACAGCTCGCATTTCAGGCCGGCACAGACGGGGTGAGAGAAGAGGTCTCACTTGGCCTGGATGTGTATGGGGGTTTTTTTTTTTTATAACTGAATTCTTAACATTATTTTAAAGACCCATTGGGCATATTTTAAATGGCCGAAAATGGCTTAATATGGGACCTTTAAGCAGAAAACATCACCGTAAATGTATTAATCAAGCATTGAATCTGACAAAAAAAGGTTTAAACATACATTTGAAATGACATTGCATTGGCCTACTGAAAGTCTATAGCTAACAAATGAATACAAATCTCTGCTGTCTAATGACCATTTCAAAATTCAAATGAAATGAGCAACAATGCTTTGGAAATATAAATTGAGCGGTCATTCTGTAAATTAGTCTTAGTAAATGAGTCAATTGTTTGAGTACCTATCAGGCAAACTAAATGGCAACAGGTTCAGGGTTCTCGCCATTCATGTTATGTTATGTTATGTTATGTTAATTGCGTGCTATAATGCAAGAATTCCACCTAACCTATGTTCAACAGCACCTTACTGCTGACGCCTATGTGTTGACTATGTTATATCCCAGGCACCATCAACAGTTCTGATGTAAGCATCAGCATGTCAGAGACTACTGCTCTCATAAAATCTCTAGCATTGTCCCAGAGGATTACTTCCCTCATAGAGAAGAATCACACGTCATGCTACCTGTAGTGTGTGTACTTCCTGGGAAGCTTTCAATGGCGCACCATTAAGAGATATTTTAACCATAGCTACTTAGTCTTCACCTTGTAAGTTTGTCCCAGTTCTAAAGAGTCAACATGACTGCTCAGCAAGATATCTCAGCAGCTATTTTTCTAACAACAGTCAGGTTCTAGGGGGATGATTGCTCCTGATGTGGTTGGTATACACCACCCAGCAGCAAATATCCAACAGGAGGAACTGGTTTAAACTGACTGTGCAGAAAACCAGAAGAGCAGCCAAGAGTGAAGAGGGAACCCAATTAAAATAGACTGTGAGCGTGTTTATGTGACGTTTAAAAAAATCGAATTATTGGGTTTGTCCGACTATAACTGGACTTTTAAAATACATGTAAACATTTTAGCCTGACTGGAATCGTACTAAATCAAATTTCTCATAGTCGGACTAACACACCCACATAATGTGGTAGTATTCACATTATTCCTCCATGTATACGCTTCAATTGAACCGAATTGCACTATGCGCTCTGCGCATGCTCCACAATTCTTCCTGCAGAGTTTTGACCTGGAAGCCTTGTGGATTGTGAACACCAAACTGATAAGCAAAAACTCTGTGCTCTGCCCAGCTAGCAAGGTTGTTCTGAACAGTAGCAGTCCTCATCCGCAAGGATATTGGTGCTTTAAAAGTCACGCCTTGGGGGCTCATAACTTCTTCCATTAATCCACAAGATTTATCGAATGACTTGCGCGTCATCCAAAAATTGACCTTGCACTTGGAAAAATGACTCAGTCCCACTAGCCTTTACTCCTGACCCGCATCCAACATGCACAGGAAGGCTGGGGGTGTTTTGCCTGAAAGCACAGATGCTAACTTACATAGTTGGAACCACCAACTGTGATTGGATGAACTATGTAAGTTGCGAGCTTAGTTAGCAACTACGCTTTTGGGAAATGCACCCCGGGGTAGTAGAGAGGGCATAAAGTGGAGCATAGCGGAGGTCGCGCTCAAGGAGCAGTCCAGGAGCATATTGCGTTGCTACCAGTTTTCCACTAATATCATAAGCATCAGGCATAGCGTGCATCTCAACTGTAGAAAAAAAACATAGCGTACAGCACATAAAAATTGTCTACAGATGTAAGGTTGCCCATGTTTACACCTCTCGATGTGCCACCAGGTAGCTGCCGACTAACTTATTTGCCGATTTTTTGCTCTGTGATGGAATAGGTCAACCAGAAAAAGGTCCAACTCAAACAAGCTGAAATGGGGCATATCACCACCCACTGTAGCGGAGACGGACATGCTTTGGTCAATTAATCGGTTTTCCTCCGTGCATGTAAACTGGGACAAGGACAGTAGTCTGATTAAATGGCCTAATCGAGCTATTACCGTAGCTCAACTTTACTGTGCCTGTGAACGGGCTGTGTGTGTTGTAAGACTGGACTGATTCCACTGAGCTGAACAGTCAGCTAATGCTGCAAGACTGATTGACTTCTGAGGCCTGACAGAAATATGCAAGACCTCATTTAATGACCAGTTGACACATTTTCAGGAAGATGAGTTTGAATTTGGTTCCTGGGTTAAGGTGCTGCGGTAGAAAATTATGCAGGTCAACATGCAAGTAAGCCACAGGCACTATATTCAGGCAATCGTTTTTCACCACAAGGTTTATATTTATTTGGTAATACCATGATTTTAGTCTCCTCCTTGACTGAGAACCAAGGATTGTTCTTAAATTCCTCTTCAAAACCTGCTTTGTAAGTGGACAAGCTGCAAACAGTTCATGCGACCAGATTTTTCCCATCTGTCAGCATTATCCAAGGGGAATAATATGGGAGCAAAGGGATTAACTGGATTTATTTTCTTGTATCCATTTGAAATAAACTGGTGGACCTCTACATATGAGCTATTTTGTCAAAGCTGGGCCAAATATTTTTTTCTTGATCCATGTTGAAGTAAATTTTTCAAATAATTATTTAATATAACCAGTGCAGAAGCCTCAAGAACTACTGGCACTCTTGAGCAAAACGAGATGAGAAAAAAGTCCTTGTAGTTCATCATCATGATCTTTCATTTACAATGTTCACAAAAATCTGAAGTCACATAACTGAGGATACTGTACCAATAATACAACAATTGTTATACACAGAAACATGAGCCAAAACATTAAAACCACTCAGAGATGCAGCGAGCGATTATAACATGTCCAGGTCTGCAGACAGATTATAGACAGTAAGCGAACTGTTGGTTCTTGTATTCAATGTGTTGGATGTGGGAGAAATGGAAACTGAACAGCTATGACAAGGGCCACATTGGTATGACCTGGCCAGTGAGTTAGAGCAGCACTGAAGTGCCAAGACTTCTGGAGTGCTCCCTGTCAGCAGATGTGAGTACGCACTGACAGTGGTCCAAGGAGGGACAAAGCATGAACTGGCAACAGGCCTTGGGCATCCAAGGCTCATCCATGCACAAGGGCTATGAAGGCTATCCCATCTGGTCCAAAGCAACAGAAGAGTGACTGTGGCACAAGTTGCTGGGAATTTCAAGAATATTTACTTCATGCCCAGCTATGTATTGCACTTTTAAGCTTGCAGACCAGTGCCCACTCTGATCCCGGTCCACCTCTAAAAACGCCCCCAATGGGCACCAAAGCTTCAGCATTGGACCATGGAGCAGATGAAGAGGCTTGGTTGGTCCATTGAGTCCCATTTTCTTTTTCTTCATGTGCTTGGGTTGGTTACTTGTGCACCATTTACCTGGGAAGAGATGGCATCAAGATGCACTATGGGAAGGAGACAAGCTGGTGGAGGGACTGTGATAGTCTGGGAGATGTTCTGTTAGGAAACCCTGAGGGACCTTCACAATATTAGGCAGGTGGTTTTAATCTTGTGGCTGATTGGTGTATGTGAACGTACCATTGACTTGTTAAAATTTTTTGGAAAATGTATAAATCTTGCTCCATATTTTGATACCTTTGCATAATGTATTTATTGAAGCAGTATCAATTTAATGTGTTTGCATTCTTAAATTGCCCCTCTACAGTGCCCTCAAAATTAATTAGCACCCTTAGTGAATATGAGCAAAAAAGGCTGTGAAAAAAAATGTCTTTGCTCTTTTTCCTCGTGGTCCTTCACTCAAAATGCTTTGAAAAATTTATCCTCCTCGTCTTTCACTCAAAATACTCAAAAAAAATTCACTAAAAAAGTCAAGAACTGCCATCACACGCCACCTACATCACCAGTAGTTATTTAAGAGGGTTGCCTGAAGAAAGCCTCAGCTGTCGATCAACAACAAACTAAAGCGTCTACAGTTCTAAAAATGTTACTGGGACTTACAGTGGAACCGGGTTATATGCTCAAATGAGAACAAAATAGAGCTTTTTGGCAACAAACATCAAAAGTGGGTTAGGTGTAGTGAGAAAGATAACCATGCAGAAAAGCAACTCATGACAACTGTCAAATGTGGTGGAGGATCTTTGATGTCTTGGGGGTGTTTTTCTTCAAAAGGCCTTGGATGTCTTGTTTGGACAGATGTTATCATGCAGTCCATCAAAAAAGATATTAAATGAAAACTAACAGTCTCTGCCAGGAGGCTTAAAATGGGCCATTTTTGGACCTTGCAGCGGGACCATGATCTAAAGCACACCTCAAAATTTGTACAAAAATGGGTCACTGATCACAGGTCTTCCCAGGTCCATCACAGTCCCCCGACAAAGAAAATTTGTGGGATGAGCTGACGAGAAGAGACCACAAGTGTCAAACCCAGAATCTGAGAAATCTGGACCGATGCTGTTTGGAAGAATGGTTTCAAATCTCATGCCATGTGTTCATCAACCTCATCACAGATTATAGGAGAATGCTCAGTGCTATTGTCTGGGAAAATTGAGTCTGCACAAACTATTAAACCATGTAGTGCCAATAAGCAGTGGCACACATTATTTTGAGAAAAATATTAGCATCATGATAAAATTTATTGTTTCTTCCAATTATGTTGCCTCAAAGAACAGATTTTTGTGAACAATTTGGGCGAAAGATTACAAGAAATAATCATAAGGACATTTTTTGCATCTTGTTTAGCTCATTTCTACTAAAGGGTGCCAGTAATTCTGTAGGGCACAGTTTATGCTTTTTTTTAACCACTTTTGGTGTCAAGTGCAGAATTCCCACCTAACAATACAAATATTATAATGTAAATGGTTGAAATCAAATGGGCAGCAGTTAGCGGTGGCTGAGGAAAGTGAGTATGCTTATGCTCAAAGTTTTAGGATTGACTAATCCATTTGATAGTTACTACATACATTTTAAAATGGCTTGTTATATTGAATGGTAATACCTGAACATGTGAGCACTGAGGGATCAATATGTTGAGTGGTTTAAAAAGTAAGCAAGGTGAACACTTGGCTGCTGGGGGGGGTTGGTGGCATGGCCACCACCAATGGTTTCACGATTTTCCCTTTGTAGCAACAAACAAAGGCTATAACGCTTATTAAGAAAATACTTGTACTGTAGGTTGGATACAGTCTAGTCTAGGCAGTCGCTCGTGACCGAGCAGTGATTCTATATCAGATCCTTTGAGCCTCAATTGTTGCTGTTCGGAGGGTGACGATGTCTGATGTGGCTGTTCAAGCCCAGGGAAGAGCGGAAGAGACGGGAACACTTATTACAGGGGAGGGTGGGTGGTGAGCAGGGAAGGAGAAGCCGTTCTTTGCGTTGTTGTCTCTTGGCCTCCACCTCGCAACGTCATTCATTTTCCATGCGGTCTGTTCCCTGAATGATGGTGCGCCTCCACTCAGAGCGGTCCTCGGCGAGGGTCTCCCAGTTGGCATGGTCGATGTTAGAATGTGCTTCAATCAAACAGACAAACAAACAAAGAATAAATGAATAAACAAACTAACTAACTGACAAATTAATATATAAATAAATAGTGTTAGGTTAATTTCATCAGTAGATGACATAATAGCTTAATCGCTTTATTGAGGGCTGTTGAAGTCAATTTTCTACTGGTAGACATGTACATGTATTGATCCTTTGACCCAAGTTATGTCAATACTAATTTAAAGCATTTTTCTTCATAGACCTAAACCCAATACTTGACCCAAAACTTATCAACCTGGCGATCAGACTACAAATCAAAACTGACAAACCACTCAGACTCCAAACCCACCCAAATTTTCGTGTTTTCTATTTATATTCTCTAGCCAAAGATCATAGCTCTCACCACAATTGGACATAAGCACATTCCGAAATAATGGATGTCTGCTGCACTCCCTCCACCCTATAGATTGTTTCAGGTTTATTGTAAGTTCGAGGCACAATTCTGGCACACACTGACTTTCTTGCTAATATGCTGGCACACACACTTCCATGTTTTGAACAATTTAAAAGCTGCCATCACACTCAAATTATGTTTCTTACTAAAATGGATTCGCATTTGGAAAAGACAAACATACAGCATAATAACCAATAATCTGCCTTGATATAAACTTCTGCAAATGCTTTCCATTTGCTCAGCATGTATATTTCTGCTGTCACAGCCATGATAACTATCTATTGCAGCGTCCCCTGAACTAACAAGAAAATGTGAGTAAATAAAAAGTTAGCAAATTTAAGAAAGGAAAAGCAAAAATCTTCAAAACAAATAACTTCCACTGCAGCGTTTCCTGTTATTTGTTGGATTCAATCTTACTGATACGGAATATGAGAAACAGAATTTAAATTTAATCCGTCTGTTTCGGATTACTCATTTTGTTTTTGGTAATCACGACATCGACGCCCAGCGAGAGGTTTGTTGCTGCGCCTACGAAAACCCAGAAACTTACTTCCGCACTGACGTAACGCCCAGAATGAACGCTAGAGGACGGCATCACACCGTTACGTACCAAATGAAGAATAAATTGGAAGCCTAGCCGCAAAACTGAACCATTCCTCAAATTAGATGGTTGTCCAGTCCTCTGTATTGTACCGTAAAGTACCATGTCAACCAAACAGCAGAGGTTTCTATGGCAATGATCAGCAAATAACACTTGAAAACACCAACCAACAGAGCCCTAAACAGGCAGATATAATAATTCCAAAGAGAACAATCAACTCCTGTCAAAATTGCTAAATGCTGGAGTGAACCAACCGTTCCATTCTATATTGAGATGCAGCTTTCTCGCTTCAAAAGCCTTATATCTTTGTATCTACCACATAATCCTCATATTAAATCTGCCATCTTTTTGAAGATCATGACTAGTATCAAAGAGATAGTACTGACTGACTTATAACGTTGACGGCTTCTCTCTTCAAGTTGGACTATAGAATAGTGCGGTTCAGTGCTTAGATATTTCAGTGATGAACTTAACAGAAAATGATTCTTTCTTTGAAACCAATTGAGAGTTTCCTTGGCTGTGTGTTTGGGATCATTGTCTTGCTGAAATGTCCACTCTCGCATCCTGTTAGATGGCAGCAGCATCTTATCAAGAATGTCTTGGTACATATCTCCATTCATCCTTCCTTCATTTGTATGAAGTCTGCCAGTACCATATGCTGAAAAACAGCCCCACACCATGATGTTCCCACCTCTGAACTTCACTGTTGGTATGGTGTTTTGGGGATGATGTGCAGTGCCGTTTGTCCTCCAAATATGGTGTGTGCTATGACATCCAAAGAGTTCAATTTATAGTCTGACCAGACTATATTCTCCCAGTATTTCATAGGATTGTCCAAATGTTGTGCAGCAAATTTGGTTATGAAATGGTGTGCAGTAAACAAGCTTAAACATACTTTTTCTTCAGCAATGGAGTCTTGCACGGTGAGCGTGCATATGGGTCATGGCGGTTGAGTGCATTATTTATTGTCTTCTTTGACACAACTGTACCTGCTAATTCCAGGTCTTTCTGAAGCTCTCCACGAATGGTCCTTGGCTCTTGGACAACTCTTCTGATTATTCTTTTGACTCCTCTTTCGGAAATCCTGCGAGGAGCACCAGGTTGTGGCTGGTTTTTGGTGAAATGATGTTCTTTCCACTTCCGGATTATGGCCCCAATGGTACTCACTAGAACATTCAGAAGTTTAGAAATACGTCTGTAACCAATGCCATCAGTATATTTTGCTACAATAAGATTGCAAAGGTCTTGAGAGAGCTCTTTGCTTTTACCCATCATGAGATGCTTCTTGTGTGACACTTTGGTAATGAGAAACCTTTTTATAGGCTATCAATGAGGACTAAACCAGCTGATATTAATTTGCACTGATAGGGGGCAAGATTGCTTTCTAAATACTGACAGATTTCGCTGGTTTCTTGACGTTCCATACTTTTTTGTGCCTCCTTTTCTTCATGTGCTCGATACTTATTCCCTGTGTCATTCCATTTCATTACACATAACTTAATTTATGGACTTATTTGTTTTGATTTCTTTGTATGTGTGGATTACTCGGGTTGTTAACAACATCTGGTGAAAATTTCATGTCAATAGCCCCATTAGAAATATATTTACTGAGAAAAATGCTGATGCGTTCAATACTTATTTTCCCTGCAGCATTGAGCATAGTGATCAACCTTCCTCACCTGCAGTCCCTACCAGCAGACCATACAGCTTGTATCAGCATTAAGAGCATTTGAATTTTGTTGAAATCCCCTTCCATCAGATTCCTGCCTTTGGCAACTGCACTACAGTCACACTCAGCCTGGTTCCATTTAATTCAGGAATTCCCCCGTGTTTAGTTTGGTTCAGCAATTCTGAGAAGCTGTGAAAACTTCCTGGAAGGGTGGTAGTATTTCAGTGATGAACATGTTAATTTCCCTTGAAGAAGGCTGTTGTGTAACATTGTTAAAAGTGCATGAAGATAGTCATGTTTGAAAGTTACATTGTCTTGCCAAATTTGGTAATTCCATTCAATTACATTTAATTTTAAAGCAAATTCGTGATATCCATTTATCAGCAGTCTTTTCTAGAAGGCATGCTCTTTTCATTTGACCATTGTCACTCTTTGTTTATGTAAGGGTTGTGCTCTGAGCACCAGTGATGTGCACAGAGGACAGGAAATGAAGGACTGAACTCAGGTGCAAAGATGAACTTGGGCTACATTTATTATGCCTTTAGTACAGCAGGAAGGCAACGTGGGATACAAAACAAAAAACAAGGAATCGAGGGTTCCTGGATAATAATATCGGTACTACAAACACCGGGCGTTAATGGCAGAACAATATATCATCGGCCTGCTGATGAAACTGCGTATCTCCAATTTGATAAGAAGCAAAAACTCGTATGTCCACGACATTGCAAAATACAAAATTTTATTGAGTGGATACATTCTTGGAAGAAAAATAGTAATCCTACCCGAACACAGCTCAACTGCATTCTTACATGCAAAATTAAACATTTTTTTTATGCTCTCCTGTAAAGTTTATCATTTTGAAGATACGAGGTTTTATCAGCAGGCCGACAATATTACAAATAGAAAAAGAACAAGGAGTCAAGGTTGCTGGATTATAATATTAAAGTGCAAAATAAAATATTTAGTAGCACTAAGTTGAAGAGTTACAATATTAGTACACGTGAATTTTGGAGAAAAAGGCTACACAAGACTAGAGAGTAAACACAGGCTTGTGAGGCTTACGAGACTTTGCAATGAATGAGTGCGAAGCTCAGACTTAAATAGGAAATACTACCACACAGTGGAAATAGGTATCAGATGCAGATAATGATTACAGACAGAAGAATGCAGTCCGGGTCTTAATAGACTGGTGAGTTGGAGTCCCGGAGGCGTGGTCTTACAGTTTAACTTGTGTAAGAGTTCTGAAACTGCGGAGACTTCATTTTTTCACAATTACGTCATGTGATGCCTCTGTTGTCCTAGGCCAAGTATTTGGTAATTCATGGAGCAGTTTATTTTCTCTTGCAGACAACAGCTGTCAATATCAGTTCAGTATGTGTAAAACATTGAATTGGCATTAAATTTTGTTCAACAAAGTGTTATTTAAAAAAAAAAAAAAACGTCATAGCATGGGGATGGGTTTCTTAAGTATTTTTGCTTCACAATTACGTAGCATGAGCCATATTGAACCAACCATTTCAAAGTAGGTTCTTTTTTTTTAACATTTACATTTTTTTCTTTTCAAAACAAATATTAGGTTTTGATACTGATTATTGAACTGCATCAAAGTGTGGTTTGTGATTTTAAGTGACCTCCTTCAAACTTGTTCATTCAGATCTGATCTTGAAGTTAGAAAGTTAAATTGGCCAATATCTCAAAATGTCTTCCATGTGGATTGGTTCAGTCTGGCTGCGAAGTATCCAGTTGTTCTTTGATGTAGCCATTTGAAACAGGACAGTAGCCTTGGAAAGCAGATTGATGGACTGAATTTAAAAGCCAAGTGAATATGACTACATAATTAATAATTAGCATTTCTAATGTGTCAGATTTGAAATGACAGGAAATAAAAAAAGAATTGCTTTGTCACTTGTATTGTATTTTACTTCATAACAGGCTGCCACATAATTCCATCTTGCACGGTGATACATTGTTTTAAAGGATTCTATTAAATTAATTAATGCTTTTTATTTCTTTCTTCTGTGTTATATGGATATAAATGGTGAATGGAAACCAGTCATTTTATCATCCACACGGTGGCGTTCCGAGAGCAGTGACCTGAGTGCCGTCTGCATTAGATTGTTCTTCCTTTCTTTCAGATAGAGCATAAAAATTTTGCGCTGCTAGACTTGAAATAATTTTGAAGGCTTTACATTTCTTCGGCATATAAGCCCATTAATATATAGTATTTTGTTTAGTTTCATGGGATCAGTCGCGCGGCGGTCTGATGTTCCAAGTTATAAAGGGACACTACTGTTTAAGCCAAGACGTGAGAAATTGTGTTTGAGCTCGTGAAAAAGCTCTTCCTCGTTTGTTGGCGTTTTTTAACAAAAGGAAAAATCGATGGCGTAGTGATTTACCATTTCTTTCATCAATTTCTGACTCTTCAACAGACAGCTTGCAAAGGCGAATGTATTTAACTGTTGTATTTGCCAACATATATCTCATTTTATGTTAACTGTGGCGGGCAGTGAGATTGATTGTACTGCCGATTTCATAAACGAGCGCATATAACAGCAAATATCTAACAATTGTCCAGTCAAATATAAGTTCACCTCCATCAGCTGTCCATTCACGCTACTCATCTGGCCTGAAGCCAGACAGAACCTCCCCCTCAGTTCGAGAAGGCGGAAGAAGAGGACGGCCGAAACGGTTTGCGCATGCTCAGTGAGGTTGTTTTTCCAGAAAGTCTCGCTTAAAATGAGCCGAGGAGCAGGAGCAGTTTGTCTTTGTACAGAGACCGTAGCGTGATAGGTTGCCTGATAACAGCACATCGCTGTTATTTAGCCTTGAAATCTCAATGAACTGTTGGCGAGGAGAGCACTGATCCTGCCTGCAGGTTTTGCGGGGCAAAGGCATTGGTCAGTGTTTCAAGATCACATTTTATTTCCCATGAGATTTTCATTTTTATAGTTTTATCATTTAACATAATTTCTCGCGACAATGGTGCTAGGAAAGGTGAAGAGCTTCACTGTAAGCTACGACTGTCTGAATGACAGCAACATCCCCCTCTTTTCAAGTGGGGACTCGGTCTCAGGAAGGGTGATAATTGAAGTCACAGGAGAAATCCGCGTGAAATCTCTAAAAATTCACGCGAAAGGATTTGCAAAAGTTCGCTGGACTGAATCTCGAAATGCTGGATCCAACACTGCCTATACCCAAAATTACACTGAAGAAGTGGAATACTTAAACCATAGGGACATCTTAATTGGACACGAAAGAGGTAAGATGAAGAACACATTTCGTGCTAATTCTCCATTAAGACAGCCAGTCTTGTGTCAAGTAGGCTAGGTAAGATGTGCTTCAGGCTTAGGGTGCCAATATGCTGTAATTGGATGTAGCCTTATCTGTATGATGCTTACAGCCAGAATTTTGCCAATAATGACGATAAAATGGCATACAAAAAGTACCATACAGAAATAACATGTAGCTCCTAGTATCTCTTAGTCTGGTCTGCTGTAGTTTAACATTTCATTGATTCTGATAAAACAATGGGTTGCAATTGCTTGGTTGAATTGTAACTACATAACTGCTATTAGCCAACCGCTAAACACATCTTCAACATCAATTATTGCCAGTATTGTTTAAAAAGTAACAATAAGCGTTGGCCTATGTTACATGAGGTAGAACGACCTGACAGACTCGTCTCGTAAATGTCTTCTGAATGAATGAGATTTGGTTATGAAAGCGTCGTCACCATGGAAAATTTATCGACCCACCTTCGATTAGATCATATAAAAACGCCAGTAATTAATTTGATAACTTTGCTGCTGAGTTATAGTTCTCATCGTTGGCTAGAAATATTACTGGCTTGCCTTCAAGATCTGACTCAATGCGGCAAATGTTTAATGTAACAAATATGCCGTCATTTTACAAGTTATTTTAAAATGGTGATTCCTTACGTATGTAAATTGAGTTTTCTTGCTTATTTCTAAATTTCTTTGTCTAATTATCGCCGAATAATCAATATCAAAGACAATATCCTTAAGTTTCCACCCTTTGTTAAAAGCGGTTCAATCCTGTTCTGAAACTGGATGTTGAGGAGGAGGGGGTGTGGGGACTCGCCTTTCTGTCCCCGGATTGGTTGAAGTCCTCGTGTATCTCCAATGACCTCATACTTTTGCAGAAAGTGGCTAGTAAAGCGTATAACTTTGTGTGTGACCAGAGAGAGATATTAGGAAAATAATTTGGCGCATGTTTACCCAGTTGCTACTGAATAACCGTTTAGTTAGTGCATCGGTTTGTTAGATTTCAAGCCTACAAATGGCATTAAACTTCCGCATGCCGCAGTGAATGTTGAACCTGAAATTTGACACAGTTTGTTAGTGTGCTCTTTTTGATCTCGCCTGATGGCTTTATGAAAAACGATGTTAGTTCTGAGAATAGCTCAATTTTAATTCATGTTTTGAAAGCAAAATGCCACTTTCACATACTCTACTGGCAAGAAAAGCATAGAAGACTGCAAGGTTTCGCCCCCTTCCAGACCTGGTTTCCGGATTGACTGATAAAATTGGCTGGATTAATACTGTCTGTTGCCCACGATGCAATTTAGCTAACCCAATTTGGAGAAATGACGATATGCCTTTACTTCTTATTCACACTGTCATCCTCGGTTTATATCCACAATTATGTAAATATAATATGTATTCAAAGAGTCATGTTTGGCCTACGTGTCTACACAGATGCAGCCCATTATTTTTTCTGTTGAAGTGAACGTCGATTAAAATGTCTGCATTCGGCTGCTTATGAGCTGTACTTTTGCATGGGTTAGACATTGAACAAATGAAACGGATGTTTTCTTATCAATTACACTGTTGCATTCATTTTGTCAAGCGCGCTTTAGCGTATTCGCATCATTTATTCCCAATTGTGTAAGAAAATGTTACGCTTAATAAAAACTGGAATGAATTGAATCGCTTCTCTGTCTGTGTCGTTATTTGTGTGTTTGGATCGATTTCTTTCACTGTTTTCAATTATGTCCCACTACAGTACCCTCCTCACTCGCTAACTTCTATGCTACGATACACGCGTTCATTCATTCTAAGAATATTCGGAGGCTGTTGCACTAAGTGAATGCCGCACAGAGTAATGTATGCGTGTGAGAGACCAGCTGGGGGAAGCTGCTTGCTCCGGTTTAGTCCGGTCCTCTCCTGCTCTAGTCTGCCGCTGATTGGCAGCTCAGCACTTGTTTACCACATTTCCTCGGCTTGTAAGGCAACATGGAGTGCTGAGGTGGCAGAAAAGACGATTCTTTTCATCTGGTATTAAATTAAAGGAACGTTAGGGGTGACAAAGATTCTGAAAACGGAAAATGGTGATATTTTTATCGGTACAGAGAGTGCCGGTCAAAGACTACACCCATCATGTTTTTTTTTTTTTTCTTCTTCTTCTTCCATGACCTCTGATCAACACGATCTTGTACAGTGTGAACACTTTAGTTTTAAAACTCTGCATGTTTATTTTGGTACATCAGTGCCATCCATGTGAAATTGTATTGAATTAACACTGAGGTTTCATTGAATGTTGTTTTTTTTTTTTTTTTTGTTCATGATTTGTTTTGAAATGGGATTTTTTTTTTTTTTTTGCATGCACTACAGGACAAATGCTGCAATGTCGGTATCATGTGAATTTACTGAAATGGATTGAATAAACGTTAATAGCTCTATTGCGCCCCCCCACCTTTTGTGTTCTTTCTCCCCACAGGGTGGAGTATGTACTTTTGAATGTACTTGGTATTTGTAATGTGATTTGATGCATGTTATGCTTATGTAAGAAAATTAATGAATGATCGAATTCTCTGAATTGGAGCTTTGTAATAAAGATGTACACACTTCTTTGTGTCTCATTCTTTAATGGAAGTCAACACAGGGTTTTATGTTATGAAAGCCATTTGTGTGTGGTGTTTTCAGAGGTCTTTTTCACAAATAAAAATTCTCGTGTGCATTTCATTTCTCCCCTCCTTTTTTGTTTAGGACGCTTCCTAAAGCATTTCACAGGTATGGTATACGGTATTTGGAATTTTGTGTTTTTCCTCTCTTTCAGATGAGGATAACTCAGAAGAAAGTCTCACCACTATCCCTTCAGGAAGACACGAATATGCATTTAGTTTTGAGCTTCCGCAAACGTGAGTACGCCTTCATCAACAAAAAAAACCCCATTTTAACCTAGATGATCGTGCTGGCTGCTAACTTAGTATAATTTAGCGGTGTCTCTGTGTTGCTTCTGCTGAAAATCAGGACTGAGAACTAGAGCTAATGGAGAGATGTCTGCTGAATGTAAATTTATTTCTTCCCCTTGCTGCCTGTAGACCTCTGGCTACCTCCTTCGAAGGCAAACATGGCAGTGTGCGGTACTGGGTAAAGGCGGAACTGCATCGGCCTTGGCTCCTTCCCATGAAACAGAAGAAAGAATTTACCGTCTTTGAACATATCGATATCAACACTCCATTACTCCTGGTAAGAGTCCAAGTCTTTCTTCAACATGTCACCTTCTTGGTGGACTAACAATGTTCTATACGTTTTATTTATCTTGACCTTATCTACTGTGGTTGACAATGACTTTTTCAGAGTGACCAGAAACAAGAGAATTGGCACGCAAACATTACACTTCTATAGTACATAGAGTAAAAACAATACAGATGTCATTTAGACTGCATATTACATTTAAACGGCGATTAAGGCTTTAAAAAAAATGTTCACTGGCTGGAGCCGCATCAGCTGGCCATTGCCCGCTCTCAAAGGCTGCTGGGATATCTCCACATTTAGCATCTAGGTTTTGTGCACCCTTACTGAATTTAAAGTTTCTAGTTAAACAGGTAATTTCTCTTCTTCCTTCTTGCTGACCAGTCTCTTCCCCCCCCCCCAAACTGACTAGATTTGCTGCCGTTTTGCATTACTTCTCAGAAATTTGGGGGAATAGTGGGTTCATTTGGGTTAGATCTAGCTTTTTTATGTTAAAAAAACCTGTATTTCAAGAGTGTATGAAACACGGTCTGCGTCCAAATAGTCAAAAAATTATGGCCTATCCACTAATCCCTAACCTTTGTGGAAAACGTCATAAAGGAAAGGAAAGGTGTTTAAGGGAATTCCTAAAGGCTTTGGAAGACAACCGCGCTAATTAGAGAATCCGAATGCACTTACACTAGGCAACGTGATCATGAGTCCCCTGCCCATCATACACATTTCTTTACGCGATTGGTCGGATGAGTGGTTTCCGCTTTAAATATTGCAGCTGCGCAGAATTGTGGGATAGGTTTATCTCCTTTCTTTACGAAAAGGATAGTTCTGTGTACCCCATGCTAAAGGTGGTTAATTAGGAAGTACTGAGACACCTTTCCTTAACATTTGAAGAATTCAAATCCACTTATCATGGCTGCCACGTAATTATTTCCGGATCATTTTTTAGGAGTTGGGAACTTTCCTAAGCAAAAGACTATTCGGACGCAGCCGTGGGCTTTTGCCTCTCCTATTTGAGTCCTCTTTGGTTTGAAATCAAGTCAACCTAGCAGTTATGTGATCTATTGTGATGTGTTATGTGTTATTGTGATATATTCTGAGAATTTGACTTCTGGTTTGTTGGTTTGGAGAGGGAAGTATTATTGCCTTGAATGTGGACTTTCTCTTTTTTAGCCAGCTTGGCCTCTAGGCCAATCATGCTTATGCTGTGGTTAGATGCCTTCGTGGTGGTCTGTCGGGCGTCCGTAAACTTTTTGCCTTGTCAGAGCTCTAGCACCTTCAGTTTTTCACAGATCCTTTTCATATTTTATATGCGCATAAATTGGGTGGAAAATGTAGGCCAAGTTCGATTTTGGCCATGTTTGGCCAAGCGGGCACAGAGGCTTTGCCACTATATATAATATATATATTTTTATTGTTTTAATGGGCTCAAGTTGTGCGCCCTCTCTAGTGATGGTAGTGCCTGAAGGATGGGAGAATAGGGGTCTCTTGTGACTGGTCTATGAGAGTTTGTCTTTCACAGCCATTCAGATTGAGGGCTTAAACCTCAGCCCTGTTGGTGCAAGAGCGATTTAGGATGGGTTGCCAGTATGCTGCTTGCTGGTATTGCTGGGTTTTCTCTGGCAAATTCAGAGCCTGGTTAATCTGGAGTCAGTTCAGAAAGATAATGTAATTCTCTCTTTCCCTCCATTTTTGGCAGGCTCCCCAAGCAGCCACAAAAGAGAAGACCTTGTGCTGCTGGTTTTGCACCTCAGGCCCAATTTCCCTAAGTGCCAAAATTGAAAGGAAGGGCTACACCCCAGGTGAGAGCGCGACACGTGCTTCAGGTGTCTCCACCTCTTAGCTGAAGCCTTCACTGCTTTGAAGAGCCCTCTGGCTTTTAAAATTCATGACTGTTCTCTTCAAGTTGTGCAACTATCCTATTTAGTTTCATTGTGAATGTTACTGTCATGACTTGAGGATAAGAAGCACTGGCTCATTAAACCAGAGAAACAAATATATCAGGTGTGGCCAACCGTGGTCCTGGAGAGCTGCAGTGTCTACTGGTCTTTGGAGTTACTCAGCAATTGATTGATGAATTAAAGCAGTTGATTACACACTTAACTTATCTCGTCTGGTGTCATAGGTTTAAATTGGGTGGAGATAACCAAACTCAGCACACCCTCTGGCTCTACAGGACCAGGGTTAGCCACCCTTGTTATATATGTTGATCTCAAGTCAATGAATGTGGTCTAATATCGAAAGGAAAGGGGGGGGAAAAATAGCTGGGCCTGACTGATGACGTGATATGCTGTTGCAGGAGAATCGATTCAGATCTTCGCTGAGATTGAGAACTGCTCCTCTCGCGTGGTCGTGCCAAAGGCAGCCATTTACCAAACCCAGACCTTCTACGCCAAAGGGAAAATGAAGGAAGTGAAACAACTGGTGGCCAACTTGCGGGGGGAGTCCCTGTCCTCTGGCAAGACTGAAACGTGGAGTGGGAAGATGCTAAAGATCCCGCCTGTGTCCCCCTCCATTCTCGACTGCAGCATAATCCGTGTGGAGTACTCCCTCATGGTGAGTTTGCTAGCTGTAATATGAATCGTGAGAAATGGTTTGTATTTAAAAAAAAAAAAAAAAAGTAAATAAAAAGTGCATGATAATAAAATTCTTGTCAGTACAGCCATCAAATAACTTTGAAAGGAATAGATTTCATTTTTATTCAGTTCTGATTGTGTGAGAGTGATGTTTACATAACTGAAAATGGATGAGAAATGCACATGCTATTCAAAGGAAGCCAGTTCTTCTTGTCGTAGTTAGAAATATCTGGTGCAGGTCTTGCTGTGCTCTTTCAGTTCCTGCTTTCCCGCATGACCTGGTTTCACCATCCTGTTGCTTCCTCCACCTTCCAGGTGTACGTGGACATCCCAGGAGCAGTGAACATGTCCCTCAGCCTGCCCCTGGTCATCGGCACCATCCCCCTCCACCCCTTCGGCAGCCGCACCTCCTCCGTCAGCAGCCAGTGCAGCATGACCATGAGCTGGTTAGGCATGGCCCTACCGGAGAGACCAGAAGGTAAGGTCCCGGAGAGCATTGGTAACGAGGCCTGGAGTCCTCATAAACCACTTTCTTGCTCTCTACACCTCTTACCAGAGAGCTTAGACTGAGACCAGAGCAAATTTGTTGCAGTAATGCGGGATCGTTGTGAAAATGTGTTAATTCCAATCTTTCACTCCGTTCTCTTCTGAAAACCCTTAGTCTGTCCATTATGCTTTCAAATTTGTATATTTTGTAAATGCTTTTATCCAGGGGTAATGCAGTATGTTGCAGTACTCCTGTGAATACCCTCTGAACACCCATTATAGATGAGGTCTTTGAACAGTTTTTTTTTATTTGAAGTGCATTAGCCTTTCAGGCAGCAGTAAAAGTTCAATGGATTACTGACAATGAAACTTCCATTTCTCGAATATTCTGAATAAAATGTTTGCTTTTTTGTGAAGTTGCAATCCTTGGTGATTTTTTTTCTGGAATGATTTAAAATTTTACGGGATTCGAGAATGTCTCAATACTTGAGATTATTTCCTATAATTTAAAGTTTGGCTTTCTCGTGCTAATGTTGTCTTTAGTCGCAGTATCTTTGTCGGGCCCACTTCCAGTTCTGTTTTTCTAAAACTAGATTTTGGCTAAAGATCTAAAACCATTAAGAGTGAAATCGGGAAGGGGGGAAATGCTTTTTCACAGCACTGCACAGACTCCTGGACTGATGCAAAAACTGACTAGAATACGGTGTTTGGCATGGGGATTAAGTCCTGAAAGCTGTTGGACTGGTTTTGAACATTGCACTAACGTGCCAACTTTCCTCTTCTCCAGCACCACCGAGCTATGCGGAGATTGTGACGGAGGAGCGCAGGCTCGCCAGCCTGGAGGCCCCCACCACTCGGGATGAGTTTGAGGGGCAGCTTTTCGCCTACATCCAAGAGTTCCGCTTCCAGCCCCCTCCCCTCTATTCCGAGGTAGGAGGAACAAGCCATCGCTAACTCATCAATCACCGCACTACTCAGTATCGTCCCATGCCAAATGAAGATTTATGAGTGACATGATCAGTTAACTGCTGAAGTTGTTTTATTTGGTGCAGACCTGTGCCTTAGATCTCTGTTCCTCCATCAACAATGTATCAGTTTCAAGTTGGCTAGACAGACAGTCAATGGGCTAGCCAGAATGGTTGACATTTTGGATCAAGATGATATTGCTGATGATACATGGAGATTTAGTTTGTGTAAGCCATGGCAGCAATTGTGTGACAACGTGTTGTATTCTCCTCTGTCCTCAAGGTTGACCCGAATCCAGAGCGGGCTAACGGAACAGAAGCGGGACGGCTGGACACCTGCCCATCGCGCTGAAGGAACCAAGGCCCCGCCCTGAGCAGTTGGGCTCTTTGCTTCGAAAGTTTTGTACTGCTTTTTTTCCTCCACGTTCTCTGTGGATGAGAGAAAACAAACATATTAACAAAAGGCGAAAGGTGACTAACGAAGGGGAACGTCCTCTCCTCTCCCCATCTCCTCGCTCCAAAAACGCCCCACCCTCCAGAGACGAGCAGGGTGTCGAAGGCTGTTCACTTCCTGGCGCATTGGTTGGGTTGAAGCAAATCCAGGAAGTGGGAAACCCAGCAGTCTGCTCAAGCCAAAAGAGGTGGCGCACTTCTGGCCTACGATCCCCACCCCCCCACTGCTTTCAGTTTCTCTGGCACATAAATGACTCTGTAATGGAGCTGAACATTCAAAAATGCTGAGAGGAAAAGAAAGGCGGATGGGAAGAACGTAAAATGACGCAACAAATCTTGGGGTTTTTGGCGACAACTGAGGGATGGTGAAGAACCTTGTCTCCCTCTGCAATATGGAATGGTTTGCACCATTTATTTGTTTCTTGCATTACATTTTTTGAACACTATTTTCTTCCTCACTATTTGCCATTTTGCAATGGACAAAGACTGCAGACTGTGCTCTGATATTCCCTATCCGCACAACTCTATGAACAACACAGGTGACAAGAGCTGCAAGGAGACGCTACAGCTGAGAAGAGGACAAACCTCTATATGAGTCCCTCACAAAGCTGTTAAGAAGATGATTATTATTATTTTTTTTTTTTTTTTTTTTTTTTCCGTTGTGCCATTTTTTTTTGGGCTGGCAGCCTGGTCCCTGTAGGAGGTTGTGTTGTCACTCTGGGCCTTGGCTCACTAAAGAAGATTCGTGTGTTGTTGTTTTTTAATTCTAACAAAAGTTGCCTTCTCACCAACTGTCATTTTGATTATTTTCAAATTCGGTGCTCGAAGTCTGTCGGACAGCAGCCACGCAAGAAACCTGCTAAACGGGACTGCGCTTTATCGGTGGAAGAGCGAGAGCGTGAGGTGATTACAATGCAGGCTGTGCCACTCTTTGCCTTTGTACTAATGCCACAGAGCTGCACTTGTCCCTCGCTGCCAACTAAAGCAGTCAATCTTAGGTGATCCCCCGCACGTTTGCCGAAATGGTCGGAGGTAAACTCGTCTTTATTCCACTTAATGTTGCACTGTTTGAAAAAGGCAAACCAACCAAGGGGCAGGTCAGGAGACCTGCAGTAACGTAAGGCAGCTCGAATGACGAACAACATTCCCTTTTTGTCCCACTGTACCGGGAGGCTGTTTTCCATTTTTCCCCATGTCTGGCAAAGCCAGATGGGGGGGAGAGAGAGGGAGATTGAGGGGCCCAAGCCAGACATGATGCAGAGTCCTGCCGTATAGATAGAGTTATAGAGCATGGAGTGCAAGCCCGCGGCTGGCCCTGCAGTAGGAGCGAGCCATTTGAATGAGTGATACATTAGTTTCTAAACTCATTCAATCACTGGGCTGTGAGTGGGTGGACATTCCAGACCTTTTACCACAATTAGCACTTTTTCATTATACTAATGGTGAGTCTGGGTAAAATGTTTATAGTAATAGAAAGCCTGGCAAAAAAGAATGCATAACACTGAAGCAAGGTCGAAGAATACTTGTTTCCCTGGGAAAAAAAGATTAAAGAGCAGTTTGGGCGATAAACTGCTGAACTTGATGAGCATTATGTGTGCGCACATTTGTGAGTTTCTTGTTGAGAGCCTGCGAATTGATAGGGTCATGTTTTTTAACAACCCAATAGCCTTCATGAAATGTGATCTTACCACGGTGGCCTTGACAAAACGACGGCTGATATAATTGTTGCTTTGTAACAAGAGCTTAATATAGTTTGTGGCAAAGCTTGGGTTTCTTTCTTCCTCCATCTTGCTCTCTCTCACTGAATTGGTATGACTTGTATTTTATTTTCTCTTTTCGATGGGCCAAAAAGGGAAGGAAAGCAGTCAAGCAGAAACATGAGCATTCATGGTTTGCCTTCTGGTCATATAACCAGTGTGAAATGTAGGAAACTCCAGCGCCTTCTTCAGATATTGCAGAAGTCCGTTGAATGGTTTGCTTTGACGTTGAATTTCTGTTCTGAGAAAATGTTACTTGTGAATGGTGGCACTGACGTTTTTAATTTTGTCTTCACTTTTGACTTTTTGACATGTGGTTGTTAAGCTCTGAAGTAAAACTTTAAAAATGGGGGAAATTTATTTACATACTTTTTCATATCCATTGTTTCCAATAGTTCATAACCTGGATAAATATTATTCAGAGTTCAAGCTAATTTCTTCTCATGCACTCCAGGAATGACAATGTTTTCAATTGTTGTGGAGATTGGAAACATTTGAAAAACAAGGTGCAATATTGTTTTAGTTATTTTGTATTTTTCAGTGTCCCATTATTATTTTTTTCCCATTCGTGTTGTTTTTTAATTGTATTTTGACTCCATCGATTCTGTTACATTAAGATTACATATTTTGAATGATTTGTCAAGCTCTTCCTTGTGTCAAATAAACAAGGTATCCTTTTTTAAAACATGTTCCCTTGACTGTGTTAAGTGTCCGCCTGTAATTCAGAAATGTTCTGGCTGACATTTTTCAGCTGCACAGTTTATTCATAGTCCTTGACTGCCTCCTAATTTAATCTTTTATTAACATGGTTTATTTTGGCTGTGCTTGATTGGTTGTGGAATTTGACACTAACCTGTAAGTGAATTGTATACTCTAAACCAAATTTAGGTTTTTCGGAAGTGCAAGTGTAGGATTTCACTGAACCTAAGTCCTACATTGTTTATAGTATTTTGGAGTGGCCAGAGAATAAAGACTAAGGTAATTAGTCATTCAAGGGGGACCTATCTTGTCTAAAAAAAGGGCCAATGCATGTGCAGTCTTTCAATTATGGTCCAAGACGTCTGATTTGTATTTGTCAAGCTCTCAACCAAGATAAGTTTAGTAGCGGATTGGATGTTGTAGAACGACTGAAGGGCTAAAACGAAACTTTTACCCTCATCAGCTCTGGTGACATATGATGTATCACTCCCTATGGAAAGGCATGCGTGTAGACTCCAGTATGATCTTCAAATCCAACAGGCCTGGAGATTTTCATTCTTTGCATCTAATCAGGCACTGAGGTAGACCAGGGTCAGTAAGCTGGTGACAACTGGGACCATCCAGCTGCATTAAGCAGTCAACTTCTGGCAGGCCTAGAAAAGCTACCTGTCCTTTTTTCTTTAAGGGTCAAGCCTGATTGTCCTTGCTCTAGTCCTGTGGTTTTTGAGCATAGTCAGTGGGGACCACTATGTTTGCTGGTGATCATTGTGACTAAAAATGCGATCCCAGAAGTCTTGAAAGCTAATGATTCTTTTTTTATTAGTTTTATGTTTTGAGAGATCATTTTACATACTAAGATTAATTAAGTCGGGAATAACATCACATGCTATGAAGATTAAACTACTCATCAATGGTAGTGTGCAATAATTTCCATCCATCCCATCCATTCTCTATACCCGCTTCTTCCTCACTAGGGTCGCGGGGGCAGCTGGAGCCTATGTGTGCATTAATTTGTTGTACCGAATTGTATAAACAGAGGTAAAAGATAATTTATCTGATGTAATGTGACTTCAAGATTATAAATCCCTTTCGGCATGAAACCCACCTAAGAAAAATTAATTCGTTGTCGTAGTGGAATCCATTGTGTACTGTGCACTCAAACTCAGCAGCTTTGTGATTCAGTGTCTCTGGCAGGGATGTCAAAAACCCATTTTCTCATGTTTAGTCATGGTTTGAACACAGAGCAGTGCATTTCACACTTCACTCTCCCCTGTCTGTTAACATTCATGTTTAAGCGTGGCGAGTCAGATGTACTGTAAGTAATTCATTGACCCTCTCCTGTTAGCACTGCATGATATGGCCTCATTAGTATGGAATTTATGGTAAACATGCAGTCGAGGGGATGGTTCATGTTGAACAGTAGTGGTGGAAATGTCTCAAAGGCCTTTCTTGCATGTTCGGTTCTATCACTGCCTGCAATCAGTGTCCTAAGGGGAAAACGCCATGGGAAACATTTTGTTCTGAGTGTTTTAATGAGGCTTTCTTCTTCTACAAACACAAGCTTTTAACTCTGGGGGACCAAAGAAATCAGACTTGCAAATAAGCAGGTTTACTCCCCTACAGAAAACCTTCCTTTTATGCCAAGGCTTTACCTGTGAATCAGTACTGACCCCAATCATTATGGTTCACTATGAGCATTGCTCATTTCATAACACAAAATTGGCTCCGCATGCTACTGTATATACACGTTTATGCTGTGTGTGTATATGGAAAGCACTGGCACCATGTTAGGACTGTGGTTTTAGATCTCATCAAAATGGCAAAACAAAAACCACCGAGCATTGAAAAATTCTGAATGAGTCTTTCAGGTGCTTCTGGTTTTCACCTGTGCTACAAGTGAAAACTAATATTTCACAGTCAGGCTATGGAGTAAGATGGCATTATGCATTTCCCCCCCAAAAAAGGGTAGTTTGCTTTGCATCCATTCCCCTGAGAGTAAATTCTGCATACTCTTTAATACACCAACACCATGCCCCAGATGGAAGTTTCAGCATGATTTATGTCTATGGTCTGAGCTTCTCCCCACTAGCTGCAGAAACTTAATGAAGTCATCCAGCATTACCGATTCCTCACTTTGCAGACATGCAATTTGTGAATTTTTGCTCTTGTATATAAGACAACAATATTCGCCATTGTCCTAGAATGGTGTGTGTCATGTATCTTGCACTTTTTCAAGCCTGTGTCAATAACCATTGCAAGCTCTTCCATGGATTGACAAATTCCTGATAGAGTAAAACAAAACCTCTTGATATCAGAGTTCACCTTAATTCAGGTTTCCTTGCACGCCCTGCTTTTAGTGACCAAACTTATTTATTTATGGTGGGGTAAATCCACTTTCTACACTGAAAATCCTTGTGTGTTCCTCTGGACAGCAAGCAGCTGATAAGTGAAGATAAACAGTGTTGGCATTCACTACAGTGTCAGCTGTAGCTCTTTTTTAACAGGCAAGTCAAACTATAGAGTTTGACATTAGAGGAGACCCGCTTTTAACCCACGTATTCCGAACACAACCTTTGTAGCCACAGCAACAGTGAGGGACTCCTGCCAAGGCAACAGGTGTTCAAAGCCAGTAAACACAGTTACACAACCTGACCCTCTAGACACTGTCTCATACTGCAGGAAGTCCCATCTGAAGTTGATAGGACCTTGGCAGGGGATCTCCAGCCATTTTATATCCCCACCCTGTCTACATGCCTTGGCACACAGAAATGCAATCATTGTAAAAGCAACTCTCTCAAAGTGCATAGTACACATACTGTACACGTGATCCGTACTGCACTGAGTGAATTAACACTGAACATTTTATTGAGTGCATGTTTTATGAGAAAAATGTGGTTCCTTTGCATTCACAAGGTCATATGTATGCAGCCCCAATTCTGAAAAAGTTGGCTATCATGAAAAAAGCAAATAAAATTAAATGGGACTGATTTCAACTCTGCGAAAATAAAAGAAATGAAAATTAAGTCCACCTGACCAAGCATTTTAATCTAGTAATTAGACTTAATGCACTCATTTCTATTACCGCTTATCTCCATAAGACAAAATCAAGCCACTGTGGGATAATTTTAAATGACTTCAATATTTGTCAAAGGTATAGGAAAACTTCACTTGTCAAGCTCATGGTAACTTAAAATAAGCTAGTATCGTCACCTTGAGGGAGAAAAATTAAGAATTTAAGTCTCATTATAACACGAAAATACTCATACTCTTTTTGCAGTGAAAAGTCCATTCACCCGCCACCATATTAAAAACAAAATAATAATGTTCCATCGTGTGAATTGAATTACTTATTGAAAATGTACAATGTGATGACTGCAACTGAGTCCAAAAACTTGGCAGTCAATTGCGTAACATCACTATGTCTTTAAATCACCCCCATCAAGCCTTTGGGCACTTAAGACACTAGTTGGTCAACTCTAGCGAGTGGAATTTCCCCTCATTCCTCTATCATGCAGGTCTTCAGCTGTCCAATTGTATGGGGGTTTTGTTGCTATATATTTCGCTTCAGAATATACCATACATTTTCAATCAGATACATGTCTTTACTACAGGCGGGCAAATGTAGCGTTCTCCACTCTCTGTTTAGGCAGCCCTGTACTAGTAATTCATGTAACATGTGGTTTGACGTTGTTCTTAGAAGAGAAAATGTTTTGATGGCAGCTTATATTGCTCCGAAATTTGTACGTATCTTAATCTGCCTTAATGGAGCCCTTGCAAATGTGCATTTTAGCTATGCCGTGTGGACTGGCACACCCCAATACCATGACAGATAATGGCTGCTGGAGGTTGCTCTTGACATCTTTAGTATGAAGAACACGGAAGCTCATTTTCCAAAAAACATTTTAAATGTTGACTTGTCGGACCCAAAAAAAAACACTCTTCCACTGTGATATTGTCCATCTCAGTTGACCTTGAGTCCAGAGATGGCACTTTTGGACAATGTTGATGCATAGCTTTGGTTTTGCATAGCTAAACTTTACTTTGCATGTGTAGTTGTAGTAGCTAATGGTGTTGATTTACATATGTTTACCAAAGTATTCCTCAGCCCCTGTCGTGATATCCGTTGCAGAGGCATGACAGTGACTGTGAGATCGGAGATCACATGTATTCAGAAGTGGTTTTTGGTCTTGTCCTTTACACTCTGAGATTTGACCAGATTCCTTCCATCGTTGATACTACACATTACTGAGTGTGAAATTCCCAAAATCCAACAATTTGTCTCTGGGGAACATTGTTTTAAAAGTGATGGATTGAAAGCTTACGCATCCGTAGGCAAATTGGTGAGCCTAGGCCCTTGACCAATAGTAGCTCTTGAGAAACAAAGCATTTTTTTGTGGCTCCTTTTATACTATAACAAGATCAGCTGCCTGTTTGACATAACTTGTTTACCATTACCTTATTATTGCAACTTGTGACATCATTAGTTGAACATGTTCCATTTATTCAGTTTTATAAATATTGTATCATTCTTATTTTATCTGTGATTTATTATGAAATTTGAAACATTTTTGTGTATATTTCTATATTTTGGTCTATCTTCAGAAGAGAGCAAAAATCAGTAACCAAAAAATATACATTTCCATGGTCCTGTAACCTGTAACACCTTTGGTACATAAGTGGCATGGATAGTGTTCCATCTTTGGAACAATCAAAATTTAATAATTAATATGACTTTGAATTCCTGGGCAGATATGGAAGATAGGTTATTTGTCAGATATATCTGGTGCACATAGGCCAGAACTTTGTGTGTAGTTTTATATATATATATATATATATATACACACACACACACACACCATATATGCTTACTACTCATTTGAGTATGGGGCATGAATGCGGCCACACAGCCATCCAGCTAACATGCCAAAAATACAGTACAAATACTGTACATTTCTGAAGCAGTTGCATATGTTTACCACTACAACCTCCAGTCATATTTTTAGAGGTGAACACTAGAAACAGAACATCTAGTGCAATTTTAGGATGGCTGACGTTTAATAGTTTACCATAACATTCACTCTTTTGTAATGATTTATTAGGCTTGCTCTGATGGTGAGAAGGTTGTCTTGTGATGCACAAGTGCTAAGCACAAATTGCCCACGTAAGTTTGCATAGCTTGGTAAACTAAAAGAAGCTTCATCCTTTAATGCCAAAAATTCTGGGAGGCTGACGTGAAAAACTTTAGCCGTCTCATTTCTCCTGAGTCACAAATGTACATCGGGTGCCAGGCTTGACTGAGTGACTACCGTGGAACAGCAGGTGGTAAAAAGGGTCTGACTGCTCCGCCCACCTGCCCCAAACAGAGGGGAGCAGTGGAGGAGTGGGAGTTACCGAGGTTCCCAACTCCACATTCCTCACAGGGCAGGGGTCAGACACAGTCAGCATGTCTCATATCGCAAAGTCACCGAAAATGGGGCTTCGTCCTGAATCACGCCAATCATGCTAACCAGAATGTATTCAGAAAATTCCACATTTTCCGTGTTCCTTTTTCCAAAGGAGAGCATGAGCCTGCTACCACTATCTGAGAAGATTAGATTTTTGAATGTATTGACCACTGGAACATTAACGACTGAAACTCCTCCTCCCTGTTGAAAGTTGTAGAAAAATCAAGACTGATTTGTGTTATTTTGAAGTTATCATAAGATTTATGACATTTGCCACTATTATACTGTATACTGAGGACTATAATGTTGTTACTGTGGTTGCAAGTTTGGTGGTAGGCTTTCCAAAAATCGCCAAGAAACCCACTGAGGCCCTCTGAAAAGGGACATTCTAAATATTTTTACATCTTTGTCAAAGCTACAGAGGTGCATTTTGTGTAGCTATATAAGATATCCAAATACACTGCCCTCCATAATTATTGGCACCCCTGGTTAAGATGTGTTCTTTAGCTTCTAATAAATTCAGTTTTTTTCTAAATAATATAGGACCACAGTGGAAAAAAAAGAGGAAAATCCAACCTTTAATTCAAGTGCATTTATTCAGTGGGAAAAAAATCCCACATTAATAATTCTTTTACATCAAATCATGTGTGCCACAATTATTAGCACCCCTGATGTTAATACTTTGTACAACCCCCTTTTGCCAACAAAACAGCACCTAATCTTCTCCTATAATGTTTCACAAGATGGGAGAATACAGAGAGGGATCTTGACCATTCCTCTTTGCACAATCTCTCTAAATCATCCAGCGACCTGGGTCCTCTCCTCTGCACTCTCTTCTTCAGCTCACTCCACAGGTTTTCAATGGGGTTGAGGTCTGGGGACTGAGATGGCCATGGGAGGAGCTTGATTCTGTGTCTGGTGAACCATTTCTGTGTAGATTTGGCCACATGTTTAGGGTCATTATCTTGCTGAAAGACCCAGTGACGACCCATCTTCAGCTTTCAGGCAGAGGCCGCCAGATTTTGATTTAAAATGTCCTGGTATTTCAAAGCGTTCATGATGCCATGCACCCTAACAAGGTTCCCAGGGCCTCTGGAAGAGAAACAGGCCCACAGCATCACCGATCCTCCCCCATACTTCACAGTGGGCATGAGGTGCTTTTCTGCATACTCATCTTTTGTGTTCCGCCAGACCCACTTAGAGTGTTTGTTGCCAAAAAGCTCTATCTTGGTCTCATCTGACCAAAAGCACACGGTCCCAGTTGAAGTCCCAGTACCACTTAGCGAACTCCAGACGTTTGCATTTATGATTGTGAATGAGGAAAGGTTTTTTCCGTGCGTGCCTCCCAAACAGCTTGTTGGCATGTAGATAGCGCCTGATGGTTGTTTTGGAGACTTTGTGACCCCAAGATGCTACCATTTGTTGCAATTCTTTAACAGTGAGCTTTGGAGAACTTTTTTTATTTCTCTTACTATCCCCCTCACTGTGCGTGGTGGCAAAAATAACCTTAAGTCCTCGTCCAGGCTTGTTCACCACTGTTCCAGTTGTTTTAAACTTCTTAATGATTCCTCTGACAGTAGATATGGGCAGGTGCAGGCGAGTGGCTATTTTCTTGTAGCCATTGCCTGACTTGTGAAGGTCGACACACATCTGCCTTACTTGAATGGTGTGTTCCTTTGTCTTTCCCATGTTGAAGAGTGGATAAGAGAAATGGCCTCTGTGTCACGTCATATTTATACCCCAGGGAAACAGGAAGTGATGAATTACTAATTAAATGTTCCTAGATACTCTGATCAACTTTGTAAACTACTGTAGAAATGACAGAAATACTTAAATTACATTTATTTCCTAGGAATTGTTAGGGGTGCCAATAATTGTGGAACAGGTGATTTTATGAAAAATAATTATTTCTTAGTCAGGGATTTTTTTTCCCCTTAAAATTCACTTGAGTTGAAGGTTACATTTTTCTACAATTTTCAGTGTGAGAGTATGCTTCTGCAATAAAAATTTAATTTATTTTAAGGCTTTTAACACATCTTAACCAGGGGTGCAAATAATTATGGAGGGCGCTGTATGTCATTCCTCTTATTGAATTGTGCACTGCTTGAACAAAAGGTCTTTAGATGTCTTGATGGGGTATTTGTACTGGATATTTGTCCCAACTAATGCATGTAGGACTAAAATGTGACAAGACTTGCAAGGCCAAATATGTAGTGGCCTTTCATTCAAAAAAAAACATCAAATGGTTTAGTAGAATCATTCAATATTATCTCCATTCATTCTAATCATAATAGGATTTTGGTTTGTTTTCTTCTTGAGATGGGTTAAAAAATATAATTTATTTTGCCTTTTAAAAAAAAAGCCAGAGAACTGTTTTCTCATTTTCCTTCTCTCTCTCTCTCTCTCCTCTCTGTCTCTCTCTCTTTCTGGCTATCTGCCAATCTCCCGCTCTTTCCTTGTGCCGGGAAATGATGCGGAGTACAGTCAGCACTGACTCATACCATGCTTGGCTGCGGATTCTCCACGCACACTTTCAGCTGATTCATCTCAGCCAATGGGGTACAAGTATTGAAGCCACACCTCTAGGGTGCCTTTCATGTTCCGCCCCCATAAGTACGCTTGTCAGGGGCAGTTGCAGTCTCGGGGAATGCCCTGTCATCTATGACAGCCCCTAACTGGGCCTCATGTCACTTCTTAGGGTTGCGGTTGGACAGTTCCTGTCTCTTTGCCTTCCACTAGCTTC
The DNA here is from genome assembly GCA_029692085.1 of Gymnothorax javanicus. Taxonomy (NCBI): domain Eukaryota; kingdom Metazoa; phylum Chordata; class Actinopteri; order Anguilliformes; family Muraenidae; genus Gymnothorax; species Gymnothorax javanicus. The sequence continues at coordinate 139,360,409 of CM056194.1, forward strand.
CATGTTCCTGGAAAGAATTTTTGGTTTTCACACAGGCTGTGGTCAGCAGACTTACACCCATGAGCCAAGACATTATGGACACCTGCCTAATATGCTGTTGGTCCTTTGCGTGCCACTAAAATAGCTCCATCAAGTTAACGTCCAAATGAATGCCCGGACCCTGGATTTCTTGAGTTCCTGGATTTTTTTCCCTCCAGATTTTTAAAAAATTTATTTATGTACTTTGCTCAATATTGAAGAGAGTTTTTAGAAATTAGACAGTTCTAATTGTTGAAGGCTAAAGCATTTCTGAAATTCAGAGGCCTAAAAAGTCAGAGTCATTCAATCCAAGAGATTCAATTTATTCTGCCACGGAAGTGGTTGTAGGTAATGTGAGGTCAATGGTAATTGTTTTCCCCCAGCTCTTATAAGAAGACTCCTGTGGTTACCAGTGTGACTTCCTCCTTTGCTCGGCCATTGGTTCTTTGCTTTGGGTAGCTGTGCTATTACTGAACAGTGATAAAGAACACTACTGATTTCCTGCTGAGCTCAGTGCACTGCTTTGCAGGCCCTATGAAGTGAGCAGTAAGATTACATGCAGATACTTCCAAACAGGCTTTTTACTGGTCAATAACACTTGAAAGGTTGATTTCCAGAAGTGCACAAGTCAATATTCGTATTTTTAGAGAAACAAGATTATAAGAATTTTAGCAGCTTGTGGGGATCACGATACATGTGTTAAACATGTACATGTAACGTGTTACATGTGTTAGCTGATGTAAACGTGATGAAATATGAGAAAAGATGTCTGAAAACATATTAGGGGACCTCTGCCTCTATCTTGATTCTTGGCCCAGATATTTCAAACAGCAGTCTGCGGACTTGAGTACTTTTAGAAGCAAATGCCTCAAAACAATGAAAATTGAAATCGATTAAAAAAATTAACAGCATTAAATTTTATTTCAGAGTGTAAAACAGAGCATCTTTTTGAAAATAAAACACACCACTTTCTAATTTAGTCATACCAGTATACTATAGTCATGGATGTCAAAAAGCTTCTTGAACAAAATGAATGGAAGATACATACAATGAAATGGAAGGTAAATGCAGCTGAACAAAGGTCACAATAAAAACCAATCTCCATAAATTATGTATGGGCAGTACCACCATCCAAACAGGTTTAAAGACTTAATTCGTCGTTGATAGGGATGTGGCATGGTAATTAGAAAGTTCATCCGAAGAATAAGCAGCTAAAAAAGATTACCTTTTGCCAGGCTTCTTTTTTGCTTGTTTTTAGCCCATGTTTCTGGCTGCCTGGGTATTTTTTTTTTAGCTTTTTTGGGTTGAGTCCACACACACACCCTGGCCTGTAGAGTCAGCCATTTTGATTAGGTAAGAAAGCTACAGTGGCTGCTGTTGGCCAACCAATTTTCTAAGCAATGCTTTGATTGGCTGACTGGACTTGTGTATTTGTAGAAGTTTTAGACTGGACTTGGTCACCGCTAGAAGTAGCTTCGTGGGGAATTTCCAATTCACTGCTCATTTTATATTGTACTTGAGTGCTTCCTTGGCAAAAATTAGTTTATGTGACTTATTCCTCATACATGTAAGAATGGATTTCTAGTGTTATCTGATTTTTAACGAATATGGACTTGAGCACTTATGGAAATAGCCCCTTCACTTGTTTTTCCATTTGAATGAATAATACAGAGTAAGCACAAGGACCTGGCCCCTCCTCAGAAGTTCCCTGCAAAATTAGCAGTCATCTTTTTTTGCAACAGTATCAATTAAAACTGAAAAACAGAAACAGTTGTGGTAGAATGATAATTACAACATTGTTAGCATTATCTTGATTTCCATTATTTGCCATTTTCTGTCATTATCATTAAGCATTACCATTTTTTCACCTAAATTTCCTTTAGATTCTTCTTCTGATTGTAGGACATCAACCTGTTATACATTCTTTCTGTGATGGCACCAGACTCGCTGTTCTGTTTAAAGTTTCATTTCACTCCACAACTGAGTGATTTCTGGTCTGAGTCAAGGAACCATTCTGTAATTGGCAGAAGATTCTGAGGAAGTTTAGCTTTAATACCTCAAACCAACCAATAATTAAATAAATGAATATGGCTTCTTCCTTATTTCTGATTGAAAACAGAAGAGAGATGGAGTTTGCATGTTCTGTTGTGACGCTAAATCAAGGAAATTACATCAATTCAATTCCATTTTAATTGTATTGTGCCTTTCACTGGACTATCACAAAGATGCCTTTCAAAGTAAAAGTGAAAAGTGATAAAAGTGGCCAAGAGGCTCTCAAGGTAGAGACTGAATGCAGGATTACATCACATAAGTTCAATGACTTTATATAATGCATGTGTATGGTCAATATATGTAGGTTAAGCAGCTTGAATTTGGAATGGCGGATCAGGGTAACAAATCCACTGCCACATGACCTGTGGCTGGAACCACGTTTGATGTGTGCATGAAGTCTAGACATCCCAACCCCCATCTCCTGTTATGTAACTGGTAACTGATAGCCAACATTCCTTTTTACAGAATGAAACCGTGGCCTCATAGTGCTGGCTGGCATAATGCTTGGCTTAATTTCTGCTGAGGTTGAGACAAAGTGTACAATTCTAAAGATGCTGAAACACAGGGAAATAAGAATTCAAGTTCTTGAGCCTCTTTCAGGTACTACACAAAAGTAAAACAGCATGAAGAAATCAGTAACATTTTAGTTTTGTTTTCATCCAGGTTGAGAGTAATAGAAATCATGAATTCAAAAATATATCATCTTTCCCAGATGAATGTTAGCTTAAAATTAATATAGTCATTGCTACCTCATGACTTTGATATTTACAAGTGAAGGCTTTCGGTTTTACTATTTTTTGCCACACTTTACCATGACGGTGTTCAACAGTTTCTGTGAAGAACGCAATATAAATTTAAATAAATGCATTTTCTACAGTTTATGATTACAAATTACTCACAATAAAGACTGAGCCTGTAGGAATCTCTGAAAATAACATGAACAGGTGAGATTCCACTGTGACATTGTAGCTAATTGGTGGATACGTAGCCTCCGAATTGAACAAATTGACTCTAGTGTAAAAACTTAATAAGAAAATCATCAGCTGAATTCTAAACCACTGCTTTTCCTCTTCTGAATCATGATGTTTTTTTTAACAGTCCTTTGCAACTCAATTTTTAAATTTGTATCCATACCACTCAGTGTACACGATTGACTGCGTAGCATTAGTTTAAGACTAGAAAAACTCAGCTTAACTTTGATAGTGGGAAGATTGATTTATAAGATGTTAAAGGTTTTCTGGGATGAATGCCACAGACTCCTCAGTTTAATTTATCTGCAAATGATTTATAGTTCACTTTGACACATCTCTGTTAGCACAGCAAATCCTCTATTGAAAGGCCAGTCCTCTGTTATCCCCAGCCTGTCTATCATAGCAAGGCAATGTGGCAGAGGTGGGTAATTCTTGACCCAGGAAGATTGCCGCTGCACATAATTAAAAGTACTCACCCCTATAAACTGCACTCACAAGTTAGTCTAATCTATAAATAAGTTTAAAACAGTCTTATAAACTGTCTCCTTGGAAAGGTTAGGGGTTACTATCACTTTGTAAATGAGTTTAAGTGTAAAGGAAGAAAGAAATTTTGAATCTTTCCACAGACTCGATATGTTGCAATGCCCAGTTCAGACATGACAGTGGAGATTGTTTCTAATTACTCCATTACTTGTCAGTAATGGTTTAAAGACTTTGGCACATGCTGTAGCTCAAAGATATGTTCCTGTTATGATACAGCATAATGTTTTGTGCTCACTAAATTTCAGTCAGTGGCAAGTCATTTTCAAAGCCTGAATTACAACCCCAATTCCGAAATAGTTGGGACAAAGTGTAAATTGTGAATAAAATCAAAACGCAATGACTTTCAAATCACACCAGCCAGTGTTTTATTCACAATAGAACAAAGTTAACATAGCAAATGTTGGAACTGAGAAATTTTACAATTTTATCCACAAAATGAGCTCATTTCAAATTTTATGGCTGCTACAGGTCTCAAAAAAGTTGGGACAGGGGCCTGTTTACCAGGTGTAACATCCTCTCTTCTTTTTAACACAGAGTGGAGGCGTCTGGGCATTGAGGAGACAAGTTTCTTGAGTTTAGCCATTGGAATTTGATCCCACTCTTGTTTAATACAGGCTTCCAGTTGCTGGAGAGTTTTTGGTCTCCTTTGACAGACTTTTTGTTTAAATATGCAACAAATGTTCTCAATCGGTGAAAGACCAGGACTGCAGGCAGGCCAGTTCAGCACACGGACTCTTCTACTACGAAGCCATGCTGTTGTAATAGCTGCAGTATGTGGTTTTGCATTGTCCTGCTGAAATACACAAGGATTTCCCTGGAATAGATGTTGTCTTGAGGGGAGCATATGTTGCTCTAAAACCTTTATATACCTTTCAGCATTCATGGTGCTTTTTAAAACATGCAAGTGTCCCACACCATATGCACTAATGTATCCCCATACCATCAGTGATGCTGGCTTTTGCAGTGAATGCTGATAACAGGAGGGGTGGTCTTTCTCCTCTTTAGCCCGGAGGACACAACACCCATGATTTCCAACAAGAATGTCAAATTTGGACTCGTCTGACCACAGGACACTTTGCCACTTTGCTACAGTCCATTTTAAATGAGCCTTGGCCCACAGAACACGGCGGTGCTCCTGGATCATGCTCAACAATGGCTTCCTTTTTGCATGATAGAGTTTTAGGTGGCATCTGTGGATGGCACGGCGGACTGTGTTTACAGACAGAGTTTTCTTGAGGTATTCCTGGGCCCATTTAATAATGTCAATGACAAAATCATGCCGGTGAGTGATGCATTGGCGTCTGAGGGCCCAAAAATCACGGGCATCCAGTAAAGGTCTTCAGCCTTGTCCCTTACGCACAGAGATTTTTCCAGTTTCTCTGAATCTTTTGATGATGTTATGCACTGTCGATGATGAGACCTTCAAAGCCTTTGCAATTTGACATTGAGGAACATTGTTTTTAAAGTATTCCACAATTTTTTTTATTTTCGCAAGCCTTCACAGGTTGGAGAGCCTCTGGCCATCTTTACTCCTGAGAGACTCAGCCTCTCTAAGACATCCCTTTTATAGCCAATCATGTTACACACCTGATGTCAGTTAATGTAATTACTTGCTAAATGTTCTTTCAGCTAGAGTCTCTTATATATTAATTGCTTTTTCAGCCCTTTTTTGCCTGTGTCCCAACTTTTTTGAGACCTGTTGCAGCCAGAAAATTTGAAATGAGCTCATTTTGTGGATAAAAATGTAAAATGTCTCAGTTTCAACATTTGAAATGCCATCTATGTTCTATTGTAAATAACATATTGGCTCGTGATCTGAAAGTCATTGCATTTTGATTTTATTCACAATTTACACTTTGTCCCAACTATTTCGGAATTGGGGTTGTATTTTTATCAAGATTCTGGAGGTGGAATATAAAAATATTCTTTATTTCTCAAACACTGATTTGCTCATTCTCTTCCCACAAAGCACCCCAACTTTTCAACAGCAGGAATTTGTTCTTTTTTTAGAACAGATTTGACACATGACCCCTCATCTTGTATAAGCAACAGAAAAGGATTATTGTTCAAAGTCATTACAAAAGGTCAGCTGGTACGATCTAGGCAATAATGCAGATAAACAAACAGACATTGTACAGCCTCCTGTATGGATGTTTTGTTCATCAATCGGCTCTTTGAAGTGCAGTAGGGAGGGGCATTCATTTGAGTTTCAGATTCTATGGTGAGAATTTTCTTGCATCCCCAGTTCCTAAGCTCCCAGTCCCACTACAGACCCCCTGATTCAGACATCTCAGTTCCCAAGCATGTCTTGGCCGGGTCTGCAATGATTCCAACGAACTTTATAACAGAATCTTCCCAGATCTACCTTGGGGTCGCTAGCTATCTGGGATTAAGGCTCTCCGTGTAAAGCAGAGCACTAGCTTTTTTGTCATTTCTATATCGTATACAGACTAACTGGTTTTCCAAACTTTGATGAAAGTGATACTTTAATTTGTCTACCCCCTCTATTCCTCTCTGTCTCTCAAAAGCGCAACAGTTTCTCTACAAGGATCTGAGAGGGAGAAAGATACACCGATAAACAGAACTGGTTCTGACCGGTTTGATGTGCGTGCAGTCATAGGAGAGACTGCCTGGACACCGTCATGTTCCATCTGAATGCAGATAGCTGGGAGGGTGGGGACACACTATCAGGGCTCAGCATGCTATGTCTCAGCACGCTAGCTGTGTCATGAAGAGGAGATCCAAAAAAGTCCTGTGCTCAATCTTCCTGCTTGCCCAAGCACATCAAAAGAACATAATATTTCAGCATTACGGCATTCATCTACGCTGACCTACACTGTGTCCGGACATTTAAATGTCAACCTTACTTTAAGTGTACATCTGCATTTCATTATTACAAAAAAACAACAGTGATGAGTGATTCTGCGATTGTCTGTAATAGACTCATTGTATAAATTAGTAATGGCACGCAAAGCTAACTTAATCATGACGTGGATATGAAAGAACACTTTTGGCGACTTTCCTAGTTACATATTCAGTTAAGAGCAACTTGCCTCGTGTGCTGCATCTAAGTAGTTACATGTCATTTGAACCCAAGTCCTCATTCAAAATGGGGTGATATTGACTGACCCCCCCCCCGCAGCTCAATCCCTCACATGAATCAGTTTAATCCTGAGAGCCAGAACAGAGGCTTAGAAAACTAACTAGCATTAGTATCTCTTTCACATCAGAATAAAGTTATTCAAAATAAACATAAAACATGATAAAAGAAACAGTGGGTCTTAATAGAATTAAGGGTTTAAGCCTGGAGGTTTTGCGACAGCCCAAAGTAACTCAGAATTTTTTTTTAACCTCACATTGTGCAAAGCCTGGGTGATGATAGCGTGTCATAGACTACAGCTAGATCCCTCGGTAGGCTCTGATTTCGTTGAGCTCCAAGACTCAAGCTGGTGCTCAGGCTCCAACTGTCTCGACTTGATCCCTATGACCTTTTGTTCGGGAGGTGTGTGCGGCCGCGAGGTTACGAAACAGAGCGAGCCAGCTGCTAGCGCCATGCTTGGGGTTACGCATGACCCCTCTGTGATATGCACTGCTGTCCAGGCATTCCATATGTCTTTCTATGACAGATTTGCAGACTTACTCTGCAGTGTAATTTAAAGAGTAATCTGACATCTATGCAGCCTCTTGCAGGGCAGAACTTCCCGTGGCCTTTCACAAGAAAATAAAATAATTTAATGGGGAGAAGGAATGGCTTATTTTGTTCCCTTTTCCTCTCATCCAACTCTGCAGAAACAAAATCTTACCAAACATCTTCTTCATATTTTCTTCATCTTCCATTTAGACTTAAACACTTATATTTACCACTTTTGATCTACTACCTAATTTTGACTCATTTCTAGATTGGTCCATGGGGTAAAAAATTTTCACTTACCCCATGGACAAATCTATAAATGAGTGAAATTTAAATTTTCTTTTAAGAAGGTAAAATTTCTTTTTCCTAAGAAAAAAATGTAATAGAAATGAGCGTTTAAGTCTAAATATAAGGTTAAAATGCTTGCTAAGATTTTGTTTTTGCAGTGCATTTACCACCTTAACAAGTCCTCGTACTATTGCATTCATGATGGTCAAATGCCAAAATACATTTTTTTGAAACCCTCTCAATGTCCTGTAATTGAGCAGAAGGGCACGTAGTGATAAAATGGTCAGCCTTGCTTTCTGACGCAAGTCGGGCAATTTTTCAGGGAAATTGCTCAAATAACTGCTCTGACAATCCATTCATACATCTTTGATTTTGAGGACAATGCGACTCCATTTCTATTGCACTCACCTCCCGCACCCTACTGTTTATTCTCACAGCTGCTATGACATTTGACTGATGACTGTTCTTACACGCTATATACACAACATACTGGAGTTCTGGAATGTTCTGTTAGAGGACCCTGACTTGCTTGCTGAGCACATAAATTAGAGCTAGTGGACAGAACTGGTGGAATTCACGTTCATATCGGAGGGATCAAGGGTTATGTAACCCTTGAAAAAATGGTGACATTACTCCTGGTTGCCATCATGGCTATATGAGTCCTACAATGAGAACGGAGTTACATAAGAAAAAGTGTTTATTTACAAAAACTGCACAGTGGGGCCAGGAAAGTGAAAAGAACAGCATGCAACTTAGTATGATGTACGTGTGTGTGTGCGTGTGTGTATATATATATATATCAACAACACCCAGAAACGTCACCAGCTTCTCTGCGCCCGAGCTCATCTGAGATGGACTGACGCAAAGTGGAAAAGTGTGCTGTGGTCTGATGAGTGCACATTTCAAATTGTTTTTGGAAATCATGGACGTCGTGTCCTCCGGCCTAAAGAGGAAAAGGACCATGCAGATTGTTATCGGCACAAAATTTAAAGCCAGCATCTGTGATGGTATGGGGATGTGTTAGTAGCCATGGCATGGGTAACTTGCACATCTATGAAGGCACCATTAATGCTGAAAGGTACATACAGGTTTCGGAGCAACATATGCCGCCATCCAAGCGACGTCTTTTTCAGGGACGTCCCTGCTTATTTCAGCAAGACAATGCCAAGCCACATTCTGCACATGTTACAACAGCGTGGCTTCGTAGTAAAAGAGTGCGGTTAATAGACTGGCCTGCCTGCAGTCCAGACCTGTCTCCCATTGAAAATGTGTGGCGTTATGAAGCGCAAAATATGACAACGGAGTCCCCGGACTGTTGAGCAACTGAAGTCATATATCAAGCAAGAATGGGAAAGAATTCCACCAACAAAGCTTCTACATTTAGTGTCCTCAGTTCCCAAACGCTTATTGAGTGTTGTTAAAAGGTAAGGTGATGTAACACAGTAAACATGCCCCTGCCCCCGGTTTTTTTGAATGTGTTGCAGGCATCAAATTCAAAATGAATGAATATTTCCAAAAAAAAAACAATAAAGTTTATCAGTTTGAACATCAAAGATCTGGTCTATGTAGTGTACTCAATTGAATATAGGTTGAAAAGGATTTGTAAATCATTGTATTTGTCCCAACTTCATTGGAATTGGGGTTTGTATATATATATATATATATCAGTGGCAGCTCGTGAACTGGCAACAGGGGAGGCTCAAACAATCCCTTAAAATGAATGATTGGTCATGACCTGTTTTCAATCATTAATTTAAATTACCATTACAGAAACTCCGAAAACTCACAACACTATCAGGTGTGGCCAGTTTTCATTTATAACGCATACCGATTACAACTCCGGACTTCTCACGCTTTTCTTTACTCAGGATTTGGAAGCAATGCATGTGTTTCATGATCGTTCAAATGAAATAAGATCATTTGAAATGTCTTAATGCAATTCCATTGCTTCCAACCCCTCCATGCACAAGGACTTCAATTCCGCTCGAGAATCTCTTACATAAGCGTCAATTGAATAATTGCTGACTACAGCAGAGGAACGTAAATATGCCACTTAAACTCACACAGAATGCGTGAGAGTTGACAGGTATGTGTTATAAATGAAAACTGGCCACAGCTGATAATGCTGAGAGTTTTCGGAGTTTCTGTAATGGTAATTTAAACGAATGATTGAAAAGAGGTCGTGACCAATCATTAATTTTAAGGGATTGTTTTGAGCCTCCCCTGTTACCAGTTCACCAGCCGCCACTGATATATAGTACATTCTACTAAGACAGACCTTAGATGGTTTAAACAAATGGTTCTGGTAGTCAAGAAATGGGAGAAATGGGACCCGAGTGACTTTGACAAGAGCCAAATCATTATGGCCAGATGAAAGGGTCAGAGCATGTCTGAAGCAGTTAGGCTTCTCGGGTGCTCCCAGTCAAGGGTGTTGAGTACCTACCGGTAGTGGTCAAAACCATGAACCAGCGATGGGTTGTTTGGTACCCAAGACTCATGTTCAGAACGAGGGCGGAGGATACCCGAACATGAGCAAGCTTAGAATCTTACTGACGAGCGCCCAGCTGGCCAGCAGGAGGCGTTTGAACAACGAACAAAGCAACCCTTTTTTTGTATCCCTTCCCGGCAGTCCCTTCCCAATTTGCATCCCTGCAGCATGTAGCCAATCGTGCGCTGCTCTGAAAAGGCTGCCGACCACTGCCGGTTGGTATGATCGAGGATCAAACCCGTTTCGTGGTAGTCACTACTGCATTGCAAATGCGGCGCCTTAACCGAGTGAGCTAACCCGGCAGCCAAATTTTAATGATACTTATGACAGGAATGTGTCTGGACACGCAGAGCATCACGCCATGCTGCATAAAGCTCTTTTTAGCTGCAGACCAGTTGGAGAGCCAATTCTAACCTCGGTCCACCTACAGTGGGCACAAGAGTTTCGGAACTGGACCATGGAGCAACAGAGGTATTCTGGTCCAGTGAGTTCTGTTTTCTTTTGCACCATGTGCATGGGCCGGATACCCGTGCAGTGCACCCTTTACCTTGGGTAAAGATGTTGCCAGCATGCGCTGATAGAAGAGGGAAAGCTGGTGAAGGCAGTTTGATGTTCTAGGACATGTTTTGTCAGGAAAATCTGGGTCTCAGAATTCAAGTGGACATCCGTTAGACGGAGCTGTTTTTGGCGGCATGAGGGGGACCAACACAATATCAAGCAGGTGGTTTTAATGTTGTGGTGATCGGTGTATGTATAGTGTGGTCCATGAATATTTAGATGGTGACACAATTCCAATGGTTTTAGATTTGCTCACCACCACAATGGATTTGAAAAGAAACTATCAAGATTTGCTTGAAGCACAGGCTTTCAGTTTCAGTTTTAAGGGTTTTGTTTATCTGAACCATATTGGAATTTCGCCCAGTTTGTGCACAGCCCCCTGAGTTTTAAGGCTCAAAAGTCATTGGACTAATTAACATAATCATCAATAAAATGGAAATTTTCAATACTCAGTAGCAAATACTTTGCAGTCAATGACTACCTGAAGTTTGGAACCCATTAAACATACAGATGCTGGGTTTCGTCCCCAGTGATGATCTGCCCAGCCTTCACTGCAGCTGTCTTCAGTTCCAGCTTTGTTGTTGGGGGTGTTTTGCCTTCAGTAAGTGAAATGCATGCTCAATTGGATTCTGGTCGTGGTATTAACATGTCTATTAGAACATTCCGCTTTTTTTGCCTGAAAAACAAATCTTGGGTTGCCTCTGCAATATCATCCATCTGCACTGCGAAATGTTGTCCAATGAGTTCGGCAGCTTTTGGCTGAATCGAAGCATGTAATATAGCACAATACAATAAAAAAAAAATGTATCCTCCAGCTTCTGTCAGCAATTACACCACCAGTAAATACAAGGGAACCAACTTATTTGGCAGACATACATGCTCATATATGACCATAGATTAAGTGGTAGGCTTCTGATCATGAGCAATTCCTTTCCTTCTCCATATTCCTCTCTTTCCATCTTTCTGGTACAAGTTGATCTTTGTCTCATTTGTCCATATGATGCTGTTCTAAAACTATACAGGCCATTTTTAGATGTGTTTGTGGCCAATTTCTTCTTTTTGAGCCTTACCAATGGTTTACATCTTTTGATGAAAGTCTGCATTCTGAAATCATCTTCATTATTTAACCCCATAAAATCTATGGACCCATATATTGGTTGGTCTAATGCAGCTTGATTAAAACCTGCAGAACTTCAGGCCTATTGCAAATTCCACTGGAAATTCCAAGGTTTCCAAAGATCCCTAATTTGTGTGATTATCAGGGTTACTGTAGCCTTTCTGTGAACTCAAGCCAGTTCAGCCATTCTCCTCTGGCCTCTCTCATCAACAATGTGTTTCTGTCTGCGGAACTGCTGCTTACAAGATGTGTTTTGGTTAAATCTCTCATAATTTCTCGGGACTTTTGTTACTTGACAATCCCATCCAGGAGACCAGCCCTTTCAGAAATACTCAAACCAGCCCTCCAGGCCCCAACAACAATGGCACATACAAAATATCTGGGATAACATTTTCCCCCATTCTGATGTTTGATGTGAAAATAGCTCCTGTCTAGTATCTGTCTTACCAAATTCATTGCACTGTTGTCATATGAACTGGTGAATGGGTCTTCCCAATAAAGTACTCAGGTAGTGTTTTGTAAACTAGGAGATGAGAAAGACTGTCCTCCAGTTATTGGAAGTATTTAGTTGCCGTTGTTGCTAGTGGTGGCACAACCAGTTATCATGTTTGTGTCAATTACTTTGTCACATGGGTGATAAAGGTGTTAAAGAACTTGTGTTATGATTCTGTCAGTTTGCCATGTCTGTTCTGTTTTGCCATGTTCTGTTTAGTTTGTTCCATGCCATGTTTTGTTTCTGCCATGTCTTGCCATTTTTGCCATTACCCATATTTCTGTATATAGTCCGGTTCATGTTTTCCACCATGCCCTTCTTTGCACTTTGTCTCCCTGTCTGGTCTTTTTTTTACTACAGCTCATTCCCCAGTCCTGCGTGTCACATGCTTAGGTGATTTAATGGTTTCTGGGTTTCCACCATTCCTTCTAGTCTCGTTTGCTTCCTTCACCTTACTTTGCTATTTTACTAACCCATACTAACAGTTTATTATTTTGTTAAGATACTAACCAGACTAACATTGTATATAATACTAACTTACTAACGAGCACCAGGGATTGTATAGCTGCACTTACTAATTGATTAACAAGCTCTCAGCACTCGCCCCTATTCTAGTCTCCGCCTCTTGCCTTCTCTTAGTCTTTGCTGCAATTCAGCGGATCCTCCGCACCTGCTCCACTCTGTCCTGCCTCTCATTATCTGTGCACATTAGAACTCCCTAACCGGAGCTGTATGTTTTGTCATAGACTGTCTCGTGTTCCCTGTCCGCGTTTTGGCTTTTGCCAATTTCATGTTTTTAGGAACTTCCTCATGTTCAGCCCTTTGTTCATTAGTCTGATCCAGCTCACCTGATCCTTATCATAGCATGTGACTACCCGTTTGTATATTTAAGTAGTCTTTTCACAGCCAGTCCTTTGTCAGAACGTTCTCCTTTTGCCACGCTTCTCTCGCCTTGTATTCATAGTGGTTACCTTTCTGACTGGACCGTCCTTGTTTTACGATTTTTGCCTATTCCCTGTACTTTGCCACATTCTCTGTGTATCCAACCTCTTTTGTCTGACTTCGATTTTTGTTATTGGTGCCTGGTTAACTCACACAGATTCTGGATTTATTGCCCTTTGCTGATTCTGAGTTTTGTAATTGTTTTAAATGAATGATTGAAAAGAGGTTGACCAATCATTAATTTTAAGATTTTTTGAGCCTCCCTGTTACCAGTTCACCAGCTCTGATTGGGGGTTCCCCCTCCAGAAATAAAGCCTCCTTTTTTGTATTCACTGGTTCACAACCAGTTATCATGTTCCTGGCGTAATCCACATGGGTGATAAAGGTGTTAAAGAACTTGTCTATTTTTCTTGCATAAATTACTATTTTTTTTAATTGTTTTTTGTGTTTCTTCATGTTTTCATTGTTTTATATTACATGAATGAAGATCTGAAATCATTTAATGTGAAGAATATGCAAGATTTGGGGAAATTAATTAATTTTTTTTTTTTTTTACCATATTCATAATCTTTTTCACATTAATAGAACGGAGGAAGAAAGAAATGTCAATTTTCGAAAGATATGTATTTATGGTTTTGTTTATTTAGATTGCCTAACCTTGGAAGTGAATTACAATTAAATCAACATGGGTTTAAAACACCTCCATTCAGAGTGTGGATCCCTTGTATGTAGTGATTCTGGCTTGTGGACATGAGAGGCTCTCAGGATGATAGCCCTCAGGCAGAAGGCAGGAGTCAGGAGTGTATCCTTACAGAAGAAAGGTGTAGGTTTGGCCACAAGAACTGTGAGGGAGCAGCAACGATTCAAGTGAAACCAAACAGGAGGCTGTTCCATTTTGAATTCTCAGTAATGGAAAGCCCTAAATCATCATTCTCTGAATAAATTGTAGAGAAACAGCCTAATTTATCACAGGGAGACAAAGGGGAAAATAATTTGAGAGTGCAGATCATATCTCTGCATTTCATTGGCTTTTTTCCATTTGAGACTATAGGCCCTCTTTGGCATCCGTACAATACACTATCTGACTGAACATTTCTGAAACCAAGGTGGAGGTATGCTAGTTTGCAAGATTGAAAGTTTTTATTATGTTTTCACGGGAAGATTCAAATAGGGAGCTAAATGAATGATCAATTTCAATGTTAAAAACAAAATTTAAAAAAAGTGCACCCAAAATCAATGAAAGGTGTACAACAGACCAGGAGACTTTTTCTGCCCAACCATTTAGCAGCACCAAATATAATGGATGATTTGAGCCATTATGGACCTTTATCGTACTGTTATATGGTATTTCTCTTGAATAGAATGTTGCTTAAAATATTACAGAATCCCTTTCCCCACATAAGATTTTCCCACTGAACAGACCTGTAATGTAATCACAAGGCCACTGTGCCACAACGCTGTCATCTCGTTTTTGAAATATTTGAAGAAAGCAGCTTTTATATCCATATTGCAGGGCATGCAGAAGATAAATAAAATGGTTGATGTTTGTTTCACATTAAATCAGCAGTAATGGAAAATGCAATGCAAAAATAATTTGTATAGGTAGATCAGAACTGTTGCAACCTGTACAACACGTGCTAGGCTTTGTTAAAGACAACTTGTCTGAATTAAAGGCAACCTGAGGCTTGCAATAGTGTGTGACGTGCTCTTGCTTGCTGAAGGCCAATCCTGGCAATACTGGCTGAGCCGTCTGTGGCATTATGACCATCAAAAGAGGTTTGCTTTTCATTAAAAAAAGAACACACTAAGTGTCACTCCATGTAAAATATATTAAAAAATAGGCCTGTTTTTCTATGGAGCTTAAATCAAACACATTCTCACTGCTAATGTGGAAAAGTCCCAGGTGAGTTATATTTTAATAAGAGAACAAAGGTGTTCATACACACTCTAATGATTAGTGAAAATAATTGCCATTTCTCTACAATACAATAATATTTAAATGGCTGCTAAAGTTAATCATTCTCTTATGCAAGCAGCATCAATCAAATTAAAAGCACTGGGTCAGCAGGAATAGATTATAGAACTCATAACCTGAAACACATCTCACCACAAGCTTTCATCTCTTCGGATCACAATGTACTTTGGGAGGCTTTGAAGTCGGAAGGGGTGACGCAGTTGATATTCTTGGTGGCACGCACTCTTACTGCATGTCCTCGAGAGGGGCACCAACAGCAAATATTGTGCCATTACTCCTAATTATTTGCCCTGTTTCATGAGTAAACTTTGCCAAGAAATAAAACATTATTTGATCTCATTGTTTGAGCAAGGACCAGAACATTGTGCACCTGGTTTGTTTTTGCGCTTTTAGAAGCCCAATACTTGAGCTCCCAATCAACAAAAAAATAAAACCAATCAGCAGCCAATTAGAAGTTCATTATTGAGTTGTAACCAGGCTGTTCCTTACTGTTTTAAAACATCGTCGCGTTAATCCACAGTAACCTGCTGAACAATGCAGGCGCCCTCATAATGAAAATATGGAATCCACTAGCACTCTGTGCTGAAACCTGCAAGATGGACTGTATGTCAGAAGGTGATAGTTCTACCCAAAATTCTGTCATCGAGACTCTCAGCTATGAGATCATTGATGATAATGAGACTTCTTTAATTTTTTACCATCTGACACACAGATCTCCATGATAATCTCAGCCTTTCTAAATTATATCTTTGATGAAATGAAAAATCAACGCCTACAGGTGAACCTAATAGGGACTGAAAAGCCATACGTCTATAAAGTTGCTCTGCATGAGACCAATCCTTTTTTTTCCAAGATGGCCACTAAGCAGCATTGAAGAAACTACAGCAAATAACTGGACTTGCAAATTCTCCCATTAAAACACCACAGTAATAGGTCCATTCCTCATCAATGGCTCTGACCAGGTTTCGGCTCTGGTGCATTCTCACTTCATCAACTCTGTCTTTAGTTTTGCTTCCCTACCTCTGCAGCCCATCCAGAATTTTGCTTTTAACCTGTTTTTGCAAACTCCCAAAATCCTCACTGCCCATCACTGCCTGTCCACAACAGTTTTCATTCCATTTGAAACCTTAGTCCTATAGTCTTCTTGGACTTTCAATAATACTTCCCTTCTATACCTTCAAAAGACTTTTTGACCATAGCAGCCCTTTTTTTTCAAATTTCCAAATCTCTGCATGCCCCCTGCTGCACCCTCTTGGAGTCTGCATTTCCTGGTCAGATCATGCTGAAAATTAGCGCTTATATTCTGGCCCCTCCACACACCTGTATTCCACAAGTGTGAGATCAGCATTTGCTGGAAACTTGGGCAATCTGCCTTCAATCTCTTTTTCTCATCAAAAGCATCTTCTTTTACTAGTGGGAAGGCATCTCAGATTCTAATAATAGGCAGGGTTTCCGGATCTCATCATGCACAAGTGTTATAAATCACTTTGCAGGAGGAATGCTTTCTGCCAACCATTTTTGACATATCCCTTTATGACAAGTAGTGCTCTCCCTCAATGTCTCTCTAAGGTTTAAAGAGGACCTATTACGCTGTTTTTCCTCAAGTGATACGTAATTTCTTGGATGTCCAAAAGGGAGGTTAATAAACTTTTTAGCAAATGACATAAAAATTCCTTTATTTCTTAGCAATATAATTCCTGTCCTTCCTAACTCTCTGAGAAATAGGCTTGTTTGAGTGAGCTATGAAATAAGCTCTGCTTTGATTAGCCAATGAATTGAGCCACCGTGTTAATGGAGAGAGAGAATGTCAAAATCCTATGGCTAAAAGCAAATTTCTAGATACAAAGGACTGAATAAGTTGCTCGTTGACTGTCTATTAAACCACCTGTATAATGAATATGGATCGCTGACAGCTGCAGGCTTGGCAAGGATGGTGCATTCACAAAAAAGAGTGAAATGCGGTCATCATAAAAGTTTAACCTCATGGAATTCAGCCTCTAATGTTCAGAATGATTCCTGGCCAGCATCAGCATATAAGCAACGGTTAGCTAACATTCTGTTTATTGTAAATAGCTGTGCTGTTCCATTGAAAACAGACTGGATTCCATTAAAAACAGTCACCCATTCTATCTCTTCCTATCGATGTGTTTCGTACATTGCCTCTGGCTAAACTAGCAATGGTGTCTAAATTCATAGTCAATTTAGTAGCTAGCTAGCTAATAAACTACTCAATGATAATGGAAAAGAAGTGTGCGTATGCTGGCTGAGTAGTTTTGAGAGTGGTATGACGCAAACTAGCAAGCTATGTCAACTGCCAAGCAATAAAAATGTCACTGATGTTGCACTTCGAATTCTCTTTATATATTAACAAAAATTGCTAACACCAAGCTAGCTAGCCACAGATACTACTTAAAAATAAACTAAAGCCACTGAATATTTGTATCTTCCAAAAAGTTTAATAGGTCCCCTTTAAGTATATTTTGTAGCCAGTCCTGCGGTGTACTGACCCGGTTTAGAAGACAGTAAAGCAGTCAGACAAAAAGTAGATAGCACACACGCATAGGTTTTTTTCCAACTGAAACTGGGATGTTGCCAAGACAAAATAAGCTACGGGTGGAGATATTCAGCTGAGGGGCAGAATAATTCTCACAAGACTGCATGTGAGGTAAGACAGGGAGCCAAATCTAAATTGCATTCCAAATGCAACGTGTGATGGTCACTGCTGGGGGGCCCTGCCGCTCCGCTTTTGGTACCTATATATAACACAAAATAGGTAAACTAAAAAAAATAAGTCAAATTCTTTTTTTTTCCATTTTCCAAAATGGCAGACTGTCAAATCATAAAATAATCATATATTTAACACAAATCAACTTTTGAAGCAAGAAATTGTTGTGAATTAAGGATTTTATGTTTGTTGTATGTTTTTGCTTAGATTTATTAGTTTCATTGTGTTTAGTTAATGTTTTCTAGTGTGACTGTTCATGTTTTTTGAATGCTTGTCTCTTGTCTTACTTGTACTGAGCTCCCTTTTGTGTTTCCCAAGTGTCGTGTCTTGTCTTGTTTCCATTCACAATCTTTTCCCCTGTTTTTTCTGGTTGGGTACTTCCTGCTTCCTTCTTCCTGTGCTTGTTAACTGTCTGCACCTGAGAATAGTTTAGCTGAGGCACGGGTGATTAGAAATGGGTAGGACTACACATTAGAGCAGAGTAGTTAGGCACGGTGATTAGTTAGTTTGAAGAAGCAGGGCACACCTACTTTGTAATCTGTTCTATCACCATCCTTTTGCTTGTTCTAGATTCCGCCTCCTCTCCAGCTGTCCTTTATTACTTGGGCTAAACACTCTGATTAGTTTGTTTATAAAAACCCCACTTTTCCTCTTGTCAGCGTCGATTCGTTTCGCTTCCATTGCTCAGTCTTGGTCATCTCGTCTTTTGCCTTTCTTTCTAGTGAGCTTCTATAATAGGTTGTTGTAAGATTTGTCTTAGCGTGTTTCATTGTTTCTAGTTGATATTTTGTATTTGGTCGAGTGATTGTGAATTTTGATTGCTAGTCTGTCGTTTTCCCATATTCCCTTGCATTCCCTTCGATTTAGTTAATTTCTTTGTCTCCCTTTCCCTATCCAATTACCCTTTCCCCTATTCCCCTATTTCCCTTAGTTTAGATACCCCTTTGTTTCTGTATTTTGTGCTGACGGATTTTCTGGTTTATAGATCCCTTGCCTGTCCCTGGTTTACGATTCTCATTACCTGTGATACTCCTGATTCTGGCTTCTGACTTGTTTCTGTTTTTTCTGACCATGAGCATTGAACATTCCCAGTCAAATAAAAGACGCTCTTCTGAGCTTGATCCGCGATTGGAGTCCTCGTATGTTCATTACAGAAATTCAATATGAACTAATGATTTTCTGGTTGAACTTAGCATGAGTTTATCAACATAGGTGCAGTTGGACATCAGTGGTCACCAGTAACCTCTCCATACACAAAACATGCCTTTTCTCCTTTATAAGTTTACAATGAATTTTGTCCATTTTCCTTCAGAGTCCCACAAGCCAGCACATATACTCATTCAAGGAACTGCTTATTTAATGGTCAGAACATTCACCCTACAATGAAAAGTTATCATTTCCCACTTCCGAGCTTGCAACCTTATATGAACACTTTTCCACACCTTATATGGAACAAGTATAACTCACTGACACAGAAATATCTGAAATATACCTTATTTTAATAGAATAGACATTGCACTATCAGGAAAAATCAGGCAATATTCTACCCTAGATTGAATAGAATGGCGCAATGAATGTACCAGGGGGTCTACTGAAGTGCTTGAGCTGCTGGCATATTAAACAACCCAAAACCTGGGCATTCGATTTAGTTGAATATGGTATAAATTCCAAAATAAAAAGCCACATTGAGCAAAATGCTACCACAGGAGCAGTATAACTTTCTTCATTGAATCCTTCCTCCACAGACAGATGTATCCGGTAGAAGGAACCCTCCAGTCCTGTTTCATTCGGAATAATTCCCATTGACCATGTCCATACCTCATTTAAATCCCTTAAATGTAACTGAACACTTCAGGCCAGTTTTGGAAGTCTTTTTTCTATAAATCACATCATTTTCAGCAGAACAACTGTGCGCAACGGTCAGAGAATATAACCCAGTTGCTGTTAAACAGAGGTTTATATACTCTTCTGATGGTCCAATCAATGTCTTTCATTTACTGTGGAAAGTTTAAACTCTCTGGAATTGGATAAGAAACGTGTCAATAAAAACATCTTTACCGGGGAAGTTTCACGTGGGCGTGAACTATAAGTGTGTGTTATGCAGATGAGCCTAAATAAATAACTGAGTGATTGACTATCAACAGGAGTACTTGGGAGGCTATAAGGGAGCGCTGAATTCGTCGATGGAGGAATCTATGCGTAAATCCATGATAGGGAACTATGAGTTTTTGATATGTGATGACTATAATTGATAGTAGAATGACATAGTATCAATACCATGTTGAATGTTTGCTTCAGAAAACTGATTTTTCTTAACTACTAATAGGAAAACCATTGGCTCTCTGTAGCTGAAGTGCTTGCTACTGAGGACAATGATTTTTTCTGTCGCAAGAGATCTTTTTTTTTTTTTTGAACTGCTGGATAGATACTATGGGCAAGTATATTGAGCAGTTTGCACATCAGGCTTAGCTGAGGAGTTTAATTCATGCAATAACTGATCCGGGTTTGCCATCTAGTGATACAATAGTGTAACTGCATGCATAAA
Source organism: Gymnothorax javanicus (assembly GCA_029692085.1). Taxonomy (NCBI): domain Eukaryota; kingdom Metazoa; phylum Chordata; class Actinopteri; order Anguilliformes; family Muraenidae; genus Gymnothorax; species Gymnothorax javanicus. The sequence continues at coordinate 139,380,755 of CM056194.1, forward strand.
TAGAGCAGCTCCATGTCCGCTGGCGTCTACATCTGCACAGAGGGGTTAATGTGACACAGATCTTAGGTATCCAGAGCTGTGTAGGCACAGAAATCCATTCTTTGAATCCAACCTTCAAATCAGAATTGAGACTTTCATATGTGGTCCTAGTTAGGATAAGAATCTGATACTTAGTAGCCATGTGACCGTCACAAGCAGCATGCCTGCTTAATTGGTTCTGGCAGTCTTGCAGGTTGTTCCTGGTAATTGGTTGATTAGTTCATTATTGCCTAAGTGTAATCAGCTGTAGCTACTGATTGTGCTTGTGTATATGTTACAGTCACACTGAGAAACCAGTCATTCCGTGAAATAACCAAAAATTTTAGTCACGTCGTGAAAAGTTTAGCACTAGGCATTTCAGGAAATGACTGAAATTTTTAAACATTTCATGAAATGACTGATTCGCAGTCTGGCTGTAACATACAGTATATAGCTTGTGTTTTTTTTTTTTTTTTTTTACCTCATTTGGGGCTGGATCATCATACTAGTATGGGTGATGCTAACCTCTTACACTGAATTCTGGTTGTCTGCTCTGGTGTTCCTTCCAGAGGGCTAAACTATAGAGAGATAGTGAGCAAATTATCAGGTACAGCAGTTTCTCCAATCCTCCTTTGCTCCTCATTGTATACGCGCCCTTGTGGCTCATTGTTCATCCTGCAATTGGCTCCCCATCTGCCCAGTTTGTAATTGTGACATGAATGAGAATGGTCAGATCTGAATCCATGTGGCTTTTTGCCTGTAGGCATGCACTGAGGACAGTTAAAACCGCAAAGACTTGCTATCTGGCTTGCTTTTGCATTCTCAACCTTATCATGTACAGCTAACAAACTGTTTACTGTCCTCAAGAGCAAAATCTCCTCCATACACCAGAACCCTGCATGTCGAGTCAAACAGGACAGGCCTTGGGTGGAGAGCGTGGTGCAACAGGCTAAGCTATCTATCGAAATTATTCTTGGTTGTCATTGTATTCTTTTGTTTTTCTTTTTGTGCTCTGATTGACAGTGCAAGCTGTTGTGAGTACAGGTGGAACTGCTAATTTTGGCTCCACTTTCTGTCATGTCTGCCATTCTTGTATGACTAGCTCCCTAGTTTTATCAAAGTTGTCTATGTAGTGTTCGGCCATGCACGATGAGTGTACGGGCAGGGTGCGTGAGGGTAGATAGATTAGCTCATTAGTGGGTAGGTGGTCCAGTCATTTAATTTGGGCTGAATGAAATGATTGAATGGAATTACAGCCTTGTGGAAGCTACAGGTACCGAAAATATAACAAAAATAATTCTGAAAAATCTTACTCGCCTTGCCATTAAGTTTGACCATCATTCCTGTCCGACATCTCAACAAGCCAAGTTTTAATGTACTGAGATCAGAAACCAGGAGTTGAGATGACAAAAATATATAAAGACATGCAAGCACATGTACGCACGTGCATTCACCACACACACACGTGCAGTGAAAGAGAAAGAGGGAGGTCACACAGATGCCACAAAAACTGTAGGTAAGTCAAGATTTACCATGGAGACAAACAGTAAACAGCAAGGCAGAGGCAGACATAACAGAAAGAAAAACACATCAATCATCCCTATACACTATATGCAGGGCTAAAAATACCACAGAGGCAGGCAGATGGAATTAGTGTTATCTGAGCAGCAGCTTTTGAATGCATGGTTTTGTCACTCTAGTTTGGGTAAGAGGTCTGAGCACAGCGACGAAATGTGTGTAAAACATAATGCATGTTATCCATTCTGTAGTATGCTCCAGAAATTTCAGATCTCTGCATCACTGAGAGTTTACATTTTTAGGGATCTAAGCAGTGTTCAGGCAGCTGGCAGTGCATTGGATTATTTTATAGTTGGTGCAGTCCTCAAAATTCCAATGGTGACAAGTTTGTTTAGCCCAAACAAATAAATTCAGAATATGAATGCCTTGAATTTGACCCAAACAAAACAGGAAAAAAACACATTCAGCAATAATCTCAGGCAGTTTGAACCTGAGCTGGGTAGCAGCAGCACAGAGATGGAGGATAAGATAATCAGAAGATTACATTGTTAGTAAACCCACCCATTCTGGAATCAGACTTGCAAGCTGCTCAGACAGCATTTGGTTTGGCAGAGTAATCCAGATTACATGTTTTTCCTTGATAGAAGGAAACAGAGCTTACTGGATGACTAAGATAGTTTGACAGGACCCTGCCACCAACTGCCTCTCATACCCCTCCAAAGCCCCAATCAGAGTAGCCTTAAAACAGAGTTAAACATTCGCCATTCAGTGGAAAGGCAAGTGTAAAAAATTGGGCTTGAACTGAGATTTTTTTGCATGGTGCCGCAAAAATCAAAGTGAGCTATACCATTTTCAAAACTGTATGGTGCTAAAATGAAGTCAAAAGTGGAAGGATACAGTGGCGGAAATACCAGGGGTGCAGGGAGCGCAGTTGCACCTGCGCCCATGTGCGGTGGGGGCCCGTTGCCAAGTCAGCACACAACCGTGGCAAAAGTATCATTGACGAAGCCCCATGCACAGTGCATGATTTGTAAACCAGAAAGTGCCGGAATGCAAAGTGCATTTGAGAGCAGAGGGGTAAGGAAGTGGGCACAGGTCCCAGAATGCCTACAGAACACGGTGTAAACCAGCAAGCAACTGTATGTAATCAAATGCCCACTTACTAAGATGTGGGGCTTACAGACCTCAATTTCAAGTAATGCTATTGACGTTAATGTTATGGCAATCATTTACAATTATTTTAGGCTACTCTGCACAACACACACAAATGCCCATATCACCACAAGCTTAATTGTAAGGCTTACAGTATACACAGTCCACAATTGAGGGTATCGCCAATACGCAAAAAATGCCCGGATGTAGTGCTTTCGGCAAAATATCTTGCTACTTCCGGAACCCATTTACTTCCGGTGCGTTACTGAGATCACGGCTATCGTTTAACATCAGCTAGCTGTGGCTCGGCCCTGCACGCACGCATACATATATCATGCCCAGGAAAATGTAATCATTCACCAAGCGCACAGCTAGTTTCATGAGCGTACGGGCAAGTATGCAAGTAAGTACCCGATGCGGTTGGTGGAACCACATGCCTAGACAGCGTTCGATTTTTTCCCGCAGCCACGAAAAAGACCGTGAAGCGACTGGGTTGCCGAACTATCCCATAATGCATCTGAAACGGGGCACAAATGCAACATCCCAGCATTTTTTGCGTATTGGCGATACCCTCAATTCATTTTGCAACAGGTTTAAGACAATAAAAGGACCATAATACCAAACAGTTTAAAATAAAGAAATACACAAAGCATTCTAAAATATTACACAAATTTATTTTACACTGTTTTTATCTAGAAGAATGTCTATTTTGGAGGTTTAGCCTGATTGTTTTTAATTTGTTTTCCTTTTTTTTTGAGGATTTCAGCAACGATTGTGCTCAAAATTTTAGTTTTTCAGTTTAAACATATTCTTTTTAATTAATAATGGCCTGAAATATCCGACATCATCCGGGGGCTACAATTTCACTGTCCAATATGTTTTATGTTGAATTGTTTTTTTTTTTGTCCAGAGTTTGTCATTGCTGATTTCCTTGCACTGTTGTTACGAGCCTTTTTCTGTCTGCCTGCTTCTTGTTAAACCTGTTTTGTCCAGTTTTTTTCCCCTTTGGATTTGCCCTACCTGGTTCTGTTCTGTCTGTCTGTTACAACCTTCTGCTTGCCTGTTTACCATTGCCTTTTAGGTCTGCACTGCATTCTTCCTGACTTATTTTAACAAACTCTGCCTGTTTTTGCCCATGTTACTGTTTTGTAATTTGGTATTGCAATCTGCTCTCTTGTATTATACCTGGCCTGTACAATTACGAGCTTTAGTAAACTTCAAGTTTTTTTTTTTTTTTGTTTGTTCAATCTGCTTCCTTCTGATCCCAACCCTTGGCTTGATGTCTCATTTCAAATATGTCAAGCTTTTTTATTCTACGTATATTACTTTCAACCGAACACCCTGGAACATTCTTATACAGTCAAACAGGAAATGAAGAGATCATGAACCAATAAAACTGAAAGTGAAATTTAAAAAAGAACATTGTGAGATTAAAAGAAGTTCACCGTAGAGAGAGAAGTTTGCTGGGGTAAGAACCCTGAGGATGATCCTTCTCTTTCCTGTCAGAGGAGGAAAAGTACTCAAAATTCATATCTCTATTCTCTCCTCATTTGGTTCAATCTGTTCTGTCTCCACTAAGTCAAATCATCTCTTCCCTCCCTGGCTACGCAACTCCCTGTTAATCCACCTCCACCCCACCCTATGGGCCAGGAGCTCCTCTGTGAACAGGGGTTTAGCCACCACATAAAGCAGGGGTCAGGCAAGTAACTTGGGCTGCGGGCCAAGATTTTTCCTTGCCACTAGGTGGCGGGCCAGAGGCCAGGCTACGGCCTATTTAGACGCTGGGATAGGTGCCCCTAATTCCCACTCGCAAAAACCAGGCCTCAATGGAGAATGGTGAGTCTAATAAAAATAACTAATGACAATTAATAAACCATGTGGACTGTGCACAAGCCCATCAGCAGTCTCTTTTGATAATTTAATAATCTTAATGGACTTAGCATCTCTTTCAATATTGAGTCATCTGCAATTGTGAAAAAGGCAATGATGGCAATGATAGGCACAGGTTAGGTCTATGAGCCTACTAATAATATTAGTCTATCTTGGGCTACTTTTATTTTGAAATACTTGGTTGACCGCCTCCTTACAATAATACAATGTTTGCTGTTTTGGTGGAAATAACGCGCAGAGAGGAGTAAGTGAATTAAAAAGATGTCTCTGTCAAAAGGTCTAAAGTAGTTGACAGCGAAAACAGAGCCTATAAAGAGTTTGTGTTCATCTTACCCAGTTGTAGTAATGGAAAGGCCATGTGCCTCATGCAAGGAAGTTATCGTGGTTTTGTATTATGTATAATGTCAGGTGGCATCAACGCTGCTTATCGGCTCCGTTCTGCGGCACGAAAACGCAAAATTGAAGCGCTGACAGATGGTTATACAAAGAGCAGCAGCATCCAAGTGCAAGGTCTAACATCCCAAGAAAAAGTCACAAGTGCGTCGTTAAAAGCGTCTTGGTTGCTTTTTTTCCTCTCTCGTGCGTTTCGTTTCAGGAGCATCCGTGCCCACCACCTCTGCCGTTGCGCGACTGCCTGATCATCGTTTTATTTTATTTTACTTTGCGTAAAAGCCTTCTGGATTATGCCATAGTTACTGGCTTGTTAAATAAAATATAAACCTAGTTTCCTGTGTCGCTCTGACGCAAATATTTTATTACAGCACGACTGTTGGCCTGAAGTTCAGTTAAAGACAGCGCATCTTTTCATAGGCCGCCCCATTATGTCAAAAGCGCAACTTTTCCTTTTTAGTTGAAGAAAGTGAAATAAGACAACTAAGATTAAGAATGCAAATCCTGGTTCTGGTATTCTCTCGTTTCTGCTTAACATCAGGTGCCTGGTAGGCTATAGGCAGGAATCGCAGGAATAGCCTGCGTTCGGGGAAAAAAAAAAAAACGCTTGGAGAGAAAAAAAAAACTGTGATCGGAATCATCTGGCGGGCCAATGAACATCGTTCGCGGGCCAAAATTGGCCCACGGGCCGGCTGTTGCCGACCTATGACATAAAGACTCAGGTAAGTACTGACCATTTCCCATTCCTGCCAGTGCAAGCAACTGCTGTGAGTTTAGCAGGAGAGTGTCAGATTATAGAACTTCACCAAGCTTTTGGGTGTCTGAGTTTCTCCCCAGAAAATCATATTATGTCCCCTGAGTCATAACATAACGTGCTCAAACTGTGCTTAAACTGCACATAACTGTGCAGGCAAGCCTCACTTCTTGAAGTTCTATCTCTGACACTCAGAACATAATACACCGCCTCGTCATTGCAATGTCACACAGCACAGAAAGCAGAGGAATATGTCTCAATTGGCATTCTTTTCAGCTTTTATCTCATGAAAGATGATTTCTTTTTGCACTCGTGGGCATGATTTCTCAAGTTCAGCCCTCAGCAAACTGTTGAGAACAAGTGCATTTATTTGTCTATCATAGTTAATCGTTAAAAATTATTTTTGAAGTTTCTGATATGTTTGGTTGATTTTTTTTCCCATGTCAATGAACCCTTTAAAGAAACTATTTCTAGGTTTTAATGCATGTGTCATATGAAAAAAAATATTTCATATTGAAGAAATCTTCATTTCTATACTCACAGGGCTTCACAAATAGATTAATCTTAATCCTGGACTCAATTTTCTATGGAAAAAGGCTGTTTAATCAAGGAGTATGCCTAATCCATATCTGTGAGACAGGCCCATAATGTTTAGAATGTCAAGGAAGAATCAAATGGGGCTCCTTATCCTCTATTTGTAGCTCATACCAATTCATATAAAATTAGGCAATACTCATCCTATCACAATTTATTTCTGATTACTAATTTAAAGAAATATTGAGATATGTTGTGCAATGATGGTCCATACAAAAAATTTCCAAGAATGTTGTGGGAAAGAGGTCCAGTATGCAATACAAATTGATAATTTATATACTCTGGGAAAGTGCTGGTGTCTTTGGTTATTTCAACATGTTTTACGACTTAAATTCAGTTTTAACTACCTGAACAAAATAGATGATATGAAGTTGACTTGATTTTAGTTGATTTTACATTGTCATACATTGAATTTGCAGAAGGCACACCATTTTTACAGTGCACTGATGTGGGTAGTTTGGCAGAAGCATGCTTTTTTTAAGGTCAAAACATGCTATGGAGAGCTGAGTCAGTGTCAAGGCCAATTTATGCTCCATTTTGTGTTCACTGTGCTCCTGAAACAAACGGCACTGCAGTGTGTGCGAACAGCAAGCCATTCATGGTTCTTGTGGTTGAAATGGTTCGAACAAATGGTGGGCGTCAGGTACCCTTCTATACAGTAGGTTCTACTGCCCCTTCCAGGTAGTCACTTTGACCAATCATCATGTTTATCCCATGTGGCCTCCACAGCGCCATGCTGTGTTGTTACAAAAAGTGAGTGGTGCATGGCACAGCTACGGACCTCTATTTTGGAGACCATTTAGGCCGTAATTGCGTCATTCTGCTGTTTGTGCCATGGACACCGTGTGGAGCATAGATCAGCCTCTCCTATGCAAGGACCAGGACTTGAGACAAGGATGTGTAAAAATGGCAACTCATGGGTAAGCGAGCTGGTCTGTTCAAATCCATCTTTGTGTCTTGCCATGAGTACAAGGTGCAAAAGTTGCGGTTAAGGTCCACACGCCCAGTCGCAGACAACAAATATTTGTATCCAGGCACGTAGGTGAGAAATATCCCATCCTGGCCCGAAATCTCACACTGAACATGACAAGGCTGACTGCAAGTGACAAAGATTAAGGACTTCCTTTTTCCTCCACTTCCTTCTCTGCTGATTTTAAAGCCACAAAGAAATTTCTGGAATTTCCATGGCCTCAGGGCAGCCATGATTATTTTATGGTGGAAAATACTGTGAATGAAACCCCGCTAACTTTGCAGTTTTACCACGGGGCTGAACAGGACTGGAACTAATTTTAATAAAGGGATTAAATATATACATTTTATCAAGCACAAGTGGAAAACTATTTTCAGGTAAAAGTCATCCAGTCTACCACTTTACCTGGGATTAATGCCCACGTCGACTTCGCTTGCTGACCCGCTAACCAAGTAGTGCCCCTATAAGGTGAAAATCAGAGGATGGAGAACTGCATCACTAACCATGGCCTTCCATGTTCATCTAAAGGCAGAATTATGGGGCCCCTCTGCCGCATTATCCTAATTAAGTTCGACAGGATCATCAAATCTTCTGCACTGAGAGGAAACTCAAAAGAACGGCAAGGAAGCTTTCCTGCTCCTCTCAGCCTTACAGCCTTTCATAAGCCTTCTCTGATCTCTGGAAGGACCATTTTAATAACAGGAACTTATTTTGCTTACTCCAGTGAACTTAGGGATGTAGACAGAGGAAATCTGGTGTAACAGAGTGAAGCCTTGACTCAACAGCCGGAGGACTGAAAATAAGCTTAAATGCCTATTTTAAGTTCCCAGGGAAGATCTAGGTGCTCTGAACAAAGCAATTAGAAAAAAAGACATAGCTCTTTCGATAACCAATGCCAAATATAAATAAAATGTGACTGTGGTATATGTTGGTGTGCTGGGGTCATGTAATGGTCAGGAAGCTATCAGGCTACAAGTTCAAACACCTAGGAAGGCAATGCTGTTGTCCACTTTTGCAATGAACTCAATTTTTATGGAATCCCAATTCAGAGAAACTTGGGACAGTATTGAAAATGCACATAAATCGCACTACCTGACCTAAAAATTTTGCACTCTAATATTTTGTTGGAATGCTTTTAGCTTTGATTGCAGCACACATTTGTCCTGGCATTGTTTTGACTATCTTATGCAATGTTACAACATTTATTTCTGATCAGAGTTGCATTAAAAATCTTGTATTGACAACAGGAGAGTCAATCCACTCCATAAAGCCTTCTCCTGCACATCACAAAGAATTTCAATTAATTAGGGTCAGGACTCTGTGGTGGCCAAATCATGAGTTAAAGAGTCCTCAAGCTTGCTAAACCACTCTTTCAGAATTTCAGCCCAGTGAGTCTTTATATTTTCCTCCTGGAATATGCTTGTGCCATCAGGGATTAAAAAATCCATTAATGGGATAACCTGGTCATTTAGTACATTCAAGCAGTCTGCCGACTGCATTTTATGGCTGCACAATGTTGCTGAGCCTAGACCTGACCAACTGAGCAACCTCAAATCAGAATACTGCCTCCAGAAGTTTCTACAGTGGCAACCATGCTTGACAATGCATTTCTTCATGGGCCTTCTCTCTGACCCTGACGTGCCCATCGCTCTCAAAAGAGGTAAATCTGGACTCAATAACTACATGACCTTTTCCTATTGCTCTACAGTTCAACATTTATGCTCCTGCCCATTCTGAAGTTTTCTTTTCCCAAATCAGGCTCACTAACAAGTAGTTTTCTTGTGGCCTGTCTGGCCACACAACTGCTTAGTCCCAATCCTGCAAGTTTTTGTTGCATTGTGCATGTTTCACAGTGAAACATAGCCATGAGTTAAACTCAATTTTCACGATGAGACTTCATTTTAGTGATCTCCAATTACACAATTATTCATGATTTTTTTTTCTGACCCACTTTCTGATGGTTCACCACTATCCTTCCAGGTTTTAGTCATGAGTTGTGACATTTCTCAACCCAATTCTTGTCATTTCAGCTATTTCCGTTGCTGGCACCTTTGCTCAATGCAGGCCCATTTGCCCTGATTGAAATACAATAACATTTTTTCCTCAACCATAGGATATGTCCTGCAAGATATTAGTTCAATGAAAAAAAAGTCCTTACATGTGTCATTTTTACTCCAGGATAACTGAAGCTTAGAAAAGAGTGTTGTGATGAGACTTGAGCGTCACTCACTAATCAATCAATCAATCAATCAATCAATCAATTTGCTGTTAGCGCGACCACAGGTGGTAAGATAAATATGCTCTTGGCATGGATGACTGGTCCCTAATTCACGAACAGCTTATCCAGGAGTTAACGATAGTGTCTATGTCAAGTCATTTAAACACTTCAGTGTAAGTGAAGGTTCTTTGTGTTGACTGAAGATTTGTCTTAGCCTGGTTGAATTCAGTATTTAGAGTTAACAATAGAAGACTGATGAATTTCAGAACAAAAACAAACGCAGATCACAGTTTAATGCTGAAATTGGCTTTATTTAACAAAACAGAGTGAGAGCTAAAAGGGCTTTCAGAACTGGAATTTAGTTAATAGATGGTTGGTGATTAGGTGGGAGCAATCAAGAACATAAAGAATTAGACCAGGTGAGGTCGAAGGGACGGGTCCAAGATCAGCAGCTGGGATGGCAAGCCGAATGAACCAGGGCACACTGGGCAGGTGCATACCTTTGAAATGAAGTGAGGAAGGAACTAGAAGAAGCCACTCGCCAGGTCTGCAGATTCCAGGATGACTTTCCCTTACAAATAGACTATTGGTTTTCAGTCAATAGTATACCAACAACGGAGGACACTGGACAACAATCCTACAAAGGGAGGACAAATACCAAGAACTTAAACACACAACGACAATCCACCAAGTGGAAAATGCTTGTGACGCATGGGGAGTGAAACAAGGGGGGAGGAGAATGGAATGAGACAATAATTAAATGATGAGAATCAATAAATGAAACAAAACAGAAACTGACAAGGACAGTTGGATTTCTGAAAACAATTAGTGAAGCCCTCAGAACGTAACACAAAACCTTGCATTGCAGAACAGTTTGATTTCATCCAATACCCATGATTCAAAAATGCAATGCTCACTGACGGAATATGATTACTCTGATCCATAACTAACTTCCAATGCTGAGAGCATCTTCATCTAATATGACATATCCGATATATAATCTCAACAAAATATGAGTGACACTGGGGCATCAGAATGACATATTACCATCTTCTTGGGGTTGTGTTATGCTTTTTCGCTCATAAAATACTGATGAAATTGAAACATTCACATTGATAGCATGCTTCCTTCAGGATTTAGAAGTCATAAGTGCGTGAATTGGATGATTTGAATTTCAGTAGAGTGCCATAAACTTGTAACCAACTGGATCCTTAGGTGAAAAAGCAGAGATGACAGATGGGATGTCAGAGCGGAGGATCTGTTTAACTGAAAGAATCTATAGTCATAGTATACAAGTCAAAATCAGTGTTTTGAAGGAAGTCCCTGCAGTGAAGGAAGTATGTATCACTGAAAAAGAACTCAATTGTTACACCACAGAAACCCATACTAATGTCCTTTTCTCACATTGCATCCTCCAGAACATAGTTATATTATGACTGCAATTTATATTCCCCTTATTTACTATCTCTATTTTCAGTAATTGCTCTCTGTTTATGCCTACAGGCACAGACATGCTGTTGAATTTGTAACTCTGTATTAGAGCATGGATTTTGGATTTGTTGCTTGTGACAGTCTGGATGGTTCCTTCCTTCTTTAGCCGAGAGCACAAGGCATCCATTTCTTTTAAAAAAGACCTGACATATTGATTTGTATGGCTACAATACACATTTCCTCTGTGTGATGATCTATTGCGAATGCCTCTAAGCCCAGAGAAATCAACAGTGCCTCTGGACACTGTTAATAGCATGCGTCCTTTTTGCACATTAACATTATAACTGGCATTTTGGATATAGCTATGAATTGCAGTTCATGACAAAGGTTTGCCGAAGTAATCCAGAGCCCATATGATTATATTACTTATGAATAAATTATGGTTCTCAATATATGAGTGATTGGAGATCATGGGTATTCATCTTATGCTTTCGCCCTTGCCCAATACGCATGGAAATTCCTCCAGATTTCTTGAACCTTTTAGTTTAGTTTCATACTGTAATGGGTGAAATATGCAAATCCCTTTCTATCTTTGAGGATCATTGTGTTTTATCCCTTTCAATGATTTTCATTTTGAATACATTCTTTTTAACTCTGAAAACATTTTGAATAAGTTAAAATAAGTTACACCGCTGAAAAAATGCTCCATGAGTCGATGGAATTAAGAGCAAATTTCAAATTAATCATTTTTATGATATTACCATTGCCAATCTCTTTGTCATATATTAATTAATAATTTCCTAATAGGTTTATGTCTCAGTCTTGATTATTCAGTAAATAAACTGTTTGATCATTAATCAGATGATCTTACACAATAACAGGTTAAAATCAATTATGCTATAAAGGCAAGAGGCTTAACTTGCCCTTATAAGGTGTTTGTCAAGATATGTGCATCATCGGGGGGGCTTGGGCTGAAGACTTTACGGAACACCTGCGATGATGTCATCCTCCAGGTATGCTGCTTTACTGGTGATGAGCTCCTTAATACCTGAAATGATAAACATCTTTTAGCTTTTCACAAAACTATGCCATTTAAAAATCTAACAAGAAAAACACCAGGTACAGTAACTGCCATTTTAATGAGGAAACATGAATGCCAAGAAGGGACTTTCTTAACATAGCCCTGGGCTCTCACAGTCCTCGTTCCGAGGCATTTGTTATGTGAAATGAGCTTAGTCAGCAGTGACATCACAGCAAATATTTGAACAGGCCTGTTGGAAGCGCCAGCATCCGCGCAGAACTGTGTTCTTGTCAATAAAAATGTTATACAAAGTAAAGTATGTAGTGGTTACAATGTACAACCCCATTTCCAAAAAAGTTGGGACACTGAGCTAAATGTAAATAAAACAGAATGCAATGATTTACAAATCAATTAAAACCCTATATTTAATTGAAAATACGACAAAGACAACGTATCAGATGTTAATACTGAGAAATTTTATTGTTTTTTGGAAAATATCTGCTCATTTTGAATTTGATGTCAGCAACATGTTTTTAAAAAGTTGGGACAGGATAATAAAAGATGTGAAAAAAAGACAACTGGCAGAACATCTCACAGCTAATTAGATTATTTAGCAACAGGTTAGTAACATGACTGGGCGTAAAATGTCTTTCATAAGCAAATATTGTGAGGGCTTAACAACTCTGTGAAAGACTGCATGGGGAAATAGTTTAACTTTTTAAGAATAATGTTTCCAAGCAAAAATTGCAAAGAATTTGGGGATTCTATCCTCTATGGCAGAGGTTCTCAATCTCGGTCCTCGGGCACCCCTGTGTATGCTGGTTTTCGTTCCAGCCACGATTGCACTATAGAATTTTAATAAGCTGTTAATTTGTCCTAATTAGGTGCGTTTAAAGTGGTTATTTACTGTTTAAAGCCACATTTTGACAGAAAAACCTATGCTTGCCATAAAGAATGAAAGACCCTTGAACATATTGTGTCTATTCTACCATATTTGCAAGCAATTTCAGCGAACAACATTTTTAAACAGATCAAATTAGACTCTGAAAAAATCATTCAGTTCCAAATTAGGTTGCTGCAGACAGGTGTTTCGCTTTCTTTCTAAAAAATTTGCTTGAACTTAATGACATTAATATGACACAAAGCAGGTTAGACTCTCATTTTCTTGCCTAATAAGTTGTTAGTTTTCGCGACCATGTGTCCACAGTCTCTCTAATTAGGAAGCCACAGTTTGTTCACTTTGATGGGCTCAATTTTTGTCTTCTTTTTATGCAGTTGTTTCTAATATATCACAATATGGATATGGATTTCTTTCCTCTTCCTGGGATTTATGGATATTCTCTCAAATGTGGCTTCATGGGATAAATAACTGTGCTAAACATAAATGCACCTGGTTAAGACAAACTGACTACTTGTTAAAATCCAGTGATTGCAATCGTGGTTGGAACAAAAACCAGCATACACAGGAGTGCCCCAGGACCGAGATTGAGAACCACTGCTCTATGGTACATAATATCATTAAAAGATTCAGCGAATCCAGAGAAATCTCTGTACGGGTGGGACAAGGCCAAAATCCAATTTTGAATGGCTGTGATTTTCAGGTCCTCAGGTGGCACTCCATTAAAAACAGATTCTGTAATGGAAATCATTACATGGACTCGGGAACACTTCTGTAAACCACTGTCACTAAACACAGTTTGTCACTGCATTCACAAATGAAAGTTAAAACACTGCCATGTTGAGATTAAACCATATATAAACAAGATCCAGAAACACTGCCTTCTTCTCTGGGCCCAAGCTCATTTAAAATGTACTGAGGTGAAGTGGAAAACTGCCCTGTAGTCTGACTGATCAAAATTTGAAATTCTTTTTGTAAATCATGGATGTCACGTCCTTTGGGCTAAAGAAGAGAGGGGCCATCCGGCTTGATATCAGCAAACAATTCAAAAGTCCAGCATCCATGATAGTATGGGGGTGCATTAGTACACATAGTATGTAACTTGCGCATCGTGAAGACACCATTAATGGTGAACTATACATACAGGTTTTGGTGGCGCATTTGCTGCCATCAGGATGCTTTTTTTAAGGAAAGGCCTTGCTCATTTCAGCAATGCCATGTCAAACACCATACTATGCACATATTACAACATCAGCACTCTGTTGTAAAAGAGTCTGGGTGCTAAAGTGGTCAGTCAACAGTCCAGACCTGTCACCCACTGGCAATATTTGGTGCATTATGAAACAAAAAAAAAAGACAAAGTAAGGCTGCAAAGTATTGTGCGGCTGAAATCCAACAAGAAGCAAGAATGGGAAAACAGTGTGCTTTCTAAACTGCGGCCGTTGGTCTCCTTAGTTCCCAAACACTTACAGAGTATTGATTGAAGAAGACGTGATGCAACACACGCCCCTGTGCCAACTTTTTTGAAAAGTTGCTGGCATCAAATTCAAAATTAGCTCATATTTTCCAGAAAAACAATAGAATATCTCAGTTCCAACATCTGATATATTGTCCTTGTACTATTTTCAAATAAATGTAAAGTTTAAATAATTTGAAAATCATTGCATTCTGTTTTTATTTACATTTTACACAGTGTCCCCTTCTTTTTTGGGAATCGGGTTGTAATAAATTTGGTACTGCAAATTTCATATTGTGAGTATAGACTACAGTTGCATTAATATTTTTGCATGAGAATTGAGAAATAGGGCAGTACTGTGGCACAGTGGGTAGCGTCACAGCTGAAGTTTCAACCTGTGGTCTTTCTATGTGGAGTTCGCATGTTCCTCCTGTGTTAGCGTGGGCTTCCTCTGGGTACTTTGATTCTCTCCCTCACTTCAAAGACATGACTGTCAGATTGAATTCTGGGATAGTCTCCAGCCCAGAATACGCAGTAACAAGTGGGATAAATAACGGTTGGTTTGCTTAATTCAGAGGTGAAGACAAAAATGAAGACAGGCATTTTCATTAGTTACCGTAGGTCTGCTCGTGGGAGAAGACTCATGAGGAAGACTGTACCTGCACTCAGGGTTAAATATACTGCCATAATATTGCAATGTTACAGTTGCATTGTTTACCCAGGCAGCATGCCTCGGATCCTCCCTCAGAGTTTTCCACAAATGATATCAAGTGCACTCCAGGCATCTGCTGCAGATGAATAATGCAGATTTTATCAGGCCCTTTTTTATTTTATTGAGCCTGGTTTTTTTTATGCAGTGGACAAGCCAGAGCTCCGATTTCTCCCTCCATGCAAATGTACGGTGTGCTTACACTCCCACGAATTTCCCCACTTCTCCAAACTGAAAGATGATGAGCAGTTAAGTCAGCTTTTCCAAATTTGAAAAAAGGACTACATAAATTTGGAATGGCTTTGCACTATATTGATTGCTGAGAGAATTGGAGGCAATGCCAGCTGTTGCGATCCAATTAATCAGGAAAATAATCGTTGGTACAGCCTCAGTTCAGCCCATGGGATATCTGGATTGAGAGTGAATGCCAGGTAACCCATACTGATATTTGGAATATCTTAATATCTGTAAAATTCACAATATAATGCTTTATTCCTCACAAGAAGACATGTGGATTTGGTCCTCAGTTTTTTACTCTGAACTGGCAAACCAAGCAATGTTGTCTCAGAAAGAATGAGTGAATACCTGACTGACTGATGTTTATGCACTGTGCTCAGAACTTCAGATGGATCTTTTTTTTTATTTTCAGAACACTGGATGAATAAGGAGATGATTCTCCCACCATTGTGACGTAGCTGTCATTTAAAAGGCAGGCATAGAAACCTTGTAGGGAAAAGGATAAACAGGTACCCGATTCCTAGGAAATGTACACTACTCAGTTGGGGCCAGGATATGTATTTCTGTTTTGTTCAGCATGGTTTGCCATAGCTGAGGTGATGCTATAGCCTTGAAGTGGAAACACAACTTTTCAACTCCCCCATCCTCTCCACCCCTCCCCAAGTTTCCAAGTGGGATTATTTTATGCTGTGGCAAAAATGAGCAGATCACTTTCCAATTCCTCAGAACCTCGCTACTGCTAGCAGTCTGGCTACTGTAGGAGGAAACTTCCATTTGAATCCCAATATGGACTAGAACCCTGATCTCAGTGCTATGTTAAAGGCAGAGTAAAACACTAGATAGTATTTATACAAAGCTGTGGAAAAAAGTATTTTCCCCTTTCCCAATTTTTTTCAATTTTGGCTTATTTGTCATGTTTAAATATTTTACATCATCCAACCAATTTTAATAGGAGCCAAAGATAACATGAGTCCATGCAAAATTCAGCATTTAAATGATCATTTCATTTATTGAAGGTAAAGGTTTATTCATAGCCTATATCACTGAGGTGAAAAATTACCCCCTCAACTTCATAACTGGTTGTGCCACCCTTGGCGATATCAAGTGCAATCAAACATTCACAATAGATGGCTATAGGTCTTTTGCAATTTTGTGGAGGATTATTGGCCCACTCTTCTTTGCAGAATTGTTTTTATTCAGCCACATTGGAGGGTTACTGTCTATTTAAGTTCATACCTGTTGGAGAAGTGAAGTTAAACGCCCTTGCTTAAAGTCTGGCACTCTGAATTCCAAATACAACCGAGTCAACTGTTAAAACCCCTCCCTCGTCCAACATGTCAAATTAATTTATTTAATTGAATTTATTAATTACCATGGAATATATCAGTTAACAATTAAATTGCCTTACCAAAAAGCACTACTCAAAATTCGATTCAAAAGTAGGAAAGTTAATAAGATTTGCAACAGAATATACAATGTCTCTATTTACAGATGAGGGTCACAACTTAAACAAAAATAAAAAAGACATGAACAATTAAAGAAGAAGAGAAAAAAGAAGAAAAACACTGAACCAAAGTTTGTATCTCCTGATATTGTCCCAAGTAAGGCCAGAATCAAAGTTTCAGAATCAAAATACAGCCAGAATTATCGATGGAAAAGGCAAATATCAAACACCAAATTCACTGCACAGATGTTAAAGCTCCTTGCTGATCTTAGTTTTGGGGGGAAAAAGCCATTTTAAAAAAATGAAGCCCCACATTTTTATGCGGTTACTAAGAGGGTGAAGACATCACCCTCCTTCTTAGGGATCAATGAAGGCTGTGCTGACAGGGAGACCTGTGGATGTCCAAAGGTGTGAGCCATGACAATTTGTCTCCCATAAAACTGGGCATTGATGTAACAAATTGCCCCCATGTTTGAAGCAGAGCTGAGCACTATGGAATTTTTATAAAGATATTCATAGATTTAGTATCTTTGTTATGAGACTAAACATGAATACTGTTGGATGTAATGAAGCTCAGTTATCAAATAGGTCTGAAAAGTTTTACTACAGCTCCAAAAAAAAAAAAAAAAAAACATAAGTGGTGCAGGCAAATTTTGAGCAGCATTCATGGGTACAAAATAAAAAAATAAGTAAACAAAAATGTGGCATGCTCTTGTCTTGGTGGTCAAAAGGCTGTAAAAATGGTGTTCTCTGTTGTCTTAAGAAGTGGCAGGGTGTGAATTCCTCCATTTGACCCTAATGGCCCTAAAAGGGTCATCTTTGAAATACCTGCAGGAAAGAGTGCACGGCAGAGACAGAGCAGACAAAATGCCTGTAGTTATGGCGGACAAAACCTGCTGAAGTCATTACTAATCAAATTATACTGACTCTCTAAGGTTTTCTGAAAAATAACTAAACTAAACACTAGTTGCCCGACATGCCACAGCATCTCAACTGGATTCAAGTCAGAACGTTGATTAGGCCACTCCAAAACTTTTACTTTGTTTCTTATTAGCCATTCAAAGAAGGGCTTCCTTGTGCGTTTCGCTTCATTGTCCTGTTGCATAACCAAGCTGTGCTTGAGTTTTGGGTCACAAACTAATAGCAAGCCATGTTTAGATTCAAAAGGGCTGGCAGTAGTCCTGCGTAGATGTGTCCAGTGAAATTGAACCCAATTATCAATTCTATTTGTTTAATTAGTTGATTTAGTAACTAATAGGGTAATAGCTTTCTCACATAGGGCCAGGTAAGGTTGTGTTGTTTTCTTTCTTTTTTTGTTCAATAAATGAGATCATAATTTAAAACTGCATTTTGTGTTTACTCAGGTTATCTTTGTCTGATATTAAAATTTATTTTGTTGAAATGAAACATTTTAGCTTGAAAAATAATCAAATATAGAAGAAATTGAGAAGGGGGCAAATATTTTTAACTGCTCTGGAAGTCAGCAGGTTGTGTAACTTATTGATCCAGTGGAGGGAATGCAAACTGAATGTCGGTTTGGAACTTTCTGAAGTCCTGGAGCTCTCTCCAACGAGTGAATGCTTGACCGAGGTTCACTCTCATTTTACTTTGGTTTCTATCACTCTCTCTCTCTCTCTCTTCGCCTTCTCTGCCGCTTCTATCGACAGGGTTCTTTTATCTTGCCGGGTAGATTTTACATTGTCACTTAGCTTGTTCCACCATCTGGCATTTCCCCTTCTGGAGAAAGCTACCAAGAAAACAAAAGCAATATTCTCTTCCTCCTCTGGTTTTGGAATGGTTGACTAACTTCCTTTGTGCCACAAATCAAGCCTTTTTCTGGGCGGTCGTACCTAGTGGCAGACTGTGTTGCATAGTGAAAGTGAGGCTTACAGGAAACCAATCTAGACACCGATGGCGTCATAATTTCATAGCAATTGCATTGTGTGATCAACATTCTCCTTAGAATGAGAAGTTAAAGCAAGAAGTTTTTCGATTACTACTAATTGCTTTTACCTCGGAATGCAGTCACCTTTCAGAATGGGACTTCCCTGGTTAAATAAAGGTTAAATAAAATAAAATAAAATAATGAATAACTTTGGCATTTTAGATTAACTGCTAGAGTGATCTCTACCAATGAACTTATTTGGAAGCTTGGTCATACTCCAAATCATAATTCTAAGATTCAGCTTAGTTTTCTGAATCTTGAAGCAAAGAAGAACACTTTTTCCCCAGGCATTTCCTTGGGAGGTGGAAGGACAGAGAGCAGGCTGATCCACCTGTCACAAGCAACGGGCCCACTGAAGTCCAACACAGGAAATTATCTTTTCTGTCATCACAAACAAGGGACTGTGTGCAGATCTTGCACAACAGACTGGGGCAAAAAAAGATTAAAGACTGAGGAGCTTAGATCATTAAGACACTGAATGTTATTATGAAGAAAGCCAATCCAGTCAGGTAAAGTGAGACTCCCAAGACATTTAGAATACCCTAAATAGGGCACTGTAACTAACATTACTTTCTAGCGCCTTTACAGTGGAGGTTGTTCAATCACAGAACATTCTAGGCACATAAAGCTTTCTTTTTCAGTGATTTTGATTATGAAAGGGGAGCAATTCATAGTTGTCTACTACCAGGAATCAAACTCTGCCATGCCACGTAAAATCTTTTTTGAAGCTCAACTTTAAACACCCTCCATCCTGTTTCTGATGCAGGAAGAAGATTACTGTAAATATGTGCAGTTAACAGTACAATGTTTAGTTTGCGGTTCAGGGGCAGATTGTCCTTTAGCATTAATGCAGGCAATGTATAGAACACCCCGCAGGACTTTTCGAGATGAGGGTGACTACTATTGTGCTAATCCAGATGCAATCCCCCCAAAACAAAGCATGTTCTCTGTGCATAGGAAACAGTCATACATATGAGACTGTCAAAAATTAAAGTCCGTCAGTATTGCCCTAATGATCAAATGGTCATCAGTCATTTGACTGTGTCTGAAACTTTGTTTATTCTGGCAGCTACTTGTTAGTTGCTTGTGCCTAATTAGAGAATATTAGATGCTGATGTGCTAAGGCTTCCCTTGCACAACATGAGAAACGCATGCATTATTTTGATTGGTGCTGAAAGCTTGGTTTGAGAACAGTGTGGCAATAGATCTATTCTCAACCATATGGTCCCAAAAGAACATTGTTCCATTCAAAGCGCTACGACCCTAATTGGAACATGTTCCACTTCAGTGTCCCAGCATTAATTCACATTTTGATGGCAGTCCCAGTGGGTTATATTCAATCCAGAATGGAAGCTGCATTCAATCAATGAATGCAATCAATAGCAAACAAATAAAACCAAAGGGAGCACTTGAGCTCAATTAACTTTCAATTTGCATTTTATTTGTTTGCTCTCTTTTACAGAGGGTACACGTCTCCGCACTCTCAAAGGCTGCGGCGATTGCATGGCTAATGGCAGGCACAATTACGGCAGCACAGCTGTTGTTGTTTTCGTTTCATTTTTTGGGGGGAGGGGGGACAAGTGGACTGATGGACCAATGGTGGTGGATGCTGAAAATAAAGTAGTAAGTGCTGAGGAGGAAAACACATCGGGTAGCAGCGGAGGAATCTCCCAGGCTTTGCACTTGGATGTCACTTCCTCCTGACTGCGTCTGCTGCTTTTTCCATCCTAGTAAGCAAATTCCATCCCGCATTCTGGGTCAGACTCTGGCTTCCGGTTTCCAGCTCCACAGTTTCTCCCCTGTCTGTGGCAGACTGGACAGACTGTGTGATTTTCTTTTAATGAAGCGGTTTCTGCTTTACAGTCGAGCCGGCCTTTCGCACAAAGAACGTTCTTCTCGTTACTGTAAAAATATATGCAGGCTAAACTTTTGAGTATTCAGTTCAGTTTGGGGCAGCTCATTTTAAAGTCACAATGTTGCTTTCCAGAAAAAAAGAAGCTGGAAAATTTGAGGAAGGTTGATCCTGATCTTTCAAATACAAGCAAATGGGAAGAAACAACAGTGGAACAGAACACCAATCCTCTGTGAGATATCTGGGAGAAATGTGTTATTCAATTTCTAAGATACAGTGTGATACAGGTATTCTACCATTAGCCCCATTACAACACTATATTGGCCAGCAGAAAAGCATAGCTGAACCAGCGGCGAAATATATTGAACTGCTGAACACAGCAACCTGTGTCTTAAACGTTTGTTAAGGCTTGATTTGAAACTCCGCTGTGAAATGTAATGTACAGAATTATGCCCCAGAACTTCTGGGTTATTAAGAGGAAACTTCAGAGGAGGAAAAATCTGTCACATGCAGTTGACATTTAATTACTTGCAACATGGCCATCCTGCAGAAAGAAGGAACTGCTTGTACCAAATCTAACATATGTGGAAAGCAATTCCTTGCAAATCATTCAAATGCGGTCAGCATTCCTTTTCGTACATGCACCATGTTTATATTTTACAAAAAATCAAAGTCAGTTTGTGTCTCAACTTGAAGAGAAAACTTGAGTTGATGCTCTGTGTGGTGTTTGACGCAGAATAAAACAGAAACATGCCTACATTTTTCGCAGCCCTCAAGAGCCAAAAACGTGCAAACTGTGTCGCGGAAACTCAAGTTTTAATCCTTTGTCGTACCGTGACAGCCCACAGAAGGGCATATTTGCTTGTACAATTGAGGCTCTCAGCATGTGAACCTAAACTCACTGGCGAGAGAGGTCCAGGACAAACAGCGGCCTGTAACCTTAGAGGCTGCTGACGTGATCTGAATCAGCCAGCTGTCATAACAAGCGCAGCAGTGCTGGGTCTCGCTCTTAGCTCCACTGCGGTTCATCCACGGGCCGTGATGCAGCCCCCTATTGCTGCTGGAGAGGATTCAATCAACGAGTTTGACCCTGAGCATTGAGTAGTATGACTTTTGGGGAGGCTTTTTTTTTAGGGCCCCCAATTTCAGTGTCTACCAAAGTATCGTGCTGTTCAAGTTTCGGGAAAGCAGGTCAACTGTTTAAAATATTTGTTTAACTCGAAGTTTGGAACAAAGTGACTTAACCACAGTCAAAACAGTTGGCAGTAGTGGTGAAATCATCCCCCTCGCATCTCAGCAGTGGACTTGAAGACCCTTCAGTAAGCAGGGAGTTTTTTTGGGAGAGCTGGGTACGTGCACTCGTTCAGTCATGAAATGTTCGTGATCACGTAGTCATCTTCAAACAACTCCTTTCTTCTCCACATGGGCTTTTCCCCATTGTGAGAGGCCAGCTCACGCAGGGAATGTCCTTTCGGTAAAACAGTCTCAGGTTGAGCGGCTGACTTCCCGCACACTCCGTTACGTACTTAAACCCCGTTTCTCAGAAAGTGGCTGGCACGTCACGGCTCGTTAAACTCGTGCCTCTGCCAGGGCAGGGTCTGAGTCACCGATGCAGCCAGATGTGCTCTTGAGCATGATCCTTAGGAATGGTCAGCCAGAGATATCCCAGCAGTGTTTTGCCCTTTGTAATGTGATGGAATTGTGTCCCACAATAATTAAAAATTGAGACCAGAGCATCTGGAGCCTTTTTTATCTGGGCAAAGGAAGAGGAAAAGAGATCAAGAAATTTTGATCCATAATCTAGTATATATATTCAGCTGTGGTTGAGGACAATGGTGTGGAAGGGGTCAGTTTGGATTCAGCAGGATGGACAAAATTCTAGCACAAACCACAGCATAACTAACAACACATCAGTGCATGTCTGTCATTGTTTGTTTTTATACTGGTTCTGGGTTTGATACAGCCATGTATAAAGTTGGAAACATATTTTTTGCTGACAGTACTGGGTTTTCTTTGTATGGTTGTACCACCGGATCATATGTTCAACATGATTGACAAAGAACTTTTAAGGTATTACCGCCTTCAGAGGCGAGAGCTGTTTCTCTGCACCACTATTTATCAAGATTGCAAGCTTAGGTAACTCAGTCAAAAGTGAACAAATAGCATTGTTGCACAAAAACAGGATAACCTCAATGGCACAACTTCAACCTAAATGGCACATAGATTCCGAAGACCTGAACCCCCTCGTTTTCGATGGGAATATTGCATATCTGTAGCTTGAGCACTAGTGTTACATTTTCATTGCAGCAGCTTACACCACTACATCAGCCAAGACACAGCCGTGCGTCCTTCTGCACCAAGCCGACACTGTTGCCATTGAAGAGGAACGCTCTTTTGTTTATGTGCGTGATGTGCAAGAGGGAGGTGAAGAAGCAAGAATACTGTTCCAGCAGAATCAAGGGAAGATTCAGACTGTCCAAAGACGAGATTTCAAGCGGTGAGCAACCCCTGAATAAACAGGATAATTAAAAGGCACAAGTTTATCTTGAGACTATCACGTGAGACTAGTGAACCTTATGTGAGCTATAAATGGAGTAAAGCAAAGTCATTTTGGTGATATCAGTAAAGAGCTGATTTGCAATTTGTAATTTGCATTAACAATAGAAATGTAAGACAGTTACTTAACTTTGGATAAAGCTATCCTTTCTCGCCTAATTTATGAAATGATTGAGAAACATAATAATGTGATAAAAAAGCTACATATATTTAGTTCACCTTGTAGCATGGCCACTCTAAGAAGTAGTTCAGACAGGAACTGCAGTCAGGCAGAAATGCTTTCCAGCCAACTACCAGATGGAGCTAGTCACAGAGGCAAAACAGGGCAAATCTACATTTGCCAGCAGTGCCAAAATTGACCTATGCCTAAGCCCCGCCTCAAATGCGATCAGCCAATCACAGTGCTTATTCTCTCCCCATATACTCGGACATTCTGAGCCTGAACTTCCATTGAAATGCATTACGGGAACTCCGAATCGTTCGCTTTTATGGGGTTTTAAAATGTTTCTAAGTTTTAAGAAATGGTCAAACGCTGTGCTTGGGGTAAATTTAACTCCGATACGAGGTATCCCAAGAGGCTGGGCGATGGGGTGTATTTTATACCCTTCCCAAAGCCACATCATAACCGAGAGAAGTGTCTCCTCTGGATAAAGCTGCGAAACACGCATATTCGCGTCTTTGCATTGACATTGAATGTAATCTGTCGCACAAAAAAATTTGTTTCGCATCCGGTGTGAAAGCAGCTTAAAGCTTTATGGAAGACCCCACTATCAGCTTAACATAGCTAACAAAGGTCAACAAAGATGTCTGCATGTGTTCCAAGCTTAGTCAACATCTTGTTTAAGGCGACATCTTGTCACTTTGCTGGAGATTAATGTAAAGTTATCTTATACATCGCTAAGTTAGCTAATGTTAGTAAACTCTAGGGTAACTTCAGTGCTGACGGACGTTGGCTTAACGTGAGCTCCTGGCTGCGTTGTTCACCATGTCACCTTGTTTACTTAGGAGTTCAGTCGCGTCAGGTTAGATTTCTTAAATTCGGTAGCTAGCAATAATTATACGTAAATTAAATTTAATTACCCTCCGATGCACGAACAATGCTGATCCTCTATCTTGTTGTGTGAGAGGGTGACGGAAACGAGATGCGGTTGATCGCATTTGCACTGAGACCTGAAAATTTTAGCTTCTAATTTACACTTTTAGTTGACCTTCTCCACTCTAAATTCATTGATGCATCCCTCCAATGCAGAGTGTAGCCCTATTTGCTGACTTCTTGATGAATTTGAGCCTTCTATCGCCAAAAATCATCGATAGCATCCTGAAATATATCTCCGACTGTGATACCAGCCATTAGCACCTGTTTAAAAATGTTAATTGTTTGTCTGAGTCAGTGGAGGCGGCGGGGCTTAGCCATAGATCAATTGTGAAAAATTGAATCACTTCAGGAAATGCTGCAAATCCACACATCAAGTTGCAAACATTTTGCTCTGCTGACAATAATAAAACCAGGTTTGCCAATGGGAAAATAAAATACCAATTGTCTATCACTCAATAACTTAAAACCAGCTGTGAAAAAAAAAAAAAAAAAAAAAAAAAAGAATTCAAGTGTCAAAATCAAAATAAAACACTATTTACAAGAAAGTTTTCTACATTTTCTTCTAATTCAGGCTGGACACATACGTCAGATTTAACTATTTATTACAGAACAGCATGCCTTTGAGTTTGGCAGAAACTCTGCTCGAGTGATGCTCTGGAACAACCTGAGCAAGCATGACAGACAGTACTTGAGATCACAAACCCCCGAGCAGAGCCTGAGACTCAGGATGTTTAAGAAAATGGACACAATACGAACAGATGTTGCTCACAATGAACAATGTTATTTATGGCGGAGGAGGTTGGAGAGGTGGGGGAGATAAGATGCTGGTCTTTAGAGGCCAGAGTATGAGCGGTGAGGAAGGCAAAGAGCCAGAGAAATAGATGAAGGATGCCTCGGTTATAAAAGCTCACCAATTGGGTGGGAGATACTGAAGTCGAGAGTGAATGGACAGAGAGGAGCTCGTGACTAGACAAATCTAGTCCCTAGCTTACCCGGGCTAACGCTAAAGCTCCATTAGTACCATTTTGTAGCGCAAATTGTGTTTGGCAATAATACATACATTTTTTAAAAAATAATCATTTGCAAAACTTGTGAACCTGTGTCATGCTTTGTGGTTCTATTCTATAACTAATCACCTGGCCCAGTATGGACAACATGTTCGGTGCATCTTCTTGTATCAGATAAAGAAACTACTGTGATTGTGGCTGTATGTCTGTAAGAAACCATTCTTAAAAAACCACCTTCTTAGACAGAAACACCCATAAGTTCAAAAGCAGCTTCAGACTAGTTTACTCCCATTACTACAATACATCATACAACTCCAGATCTTCTCAGGATGACAATGTCTGCTTATTAATCAAGAGCCAGAAGACTTGGTGGCCCTCACAGACCAGGAATTGTGTTATGATAGATCAATAACTTCTTCCATCAACAGGGTATCAGCAAATGAATTAACATAAACAATCTATCATAATTGAGATTAAGTGGTATATTAAATGTATCTTATCAGTAGAGCTCATTCAATATCATGATCCTGTGGCAATACTGTTCTCAAGTGCAAAACATCTATTTACAACTAAATTATAAAAGAACAAAGAATGATTTAGGATAACTTCATGGTTTGAAACATTGATCTTCCTTTGCTACAGTACCAAATACTGATGATTTGTGGCTAACATGCTTGTTTTATTTGGTTGGAGGGACTAAGTTGAGTGTCTAGGTCTACTGAGGACGCAGCAGTCTCTGCCTGCTGGCCACTTGGCTTGTGTGTTGTGCTTCAGCTCTGGGCTGCAGTGTTTGAGCCAGCTCACTCAGCAAAACAAAATCACTGTCTCCAATCAAAAATGTCAACTGAGGTTCTTACACTTTAGGATGTGTTGGGATCAGCTCTGAATGTCCATCGCCCAACCACAGCTGTTCGTTAGCTCTCCTGTCATTTTGCACATTTGATAGGAAGGCTAATTTCTTCTCATTCAAACCTTTAGCATGGGAATTACAGAGACAATTTCTCTTTGGTTAAAAAGCTCGAGAACAAGAATGTTGAAAACCATTCCATTGGATGAATTCACAGTCTACCGTAAAGATCACACAAATTCGCACTAACACGGTATAGACCACACTAAAAGGGAGAAGGGTCCTAACTTGGTGAGCCTTACAGTTCATATACCACTGCACACTCACGGGATGCATTGCAACTGCAGCATCTGTGGCGTGCACCCAAAGTCATATAGATGTAATCAGTTATCTGCACCAGAAGCCAACATGGCATTAACCTGATGCAAACTAACAGCCATGCATCTGCACCCTGCATCTATTACAACATGCAGTGCAGCCGCTTACCCAAAACAAGGTTTAAATGAAAATGTACAATACACAAAATCGGATGAGAAGCATTGTAAATTCAACTGGTTTAATTGATGAAAAAAGCTAATAAATAGCAAGGTAAATCAGCCTGCCGTGTGGATCTCCAGGACCAGGGTAAAAGTACCATAGATCAAGGCAGCGGTGGTGCTCTGACAGGAGGCTGGAGTTCTGTTCCACAGTACGCTGATGACTCAGCGTGTCCCAATTCAGTCTTCACATCCCACGCCAACTGCTGAGAGTGAGGCGGGCTGCTTAGCAGCTGGATAAATGGTGGATCGACACCCTGATGGAAACATTATCCCTGAATGTCAACCGTACATCCAAGCCTTAATTCCCTTATTTAGTACAAATCTGCACCGCAATGGCCTGCCCAAGGCTACCATTTTGTAATCCCTCATACTCCATTACTGTACAAAGCAATTTCAATGAATATGCTCTTTTTTCATTGCAAGGCTTTAAAACTAAAGTGGATAACATAAAGCCATTTGCGGCAGCAAAATGTAGCCCATTGTGGAATTGCATTTATTCGGCTGTTTGCACTGGCATACTGCGTATTCACTGTGTTGCTTGATTGCTTCTACTTCCACTAGATGTATGAGAAAATGAGCATTTCCTTTTTTAAAAATGTTCTGTGCTGATAATGATGCGGTAAATTATATTGCATGGGCATCAATAATCCTATTTCCAACAGTTTTTCAGCTCACCTGTGTACTCAAAGTGTGAAATTATAGTAAAAACAGTGTTACGTTTTTCAGTCGATGGTCATCCAGTCTTTTTTAGCAAATTTATATACCAGATAATAAATACAGTGCTACAATGAGTTACTACAAGTAATAAATGGAAACTATTTGACATGCCTAAACTTAGATTAAATTTGACAATAAAACACAATAAGCCATGAATATTTAAGGGAATACAAGCTCTGACATGGGAGAATACTTCTAGATTTTAGTCCGATGAAATACACCCAAACCAGACCAAAACAAACCAAACAGGCCACCTATATGACGCCATTTTGACAGCTTCAAACTGGACCTCCCTTAAAATGACATAAGTATTCTCAAACAAAAAAGTAAAAGAATATGGTGACAACCAGTGGCAAAACATAGAGCCAGGCGCAAGTTCAATCAGGAAGATGACCTTTTTCATTATGCATCATGTTAAGCTACACCTCCAACTCCTCTATGGGATCCAATCATTAAGCTCCCAGCTCTTTAATAAACCCCAATCAGGTGTTCCTTAATCATGTCACCAGCCAGATGCCAATACACCTGTTTGAGTGAGCAGCACAAGCAACATTTGTCAAACAAAAGCTGAAAATACAGAGGCATTATACAGTATCTCCTGTGATCTGGAAAAACCTAATGAGTTTATCAGTGGCAAGGGTCTCTCAATTGAACAAAAACTTTTGGATTCTGGACTTTTCATAAGTGAAAAAAATTATGAAAGAAACGTGATTTTGACAGTTCAAATAACACTAATAGCTAGTGTTTTAAGATTTTCAAAACTCTTAATTACTGCAAATGAGGGTGAAACTGAGTTTCTACCAGGAGTGACATATGTGCTCGGTTTTTCCAGATCACAGGAGATACTTTCAACAAAAACAAATTTGATGTAGAGTCATTACTGAGGGACGGCTCTATTCCGGATGTTCAAGAGGAGGCTGCAGCTAGCAAAGTATTTCAGATATTTTGGTTGATAATGAGAAAGAATTCTATGAACAGAAAGTGGTCCATCTTCTCTGCACACTACGGTCAACCAAATTGTTATCCCGCGGGAAGGATTATTACAAAAAATCTTAATCATCCATCTTTGCCATTTCATAAATCCTAGAGGCACATCCCCTACAGTCTAATTTGTTCTAAATGTCTTTTGGACATGGCATCATGTGCTGCTCTTTGCCTACTTTAGAAACTGAACCCAATTATCAATAATATTTGCTAAATTGGTTGTAACACATTTAGTAACAAAGGGGCAATTATATTTCCCTTCAATAAATGAAAACATCATTTAAAAACTACATTTTGTGTTAACTCAGGTTATCTTTGTCTAATATTATAATTAGTTTGATCTGAAACATTTAAGGATGACAAATACACAAAAACAGAAGAAATCGAGAAGGGGGCACATACTCCTCATACCACAGTATAAGCTATTGGTGGCGCTTTGTTACTTCTGAGAAGTTCAATTATGATACAGGGTCAATAATAAGAAAACAAGATAATCTCCTTTGATACAACATGTTTGTCCTGTTTAAAAATTAACCATATTTTGTATTGTGTTTACCAATGGAACTTTATTGTGCATTCAAGGTGGGATCTGTAATCAGATATGTACTTATCTGATTTGGTTCTCTGGCACGTGGACCTGAGTTGCCATTCATTTGGCATAGATGTATAAAACAAAGAATAAAAGCTCAGCTTGCCTAAGCATACCTATGGTCCTCAGTATCCTTAAGTATCTATAGAAGAGGGCAAGGTTCTGTGAATACTGACAAAAACAACATACTTCCTTCTTCCATTAAAGATTGTCATCACATCAGTTACCTATAATACCATTTGGGTTTGGCAATGCTCCACCTAGCTTCACTGCTGCCAATGGCAACAACACCCCCCCCCGCGCTTCCTGGGATGCACCCTGCCCCAGCCTGCGGATGTCCTCTCTTAGCTCGTCACTACACATTCGTTTGTCTGCTGGCCAGCACCTTTTAATAGTCTAAGCCTGGCTCTCAATGCCCCGTAAATAAGCAGTTTGAGTGGCTGCTGAAAATGTGTTTACACAGCCAGCCCCTATAGCAGCTCCCACATGTGGGAGAAGAGCTTACCCCTGGCAGTGTTGGATTTCAGGGTCCTGGCCCATGCAGATCTCAATAACATGGCAGAGGTCACATACAGCTACCCAGCGTGGGCAAACAACATGCTGTATCAACCAGTAGCCTGATAGGGCTGTGCTTTCTTCTTATGCTGCAATTGATAGCAACTGGGCCATCATAGAAATCTGCTAGTGCGCTCTACTTCCTCGGGTAAACGAGCCATTACTCCACCCAACAGTTGCCATTGCACTCCAAATGATGCAGTTTGTTTGGCATGATGTCCTGGCACATCAAATAGCACTTGTTGTTCATACCTTTTCCAAAGCAGTTAAATTCCCAGGGGGGGTAAATGGTTACTTGTTATGGTACAGATCAGGAATCTAGTGCAGAGGCCAAGTACAATCCAATAGTTAGGTTTATGGATAGCAGTACGGTAACAGTGGGACGGAACCCAAAAGAATAAGACACAGTTCAGTTCAGATGTAGCTGGCAAAGCAAGGCAAAGCCAGTCTCCAGCCAGTGGCTTTCTGGGATGACTGCCAAGTAGAGCTCATACCTCACCACACCAAACTGTCCACAATGAGGGTAGAGTAACTTGAGGGGAGCTTGGTTCCAATCCTGACGACCATAGAAGGATTGGGAGCTTGTTCCTAGCAAATTGGACGAAAGAACAGACTTTGACTAGGTAAACAAGGATGCGGTCCCAATCTTGGACCGTGAATTAGGCTTGCAAACATGTTCTAATGAAACTGGACAGATGAACAAACTTGGACAAAGTTAACGAGAACGTGGTCCCAATCCTGGAACCTGAATCAGGCTTAGTAGCTTGTTCCTTGTGAACTGGACAAAGGAGCTGACTTAAACTGAGTAAACTTGCCCGCGGTCCAAATGCTGGACCTAGAGTTGGCTCAGGAGCCTGTTTGAATTAACTCAGCAAAGAGGAAGGCGTTCATAAATTACTTTCATTAAAGTTGCAGATCACTTAATAAAAGACAAAGAGTTATTACTACGAATACTGACTGTTTCTAAGCATGAATAGTGAATTACAATTCAGCAATCAGCAACTCAAAGCAGAGGGTTTAAAAACCCATTAAAGGCACACAAAGAAGTAACAATGAAACAAGACACAGCCAGGCATGAACCAATCAAAGGAGACATACTTCAAAATGACATGCAAATTGCTTAATTGGAGGAGAAACAAGGCATTCACACGAGGGTTTTGAGAGTTACCCACCATTGACGGTGTGGGATTTCATCAAATAATTCAGTGACTGTGAATCTTTATAATTGCTCAAAAGGGTCACAAAGTGGCAATTCCGAAATAGTTGGGACGAAGTGTAAATTGTGAATAAAATCAAAATGCAATGACTTTCAGATCACATGATCCAATGTTATTTACAATAGAACATAGATAACATTTCAAAAGTTGAAACTGAGACATTTTACATTTTTATCCTCAAAATGAGCTCATTTCAAATTTTCTGGCTGCAACAGGTCTCAAAAAGTTGGGACAC
Organism: Gymnothorax javanicus; assembly: GCA_029692085.1. Lineage (NCBI taxonomy): Eukaryota > Metazoa > Chordata > Actinopteri > Anguilliformes > Muraenidae > Gymnothorax > Gymnothorax javanicus. The sequence goes on from CM056194.1 coordinate 139,411,594, forward strand.
AGGCAAAAAAGGGCTGAAATGCAATTAATATATGAGAGAATTAGCTGAAAGAACATTTAGCAAGTAATTAAGTTAACTGCCATCAGGTGTGTAACATGATTGGCTATAAAAGGGGTGTCTTAGAGAGGCTGAGTCTCTCAGAAGTAAAAATGGCCAGAGGCTCTCCAACCCGTGAAGGCTTGCGTAAAAAAAATTGTGGAATACTTTAAAGACAATGTTCCTCAACATCAAATTGCAAAGGCTTTGAAGGTCTCATCATCGACAGTGCATAACATCATCAAAAGATTCAGGAAAACTGGAAAAATCTCTGTGCGTAAGGGACAAGGCCGAAGACCTTTACTGGATGCCCGTGATCTTCGGGCCCTCAGACTCCACTGGATCACTCAGCGGCATGATTCTGTCATTGACATTACTAAATGGGCCCAGGAATACTTCAAGAAACCACTGTCTCTAAACATGTTCCGCCATGCCATCCACAGATGCCTCATAAAACTCTATCATGCAAAAAGGAAGCCATTGTTGAGCATGATCCAGAAGCGCCGTCGTGTTCTGTGGGCCAAGGCTCATTTAAAATGGACTGTAGCAAAGCGGCAAAGTGTTCTGTGGGCAGACGAGTCCGAATTTGACATTCTTGTTGGAAATCATGGGCGTTGTGTCCTCCGGGCTAAAGAGGAGAAAGATCACCCCTCCTGTTATCAGCGTTCAGTTCAAAAGCCAGCATCTCTGATGGTATGGGGATGCACTAGTGCATATGGTGTGGGACAATTGCATGTTTTAAAAAGCACCATGAATGCTGAAAGGTATATAAAGGTTTTAGAGCAACATATGCTCCCCTCCAGATGACATCTATTCCAAGGAAGGCCTTGTGTATTTCAGCAGGACAATGCAAAACCACATACTGCAGCTGTTACAACAGCATGGCTTCGTAGTAGAAGAGTCTGTGTGCTGAACTGGCCTGCCTGCAGTCCTGATCTTTCACCGATGGAGAACATTTGGTGCATAATTAAACAAAAAGTCCGTCAAAGGAGACCCAAAACTCTCCAGCAGCTGGAAGCCTGTATTAAACAAGAGGCTCCTCAGACCCTGTACTCGGGCCGGGTCTAGGCCTGGGCCAATCCATAGATATAGATATATTTAGAACACTAAATTGCTGATGATGTCATATTTACATTATCCAAAGTGAAGCACACAGCCGCCATATTGATACACCCAACTTCTTCATAAAAATGAATGGTTTCCTATGGGGCCTATTTCAAATAAGTCAATATAAGCATTAAAATGCCGAGATGTGCAGCTGCCTTTTGCAGCAATAGTCATTTGAAGGGCTGTAATAAAACATTTCATGCATAAGTTAACGTAGAAATGCAAATTTGTCACTTTAATCGAAAAAATTGCATTCACTTGCTAGCTAGCTAATTAGCCGTCCCATTGACTTAAATAGACCACTGACTAAAGCAAACGCTAGCCATCGATAACGGTCTCCAGCAAGCTACCTTGGTACCCTTACTGTCGCAGGACTGCATTGACTAAGCAGTCAATAAAATGAACAAGGTGGCTAACCAGCTACCTACTTGTAATTGACATTCAAGGACAATATTTCTTACCTGCATAATATTTAAAACAATGGACAAGTCGCTTTGTCTGTTTATACAGACTTCCAAAAGACAAGGATGGGAGAAAGGCTTGGCTGTTAGAAATCGGGAGAAAAAAACCTTTCTCATCCCCTCGATCCATGCTGTGCAGTGATTATTTTTTGAGAGCAGTGTTACAATTGGACAGGGGCAAAGATGACGCTTAGTAAAGGAGTAGCCAGAGTTAACTAGCGCTTCCTTTTCACAACGTTGGCATTAGCCATATGATTCAGTATGAACAATTCGGTCAACGGCAGATATGCTCAATCAGGGTACAATGAAGTGAGGAAACCAGAGAGTAATTTGATAACGTTTACGGACATTCATCGACGCTGCTTATAACGGTGAAAACTTCGAAGCAATTATTTCATCAGAGGGTCATTAAAAGCCACGGTCACCTTAACTGAATTTTTCTGCTCGCGCTTGAACGTTGACACGGAGTAACATTTCGATCTTCCCTTTAGTAAGTGTGCCGCTTTCCATCCTCCAAAAAAACACTTATTTAGGGAGAGAAAATGTTGCTCTGCACAGCGATACCAAAATCACCCCGACTCGCACGCAAGTGTTTTTGAAAATATAATTTTACAGTAGGCGAAAATGAATGGAAGTGTATGTGCAAATTTAACTTCCCGGTGTATATGCTCCTGGAACAGATGCTTGACTTGAGCGTACCCTATCAGCAATGTCAAGTTCTGTATATATATATATATATATATATATATATGGGCCAATCGCGAAACCGTGTGCGCGCATGAGCAGGACTATCGCGACCCCGAAAAAAAAAAAAAAAAAGAAGATCCGGAGCAAAATTTAGACTCGAGGCCTACCGGCCCGAGTAACATGAGTGGGATCGAATTCCAATGGCTTAACTCACGAAACCTCAATGCCCAGACGCCTCCACTCTGTGTTAAAAAAAAGAGGGGATGCTACACCATGGTAAACAGGCCCCTGTCCCAACTTTTTTGAGACCTGTAGCAGCCATCAAATATTAAATGAGCTCATTTTGTGGATAAAATTGTAAAATTTCTCAGTTTCAACATTTGCTATGTTATATCTGTTCTATTGTGAATAAAATACTGGCTGGTGTGATTTGAAAGTCATTGCGTTTTGATTTTATTCACAATTTACACTTGTCCCAACTTTTTCGGAATTGGGGTCGTATTTGTATTAGTGGTGTAGTTCAGCAGCCATTTCTTCTTCCATTGACTGGTACTCATTTAATTTGCAGATCATGTTATATCGAGGCCTGGTAATTTGCCACAGAAACTGTGGGCTTTTTTAATTTTGGTTTTCAGTGGTTCAGAAAGTTTCAGATGCTAACTACCCACACTGAATGCTGAAGATAATGCTTCAGACACTCTCTGATGTTACAAATAGAAGTTCCTTTGAGGTATGCTTCTGCATTCAGACTTTGCTAAAAATCTCGGCTGGGTATGTGGACTAGCCATACTGTCATGAACTGAAAGGAAATGGTCTTTTCCTTGGCATCACTGAATACCACCAAATTACAAGACCTTGTGTCTTACCTGTACAGTGGCACCTTCAAAGGCTCAAGACTGTGAAAGTGTGTTGAACGGACTAATGCAGTATAAAGAAGACATTTAATGATTAAATAATGCCACATGATAAATGTGAATATTATATCTATTAAAATGCTTCATCGGAGTAAATTGCATTTTAGCAGAGTATAGAGTACTCCAACAGAGTAGATTCACGACATTTCATTGTGTATGCTGAATGGGCAATATTAAGCTAAATTAAGGAAATACAAGTTACCTTTCTGAACATACACACAGTACCTGTCAGAGTGATTCAGAGAAAAAACAGTGAGATTGTTCCTCCTACACAGATGTAAATCTCTGGCTATCACATGTGGCAAGACAACAAAGGGAGCAATGGTCTGCCAAATTGAGGCCACCCTGAGCTGTTTATCTGGGCATGAACTCAATCTGGCGTAGGATCAAATATAGCACAAACAGCGAACTTCCTCAACTTTCATTGCTGACATAGAATTTCTTTTTTTATTATTTCATTCCGCTGTTAAAAACACTCAGTAGCCAGGTGTGGCAATGCACCTTTGGCAGTGCAGACCATAAGTATTTGAACAGTGAAAGGTTTTTATTTTTTTTTGGCTCTATAATCAATATTGGGTTTAAATTGAGATTTAAGTTAAGACTGGCAGTTTTACATTAGAATTATTTTTTACAAGACGACTTTGTTCAAAAATTTTTATTGAAAGGTATTAAAGCATACTTTGGGTTTAGTTATAAGGCTTTGTTCTTGAAAATTTCTGCCCATCTTATTGAAGAACCGAAGGCAGAACAGAACAATTTTCCATGTTTGTTTCATGTCACGTTTGTCCGTCCATCTAATTATCCATCTGAGCATCTGTGTCCAAGAGCTGTGTTCGTGTAAATGGAGTCCTCAGTGAGATCTTTAACATCACATCAGGTGTCTGCCAAGGCTGTGTGCTAGCCGCCAATCTCTTCAATACAGCCACAAACCGCATCCTGTCTAGAACCTGTGAAGCAGTAAACTTCGGTGCCTCCTTCTGCAATGCAGATGAAAGTAGTGGCCCAATCACTGATCTTGACTGTGCCGATGATGTTGTCCTTCCGGCCGAACTTTTTGACACCCTAAAAGATGCAGTCACTGTGTTTAGCTCTGAATCAGCTAAACTACTTCTACATGTAAATTGGACTACAATGCAACAATCCTTCAGCCCGTGGCTCCCCAAACCAACCCAATCCACCATCGGAATGCAGACAGTATCATCAGTTGACAATTTTACATACCTCGGATGCGTCATAACATCCAACAACAACTGCAGCACAGACATTAACCGACGCATCGCACTTGCCACCTCCATCATGGCAAAGTTATCAACCACCTGGTCCTCCTCACGCCTCTCCCTCAGGACAAAAATCCGCTTATATGAGTCATCAGTACTGTTCGTTATAACACACAGCTCCTGAACTCTAACAAAAGCCCATCAGCTACGACTCAATGCATTCCATACTAAATGTCTTCGTCGCATTCTCGGAGTCCGCTGGTATGACCATGTCACAAACACTGACATATTCATACGTACTGGACAGCAACCACTCACAAACATCATCCGTGCACGCCACCTCAGTACTTTCGGACATATATGCCGACTTCCACCTGGCACCCAATGCGTCAACATTCTATCAACAAAACCACCTGCTACCTGGCACTGCCCCAGAGGAAGACCACCTCTCCGCTGGTCGACCACATCTGCGCCGACATCAACCTAAGTCTGATGGAAGCTGTCACTGCCACCAAGGAAAGGGCTGGTTGGAGAAGAAGAGTTTGAGACGCTACGCGCCTGGCGCATGCAACATAAGCAAGTAAGCAAGCAAGCATCTGTGTCCATAACAAGCTGAGAAAACGCGCTGTTTGCACCACTTGGGGCCACAGAGTGGTAACATAGGGGTGGCATCTTAAGTCCTGAGACACGTTATTTATGGTAATACTACTTTACCTCTTCACATTAGCTTGGGATAAAACTTGCATATAAATGGTACAACAGCCGATAAAAGATGGCATAAGCAATGATCAGCTTCCATCTCCCTGTGAGATGTCATGTAAATGACAGTAATGTCAGTTTTATGTTGCGCAGTGGAGGTAAAGTGTCACCACATTTTTACACTGAGGTCACTGAATAATTTCTGCTGTTGAGTCTTCAAGTTTTTTTATTATGCAGTGGAATTTGAGCAAATCTTCAAAAAGTCATACTGGCTGCTGTGTTGGCTGATCTGGTAAAGACATTGCTGGCAATGCAAGAATGGCCACCAAGGTATCGGATCGAGTCCAGCTGTGTCAGTACTGACAGCAGCCGTGCAACAGCAGCACATAATTGGCTGAGTGCTGCTCAGGGCTATGGGAGGAATACAGTATGCTTGTGCTAGCATTGTGTTAGCATTGTTCATCGCTCAAGTGCCTCCTACTGGCTATCTGGGTACTCTTCATTTACACTCTAAGCAAGCACAAGCGTTGTTTTTCTCTGCCCTCATTCTGCGTTTTTGAGGTTTGAAGCTGCAACTGAAAAGACAACACATTCTCATTGCGATTGGTCATCGATATGCGAAGCTTTTAGCGTCGTTATTTGACGCTTACATATTGGGTTGGGTAAGGGTTAGGGGGTAGGGTTTGTTTTAACCTGGTGTCAAATAAGAATGCCAAAAGCCTCCTTTTGCGTCGTATATCAAGGATAGGTCAGGCAGCGGCAATATATGACGCATCGGGATGAGACTGGGCTTGAAAAGAAGCAGCAGCTGAGAGGCGTGTGTTTCGGAGGAGAACAGCAAGCTGTCTGCATGTACATACCAGTGGCGTAACAATTGGGGGCAGGGAGTGCAACGGCACTGGGGCCCGGTGGGGCCCTCAAAAGACGTCATCATAGGTGTCTTTCACTGTTAAAACTCTCATACCAACCAAAACCTACAAGTAACAGTATATGATGGTATGCTACTGGATATTTATACCACTGCAACTGCATTCATTTCTCAGTCATGGTGCTGGCAAGTCGATGTCATCATGGCACATTATTCATCATTTTAACTGAACTGAAGTCGTTAGAACATGAAATAATTCAGATTTCTTTTTGGAAAATGCTTAATAAAACAAACAATGATAAGTTTATTCTGCTGTTGATGTCGTCACTGAGACAGCAAGTGTTTCTGGGTAATGTACAATATTCCATAGACCACCCTCGTGACGATGTCACGGTCCGATCGTTTAATCCAAGGACAGTCTGTGGTTTAATCTTGCATGCAAGATAGGCTACAAACGAAGTATTTATGCAGGAAGTGGCAAGAGCGTAAGGAGCAGGAGGAAAGGTTGGCCAAGGTGCCAAAATTAAGCACATTTGGTTTCATAGCTAAAAGAGTCTTAAAAGCCGCTCTCCCCTTTTCTGCATGAGCGTGAGCACAGATCAACTGCTTTTACGATGTCCACTTGCTCGCTGATTATTGTTCCCACAATTCCTTGCTGTTCACAAAATTTCAGATCATCCCAATAAAGTTATATTAGTGTCGTTCATTTGCTCATTATGCCTTATTGTTCTTGATGATGACCATAATTAAGATAATAATTTTAAGACAATAATGTTAAGAAATAAATAGGAAACTTTACATTATAGAATGAAATAGTGTAGTAACCCTTTGTGTGTGTTGTACGTGGCTCTCTATAAAACTTTTGCGTGAGATTCAGAAGTGCTATACTGTGACATTAAACGTCTTCATCCATGTAGAAAAAACACAAACGTGCATCTGCGTATAATCGGGGGGGGCCCGTATCGTCAGGTCTGCACTCGGGCCCATGCGGATCATGTTACGCCACTGGTACATACAGTAGTAGAATGCTCATATGTAATTTGCTGCGTGAACATTCCAAATACGGCTGGAAATGTCAAATTAAAAGAAAGAAAGAAAGAAAAAAAGGTCATTTCTTGCACTCCACTTTCTTGTGCAAGTGCCATGGGATCAGCTAATGTTTTTTTTTTTTTTTTTCAAATTGGGACGAAATCATTCACAAGAACTGGATGTTCTTTCTGATCTGTAACAGGGTCACTGAGTACAATTTCTGTAATTTAAACTGAGGGGAAAAATGGACAAAAGGAAGTAATAATCAGTCTTGAGAGTAACAGGCAATTATTCATGTCACTCAGAAAATACGATGGAAGAGAGAAATAATAATAGGAAAATTAGGCCTGATGGACATTTTGCTTTTAGTTTGTCAAAACTTCATTGTAATAGCTATGGCCAGTTCTTGGTAAAAAAAAATCCAAGCTGAGTTTCCTCAATTGTGACCTTGGACTATGAAAGGAAGTGCTTTGAAATCTTGGCAGAGGCCTTGAGATTTTGTGGCAAGAGACTGCACCACTTTTGCCAAGATTGATAAAATTGATTTCATGCCCCCTTTGCCAAAACAAGAGCATTTTTATTAAGCGATAAGTCTGATTTTATTCTCCTGCAACATTGCAATTCATATCTTTACATGTCTCAAATTATGTTGGAGAACAACATCAGCGTTGTTCAATGTCCCTGTAAATTATAAGTTCAGTCAGCCAACTTGTGTGAAAACTGTTAACTGCAGTTTTGACAAATAGTTTGGCGTCTAGGCTCTGACCGTGACAAACCTTGTTTTGGCTTTGTTGACACTGCACAATGGCAAGCGGTAATGCAGGTGTAATCAGCTAAAATGTTTGAACTGGATACTGATTCTGAAAAACAGCAAATTCTACCGAGTTGCCTACCAGTGGACATATCAAAATGGTATTTTTGATGTATCACTCACTGCAAGCTTACTGAGCTTAAGGACAGAGAGCTTTAAATATTAACACTAAATGCATTGTTCAATTTAATTCAATAAAATTTTATATTAAGTTTTTTTTCTATTACAAATATGAATATCGGGATATCTCATCTGGTGAATTTGAACTGCTATTGGGTTAGCCAGCCAAATTACTATTGCGGCAGCCAGCCAAATTTTCAAAAAGTAGATAGTGAAGTATGGTGGCTAAGATAGCTTATCGATCAGTGACATAAAAGACCAATTAACTTATCTAGCCTACGTCAATTCTGATTTTTATGTGTGCCACAAGGAAATGGTATTTTTTTGACCGCCATAAAGCAAAAACATTGCTTTATGACTAGCGGGGCACATAGAATACACCAATATAGGGGCAAATTTTCTCTCAAAACACTTTGAAAACAGACAAAAAAAACACTTTTGTGGTGTGGGTCGTTAAATAGCTGCAGGCAAGTGCGATGCAGGGGCAGGCAGTGTTACTGGCAGCAGCTGAGTGATGCAGCGCAGCAATAGGCAGAGGGATGTTTTTTTTGGCAGAGGTGGAGCACGAGAGCAGCTTTAATAGCTCATCTTAAAAAGGCCATGTCTATGAGAATGAGAGCTAGTCTCAAGTTATAATCTACCTAACCTGACTCCACAACTGTGCCCTATTTTCTTACAAATATGGCTACAGCGAATTATTGTGATCTGTAGTGTCAATGCTTGGTCTGCCCTGTTCTTGGTTAAAAATCTCTATTTTTATTTATTCATTTCTTAAACACAATTGAAATCAAACCGTTTTTGTATTTTTATTTCTCAGTCATTCAGATTTGGAATAACCTATAGAAGTTATAACATCTATTATGTGGACCGCTTATGCATTACTGTATGTGTAGCCTATCCAGGGCAAAAGGCTGGGACACACACTGGACAGCTCACCAATTTCTTGTAGTATATCGCAGTTCTGCACACACACGCACTTATGGGTAATTCGCTGGTATAGAGGCTCCAATTCACCTGATACGCATGCCTTTGTGGGAGTAAACTGGAGTACTCGGAGGAAACCCACGCAAACATGGGGAGAACACGCAAACTCCACACAGAAAGACCCCAGGCCAGATTCAAACCCACAACCTCCTTGCTGTGAGGCAGCAGTACCACCCACTGCACCACCGTACTGCCTCGTCATAATGACCCCAAATACTCACTGGACCCCAGTCAAATAAAAAGATACCAGCCTTTTTCTGGCCTGGTTTGGTTTGGATCTGTAGAATTCAGTTGATAGGAAAGTCTGTCTGGATTTAATGTGCACTTGTGTCATCAGCAGCTGTGGGAGTGGAGAGGTCATTGTGAAGACAGAGGGCCTGTCCGGGCTGGCAGAACAGCGGTACTGGGAACAGGGAGGCACTTGTGCCCCCCATCGCTTTCACTGCTATCCCTCTGAGTGGGGGTGCATCAGCCCTCCTCAACTCCCTCTGTCTCTTCTGTCCAACTCTCTGGCATTATCATACTGTTTTCCATTGTAAAATTCCGTAGGAAACTGCTGATGCTTGTAAACACATCGCATCATCTGGCTTTTGCTTTGCAATCGGAACTGAGTTACATTCATTTCACGTTTCAGAGTATAAAGCTATTCTGCTGGAGTCAAAGATTGACAGATTCTGTGAGCACATTTGATAGTCATTTGATAGTCACACAGATGATAATCATTTGAAGGTGTGTATAAATCTTAAGAACTTTTAAGACATGTCTGACTCTGCTCTGCAATTTTAATGGCTGAATAATCAGAATTTCTCCAGAATAATGTTACATACATAAAGCCTAAAAGTGAGGCTTGATTTGAACAGAGCCCTGTTGCTCATCTAGGCCTGTTTGAGAGTGACTGCCACTCCCTGGGATGACGAAATCGGAGGGAGGAGGCCTTAATCTAAGCACAAACACCCAGGGTTGCCATGGAAACTCAGAGTCCCAACGTTTATCAGTGTTCTGCCAATGATCAGGCTCCCTGCAGGCCTTTATTTACACTGTGGCCACTGAGACATTCAGCACAGGACAGTTTACAGGCTGTTATCATATTTTATTATTTTATATGTGATTTTGAATTTCCCTCTTCTCAGAAAATTACTTCCATTTAAAGAGGAGCAGAACCAAATAAGTGCAATATACTACTGAAATGTTCAGTTCATTTCATGCGAGCATGAGGGTAATATTTTTCACCATGAAAAAATAAAGCTAATTTTTACTGGATAGTAATGATTGAGTTCTGACTAACAAGGCCATTCATGCATGGCTGCAGTAAGCAACAAACTGATCTCATTAAATTGTGCCGGGTGTAGGGCCAGGAAGTGGTTTAAAACTTGACAGACATTGCAAGAAATAGGAAGAAATTTGCCAAACAATCTCTTCAAAGTGGTCCGGAATAAGCAGCCAATACTCCTGGAGTTATGCCCTCATTAGTGCAGAAAAATAAAAGTGCCAGAAGCGGGAAAGCCCTCCCTTTTGCAGGAGCACCCTCATCTACCTATACGTATTGTGCTCTGATAGAGCATCAACTATTACATCTACAGCACAGATGCTCAGTGTTGGCTCTGGACACCAGAATTAGTCACTTCAAAGGCGGGACTAATTCAGACCTGGGAGTTCAACTTTGTGAAACCTGTTGCCAGTCAGTGTAAGGTAACCAAGAAGCAGAAAAGATCACAGTGTGCATTGTGCTAGCCTAGAGAGCCAGACTGGAATATCTAAAAGGCCCCAACTCTTCGTTCTTGAATTTGCAGAATTGAGCACCATACATTTTTATCCAAGTCTATTTCTTTGATAATTTTCATAAATCGCCCATCTTTGTACTGAATTTGTCAAGCCGAGGTTCGAGACTTTCATATTATCAAGGTAATTTTTTTTCACACAAACGTGGATCATGAATGCCGCAGTAGATTTAAGGATAGCTGTTTGTTTATTTTACATGGAATAATAATAATAATAATATGAATATGAATACAACTACTACAACTAATAATAATAATGATAATAATAATGTTTCACTTATATAGCGCCTTCCTCAGACCCAAGGTCACTTTACAATGAAAACAAAACAAGTAAAATACATAGAACAAAGCATAAAAAGCATATAATGTAGGTAAACATTTTGAAAAAACACAACATAAGTACATTAGGCAGGGGTAAGATCAATGGCCAGGCAGCATTGTTTAGTACTGCCCCAATCAGAAGGCAGTAAGATTATGTTTGGAGTGAGTGATAGTATTGGGTGAAAAGATGTGTGTTGAGTTGAAGTCTTAACTTTAAACAATGTTAGGCTGGTTGATTCACAAAGATGCTGGGGTAAGGTGTTCCATAGTTTAGGACCAATGGCACTAAATGACCTAGCTCTGAAAGTGGACCACTGTGTACGAGGAATTGAGAGCAGACCAGTATCAGAGGACCTCAGTGAGCGAACAGGTGTGTAAGAATGGAGGAGATCAGTGAGATAGGACGAGGCAAGGCCCTTTAGAGCTCTGTATGTAATGATGAGGAGTTTAAACTGAATCTGCGCAGATATTGGAAGCCAGTGTAGTTGGTAAAGAACAGGGAGGAATGAGGAATGGGGAATGGCATGAAATGCACTGGCAGCGCTCCAAACAAACCAGCATAGGCCAGTCAGGTGGTCATTTCAGTGGATCAGAATTCTTCAGATAGTATGAAATGCTTTGCTGCTGCCAGGCAGGGAGCGTGCTGCTATTGTCGCTCATTGTTGTGTGTTGAATGATTGTCGGAGTCCATTGGCCATCTGTTGGGAGTGCTATCCATGCAGGCAATTGTGAGAGTAGTGTGGTATGCATATATGTAAGCAGATGGTTTGCTTGTTACACCTCAGGTTGAGTGCCTCAGTTTCAAGGTGTGTGACTATCGTTAGTTAAAGGGGACCTATTATGCTATAATTCCAAGGTTATATTTTGATCTTGGACTCCCCTAGAGTACTCCTGATCGTTTAAAGCCCAAACAGGGTCCTTATTTAGCTCATTCTGCCATCCTCAGAAAACCCCATTTGTAGTCCATTGTAGTCTCTGCCTGAAACGCCTCATTGGGGTGGCTCTTCCGCTATGGCCCCCACTCCCCGTGTACCCACTTTCTTCTGACTGGCCAGCCCTGTGGAGGGCGGAGTTGGGCGGGACGAGGCTGCAGAACGCAGTTTTCCGGGTCTGGCTCCCCAGAGTGCAACGCGAGACACGTCTGCAATCTGATGAGGAAGCGGCGGGCAAATTCCGCAATCTAACATTATACTTGAATATAGATCTAATGAAATGAACTTGTTCTAACAAATGCAGCGGCGAAAGTGGAGGACGCAGTGCGAAAATCTGGCAGCTCAAGCTCAAATTTGCTATTTACAGTTTGCTACGGCAACAGTGGTGAGTACAGCGGTTTTTCTTCTTTATAGCTAGGATGCAGGGAAAGCTAGAATCCACCCCATATAGACACATTTGTAGAACGGGTCGACATACCCACGTGTAGACCGGAGATCGTAGAAATCCGGTGGGTCTGAGTTTAGAGGGAAACATAGACAGTGAGGAGCAGCAAAAAGTGGACCAACAGCTTATGGACTGCTTCGGTGTGTATTATAAGGACCTGCTGGTCCGTGTGCATAACTGTGGTATGTCGTTAGTGTGGAGAAACGAACAGCTTCGGCGCTGGTATATGACGGAGGGGCGAAAGCTCCAGGCTAAACGGCCTTTTCGGAAATTGCCCGTGGTAATGGTTTACTTATTGCATCGGAATGACAAGCGTTTCCTCGCGGAGAATGGGTGCGTTATGGATAGTGAGCGAGAGCTAGCTAGAGCTCCGGTTATGTTATGAGCATAATACAGGTTTTAAAGACCGTAAGTTCCGTTTGCAGGAACCGTTGCTTATGTGGAGCTAGCGAATCAATCACTTTTACAGGAAAGAATTTAATATTCAGTCGCCGATTTAATATTCAATCGACAGCAATGCAGAGAAATCGTTTGTGATACCAGACACGTTATAGCCTGTGCTTTTCCCTATTGCTTTCACCGGTAGCATCAGAGAGCTTGCCCAGACATTGGAGAAGTATCAGGCTGACCCCGGTCATGGATAAGTAAAGCAATCGTTTCACAAGCACCCAAAAATGCACCCCAAGCTTTGCAAAACCTACGTCTGGTCTAACTGCACCTCTCCGGTTAGCTTAAACTGCAGTGGCTACAATCAGGCAACGTTATGATGAAACTGCCACATTGATGCTTACCGAAGTAACACAAGCATACCGATCAGAATCGCTGCATATAAGTCAACCAGGAGCATTTTTAATTAGCAGAACATGGGAACTAACATGCAGTAGCTGATAAGCGGTCATGACTTTGAATGTAATCTGTCGCGCGAAAAATTTGTTTCGCGTCCGGTGTGAAAGCGGCTTGACGTGCCCGTATTTGCGTCTTTGCATTGACTTTGAATGTAATTTGTTGCGCGAAAAATTAGTTTCGCGTCCGGTGCGAAAGCTGCTTAATGCGCTCGTAAAACGTGTATTCGCCTCTTTGCATTGACTTTGAATGTAACCTGCCGCACGAAAAATTAGTTTCGTGTCCGGTGTGAAAGCTGCTTAACGTGCCCATAACGCATGTATTCGCGTCTTTGCATTGACTTTGAATGTAGGCTAATCTGTCCCGCGAAAAATTTGTTTCGCGTCCGATGTGAAAGCAGCTTTATGGATAGTACGTGACAGCTAGAGAGAGCTCGGTTATGTTATGAACATAATACAGGTTTTACAGACCGTAAGTTCCGTTAGCGCGGACAAGTTGCTTATGTGGAGCTAGCGAATCGATCACTTCTACAGGAAAGAATTTCCTATTTAATCTCTGCCTTTTTCGGCTTTTTATTAGCCACAACAACTTCTAAAGGGGGATGAAATTATGTCACAGTAGTGCAGAGAAATCATTTATTATTCCAGACACGGTAGAGAATTCTGCGTTTCGCATTGCTTTCTCGGTACCGCCAGAGAGCTTGCCCAGACATTTGTGAAGCATCCGGCTGATCCCGGTCATGGATAAGTGAAGCGATCACAAGCAGCCGTAAACAAACCCAAACACATATCCCAAGCTCTGCAAAACCAACGTCTGGTCTAACCAACGTCTGTGTCAGCCCAACTTTACGGACGCATACAGCACCTCTCCGGTTAGCTTCAACCGTGGTGGCCACAACTGGGCAAGGTTATGATGAAACTGCCACATTTATGCTTACCGAAGTCACACAAGCATACCGATCAGAATTACTGCATGTAAGTTAACCAGGAGAATTTTTCATTAGCACGGCACGCAAACTAACAAGCAGTAGCTGGTAACCGAGCGGTCATAACAACCACAGAGACAAACCCTTGCAATACAGGTTTTACAGACAGCAAGTTCCGTTACCGTGGACAGTTGTACCAAGCATCCAAATTACAAACAAGTATAAAAAGTTAGCTTCAAATGAGGTTTATGTTCACACACCTTCTGTAGAATTTCCCCTGATACCACTCTTGCATATTTGGGACACAAAAAGTAGCAACAGTAACTTGGCTACGTTAGCCGCAGTGCTACAGCCACAATCAACTGGCTATCACGTCAGGTTGGCTTATGCAGTAAAAGCAACTTGCAGCTTCTGTGTCTGTGAGTCATGGACAGTCGCGACAGATCCAGGCTTTATCTTCAGATATTTTAGAAAGCCTGCGCTTGAGGCCAGTTGTTAGTGCTAACTATCATTAGCGGTCCTGCTAGCCAGTAGCTACCCGTAACACGTTAGCTTCACTTACATTATTTGCTGTTATATCGTTACTTACGGCTTGTGGCTCCGAGCGCTTGATCGATGCAACTGCTTCAGGTTTGAGAAGCAGCTGAAACGCTTATCCTGTGTTGAATTATCCTTTAGTAACAAAGCTGTCTTTGGTGAAATGCTGAGCACGATCAGCTAACGTTGCCTTTGGCCGTGGCTGTTTGCTGCCAGCAAACAAAAAAGCTACCCACTGATTTCTGGTGGCATCGTCTTTTGGAAGAGAAATAGTTGTTTTTCTTTGCGTCCAAAAGTAAACGGACAAGCAGCTTTGGGAGAGATACTGACAAAATTGCACCTCAAATGATCTGCGGTTCTTCTTTTGTATTTCCAAAAGTGTAGACGCTACTTAGGCATAGTATGATCTGCCATTGTTAGTGCCTGCTAGAATAGTTTCCGGTGTGGGCAGGTCCAGCGCAGTGGTTGGCTCTGGCTAGGTCTGTACTAATTGGACGGCACAACCTGACGTCAGGTTTTGCCCAGATCTCGTGAAGATCTCGGGAGGAGCTGTTCAGAGAGGAAATCACGCTGACGAAATCACGTTCTTGGATTACGGCAAAACCCCTGTATCTTATGTTTAGAAACTTTTTAGAGATTGAGCATGGACAACCAACATTATAACATTACTAATATGTATTAAAAGAAGGATCAGCATAATAGGTCCCCTTTAAGTGACGTGACCAAAGGAAAACTTTTCATTCATTTTCTAGCTCAATATCTATGTAGGCAAGTCCCACTGCAACAACGCCTTTTCATTTTAAAGCGAATTTCAAAAAGGCAATGACCAGCACACACACCTTTTATAATGTTTCACTGCATCTTTTCTGAAGCTTGGATTCATCTGCCATGGTG